>CM030891.1:33732572-34962993 GCA_018136845.1 Heterotis niloticus
CAGAGTGATGGTTATGAAATTGGAAATTGATGGTGTGATGATGAATGTTGTTAGTGCATATGCCCCGCAAGTTGGGTGTGAGATGGATAAGAAAGAAGAATTCTGGAGTGATATGGATGAAATGGTGAAGAGTGTACCTGAGGGAGAGAGAGTGGTGAGTGGAGCGGATTTCAATGGGCATGTTGGTGAAGGGCATGTTGGTGAAGGGAACAGAGGAGATGAGGAGGTGATGGGTAGGTATGGTGTCAAGGAGAGGAATGCAGAAGGTCAGATGATAGTGGATTTTGCAAAAAGGATGGACATGGCTGTGGTAAACACGTATTTTAAGAAGAGGAAGGAACACAGGGTGACGTACAAGACTGGAGGAAGATGCACACAGGTGGATTATATCCTATGCAGGAGGGCCAGACTGAAGGAGATTGTAGACTGCAAAGTGGTGGCAGGGGAAAGCGTAGTTAGGCAGCATAGGATGGTGGTTTGTAGGATGACACTGGAGATCAAAAAGAGAAGGAGAGTGAGGACAGAACCAAGAATCAAATGGTGGAAGTTGAAAAAGGAAAACTATAAGGTGGAGTTCAGGGAGGAATTAAGACATGCACTGGGTGGCAGTGAAAAGTTACCAGTGAGCTGGACATCTACAGCAGAAGTGGTAAGGGAGACAGCTAGAAAGGTGCTTGGTGTGACATCTGGACAGAAGAAGGAGGACAAGGAAACCTGGTGGTGGAATGAGGAAGTACAGGAGAGTATACAGAGGAAGAGGCTGGCGAAGAAGAAGTGGGATAGACAGAGAGATGAAGAATGTAGACAGGAGTACAAGGGGATGAGGTGTAGGGCGAAGAGAGAGGTGGCAAAGGCTAAAGAGAAGGCTTATGGTGAATTGTATGAGAGGTTGGACACTAAGGAGGGAGAAAAGGACCT
Organism: Heterotis niloticus; assembly: GCA_018136845.1. NCBI lineage: Eukaryota > Metazoa > Chordata > Actinopteri > Osteoglossiformes > Osteoglossidae > Heterotis > Heterotis niloticus. The sequence continues at coordinate 33,733,491 of CM030891.1, forward strand.
GTACCAATTGGCTAGGCACAGGGACCGAGCTGAGAAAGATGTGCAGCAGGTTAGGGTGATAAAGGATAGTGATGGAAACGTACTCACAAGCGAGGAGAGTGTGTTGAGCAGATGGAAAGAGTACTTTGAGGGGCTGATGAATGAAGAGAATGAGAGAGAGAGAGAGAGAGAGAGAGAAGGTTGGATGATGTAGGGATTATGAATAGGGGAGTGCAATGGATTAGCAAGGAGGAAGTTAGGACAGCTATGAAGAGGATGAAGAATGGAAAGGCTGTTGGCCCAGATGACATACCTGTGGAAGCATGGAAGTGTTTAGGAGAGATGGCAGTGGAGTTTTTAACCAGATTGTTTAATGTAATCTTGGAAAGTGAGACGATGCCTGAGGAGTGGAGAAGAAGTGTACTGGTACCAATTTTTAAGAATAAGGGTGATGTGCAGAGCTGTAGTAACTACAGAGGGATAAAACTGATCAGCCACAGCATGAAGTTATGGGAAAGAGTAGAGGAAGCTAGGTTAAGAAGGGAGGTGACGATTAGTGAGCAGCAGTATGGCTTCATGCCGAGAAGGAGTACTACAGATGCGATGTTTGCTCTGAGGGTGTTGATGGAGAAGTACCGAGAAGGTAAGAAGGAGTTGCATTGTGTCTTCGTGGACTTAGAGAAAGCATATGACAGGGTACCTAGAGAGGAGCTGTGGTATTGTATGAGGAAGTCAGGGGTGCCAGAAAAGTATGTAAAAGTGGTACAGGATATGTACAAGGACAGTGTGACAGTGGTGAGGTCTGCGGTAGGAGTGACGGATGCTTTCAAGGTGGGGGTAGGATTACATCAAGGATCAGCTTTGAGTCCTTTCTTGTTTGCAATGGTAATGGACAGGTTGACAGATGAGATCAGACAGGAGTCACCGTGGACTATGATGTTTGCGGATGACATTGTGATCTGTAGTGAGAGTAGGGAGCAGGTTGAGGAGACCCTGGAGAGGTGGCGATGTGCTCTAGAGCGAAGAGGAATGAGGGTCAGTAGGACTAAGACAGAATACATGTGCATAAATGAGAGGGAGGACAGAGGAATGGTGAGGATGCAGGGAATTTCACATGGTACATTTCAACACATGGTACACAACCATGTGCTTGACAAATAAACTCTTTTGACTCTTTGACTCTTTTGAATAGAGTTGGCGAAGGTAAATGAATTTAAATACTTGGGATCAACAGTTCAGAATAATGAGGAGTGTGGAAGAGAGGTGAAGAAGAGAGTGCAGGCTGGTTGGAGTGGGTGAAGAGTGTCAGGAGTGATTTGTGACAGAAGGGTACCAGCAAGAGTGAAAGGGAAGGTCTACAAGACGGTAGTGAGACCAGCTATGCTTTATGGGTTGGAGACGGTGGCACTGAGCAAAAAACAGGAGGCAGAGTTGGAGGTGGCAGAGTTAAAGATGTTAAGGTTTGCATTGGGTGTGACGAGGATGGACAGGATTAGGAATGAGTATATTAGAGGGGCAGCACAGGGTAGACGGTTTGGAGACAAAGTCAGAGAGGCGAGATTGCGTTGGTTTGGACATGTGCAGAGGAGAAATTCGGGATATATCGGGAGAAGGATGCTAGGGATGGAGCTGCCAGGCAAGTGGAAGAGAGGAAGGCCTAAGAGGAGATTTATGAATGTGGTGAAGGAGGACATGCAGGTGGTGGGTGTAACGGAGAACGATGCAGAGGACAGGAAGAAGTGGAAACAACTGATCCACCGTGGCGACCCCTAACGGGAGCAGCCGAAAGAAGAAGAAGACTGTATATCTGGCAAAGCCCAAGAAAATTACAGTGAAATTACAATGATTGAAGCATTTGCACAGCTAGGTAATTTTTACTGTGTTAGTTTGTGGTAAATACTTGACTAATGGCTCCTACAGCAGGAGGGGGAATTTGCACCTGTATCCCTTGACTGCAAGGTGACTCTAACCACTACGCGCCCTGCTGCTCCATGACAAAACATGGCATAGAAGAGCAGACTCAAAAGGCCCCAGGATGTTTCAACTTGGATGTATGAAAGAGTGCAGCTCAGTTTGTGAAAACTGCTGAGCTCAAATGTCAGCAGCATTACAGTTTAAAATGAATATTTTTTTATTTCCTGTTGGAGAGAAGTGGCTGTTAAATGAGTAAATGAACAGGGAGATCTTAACACTGGGATACATACAGTATATCTGCAGGGTTATGATTTTTATGACTTTTATTTCAGCTGCTCTTTAAATACAGTTACAGTGCCACCTGGTGGCTCTTTTATTTGTCTCGGTCTTCCTGCACCTTCACTGCTTCCCTGCGCCTGCTCTCAACTAGAAGACATGGTTTCCATTACTCTTCAACAGCTAACTTTTTTGTGTGTCTCTGAGCCCCCAAAATGGCCAAATGTTTATGCCAAATGTCATCAAACTTTATTAAATGGGCACGACTACCTCAATAGTAATTGTAACACAACATAAGCAGACCTGCACTTGTTCAACCCGTTCACGCCACAGTCCAACTAGTGTTTCCGGTTGGTTGGTCATGCCACCTTGCCCCTGGTGTGCAACTGCATGCGATACCCTGATCTGCTGCCAGCATTATGTGTAAAGACAAAAAACTGTCAGACCCAGCCTGCAAATAAACTTTATGGGATGTGCTTGAATAAACTTGGGTTTACACAACACATTCCTAAAACCTGTACAACAAGACCACAGCATCCCATGCTGCACAATAGGGCTTCTATTGGTGCGGGGAAGAATTTTTATTAGCCCTTGCAGCATTGCGTATTTGAATGGGGACCGTGTGTACAGGTGGTCCCCAACTTACAATAGGGTTACATTTTGATAATGCATTTAATACACCCAACCTAGTGGCAACAGAATGTAGGCAGTCTCTCTGCCCTCGTCTTCAGACTGAACAGCATAGGAACCAATTGTGGATGGGATTTAGTTCCTACCCGGACTCCCTGTCAGTGCTCAGTTTCCACTACCCCTTGAAACTTCTGTCTTGCTAACACCTTTTATTTTGTTTATTTTAAATTGTGATCTCTTCCGCTTTTGTTAACTGTCAATTGCTAACGTTTAGGACTAGCTCCCAGCTAACGGCAACACTCTTTGTCAGAAACAACACTCAATAAGGAGTCTGAAGGAACTTTAAACTTATTACCGTGGTGTCTCACGATTGCTTCCACTAACCCACGCTATAACACCTACGGTACATCATAGCCTAGCCTAGCCTACTTTAAAAGTCATTATGGGCTTCCTGCTTTCATGCCACTTACGAGGGATATCCAAAAAATGCTGGCAACACAGAACACTGTAGAGTATTGACTGTATACACTAGTGACCACATGGCAAGAGATGCAAATCTCTGTCACCTAGCATCACGAGAGAGTATCATACCGCATATCGCTTGCCTGGGAAAAAAAATTAAAAATCAAGATTCCAAGTACGGTTTCTACTGAATGCACATCATTATCGCACCATCATAAAGTCGAAAAGTCGACTAGCGTAGATCGAGGACCACCTATGGTGGGGTTGGCACCAATTTTGTGGTCAGAAAAGGTGTGCACGGGGTATACGTATGTAGACTTTTGGAGGACTGGGCAGTGTCCATGTACCCTTCCTGGCTGTAACCCCTGGCTGCTGCCTCATGTTGCAGAAACCCACCCGCTCTCTGTTCTCTCCATCAAAGCCTGCAGCTTTTAATATGTATGTTTAAGCAATTTGAACCTGTTAAACAGCAATACGCACAGAATATATAATGTACATGTTAACACCCGTACCCTCCACAAATGAATCTTCTGGCATTTCCCCATGTTTGCCTGGTTTTCCTCACACAGTCCGCTGTATGGGTGGCTGAATGGCTACACTGCAGTGCACGTTGCTTTGCAAGTCACCTTGGGTGTCACAGAAATACATGTTAATAACTGTTAAAAAAGAAAGGAGTCTCTGCCAAAGGACTTAAACGTGTCTGGCCACTCAGCTGTAAAAAATCCAAATTTGGTCCTCGTGAAGACAAAGAAAGTCCTGGTAAAGTTCAGCTTAGTTTGTTTGTAAAGAGTGCGCATGTCAAAGAATCAAAAGACCAAGAATCAAAGAGACAAAGGGGGTTAAGTACTAAGGACAAGAACAGACTAGATGTTAGTCCATTGGAAGGCGAGAAGATGCAGGGCTCAGCAGCAGCTAGAGGGGTTCGCCAGGGCAAAGAAAAGATGGATCTTAAAAGCTGAATTCTCCTCTCTTCAGTAGGTGCATCTCTGGGGATGTCTGTACCATAAGTGTGGCAAAAAAAAGAAAGTTGGGAAATTCTCTGGAGGTGGAAATAAAAGACAGACCTGCATGTGAGAGCTCAAAAAAAGCAGAGTGCCTTTTAGATTAAGGAGTATTTAAGCCTGTTTAACGCAATGCAGCGTAATTTCCTTGCACGCTGCCTGCCTCAACCGCACTTGCGATGACTTTGTCTGTTCTCTGCCTTGTTTGTTGGTCCAGAAGGCCTATCTGCCCAAGCCTTGTGCAAGTACCGGCCCTCATTTGCACCCGTGGCCAAAACGCACTACCGCACAACAGGGGAGCAGGTGAGTGTAAATACTGAGATTTCCTGTCTGGCTATGTTGTAAGTTCAGGTCATAACTGCTTTATTAAAGTATGAAGGCCGCAGTGGTGGCTCTCGGGTGTTTGGTTGTGCTCATTCCTCAGCAAAGGCAGTGGTCAAACCCTTGAAGTCTGACTCACAGCATCCTTTTGCTCAGTCTGTTTACAAATGAAATTTGTTGTGTTTGTTTCTTGCACTCTCATTGTGTTTGCTGCTTATTTGCATTTAAGCTGCCCTATTTAAGATGGACTGGTTTGTCGCTGCTGCTTGACCAGGTGGTGAGGGACCGGAGTCCTGGGGTCCAAGACTGCTTCTCTGAGCTGGACCTAGATCTCTCTGACTGGCGCAACCAACAGGTCCACTGGGCTTTTCGGGGCTCCCCGATGCAACTGGACACCTACAGCCTCCATTCCCGCTCACTCAGCCTGCGGGAATCACATCAGCACCGGGAGCGGCTGCTGGCCCGACCCACACAGCCTGAGATCTGCACCCCCTACACCGGTATGCTGGTACCCGGTTCTCTTTTCAGCCGCAATGGCAGCCTGTCCTATGACAGCCTGCTCACCCCGACCACAGCGCCCCCCTCTGGCGAGTGCCTGGCCTACGCCAGGAGGCACCGCCCACCCTTCCCACCAGGGAATCTGTTCCCTGGGGGCAGGCAGTCCCCTTGCCCCGGGGATCAGCTCTCCACACGCTACGACAGCCTCTCCAGGGCTGCGATGGCATCCATCCAAGAGCGCAGGGAGACTGAGGAGAAAGAGCGCCTCCTGGGGATGCCAGAGCCTGGCATGTACGACACCCCCCGTGTCCACAGCCTGCAACCTGGGCCTTGTTATGTTGAAGGCCGCCGAACCCCCAGGTCACGCAGCTCCACGCCCCCTGTATTTGCCTCCCGTGACAGCCTTTTGGGGGCCAGGGCCAGGGCGCCCTGCCTGCACTCTTCTTCCAGGTCCTCCATGACCTCTGTGACTTCTGTGCACACAGATGGATCTGGCAGTGGTGTCGCAGTCCCATCACAGCACCCACAGGGCATGCGGTCCACCTGCTCCACCCCACCTCATTCCCCGATCCGTGTCTCCCAGAAACGACTCTCCATCCTGAGCGCCTCAGGCTGGATGGACTCTGCCCCTCCAGGGGAGTCCAAGACCTGATGCTTGCTACCCTGGGGGGGGCTGTCAGCCTCTCAGCGCAGCACAGTCGCGCCTCAAAGATACCGCACTTAATGCTGAACTTCCACGCAATTCCCATTTTATTTATTTTAATTCCATGGGTGTGATTTAAAACTGACAATAAGATATAATGTAAAAACTTGCATATTTTTTACTTTTAAAAAGCGGGTAATTTTGTATTTTTAAAATAGAATAAAGCCTGTTTGTACTGCGTTTTGTATTGCGTGTCTTTTGTTTCCACTCTTCAGGGACTAATTTTTCCAAATTTTTCACAGACTCAGATGCTTTCCCAGACTGAATAGTACAGTACAGTAGTACAGCAGGGGGTCATAGTCATGGGAGACTGAAGGTAAGAAGTAGCGAACAGAGGGATGGGTCATAATTCAGCATGATTCAAAAAGGTGAGACACGACCCTGAGGGTGAACTTTGAAAACATCATCATTTGGACTTTTGTTCATTAAAACTTTGTTTATCCTCGTAAGTTCCACTTTGCCACAGGTCTGTCTGTGTTGTGTCAGCTGCTCATCTTTATTCTTGAACTGAATTAAATGTCAAGCAGCGACGGCAAACAGCGCTTAGCTCAGCTGAAGAGAGGCTCTCATGAGGATAAATGGAGGGTGAGCTGGTAAAGATTCAGAGGGGTAAGGACCTCTTTGGAAAAGCAAGCATTTTAGATGTTAAACTATCATAATGTAGACCGCAGATCTACAGATGAATCCAGTTTAATATTGCAATGCTTTGAGTTTAACAATTTAAAACTCGGTATGAAAGATCGCCGCATGGCCTCCTGACGGGTCAGCCTCCTTGGCTGGAAGAGCGTGAACGCTGTGTCCATATGAGTTGTCCTTAGGCTTGCTGGATGGAGACAGGATAGCAAACCCTTAATATTCAATAGTAGCAAATCAATAAAATTTTATTATAGAAACATTTTTGAATTTTTTTCAAATATGTTGAATTATTATGACAAATTACTCATAAGGGCTAAAATCAAAACATTATAGTGAAACAGTCTGTCCTGACGTGACATTTAAACCTTGATTTTGGGCATTGCACCTTATATCCACATCCCCTCACTATGTGGACAGCAGATTTAGTGCCTAACTGCTGCACGTGGCCATTTGTCGTTTGTATTTCAGCCATGTCTGCTCAGTTAGGGAGGAAAGCAGCAGTGCAGCAGCTGTGATTTGTCTGAATCTGCCGGGGTTGCTGAAGCCTGGCATCCTTGGGGCATCGGGACGCTAAGCACTGGACTAACAGCAGAATTACTGTATGAGCCCGAATGACCTCAACAAGCTCCAGTAGGTTGAACAGAAAGAAGTGCTTTGCTGTGCTTGCTGGTTGTTGGCCTGCACATAGACTTTCCATCATCTCCATGTTATTGTAACCTGTTTTGGCCAGAATGCAAAGGCATATTTTATTGATTTCAGGAACTATTTTAGAGCGTCACTTCACACTGTTTGTGGTGGAAACAAAGACTAGGAGAGCATTTTGCTTTTAGGGGCAACGTTTGACAGAAACAAGCTGGATGTTTAGCTGGTTAAAACTTGAGTATATTTGCGTTGCTCTGTGTTGCCAAGCAACATGTTGAGTCCATTGGTTATTACTGTCAATTTCGACACACAGGCCACTCGGATCAAAAATCTCAGTAAAAGGAAGCTGCTGCATATATTGACAGCTCTCTGACACCAGCAAAAGCGAGATGAAGAGGTGGAGTGCTAAGGGATCACTGAGATGTCATCAGATTTGTGTCCTTTGTTGACCAGGACCAGTTAGGTTGAGTATCTTTCAGCCCCATAAGGGTGCACTTGCCTAAATCCTGATGGTTTTTAGCAGCTTACCTTAATAAATGAGATTGTTTCAGATTCTTTTGTTTGGTTTCATCCCATCTCCTCCTTTACTCACCCATTCATTATCATTAACTGCTTTACCCTGGTCAGGATCACAGCAGTCTGGAGCCTATCCCAGAATCATTGGGCATCAGACTGTGGAGCTATGAAGACTGTGGATGCCCCTGCGCAGACACACACACACACACACACACACACACACACACACACACACACACACACACACACACACACACACTCTATAGGTAAATTAGAGAAACCAATTAACCTGAAACACATGTCTTTGGACTGTGGGATGAAACCAAAGCATCTCAAGGAAACCCACATGGACAGGCAGAAAACATGCAGACTCCATACAGACTCAGCTGGACTCAAATAAACACCTGAACAGCCCAGGTGTTGTGAGGCCAAGGTGCTACTCACCATTGCAACACTGTGGCCCCATCCCTTATGCACTTGTCTGCCAATGAAACGAAAGAATCGTAAGGCAGCCCTATTTTCATGTGAGAGTAAGAGATTAAAACAGGCGCGATACAGAAACCCCAACGATTTTTGAAAATGAAATGATTTCATGTCGACAGCAGACAGCTGCAAGGTTCCCATCAGGGTCTCCCAAGGGAACTTTTTGTTGAGAGATTTTCATTCCGCTTCTTTTTGTGCCGATCCAGACATTCCTACTCTTTTTCAAAGAGCTATTTTTGTTTTAAAGCCGCCTTCGAACCCTGGGCGACTGTTTTGTCTCCCTCTGGTGGCGCAGCTGTTTAGGCACAAAGCGGCAGTTCCTCAGAGATGAGGTTTCCTCAAGGTAACAATGAGCGACTTTAACCGCGTTTCTGAGCCGGAACTCAGACATGATGGAACCCAGGAGAGAGACGATCTACTTTATATTCCACCATGTTTCCTTTGACAACAGGGGTCCAGAGAAAGCCGGCAATGGAGTGAAAATCCCAAGTGGCGAGGAGTGAACGCCATACAGAGACGATAAGTAAGATGAGATTTGGCCCACAGCTGGGTACCACGAACCACTCCGGTAGTAAAAGCCACTGCACTCTCTGAGATGAGGGAAGGAAGCAATAGGACACAAAGTCTCGCTGAACACACTGCCGCCATACGTCTGCTGCCCACGTCCATGAGATAGCCTTCCTCTCAGTGGGAGGCCATTGGCCCTTTAATAAGCTGTTAGGTGCAAAAGTGTTCCATAATTCTTAAAGAAAGAATTCTCATCTTTGCCGATTTCTAAAGCCCATGTTTGGAAAATTACCCTGGGCAAATTAATGATAAATCAATGGACAATTTTATCGGCACATCTTAACTTCAAGGCCTCTTTAATCTTGCAGTTCATACAGGAATCACATCAAAGGCAAAAGTAGGATCTTTCCACATGACACATTAATGGCAGCCGTGTATTATTCATTCCTAGAAGCTTCTTTCTTTTCATACCGCCTCCTCGGATGCTGCTCCGCATCCTGAGGTCACGCTGTTTAATGCCATCAAATTTCGGTTTCGCAAAACATCGAGTTTGCTGCTTTTTTTGTGACACGGTGAAGAGAAAACGTACTTCTCTGTGGAACGTGGAGGCATTTCGGACAGACGTTTCTTCTGGTGAGATTCGAAAAGGACCTTTGTGTTTTAGGCTCTGCCTACCTCCGTATCCAACCTGCACTGTATATCAGCTTGGGTTCTGGATATTTTCTTTATACCAAAAGGTTTTCTGATAGTGAGACTCTAAAGGAGACAACTTTGTGAGCTTTTCTCTGAGGACCCACTGCATCTTAGTGTCTCCTACAAGATGCTCTTGGTTAGGTTGATTCACATCTTCAAAGCTGAACGATGCTGAACAAATTCGGGTTCAGCTGTGTGGTGGTTCCAGCTGCGTAAGACATGTACTGATCCAATTCATCATTATGGGGCTTGGCAGCATCTACAGCACAGTGGTTTTCTAAGAGGTTTTTAGAAGTTGCTGTGAGTGATATTCAAGGTAAATCCGTGAGGGGAGTAGAGTGGATTAAAAACAAAAAGTTAATCATCAAAAATCCAAGGAGAAGGTTGTGTCTTGATTCCGCTGAGGGTGTTTCTTTCCGGTTTGACATAAGGAGTTTGGAGGGGGTTACATACTGACAGGCTACAAAGGGTCCATCAGTCAGGACCTCAAGGGACTTCAGCCCGGTTTCTCACCTGTGATCTTTAGCTGTGAAATCCCACGGAGGGCTTTTGAAAGCAAACCAATGTTGCATTTCTATGCTTTGTAGCAGTAGTCCTGAAGCAGCCAGGAGACACGTGCATCTGCCCAGGAACGGCCTTAACTGCTTGATCGGTTAGCTTTTTGGTGTCTGCTCTGCTGTGCCTCTGGAAGCCCAGGTCTGATGAGGCTCCTGAGATCTCTGCAGCTCCAGCTATGGAGTCAGGCCACAACTGGAGGATTTCCAATGCTAATACTCCCTCCACATTGGCTGAAGGGCGGTTGCTAGGCAGCAGAGGTCCTGCGGTAGGGATGTTGGATGCATTTTCATGTCGTAAGTATGAAAAGGACCTGGTCACTGGGACTTATTTTTCATGGCATCTTGTAGCAAAGCTCAAAGCTATGGGAAAATCGCTTAAAATTGAACAAGTAATGGTAATTAATGAACTCTTGTAAGAATTAAAATGAGATGTACTTTTCTCCAGCCTGATCGCACACCACTGCCCCTCCTCGGGCTAATGGGTGATGGAGGGCCACAGCGTTGTCCAGCAGCCTCAGTCGCTTCCTTGGCTGCCAGAAGAACATCAGAAGAAACAGGGAAGGTGAACTCGTGCAGAAACAGGATTCTACTATTTACTTGACTACAGGTTCAGTCAGGTGGAGAACAACAGTGAGGGACGTCCACGATGCCTTTGTGATGGGTCTCATAGTCGTAGACTTTCGTTTTAGCAGGTGAACAAAAAGGCACTGTGTTGCTGGACTGGACGTTAGAAGTTTAGGTCATACTGCAAGAGCAGGATGAAAAAGAACAGTGAGTGGTATTTATCTTAGGCCAACTTCTTCAGCCTGCATGATAACATGGGGGTAAAAATTGCTCTTACTTTTATTATCAAATAACCTCCATACTCCAAAAAATGAGCTTCTGGACTCAGTGCTCATCTGATGTCGCCTTTGCTGGTCCACTCGGGGGGGGGGGGGGGGGCTGAGAACCCAAACTGAGCAACATTGGCCACTGCTGTCCCGCAGGCCTCGTAGCATCAAATTGCTGAGGAGTTTGTTCTGATGTTGTCTAGACAACTCATGTGAGCATGTGAAGGGTGTTAAGGCATCTTGTAAGCTGTGCTTTCTTGACCCTCCACTAAGTCCTAATTTAAACAAACCATAAGGGCCAGCCAGTGCTCATTCAGGTGAGTTAGTATTATAGTCACCCTGGTAATAATACGGTCTTCACCTTATTATCCCCCTCGCTGCACATCCAAGCTTTGGTTTTTATCGGAAGTCAAGTTGCTTGCTAAGTGGTAGACAGACTGAAAAACAGGATAGATAGATAGATAGATAGATAGATAGATAGATAGATAGATAGATCCACAAAATAATAATTAAAACAGTAAGGATGGTTTAGAAAGCAAAATAAATCAAAGTTATTTGCTCATTTTCCTTTGTCTTCAAATCTTTGCAGACAACTGGAACAACAGGAAGAATTATAACCTTAAGAGAAAGAATCAACTTCAAACACTTGGTGTTTTCTTGGCATCACGCCTCTCTCTGTATCACTTCCAAAGCACTGGAAGTTTCAAGAAGCTGATGAAGAAGCTGGTGTCCCATCTGCTGTTTAGGTTCATAGCCTATTGGTTCCAGTTTAGGCCTTGGACCGCTGTGATTCTAACCCAGGTTAAGCAGTTGCAGATATAAATAAAATCACATTTCTTCATTTTATTTTTGAAAGAAAGCAAAAGTTCAGTACTAAATTAATACTCCTAGAAACAAAATATTTGATGCATAAGTTAAATGTTACATTTACTGTAACATGGGCACAGCTGCATGGTTATATTTGTACAGCAAACCTGACCTAAACAGCAATGTACTTCTGTACCACATAGCAGTCCATCCAACTGGAAGCAAAACAGAACAGAATGGCAGCAAAAGCTCCTCAACAACAGATTCTCTGTGTAATGCAGTCCAAAGTATAATAATGCTCGGTGAAGGGTACCAAATGTAAAACTTACACAGGTGAGATTTTAATTGTTTGGCAATGTCTGCGGAAGATCACCAGAAAGATCACATGGCAGCAACTGAATCTGGTTTACATGCATCGGGTGGATCAGTGTTTTTAAGGTTTTCTCTTGAAGCCACCAAGCCTGGTGATATGTAGGCAGGGCCATGCTGATGGATTTGTGGGATGGTTGCGGGTTGCTGAATAAAACATTTTGGTTGGTGCTGCAGAACACCACGGTCTGCCCACTTGCTGGAGCCTGAGATCCTGATGGGTGTTTGGGGTAGACGGGCCTCCCGCTTTGAAGTGCTAAAACTCTCATCATTTGTCTGTGAGATGTGAGGTTATTGTGCCCTTAAGTGTTGTTTCCTCCACTGCTGCAGCGCATAAATAACATAATATTGAGGTGTATTAGTGGTGCTTCTATAAAAGCTGTAGAACACAACTCACTGTGAAGAGGATGCTGTTACTGTGCCAAATTTCCTGGTGTAGCATAGCAAATGTCCACACATAGATTGAGCGAAACAGTGAAAAACGTGGCAAAGATCGATAGCGTGCAAGAGACACTAAAATACAGATGGTCCCCGAGTTATGATGGTTTGACTTACAGTTTTTCAACTTTACGCTGGTGCGGTAGTGATGCACATTCAGTAGAAACTGTACCTTGAATTTTGAATTTAGATTTCACCTCCTAGTCTGCCATGTGGTTGCTAGTGTTTACAACTGATACTCTACAGTGCTCTATGTTGCCAGTGTCTTTTGGATTACCCCTCCCCCCCTAGTATCTATGTTGTCCTTTGTGCTTTGAAACAACCATCTATGTCTGTGGCCCCTGAAAGCGGCATGGAAGCAGGAAGCCCATAATGACTTTTAAAGAAGATTAGGCTAAGCTAGGCTAGGCTATGATGTTTGCTAGGTGTTATGGTGTGGGTTAGTGGAAGCAATCGTGAGACGCCACGGTAATAAGTTTAAGTTCTGTTAAACTCTTTACTGAGTGTTGTTTCTGACAAAAAGTGTAACTGGTTAGCTGGGAGCTAGCGCTAAACATTAGTGATTGGTGGTAAACAAAAACAGAAGATGCCACAATTCAAAATAAACAAAATACAAGGTATTAACAAGACAGTGGTTGCAGAAGAGTTCAGAAGGGGCAGCAGAACCTGAGCACTGACAGGAAGTCCGGGTAGGAACTAAATCTGGTCCATGATTGGTTCCTACGCCGTTCAGTCTGAAGACGGACGCGGAGAGACCACCTACGTTCCGTTGCTGAAACAGCCACAGGTGTGACAGTAGCTTAGGTGTATTAAATGCATTTTCAATGTATGATATGTTCAAATTATGATGGGTTTATCAGAATGTAACCCCATTGTAAAATGGGAACTGTCTGTAGTTATGTTTATAACAAAGAAGTTGCGCAACTTAATCCCCTTGGTGGATCTACTGATGAACCCATGTGCAGAATTCACAACTGAAACTGTGTCACAAACATGCAGCTGTGAATGAATATAAATGTGAAACTAAGAAGATGAAGCCCTTGGATAAAATGTGTGCAAAGCAAAAGGAGGTACATCGTGTTCAAAACTTACCAGGAGGATAAGATACACAACACCCACACGTGCTACAACAGCGCCAGGTACGCAACAGTAGGTATCAGTTGGTTTTTTTCTGCACCTCAAAGCAAATTGCAGATGCAGATTAGTGCTTCGGGACAGGAAATTGTTGCCAAAATGTGCTAAAGAGCCAAAAGAAATAAGATTCTGCAAATTCACCTGAAGGCAGCGGTGCGGAGACATAAGCTCCTCATGATCATTGGCTTGTGTGGGTGGGTGGAGTCTGATCTGCCAAACACGGTTCCGTTCCCAGCGGCTTGCGGGTCACCTGGCTGGCTCACCAAAGGCATTTGCTGGTTCCTATGTGTGGCAGCTGTCTCCCCTCACTCACACGTTTGTCAAAAGCAAGAAAAAACATCTTAATCATCATCTGCATCTTGAAGGAGCATGACTTTCAGGACCCCAGGTGAGCTTCTGCAGTGGCTCCCATCCACATTGTCCTCCTGGTGATCACATTTGTTCTGTGTTTCTAACATAGTACATTTTTTTCCCTAAAAAATTGCATGCTGGATACATGCATCAAACTTGTGACACACACCAGAATTCCCAGCGTACACTCCATTGTTTTGTTCCCCTTTAAAGGCTACGCTGTCAGACAGCAAATGATTATTCCTTCAGATCTCGATGTGGATCAGATCCTTGCTGCAAGACTGCTCTCAAAGCTCCTTTGATCTTTTTTTATCAATTTGCAAAATATTTCATTCATCTCAAAATTCACATCTAACATAAAAGAAATTACACTGTGGTCAAGAAGCACAATGAAAAACCAATTTCCCTCTATTCTTTCCTATTTTCATTTTTTGAGACATACAGATGAGACCAAAATACTGGTATAACTCATACTTTTTTAGCCCTTTTATCAAAACCATTTACAGCTACATTTACATTTATATGTATTCATTCAACAGATGCTTTTCTCCCAAGTAATGTACTTTAAAACTCGGAGTATATGAAAGTGCATTTTACAAGCACTACAGAGCTGTAGAAACAAACACACCCTTATTGAAGCAGCTTTTTGCCAGCACAAATTGCAGAAGTAGATGCATCAAGGGCTCAAAACTTCTTCCTTTCCTCAAACTGCTGCCAAGTAGATGCATTTAGAATCGAGTCTGATAACAAACGCTGTTCTTGGAGGACCCAGACAGTTGGTTGTGGTGCAAATATGTGGCGTTAATTCAAGAGCGGATCAGAAAAGGTTTAAAGTCTTTTTAAAGCTGGAGTGGATACAGCAGCTCTGAGGGCAAACGGGAGCTTATTCCACCACATCAGGGCCAAAACCAAGAACGTGGAGACGTTCAACTTTCTCCTCAATGCAAAATTCGTACATCACAGAAGGGTTTTGTGCATTTGTAAACATCCTTTCTCTGCTTTGTAACATTTCAGAATTTTTGTTTTAATGCACTTTCCAGTATAATCTGACTAAAGTTGACCCTTTCTGGAAAAGTATACACCGCATGGCCAAAAGTATGTGGACCCCCCCTTCTAATGATTGAGCTGAGCTGTTTCAGTTGCATCCATGGAGCATACAAACACATTCCAGACAACTGTGTGCTTCCAGCTTTGTGACCACAGTTTGGGGAAGAAGAAGCTCCTTTCCTGCTCCAGGATGACTGTGCCCCCTATACACAAAGTGAACTCCATAAACACATGGTTTGCCCAAGTAGGTGTGAAAGAACTTGAGTGGCTGCACAGAGCCGTGACCTCAACCTCACCAAACACCTTTGGGATGAACTGGAACGCTGACCGTGATGCTCTTGTGGCCAAATGGGCACAAATTCCCAAAATCTAAAGCCTACCCAGAAAAGTGGGGACTGTCATAGCAGCAAGGGGGGGGGCAACTTCATGTTAATCCCCATGGGTTTGGAACGAGAGGTTCAAGCAGCACATATAGGGATAATGCTCAGGTGTCAGATTTTGGATCTTCTGGATGTCTATCTTGCTGTCAGTCATTTATACCTCCACTTAGTTTTCAATTTGCTCAGGGCCATTATTAGAAGAAGTTCACAGGAAGTTCACAGAAGTTCAAACCGTCTGACAGTATCGTGCTCATGGTGATGTTGCGCTGACAACTCATTGTTTTATTTCCAGAGTCTGACTGACAAACTCAAGGTTTTCCATTTCGTACGATAGCTCTCTCACGACTTCATATCGCAGTTTCTACAGAATAAAAATTTCTTATAGGTCTTTCTTTTGATTTCTGAATATGGCAGAGATTTAGAGGTGATCCTGGTGCTGCAGTTTTAGCTCACGGGGAGGAATACTGATCCATTAACAAAGGGGAAAAGAGACCTTTCTGCCCCCCTGTGTGACACATCGCTTTAGAGGAACACATACGTGAGTCCAAAGCTCAGAGGAGAACCTCTCCATGACATAGAAAATCATTGCTCTTCGAGCAGAGATGAATGAAAAACCTCAGTGAGCCATGAAATGTTCCACCTCCCCTGTGCATCCACATATTAAGTTGAAGTAAAACACAGTAAAAATCACTCCTGGACCTGAGAGAGAAGATACTTTGGGAGATAACACGTACTGTATGTGTATGGGGACATTTCAAGAATTAAAGAAGACTTCTTGGGAGAGGCAGTGGCTTGCAGAACACAGACAATGCAGGTGAGTCACACCAACATCCTCAACATCATCACAGGGAAGAATGGCTGGGCAAACCAAGGAGCTCCTCTGTGCCCAATGGCTACTTACAGACAACAATGATGATGGGCCACAATGTGACCAAAATAACGTGCACTTGCATGATCCCTGCTTCTTAGTGTGTTAGGGAGAATAGTCTCTGGGGATGGACCATTTCCCAGACCTACTGGATGCAAGAACATCTTAGCTGCTACCTGGTAGTAGTAAAAACCTGCACAGTGCCAAGGATTCATGTCTTGCATTTTTCTATCCCTAATGGCTGTGATGTTGTTTGTCATCCCTGATCCCCCATTCCCATGGAAGACTAGAAACATGCATTTTTGGGCTGTGCCACGATAAAGACAGTTTGGAGCTCTGGGTACAAACATCTCTTGTAAATCCCCCAGTCGAATGGCCGTCACTGTCCTTAGGATGCACGGCAGCTGTGCGGTGCCCTGTGGTAAATACAGCTCCGATAAGCCAAAATTGTCAAAAAGCTCTCCATTCTAGGTTGATTCAACACCCACTAGTTAGACTCCCACATTCTCACACTCACACCTACACACACCCACGGTCACCCACACACTTCACTGAGTGCCGGCAGTTTTAATACATCAGAGCTCAGCACTGTCTGTTTTGACCAGGAAGCAACGCTTGACCGTAACCGCTAAGCAGTCGCCTGTGTAATTACACTCTATTTGCATGTGTGCATCTAAAACAGCGCCGAGGAGAACCGAAAGGCAATGGAAGGCACATCCAAGTTCAGAGGAAGGAGTCCTGTTGCTGCTCTTCTGCACGGGGCTGAGGAAGCGATGCTATGCTCGTCGCCATGGAAACAAAGTCAACAGCCAGCCCGTGTACTTAAACCCTGGCTTGTTGTGATGGTTCTGCCACAACTCGGTGTGTGTTCAGCACTCGCGCGCTCATCTTCCGGAATCTTGCTGTGCTTTTCCAAATATAGGTTCATACATTTGGCAGAATTCTAAACAGGCTGCGATAAAAATGTTTGTTTAATCTGACATTACTGTAAATCCCTGAGATTGTTCCGCTCAAAGCTTTCCTCTTGTAGAGGCGCCTGCGTCTTGAGGTGCAGGTTTGCGGGAGACTTTTTTTTTTCCAACCCTGAAAGAACATACGCTTATTTTTTATTTACTAAGACATGGTTTTCAGACATTAGCGAAATTTACTTTCATATTTTGCTCAGGTTCTTCTAGCCTTCCCATCACCCACTGCTGCATATTTCATGCTGTTTGACAGGTGTTTGTGTGTCAGGTTATGTTTCTCCTGCTACAAACCGGAGCTACTGGAGTGGTTGTCCTACACTCTTGCCGGGGAGATTTGTGTACAAACCGTACACGCGCGTGCGTGTAATCCTGTTATAATCCATGCTGTCATTTCTTCTTTGTCTCATGGACATTCCCTGCATAATAAACTGGTGTAAATGAAGGTTATTTACTCAGTCCTCTGTGTGGTCTGGCAGTCACCTGTGCTGCCTGTATTTCATTTCCACCCACCAGCTGGGCCACTAACCGGGTTTTATTTAAACTAATTTACCGCAGCCACCTTTTCTCTGTTTTGTCTGCACACAGAAGGAGTCCTTGGTGGACAAGAGGCTTTGAGAAGGACCTCCTCTGGAGATGCCCTCTGGGCTGCCACAGGGTTCCTTGATAAAGGCTCAGAACTTCTCCCTTTCCTCAAAGTGCTGCCAAAAAGTCAGATGTGGACGTTACTGCTGGACATTGACGGCTGATGCAGAACCTCACGAAATGCCCGTATGTATCAAAGTGGCTGCTTATTTTCATACGGATCGGTGTCACCGCGGTAATCGGGTTACATTTTAAGGTGAAGCACAGGGAGGAAAAACCGGCATGAATGTGCGGGGTGGGGGACGGTGACCGACAGATGTCGCGGGTGCTGAGCCGTTTTGCAGCGGAACAAAGCAAAGCGAGACTCGTGTAACCGTGTGGGACTCGGCCGCGCCAGACACTGCGGCGGCCGCCGCTTGCACAGGAGCTGCCTTCCGTGGCTGGAAGCTGGGGCTGAAGCGGAGGCCACCGGACCGGTGTGCGGAGCCCCGGGAGTCTGCGTCCACCTCTGAGGTTCTCTGCATGGAGGAGGGTTAGGTTCGCGGGAGAAAGGGGGAGTGTCGCCCGGTACACGCACACACACGCACGCAACCGCGCGAGGTTTCACACCTCACTGGGACTCCGATCGGACAGCTGCCATTCGGGCTCCATCGCGCCACAAGAAGACGCCGATGCTCAAGTCCGCGTTCCACTAAGACGCATGATCGTCTTAACATTTCGGTCGGAACGGGAACGACAAAGTGTCACCACAGTATTCGCCCTGCCTCTTCATTTCGTGGATGTTATCAGGTGTCACTTTTTCTGCCGCCTTTCCTCCCTACACGGCGGTTCTTCGCTCCTCGTCTGACGGCTTTATTGCGACCCGCACATTTTTGTCACTGGCCGGATTATCTATTGCAGTAAGTGACGTCGCGGTTTCATAATCTCTTTTGGGTGAAAGGATGAATTAAAAGTAGGGACACTGTGACAGATCGCGTCGATGTATGCGCACAAGCAGCCGGCGTTCTCGGCGTTTCCAGACGGGGGGGGAAGCGAAGGTATGTTTTACGCGCACTTGGCGTTTAACAAGTATCGACCGAATCTTTAGACAGCAATGGAAGAAAAATGTTTGCAAAAGAGGCTGAGGGACTTTCCGGGTGTTTTCCTCCCCCCTCGCAGCAGCCTGGAAGCCAGCGGACGGCTTCGCTCAGCGTCGGCTGTGGCGTTTCGTCGAAACCCCGGTGTGCGCGCCACGGGCGCGAGCGCGAGACGTCCCGCAAACGTTTACGTAACCGCTGTAACGGCGACGTTATTTCGTCGCGGGAGGTGAGCGTGTGGCGCCGCCGAGGGCCACCGGCTGACGGCTGCGTGCAGGCGACTTTAGCGACGTCGTGCGAGAGTTTCCGCGGCGCTGCGCCCGGCCGCTCGTTTCCGAGCGCGCGCGCGCGCACACGCGAGCGAGCGAGCGAGCGAGGTGGCGGACGCACGCGGACGCGCGCTCCCGCCTAATTAGCACCGTTGCTAACGCTGCTGTGCTGCGAGCAACGCCGTTATGGCGCCTTCGGGTTACTTGCGAGCCCGACGTGGAGGGCACGCTGGCGGATTTTCCACGTCGTCGCCCTGCGCGAACACCGCAGCCTAATCCCCTTAATTCACATTACTTCGACATTTGGGGTTCCAGCTGCACTCCGTGTCATTCAGCGCCCGCTGGAGAGGTCTGTAATCCGCCGGTTGCACAGCTGAGGAGCTTTGCCGCAAGCTGTACTACAAGGCTTGACTCGGAGCCAAAAGGCGCACACACGCACCCTGCGAAATGCCGCTGAGCTCGTCTGCGTCTTCGCCCCGGGTTCATGAGCCGCCCGTTTGCGGGTGAATCGCCCCCTTTTGCGGCCGTGTGACTGAGCCCCGCTGGCGGCTGAAATGGTTCGTGGCGTCACTGCTCTCTCCGGGTGCTTAAGGTCATACTTTGGTCTTTCAGTGGTAGCTGCTGGTTTGGTGGTTGCTGTGGCAAACTGGAGGTGGTTTTGGAAAAGCATGGGTGGAGTAATGGCTGGAAGGCTTGCGTTGTGCCCGAAGTATTTGGTTGAGTAAAATTAAAATTTCTACAGTGAAGATACTAGGACATGTTTGCAGGATGAATTTCTTCCACGGATGCACGGATTTCAGACGAGTGGCGAGAAAGCGGCGCGTGAGCCGACTTGCGGTGTAACTTAGTGCGCCCTGGGTGACGGAGTGTAAGCGTGCGGGGTTGTGAATGATGTCCTTGTACTACAGCAGCGTTTTACTAGGAGAGCGGCTTGACCGGAGGATCTGGTCGTCGCTACCCAGAACTTATGGCTATGCATCACTGTAAGTAGATTAACATTATAAGCTGCTTTGGAGACCAGCATCAGGTAGACAGATAAATAAAGGTGAGATGCTCTGATGTTCTCAGTGTAACCGGTGTGCACGAAAACCACAGATTTAAGCAGCGGGAGGAAACCAACCCTCAGAGTGAACGTGCATGAACATGCGGAGGACTTGTGAACACGTGAGAGACCTGTGTCCACATTCAAACTCTCCAGTTTAAGCAGTAAGGTAACACTTTTGCCTACTAAGCCGCCATGTCATCACCTTTTACGGTGAGCTTTACCTGCCGAGCTGCCAGGTCATCCCACCTTTTACAGTACTTTTTGGCCAATGTCTGGTGTGACCAGTGGTCGTGCTTGGGTTTACAAATGAGCTGAGATTCTTCAAATACATTTTACAGACCTTGACATTGAAAATAACATGCACTTTAGAAATATACAGAATAATAAAAATACATTTTTTTCTTGCCTCAAGTTCAATTTTATTTATATGGTACATTTCACACACAGAGGTCATTCAAAAGTAAAGCATGAAAGACAGAGACATAATAAAATTAAGGCAGAAACTAAATATAAAACTAATATAATAATAAGAATAGTAATGTAAAATTAAGTGTGAAAGAATTTAATAATGATTAATAAATAAAATTTAATAGAACATAATAATTAAAATGATAATAAAATGCATTAATATGCGGAGAAAATGAGATTTTTTTTTGAAGGCATGGGAGAACGGGAAGGTTTTCAGGCTGGATTTAAAATGGACTGCAGTTTAAGGTTAATTTATGTCTCCACAGAGCTCTGTCTTGACCGAATTGTCCTCAGAAAGTCATGAGATGCAAACTGTGTGCATGAAGACTGATGGGCTGCATCAACATTATTCCAGATCATTCTGTTATATTCCTCATCCTCCTAGACACTCTCTGGTGTTGAAAAATCGTGAAGGACTATGAGGCTGTACAATGCAGTTCCAGCAAGGGACACCTGGAAGGGACTGGACATTAATTTCTGACGTAAAAAAATCAGTCCATTTTCAGTAACCGCTTAAGTCAGTTCACAGTCTTATTGATAAAAGATTTATAGATGGACTTATTACACTGAGGGTTGTGGTGACCCACATGGGAAAAACAGGGCACGGTTACACACGGGGATTCACGGAGTGACACACTAAAGCCAACACTGAATCGGGAGTTAACCCGAAACCTGTGGAAAGCATGCAAACCTCAAATAGCCCAGGTTTCGCTCTTTTTTTTTTGTTTGCTTGCTAGGTTTATTTCCACGTTTTTAAACATTACAAAATGTATGTTGTGCGTATGTTTGTATGCCTTTGTTACATTTTATGGACATGTTTTGGGGCCTTTTACATTTATATTCTTAAAAACATTGTAAACTCTCACTTCTGGTAGGGATTATTCTGAAGCATTTTTAAAAGTGTTCCAACAGTGAAACTGTTTTAATGAGAAAATTGCCTGTTTGAAAATTCTCTTTATAAGCATTTTCTGGTGCATAATTGAAAAATGTTGCTGTTCACCGCTAAATGCATGTACTGTATAATATATTAAAAACTAAAATTAAACATTATTTTCAATGTGTTTATTCTATTCTTAATGCAAGGCCTAGCAGATAAAACTTTGAGTACAGTCTGTAGAAATTGTATTTATGACACTCAGCAATATTGGCTGTTTGTGCAGCGCTGCTTTATGTGCAGCTTCACCTTTAGTGGGTGAAAAAGCGCTGCGTTTCCGAAGCCTTCGTTGCCTTTTTGGTGGACGGCGCTCATTTGCGTACAGTGGTCTTCACGTCAGATCCCGATGGTGCGCATAACTGTTGTGGGTGCGTCTTGAGGAGAAGTGCAGGAATTCAGTTGTTTTGCAAGTATTTTTCTGAGAATTTTGTGGAAACCTCCGAAAATTTCTCCGGATGGTTTGTGTGTCGTCTACTTTTGAACGCTGTGGACAGAAATTAGGAAACCGATGAAGTGGACACAGGAAAACGGCATGAAATTTGCAAGAGCCGAATGTAATTTTGCTCTCGCTCAAGGGAGTTTGAGAGACTTGGCATGAAAGTTTGGAAATGATGTTGTGAACATGGCTGGCAGATATTTGATGGTCATATGCAGTCATTTATACTCAGGAATATTACATTTTCCCCCAGTGTTAGTTCCACAGATGTGATCAATTCCAGTTTGTCGTGCATGTAAGACGACTTCAGTGCCGAAGCTTTTCTTTTTCTGCAAATTCAGGACGTTGTTTCTGAGCACAGTTGGCCGGGTGATGCTTCTACAAGGCTGCAGGGCCTCAGAGGTGATATGCACCAGGTAGAGCTCAACCCTTACCCCCGAGTCAACTGCACCGTGGCCTTCGGTCCATTAGGTCTGATCCATCCTTAATTCTTTGGAGAGTAGAATTCGTTCAGGAATTTCCCCATTTTCAGAAGGAACAGTGAAGGTCTGATAATTGCGTTCCTTGGAATATCAGGACTAGTTTGAGTCTGCTGAGGAAATGCTCCTACATGCAGTTTCCATTTGTGTGTGTGTGTGTGTGTGTGTGTGTGTGTGTGTGTGTGTGTGTGTTCCTGCATCTCAGGTTCATTAACGTGTGGGCGGTGTGTTGACTGTGTGGGACGCGAGTTGTACAGGAGGGTTGATTTCCCTGCCATGTGATCTTCACAGTGTTAAAATGGTTCTATGATTTTTGTATCCAACAACACACCGCATCCTGGGACTTGCCACACTGTCAGTGTTCCGGTGTTTTGAAGCGAGAAACAGACAGAAAGGTTGTCGACAGTTTTGGAGAATTAACACAGAATCTGACTCGTGTATTACACAGAAGTTGGGAATTTGTGGATTTTGTTTCTAAAATTGAAAACTCCATCCTTTGTATATTTGTTGTCTGTTCAGTCAAGCAACAAGGCCCCTGCCTGGCAAAAAGACAGCTTTGTCTGTCAGAATTTCTAATTGCTGGAAAACTACTTATTCTCAATATATGTTCTTCGGAGAAAGAAAAACTCATTCCATATCAGCTCTTGTCCTGTTAAAAAACCAAGACACCCTTGGCTGCCTCCATGGCACCACGGTTTAAATGGTTCAAGCTATTGTGCTAAAATTGCCGGGGGATTAGAAGCCACGTTCCGAGCCCATTCAATTTCTACTTCTTCCCGACTGCTAGGCCCGTTCCTCCTTACTGCCGCAACTGTAAGGTGACTGTGAGGGAGAAATCTGAAAACCGTGCTGGGAGGCCTGTGTCGGATCCCTGTGAGCAGCCCAGTGAACACCGTTAGCGACGGACCGCTGTGAGGCCCGACAGAATTTTCCTATCATTAGCTCTCATTCTGCAGTCATAATATGAACGGGCTAAGGCTTCAGTGAAATGATGGTGCGCCATTTTGAGTGATGCTGCGCTGTGAGCTCGCATTCTTCGTCATTGTTGCTTGTAAGAGGTTCTGGTTACAGCGTGGATTTGCTTTTACCTTTAACAAATGTTTTTTTGTACCTGGAGTGGAGCTAGAAAGCTGGCATTTTGATGGCTGCGGTGACTGCACGTCCTGCTATGCAACTACCGAATCCGCAGTTTTACCAGGAGAGCCATCATCATCATCATCATCATGAGATCCCATGGTCATCACAAAGGCCTCAACTACACTGCCCGGCCAAAAAAAATTACACACGAATATTTCGTTGGAGCGCCTTTAGCTTCGATTCCGGCATGCATTCGCCGTGGCATTGTTTCGAGCTTATGCAATGTCACAACATTTATTTCCGTCCAGAGTTGCGTTCATTTTTCGCTAAGATCTCGTATTGATGATGGGAGAGTCGGAGCGCTGCGTAAAGTCTTCTCCGGCACATTCCAAAGATTCAAAGATTCTCAATGGGGTTACGGTCTGGACTCTGTGGTGGCCAATCCATGTGTGAAAATGATGTCTCTCTCGTGCTCCCCGAAGCACTCTTTCACTATTTGAGCCCCATGAATCCTGGCATTGAAGAAGCAACCCTTCTTCTTCTTCTTTCGGCCGCTCCCGTTAGGGGTCGCCACAGCGGATCAAAAGCTTCCACTTCCTCCTGTCCTCTGCATCTCTCTCTGTCACCCCCACCACCTGCATGTCCTCCTTCACCACATCCATAAATCTCCTCTTAGGCCTTCCTCTCTTCCTCTTGCCTGGCAGCTCCATCCCTAGCATCATTCTCCCGATATATCCAGGATCTCTCCTCTGCACATGTCTAAACCAACGCAATCTCGCCTCTCTGACTTTGTCTCCAAACCGTCCAACCTGTGCTGACCCTCTAATATACTCATTTCTAAATTGAAGAAGCAACCCATTGATGGAAAAACCTGATCATTCAGTATATTCAGGTAGTCAGCTGGGCTCATTTTTGGGCACATAATGTTGCTGAACCTACACCTGACCAACTGAAGCAACCCCACATCATAACACTAAGTTAAATCCTGGTGGTGACTTTTTTTTTTTTTGGCCGGGCATTATACCTACCATATGTGGGTCACAGCAGAACATGGGGCAGGAACTAGCAAGGAGCCCAATTTGGTCTGAGACAAACTGATCACCAGGAGCCACCAGTGAGATGGTGCTGCACAACAGGCTGTTTTCACAACTCATGATTAAGTGGGGATGAAGTAGAAGTGCATTCTGTGAAAAGGGATGGAAGTGCTGGTCTCCTACGGTAGGTTTCTGCCTGCCAATGGACCTGCCCATTATTTACCCTCATTCTGCCCTTTGTTTGGTTATCTGCTGTCATTTGTTTCACAGATAGATGAACAAAAATCTCATCAGTTCCAATGGTGACAGATTTGCAGGCATCCAGGTATCGTGGCTGGTCCTCTGACAGTACTGTGTCCAGGGTCGCAGATCATTTTTCTGTTTAGTATTGAACTGCGCTATATTAAGAGTAAGATCTGATTCTCTTAATTGCTAAACTGTACAACTGTTTATACCTCCGCCTGTATACAGTATTTCCGTTCCTGGGTGAAGGCATCAGTAGCCCCTGCCAGCAGAATCCTTTTGGTCCTCTTTGAAGACCTCATGCTAATGACTTAGCACTGATTTGTTTTCACCTTAAGCACAAAATATGTTCATGTGATGATGTGGCCAAGAATGTAACTCCTTCATTCCTCACCCTGTGCTGGGATGATTTGGATGTAATTTTTCTCAGGTGAAAGGCAGCCCGTGTTTTTGTACTGGGAACGGTGCGTGTTGGTAACATGAGAGGGAGGCCTGACAGAGGCTGACGCAGCCATTTCGTCTTGTGTTCACTTTGGATCACTGTTCGGGGGTTGTGTTCTGCATGGTACAAACATCTCCGTAATATCAGACGGTTTGTCCTTCCACATATCGCTGCCGGTGGTCGAGGCTGTCGTGTCACCCTTTTTTCTGGACGTTTGTGCTGTGTGCCGCAGCGGTGCCACTTTTGCGAGGGAATATCCTTCCTTGTTTGTTCGTGCTAAATACAGCCGCTGTTTTCTTAGGACTTCGGTGCTGCCGAACAAAGGGAAGCGTAGCCAGATGGCGCAAGCCGATGTAGGCTTATAATATTTGATTTATGCTGGTTGCCCTAGTGTTCTCATTCTTTTTTAGACAAATTGGGGGGGGCTTTCCTCATCCTTTGGACACCCTATGTTAGCGCCAAGCCTTGTGCTTGACGTTCTTCAGAGGGATTTGCCTTCCTCGGCTGCCTTTTCTGTCTTATGACTGCAGAGACATTCAGATTTGTGCAGAAGAGGAAAATGGCATCTTCATCACAACAGTTTGTATTTTAGAGCATGCATGCTGATGAATATGAACATTTTGTAGTGTAGTGTAGCATACAGCGCTATTACTGAAAACTTTTTCAATATAAGCTTGAGCATAAGTGTACAAAATTGCTTCTGATTTTGCTTTTGGGGAAGCTAGGATTCACTTGTTGGCTTGGGGATGCTTTGATCCTGCAGTCCACCAACACCGGTGTGTCAGTGCTCGTGTTAATACAGACAAGCTTCTCTCCCACGTCACATGCCTGTTAAAACAGCCCGCGTCCTTTCATCCCTCCTTTTCGATATGCAGGAAGTGGTTCACCAAGTAATTGCGCTTCATGACAAGCAACGCGACCCCGGTTACCTCGCTCTGCGCGACGGTTCTGAAGCACCAGATGAGGAAGAGGGGCAGCGATGATCTTGTCCATTTCGAGGAGAAAACGAGAGTGTGCTGCCACTTTGATCGCCCCGTCGCCATCGGATCTTAAGTCGTCGGGCAGCGACTTAGTCGTGTACCTGCAGAGCAGATCCGCTCGGAAGCGCCTGTTCCATCAAAGTGTCCCTGTTGGGGTTTGTGCTCGCAGCAAGTTCATCTGCATGGAAATATGATCTCAGCATAAATGTTCGTAGGGCCTCATTTGCATGTGTAGCTGGGCAAACCCAGACAGGACGGCTGCCAGTTGAGGGATGTGGGGGGGAGCAACTTCAGAGAGAAGGGCCAGCACGATTATATCTGGATTGAGGGTGGAGGAGACTCGGGGGGGAATTCTGAGCTTGAGGTTTAACATGAAATTAAACAGTACTTTGCTCAGCCTCTGCCTATGTCTGTGGGGGCTCCGGAGTTGCCGAGACAAAATACTCTGTAGGTCTGAAATCCCAAACTACCGGGTCTTTGCGTCAAGGTGACTGCGATAGAAAGTGGTATATGATCATTGGACAGTGATATAGTAGGTATAAACATTTACGTGTAATTACTGACACTTTTGGCTTGGAAGGTCCATATTGAGTGCGTAGCGGTCGACTGCTGAGGTTGGGGACATCGACCGCACCCTTGGGAGCACATGAGGACCTTTCCAGTAGTAACTGAACAAATGAACTGATCATTAGATAACAGAATCTTTATTACATGCTGAAGCCAGATTTACATAAATCCCCTTTTCCAGATAAAATTACATGCTTATTTTGCCAAAGGCCAGATAACCTTTCAGACAACCCGGTAAGTTGCGCTTCACTTTTTAAGTTTCCTTTAAGGTTTAAATGTTAGACTCATTTTCCGAGTGATCTCAAATCTCGGGGCCTCATAAATTATAGACTGTGTATTTCTGAGATGCATGCTCTGTTAATGTAAGCGTTTCCATAGTAACTGCAGTTCTATGTACTGTTGGCTGAGACACACATGTCCTTCCTTGCTTTGCATGTCTGAGTGTTTGTTACCAGGCGATGTGTGGAGCGTATAAGACTACGAACTCCAGGTGGGGAGTAATGGTGTTCTCTCTGAGTTCATGGTGCTGTAGATTTGTAGTGAAAGTCTGAGCTGTGTCGTCCACCAGCTGTGAAGTGTGTGAGCGTTGCATGGTGTGTGTTATATAGGCTGACTGCTCTATGCTGCGTTCCATCTAAACATCAATTTGGTGCCACTGGGATGCTGCTGGATGTTAGACGCATATTTCAGGTTTATTTCAGTTGTCTCCGCCGAATCTGTTTTACTCCTGTAATCAGATATGGAGGAAGGAGATTCGCAAAACCAGCTCTCCTTGACAGAAATGATGAACGTTGATGATTGATTGTTAACAGAAGAACAATTTTTATTTATTTATTTATTTATTTATTTATTTATTTATTTATTTATTTATTGTTGCTTCTGGTTTGTTTGTTTCTGTAAGGCAGTGTGGGATGCACGGTCCAGGCTCTTGTCATTTTAAAGACCTCTCACACTGAGCTGGGTCACAACCCCTCTCCACCCCCAGCGATGAACCGAGCAGCCGGACTCTGGACCTGCTGTGCTGAGCTGTGTTACGGGGAGTTAGCAGAACAACATCAAGTATTTACCGTGCAGCATAATCTGAATGGGAAATGCATAAATTACCCATTCAGGCAGCAGTTTGCAAATAGGATGTGCAATGGTGGCAGTTTTAGTGAATAGCAAAGTAATCGATGCAGACTGATGGAAGGAGGACAACTGTTGAAGTCTGACTGGGTGGGAGAAGGAGTGGGGCATTCGAGGGGGTTGGGCCCTCTTTATGTGCTATACCATGGACCACCTCCGCAGTGGTTTATGCAATATTATTTTTAAAATATTTTTTGTTGTCGTGAATCTCACCTGCTATGCCCACGTTTAACTGTGATTTGTGTTCTGCTGACACATTATGATCGTACCGGTGAGCAGACCTCCACCGCACCATCAGTCGGCTGACTTTCCTGTTTCTGCCTTCTGTCCCACCAGCCCACCACCTGCTCCGAGCTCAAGCAGCCGCTTAACACGGGAAGGATCCAGCTGACGCAACAAGACTCTTATTTTTTACTCTGCAGTGATGTAATGCGCTCATCCCATTATGAAATCGGTGTATGAATGGGATGTTTTGAGTTGTTGTTTTTAAGGCTTCTTTTGTAACAGCTCTGTTATTAAACAGCCCCGGGCCGCTATGATGGCTCTGTGTTGTGTGTGACGTCGCTGGAAATTGATTATGTCTGACCCACTTCTTCCTGAACTACCAGACTGTGTAGTCAGAGCAATGAGCTGCCTGGGTTGTAGGGCAGAATTTCTTCTCCGTCGCTTTTGTTTGTGTAGAAGTTGGAGGTGTAGAGATGGACTGGTGCTTGGCACTGCTGGCTCTTCAAGTCTTCATTCTTTTCCCCTGGGCACCTGGACTGGGGGAAAGCTGGGCAGCACGTTTGCCCATAGCATGTTTGGAGCTTGAATTTATTGGGCACGTGGCAGGATGTAAAGGCATTTTCTCCGTCTCCTGAGACACAGGGGGGTACGGGTGTGGTTTTGTCAGAAACTACAACGTATTCCCCCTCCAACCTCTTGATAGTCCAACTACTGTAGCTGCTACAGATTGTTCCTCAGATCATACCATACTCCTATAATACGACACTATAAGCATTCCAACCATTTTTTTTCCCCCCAAATTTCAAAACTTTTTACTCTGATTTGTCAAAAACCCGTGTGAAATATTTCGGTCTGTGCATTGCGAGGCGCGCTATTGAATTCAAAGCTCTGTTTGATTGCTTGTATGAAATGCATTTAAAACAGTTTCACAAATATTAGCATTTCCAGCTCCCTGAACTGTTTGGCACATCTGCGAATTGTACATTTTTTGCTTTCCTGTCCTCTCCCTGCTGAATGGTGTCTGTGGGTCCTCGGAGCCTCTCCAACAACAGCACGCCAGCTGTCTGGAGGGAAACCACTGGAGGATCCACTTAGGCACCTTTGATTAAATATTTATAGACCTGTTTCAGAAGAGAGTTGTGTATCTGCGAAGTGTGTATTCCTGAATGAAGGGGAATGTTAGTAAGGGTTTTTGGCCAGAGAACCCCAAAGAGAAAAGACCGAGCACTCTGTGGGATCCAGGGTTCAGGGCACTTCATCTTGAACTGGTTAGTGTGGGCGCATTTCCTGCGTGTTTGTCCGAGCAGAAAGAAAACTCAGTGGCTTTGCTCAAAGACGTTTGCGGGTGTGTGAAGAATACAGTTTTATCCTTTCTTGCCGGACTTTAATCGAGCTGTCAGTTTCCTCAAGGGTTAAAAGAAGGCAGACTCGTAGTCAGAGCTGCTCATGGCTGCACGGAAGGCTGCGGTGTGAGGAAATTTTTCTATGTCACTGGCATGTGGGGAGAGACAGAACACAGAGTTCTTCATAATTCATTACAGTTAACTCATAGTTTGTTACAGGTCAGTACAGTTCAGACCCAGCACTGTACACAACCCACTCCTGGACACAATGCCAGCCCCATCATATGCCTAGTTAGGATCAATAAACAAATAGTTGCATGACATCCCTATTTAAGCCCCAGTTGTAAGCAGGATGAGAACTTTCCCCTGAAGCAAGAAGCTGAGCATACATATTTATTCTGACTGCTGTTTCCCCTGACCTTTTAGTTCCAAATAAAGCACTAAAACCCCAGAAGGCAGCAGCCATAATTCCTCTTGTCTTAAAGACCAGTACAGTTGTCACAGTGGTTCTGAACCGCGGAATAAGAATAAGTGGACCGCCATGGAAGGCACGTCTTTGTCTCATCTTCTCGATCGGTTTAGTGACCCAACAGGAGACGATCCGGGCCAGCAAGATGAGTGTTGACTTATGCAGGAAATGATGGTGAGGTGTTAGCAAGCTATGAAAGAGATGCTGGTGGTGCCGGCTGCTCCCTCAAAGCCACAAGGGCAGGCCGATGGGGCTCCGATGCTCTGGAAGATGAACTACGATGACCCTGAGACCTTTTTAAATGTTTTTGGATACATCATGAATACTTGCAATAGCCCAAGGAGGAATGGGACCTCTGCATGGCCCTACTACTCAACTAACTCCTGGCCAGAGTAGCCATAGCTAGCTGTGTGAGCCCCAGCCCGGTTCATTAGACAGAGCAGTGCCAAACCATCTTCCGGTATATCAAAGAACGCCTTTGTGGTGGGCCTGTCTTGACGTGTACAGATTTCTCACTCCCTTTTGTATTGCAGACTGATGCTTCACACAGAGAACTGGGGGCTGTCCTCTTGGAAAGTAAATGGTGTGGATCTCTGCGTTTTGTACAACAGTTGGAAGTTGTCCCCAAGAGAATGTTGACACAGTGCCTCTGAAAAGGAATCCTTTGCAATAAAATGAGCTGTCCAAACCCTTCAGTGCTGTCTCCTGGGATATACACCTCCCATTCTACTGCCTATTGGTACTTGGCCCTGCAGGTTGTTAAGTTATAAGGGGTCCACTGGCCTGGTCCCTCCTTGACTTCCTCTCTCAGTGGGAGTGGTCCCAGCATTGACACGTTGGAGCCAGTTGGGTGACTGGTTTCTGGTGGGGGAGGAATGTGGTATGTGGGGAGAAAAACAGCACAAACAGAAAGAACAGAAAGCAGCAACTGTGACTCTTCTTGTCTTATAAACCAGTGTGATTTTCATGATGACCCATTTGTCCTCACAGGTTCACCTTGCTGTGCTGTGAAGCTGCTGTGATGTTATAATAGAGCCATGCTCTGCAGGTTGAACAGTGGGTTTCACAACCCTAGAAGGTATTTTAAATTATATGGAGCATTTTGGCAACTGCATGCAGAGAGTAGGTTGTGAAACAGCAATAAGGTGGTAAGGTTGGCATTTCGGAAGCAATACCAGTCTTCCTTTTCCTCTGCCCTCTGGTATAAAAATGTTTGCTATGGAACCCTCCTGGATGTATCAGCAGAGATCCAGTAATTTATGTGTTGCAAGCCCAGAACACCTCAAAATAATTTTTGATTTAACCACAAGAGAGCCAGAAGAAAAATGCCATCTGATGACTCAGATTGTAAAACCACTCCACACTTGAATGACGCTTCACATTGCTGCCTTATTTACTCTGTTGTACAATGAAAAGAGTCATCAATTTTAGAGTTCCGTGCTGTGAATGGTTATTAGGGGTCTCTAGAATTTAGAAGTAGTTTATTCATAAAATGGAGGCACCAGCATTGAGGTGGCAGAATGCGTTTGGAGTCTTATTGAGAACAAATAAATATTTTTCGCGTCGGATCACTAAAGCCTACAACTTCCGCACTGATTTTAAGATTTTTTCTCGATCTGGGATCTCGCTTTAAAAGTTGTCCACTTCCAAGGCAGCATCCACTTTCTGCTCCATTTTGTACACGTTTGCTCTTCTGTGTGTTTCCAAGACTCAGCTGGTCGTTCTGACCTTGTGACCATTTTGTCACCTGCGTTCACCCTCATCTCCGTGCAGCTTGGCTGTCACGACACGAAATTAGCTCCCTTGGTCTTGAGCTCTCCTGCCATTGATGTAAACTTTGACTCATAGTCCTAACAGCCCTGTTTTGTCACAGGAGTGCAGGCTCTTCTGTAAGTGTTTGAAGAGGAAGGTGGAGTGGTTTGTGTAACAGATTGTAAAGCTCCTAAGGATGTGCATGTACACATGACTGATGGACGTAACTGAGAACCACTGGACACTGCACATTATCGCTATTTCAGTTTGAATTTTTTGGGTACAATTAGTCTGTATTGTGCTGTTTAATGCTATCGCCAGGTAGTGATGATAAACTGGAAAACCATTTCACTTTAGTTAGCCTTTTTAGGCATGAAGACTGTCATTTTTCTTGCAGCTTTTTCTTAATCTTGTTCACCTTCAAATACGGTCTTTCTCTGCAGGCTGAATTAAATTGTTCACCGTTATGAAATCCGTAATACCCTGTTTCCACAAAACAGGAAGGTGTAGTCTGGGTATGTGAGCCCAGCATCCTGAGCTGTCATGTAGAGGTGTTTTCCAGCTGCTTGGCAGAGGTGTTTTGTTCAATGGACTTAACATCCTGCACTTAAATTCCTGCAGTGTGGGAGGTAATGAAACAGAAAGTAAACGTCTTAAACAGCCTCTTCCAAGGTGTTTCCACACACAGCGCTAGCCTTCCATTGGGTGAAGGGATGTTGCTGTTCTTAATACATTGCAGTTTGATGGACTAAACCCAGACACCATTCCAAAAGTCGAGTGGTGGAGGACCACAAACACGGCATTGTGACTTGCAAAGTCTCCTTTCCTCAGCACCGTGTCATGCAAACTCTGGTGATACCACAAGTCAGTAAACAAGGAGTGAAATAAAATCGGCAAGGTCCGGTACATGTGGGTTAAAGCTGGTGGTTACTGATGTTGGATAAAGCAGGAACAAAAAAACAAGCATCCATCTTTGACTTTTTACGTTCCTGTTTGGTGTAGCATTAATATGGTGTTATCCATCGATCCATCCACCCACCCTTGGTTACTGGGTTGCACTAATAATGATAATTAAAAAAAAAAAAGAAAAGAAAAAACTTTTAACCAAGATTTGGTTCCTTTCTGCTTGGTTATTTCTCTCCTCAGTCCCTGGGTTGTGTCCCAAACCCAGCCCGGACTGTAACGGTTATCAGTACCCACTTCTCCAGTGCAGGTTTGGGAAGTCTGCAGCCCATTTAGGAAGTATAGGGTGGGAAAGAGTGCGGACCCAATCCATAGCAAAACAGTGGCACTCCCTCATTCACTAAGGATATTTAAAGTCACTCTTTCATTTGAAATGCACGTTGGTTCTACGGGACAAAACCAGAGCACATGAAGGAGATTCACAAGAACGTGGGGAGGACATGCGAATCCACACACGGACTGGGCTACATTCAAATACAGTGTGGGCACCTTTTGCTCTCCAGCAATTTTTGGGCTGGACGCAAGATCCCTCAGATGATGATTTAGCATCAAGTAGAATTTCCACTTGATTCATTTGCTTATTAACTTTCCAACCACGTTGAGTTTATTCTGAGATGTTTCAGCACAAAAGGAAGAACTGCAGTGTTTGTGTTATGATTTATATTTTCTTTTGCCAGTGTTGCTTTGAAGTTACTGTGCTGCAAAGATGCTTGAAAATCACATTGAAGGCATCCTTGGGTGTCCAAAACAAATACCTTTAAAGGACTTTTATCGAAAAACTGGCTGAACCATGACGAATGATGGAATATTGTGCCATTGTGCTCCTTCGGCCTCACCGAAACTGGGCACCACTGCACTGCCAAGCAGAACATGACCACTCCAACATGCTTTGTGTGGTAATAGTGGAAACCGATATATTGCATCGCGTATTCATTCGGACATTTTCGCGAGGAAACCATCCTCCCACAGTGGTTGCTTAATGCTATAATCAGGCTGTCTGGCCGGTTGAGCGTTTATCAAGTTGGCACGCGCCGTGT
Source organism: Heterotis niloticus (assembly GCA_018136845.1). Classification (NCBI taxonomy): domain Eukaryota; kingdom Metazoa; phylum Chordata; class Actinopteri; order Osteoglossiformes; family Osteoglossidae; genus Heterotis; species Heterotis niloticus. Next base: position 33,767,044 of record CM030891.1, read on the forward strand.
TGACACAGGAAATATAGCGTCCAGCTGAGCTCTCACTCGAAGCGAATGGTTTTCGGTTAAAGTGTTTTCTAAATCAAATGCGTCCAACTCGGTTCCCGGAGGGGGCAGGACTCTGGTTCACATACTATAAATTATCCTAGCTTAATTATCCTTTTCTTTAAAATATTTAAATAACAAAGTTCTTCAAATAATGAACTGAGGTGGTTTGAGTACAAACCCGTGCAAACATGATCCGCTGGGAATTAAGGCTGACCCTGGTTTAAATAGGAGTTCTTCCTCCTTGTAGCCTTTAAAATATAGCTTTTTCTTGTTTTTTTTCCCACTGGAGAATCTGCGAAGGAGTTTTATTTTCTCTAAGCTTAGCCAAAAAACAAGAGCCGAAAACGAGATCCGGAATGGTGTTCTGAGCAAGGAAACCCCACCCTCACCCTCTTACATCTCCCAGGGCCAATTTATATAATAAGAAACAGTTCTTAAATTCTATGCGTTCATGGAGCCGCAATCCATTTAATAAGATGTTTCTGACCCATCCTGACAGTCAAGATATGAGCAGCCGATTTAATAGACGCTTGGGAGAAGCAGATTCATGTTCTGGTCAGACGGGGCTGCCTGTCCATCTGCACAGGGGCCCGGATCAGCGGGCCACTGCCGTCTCAAAACGAGACCATTTGTGTTTCTGCCAACACAGCTAATGGGAGCTGCATGTTTCCTCACCTGACCTTTCCCTGCATCCCTCAGGCGACACAGTTAAGCTCAGACCTCCCCCCTCGATGGCATGTGACTGTCTTTGTCTTCTTTCTAGAAGTATGTGGACTCCGGACATGCCTGATGCTGCCTTGGGGTACATACACTGTATGGCCAAAAGTATGTGGACCCCTCCATTCTAATGACTGAGCTGAGCTGATTCAGCCGCACCCACACAGGAGACAAACACATTCTAGACAACTGTGTGCTTCCAGCTTTGTGACCACAGTCTGGACAAGAAAAAGCTCCTTTCCTGCTCCAGCGTGACTGTGCCCCCCCCGTGCACAAGGCAAGTTCCATGAACACACAGTTTGCCCTGGTTGTGGAAGAGCTCATTTGGCTGCACAGATCCCTGACCTCAACCCCACTGAACCCCTTTGGGATGAACTGGAAGGCCAACCATGAGCCAGGCCTTCTCGCCCGAGTTCACTGATGCTCTTGTGGCCGAATGGGCACAAATTCCCAAAATCTGGAGGAAAGCCTTACCAGAAGAGTGGGGGCTGTTATAGCAGCAAAGGGGTGAACAACTCCATATGAATGCCCAAGGGTCTGAAATGAGAGGTTCAACAAGCACTTATGGGGGTGATGCTCAGGCGTCCACATGCTTTTGGCCATGCACTGCATGTTTCTGTTTAATAACACTTGGAAACATCAGCTTTAGAGCTGATTCAGCAGACCTGTCAACCTCTGTGGCTTGGAGATGGGTGGCAGCACTGGCCCATTACCGACTCTTCTGTGGTTCTGTATGTTCGGTGTCTGCGTGTATGAATGTCCCACAGATGGACTCTAGTAGTGGATTCAAAGAACCCCCACGTCAGTAGGGGACAGAACAATTGCACATAAATCTCACACAGGTGGTCAAAATGAGATCAAAAGTTTCCTTAATATTCGGATGTAAACAGGGCATGAAGCAGTGGGTGGGAGGGGGGATTCCTGTCTGAACTTAAGTGATTTCTAATGTGTCCTCAGGCAATGCAGGGCAGTCCCTCTGGCACTTAACCCCCAGTTGTCCACACAAGCGAACACATTTCAGAGTATTAATTCTTATAAAATTATTAATACGCAAATCAGATGCACAGGATGTTTTCTTTCTTCACACTTTTGTCAGGTTTGTCAGCGGGGGAGCGAGCGTCTGCCAAACAACTGAAATGTAAATACACATGAGCAAACTGTTTGTCGGACTTTTGTTTCCGAGCACGGCAGCTTCTATTTTGTTGCATTTATTTTTTCTTTTATTAAATGCCCAGGCTCAATAGTGAAAATCAAGCGTCATTTTTGAATGTACAAATTTGCCTCGATTAAGCTTCGCGCTTTTGTTCCAGATTAACGGGGTTCTGGACGTGTCTTTCCCTGCTGGGGCCTTGCCTTCTTGTTTATCGACACGGTGCTCTTGTGGCACTAGCGTGCGGTGCTGCATTTTAATTTGCGAAAGTTTATAAGGATTTTATTTCATCAGATTTAATTCATTCTTCATGACCTACTTCGGTTATGTCCAAAGGGGTCTGATCTGGTCAAAATTCAGTTGGCTGCAGATGGGGTGTTTGCCTGTCGTGATCTTGTCTCGACTTTGGGGACACGTGGAGCTGTCTGGGAGGGAGGTAAAGGAATAGGACACAGCGGGGGGGCATCCAACCTTCTCTTCTCATCCAAACCATTCACCTTTACCTGTGAGGAAAAACGCACCTGCTGGCACAGCCTCGTCTTCAGAGGACACAAGACCTCAGTTGCGTCTAAATTACAAACACATGGGCGGTGATGCCTTTACGCCCCTTTTGGGACCGCAGGGATTCAGGCAGAGCGAGTTAGTTTGTTCAATGGGTTAAGGTTAGGGTTAGGGTTAATGCAACTTTCACTTTTAAAACAGAGGCTAAGCTGGACGATTTAAAGTGGTCGTGATCTTTTCTGAACCGCATCATGGGTTACTGACCCAGCTAATGTTTAGCAGCTAAATTTTGCAGTAACAGTGAAAATAAGGTGAAATGTTCTGTGCACTTGGGAGAATAAAACATTTCTGGAAACATCCATCACTGTAATAGCATTTTTAGCCTGCTTCAGAGTGTGTTTTCCTCCATTCACAATTTGAAGCTTAGAATGCAGTTAAACACTGCGGACAGCCCTGTGTGTGTGTGTGTGTGTGTGTGTGTGTGTGTGTGTGTGTGTGTGTGTGATCTGTTGCGATACTTGGAATCAATAAAACACAAACCAAAGCATTGGCTAATTGTGATCTGTGTGCATACGGCAGCTTTTTCCTATGACTTTACTTTTCTGTCTCAAGTGCCATTGATTCATAGGTTTTCTGTTTCTGTTCTGGTTTAAAGTGTTGCCTGATCATGACTCAAGCAAATGACTAATCTGTTTCAAAAAGAGCTCATTTTGTCTGCAAAGGATTAGTTTGTTGAAAGTTACTCTTTGCTTTTATTCTGCGTCTTAATTTAGAGTTTACACGTGTTTATCAATCGCATGAAGGTCTCATGTACAGATGCAGTACATTATGGTGAGGTGAGGCTCGGGTCTGACCAACCCTGGTTGGGTTGCCCAGGTGAAGGGGACTTGATGCAGTTGGGACCTCAGGGTGCATCACTGGTGTTGTGATCAGGTGATATAAATCAATATAAATACAACACATCATGTTTTAGTAACAATAAAACCTGCTTTATTTTCTAAGATTAAGGCTTGAGATTTTGTCACAGTCTTGAGCTTCTCACAAACATATTAGCATAGCGCTCAACGTTTTTAGAGACCTACGCTCAAGTTATCAGTAAATATATTAAATGTTAGTAAATGTATGCTGCATGTCATTTTCTACATTTTGCAGCATCCAGTGGGAAGCTCTCTGTAAGAAATGTTTGTGGAAGTGTTCAAAATTAAATTTACTTAGGATTCATCACTACCTCTAGGTTACAATCTTAATATTAATGTTGATTTTAATAATTATTAAATAGATCATTATACCTGTTTCGGGGAAACGTTTGCTGAGTTCCTCCAAAACCTGACCCCAAATTTCCACTGCAGTCATGCAGCTTTACAAAAGTAATTTTCAGTATCAGGGCGAACAACTGCAGTCACATCAGCATCCGCAGCCACGTTTCTGTGTCTTTAATGGAGTCCCTGAGCACAGAGATGATCTGATCTCCTAACAGATCTCCTCTGATCTAATGGAGGCAGCATTTTAACCCAGCGCTGACCTTTCCTGACTTCTGAAAGGCCCCGAAGGCACCGTTGTTATCAGTTTCTGCTGAAGTTTGCCAGTCAAAGTGCGGTGACGTCGGCTGTTAAATGACAAAAGTGAATCGCGTCCCTGCTTGGTTTGAGCACCGCTGTAACTTGGCCTTCCTTGCTTTTCATTTATGGATTTAATTACTTCTGACAATGAGTCACAAAACATGGGCTGCCTAAAGATAAGTCCACACTGACACTTTGAGGGTAAGGCGACTGGAAAAGGAGATCATATTCAAAGGGATTACATTCATTTTATAGTAGAAAATACATTTATCAGACCAGAACTAGGATGAAGGTCAAGGAAGGATTGGTCTCTGCTCAGCTTCTCAGCTTTAATCACTTCTGCCATTTTCTCAGTCATAGCTGTTACCACGGTTCTCTCTCGATCTGCTGCTGCTTTACTTACTCGCCCTCTAAATGCTCGCAGCTTGAAAGAGGTCAACCGTTCCTTCTCTTTTCCTCCTTGTGAGAACTGCCTCTTCGTCAGGGTCACCGCGGGCAGCTTTGAGTTGGTTTTTATCTGCCGGGATGTTTTAGGGTTGGAGACCATCCAACATCCAGACGTGTGCTAATAGGGCAGCTGTACTTAAGCTCATGATAAGACTATGACTGTCAGACCGAAGACTCTTCTGGATGTGGATGCTTTCAGTAATAACTTAAGACAGCTGCGGATTGCCAGGACTGTAGGGTGAAGAATTTTAAAGAATTTCCAGTTTGAGGCTCAGGATCCCTATATAGGGAATTGAGGATAATGATGCTGCTTGAGCTCTGCATTGCAGAGGACAGACGAGACTTTTCTTACTGCGAGTTTAAGTCTGAAGAGTCAATATTGGCCACTTTTGAGCACTTTAATGCTTTAATGCGGAACGTAATAAAGGAGGGTTGTCAACTGATGCAACTTTAAGTCGCTGGCACCCTGACCAGGTGCTCAAGGCTCACAGTTGAGGGTCAACTTAGGAAGGCAGCTAAGTTTTCCAATCCCTATCACGGAAACATCTGCGAAACCAGGTATGGTGTTGCTGTCAGAAGCTTCTGGTTATGATTCTTATGATTCCTTGGAATTCAAGGAGGGAAAAGAATGAATAAAGAAAGACAGAACAAGTCCAAAGAACTGGTGAATTAACTGGCCCATCAAAGTATGCTGCAGGGACTTTGGTGAAAAGTCCTTGTACAGAGTGGAGAGCAGTTTATGGGCTGTAACAGACAACTACAGGAGGGAGGACATAAAAGTTGTAACTGAGGCTGTGGATCAGAAGAAGTGAACAATGCTTTCAAGGTATGGCTTCCAGGGTGCAGACTGATGAACTCTTGTTAGGTCACCCGGGTGAGGGTGTCTGGTGTTGAAAGGCCTGAAACACACAAGTACCCCAGGTTCCTGATAACAACGCCTCCTGGTTCTTGTGGCGTGGAGACCACAGCTGCTTGCTATCAAAGCAACCAACAACCATGGACCTGGATGTGGACTTGCCAAAGCTGTAACTTAACTGGTATACTGGATATATCCACACAGGTCTCATGTCACAGCATTAAAATACCCACCAGAGGTGGGGTGGCAATACTGTTAATACTAGATGTATATTTTTCTCCCGTTATTCTTGCCAGCTGGCTTGTCTGAACAGCGATCAGCCTCTGTTGCCTTTAGAATGGGTAATGCGTATTTTGTCATTTACTGCTGTGGCTTTATTGTGTGTAACTTTGTTCGGTAAATAAAAATTTTACTGAAGTGAATGTGTCCATGTGCATTGCAAAATGTGTGATTGTAAATAATTCTGTTTCAGCTCAGTTCGAGTCAGGAGAGGTTTAGGAAATATACATTTCCGTGTATTTCTAATAATTTGGTATTTTAATCCCTTTGCGGCTTCATCTGCTACTCAGATTTTGTTCTACTTTGAAAAGTTACATGTTAGGCACTGCCACCACAGGTTGTCCTGTAGCCTCACACTGGCAAGTCTGTGGGTCAGGATCTGCCCCCAGCTGTGGCTATACACTTTCATGGTTCTCCTGTGTTTCCTTCTAGAACTCCACGTTAACTCCACATTTCAATGATTTGCTGTTCAGGTGGATGCAAATTCATGGAAGAATGCCGATCAACTTAATGGTGAAAAGTGTATCTTCTTGCTACCTGGGCTTGTATGGAAATGGATTTTTGTCTCCGGATGTGAAGCTGAGGCCGTGTGTAGGAGCTGCATTTCCTCATTTCTATCCATGTTGTCGTGCGTACCTGTGGTTTTAATAAGATTGGTTTAACTAACTTTAAGCAGTGAATCTGTACACAACTGCGGTCGTGTCCACGTGCATTCTGTGCACTTTCACATCAGAAAAACGTAGTAATCCCTGGGATTCCAAAAGAGAAGATTTTGACTATTTTTCCTCCTCTGCAGCTTATCATTTGTCTGCTGTGTTCTCTCTGATAAGCCAAAGTGTGCTAAACTGGCTGTGTCTAACAATTCCCTGAATTAATTCTGCCTCCACTGTCATGCATATGCAACCTAAAGGAACCTGTAGGAATGGTAGGCAGCATTTCTGGACCTGGAGGAATAACACACCTATCCTTGCAAGGACACCACTGTTAACTCACTAGCACAGATCGGATCTTAAGCTGCAATACTGCACTGAATTACTTTTAGTTTACTGTTACATGGTTTGCTACACTGCTTACTATTATTATAATAGTACATCTTCATATATACAAAAAGCTCAATCTCTGTTTGTCTGTTTGTTTATTCTTTATATGTGGCTTTGTTTTTCAAGCCACAGGCACAGTGGTACTTCTCACCCTAAGTGAGGTTTTTGCACAGTGAGGCCCACATACAAACGCACACATGCACACACACACACGGCGCTGCACACATAAGTGATGTGTGGCTCGAAGCAGTTCTCAACTGATTTGTCAACATGAAAAGAAGCAGGCAGCTCTCGCCCTCTCACTCAAAGTAGTAATGTGTGCCTCCGGGCAGTTCCCTGCTAATTTGTCTGGATGAGGACAAATGGCCCATTGTATACATAGACAAACACATGCACAAACCAGGGAGGGGTGACAGGGGAATGTGGTGGAGAAAGTATCCAAACCAATGACAGGAATGGATAAGAATCTATGCACGATGCATACAAGCACTGTGGTGATGATTACATATACAGTAAATGTGAAATGTGTTTTTACTGTTTACCCTTCCATGTGCTGACCCAGGTAACTCAACTAATATAGAATAAGCATCTTACCCCCTGTTGTCCCTAAGACTCTGCAGTAAATTGGAGTAAAGATGCCTCTAGATTTGACCTTGTTGTTTCCATCTTCTTGGTCTCTTACAAGTTCAGAAACCGAGCGTTGTTTATCCCTGGGCAAAGAAGCTCGTAGCCAAAATTCACGGAAAGCCTTAAGTGTGAGAGTGTGCAAATATGCAAAAATGTACTCAAAGGTCTGAAAATTGTGTAGGGTGAAGTCAAAGAGGACATACTGTATCCATTACTGTGTAGGCGTCGTACAAATGTTCTCTACAGGCTATACACTTCAAACACTCAGGTGCATCTGTCTTTATTAGGGTTTTGAGTGTCTGGCAAAAATCCATGCCTCCACTCAGATCGGTAATGTATCTATGCAGAAGTTGTTGAAGTTTGTTTCTATATCCTGTTGGCTGGTGGGAGGAAAAGTTCAGAGTTTAAAGACAAAGATTCAAATCCATGGAATTGCCTGTTGTGACTCTTCACCAGCTTTAACATCTGCCTTCTCTGTCTGTTTCCCAGCTGACCTCCTGACGGCTGCTTGGTTCCTTCAACTCCTGTTCTTCAACCTCCGTGTCTCAGGGGATGCACCTCCTCTAAAACTCACGGCCCAGCGCTCCGCAAGACGTGAAAGAGACTCCCCCCTCACAGTCTGAAGTCAGTGATGTGGATGTTCTTCTCCCAGTTTGTGTGTAGAACACTGTATATGCATGATTATGTACAGTGACTCCTAAAAACCTCATTGCAAAGTTCAACAGGAAGTTTTTGTTGTGTTCTTCAGTCTTGGCTGTGTGAACTGAAAAAGGGAGAAAACTTTATTTTGCAGTTAAACACAAGTGGATTCCAGATCGTGACAAAACAAGACCTATAGTCCCTTGCAAAAGTATTCAAACCCCTTGGATGTTATCAACATTGCCTGGATTGCATATTATATTTGCATATATTTTTCCAATCAATATTTTTGGTGTGAACTCATGGTCTAAAGTGAAAAGTTATTTGTTTGCACGTAGTATTTTAAAGGAAATGGAAAAACTGAAATATGCTGCTTGCATAGGTGTTCAAACCCCCACTGTATTTCATGTCACATTTCTGGATGATGCAATTTACCTGACCCTCTATATAATGTATATCCTCATATACACGTACTATAGTGCAGTATATACGTGTTTTACATTTTCATACCTGGTATTGTTGTATGAGAATTTGCTTCTATGAACAAGTGAAATCTATGCAGAAATCTGATACACAAACGATGTCTCACAGTTACGACAAACATGACAACTGATCATTTAAAAATCACTGCCCTTCATGTGGCAGAGCTGCACACAAAGGGCTTGACAGCCACGTGAGAGCCATCATATGGACTGCATCGATTTTACAAACAGTTATCAGAATTCCATTATACTAATAATAATCATAATAATAGCAGTAATAATTGGCTTTGCAACACGGAACAAAGACAAATGATCGATACAGGACGTAGCGAATTCTTTCTGAGCACATAATTCCATTTGGATAGAAGGATCTCATGTCTGCTTGCGTCTCCACTTTATTAATAGTTTATTCATCCTTTTTCCCGTGCCATTCCTCAGAGCAGCATGGAAGAATATGAGCTGCGAACAGCTGCCAGCATCCTGGCTTCGGTGAAGGAGCAGGAGGCTCGCTTTGAGAGACTGACTCGTGCCTTGGAGGAGGAGTGCCACAGCATGGCCCTGCAGTCGGCGACTGGTAGCCAGACGCTGGCCTGGCAGCAGGTGGTGATGCAGGTACGGTACTGGTGACTCGGGGCTGGGTTACACCCGCTGTTGTATCCTTGTACTGGGCTCAGGCCACGGCCTGCTGTGGCTGACACGAGGTTGTCTGCCATCCCTAAGCGAACTCCTCATTAGTCCCTCAGCAGGTTCTCCACTGGTTCCTTCACACAGAGACCTTCTCATTGTCTGTGGGCCCGTTTCTCCTTACAGCCTCCCTCATTAGAACTCATCAGAAACCCCGTAGCGTTTCTCACTCCCCCCACCCATGCTGAGGTGCTATATGGCATGGTATTGTGTTTCCCTTGGCTTTCTCTGCCGCAGCTGCTTTATCTCTGCTCACCCATTACCTTCTTGTTACTGCTGACTTTGCACTTTTTCCCCTCATTAAAAACACTGAAAGCAGCAAACCTTGTACTTAGTCATACATTTGCCTTACTTGCAAACAAGTGTCATCACATATTTATAATTCCTTGCGATATAGAAGGGCAGTGTGAAAAATTGATTTTGTACCTAAATAGAATGAAGAAGAAATGTTGCAGTAATTTCTTTTATTTGGAGCCACTGGTGGCAAGCAAGCAAATATATTTTGTAAGGTTCTCTATTTACTTTAAAGGATATGTTTTGTTATATTAGTACTTTCGTTTTCCGATTCCTTTTATTTTAAGTTCAGTTCTAATAGAAACTGTCTGGTCAGTCGTGAGCTGGTGGATGGTACTGGGGAGGCAGGGTTGGGATTGAACTGATGGACAGATCCCTGTTGCCCACGACTACCTGCAACCAGTGGGCTGCCTGAGAATCAGCTGCTGCCACCAGCCAGGAAGTCTGGTCTGAGGACTTAGGGCCCAGTTTTGGCAGATCTGGGGAAGGAGGCTTCCACGATTGGCCTTTGTGGGATATATTGGTCTTATTTTGTTATGTTTATTGTTTTTTTTGGTTTTTCTAATGAGTTATTAAAGCCTTTTGTGTGCTGAAACCTGCTGTTTGGTGCCTCCATCCTGCCCCTGTTGCCACCTAGAATGATGCTGAGCTGGGCTTATGGGGAGATTTTGAAGAGAACGTCTCTGCTAGAACAGCACTAAGCAGCTTTAGTGTGTAGTGAAGGTTTTATGGTTAGCAGTGTACAACTTAAATAGGGGGAGATTCTCTTTTTGTGTTATAAATGTATTAATTTGCTTCTTCGTGGGCAGACCACTCATGCATGAGACTTCTTCTTAGCTGCAGCAGTACAGATCATGAATCTGTACTAGAAAAGTTTTTTGACTTTTAGCAGTTGTCTACACAAACTTTCAAAAAATGGATACATTTGCGTGATGTCTGTGAGCACAGGAAAAAAATGGCTCCTAAATTATGAAAATCTTTGCAGTTGAATGGGGTTGTAATAAAAAAAATCTGTGAATGGTAACAATTCTCTGTTTGGAAGGTATTCTCTAAGGAATGACTCAGAATGCCAGTTATTGGCCTGTTCATTAATTCTGTGTTCTGTTTTCAGAAAAGGCTTTGTACTGTGTTTGTTCCTATTTCCATACTGAAAGTTTTAGGACAACTTGAAGGTTTGTTTTATTCTTATTTGGAAAGCATATAATAGTCAAAGAAATCAAACATTGATAGTAACATAAATTTCATACAAAAATACACTGCCTGGCCAAAAAATGTGACAGACACAAATATTTGGTTGGACCACCTTTAGCTTTGATTATAGCACACATTCGCCATGGCATCGTTTCAATAAGCTTATGCAATGTCACAACCTTTATTTCCGTCCAGAGTTTCATTCATTTTTCACCAAGATCTTGTATTGATGATGGGAGAGTTGGACTGTCGCGTCAAGTCTTCTGCAGCACATCCAAAGATTCTCAGTGGGGTTAAGGTCTGGACTCTGTGGTGGCCAATCCATGTGTGAAAATGATGTCTCTCTCGTGCTCCCTGAAGCACTCTTTCACTATTTGAGCCCCATGAATCCTGGCATTGAAGAAGAAGCCCATTGATGGAAAAACCCAGTCATTCAGTATATTCAGGTAGTCAGCTGGGCTCATTTTTGGGCACACAATGTTACTGAACCTAGACCTGACTAACTGAAGCAACCCCACATCATAACACTACATTAAATCCAGGTGGTGACTTTTTTTTTGGCTGGGCAGTGTATTTACAGTGAGATCATTTAGACTCCCCTCACCTTACGATGTATTCTAAATACAACTCAGTCACACTTCTAACGGTCAATAATAATATAGTAACAATCTTTTTTCTTTTTTTTTTAAATTGAATGAATACATGTGTTGGTGTGTGCTATTGCAAGTAGTAAAAGTAAAAAAAAAAAAAAGTTCACTTGCAGTATGGTTTCCATTGTTGTTTATTATATTAATTTCTTTGCTGTTGGATGAATGTAAAACACAATTTAAAGTGAGCTCCGCATGAGACTGTGTGCTACAACACGATGGCAGCACCTGCACACAGCTAGCAACCACTTCTCGGGTCTTGTGCAGTGTTAATTGTACTCACCGTTACGTCTTACACAGATATAATAAATGCATTTTACTTAAATGCTTAAAATCCATTTACTTCCATTTCAGTAGGTTATTGTATTCAGCACATTTTTCGCATTTCTGCTGTTCTTTATGTGCTTGTTGTGTTTATTTTATTGGCTGAATTTCTCGTAATTTTTAAGTTTTGCTTCAAGTGAGCTGTCTGGAATTCTGTTTCATCCTTGCCTGTTGACATGTCTGCAGATCAAAGTTCACAACCTACACTAAGAGGCAGATTCATGTACAGATGCTCTCCAAGTTATGATTGTCCCATTTACAATTTTTCAACTTTATGATGGTGCGATAGCGATGTGCATTCAGTAGAAACTGTACTTCGAATTTTGAATTTAGATTTTTTTCCTGGGTAAGCAGTATGCAGTACAATACTCTGTCATGATGCTGGGCAGTGGCAGTGATCTGCAACTCCCAGTCTGCCACACGGTCGCTAGTGTTTTCAATTGATACTCTGCAGCGTTCTGCGTTCCCAGTGTTTCTTTGGATCTCAACACACCACGGTAATAAGTTTAAGTTCCGTTAAACTCTTTACTGAGTGTTGTTTCCAGTAAAGAGTGTTACTGTTAGCTAAACATTAGTGATTTTCAGTAAACAAAAACAGAACACAATTGCCACAATTCAAAATAAACAAAATACAAGGTCTTAGCAGGACAGGAGTTGTAGGAGAGTTCACAAGGGGTAGAGGAAACTGAGCACTGACAGGAAGTCCAGGTAGGAACTAAATCCCATCCACGATTGGTTGATTCGTACGCCAATCAGGCAGCCATTCAATCCTCAGTCTGAAGAGGGGGGCGGAGAGACCGCCTACTTTCCGTTGCTGAAGCGGCCACAGGCGTGACAGTAGGTTTGGTGAATTAAATGATGGATTTATTGGAACGTAACCCCATCATAAGTCGGGGACCATCTGTATAGGATTTTCAGCACCTTGGAGGCCTCAGCATATGTTCTTTTGGCAAAGGTCTGCTGGAGACAAATGAGTAGCTGAGGTTAATCAGCCAACTGGCAGCAGGTTTCATATGAATGTTTTTGGTTGACAGGCTGCTTTGGCTGAACATGGGGCTGCAGTTGTTATGCAAGTGTGTTGAAAGTAAAGCTAAATAATTCAGGCCATTCTAGAGGGTAGACTCTCCTCGGCTTGGCACCTGGATTGCGGACCAAAGTAAAGTGGGCAAAAGGATGGAGCTGTTACAGCATCTGCAAAACATAATGGAGAACTGCAGAATCTGAGTGTAATGGTTCAGATATTCTTGCCGCAAGAATGCGGGTCTTGGTCATTCAGGCATTTGTGGAAAAACTGAGTTTTTTAAAGTATGTAACGTAATAAAAGTCTTGTCTTATCTCTGTACTGCATTTAAAAAAAATTCTTGCAAACCTTTTGAATAAAAGAATGAAAATTATGTATGATTGTTTTTTCGGGTCCCTGTGCCCAAATGGTTCTGGTTTTGTTCCATTTATCATAAAGTCACAGTGGTGCTAATACTTTAGCATCAGAGGGATGCATCGAGACACCAGTGTGGGGCAAATACCTCAGCAGAGATGTGACAGAGTGGAGGAGCGGCTGTGTTCTCACTATGACCAGGAAGAGGAGACCAAGCTGTGCTTCCTTACCAAATGTACAAGCTACAACTAAACCAGAGAAAATTACTTTTCTTCAGAATCTATAAGCTGCTACCTACTGGGGGAGAGAAGGGAGAGTGAAATTGGGAGCTCTTTATGTTCACACCTGCCATAAAAAGAGGGATGAGGAGTGACTGTGCGTGTCTGTGTGTTTGGTGTGCAAATGTGCCACCACCAGCTGAGGTAGGAAGGTAGGAGAGGTGATCTCTGTGCTCAGTTCCATCTTCTCTCAACACCTGAATCTGCTTTCAAGTAAAAAAGCAAAATCTCCCCTTTCTGCTTTCATGGACCACTGTTCTTACTTGGAACTCTTTTAGGCTTTAAGGGGTTTGGGTGAGAGGCCGATGGAGACATGATGGGGGGGCTAATAATTGTAAATTCCAACCTGTTTAGCGATTCAGCGCAATACAGTGGGGCAGACATTCTCATACAAGGAGCGTTTAATATGCCACATATTACGGTCTGAACATGCGTGAGATATTCACAGCAATGTCTACAGACAGAGATAGTATATAAGACACAGTGCTGTTCGTGGGATGGAGCTCAAACTCCCTTTCATGACAGTTCCCCAAAAATTTTGTAGGATAAATGATAGCTGATTTATAGGAGAGAAGCTGGCTGATGTTATGACTTTGCCTGAAGTCTGTTCTTCCTGAAAGAGCTGCTGGGCTGTGAGATTAAAATGTGTGTGTGTGTGTGTGTGTGTGTGTGTGTGTGTGTGTGTGTGTGTGTGTGTGTGTGTGTGTGTGTGAGAGAGAGAGAGAGAGAGAGAAAATGCCAGCGTGGTGCTTGTCCCCCACCTTCCTACAGATACACACTTGGCCTTAGCTGTTTCATCTGTGTTTCTCTGGACTATTGTAATGCCTATCAGCTGGGGTGCTGGGTACTAAACTGACAATCATGTTACAAGCGAATGCACTGATGTCCTGCAAGTCTGTTTTTGTTAGTTATTTTTTCTTAAAAAGGACTGATGTGTTTTGGTCAATTCAAGCAATGTTGTCAGGTTAAACAAGGTGTTAGGTTCTAGTGTGGGATGACCTCTGGGGAGGAGAGTATTAGTGCAAATGTGGTGTCATATCCTTACCCAAGCTGCAGTCTCTGTGGTCCTCTGGGCAGAAGCTAATGGGGGGCATTTTGCTGTCAGCCCTGGTTTCTGCTCAGGGGTGACAGGCGGGATTGTCTGGCATCAGCAGGCAGTAGAGGTGTTGGCTGGTGAAGCTGTTGTGCACTTGTGCTTGAAATGGGTTGGAGACAAACATTAACACTCTGATTCCAGAAGATTATCTATAACCCTTTTAAAATGTCTGATGCCATTAAAAAAACCGTGCAATTTGATGACACTGCTGCCTTGCAAAAGTCAAACTTTGTCAGCATGCCAAAATGAGATAAAAGTGACACTTTTACTCCAACACTCAGTTACAGCAGTGTAATTGGTTCCTATAAATAGCTGAAATTATGCAAACTCCAGTATCTGGAAGCTGTTTCCCTTATTTCTTATGACGAAAATTATGATTCGTTCCGGGATCATCTGAGAAACCCCAATTAATTTTCCCAAAATGCTGCATATGTAACACTCTAAAATACCTATTTCAGCATGACAAAGAACACTTTAAACATAAATTGCCCAATTATCATACAGCTAAATATGTTATTAATATGCATTTGTGGTGGTATATGCGGCTGCTGTTTTCATTTAGAATCATGCATTCAATTTTGCTCCTTATAAGTAGTAGAAGCAATGAACATTTAATGGTAAAATTTGTTAAAAATAAGAAGAGGAAACAATTTAAAATAGAAAAAAAGCAATAAGTGCACCTACAGTAATGGGCTGTTACTGTAGTGAACTGTTACTAGGGGGACGGATCCACTGAGCACAAGTGACCGAAATGATTAAGCACAAATTGTGTTTGAACCCGGGCCACACGAGGCAAAGACCGAGAACATAGTTGCTGGGCACAGTGGCGCAACCTAGTGCCACACTTGAACTCAAACCAGTTTCCAGTATTTCTCTGATGTGCATCAGCTTCACTCAAATGTAGCATTCATTACACCAGGACCCTTCGACTCTGCGTGGCCAAAAATTTGTGACCACCTGAGCATGACCCCTATACGTGTTTGTTGAACATTCCATTCCAAATCCATGGACATTAATATGGATTTATTCCCCCTTTTCTGATATAACAGCCTCCACTCTTCTGGGAAAGCTTTCCACCAGATTTTGAGAATTTGTGCCCAGTTGGCCGCAAGAGCATCAGTGAGGTCAGGCACCGATGTTGGGGTAGAAGGCCTGGCTTGTGGTCGGTGTTCAGTGGAGTTGAGGTCAGTGGTCCATGTAGCCATTCAAGTTCTTCCACACCAACCTGGGCAAATCACACAGGTGCACACAGTTGTCTAGAATGTGTTTGTATGCTGTGTGGGTGCAGCTGAAACAGCTCATCTCAGTCATTAGAAGGGGGGTCCACATAATTTTGGCCATATGGCGTTGATACCGCTTCTCGTTTGGGGAATTCAGAACCTGGGGTGTAAGTGTGTACTGTATGTGGACTGAGGTCTGTCTTTGAAAATCTCCCTAGGTGCTACAGTTTGAAAGGCATTGGTTACTCAATAGTGATCTGGAATTATAAACTTGGTCGATACGGTGGCTTAGAAATAGTTGGGACACACGCTCTACATGCAGCCAACATCACACACAACAGTGTTTACATTATGTAAGTGTAGAGGCTTGTCAACTACTGGTGGAAATCGACAAGATAAAAGTGGAAATTCATAATTTATTTATTGAAAGCAGTTTGTAATAAAAATTGTGCTACTGCCAAACATGGAAAATAAGAAAATATGGTAAAACATGGCCAAGTGGCTAAACAGTGTTTCAGGATATTTGATTACATCCTGAAACAATCCTTCCTGTATACTGTACACCTCTATCAGGTACAGAGGTTGAGATCCCCTACATATCTATCTGTGCAAGTTGTTTTCATAGCAGAAGGATTTTTGTGATTTATGCATGGATACCATGAGTTGCAAAAAAATCCTTAAAAGGGTTTTACCTTTCATCACATTTTACTTCCATGAGGAAGTGGCTAATTCATCACAGAGGCATGACCACATACTTCTATTTATTGTCCTATTTATTCATCCTCCTCTCTTTCATTCTCATCTTCCTCCCATCCTCCCTTCTCCTTCCTCTCCCTTAAATGATGTTTACTGCCCCTAGTGGCCAAATGGAGAAACTGTTGCACTGCAGCAGACAAATTATACACTAAAAAATGGCAAAAATAAAATAAAAAGGGTAAGGCCACATCTCTCTCTCATATTCATAATGTGATCTGCGAATGTACAAGGGTGGATCAAAAAATGCCAATGCTATTACTTCCTTCTGAGAAATGTAAAAAAATGAGGATCACTAAGCCTATATTACTGCTTACATGACGTGTTTTATTTTGAAGTAAGACCAAATATGATAACAGAATTATAGTAATTTTAGGAAAAGCCCATTGTGCAACATTTACTCAAGTTCTCTTCATATGATGTTACTCATGAGGATGAGTACAAATACAGTAGGTGGGATTCAGTTGTCCTACCATCACATCTAGCTGGAGAGGGTGGGTCTTTGGTTCTCCTCCACTCCACCTAATAATTTAGGAAAGCTACAGTATTCAGAACTTGGGTACCTCCACAGTCCACACTTGTTCAATGCACTGGAAGTTTCACCTACACACTGAAGTGTGGCTCTTCCGTTTAATTCTCTGTTTAAACAAAGTGTGCATTCGCTGCTGCTGGATCCTGTCCCAAAAAGGAAGCTAACAGCTTCCTTTTTGGAAAAGCAAAAAAAATCCGGCATCCTTAAGATTTTAATTCACTTCCTCCTACACAGCTGAGTGTTGAAAGTCAGATGAAATTATTCTGGTCACACTTTGTGCTGTTCCCTGGAGAGGTACAGCGGGATGGGACATCTGTCACATTTCAACACATGGTACACAACCATGTGCTTGACAAATAAACTCTTTTGACTCTTTGACTCTTTGACTGTCAGCCGGTAGGGATGTGAGGTTCTTCTATTTACTGTCTTTATGATGGAAGTGTGCCAGTCATACAGTTACCATCAAATGGGGGTGGTGGTGGTAGTGGTGGGGGGTTGGATTTCAGAAGCTGTCCAGTTGGAAGGGAGCCTCATGGGTCTGAAAGACTTATTACAGTGAGATGAGGGTTGTTTCCTGAAGGGTCATGGATGCATAAACAACAGGCCAGGCTCCAGTCTACTGTAAAAGTCCTCAATACCGCAAAGCCATGTCATGAACGCGTTGAGGATGGCTTGAAGGTTCCGTAGTGGCAGGAAACTGCACAGCTAGTGTCCAGCTTGAATGTCCCTCATGTCACCCACTCACTGCAAAACAGAGCTGGAGCTGCTGAAACTGGAGGTGGAGAAGGAATTTTGCCACCAACTTCTTTTGTCTTGTTCCTCTTACAGCCACTTTAATCCTTCTCAGAGGCCTTCAGCTCAGCACCCATTTCCGGCTTCTAGATTTGCAGCTCTTTTGCGCGATATACTGTGTTGGTGACTCTGCATTAGGATTCCCAACATCTCTTGCACTCTCTGCAAAAATGAGCAGTTTGCTTATTATTATTATTATTATTATTATTATTATTATTATTATTGCTGTTGTTGCTATTTTTCTGCGGTGCTCTCAACTTTTTCATGAATGTCCTGCAGAGAAAAGCATCTCACAGTCACAATGGGCTGTAATTTGCAAAACTGCTGCCAACAACCTGCGTCTGTCTACAAGCACCGGCTGTTCTTGGCTGCTTGCATGCGCTTCCTGAACTTCTTTTGCCCATTTTCCTCTGTTGTGGACAGATCTGGCAGGATTTCTCATAAGGATGTGTATAAGTTTCAAAAGAACACACAGCAAGTAGACCAAATGGCCCAACGTTTGAGTTTCTTCTCCTTCAGCATGTCATGACTTGGCAAGATCTGGCTGGTTATTCCCAACAGTAAGATCAGCAGGATGTACATGACTGGAGTTTAACTCACACTGACTCTGCTCACTAACCTGTCTGTCTTGCCTGCTTGTACATAGTTGCATATCTTTCCGGAAATTTTTATACAGCCTTTCAGATGTTCTCAGGCATTTTCCACAAAATTCCTCAGACGTTACTACTACAGTGTCCCAACATCATTAATAGTATGCTGTTGAAAGTGCTTGACTGAGCCCACCTCTGTATGGCAAAGATGGGGTTAGGACAGGATTGTGGGAGGCATCCTTTCCTTTGAGACTTTTACTTTCATGCTGTGCTCTTTTGGAGTCCAGAATGAGTTCTGGCTGTTGATGTATTGGATGTTTTGTCCTTGTACAAATTTTTGAAAGTTATAAATTAAAACTCCCAGACAATGAAGATGTATCTAATGTGACTGGTTTGAAAAGAAATGCTTAAATAATCAAAAACATGGCTCCATAATTTTTCAGCAAACTGCTGTAATGTAGAATTTCTAAATAAATCCTTTTGCGAAAACATTTGAGAACCAATTCCCCAGAGATGAGGATGGTAAAAACTTTCTGAAATGTCATGTGCAAACCACATAATGCAGAAAGAAAACACTTTTTATACTTTAAACATAATGTCTATAGTATAAAAGTCCACCTTCTATTCACACATCAAGGTGCAATTATCAGCATATGGACCTCCTCTATGCTCCTGCCTTTGGTACCAGGGACACCAACAGGGATTGTTTCCATGGACACTGACAGAGCTGGGAACCATGGACATTGAGAGAGCTTGTAACCATGGACACTGACAGAACTAGCAACCGGGGACACCGGCAGCGCTAGGAAGCAGGACTTAAGAGACATCTACAGCGCTGGTAGCCATCGAGAGAGACAGAGCAGACAACCAGGGGCAGTGATAAATCTGGAAAAGGCTGGAGAAGCCTGGGATGCAAACCTCTCTGTTGTAAAGCCTCCAAGAGGGACAGTGTCAGATATGAAAATGAGCTAAGGCTTAGAATGAAGCTTTTCACAATATCTTTTAAATTAATTCTATTCTTAATCCACTTTTATAATACAGCCACAGCACCTTGTACAGTGACCCACCTTGTTTTTCCTTGCTAGAAAAAGGTGCTCATTGTGGTCCAAAGGCAGGTGGGCTTTACCTGCTGAACAGGAAAATGCAGCTGACAACATCGGTATTTTTATGTGACGTTTTATTTGAGGGTATTTTTATGGGCTCCATTTCTGGCCATTAATTCAGGCAGCAGGGCCTGCTTTCTTCCTGCCAGCCAGTTCCTCCATATACATAATTAAGCAAATAAAAAAAATCTAAATCACCGTGCATTCTCTGAGACTCTGGTCTTTTGGAATTATTGTCCACCGATGGTCAGGGACGTCAGGGACGTCAGCACGGCTTGGAGGGGGATGGGGTGGGGGTGGAAAACTTAACAACTTAACTTGCAAAAGCAAATAACAGCTTAAATGGACCCCTCTTGTGTCCCTTACACTGTTTTTACTGTCACTTTGGGTCTGGGAGGGTAAGCTTGATTACAGACGGTCCCCAACTTATGATGGGGTTACATTCCGATAAACCCATTGTAAGTTGAAAATATCATATGTTGAAAATGCATTTAATAAACCAAACCTACCATCACACCTGTGGCCCCATTTTCAAACTGAACGCTGATTGGCTGACTGATTGGCGTAGGAACCAATCGTGGATGGGATTCAGTTCCTACCTGGACTTCCTGTCGGGTAGGAACTCAGGTTCCGCTGCCCCTTGGAAACTCTCCTGCAACCTCTGTCTTGCTAAGACTTTCTATTTTGTTTATTTTGAATCGTGGCAATTATGTTCTCTTTTTGTTTACTGCCAATTGCTAATGTTTGGCACTAGCTCCCGGCTAATGGCAACACTCTTTGTCGGAAAGAACACTCCGTAAAGAGTTTAGCAGAACTTAAAATTAATACTGTGGTGTCTCGCAATTGCTTCCACCAACCCACACCATAACACCTAGCGAACATCATAGCCTAGCTTAGCTTAGCCTAGCCTACCTTAAAAGTCATTATGGGCTTTCCGCTTTCCTGCCACTTTCAGGAGACACAGACACAGAAAGGCATTTCATAGACATGATGGATACACAAAACACAACATAGATACGGGACTCTCCAGAAAAACGCTGGCAACACAGATCCTTGTAGAGTATCAATTGTAAACGCTAGTGACTGCATGGCAGACTGGGAGATGCAGATCACTACCACTGCCCAGTATCATGAGAGAGTGTTGTACCGCACATTACTTGCTCAGGAAAAAATCGAGGTATAGTTTCTATTGAATGCGTATCACTATCACACCAGCATTTTGTCGAAAAATCCGAAGTTGGTGCATCGTAACTTCAGGACCTTCTGTATCTGTATGGTAGAGATGCATTTAGAGGTTTTTCAGAGGGATGCAATGTGTCTGGTGCAGCTAATCTCTGTCCCGTACATGTGTTATACTGTACTTTACTGTACTGTACTGTACTGTGTGCTCTGTGCGCTAGCGACCTTATTGTTCCAAACCTGTGATGGATTAGCTTTACTTCATAGATGGTCTGTGGTCACCCACATGCTTGTGTTTACTTGTTTCTCTGGCTTGTTTTAGCAATAGCAGGCAAAGGAAAAAAAAAAAAAAAAACTAATTTTTAAGAATTCCTCACTAACCGAGAAACCAGCTTGTAAATGATGTAGTAGATGTTGACCTACATAGTGATCAATCTAAGAAACTGTGGTAGTGACCTCTCTCCTGGTAAAGTTGCTGATGAAGAATTTCCCCTTAACCCATTTTCCTGCCATAGACTTCCATCCAGACAGTGGTTTGGCAAGGAAGAGACCCTTGGATTAAACGTTTTAATGCCCATGGTCCTCTCTTTCCATTTAGGAACAAAGCCCTGAGGAGCGTCTCTCCCTGGCTATGATGGAAGAAACAGATGAGCTGCTGGAACCAGTTATAAGCACAGCTGTGGCTATGGAGCAGGATGCAAACACACCCACCTCACAACCATCTGCCCTCACCACTGGCCGCACCGAGCCCAAGGTAGGGACGGTACCACACACTGGGGCAAAAATATGGACCAAGCAAAAATGGCAAAAAAATTTGTTTATTAGGGTTGTAACAACAAATCAAAAGTTAGGAAATTAGAAAAAAATGACACAATATGGCCAAAAGTATGTGGACCCCCCTTCTAATGAGCTGAGCTGTTTCAGCTGCACCCATGGAGCATACAAACACATTCTAGACAACTGTATGTTTCTAGCTTGGAGGCCACATTTTGGGGAAGAAGCTCCTTTCCTGCTCCAGGGTGAGTGCGCCACCGCCTTCCAGTGCACAAAGTGAGCTCCCTAAACACACAGTTTGCCCAGTTTGGTGTGGAAGAACCTGACTGACTGCTTAGAGCCCTGAACTCCCCACCAAACACCTTTGGGATGAACTGGAATGCTGACTGTAAGCCAGGCCTTTTTGCCTGACCTCATTGACGGTCTTGTGGCCAAAAGGGCACAAATTCCCAAAATGTGGAGGAAAGCTTTGCCAGAAGAGTGGAGGCT
The DNA here is from genome assembly GCA_018136845.1 of Heterotis niloticus. Taxonomy (NCBI): domain Eukaryota; kingdom Metazoa; phylum Chordata; class Actinopteri; order Osteoglossiformes; family Osteoglossidae; genus Heterotis; species Heterotis niloticus. The sequence goes on from CM030891.1 coordinate 33,788,701, forward strand.
GTTACAGCAACAAAAGGGGGGGACAACTCCATCTTAATGTCCATGGGTTTGGAATGGGATGTTCAACAGGCACTTATGTGGGTGATGCTCAGGTATCCACACACTTTTGGCCATACAATGTATTTATCTTAAGATAATTTATAGTAGATTTTCCATTGTCAAGTCATATTTCAGCCTGATTAGATGTCTTCCTAATATGGTCATCTTCATAACTGTGATCTGGCTGGCCCTGGCACCATTGTATGACTACCTGCCCTTCCTTCAGGCCACAAAAATGGTGGCAACGGTTACGGCACGGTCTTTGAGGCCTTCGACTCTTGGGCCAGATGGGTTGCCCCACCTGGAAGGCTCTCCACCGCTTGGCAGCTACACAGACTCCATTGATCGACGCTGTGGGCTTCCCCAGGTCTCCACACTCTCCTGTTCCTTCAACAGCTACAATGGTTCGTACGGTGAGAGCCCAGAGAGGCCAACACACCAGGCCAGTCGCAATGCAGGAGACACCTATGGAAGTCTGTCTCGCCCTGTGAGCTACCGGCTACATCAAACCTATGCTCCCGCTGGTGGTTACACTTTGCCTCACCGCTTGGATGACTATGGCCTTGCAGCCCAGCCACAGGCACCTGTGGAGGCAGCCCGGTCCCCACCAGAGCGCTACAGCCTGGAGACAGACCGGGTCAGTCTGGGGCCCGCAGAGGAACCACTCTACAGCCTGGAGCCTGACTATACTACCACTGGTCAACGCACCCTCACTGCCGACCGGGTTCGGTCCACAAGAGAGTCAGTCAGGGAGTCCCTCCACCTCAGGTGAGAGTAAATGAAAGGCTATACTCTGCAATGAGTTCTTTAGTTATGATCACCGCAAAGGCTGTGTAATCTTCTTATTCATCATCCAAGAAAGCTTTTTCTCTTTGGTGTCTATGAAGAGTCTGCATTCTCATGACCAGGACTTGGGGCACTGGCCCAGCTGTTTCAGTCAAAGGGAGGTCCTGGCAAGACCCTGGAAGTGTTGGGGTTGTGTGAGCCAGCATTCCTAATGGACCCAGGTTGTTGAATGCCCCATGCCTGCAGCAAACTCTGCCCATATTTGCCAATCACTTGAATCCAATCTGAAGGTCTAACAAAAGGCCACATAAGATGATCTTTTGCACAAGGGCAGGTTGCAGACATTTGAAAGTAGATCACCTTCTGAGCTGTCTGCCAGTGGACTTCGATCTCAGTGTGATATTTCTTTCATAAAAGCATGAAAGTCCCAAATGACCAAAGGTAAACTAACAGCGAGCTGAACTACAGCTTCTAAAGTAAAGACAGATGAAATGTCAGTTTTATGTGTCATCATAGTTTGGCAGCACCTGCAGTGGTTTGCTCTTCCCGCATTTCCCAGTCAAGCGGCCTCCAAACCAGATTTCGGGGTGCCTACCTGGTCAAAGGAAGCAAGACTTGTTCTGTAACTCAGCCTTGGTGTCTTCTCACCTCAGAAGAGGCTCAGTCAGCATTTGCTAATACTATTTTGAACTCTGACAGTAAAGAAGTGAGCTTTGTCATTTCCTTTATTTTAACATTTGTAATCTTTATCTGCATTGCATTGCTCTTTTTATCAGCCAGTAGCAGCCTGTAGCTATGCTATGCAACCGTGAATCTTTATTTCTTTGTAAACATTTCTTTGAATTTGTAAACATGGCTAAATTTCAATGAGTGCATCTCTCCTCTGGTATTATAGGGTCACGGCATCCAGTCTGTTTCACTACATTAAATGACAACTGGTGGCAAAGGAAAGCAGCAAGTTATCGTAATCAATGACTAAACAAAGACTCAAAATGGTGAAAAACAGTTCTCTCCCTGTGCCTCTTTTTGTCTCTCAGTGGCGTGTATGATGACCATGTTGAGGCAGAGCTCCGTGAGGGGCGACACTCCTACATCCAGGACATTTACCCAGCACCCTTGCCCAGCATGGAGCCTGCAGCAGGCCACCACTCTCCATCTACAGACAGTGTCCGCAAGGACCCTCGCTGGCGTGACCCTGATCTACCCGAGGTGATCAGCATGCTGAGCCACCCTGTGGACCCTGTGAAGTCCAATGCTGCTGCCTATTTGCAGCACCTTTGCTACGAGAACGATCGAATCAAGAGGGATGTGCGGCAGCTGAAGGGGGTCCCGGTGCTAGTGGGCCTGCTGGACCACCCCCGGGCCGAGGTGCACCGCAAAGCCTGTGGGGCGCTGCGAAACATCTCCTATGGCAGGGATCATCAGAACAAGGTAGCCATTCGGAACTGCGATGGTATTCCAGCGCTGATTCGCCTACTGCGGAGGACTGGCGACATGGAGGTCCGAGAACTGGTTACAGGTATGCTGCCCTTTCAGTACTGCCACCATATCAGCTGTAGAGAAGCAGAGGTTCTTACACAAAGACCTGGAGATGTTGCTCTCCTACAGCTACTGCATTGTATACGACAAATAAATGCATAGAAAAGTTCATAAATATGCTAAGTGAAGGCCAAAAAGCAGCAGAGGTGAAGGTGAGAGCCACCCTACAGAAGTGAAGATAAGCAGTAACCATGTGCAGGAAAATATGGTGAGCAGTAAACTGCAGCAAGATACAAAGGTATCTGAAAAAGGCAGTAACCAAAAAAGAGAAAGAAAACACGAGTTTGAACCAACAGTCATAGTCGGCGTTATAAGCTTACCCCAAAGGTGTTAAGTGGGGTTGAGGTCAGGGCTCTGTGCAGCCACTCAAGTTCTTCCACACCAACCTGGGCAAACCATGTGTTTATGGAGCTCAGCTGCTTTGTGCACAGGTGGGATACAGTCATGCTGGAGCAGGAAAGGAGCTTCTTCCCCAAACTGTGGCCACAAAGCTGGAAGCACCCAATCGTCTAGAGTGTGTTTGTCTGCTGTGTGGATGCGGCTGAAACAGTTCAGCTCCATGATTAGAATGGATGCTTTGGCCATACTGTGTATGTTTGTGTACTTGTAGAGTAGTCAGTCACACGATTGTCATCACAGGTTACTTCTAGAAATAACTTGGCTTTTGGCTGCTAAAGCAGAAAAATTGATTTATCTGAATGTACATAAGCTGTAATCACAGTGAAAACAGTGGATATGGGATGAACCAAACAGACCAGTTTGCACATTTTCTCCAAGTAGAGAATGTCATCAAAATGAGTTGACAATTATAAGCAAAAAAGTGATTGTAACTCCTCTCAGATGTTACGTGCACTCGTATGTTTTTACTGCACACTGTTGTAAAACACCAGTTGCGAATTGTGTGTTGCAGTGGATCCCTGTATTTTTGTTTAGCAGTAGCTTGTTATGCAGGTAGAAAGTCTGATTTTAAACAAATAGAGACTGTTCTCCCCACCAAACACAAAAAAATGGTGCTGAATGTTGTATGCATAGTGACACACATCTGACCTACACAGTAAAACAGCCCATCATGACCAACTCCTGCTTTTGGGAGCTTCACATTGTTGGGAAAACTGGTTATATATAAAGATTGTTTCAGGATAGAATAAAGTCACAGGGGGCCTACAATTATTTTTAGTTTTGCTTTTTAGCTGTTGGATGCAGAACCTCTGTGATTTGCCATGGATGTTGTTAATCTGGTGGAAAATCCATGTAAATGGGACGGTGGGTGAAAAAGTTGGGAGGAACTGATGGGTTACGCTGTGATCGGCGTTTGTGAGATTGAGTTAAAAACTGAGCCTCCTGGCTGTTTTTGTTCCTTCTTCTGAGTGAAAATTTAAAATCGCTCAAAAATCCGCTGGATTGTCGTCTTGTCTGACCCAGGAAAGAGATTAAACGTTTCTCTTCATCGTTCTTGTGAGGAACATGTCTGTGGGGATTTCGGGGGAGGCTCTCGCAAAGATGCTGAAACAAAAGTCACCAGCAGAATTGTTGTGAATAACCTAGGTTTTTAGTCAAAGTTTTTTTTATGTGCGAAATAAACAGTGCACATGTAAACATTTAGACAACCTCAGCAAGTGCTTACATACGGAATGCTTTAAAGGCTTTCGTCACTTTTTTCTCCCGTCTTCCAGCTTTTAGGGCTGGTTGAGCTGAATTACTTGGTGTTCTAATCGTCATCTTTGGTTTCAAATATTATTGAATAAAAGTCTTTGCCACGAAACATTCTGAAAAGTGTCTTCATTATACTTTTACACAGATTTCAACATACACTGTATGGCCAAAAGCATGCAAAACCCCTTCTAATGACTGAGTTAATTCAGCTGCATCCACACAGCAGACAAACACATTCTATACAATTGGATGCTTCCAGCTTTGTGACCACAGTTTGGTGAAGAAGCTCCTTTCCTTCTTCATCATGACTGTGCCCCTCCTGCACAAAGTGAGCTCCATAAATACATGGTTTGCCCAGGTTGCTATAGAAGAATTTTAGGGGCTGCACAGAGCCCAGATCTCAACCCCACTGAACCCCTTTGGGATGAACTGGAATGCCAACTGTGAACCAAGCCTTCTCATTCAACATTGGTGCCCGACCTCAGCGATGCTCTCATGGCCAAATGGGCACAAATTCACCAAAATCTGGAGGAAAGCCTTCCCAGAAGAGTGGGGGCTGTTGTAGCAGCAAAGGGAGGATCAACTCCATATGAATGCCCATGGGTCTGGAATTGGAGGTTCAACAATGACATATCAGGGTGATCCTCAGGTGACCACATACTTTGGACCATGCGATGTATTTATCCTAAACACATTCCCAGTTGTCACATACAGTTGTCTAGAATGTGTGAGGCTCAGGTGTCCACATACTTTTGGCCATACAGTCTATTAAACTTTGCACAATAACACGTCATTAAACTATATATTGTCTCTGCATGCTTTTCACATCACCCAAGAATGTATCCAGTTTTATGTTCTTCTGGGCTAGTGTCTTGTTCTGCTTATGGGACAGGGACGTATGATTTATGTTGCTTTGCATTTGTCTAGTTTGTATAAGCAAAATGTTGAGAGACAGGACTTGAGCTTGTGGTTCAGAAGCCTCGTGTGTGATGGGATCTACATTCTCCCTCCCACTCCTCTTAGGAACACTGTGGAATCTGTCCTCCTACGAACCCCTGAAGTTAGTGATCATCAACCACTGCCTCCAGACCCTCACCAGTGAGGTCATTGTCCCACATTCGGGCTGGGGACGTGAGCCTGGTGAGGACGCAAAGCCCTGTGATGTGGAGTGGACCACAGTCTTCAAGAACACCTCAGGGTGTCTGAGGTACAGCAGAAAGAACTGTTTGTGTGTCAACAAACAGGTGCAGTTGAGAGATTGCTATTCACATGTCTGAAGCTGTGTAGAGCTGACACGTCCTGTACAGGTGTGCTTTCTGCAGGTGTGTCTTGCACACATAAGCCTTGAACATGCATAGAAAGCAGATATCTTTACAAGCGCTCCTTGCTTTGCAGGAATGTGAGCTCGGATGGGGCAGAGGCCCGGAGGAGGCTACGGGAATGTGAGGGTTTGGTGGATGCGCTGCTTTACACCCTGCAGTGTGCTGTGGCCAAAAAGGACACCGACAACAAGGTGGGCTTCACATGGTATGAAGAAGGAAACCGGTGTTAAGCGGCAAACCAAGGTGCTTAACCAGAGCTGCTTCTGTCAATTATGTAGGATATTATTATGCCAAAATTATAGTGATTACAAGACTGCAATCCACACAGGCCTTTTTCTATAAAAGCAGCTCTTCAGAAAAAACAGAACAGCCCCCTGTGGCTTGTTCTTTCCATTCTGTTTTGTGACTTGTGGTGCTGTTAGGTTTGTCTTGTTCCTGCCTGTAAGCTGGTTTCCTGCAGCAGAACACGCAGGTGCGCAGGGCAGCATCCTCATTTTTCCCAAACTGGATGTTTTGCAGTCAGTGGAGAACTGCATGTGCATCCTGAGAAACCTGTCATATCACGTGCACAAGGAGGTGCCTGGGGCTGAGAAGTACCACGATCCAGTGGCTGGACTCAAGCTAAGCTCAGGAGGGTCACAGAAGAAAAAGAAGAAGGACGATGCTGGCTGCTTTAGTGGGAAGAAGGTCAAAGGTCAGTTGAATGTGATAAATAAGTAATGGATTAATGGCAAGAGACAAATTGTAGGCATTTATTCATATTTTATGTTTGGAGAAGAAGGAACAAAATGATATCAATTACTATTATACAGATGGTCCCCGACTTACGATGGGGTTACGTTCCAATAAACCCATCACAAGTCAAAAATACATTTAATACACCCAACCTACTGTCACGCCTGTGACTGCTTCAGCAACGGAACAAAGGCAGTCTCTCCGCCCCTGTCTTCAGACCAAGTGATTGATTGGCATAGGAACCAATGGTGGACAGAATTTAGTTTGTTCCCGGACTTCCTATCAGTGCTCAGTTTCTGCTTCCCCTTGTAAACTCTCCTGAAGCCACTATCTTGCTAAGACCTTTTATTTTGTTTATTTTGAATTGTGGCCTCTTCCTTTTTTTTTTGTTTATTGCCAATCGCTAATGTTTAGTGCTAGCTCCCAGCTAACAGCAGTGATCTTTGTTGGAAACAACACTCAGTAAAGAATTTAACGGAACTTAAAACTTATTAATGTGGTGTTGTGCAATTACTTCCACCAACCCACGCCATAACACCTACCGAACATCATAGCCTAGCCTAGTCAACCTTAAAAGTCATTACTGGCATTACAAGCTTACTGCCTTCATGTTTCTCCTCAACAGTAATTGGCTTCCTCTTTTTCTTCTCACCAGTAGCAGGAGACACAGATGGGTATTTTGTAGACGTGATGGATGCACAAAACACAACACAGATACGGGGGTATCCAAAAAAACGCTGGCAACACAAAACACTGTAGAATATTGATTGTATACATTAGCTGAGAGATACAGATCGCAAAAAAAATCTTTTTTCAAAATTCGAGGTATGGTTTCTTCTTCATGTGTATCGCTATCGTGCCATTGTAAAGTTGAAAAATTGTAAGTCGGACCATCATAACTTGGGGACCATCTGTAGTTATTGCTTGACGTTCGCATATTTGCTTTCATTGGCTGCACTGCTTTACTGTATATCAGTGCACTTTGATTCTGTATCACTGCTGTATGACTGTGTGTCAGACAGTTTATGGCTGTATTGTAGCATTTTTAATGCTTAGCATCCCTGTAATGTTCTTGTAAGGGTAATCTGCTGGATTATTACTGCAGTGTTACCATGGTTTGCCAGGAACAGTGACCATTAAGTGGTATGACTGTGCTGCTTGTCAGTTCTGTGTAGTCAATGATGCGGGCAGCGATTTAGATGCAGTCGGGACAACTGGCCACCATTTACTCTGTAGGCCTGGTGCCAAGAGAGAAAGCGTGTATATGGGTGGCACTGATGAGTGCAGCCTCTGTTAATGTGCCGCTTCGTACCCTTCATACAGCAAAGCAAACCTGCCAATTCCTGATGAGATTCTGGAGGCAGTAAAGAGCTTAAAAGGACTCAAGGGGGCTTTGTATTTTGCTGATGTGGCTGATGTCTCTCGCTTTTCCCTGTGTCCTTGTCTATATGTCCATATGCTTTTTATGTAATTGTTTGTCTGAACGATTTCTGCCTGTAAGCAAATTGTAGTTTTCTGGTTCCTACATGAGCTCTGTGATCGCTCACGGGTGCCCTACATTTACGGTGTCTCCTTTCTGGTTTCTCCCAACACCGCGTCATGGCTTCTGCTCACATAGAGGATTGGTTTAATCACGGTGAGTGATGGTGTCTGATCCACTGATGTCACTCTACTCAGTTTTGTCACTTTTGCTCTCCCCCTTTGCGGACGGCTGTCTGAACAGACCCAGAAATAGACAGTGCAAGAAATAAACCCAGTGTACAACCATTTGTTAAATGAAAAATGAACCTTAGAGGGTCATTCCAAAGTAGGGAGAGGACACAGCTGTGCATTACACATAAAGACCGTCTAAATGAAAAAAGCCCCTCAGCCAAATATACAGTAATTGTGAATCTTTATAGTCCTCACACTCATCTGTTACATGAAAGTCTGCTTGGAGCATTTTCATTGCTCTAAAGGAGCATTTTCATTTCTGTTCTCCAACTGCTTTTTCATCTAGGCAGAAAAAATGGAGAGAGCAAGAGAACCTATGAAACCCTGGATCTGCCTAAACGCATGGAGCCCATGAAAGGTATGCGGGTTTCAACTTAAAATTTAGTCAGATATTTCACAGCTTGTGATGCAGCTTCAAAGGTGTATTTTTTACGCACATTGTGGATATTTGCGCTGAGCTGCACCTTTCCATGTGCTGCTTCCAATTCACCTTGTAAACTGAACACCTGTCTGCAGCAGGGAGGGGAAGTGTCTCCCCTGGGTTTAAAAAACAGGGGTTCTTTCAATATCTTTCGTCTGAGAGCGGCTGTGGCAAGAATGCAAATGGCGAGAGCCTGAAAAGTTATGCTTCAGAGTGTGAGCACGATTTCCGTAACCAGGCAACAGAAAGTCGCAGATACACCAAGAGACAGGAAGGCCCTGGTGTTGCACTTTGTGTGAGATGCTCTCTAATGAGACCCTTGCACGTACATACTCTGGGGTGCCTTTATTTCCAAGAGAAGTTTCCAAAAGGCTGTGATGGGGGGGGGGGCGAATGAGTCGGGTTTGTTCATTGATAGAACAGAGAAGATCGTGCAACAGGAGCCGTTTGTAATTGGATGGAAATAGGTCACCCCTGCTGGAGATGTTTCTGCTTTGGGGTTCATTCAGTGAAGAATTTACACAGGATCACTAAAACTGTAGAAACCTGGCAAAGTGGACTGGCTTATCATGTTATCTATCCATCCATCCATCCATCCATCCATTTTCATGAACAAATTATCCTGAGTGGAGTCACAGCAGCCCAGAGTCTTTCCCAGAATCATAGGCTATTAAACTAATAAGCCCTCATGTTATGAATGCTGGAATTATGACTTTTTTGGAGACATGGACATCTACCAGATTTATCTGGTACATTTTCTTTTCCTTTCCCTTATTCGGAAGATAAACTAACCTGCAATTCCTCGGCCACCCTTTAGGTGGCAGTAAAATGCACCTATGCAGAAAAGCAATGTTTACAACACAGGTTTGATCAGCAACAAGATGATTAACAGCGCTTATGGGATAAAATAATCAACAATCAGCATTAGAATATGTATTTTATTTTCAGATATAACTTTTTTAATTGTATTGGAAGTTAAAATTTGAACTTTAATTTTGACTTTACACATCAACCAGTTTTCTGTTAGTGTGAAAACCCTTCTGTGTCTCAGAAATTATTTGTGGTGTGTGTGTGTGTGTGTGTGTGTGTGTGTGTAAGTTTACCTTTATCTGAGATTAAATAAGGAGTTTACTGCAAAGGCTGTTAAGAGTATAACACAGCATTTTAAAAGGTACAGTTGACAGCAGGTCATTTGTGCTGGTTAGTATGTCTCTATAGATTAAGGAGGTCACAAATGTAGTATGTAACTACAAAAGAACAAAAATAGAACCGTGTAATGCAGAAACTAGAGAAAAATTAATGCAATATATTTTAATTCAACTATGGAGATTAATGTCCCTGAGGTGACAGAACTTCTCCTGCTCTGTTAATTGAAAATCCCTAACTTTCTTGCAGCTTGCTGTAAAAGGAGCTTGAGGATGGGTTTATTGGAACTGAGCAGATTTTCCTGAGTGTAGAAATGTGACTCCATGTGAGGACTGGACAATATGAGTCCACCACCACACCTCAGTTGTCTTCCAGTGCAAGAAATGATGGCAATGTAATAAAATGGTATAAGTGGACTTTTTGGGTGACTAAAATAGGTGAAAACAAAATGATGCATGATTTTTCCTCAGTTTGCTGTGGTTTGTATTGTGGTCTGCTAAGAGCCATAGGGCACAGGTCAGGCTGAATTGAGTGTAGTCTGGATGGAAGCTGTATTACATTACAAATGTGTTGCTCTGCGGATGTGCATTTGCAAAGGTGATTTGATTTTTTGGCATACTTTTATATTATTTTAATGCGTCAACTCCATCATCAGGGTTGCGGATGCAAGACTCGGGAGCTTTGATTGTGGGAACACCAGCTTTAATATTCATCATCATATCTGCACACCCCTATTCACAGAGCACAGTGACCCACCCAGTGACGCTCCTAAACTCACTGGACATACAGAGGGTCCACAGTCCCCCCAACAGTGCATTCAGAAAGTATTCAGACCCCTTCCCTTTCTTCACATTTTATTATGTTGCATCCTTGTGCTGAAATCATTTAAGTTAATTTTTTTCTCTAATTAAACAATTCTCAATACCTCACAATAACAAAGCAAAAAGAGAATTTTAGAAATTTTTACAAATTAATTAAAAATAAAAACCTGAAATATCATTTGTAATAAGTTGATATTAGAAAGATGAAATTAAAAACAAATAAAGTAATAACAAAATGTGGTAAAGTCAAGGGGTCTACATACTTTCTGAATGCCCTGTATAACTCCCCACAGCAGTAGGACATCTAACTGGTTGCACACATCCAGCAGCAATGCATTGTCGATGAGCAGTATGCATGTGTTAATGGCTGTGGCTGTTGCAGAGGGATTGCTGAGCCCTTCATTATCGTGTTTGACAGTTTTAACGGCGGGTCTTTTGCACCACAGTATATTCAGGGGTGACAAACAATCTGCTCTGGGTGCCAAATACATTAGGAATGTCTCTGGCTGGTACCGTGCTGCCTGATTTTACACCGGTGGAGCTTCTGCAGTGCCATGCTGACAATTTGATTTTATGCAGCTTGTTGCACAAAACCCAAAAAGACTACAATGTGCAATTAGTGCCTTCAGCAGGTTTCTTTGTTCTGAAATGAGCATTTGTAGAATCCATTGTCTAAATTCCTAACTTGTTAGGAATCTCATGTGGTGGATCAGAGTGCTTTCTGTCCCTGTTAGACATTAGTTATACCAACCCTAAGTGGCACCACAAATGTTTAAGCTTGCTGTGCAGTGCCCACAGATGGATGGAAGGTACCGGTCCTGAAGACCTTTCCCAGAAAAGTTCCTGTGGGAAATCTGTGGGCTTTTTTGTGTTTGTTTTTTGAAGCCAGAACGAATGTCATTTTTCCTTCTCAAAGCCCATCAACCAATAAAATACACACAAAGGCTGCTGTAAAACTCCCCTGAACATAATCTGAGCCTTTTGTTGTTGTCGAAATCTACAAAAGTGTCTATGATAGTCAAATTTATAGTTGCTCTTTTGGTGCTCTTGAAAGCTATGAAATCCTGATGATATCATCCCCCCGAGTTGGTCTCTGTAGGCTTCAATCCCAAATCCGACTAAGAATGCATATTTGTTTAAGGCAGGAGGTGGTGTAGTGGTTAGAGCTGCCACTCTGGGGTCAGAGGCCGCAGGTTTCATGTGCACCTCCTGCTGTAAAACCCCTGAGCCACGTCTTACCCTCAAGTTTCTCCAGCAAAAATTACCCAGCTGTATAAATGGGTAAATCACTTTAAGTTGTTTGAAGTCATAAGCTGCTTTGAAGAAAAGCAGCAGCAAAATGAGAAAATGTAAATGAATCCCAGTCCAACCCCATCTGTGTACTTGTGTGACTTGGGGGCACATGTGAAGTTTATTGAAAATCTATAAGTGGTGAATGGTGATTGATCTGGCATCCTTGCAGACTGAGTCCCATTTCCATGTCTGACAGACTGACTGCTGCCTCACCCTGCAGGCTTCCAGCTGCTGTACCAGCCAGAGGTGGTCCGGCTCTACCTGTCCCTTCTCACCGAGAGCCAGAACTACAACACACTAGAGGCAGCCGCTGGGGCTCTGCAGAACCTTGCTGCTGGACACTGGATGGTCAGTTGACTGGGAAACTTGTGCACAGGTTCTATTATGTTGCTATGTGACCCCAGGGCCTCTGTCATGCTGCCCAAAACCTCCCCTTGAAAACAGGATGGCCTGAACGAGGGCGTTGTAACCTGGTGAAATTGTTTATTCCACTGCTGTCTAAGTTACCCACAGGTGTGTGGCAATTTTGGCTTTTTTTGACTGAGGAACTTAAACTCATTGTTTTAAAGCTCTCTACTGTCATCTGGTGGACGTAGAGCAGAACTGCACTGCTAACATAGGAAATGTTGAACTCGCTTGAAAGTAGAGGTCATGGCTGAAGAGTCTGAGGTCTCGTCCACATGGATGCGGATATTTTTGAAAACGCAGCTTTTTCCGTTCTTCTTGATCCCTCGTCCACACGAAAAGAGCATTTTAGGGCAGTGAAAACGGAACTTTTTGAAAACGCCTTCAAAGATTTTTCAAAACTCCGGTTAGGGTGTAATCGTGAAGACGGTTAAAACGAAGATTTGGGGAGGGGCTGTGACGTAATCGCTTTACCTCTCGCGAGGCGTTGTTTTGCGTGTGCACTGCGCTCGCGCCAGACACTAATCAAAGCAATAGCGAACTACCTGTTTTATCATATGTGATCAGTAATGTTGGTAATATTATATTATAATTTATGTAATAAATATAAACATATATTGGCAAAAAATATTGGCAATATTTACTTTTAGGTTTACATGCAAACCTTACTTTAATTTACTATAATGCTGTGAATGAATATAATTTGTTTTGGCAGGACTCCCAGTCTACATTTTCCTGACTCTTGCTAAGTTGATATTAAAGGGCAACATTTAGCAGCAGCCTCACCTCATCATCAGTCCAGATGAACGAGTCTGTCTTTGCTGGCTTTTTCTGCATTTTTGGGTGTATCGTTTGTTCTCCCCGCTCTATTTACATTTGAGTCAGTTTCACTGCGCATGCTCCTAATGTTCTTTAGTGTTTTGACCTAACGTTTCAGCGGTACCTACTGGCAAGGCATGATTATCTGAGCGTTTTACATCGTTTCCCCATTCTCGTGTGGACAGAGTAGTTTTATAAAACACTGATATTGTGGACGGGATTTTTTTTTTTTTTTTTTTTAACTCGGACTCGTTTTCAAAAATATCCGCATCTGTGTGGACGAAGCCTGAGTTATAGAAAAAACCTCAGCAATGATTTTGGATGAAGGGATGCTGTTGCGCTTAAATGTGGTGTTGTCCCACAGTGGTCTAGTTACATCCGGGCAGCGGTGCGCAAGGAGAAAGGTCTCCCTGTCCTGGTGGAGCTGCTGCGGTCCCATGCTGACACGGTGGTCCGGGCCGTGGCCATTGCGTTACGTAACCTGGCCATTGACCAGCGCAACAAGGACCTGATAGGTGGGTGGAAAGCAAACGCTCACTGTCTAGACTGAAACGTAGTGCAGTGTGGTGATAAACCCTGATGCTCACGATTATACTTATGTAAATACTTGTCACCTATGCGGTAAAAGTGGTGTCCTTAATGTGAAATGAGGGAACTTGAGCAACAGTTACAGTATATCCTTATGGTGAGCATGGAGACCTCAGTGTGGGCATGGCAACACCTTAATGTAAAATAAGGTTGAGGCTGGAGGTAACGTTACCATCTGGTGGAGCTTGGTGAGTGAGCACTGTTCTCCAGAACGAGTGTGGTGGCTTCTTTGTGACTGAGTATCACCTGGCCTCAGGGAGCTACGCTGTGAGGGATCTGGTGAGCAACCTGCCCAGCGGGCAGCAGCGGCCAGCAAAGAACCTGGAAGAGGACACGGTGGTGGCCGTGCTCAACACCCTGCATGAGATTGTCACCAGCAGCTCGGAAAACGCCCGCGCCCTCATCCAGGCGCATGCCGTCCAGAAGTTGGTCTCCATCAACAGGACCAGGTAATGATGCAGACTCAAGGCCAGCAATAAGTTCCCATTCAACCGGTGGCCAACAAATTTTCTGGTTACTTGTTGTGTACATAAAGGTAGACTCAGAAGGGAATAAATGATGCAATAAAACTCAGGAATGCCAATGATTTCATTCCATTTGGGAATTAATTAAAAACAGCCAGAGGTGTTGGTTTGTAATTTATTGTTCTGAAATGCATTGCGACCACTACAAAGCGAGCACCGCTTTCTTCTCTTTTACTCTATTAGCCAGTCACCACGTGAGACCAAGGCTGCATCTCATGTGCTGCAGACGCTGTGGAGCTACAAAGAGCTGAGGAACGTCCTGAACAGGGACGGCTGGAATAAGAACCACTTTCAGGTACAGCTTCACTCACTGCACTTCTCAGAGGACTTGCAGTGTCCTCGACAGGTCTTGCACAGCTTAGATACTTATTTCCCCCCTCCTTATATTCTGCATTGGCCTGACATTAAGTTAGTTTAGCTTCTTCAACCCAGCCCTCTGCCAGGACAGCTTCTCACTTGGCTGCTGTTGTAATTCAGATCGCAAAACACCCATAAGAGTGGCAGCACAAGTTATACAGGCAGTTTTATTCTTGATTAATCGCAAAAGTAAAAGAACAGATCCAAAATAAATCAACAATAAAATAAAATAAATTCATGCATTTATGTTTTGGTAACACGCAGGACATAGTGGGACTTTTCTTAAAGATAAGGAGCATTCAAACTTCATTACATGAAATAAACCAAAAAAAATCTCCTTTCATTCCCTTGATAGAACTCCTTGTTCTTGATTTTTTAAAAAATTTTAGAGTATTTTTTTTTCGACTGCTGATACTTTTAAGGTGATGTTTAAGCATGAGAACCCACTTCATGTTGTGCTTCTGTTATTAACAATGCATGTTTCTTTACGTTGAATTGAATTTGTTATATATTTTATTATTATTTAGTATCTGGTAAAATTGAAGATATCCCGATTAGAGCTTTCATCATTGATAATAGGCAAAATTATTTGTGAGGTGTCCAAATTTATGAGATGTCAGATTCTAACCCACATTTTTCATATTTAAGATGGAATCAAAATTCAAAAGAGTTGTAATTTTATGGAGACTTTAGACAGTTTGTGATTACACATCATTAAAAACAGATATTTATTTTTCTTTTAAAGTATTTTTAAAAGAAAAATAAATATCTGTATATGTAAAAAATAAATAAATAAAACAAAGACACAGCTACTCAAACAGTCTATAATTGTTGTATGTCTGAAAAAAGTGTAAATTTTTCAACTCACAGTCAAATAACCAAATCTTTATCAGTTTTTTGTGTGCATGAGCTGTCAACAGAAAAATGTGGCTTCTGAACTTTGTTCGGCTTTTCCGTAGACGAGGCTCTTTGTTATTTGCTGAAATGTTTGTCAACAATGTGAGGACAAAAATATAACAATGTAGAGCTGGAAAGTATGCTTCTACAATGACTTTGAAACATTTCCCGTATAAGCATGCTACTTTTATTCTTGTCTTGTTTTATTGCATTACGGTGTCTTTTTTCTTTTATAAAACATGTCAAATTCAGCTGTTTGACCACAAACAATTTAAACATTTAATGAGCCATCATTTGCCTCTGACTGCTGGTTACAGGACAGGGGGACAGCAGGTAATGCATTGGTCGCCACTGTTTTCTTTGTAATCTCAAGGCTTCCATTTTTGAATTCCCCTCCTGCTGTGGTGGCCTTGAATATAGTACTTACCCTAAAATACTACAGTAAGATTACCTTGCTGTATAAATGGGGAAATCGGCTCGACTAATGCGGTAGACCTGGTGTGGGACTGAGTAAGCTGTTTGATGTCGAATCCTGAGGAGGTGCTGCTCATCCTTCCATACCTGCATTCATGGCCGTAAGACCACTGTTGCCCAGGATTCAGTGTCTCCATTAGGTACGTTTTGCTTTATGCTAATCATTTTCATTTTAAATTTGTTTGCCAACTGTGACTACTTTGAAAAGAGAGAATCCTGTCATCTTTTCTGAAGTTTTAGTCAAATCACTGCTAAAGACGAAGGAGACCGTTCATCAAGTTCACCCTCACCGAAAAGCTCTGATGAAAAGAATTTTACGATACATGATGTTATCCACACTTATGTAAGTTTATTATTATTATTATTATTATTGTTATTGTTGTTGTTATTCTAGTTTAAAAATATATCTTTTAATTGTAATTCTTTACTTGTTTTCATACCCTGCAACTGATCAGCAGTCCCAGCCACGTCTGGATTTTTAAATGTAAACAAAATTTTTATTTACGAAAAACACAGTGGATCAGTTTGTCGAAGCGTAACGTTCCACTGACTGTCTAGTTACGAGGCTGTCAACTGTGCAAATCATGACCACTTATTTTCTTACACTAACATGACTTTAAGTAACACCAGCCATGAGTTCCTCTCCGCTATCCATTCTTCTGCACGTTTTGTGTCCTTCTAGGTTGCTGTCAAATGTATGCGTGTGTAAAAAACGCATCTTCTACAACGACAGTTGCAGTGGCACGGATGTTTCTGTGTACATGAACACTGTGCCGTAACAAAATTCGTAGTTCACCACATAACTGCCCCTACCTGCTAATATTTTCCAATGAAATGTGTGCTTGAGAATGTTCAATTTTATGCATTTTCAACAGGAGGAAGAAGCCTCTCCTCAGAACAGATGCCCCCCAAAAAGAGGATGTTTTACCTCTTCCTCTCCAGCAAGTGAAACTGATTTTCCTGGAAGATTTCTCAGCCTCCTCCTCTAAACTCCAAGCAAGGGAATTTAAAAATAAATAAAACATCATCTAGATCTTTCAACTACTTTGCTGGTCAAATTCAGCCAAATGTGCAGAAGACAACAGAGAACTCCCAGGTGCACAAGTCCAATAATTAATACTTTAACTGGTCAACAAACTACAATGAAGCCATGCATTTCCACAGTTATGTCAACCTCAAAACCAGGAGATGAGAAGATGGCACAGACCAGTGTGGAGCTGTCATATCTCTAACCATCGGCTCAACATGTGGTGGAAGAGCCCATGAGATCTTGAGGTTGTGCCTGATGTCTTCGAATTTTTATTTTCATGGGATTGAGGGATGGCACCTGCTGGGTCATCCTACTCAGTCTTCACAGGTTTCCATGTCATGAGCTACAGTTTCCCCATCTATGCATCAAAGTCTCCTTCAGCTTCAAGGAACTGCTGGTTTAAAGCAGCTGGATATCTGCTGAAAGGGCCACATGCTGGATCTCTGGCATCTCCACCTGCTGCTTAATGGTCAAGCACTGAACTTTTATATCTCCTCTAATTTGCATACAGGCCACATGCAGCAATGCAGGAATTACCATCCCATACCAAGCAATGCAAAAAAGTACTGCCTAGTGGACCAGGAATGGCAAACGGTGACAAATGAAAGGACAGGCAGGATGACCACATGTTCCACCACTGACTGGACCAGTTTTGGAGACTAAGAGCAGGTGCCAGATGCAGAACCAGAATTGGTCCTGGTCATGTTTATGTGCTTTGTGTCCATAATAGCTTCACCAAGGACTGCAGTAAGGTTATGAGGAGGGTGGATCTGTGGGATGCTGATGGCTACATTCCTGCTCCACTTTCAAGACAAACTCTTCCTTTTGCCTAAGGAAATGCAGCTGGAAAAGAAGGGCAAGACTGTCATCGAGAAAGATTTCAGGAAAAAGCCCTGAGAGTCCCCGGAACATCTGGAGTGGTGATGGCAGCAGCAGATTCCCAGAAGCCAACTGCTCCTGCACCCAAGCAGCAGAGCAAATGCAAAAAGTTTAACGCCGCATGACAAGGGCAGTATTGTCTAACCGATGGAGGGAAACATGATTTCACTGAGGAAGGTTGTTAACATCGACAAATGGCTGTGGCAAAATGGCATTTTATACTCACCAAAGTTGTTGTTGCTGTTAAACTTTTTGTTTATAAAGAAAATCACAATAAAGACTAACAAACTGCCGAGAGTTCATTGCATGTCACTTTGTGTGATGTGCTGGCTTGTGTCTAAACTAAGGCCTCAGGTTCAATATGTGGACTTGAGGTTGTTATTTCCCATAAGAAACAAAAAAAAAAGTAGACATCAACTAATAGAAAAAGGCTCACTGGCTAAAATCGATAGAACAAATTATTAAAGAAAAAAGCCATTCTTAGTGCCTGTCAAACAGCAGTAAACAGTGGAATTCTGGAAGTGAGCTGTCGGACACCGCTGGATTTGAGCCAAAGCCCAGACCCTTTCCTCATTCTCAGCCCGATATGCCTTCTTAAAACGTCCAGTAAGTGAAAAGCCCATGAAGCCCAAGTCTTAGTTTGTCTCAAGTGACAAAACACCTCAGAAGTAGACAGTCACACTGTAACACAGTCTGTGTCATCCACTTTTGGCTCCTCATTCTAGATCATTCTTACAGAAGTCTTGAGAGACTTAAAGGACCTTTCAACTCATTTTAATGAGCAGTCATTTCAGTCCTGCAGCTTTCCTGTGCTTCTTGTTTCCGAACAGTTTTTCTTATCATGGAATCACGAACACTAGCTTGAGGCAAGAAAAATGTTGCACTGGTTTCTTTTTGACTTTGGTCAAGATTCTGTGCCTTTGCTCACAGTGACATTTCAGCAGGAAGAAGTAAGCGGTCACCCCTTAGCAGACATGTCACTGTTCCAGTCTTTGTTCATTTAAGGAGTACGGCTTAGACTGTGGCTCCACTGGGGCTCATAGCCTTGGTGGATGGCTGCGTAACCCTTACCTGACCAGATACTTGTAGGCTTCAGCAGCTTTTACCAAGAAGTCTAGAAATTTTCTTCAAGCCTGGCATTATGTGCCCCTCAGATTTTCTCTTGTGACACCTTGACTTTTGGTGGTAAGGGTTTAAGTTGGTGGCAGTTATATTATCTCCAAATAGTCCCCTCAATTTGGTTCATTAAAGTTAAGGGGTAGAAAGTTTTTCATTCCAATATTTGCACATTTAATAAAATGGCATGAAAAGATGCATATTTACATACTACTAAACTGACAAAGATATGATCAAATTGAATTTAAAAAGCTGAAGGAAAGGGCCTTTTTTACAGGACTGTAAGGCTTCCAGGTACAAGACAAGGAGTCAGTCCTGGATCTTTGACCTTAGATACTCTGGTACTATGCACACTGGTGAGCTGCGTTGCTTCATTGAGGTCCTTGTTCTACAGACAGCCTGGCTGCAGCAGAAGTCCGATAACAACTTGCCACTCGGATTCAGATTAGGAAGGAGGTCCTTCACAAAAATGTCATGAGGGATTTTTCCATCATTTTTGGCACGAGCCCTGAAGTGTCATAGCAGAACTAGAACCAGAGACACCACGTCCAGAGGGACTGAGCATTTTGTATACAAACACCCTCATATGGGAGAGTTGCATCAACCAACACTATCCTCTGCGGTAAATTCCAGCTGACACACCCAGGCAGGAGGTAATGGGGTAGATAGGGCACCTCAGAAGATTGAGGAAGCCCGCCCCCATATCATAGTGCGCTGTGTATGGGAAAGTCTGACTATCTTCTGTACCTCCTACATGAACTTCAGCTCCTTCAGCTCCTTACCTTCTACTGTGAGGACAAAGTTCCTTTGCATTTGGAAGATTTTATATCGTGCAGGTAAAGTTTTTCTGCGTTGCTGTAAACCATCTAGGTGTGTCCTGTCCATAACTGTCAGCTCACAGGAGGTGCACACCAGCGAACACCATCCAGAGCCTTGCCTCGAGGGATGGCTGTTGCTTTCTGTATTCTGGGGAAAACCAACTTAGTACTATTTTGTAAATTTATTAAAGTCTTTTATTTGTACAGTTACTCTGTTTCATTACTGGAAGTTTTACTTTGCGCCAAAAAAATCCATCACCTCCAAGAATGGTTTCTAAATCCACACTCATGTCCCAGAATCTTACTGGAGTTGTGTGTGTGATGTTTTTATGAATCACATGTGCGATTGTAATAGCAAGCAGAGACCCGAAAAAAATATAAAAAGTTTCCTTGACCTTCTGTTTAGGATGTTTTTTTAATTTAAATTTTTGTTAAACTTTATGTTTAACATTTTTTGTGCCTTCTTATAAATAAATAGAGAAATAAGTTAAACATTTGCTATTTCAGTTTTTTCTTTTCAGTCCTGTCACTACTAGTGATGATGGCCTCAGAACCCCTACCCCCAGAGCTCAGGTTTTGGGTGTGCAGTGTCATGGCAAGCAATTTAGTGTCGATTTCAATCTATTTGTCTAATTCTGTTCATTCTAGTAATTTCAATTTATCCTTCATTCAATATAAATATAACATGTATTTTTTATTTAATAAAGTAGACTTACAGTAATAGTGTGTATGGACCAGCTTGAGTAAAATGTAGGCTGAGAGAGTTTGCAATAACAGTAAGCAGTGTTAATAATGTCAAACCAGGACAATAAATAATAGGAGAGCAGGGTGTTGCACTCTCCTGGACCTTTGCTGCCTCAGCCAGTGTGACAGGGGTGACCTCGCCAGTAACACAAGGTTGCACACAGCATGGCTTTCAGGATCCATGGAGCGCTAAAGCCTCTCCAGCAAGACCATATTATGTTCATGATAATGTTACTTCTATTGGTCATAATACTAATACAGGTGGTCCCCAACTTAGGATGGAGTTTCATTCCTATAAGCCCATTGTAAGTTGAAAATATCGTGAATCGAAAATGTATTTAATAAACCTAACCTACTGTCACACCTGTGGCCACTTCAGCAACAGAATGTAAGACATCTCTGGCCCTGTCATCAGACCGAGCACTGATTGTTTGACTGATTTTTGTAGGAACCAATCGTGGAAAGGATTTAGTTCCTACCCGGACTTCAGCGCTCAGTCTTCCACTTCCCTTTGTGAACTCTCCTACAAGCACAGTCTTGCTAAGACCTTTGATTTTGTTTATTTTGAATTGTGGGAATTGTGTTCCATTTTTGTTTACTGTCAATTGCTAATGTTCAGCGCTAGCTCCCAGCCAGCTCTTTGTTGGAAGCAACACTCAGTAAAGTGTTTAATGGAGCTTAAACTTATTACTGTGGTGTCTCACGATTGCTTCCAACAACCCACGCCATAACACCTACTGAACATTATAGCCTAGCCTAGCCTACCTTAAAAGTCATTATGGCCATTATGAGATTTCTGCTTTCGTGTTTCTGCTCAAGAGTAATTGCCTTGCTCTTCTTCTCACCAGTAGCAGTAGACACAGATGGGCGTTTCTTAGACATGATCAATGCACAAAACACAACATAGATATGGGGGGGCATCCAAAAAAACACTGGCAACACAGAACACTGTAGAGTATCGGCTGTATACTAGTGACCACATGGCAGACTTGGAGATGCAGATCTCTGCTGCCCAGCATCATGAGAAAGTGTTGTACTGCATATTGCCTGCCCTTCACTATTGCACCATCGTGAAGTCAAAAAATTGTAAGTCGAGGACCATCTGTAAAATGTTAATAAAAAGCTAATTATCTTAGTCTTTCCAAGTAAAAGTCACTTATATTGTCAGCTGCATGCTTTCTCCCCTTAACCACTTGGCCCTTCTAAAGTAACTCCTGCTGAAAAGTGTAACTGTGTCAAACAACAGAATGTTCCAAAATTCAAACAAGCATCACGAGAGCAATCATTCATTTTCTCAGCATGTAAACCACATATTGAGAGTGAAGTTATTAATATTCTGACTGTGCTGTGGAGGAAACCATCAATGAAAACTTTCAATGAAAGTTGGCTGCGTGCTGGACTGTCAGCATCTGTATGTTTATTAGAAGAACAAACACATGATATTTGGGGGTGGAGGGTCAAAAATGTGCAAAAACTAATTGTAGTGGACACATCTGAACTGTTTGGATTGGCAGGCAGTTATTAACAGTTTATCAAAATCCCTCCTTAATTAAGCATAAATACTGCCTTCATAATGGAGCCTGCATAGGTGTCTTGGTATTGACTTGCTGACTGGTTGAACAACTTTATAGCGTTTGACCCTTTTGATCTATTCATAGACTTTGATATATTTACAGGAATAATTTGGCTTAAGCATTTTGCTCAGTGGTTCTACAGCAAAACCAGTGTGTGGAGCTTGAACCAGCAGCCTTTGGGCTTGATGAGCGCGTCCATAGATGCTCTGCTCTGCTGCCCATGGTTATGTTATGGATGAAATGAAACTGATTAAAAGCAGCATTCATAGGTGTTTGGCTGTAGATATGACAGCATCCCCTCTCATCTCTCCCCCTTTTAGCCCTCAGCCAATGTCCAGCCCAAAGGAACCCGGAACGGCAGGTCCAGCAGTGATGACACCACACTGCCCCTGATGGAGAGGAACCAAGGTGAGCTGATGACTGTAGGAGGCTGTGGAACAGTCTGGAACATCAGTATTCAGCCAGCCAATACCATTTTAATTGTCTTTGCTATGAAAATAAATGAGAGGAAAATCTTAATAGACTATTTTTTCATTCTGAACCCCTACTGGAAAGCGGCGAGGTCAGTGCTGAGCACAGCCACGCCAGGGGTCACTTTCAGTGATTTATGATGTTTTTGTCATCAATGCTGAAATGCGTTTTAGTGTTAGATGGCGAAAATGTGACACAGCAATGTGATCCATGTGTGCATCTGGTAGTTTCCCCAGTCCTAGTCACGTTCAGAGCCCCATGGGACCTGGAGTACCGTTATGGATTTGTTTGACAAGCCTATAAATTGCCCCCCCCCCCTTTTCTTCTGCAGATGTATTTTCCAACACTGATTCAAGGGACCACGAGTGCAGATACAGGACCAGGGATGGTCCAGGCAGCATGGTGGAGCGGGACCATGTTAAGGTAATCCCAAAATAATAATGCTGATTCCGTTCCACGGGGTCTCTAAATCTTGCCTCGTGTTTGCATCGACTTTTCCTGATAATACTCCATCATCTGGTTAGGAAGAGTTAGAAGACCTGGAGGTATCACCTGAATACATTTTTGACCTATCATGCTTGCTTTGAACACCTCTCACAATGCCAAGCAGTCTTTCTAGAGATGCTGCTCTAGGCTTCTCTGTATGGTTGGCATCACTATGGGATTGCTGAGTTGTCAGAGGCCTGTTGTTCCTCTCCTGCTGCTGTCACAACTGACCATGCCAACCCCTCTCCTATTACTACAGAATGACTCAAACAGGAAATTCTTTATCAGGACTAACAAGCCTTCTGTGAATCTGGTAGATGCTTGTGACCTCAAACCTCAGCCTGTAGACTCCTGGGTTTAACACTGAACGGTAAAATTAAATTGCCCTCTTTTCTTCTATTGCATGTCTATGACCTGCTTGGCTTGATGTTTTTGCATCGCTGAACCTAGAAACCTCCATTTCGTTGCAGACATCTACAGGGACTTTACAAGGGGAAGAGGAGGTCAGCACCACTGCCGCCGTCCTGGATTTTGTTTTGGTGGCCACATCTCAGCAGACTTTTTCAACAACTGGACTTTTAACAGCAGCCTAAGTGGAGAGAGAACGCAGAAATGCTGCCGCTAAAATTCGCCCATCCCAGAACACTGTGGAGAGAGAGGCCTGACGTGGCCACCAGGTTTGGGCAGACAAAAAGTGTAAGATGTTCTTCTAAGAACCATAAGATTCAAGTTGCACTGCTACAGATACAGAGAACCTAGTGGAATACAAAGAGGAAGAAGAAAAGAGAAATATTTTTATTGTATGTGGATATGAAAAACATTTTTATTATGATTCTTATTATTTGGGTTTGTGAATTACTTGTCTTTAAGGCAAAGTGGAAACTGTGTGCAAAATTTCCGTTTTTATTTACAAAATTGTTGTGCACATGTTTTCATTTGTGTTGTGCTTTTCCAGGAACTCAGGACTGCTAGGCGGTGTGATGGATGTTTCATTTTCCTCAGTTTGAGCAGGAAACGCTTACAGGGGTTTGGAAAGACGGCGTTGGTGAAGTAAACACGTGTAAACACGAGCAAGGGGCCCAAAGCCGGTACCCGTGCTGGTGACTGAGGCTGCAGAACTGGGATCGCTGGCATCTGGCTGCCTTTTCCTGCCGTTTCAGTCCATATCGCCCACCCACGTGGAGGGATACGCAACCCCACAAAGAGGGAAAAAACAAACAATTTTTGGATCACGCGCTCTCGGTCTCCAGGGACTAACGCTTTGCTGTGAAATGAAGCCTCGCCAGTCTTTCCATCACTGTGCTTTATTTTGAGAGAGAGAGAGAGAGAGAGGGAGAGCGAGAGAGAGAAAATGCTTCAGACAAAGAAAGAGCCAAGTTTAAAAGTTAAAAGGTTTTATACAAGAGGGAAAAATATGGGGTACCGCTAACAAATATATTACTTATATATTACATGGAAAATATTTCAAAAGCCTGAAAATAATTTATATTTATAATAGTTTTATGAATGTTTCTATTATTTTAAATAAAAAAAAAAGACATTTCTTTTTGGTTGTGAGCTGTTTTCATTACAGCAAGTGGGGAAACCGGACAGAGGAAGAGGCAATTTGTGTCTTCACAGTAGTAGTAGTAATAATAATAATAATAATAATAATAATAATAATAATAATAATAATAATAATAATAATAATAATAATAATAATAGAAACAAGCTGTTTGTCAGGGGGCTTGTAAAGGCATGTATGAAACTGCCAGCCCAGATTATTTGGAATTCAGTAAAAAAGAAAGCAGGGAACATTTCACACCTTTATATTTCGAAGGAGGGGACATTTTTGTCACTGTTCAAAAAATTTAAATTGTGACCGAGATCAGGCAGGCAAATGACAGAAACGGTGTTTGGTTTCATTTGCTTCAGTGTACATCTGTATGACATTTGTCCATGTTTTTGATGCAACTTATTAAGTATTTTGGGGCATGATGAAATTAAAATGATGCTTTAAGTGTGTTTCATATGTCTGTCTATATGCTTGTTTTTTGTGCACTTTGCCATTTGCTGTCCAGGAAATGCAAGCGAAGACAATTGTATTTGATTTGGGACAGAACTGCAGTGTCTCAAAAAATAAAAAAGAAATTCTTGTTTTTATTGCTCTGTGTTTCTGTTTACTGATATATCTTACAAGTTTAAACTGTGGTGGCTTGGAGAAATGTTGTTTTAAAAGACGGAAGAGACGGGAGGAAAAGGAGAGGTGAAGAACTGCCAGGTGTTCAGTATGGCTGGACTATGAAGGGGGTTCGGGCTTCCCAAAGTACTCCCATTTGTACGCCTTGCTGACAGTGAAGAGAATCACTGTACATCACTGGCCATTTTGTAATTTTTGAAGAAACTGCCTCCTGCTACTTATTTCTCCCATCACTGTTTTCCACAGGTTTGGATAGACTACAGGAAGTGTTAAGTTGCAGCCACCACAGCCAATGTGGTCCAAGCAGTTGCTGACTAAATAATAAGAAAAAGGTTAAAGGGCTTTTTTCATGTGTTTCACACCGTTTTTTGTTGTCTTCCCTAAAGAGAAAATTACATAAAAACGACATTGGTGCCACTTTTTCTCGCTCCAGTTCCTTTCAAATACTGGTGAAACTAACCAAGATCTGACTGAATTTCTTGTCAAAGAGCTGCCAAAAACAAAGAAAATTGAGATTGGCAAATCATTTTTTTTGTTCTAACATTTGAAAGTCAAATTGATCTATGCCCAGACACAACCCAGAAAATGGATCTGCTGACATAACTTGGGCAGCTGTGTTTGTACCTAATGCGTAAACAACATCTTTGGTGTATATTTTTTGTGCACCGTTTCATTTTAAACTTGTCAACATGTTGAATGATCCAAAAAATTATTTGGTCACCTTTTAGTTCTACACTAAAGCACTCGGGGCACGAACATCAATTCACTGAATTCCCCTGGCATTTGGAGTCTTTCTAAAAAGGAGAAGTGGCGATTTTTGTATTGCACTTCCGATGTCTTTCAGTCCCCCATTAGGGAATTTATTTCTCGTCTTTTCAGCCAAAATCCCTGTTTATTTAGTTAACAAACAGCTGTTGATTTGTGCTGGTTTTTGCATTATGTCAAAGAAAACAAATCCTGTAAGTCAGCCACCCAAGCATTTCAAGCATCAGTATTTTTTGTTTGGTAAAGAAAACCTCACTTGTCATTTTCATTATTAATGGCTATAGAATCATTAACAGAAACTCCTTTCCCAGTCAAAACACTGAGCTGAACCTGCTGATATTGCGCTAGTCTGCATATCTGCCTCAGGTATGGACTTATCATTAAACAGAGGTAGGGAAGCACCTAGGAGTCCAAGAATCCTACATCCCTACATGAAAAAAGATAATGTAACGGCACAGCCGTACATGTAAATAGTTGTCTGGGTGTTCATTGTTTATAGTCCTGGTTGTCTGTTTGTTGTGTGTGCGTTGCCACCGGGGTGTATCCTGGGAGATGGTGCAGGAGCATGCGCCGTGGACAGAGACTCTGGGGCGGGAGATTTTGGCGCGCAGAACAGGTGTGGGAGTGAAGGAGGGTGGTCGTTTTTTGATGTTGTTAGTGGGTTTTTGGAGAGTTTTTCTGCAAGATGGAAGACGAAATAAAAGGACAGTTCCCTGAACTCCTGACTCCCGAGCCTTTTTGTGATGGCGCCTCTGACGGGCGCTACAATACACTTATTTATGCACTGATTTTCATTTAAACTTGTATGAAAATATTCAACTCACTAAAATTGCCACCACAGTTATGTTCAGTAGTTTAGCATCACCACGTGCTCCCTCCCTTCAGTCCTGGCTGTAATGGACCATTCCATGTTGTTGCGTCGCTGTTGCTAACGGTGCTAACAATACAGGCAAGATGGCGTCTCCCTAATCTTTTTTATAAGTCTACATTTTGGAGACACTTCATATATCTATTGTCATATTAATAAGTCAGCATGTACACTGCCCGGCCAAAAAAAGCCACCAGCTGGATTGAACTTGGTGTTATGATGTAGGGTTCCTTCAGTTGGTCAAGTCCAAGTTCAGCAACGTTATGTGCCCAAAAAATGAGGTGAACTGGCTACCTAAATATACCGAATGAGCAGATTTTTCCATCAATGGATTTTTTCTTCATATTCCAAGATGCCAGGATTCATGGGGCTCAAATTGTGAAAGAATGCTTCGGGGAGCACGAGAGAGACATCATTTCCACACATGGATTGGCCACCACAGAATCCAGACCTTAACCCCATTGAGAATCTTTGAATCTTTGGGATGGGCTGGAGAAGACTTTACGCGGCGCTCCGACTCTCCCATCAATACAAGACCTGGATGGAAAGATCTGCGAAAAATGAATACAACTCTGGACGGAAATAAAGGTTGTGACATTGCATAAGCTTATTGAAACGATGCCAAACAATCAAAGCTAAAGGCAGTTCAACGAAATATTAGTGTGTCACTTCTTTTTTGGCTGGGCAGTGTATTTTTGCATGAAATTTATATTCAAATTTCTGCTCCATGGTGGACATTGGTAGGCTTGGGTAGCTCTGTGCCCTACAGGTGCTAAAACAATTTACTGCTTGTATTTAATTCATTCTAATGGTCAGGCAAACTGAGACTGATTGTAAATCTTGTTATCCTGGCTGCCTGCCATAATCTAATGTAAAAGAGAAGATGGAAACGGGCCGGAAAGGAATTTTGGGGGCGAGCACCGCAAACACGTTGGGCACACCTGCGTGGCAAAGGTGTACTGATGATGCAGCGTGGTTGTTACTGAGACATCCACCGCAAAAATGTTGACTGACAACACGTAGAAAAGTTCAGTCAAATGAGTCAAACTAGATGGAATGCAAGCAACGTGCATGTGAAACTGGCCTGCAGCTGCAGTACACAGCACTGTCCGGTGGAAGCTGTGTCAGGATCGTTTTTACATAAGAAAACAATTTTTTTTCTAGCCCTTCGTAAAAGTCGCAGCAGTTAAGCAAGTTTTTTCACTGGGTCTTATGACAAGATTTGATATTATACAACTTTGCAATTATAAATCTGAGTTGGAAAAATACTTGATAATGTTCCAACCATGTCAAACATTTTCTTGCCTGTTTAACGTTAAATTTAACGCATCTATCTATTTTAATTTATTTTGATTTATGTGCTGCTGCAGAAAGGTATTGTACACAGATAGATTTACAGTATATTGTGTAGCACTGATATTCCGGTAATGGTGGTTTGCACTGTAGTTCTCGAAGATTTAATCAAGTCCAGACCCTCGCAGAGCTGTGGTGTAACCACAGACAGGACAGGAGCTGATGTTTGCCAACTCTCATCCTGCTTCGTGCCCCTGGTCCTGCACTGTGTCCCTCTGCTTAAGCATGACTGCAGACAGAAATTTCCAGGCTCTCTTTGGGGTTAAAGAATAAACTCTGCTCAACAGTAACTCATCAGAACATGTTTGGTGGTGCCTGGTGTGATATTGCAGGGGTAGGATGTGATTTGCCATCCTGGGGCTGAACCATCTCACACCACCTGCTGAGTGTAGGCTGTGACTCATCAGTGTGATGGACAGGCCAGCAGGAGGCCTCACTGAAGTGATGATGGGCAGCCCACAAGCAACAGCCCCATTTGACTGGCAGCTGAGTGATACCTGGTGCCCTGTGTCTCCAGGCTTGTCGAGTTCAAACCAATTCCTGAAAACCACTGCAGGGTTGGAAGATGTCCGTTCCACAGAAACCCCAGCTGTACGCTGCCTGTACCGCCAGGAAGAAGGATATTTTTCACTCTGTCAGAACATCAGTCAACCAGCCTTTTGCACAGAAAGGCTTGTTATTTGTCAGCACTTCACTGAGGTTATTAGATGGGTCCAAGTAGGGATTACCTTTGCTTATGAATGGTTTCTCTTGCATGGAATACAGTAAAATTAAATTGGCCAAACAATTTAAAACAATTTTTTTTTTGTCTGTGGGACAACATATTTGGCCTGATTTGCTTTAAAAACTATCAGCCCAGATCTGTTTGGTCTTTGATATCCCCATTAGACACCTGAAGCCCACAGGTGGGCACATCATTCAGCTATGTTTGTGCCACTTAAAGCACTATCTTGTCTCTTAGTTTTGAAGATATTTATGATTATTGTGGCACAGGATGTCACTCTGCCCCCAACAATGGGGCAGTCACCCCAAACCAGAAGCATTCTTTAGTGCTCTTTTTGTGCTCTTTGTGCCTTTTAAAGCACTGTTCTGTCTCCCTTTGTTTTGTCTGTAAAAATAATAAAAATTAATATCCAAAAAAATAGACCTTGCAGAAAAGCACTTTAAACTGGAGAAACAAGCCCAGACCAGAGGATCAGCAGAAATTGGAATACAACTAAAAAGAACTGAGCGTGTCAATTGGTGCTTTAGTTTTGGTTCTTTGAAATGTATCTGTGGATATTTACTGGGTTTCAGCATATATTAAAGCGGCTGTAGTGTTATGTCAAATGTTGTATATGGTGCATAAAACAGTTACATTGTGTTGAAAAAGTTCATGGTGTTGTTACTTTTATATTTAAACACTAGGCTAACACAGGTGTGTGTATATATAATTTATTTAGACTATATACAGTATTTTTTATGTAGCTAGACTGTACAGAGTGAAGTTTTAAATGTATATAAACGTAAAGTCTTGTCACTGGCTGGTGTGTCAGCGATGGCATATTAATACAATAAACATGAAGAACACGTGACAGCGTATGAGCTTTTTTAAATAGAAAAAAGAGCTGGTCAAAAGGATGGTGGCTGTGTGGATTTATGGCTCTCCCATCTTGCACTGTTGTTGCATGTGTTTCGATGACTATAGTTTGTAACTGTTGTGGAGGATTATGGGGGTTGCTGACCCTCTCACGGCTGTAATGTGTTTTTGGTTTTGTCAATAACCAAATGCAAGAGCAAAATTTTGGCACCGCCAGTGGAGAGAAAAGAACTCCCACCTAAATCAAACTTTAGAGATTGCGTTTTGGTCATTTCTGATGTCTCTTCATGGAAATTACTGTAAAGTGACACAGATCTTAACGTCCCGAAAGCATCTTTCTGAATGTAGAATTCTCTATAGTGTCAACAACAAAAGTGCTAGTGCTGTGGATTCTTCATCCACTGATTTTTGTGAGTAGCGTCTGGCTTGTGATGAGCCGTTGCTACGCATTTGTCCATTTCCTGTTCTGACTGAGTACAAAGAGATGAAGAAGAAAGGATGTTAGCTGTTAATACCACAAGATAGAACAGCTAACCAGGGCTTCTAAACCCACAGCCACCCCCTGCCCAGGACCTCCAGATTTAGCTATAAGGAAAGTGGGAGGTGTACCAGTCCTGAAGGTCGTCAGGTCATCATTGGTGTTGAAAGATGCTGGGCTGGGAAGAAGAGCTCCTGACCCACGGAATGGAAGGGTAAGCTTGCTTTCCATCCTAATTGAACCTAATTGTAAAGCACGTGCTGACAGGTGATGCAGGATGGAACAAAATGTCCTTATCCAGCTCCACGGAGTCAAGTTACTGGAGTTTTGGTTATGAAGCAGAAAGGGTTTCAGGTTTCTAGCCTCTTCCCAGAGCAGAGGCTGTGCCAGTGCTGTACATCTCAGCCATATTAGTTTTCTGTTCATTTCATTCCATTTACTGGACTCATAATTTACCTGGAGGATGTCTGCATACATGTTTTTGCTACATGTGGGCAGCATCTGTTCCTGTGCCACTCAGTCCTCCAGCACAGTGGGTTCACGTGTGACTTGCAATAGCTCATGGTTAAAAAAGTGGACAGTGTACCTTGTGCGTGGCTTGTAGTTGGCCTCACATCTTCCTCCACATCTGTGTCCGAGCAGATGGCTTACAAGCAGACAAAAATTTTTGGTGGTTTTGTAAGAGGCTTTGTTTTCAGCATCTTTTCATCCTGTTCAAATTCATATTTGTTTGTGTGTCTGGGTGGAATTTTGTTTCTGCCTCCGGAACTTGTAGTTTGACTTCTCACAACTGTACCTGCAAACTCTTGCAAGTCCTGTGAACTGCCATCTTTTTGGATTCTGTGTTGTGTGACGTCTTCATTTAGGAGTTCACTTGCACTTGGCTGGTATCCAAGGACCAAGGACGGAGACCTGCATCCCAGTCCAGCAGCTTTGCGCATCTGACAGTTGACAGGAAATTGGACTTCCTGAAGGGATGAGGCAGTTGCTTTTCTGGAAATATAAAAATGGAAATCCCACATGTTTTATGGGGGGTCTGAAGGAGTCTGGACAACCAACTGACCTCTCCTAAAATTTTTTGTGCAGTGCTGACTTGCTGATGCGCAAAGTCTAAATGTCTGGGTTTTATCTTAACCTGCAGGCGATCAGTGTTCACCCCGATTCCTTTTGTCATGTTCTGGAATCTCTGTACAAGCGCTGTAGAAGTTCCTGCCTTCTGCACCCCCTCTCAGTATGCTGGTGATGGGGTTTCTTTCTCTGTGGCGGGGGGGGGGGTCCTTCTTTTACAGGCTGAAAATTAGCTGAGCTGTGAAGATGTGTGTCTATAATTCCTTTCCATAAAGCAAAAATAAACAAAAGTCAGACGGTGTGTATTGCAGTGCTTATGAACATTACATCTTTCTACATGTTATGCATTGGCAGATGGAAATGGTGGTGAAGCAGTCAGGAGAACATAATCTGTCAGTGAGTGACTTCATGGTGATTGCTTTGAGGAAAGATGTTTAAATTAATGGCTTATTGTAAAACCCTGACATTCACAATCTGTGTATCAGCAGGTTTAACACTGAAGCTGTGCCTTACACCAAGCAAAGAACTGAAAAGGACAACAGATGAACACAGTTTTCACCAGTGGAGAGAAAAGGACTCCCACCTTTAAACTGGTCTCAGTGTGTTTGGGCCTCGTTTTTGTTTGTCTTCCTGAGGCTCTTGGCGGGCGGCTGCGGGCATCAGCCGTGTATGTACAAACTGCAGTTTTCCTGTGAAACAGTGTCAGCTCACCTACAAACAGGTATTGATTTCCCTGAGGCTCCAAGTCAGGCGTGACTGTCTGTCTGTTTGGGAGACGATGATGGAGGGCACAGGTGTGGCTCCACTTTCCACACAGACATCTGAGCGTACCAGGCCTATGTTGCCTGCAAAACTTTGCTCCTCCAGATGACAGAAGGAGTAATGGAGGGTGACGGTCTGGGGAGTGATTTTCAGAAACACTCAATCATCAGAATGCCATCTGCTGGAGGGAGCAGAATTGACCAAGAAGTCAAAAATATTGTAAGTCAAAGACGCATTTAATACACTGAACCTACTGTCATGCCTGTGGCTGCTTCGGCAATGGAATGTTGGCGGTCTCTCTGCCCCCGTCTTCAGACTGAGCACCGATTGGATGATTGATTGATGTAGGAACCAATTGTGGACGGGATTTAGCTCCTACCCAGATTTCCTGTCAGTGCTCAGTTTCCACTTTCCCTTGGGAACTCTCCTGCAGCTACTATTTTGCTAAGACCTTTTATTTTTTTTGTTTTTAATTGTGGCATCTTCTGTTTTTGTTTACTGCCAATCACTAATGTTTAGTTCTAACAGCAACACTGTTTGTCGGAAACAACACTCCGTAAAGAGTTTAACGGAACTTAAACTTATTACCATGCCGTCTTGTGATTGCTTCTACCAACCCACGCCATAACACCTACCAATTATCATAACCTAACCTTAGCCTACCTTAAAAGTCATTACGGGCATTATGGGCTTATCGCCTTCATGTTTCTCCACAAGAGTAATTGCCTTCCTCTTCTTCTCACCAGTAGCAGGAGACACAGATGGGTGTTTTGTACACATGATGGATGCACAAAACAGCGTAGATACGGGGGGGTATCCAAAAAAACACCAGCAACACAGAACACTGTAGAGTATCAGTTGAAAACAATAGCAACCGCATGGTAGACTGGGAGATTTGGATCTCTGCCACTGCCCAGCATCACAAGAGACTGTCACCACATATTGCTTGCCAGGGAAAAAAAAATCTAAATTCAAATTTCTAAGTACGGTTTCTACTGAATGTGCATTTGCTATCGCACCATCGTAAATACAAAAAATCTTAAGTCAGACCATTGTAACTTTGTTTTTCTGAATCAGAAATTGATTGACAATATTAATAATTGGGACCGTTAATAAAGGAAAAGCTGATAATGGTTGTTCAGGCTTCTTTCCTGATTAATATGGTACACAGTGTGTACAGTTCTAAGCCATAAGCCCTGCAGATGACATCAAAGATTCAGTCAATGTGGATAACCTCAGTGGTGAAGATCATACAACACTCAGGACTGAAATAGTAAACTTAAAACTTGCATTTCACACTGTAAGGGCAAAAAACAAGCCAGTGAAAACCCATTTTTTTAAATTTAGGTAGGAATGGCTGACTCCACCTGTTTAGCAGACACATATCTGAAACTGTGGTACTTGAAGCACTGTTACTGTAGTCAAACTGTGGAGTGCAGCAGGAAAGCATTTACATATTTAGCAGACAGTTTCCTCCAAAGTGGCATGCAGTGATTTTATCTAGCATTTCTTTGCCACATTTTTCCTATGGCTTCCTACAACATTAGTTTGTTGGAGGGTCCATCTAGTTGACTCTGACTCATAGTGACCACTCACCTGGTTTTCTAGGTAAGCCATCAAATCTGAAAGGTTCACCTTCACTTTCTTCTACACAAGTCTGCAGGATGCATACAGAGGGAGAACTTACATGAACCCATGTCCACCTAGCAACTCAGTCACTGATTCACTGGCTTTGTTCACTGTACCCTGATGTCCCCTTACAAACTTGGGAGTCTGGTAAATTATCTACCTTCATTCTAAAATGGCGTGTTGGTTTAAATAGAGATGCCTCACTGTGTTCTCATTTTCACCATGTTTACGCTCATTTTCATGAACTGCTTGTTGTAGACAGGGTCACAGCCACCTGGAACCTACCTCAGAATCACAGGGGATGGGTGGAGGAGAGCCATGCCTGTCCATCGTAGGGCAGCCATGCATGCGCACACAATATGGACAATGTGCAGTGACCAATTAACCCCAAGCACATGTCTTTGGACTATGTAAGGAAACACACAGACACGGAGAGAACATGCAAACTCCATGCACACTGAGCTGAATTTGCACCAACACCCAAACAGCCCAGGTGCTGTGAAGCAGCAGCACCATGCATTTTGCTACTGCATTTCACTGCATTTAGACATCAGATAGTTCAGTGACAAACTTTTTTTACTGTTTTGCCATGTATGTGGCACTGAATTGAACATCACTTTTTGGTTTTCTGTTTTTAAAAGAATGGCTAAACATTTGGTTCTTAGTTTATAGCTTTTAGTTCTGGAATGTTCTATTACTGTCCTACACATGGAGGGTTATGCTGGACAAAAAGAGTCATTTATTCTATCTCTAAAGCACAAGCACAGTCTTTGGTCTGACAAAGTCTGCATTAATGCCATACGTTTTAATTTCAGCGGTGGACCAGATGCTGAGCCGCTGGCTGAATGTTCACAAAGCAGAAATAATTTATCTAGACTGTGTGTCTGGAGTCAATGTGCAAACTAGGTTATAGATGCTTCAAGGTCTTTAATGTTTTTGGGTTTGACAGGTTGGGAACGTTACTAAGAGGGTTTCCCACCAGGAGAACATTTACTACACAAAAGGTGTTGTTACAGACCTTCATGCGTGCTTATCACTCCACCTGGCTTTTGATGGAGTGACTCAGTGCTCTAGGTGCTGTCACTGGTCTGACATTCACTGGGAGAGCACCTGGATGCTAGAAGTGCACCTGAGCCAGGGGTGGTCCAGGACATCTCTAAGAAGTAACTCCAGCAGTAGACTTGAGGGCATAACAGCCTTCTGCATAAACACCAGATTTTACTGTAATGTTGAGAGTAGAATAAGGCACCACAAACGTGACACTGAAAGGACAGTTCACCATGAAACAGCTTCTTATCATTTGATAACTGCTCTTATTTCTCATGCCAGAACCTCTGATGTTCCTTGGTCTGCACTCTCAGAAGTTAAATGAGCCAAAAAACTTGTCAAGGCCTGGATCTGACAATGGTAAGGGTCTTTAGTCAAACTCTCGAGTCTCAGAGTTCCCAGCAGAAAACCCAGCCTGAGAGGTGAGCCATGAAGTGTCACCTGAACTTGGACAAAACTATCTGTCGTTCTATGTTGTTTTTTTACATGACTGAAGGAGTGATATAGCAAGATGTAGTAGCCGACTCGGGCAATTACATGCTAGCTTGATATAAAATGATAATTTTATAATTCCTGCATACTTGTACAGTGGTTGGGTGACATGGCTGGGCTGTGAGGGTTTCATCCCACAGTCCAAATACATGTGATTCATGCTAACTGTTTGTGCTAATTTGTCCATAATATGTGTGTGCGTGTGTGCGGGTGAGGAAGTGGCCCACATAGGCTGTAGTTTCATTGCCTTGTGCCCATTGACCCAGATGGAGATAAAGGATGATGGATGGATGCAAAACGGTGCTACGTGACCTTCACGTTAGCAAAATGAGTTTGAATGCCCTGATGTTTGCAAAGGGTACAGTTGTTTTCGTGCCGGAAGTAGACAACAATTCCAATCTCTGTAGGTCACGGTGGCCTGCAGATGCTCCAAGGTGTTGAGTGATTGTTACTGTAGTATTCAGTCCTTTTTTCTTCCTTTTCTTATGCTTTAAGAAAGAATTAGACTTGCTTTGGATTATTTTTTACAACCTTTATGGTTTAATCTTGCCTGTTTCTCTATATGCATTGTTTTTACAGAACTGGAAAACACTGCACCTAAATTGCAAAATTGAGACTCCATCAGTCATGACTTAGTTGCTTTTTGTTTCAGCCAAAAAAAAAAATTGCACATTTTGAAATTGGGATAAAACATAACTTTGTGAGGGAAGTTTTAGGCTAAATTTGCCACAACCAACTGTCCATCACGTGTGTACATATAAGCACCTACCTACTTCTACCCCAAAGATGCTGTTTTCATAAACCTACCACCACCCCACTTCCACCTCTTGTTCATAATTCCAATGGCAGGGCTCAACAACCTTGCTTGACCACAGGTGCAAGTCCTGCAACAGACTCTAAACCCCAATGGACAGCACACCAACCATGCATTCAAACGCACATCCGGTCCAATACTCCCAGCTCCTGAAAAAAATAATATAGTCTTGTACAGAAATAAATGACATTCTCATTACTCATCCAAAAACCAAACGTTCACTTTTTATGGTGCCCTGGCTATCTGGTGACCAGCAGCAAGTGTTCTGGTAAAGACGGTGATGCTCAGGTAACCGTCCTCATATCTGGACTGGACACAGAGGGGGCCACGATGCAGTTGGCTCAAGCCATCATGTTTCCACAAGACTAGGTCCATACTGCACAGTGCGTTTTCCTGAGGTTACTACCTCTCCATTCCCTCAGAAAGTTAGGGGTTGTGTATGTTTAACATCCAGTAAATTTAGTTTAGACTGACCGAGAGCTTATTTTACTGTTCCCAGTCATAACTGTGATGTGACTGCAGAGTTTCAGACTTGGGTAGGATATAACAGTGCAGGCCACATTACATTTAAAGCTGTGCAAGGTGATGAATGTGTGAGGTGATGAATTGTTGACTTCATTGTGTAACCTTTGACTCAACCAGCTTCCTCCACTAAAGGTTTGGGTCAGAGATCTTGCGATTCCTGGGCCCTTTTTCACCAAACTGGCAGTAGCGCTTATGAAGAAAACTGTTCAAATGACCCGTTGTGTGTTTTACTGTTTCCATTGTGATTCATGACTATCGAACTGATTATTTCCTTCAGACCAAAGACATGACTGCAGGTCTACAACCGCATTCCTTTCCTCTTCAAAGAGAAACGCCCCCCTCCTGGTTCTGCCTCCGACATCCCACTGTAAATATTGCATTTAGCCTGCGTGCAGCATCTGGTGTTGAAAACGATGACTTGGAGTGGCGGCGCGTGGCACTGTGTGCATGCCTGTGTTCCCTGCTGCCGGTCTCCTTCCCCACGGGGGTGATAATATATGAAGCGCGAAGTGCAAACTTTAGAAATATGTATTTTTTTATAGACCTCAGCTGTTTGTAGAAATTAAACTCCTTTGGTCACTGGAAATAAAAGTGTCAAAAAAAGCAACCAAGGCGTCAGCTGCCTGTAAATATTTTTACTGTTGTTCTTACTGCTGTTGTTTCTGCTCACCTGCTGCTCTGATGTAAAATTCACCTATTTATACAGCTGTGTATTTTGCTTAAGTCACTACAGCTGGGCTTTTCTATGACTTGAACTGGCAAGTGAGGAGCAACGAATTTGTCCCATTAAGCATTGCGTGCCACTTTGGAAAAATGGGAAGGAAGCACTGCTAAATTTGCAGGTAAAAACACAACAGCTGTTTGTTGCATGGTCTTCACCAACATCTGTCTGCTGCCGTGATGAAGGTTTCTATAGCGTGGGCTCATGTTTCCTCTCCACGCCGCAATATGGAGATGACTCTGAATCTAACTCCCTATTTATCACTGAAATGATGTGTGGTTTTCCAAACATTTGTCAAAGTCCTGTTCAAACGCTCAGTGCAAACTTCAAACAGCGGCAGCAGTTTTTCTCGTCTACAAAAATCTCCACGTTAATGTCTGCGTATTAAAATATCTCAAGTCCTCAGAAGTAACAATGGTTACACACACTGTCATTGCTTTACATCATTTGGCACACGTCTGAGGGTGTGAGGTGCATTAAATGCTTGTGGATCTCGTGCTGTGTGCACACAGGGTGGTACTGCCAGCTTGTTGTGTTCAGCAAACTTTTACCCTAAACTCTGGGGCAAAAACATGGACCAAGCTAAAAATGGCAAGAAACTTGGTTGATCATTGTTCTAAGAGCAAATCAGAGGTGAGGAAGTTAAAAAATTAAATAGATAGGATAACTTTGTATAGGATAGCTTTTCGCTTACATTTCCTTAAACACTGAAGCCTTGTGGGTAAATTTGCGGATAGATTTTTACAGAAACACTCAGTTTCAATGCCTTCTAAAATAACAAAATAGATTTTTTTTATATCTAAAAAAGGTGTTTAAGTTATTGTTGGAATTGTTTGCATATCCAGACACGTGTCAGACATTAAATATTTTAATCATCGTCATGATTTTTTTTCTGTGTGCAAGGAGACGACAGAGCCGAACGTGCCCGTTTGCAGCTTTTGTTCAGAACAGTTCGCTGTAGTAAAAGTTTACGAACAGATGATGTACAGAGGCTCTCCAGAAGGCACAGTAGGGGTTTAGTGTGCAATGTCCTGACATCACAGTCTGCACTGGTCAGGAGGACATTTATAGGAAAAGCTCGCTGGCCCACTTTTCTGCCCCAAAATGTATGCGATGTGACCGAAAACACCGAAGGCCACATCGCGTAATGAGACAACGCAGAACCACCGATCCGTCACTCTTGTTCTCATTGCTTACAGCACCGTACAGCGAAGCACAACACACAGCGGAATGTGAGGCCGCATACAGCGAGGGGCTAAAGAGGGTTTCCAACGAAGCAGCTTTGCTGCATGTCGGAATTTGAAGACGCCGGTTCAGAACAGAGGGGCGTGGAGGTCAGTATGGTCTGTGGAGGGGAATTTTAATACTAATTTAACTCTATTGTCTGGTTCTTATTTCTCTCCTTTTATCTCATTTGAAAAATACACTGTGGTTAGTGGCCTTCTCAAGTCTCTCCAGAGTTCCAGCGGAGTGTTGAAAACCTGTTTTTCTTCTGCAGAAACATCTGACTTCTCCGATCCTCACAAAAGCTCTGTGCTCAGGGATCGCTTGCCAAGCTGTGCATTTCGAAAAGAGAGCCTGATTTTTGGCAGTACTTGATCATGAGGTGTGTGTGTGTGTGTGTGTGTGTGTGTGTGTGTGTGTATGTGTATATATATATATATATATATGCGCGCACACAACGCAGTTCTGGTCTGAGGTGACAAATTATGTGTTGCTGGGGATCTGCACAGTTCATCTTTTCTCACTGTCTTCTTTCATGAGATCCGCTTCCTTTCCCACGATGCACTTTGACATCGAGGACGGCGCAATAGCTGGTTTTAGATGTGCTGTACAATTCATGTTGCACTGATGAATGTTATTAACTAGGACTGAAATCAAAAGCTGCTGGGTTACTGGCTGTGGAATACAAGCTGACTGCAGTAGAATTCATGGGGTGGGGACACCTAAGTCCTCTGTTGGGCAAGGAGTACGGAGTGGGTCGGGACTTGGTCCCCATGTAGTGCTGGTAGGTGCTGGAGTATTTGTACAGGTGATGATGGCGGGGGTCAGGAACTTGAGGGTGCCCCTCTAAGCATGGGTTGTGCGAGTGGTTGAGGCAGCCAGCAGAGAGTGGCATGGTGTTGAGTCCACCTTGGGGCGGGAGAGTGGGGTTCAGGGCACGCATTGTCAGTCTCTGGCCTGGATGCGAGTGGGCAGGGTTGCTCTGCGGCTGCTCCCTCTCGTAGTCCTGATGGTTATCCTCTGGGCGGAACATGGACAAAATAACAATTTTTTTTTTTTGTGTTTTATGGCCAGCTATCAGCAGGGTGATGATTTATTTTACAGAAAACAAATTTACAGGGAAAAAGCCATTTAAAATAAATAACCTGTAAATTGTTAAAACATTTGTATCTCTTTCACAATACATTTAGGCTTTAAAACCAAAAACTTTTTCCATTCACTGTTGGTCCTCACAATCATGATTCATGGAACATTTTAAAAAAATAAATCAGTCCTTTATGTGAACAACACATTTCATTATTGACAGGGTAAGAATTTTGCTGCTAGCTGAACAATGCGGTTTCCTTTAAAGCAAGCTGTTAGGAATAAATAACTGAAAAGCTATAATTTTACCAGTCTGGTACATTAGCTCAACAACACTTCCACTTATTATTATTATTATTGGGGGTTCAAACAAACACAAACCTTTCTCCGTCATGTGGTGCAGTGGGACTGAAGAGAAGGAGTTTCTCCCTTTGACCAAAGTGCTAGTGACCGGCAAAGTACAGGGTCTGTGGCTTCTGGGCCTGGACGGGCAACACTAGGTCTTCATTACAGGCAGCAACAAAACAGGTACATTGCATACCACTAGGTGCCCATACAGGGTTTCTCCTGGTTCATGTCCAAAAGATTATTAATAATAATAATAATAATAATAATAATAATAATATTTTTATTATTATTATTAACACTACCTAACAAGACAATTATTTCAAAGTAATTACTGGATTCAACCATTACTCTCAAAAAACACCTCTGTTAAACAATTCATAAACTAAAATTTGCAAAAAAATTAATAAATCATAAACAAATCAAATTACACAAAATCATTCATAATCAACTTGTATTTAAAGTACAGGGGTTTTGTCACTTTAGGCTTTTTTGGTAAGGCTTTCCTTTTTTCCTTTACACTTAATTTAAAACTTTTTTTTGCTGTAGGGCTCATGCTTGACAGTCACCAAGAATCATACTTTAAATATTTTTGTGCACAGAAAATATAACCTTAAAGCTGAACTGCGTGTCCGTGATTTTTAGGATAAAAATAAACAATATTCAGTATTCGGTCACTCTAAGTAGTTATTCTGAGGAGTTCCATGGACTCTGTTCACGGTTTACCAGAAATTACTACTTTCATATCCCAAACTACTGAAAAAGCCTGAAATTTATCACTAGGAATGTCAGAGTTGTGCATTTGGGTTTTTCAAAAGTGATTTTGTGGATTAATTTTAATTTTTTTTTATTTTTCGTTCTTTATTTCCTCCATTCCTGAGCTGACAGCGTATTATGGCAACATAAATGACCATACAGTGTCTGTCTGTCTTACCAAAGGTCAGGATCGCAGTCCCTGAACCCTTTAGCAAAGGGATTGCTGGCGATTTTCAGCTGTGTGATCTGAAACCATGGAAAAGGCACATATAATTTCAGTCATTCACAACAAATTTAATAAATAACTCCAAGTTGGTTTGGACAAAAGTAAAAGCTAAAAAATAAAATAATAAAATAAAATAAAATAAAATAAAATAAAATAAAATAAAATAATAATAATAATAATAATAATAATAATAATAAAAATCCTGCAATAAATCCAAAGAAAGTTTCATAGCCCAGTGCCCAGGATAGGATCCAGACGCCTGCAACCCTGCTCAGGATAAGCAGTTAACAAAAATGGATGGATATTATTATTATTATTATTATTATTATTATTATTATTATTTGTATTATTTGTATTATTTGTATTATTATTATTTGGTCTTGACCATAAGAAATGCTAACTACAAGGTTTGGAGCCATTAGAAGATTTTTCTTCTACCAGCTAGAATCACATTCGCATCCATATAGGCTAAACTAAATAATAAACAATAATGTGTAAAACGCAGCTTCAGCCCCTGGCTCTCTATAGCCGCTAGTGTGAAACCAGAACCGAGCCCGGAAGCAAGACACTGGGCTGGGCAGGGAACCCCATTGAGGAGCAGCAGTCCATTCACATGATGGCTCACACATTCACAGTGAGGAAAAGGCGCAAACCCAGCACCGTGTAAAATACAACAAAATAAAACACATTCCTGTACATTTGCACACAGCTGTCTTACGAGAAAATGAAGTAACCATCGTTTGATGACTCAAATATTTTATATGGACAATTCAAAATATGTATAATTTTTTAGGTGTGTCTTTTCATGCAGTAACAAAATATGGGCATTAAAATTACATTATTAGTGGCTACGCTCATATTACCTTGAGGCTGTCACATTTTAACATTTAAATGCTGAAAATGTGTAAACTTATACAAAACTTTAAAGTTTTTACTTAGAAACCTCGCATATTTGTTGTCATTTAAAATAAAATGAATGGGTTCACAGAGTTTTGAGTTCCGAAATCCTGACACATAAACTAACAGACGACACCTTTATCGAGCCTAAAAATCCCAGGGCTCGTTTTCTCTTGCTGCTATTTGTCACGCAATATGTTGCATTTAAAGTTTAAGCTGGCACACAAAACTTGATATTTCAAACGTAAATGTTATTAAAAACGCTAAGCATTGCCAGCAAAGGCGCGGCAATCCCGAATAACGGAAACGCGAAAGACACAGAAGGTTGTGGGTTCGCCCTACTTACTCTGTGGTTCTGGTAAGCCGTGACCGCGGTGAACCGGGTCTCGTCGAAAACGAACGTCTTGTAATTTTCCTCGGCGTATTTCTCGCCGTCCTTCCGCGGGTCCACGTAGACGACGTGGAGGCGCGGCTGATACCTGTGCATGGAGTTGAGGATGACCTGCGCGACAAGCGGGTCGCGTTCAGCACCCACAATCCCTGCCCCCGAGTGCGCCAAACAGAAGTGCAGGCAAAAGTACAAACAGCGGGAACCCGCTGAAACAAGACGTCATAAGCGACTGCCAAAGCCTCCCTATGAGGTCATCAACGGGGTACGTGACGTAAACGGAGGTGGGGGAGACTGCGCATGCGCAACACGATGCACCTGATAGCTGATAAACGCAGAAGAGAGACTGTTTTATGGATGGAAAATGAATATTTTTCAAAACGGCTTCGAAATGTTGTCCAGATGATAGACCAAGCAGCGGGAAAGGTTCAGCACGATGAACGCGAACCTTGCTGAGAAATTGTTAACGGACAGGTGAATACGCACGTGGCCGTTTTCGTCCAGCAGGTTGTTGGTCAGCTTGAGTCGGTCGAAGGAGACGATCTGCTTCATCCACTGCGCGCCCCTGGCCGGGGAGTCCGGGTGGTAGTGCACCCGGCCCGGGGTGGCGGCGTCCGCCTTGCCGGCCACCAGCCACGAGGAGCTGTGGAACGCGTACCTGCACACGGAGTTCGCGCAGCTTTCACACTCAGCGGCGCCAAGCGGGCCAGTAGGGGGCGTGCTGGTTAGCGGAACCAACGGAATAATGGCCGCGCTTCGTACAGATGTTTTTCGAGGTTTATTTTACTTTTTTAAATCTCCCTTTCTTCAAAAATACACGGCGAGAACTAAAGGAAAATAAACAAAAGTTTAAGTATACAAATCTCAGTCTCTCCTGCTGTTTGCCGCCAAAACACATCTGTGCAATAGCGCTGAAATGAAATAAATCATTGAAGATGCGTTCCGCTGTTCATGTAAAGGCATACAAAACATTAGACTCAATATAAAAATAAAGACAATTTCCGTGTGGGGGGGACCACATGCAGAATAAGGCGATTTTGGAGTCGTTTCTCCTTCCTCGGCACCGAAGTCAGTTCTAACCCACAATCCACAGTCGTGCTCTTAACTAAATTCTGCTCGTGTGACCCATTGTATTTTGCATGAACGAAACACGACGTAAATCAAACAATATTTTTAACAAAACAGAATCACAGATGGCATATTTTACGTTTTGTCATCTTGTTTATTGCAATTTTTAATCATATCTTTACATCTGTATGAACTAAAATAAGCACACGTTTTTGACAGAAAAATATAATATAAACATTTGAATGAAACCTGTCTCTGGGAAAGTTAGAGCTTCGTCTTTTCTGCGTCGAATGTGCACCGCTGCTGTGGTGCCCAGCGCTGACCCATAAATCGGCGCAGAAAGAGTAAACGTTTGGTAAATCATAGTACTTAATGTAAGCCGCCTTGGTCAAAAGGCTTCAGCTAAGCAACTCAGCAATATTTGTTTTCAAGTTTTATATCCATTTTAGTAACGTAAATTTACTCATTTACTTTCATAGGGTTAGCATCAGTGCTTGAAGTGGGCCGCTTTTTCAGCAGTTTCTGAAAACTTCTTCTTTTTATTCTTAAGATTTTTATTATGCGCCAGTATTTATTAAGATTTTTATCGTGCGCTGAAGTCGAAGTGTAGCCCCAAAAGGCGGTGCTGAAAGGAGTGCGATCAGCGCTCTTATTCGCAATATTTTGCCTTCAGTCTAAGAAATGCCCACCTACCTGTATCGTTTGTCGTCAACCGGTACGAAATCCATGAGGAGCACATAGAGCGCCTCGGGATCCAGGCCGAGAAGTTTCACCTGAAAGGCGGGGAACATTCGCCTGAAATATAAAACGGATTGCTGTCTTGTGACTTTCTTCTTCCATTTGTGTCACTGGAATTTTCTTTGCTAACAGTTTAAAAAAACGGAGTGAATGTGGTATAAATGCGGTAACAGTGAAATTGCGCTTTGCTCTGTGTTACTGCCAGCACCGCCTGTTGAAAATAATATTTAATACAGTTTTATAATCTAAATATGCTGGTATCTCTAACGTCTGAAGGGTTTTTTTTACAACAGTATCATTCCAACAAGTAAATATATTTACTTTTTAAACAAATATTAATAGTAGGCGTTTAAGAAAAATCTGTTAGAATTAATCGACTAATCCACTGGTTAGATTTCGGTTTAATCTTTCTGTAAGAAATGTAACTCTGAAGTAATAACACTCCAGTATTATCATGGGCAGAAGGATATTACTTATCGAAAACATTGAGAAGTAAAAT
Organism: Heterotis niloticus; assembly: GCA_018136845.1. NCBI lineage: Eukaryota > Metazoa > Chordata > Actinopteri > Osteoglossiformes > Osteoglossidae > Heterotis > Heterotis niloticus. The sequence goes on from CM030891.1 coordinate 33,832,855, forward strand.
TATGTTATCGAGCAAGGACAAAAGAAGAAAAAGAAAACCTTTACAATAAACTGTGTTTTCCTTATTTTAAATATGCATGTAAAATATCCGCACAGAAAATAAATTATTAAAATACGGCTGTGAATAATTTGTAATAAATTTTATACAACGACTGCTTTCAGAAGAAATAAGTCGGGAGAAACGAAGTACATATTCCATAAAGCAGTTTACTGTTTTAATAGAGAAGTGAATTTTTGATACTGAGATATTTCATAATATAGAGAATGCAACACTGGAATAAACAAATCTAAACATTACTCACTGTTTAAAAGGTTTTCCTCCCTTCAATTCCCAAAAGCAGCTGCCTGCCTAGGAAGCAGAAGTTTTTTTTTTTTTTTTTTTTTATCCAGCTGGCGATTGTTTATTGTAGTCTTGTTTATTTATTACTTTCGTGGTTCTTATTTTTTCAGCTATTAAACTCTGTAACTGATCACGTTTGTTTGCTAACACAATAGCAAATATTTTTGAAAACTAACAAAAAATGTTTACAGAGAATAACTATTAAAACCATTGAACCTGTAACAGTCGCACAGCTGGATAAGGGAGTTTATAACCATTTCTCCTCTATATTTAGTTATTTTGCCGATTGCCTTATATATTGCAAATATTATACTAATTTTTGCATTAATACAGTGGGTGAAATATCTATGACTTTTTGAGAAATTGTGCCTGCGATTTTACTCTTTCTGTACCTATGAACAAGGATGCATCAGGACGTTTTCACTGCAGCTCCGCAGAAACCAAGCGGTTCAAGAAGAATGTAACATTTAAACTTTAAGCAAGAGCTCAGTACCGAGCAGCAGGTTTATTGAGGCGCTCAGCTCTTTGTGACAGAACCGGGCCAGACGCCGCGTTTCCGAACCAAATGGACACCTGTGTAGCCCAAATGTGGCGATGGTCTGCCTGTGACAAACATCTACCTTTTAAAAATCAATCCTTAAAAATCTGGACACCCGAAGATCCCCATAAAAATTGCGAAAATGCAATAAATTCGCCGATAGATGGGGTTACTAAGCACTGCTTAAACTTTTTAAAAAATATAAGCTTATTTTAATAGACACCGTAGGCTGTAAACTATTTCCTGTTTCATTTTTCTTTTAGTGACTTGAAGCACTCGTGATCCCCGACGTTTTACCTCCCAGCTTTAGTGACGATCATCTCGGTGCCGAGCTGGTCGAACTCGTCCCACAGCGCCTTCATCTCCAGCGCCGCCGTCACCTGCGCCACTTTTGGGTTCTTCTTCGCCGCTGCTTCTCTCCCGCCCGTCTGCGGTCCCTCGGTCCGGCTGTGGTCCGCGTAGCCCAAGCCGGGCTCCAGGCGGGGGTCGGGCTGGCCGAACGACTTCCCGGGATAACGGTACCCCCCGTCGCAGAAGTGGGAGAGCTGCGTGAGCCACGGGCTGGAGATCGCGGAGATCATCCTCGCCTCCGCGGACCGAGCAGCAGCATAAAAGGAAGGACCGAACCCCGAACGCGGCAAACGAACAGAAACCAGCAGGTAAAGGCCAACGCGGCGGACGCCCTTGAAAAGATCTCCAGATGCCTCCGAGCGGCACTTCCAGGTGGCCGAGACGTTGCGGAAGATTTGCTTCCACAAAACCTCTTGTACGCATCGGAAGACGAAGAAAGCGCGTTGTTTAAGCCTTCAAGACGGCTCAGTAATCCGGAAGTGGCGGAGCTGCGCTGGATTGAGCCCGGGTGTCTCCATCCGCAGATGCCGCCGCTTTGCTCCTGACTCCTCGGCTCCGATTCCGCGTTCACAGTGGAAAACGGAGCACAAACGCAAACATTTGCCCAAGCACAGAGTGAACAAGTAAAGGAGATGAAAGTGAGGGATGGAGGGAGACGCGCTTAGAAGGACGAATGGAGGTGGAGCCACCACGTTCATGTGGAGCAGCGCCGATCTGATGTGGTCCGCCTCCACGGCCATCGGTCACCTGGATCACCTGAGGCCGCCCATCCCTCCCTCGTCCTGTTGGCTCTCGGATTTTCATCTTTTTTTTGCAGGGTTCGCGCACCACTGCCGTGACATTGCAAGATGTTTTGCGCAATTCTCTGCACAAGAGCTCTGCTGTCACTGTGTGAGGAGAGGGGACACAACCAGGACCTGCGGTGGCATCTGCGATGGGACAGTGGAGCTGCTGGCTTGGCTCCTGCTAAAATAAATAAATTCTGAAGACCTAACTGAGCAAAACTGCTGGGAAGTGGGCTGCTTTGCAGTTCTTCTTCTTACAAGTCAATTCAGATCGGTTAAGTGCAAATTATTTTTGTATAGTGGCTCTTCTCAGGGTGGCTTGAGTGCGGAACAAAGGTCTGAGGGACAGGAGAAAAAGAACCGGAGAGAATGATGTACCCAGTGGGACGCTGTTGGGCCGTACAGAGAGTTGAGTGTCTGGGTTTGCCAGGTGGCAACTGAGGAGAGGAGAAAAAAAAAGCTTGTAAAAGCCAGAAGGGGAGAAAAGTAAAATTCTGAGGGTCCAAGTACCAGTGGGTGACCACTCCCCAACACATTCATCATGTGTGGACAGAAGTCCATCTACTTGAAGTGAGAACTGAACTCCTCATGAGTATTCACAGAAAAAAATCCGCCCCATTCTTACCACAATAACGTGAATTTGCTGATAGTTGAATTCATTCTGTGCGAGCATAAATTCTCATTATTTCTCAGTGGAAAATTAATCGTTCCGGCTATCTTTATACATTAAGCAAAATCAGAATAAAACATTATTTCTAGCTTAGTTTAATGCTGGGTCTTCATTCAGTATCAGCAACAACTGATTTGCTCTCCTGCTTATTCATCTCATGAACTTTATGGTATTTTAAACATGGTTTGAACAGCGTAAACCAGTGTAAAGCATTTCCTTTTTAAGACTTTCTTTTTTAACCTTTATTTATGTATTATTATGGTTTAAGAAGGCGATTTAAACAAATTCCTCCGCAGCTTCTGTTTCCAACTGTGAAGCTGTCATCCACATTGCCTGAATACCTATTTTCTGCTGCCGGTGTGGAGCAATGTGTTTTACTTGGTTTTTTACTCTCTCTTTAACCCATTCTGAACACAGTTACTGCATTTATGAGCGACTTTTTCACACCTGCGTCCAAATACCACACTTTTAACGTTTTAATTTTGTTTATACCGACCTGCTTTACACCAGTTTGCATCAACCTGAAACCATGCACTGCCCTGGGACCAATATTTCTTCTGGGAAAAATAAATGCAAAAACAAACAGAAAAACTGCAGTAGGTTTCCTTTTATCAATGAATTGTATTTTTGATTAAATGAATTAACTTCTTATGACCGTTTCCCTTACTGAGGTGTTTTGTATGAGCCCACAAGGCCGCAGGAAGCCATGCAACTGCTGTGTTGCACTGAAGGCTGCGCAATAATAATAAGAATAATAATTTCAATTAAAGGGGGTAAATATTTTCATCGACCGTTGTGGCAGAGTTTCTCTGCGGCCTTTTCACATGGAGGTTCAGTACAGTGCATCTGCAGTTCCTCTTAGAATGGAAATAAATAACATTTATTTAACTAAAACAAAGCAGGAGAGAACAAACCTGGCTGAGCTGCTGGTGTCGCTGATTTTACTGCGGCCCTTCGCCTCCGAGCAGCCTGCTTGTAAAATACTAACATTTGACAAAATCAAGTATTTTATCGCACTGTAGATAAATACGTATTTTGCACATAATTTATTTTATAACAACATTATATTTAAATCTGAACTATTCAGTATGTGCAAATCTCATGCTTGGACTGCACATGCATTTATTTACAATTATGTTTAAATATAAGACAATGCACTCTTTTTAAGAACTTTTATTAGGTTTATTATTATTAAGCCCTATAAAAGACATCTATTCAGACGTATTTAGACATATTCTTAATTTTCTGACTCCGTTTAAATGCCAACATTCATTATTTCCTTTCTACTATACAAATTCAACATGTTTCAGCAAAGTAAATCGAAGTGTAGTAAATGCAGAGGCAGGGAGCAGTGGAAGCGAAAATAAATTCTCCTCCTTAAAGTATTTTTACATGATTTTACGTGCGGTAGATTTTTAGATGCCAGATTTCTTGCACTTCATTCACGTTGTACTGCTAAGGTCCCGGGGTTATGGATCAATTTACTGCGTTTTACCTGTTTGCGTAAAGTGACCTGCAGCTCAGAATAAACAAATTGCGCAAAACAGCTCTAGGATTCAGCGCAAAACAGTTATGAAAGACACATAAATCAAGTGTATAGTTTCACAAATACAAATATCTCCCCCATCGGGTTATAAAGAAAAATGATTCTTGACATATTTGAGCAGTTTTAATTCATATAGAGCGGCATCTATAAATATGGCAGCCGGCAGAAAATCTCTGTAGGTGCGAAGCCCAACGCGTTGCTTTGTTTGTCCTTTACGCGCAATTTTGCGCTTCCACACAACTTAGTACTTTTGAACATTTAAGATTCAAATTCAAACTCTCTCTCCCACACACACTAGTAATGTAAGGGCAATAAAGTTTGCTGCCATATATTTAGTTTTGTCCCTTCCACAACTTCAGTGGTAAAAGTTTGGTCCCTTATTTTTTACCCTCCTCCGCTACACCGTTCCGATGTGGGCAGTGTGTGTGTGAAGAGGGGTTCAGTTCTGCGATGAATCGCTTCGTTGCTCGAATTCTTTGACACGGCAGGACGTTTTTACCATGGTTTTAGTTGCCGTGGTGTTGAAGTGCGGTCAAACCACGCCGTGGCCGGACTGCGCGTCGCCGAGCGCTCCGGCGGGGGCTGACGGCCGCGTTGCCGTCGTCGTGGATCTGACTTTCGGCGCTGCGCTGCTGAAGCTTAACACGTTTAACAAATACTGTACGCGTTGTGTGCTGCGCTCAAGAGTAAAATTGCTGCAGCGTGACCATACATTGATGTACTTTTCACTGTACTTTACTACACCGCAAAGTACTCCACTTGTCTTCCTCCAGCACACCTTTCTGTCACCTTTCCCTAGTGTGTGTGTTCGTGTGTTCCTTGAAAGTCAGTCGTTTGTCCTAGTCCAGACAAATTAGCTGGGAACTGCCTGAAGGCACACTTCACTAGTGTGTGTGTGTGTGTGTGTGTGTGTGTGTGTGTGTGTGTGTGCGCGCCTCTAGAAGTGCCGGCATGCCAAATTTCAAATCGATATCTTGAAAAACAAAGCTGTGCATGAAGAACAAACAAAATCAGATGGGTGGACAGACAGTGACTGAGCTTCACAGATACAGAGATACTGCGCACGGTCACCTTTTATTACACAAAACAAGAGACATTCAAAGTTACTCTGACATGCTTGCTACTCTCCTCCCTGCTTGGCTCATTCAGTTACGGAAAATGGAGCCTTTTTGTATTTGTTTAGCAGAAACAGGTTCCGTTGTCACTGCGGACAGTTTGTTAGCAGTGACCTCTGTGCAGCTTCCAGGGGTTTCAGCAGCGGGCCCTGGAGCACAGCTATAGCTACACTATGGGGCAAAAATATGAGTCAAGCCAAAAATGGCAAGAAATTTGGTTGATCATGGTCTTAGCAACAAATCAGAGGTGAGGAAATTAACAAAAATTTAACAAATAGATAAAATGACTTGTATAGGACAACTTTTTGCTTACATTTCCTTAAACGCTGACGCCTTGTCTGTAAATTTGCAGACAGATTTTTATAAAAAGATTCAGTGCTGTTCCTTTCAGTTTCAATGGCTTCTAAAATAACTAATAATAAACACCTTTTTTAGATTAAAAAAAGTTATTGTTGGAATTGTTTGCATATCCAGACACGTGTCAGACATTAAATATTTTAATCATCGTCATGATTTTTCTTCTGTGTGCAAGGAGACGACAGAGCCGAACGTGCCCGTTTGCAGCTTTTGTTCAGAACAGTTCGCTGTAGTAAAAGTTTACGAACAGATGATGTACAGAGGCTCTCCAGAAGGCACAGTAGGGGTTTAGTGTGCAATGTCCTGACATCACAGTCTGCACTGGTCAGGAGGACATTTATGGCAAAAGCTCGCTGGCCCATTATTTTTGGCCCAGAGTGCAGGGAAATCCACCATCAAGAAGGACAGTTAAGCAATTAAAGTACCAGGAAGTAGAAGTTACCTCTGTCTACAGTTTTCACCGTCATAGACGTGGACAAAGAATGAGAGGCTCTCCAGATTTCTACTGGATAGGCACAAACCTAAAAAAATGTCCATGCAGGGAACTTGTTTTGCATTTGACTCCAAGGTGGGGCCTCGAAAGCATTTTACACACAAGGCTGTGCTTTTGTCTAAGGAGGGAAGTGCGTGAATAAAACTGGAAGACCACACTGGCCCCAGTTCCCCATCAACAGCTCTTTGTAAATGGAATGCCAGTTATTCAGCGCAGTCCAATGGGAAACAAGGAGATTCAGGGTGATGATGTCTACATGAACAGATGGGGGTACTTTTCAAAGCTAAAAGCCTCCAAGTCTCCGTGCAGAGGGTGGGCGAAAGAAAACAGCAGACTGAAGAGAGATCTTTTAAAGGGATTTGCAGCATTCTTGTCTTTCTTCTGTCTCCTGCAAATCTTTGCCTGGTGGAAGTCTTTCATTCGAAATTTGATATAAACATTAATCTGCACACAAATAGCCTCCTGGTGACTGTAGCACCAATGCATCACAGTATAGTTTTGTTGCTTAAGGCTGTAGATACATATTGCCAGGTACTGAGCACAACTGAGAGAAGGAGAACAGCCTGCGATATCTTTAAACCTTTAAACTTATGCATTTGGTCTTATTGGTTGTGAGAGGAACCAAGGTGATGGTTAGTATATAATCAGCCAGCTGTTTCTGTTAGCCAAATACTTTATACACAAATGCAAATTCAGAAGCAAAAATACTTTTTCCCTCTGCTGTACAAGAGGTAAATCTGTACACAACTACAAGCCTAAACTCAACCCCACCCCCAAAGCTGCCAGACCTGAGTTTCTGTTCACATCCTAGTACATTTATGATTAATAATGTAATCTGCTTTTTTTCTTTTGTGCCATCCTGCTGGCACTGTTGCAATATTAAGTAAAACAATTCTTGTAGGTACAGATGGTCCCTGAGTTACGATGGTCCGATTTATGATTTTTCAACTTTACGATGGTGTGACAACAATACGCATTCAGTAGAAACTGTACTTTGAGTTTTAATTTATTTATTCCCTCCCCGAGGCAAGCAATATGTGGTACAACACTCTCTAGCGATGCTGGGCAGTGGCACCGATCTGCATCTCCCAGCTAGTGTATACAACTGATACTCTAAGGTGTTTTGTGTTGAAAGCGTTTTTTTTGGATACCCCCGTATCTATGTTGTGTTTTGTGCATCCATCATTTCTATGAAATGCCCATCCGTGTCTGTGTCTCCTGAAAGCAGTATGAAAGCGGAAAGCCGTAATGACTTCTAAGGTAGGCTAAGCTAGGCTATGATGTTCACTAGGTGTTATGGTGTGGGTTTGTGGAAACAATTGCGTGACACCACAGTATTTAGTTTGTTTCGTTAAACTCTTTACTGAATGTTGTTTCCAACAGTGTTACCGTTAGCTGGGAGCTGGGGGCAAACATTAGCGGTTGGCAGTAAACAAAAACAGAAGACGCCACAATTCAAAATAAACAAAATTCATGGTCTTAGCCATACAGTGGTTGCAGGAGAGATCCCAAGGGGAAGCGGAAACTGAGCACTGACAGGAAGTCCAGGCAGGAACTAAATCCCATCCACGATTGGTTGGTTGCTACGCCAACCAGCCAGCCAATCAATGCACAGTCTGAAGCTGGGGGCGGAGAGACATCCTATGTTCCATTGCTGAAGCGGGCACAGGCGTGACAGCAGGTTTGGTGAATTAAATGCATCTTAGATTTACGATGTTTTCGACTTATGATGGATTTATTTGAACATAACCCCATTGTAAGTCGAGGACCACATGTATGACACAAATAATAAGCAAAAAAGAGGTGAGAAATTCATCAAATGTTACAACGCTTGCTTGGTGTGGAGTTAATACAGCATTTTGCTAAACCAAACAAACGTGTCGGAAATTAAACTGTCCTGGTAAAAAGATATCTGCAAAAGGTAGAGACGGTCTTCTCGAAAAAGCTGCTTGCCGCCCATGTAAGTCCTTTCGAGAATCCTCATCGGTATTCAGAGCAGGGCTTCTTATTCCTAACGTGTTTAACTTGGCCTTATTCACTTCATGTGCTGCAGCAGACCTGGCAAAGGGTGCCAAGGAATAGCAATCGGAGCAAGACTGTTCAAATTCACCGACTGTCACATTTGATTTTATTATTGCGATTTTTACAGAAGGTTTTCCATTACAGAGAAGAAAATTGTAAGTTCAATGAACAATGTAGATCACTGGTCTTGTAGGCTTCTGGTTGTAAAAATGGTCATATATTACAGTTGCTGAGCTGTTACACTAAAGCCCAGATGAAGAGTGATGTGGTTTCTTTGTCAATCTGCAGTATATGAGGCCTACAGACGCATGTTGAGTCTGCGAGCCCTGTGTGAGGACAGCCTAGTTCCAGCTGTACTATCGCTGTTCTCTACGGTCAGTGATGGCAGGTAGTGGGAGATGGGAGTTAGCAGTTGTGAAGGGGATGGTAATGAATAGGAGGAGCAGGGTGCAGTTGGAAGGCTGCAGTATTTGCTGGTATTTTCAGTCCCACGTTGAGCGACTGCTTGGATCTGTCAGGTGTTTTTCTTCAGAGGCAGAAGATTGTGCAAAAGAGCTCAACGTGTTCTCATTTCTACATCTCATTTTGTCAAACCTGCCAAGTTGGTGATGTCAGCAAAGGTGTGTTCAGGAAAATAATCTTATTGCCTGCTGGGTGTAACGTCAGAAAGTGTGCTTTTTACTACTAAGATTTGTCGGACTGATTTTTTTGCATCCCGGCATCAACACGATCACCAAACTGTTAAAACTCCCGGCCTTATTTTTACCAACTGTCCATTGCATGTGGACCAAGTAACCCTGCTCCACAGGGACAAACGTCTGTTTTCCCAGAAGCCCTTGCTTTCTCAAGGCTGCCAAGCTTTAATTACAGACTGGCCTGCCAAAGGCCCGAGGGCCTGTAGGCTCATTCTTCTCTCTGACACTTCTAGCTGTAATGCAACGTGTGTCATCACATGCCAACACAAAGACTCACCTGTCCAACCTGGGGAGAAGAAAACACAGCTTTCTGCAGATCTCAGTGTGTGTTCGACAAGATGGGGTCACGGCAAGGATCTGAATTCGTGCTCACAAAATGGCTCAGAGACTTCTGAGGTCAGCGGTGGCACAAAAAGACAGATCTTAAGCTTCTTACTCGGTTCATCTCAAACAGAAGCTCTGCTGAGAGATAAATATGGCAAAGATAAATTCTGAAAGGGAAAGAGATTTGTTTTTATGTTATTTTAGAACCATATTGTCGTTTGCTACTCTGTCTTTGGGAGTCAGCAGAGAACATCACAATCTGGCTGTAATTCCTTTAGAAACATCTTTTGAGGTGAAGCATGTGTCACTGCATGTATGTAGATGTCTGGTCTGTTTCTTAATATTTACAGGATCAGCATGTATGAAAAAGTATTTATGCCGTTTACAGAGATTCGGCACCATTTATTTTGGTGGTCACTGAGTACAAGAACACCGAAGACAAACAGCTGCCCAACTGTCGCTAATAAACGCACCGCACAACTCCTTCTGGTCCAGGCATCTAGGTGTCCTCCTTCCTCTCTCCCGTCTTCTCATTCAGGGCTCCTCAATCCTTAAATGCTTTCTTCTCAATTCTTTGGCCAGTGGTGCTCTGCTTCCAGTTTACCTCCAGTTGATGGGAGACAAAACACATGCACACACAGAAATAATAAAGGCCTTTTGAGTAAGGCCATAACCAATGTTTTATCCTCCTTATTTTGTATGTTAATGCAGAGTAATAATAAGAGTTTTGTTATATTAACCGATACTGTTATTTTAGGATTAATCTTTTACGAATTTAATTCTTGTGGCCTTAACTGTTTAGCTGTTGAAAATATCAGTCCATTCTTTATGGTTAGGGTAGTGATTTTCTAGATGCTGTCCTGGAATCACTGGGCAGTAGGCTGTGAAACTACACCTTGACGAAATGCCGGGCGATCGCAGGGCTGCGGACAGCAGATACGGCCAATTTGTAGATAACCTAAAAGGTGCTGGTTCTTCACCTCCGTTGGACCTGCTGCATATCGTTTCCACATTTCTGCCCACAAGCTTTACCGTGAGCCGCTATTTGGGTTTGAGGGGGTCGTAGGGTGACCTCATGAAAGAACGCAATGAAAATTAAAGCAATGTTGTTAGGAACCATACAAACCAGTTTAAAAATTAGCCCCGCCAAGGATTATTTCAGTATTAAAATTAAAGCACTCTTTTCATTATTTACACTTTTTTGTGTCAAATGAATCATTTCTCCAGTTTTTCCAGCACGATTTACCCGACACTGTAGAATGTGTTTGCCTGCTCTTAATCACAGCACTGAAAGCTCTTGACTACACAAAACGCAAGGAAGAATGATGACTGGGTGTGCTGCATCAGCCAAATTTCAAGACACGACTGTTCCCAGGCATAAGATAAACTGTTTCTGTGACGCAAAATAAAGGTAAATAAAATAAATATTTCCCTGGAGGATTCCACGGCAGGATTGTTTTACTTTTGTGAGCCCATAGGGTTAGAACATAAACATCAACCTCAGGGCAGGACAGCAAGTTGGTTCTACACTTCTGCACATTTGCATGAGCTTGTGGCATGAACGCGAGGCCCAGTGGAAAACACATTCTTTGGCTTTCAAAGTCCAGGCCTGTGGTTAAACATATGGGCATCGCTGCTGGCCAGAGGCTTGTTGATGTGTAGTCACTTCAGCTGGAAATGTGGTTTTGACTCACTAACTATAATTGACTTTGAAGCACTGCATGTAAAACAATAGTTTTCCTCCAGTTTACATAGTACCGCATATACAGACTGTTGGAAAGCAGAAAAAACTGATGTAAGAAATTCTTTTCCACCAAAACAAAACAAAAAAATGAAGAATTACATTGTTCAGCCCTTTCCTCAATTCAGGTTCCATAAATGCAGTTATTCTGCATTCGCTGGCTGCTTTGTTATAGCCATTTTGTTCTCTTTAGCTTAGCGCTGTGATTCTTTCAACGACTGCTTTTATTCAGACATTACTGAAAAATGCGGCTTTTACAGCCACGATCAACATGTATAATTGTATAATAATAAAATCTGTGTTAAACCTTACACAGTGTCACATTTTATTTTGCACATTTCCACAGGACCCCTGAAGAAAAGGCTTGAATCAGCTGTTTAGAAGTATTAATACTGTATGAGTCCCAGAAAATGAACAATTTCATATGGAATTCAGTTAATTATGTTATTACGGGAAGGCAGAAACATACAAATATTTTTATTATACACTGTGGTTATAGTTGTGGTGTGAGGGGAAAATTTGGAATCAACATCTCAGGAAGTATTCTGAGATTCACAGAAGTTGTTGTGGCTCTGAGGTCTGACTCTGTTCCCCTGTGTTTGATTTCCAGAGCAGGGGTGACAACAGCTGCCATCGCTCCCATCAGGGGTATTTAAAAAGGAGTTAAAAAGAGGAATTTCTCATCCAAACATATCTCCTTGTGCTGCGATCAGCACTGCCATGAAATGGGACTTATGGTGTCACATGGGAGAGTCAGTACACCTTCCTGTCACATGCACTTACAATAGGTTTACATCAACATGGTCATCTTATTTATGTGCTTTCTTGTCCTAAAACCCGCAAAATGCAGCCCAAGTAACCTTTCGGTTCGATTCCGTGCGACTTTTCCAGCTCTGTTCAATTTGTTTTTGTAGAGCAATACTTCTCGCACAGTGACCCAGTGTGCTGAAGAGCACATTGAAACAACTGAACAAATATTAAAGATATAAAGTAAGTCTACAGGTAAGAGACTGGCTGTACACTTAATGGCTAAAAAAAAGTGAAGTGTAATACGACAAACCTGCTTCCATCTGAGGAAAAGAAAATAAAAACTCCCAACCAAAAAAGATGAGGGAGAAAAATAAACGTTTGGGGGTCCAGGTGCCAGCAGCTGCCCAGCCCTCCTGGGTATTCTGTGTTTTTAAAAATAGTCCCAGAAGTTGCAGCTAAAGAAGGATGTACTGCTGTTTTAAACAGTAAAAGCTAAAAAGAATTGAGATCCAGGTTCGGGGGGGTACTGATTTCGTCCATTACGTGGCATGAGGTCCTCATCTCCTGGCAACATAGAGTGCCGGTCTCACAGTTGGCACTACAGCTGGTCTCACCTGGTAAGGGAAGGTTAGCAATCTGCACTTGGGGTACAAAAAAATCTCAGACAGAACAAGAGAGCATCTAATGACATAAAGAAGTTGCAGAATTTTACCCTAAAAGATGACCTGCGGAGGTGCAGCAAGCAGGAATCGGCTTTATGTCAAATATGCAAACAGATGAGTTTAAGCCTGGATTTAAAGGCTGGGACAGAAGGTACATTCCTGGCAACATCTGGCAGACGATTCTAAAGCTTCGGCGCTCTACAGCTAAAGCCGTGTCCTCCTGCTGATCTTATCGATCACTGCTGCTTTAAGGTAATCAGCATCTGATGATCGAAGGCGACTCTCTGGAGCATAAAAATCAATAATCTCATGAAGACGGGCTGGAGCAAAGCCATTTATTGTCTTATAAGTCAAGAATAGAACTTCTACAGCCAGTTACACTAAGCTTGACAATGATGTGCTGAGTTTCCACACAGCCCTGTTTTGCAATTTCTCTAAGGAAGAGCCAAAAGCAATAAACTGAAGTGCTTCTCGGTGGAATCTGAAGAACCTTTCCAGGGTCTTTCCTTTCCTTTGCCCCTTTAAACACTCTTTCTGCTCATAAAACATCTCAGACATTTAAACTTCCAGTATGATTAGAACATGGGAAATATTTTATAACAACTGCTAGGCTTCTGTTTTTGAGATCTTCTGAAAATTGTCCCATTTCCTTGGTGAGGATTGCTTGTTATGAATTTACTTTGGATTGTTGATTCTGTGTGATGTGCTGTGTGCTTTGATGTTTTTGAATCTCAACCACTTTACAGTTATAGATATGATGTATTTTGAAGGAGAATTTTTCACCGTCAGAACAGAATGACCCCATGACTTTAGTGTTGGGGTTGCCTCACAACTCCGGCCACTTGGTTGCTCTTGATGGTTCAAGTTGGCCGGTGCTCAGCAGCATTGGCGTGTCTATATTTCTCTGAAACTGTTTTCTTGCCCCCAGCTGGCCGCATTCCTGCCTGAGTTGCTCTACAAGCAAAATTGTTGTAGTACATGAAAATTATCCATAACATCCCTCATACTTTTGTACATTTCATTACCCACGGTGCACTGTTGCACTGCCAGTTGGCCTGAGCTCTCTTACAGTCCCCTCTGCTTTCTGTTTTGTTCCTGTAGTGTTTCTTCACTCCCCTGCTTAGCTTCGTCCACAGCAGTCGAGGCTCCGGAACCCTAAAAAACCACAGAAAATGCTCGCTGAATGCAGAAATGATGACTCATTGGTATGGCAGACGATGTTTCGGCTCCACGCTTTTCCTCTGGCCTGCTGTACTCAAACAGGTTCCGCTTCCAGGTGTGCGACTCTGGATGCAATAGAGCAACTTTTGTAAAACGGCAGCAATACGACCACTATCACTGGCCTCCGTGGCAAAACACCATACTTAACCTAAAATTGCAGGACTCTTCGGCAACATTTGTGAGCGAATAGTCTTCACATTTACATTTACTCCACTTTTATTGTTTTTGGCAGAAGTGTTTCTCAAAAGCACCCACAGCTAAGGGAAAACAGAAGAATGTTTCATCATCAGACACGATTCTCACAGTCTGTATGACAACATTTTTCCAGTATACAGTACACCAGTAGCTCTGTGTACCCTCGAGTGGGAACAGTGACCTTTTTGAATTAGACAGATAATGCGGTGAAAGTTTATGGGATGGAGAAGCATTTGTGCTTTGAGACTCTTCTTCAATGTTGAGAGAGAGGGAGCTCATTTCAGCACCTTGGGGCCAAAATGGAGAACATTTGGGCTTCTGATTTTGGACAGTCTCGCTGGGGTGTGAATGAATGATGGTACTAAGAGCGGGAGATGCAGAAAAGCGGTCCAGATCAGACTGTCTGGTGCAGATGGAAGGTTTAGTGGAGTCAGTGGGCTTTCATGTGGACCAGGTGTGCTCCTATAATGAGTGTTTCCTAGACTCTTGGTGAGCGTCACTCATCACAACACCCTGTGTTAACCCCAGATCTGTTTCAGCCTTGGAAAACTGGCAACAAAATATTGGTAGGTTTCCACGAAACTTGAGAGTGTCGGATATCCACAAACCCCTGTGGAGAAGGCTGGCTTTGTGACTGTGTTGGGTAACCATTTTCCTGGGGAAATGAACGTAAAAACAGCTTGAGATTCTCACAGCCAAACGGTTTTTGGTTGAGTCTGACAGACATAGGGTCGATCTCTTTCGGAAAAACGGTCATACTGAACACACAGTGTGCACTGGGAGAACTGCGGATGAACCGCCAGGCCCTTCTGCATGAATGGATGTTGGATATAGCAAAGACGAAGTGTGTGCATGAACCATGGACTTGAGGACACACATTCACGCTTTCATGTGTTCTGAAGACGAAGTACAGCTTGTTTCAAGGCCACATTTTTTTGGCTTTTTTAAGCAGTCCTTAAGTGTTCATTTTTTTAATTTGAAAACCGTCTTGCTTTTTCAGCTATACTACATTGTCCAGTGAGCAGATGAACAGATTAATTTTATCGCAGCGTTGATTTCAAATTCAATTTAAAGTCCATTTGAAACATTTTCACATTTTTAGTTTAAGCCCTGGGGCTAGCAAACAGGGACTCGACAAAGATGAATGGAGCTCTGCTGCTCGGGGCACAGCCGGCTGTAGCTGCTGATTTATGCCCAGACTTGGTGTGTTTGTTTTTGCCTGCACAGGATTTCCAGCAGTTGGTGCTTGTTGGTTCTCCGTGGGCCCGGATCGGAGGTGGTGATACGTAGTCTGGCAAGTGGTATTTTTTTTTCGCAGGAGGCAAAACTGTATTTTCCCTCAGGGTCAATAAAGCTTTAGTCCGTTATTCACCTTTAGCTATAACACCACTGACGGCTTAGCTACGGCCATTTCTGAACACCCTTGCTGAAGGTCAGCAGCTTTGCGCCATAGGCCCAGACACTTTTTTGTTTGCCTTCACTGGGGTTATAAAGGGTTTTCGTTGCTCTACTCTGGTAGCCTCGCCAGTACGAGAAAAAGCTTTTTTCTTGGCTCCGACTGGTCCTTTGATTTAACCTTTTGATTATTGTTTCTACATTTGTTTCTATGCAAGAAAAGAAAGGATATGAAATGTAAGCATGCAACTGAAATACAGTATGGCATGGAGAATTATGGGTTCAAACAATTTTACCCATAAACACCCTAGAGGAGGTGAAAATTTCATCAGAGAGGGGAGAGGGACACCTAGTGGACCTTTATGAAGCACAACGAATGCACTGGATAGGAAATTTGAATTTAACCCTACAGTTAAATAAATGGTGTTGTTCATGAAGGTGGTTCTGCTGTACATGGCGGTGCCCAGGGCAACCAAGAGCTGTAATAAATGGCCTGTGACAGAGCTGGAACACACAGATGACCACGGTTCCCCTCCCCAAGCATCATCTTAAAACACAAAAACAACAGCCTGTTTCTGAGAAGGAGAGGGATGGAGAGCAGGAAGGCCTCGAGGTGTCGTATCTCTCTGTCTTTCAGCACAAAGTCAAACAGTCCTTCTGCTCACCGGTGTGACAGAACACAGAAGGAAGCGGTCGTGACGGAGAGAGAGGGTTCGGTCACTTGGCTGTTTTCTTACTGCCATTTTATGTTGACTAAATCTTTATTGCATTTGCTAACAAACACTGCATTCGTTCAAGGTTTGTACACCTTCAAATGTTCATATTTTGTTTCAGAACGTCATGCTGAATAGAAAACGGGTAATTTATCATTTTTCGTTCAGCCATACGATTCATTTACAGCCTTTGCAAACGTTAGTTTAGCACATTTGTTGTGTGCAAACACTAAGTTATGGATGTCTGCATTATTTAAGTTGTGGATGAGCACATTATCGAAGCATAAATGTGTCGCTTATGGGGAACGGAATGAGTGTGAACGGCAGCCTAAACTACTAGTTTCATTTAACTTAAAAGTTGAGAAGTTAAAGCCAGAAAAAAGACAAAAAGTGTCTGTCAATACCCAAAATCTCCAAGAATCCAGAATACGATGTTTTAAATGATGTATTGCAAAAAAGAATTGTATTAAACACTGAATTGAGTTATTCAGTGAGTCACTATTGTTTAGCTAAAGTTTAACATTTTGTGCCTTAACGCTCATAAACATTAACTGCAACAAACATGCTAAAATAATTATTCAACTCGGACAAAAATCTATTGGTCTTAAACGTTTAAATTTACTTAAATAACCAATGAATTTATACAGCTTGCTTAATGCAAGTGAACCTCAAATTTTACAAAGTCCAGAAAGTGAAGTATTTGTTAAATGATGGTAATTTTTACAATGAATAAGCCTCTAAGTGCATGTTTTCTGCTGCCTTTCTTGCTTTCTTTAAATATTTAGATATCCGGCTGCCGCTGGGCCTTTCTTCCCTCAACCACTACTATTAAAGGCATCACCAACAAGCTTCTGGCCAGGGGAAACAAAGGTGGTGCGATTTAAGTTGGCTCCTGTTTTTTTGTCCTTTCTTTTCGATTAGGGCTTTTTCTGTTCATTTTGGTTTGACTCTGGACTTTGTGAATTTTGCAGTTATTTGTAGCTGCGTGTTTGCGCGCTTCCTTGTTCCGATTTGTCACTCATGTTGCTCGCATGATGTCGTGGTTCACTGTGACTCTGAGGAATGTGAGAGGTGAGAACGCCACACGACACACACCTGAGCTAAAAGTTCTGCTTTTTTTGTCTAAACACATTAACGTGTGTCATCTGTTTTGTTTTGGGTAGTTAGTGTGCAGTAGGTTAGTTAAGGTGGTGACAGACGCTGAAGAGATTTTTTTTTGGTTGTGTTTATCTAAACTCAGGGAGAAGAAACTGTCTCCCATCCTGGTGGTAGAGGTCCATATGCTATAGAACCTTTTTCTGGATGGCAAGAGGAAAAAGATTGTGTGGGAGGGGTGTGTGGGATCATCCACAATGCTGGAGGCTTTGCGGATGCGGCATGTGGTGTAAATGTCTGTGACAGAGGGCATCGGAGCGCCGATGATGCTTTCGGCTGTCCTCGTTGTACGCCGTAGGGTTTGTTTCAAAATTCGGCGTCTGTGTCCTCACAAGTTGGCATCTAATAAAAACACCGCGTCAGTGTTGAACGTTCAACCACACCGCAGCACAACGGCAGTGAGATGATGCTTGAAGTAGTTTTTTTGATAATCACCGTCTTGCCCCGAATGTAAAATGGAGTTTTTTCTGGGAATTGCATCTAAAAAATGAGGATGTCTTGTATTCCAGGGGTCGACGTAGGAAGGTCGTGTATGCATAGCACCAGTAGGTGGCGTCAGTTGTCGACTCAAATGATCAACTGGAGTTTGCGAGGGTGAAAGATAGGGAAACTTCGAGATGGTCTGGAAAGAAGCTCCAAGTTGGGCCAGATTAACCAAGGACTGAGCAGTTCTGAGGCCGATTTCAGATGACGTGATCAATGAGGCAGAGGTGGCAGTCAATAACTATAAAGTTGCAAAATGTCCTGTTTCCCTTCTCGCTTTTAAATATATTTATTTCTCCTCTTTGGATTTTAATCTTTCCTTTAAACTTCAAGCTGTATTTTATATTGTAAGCTGACTTGGGTTGCTTTGACTCCATTATTGTGCCACATCGCTGTGCTCTCTGGCTTGAATCTCCCAACCCCTCAAAAAACCGAAAGAAGCTTCATGAGGCTTCATCATAACTGCCCCATAAACCAGACCAAAGGACAGTGAACTAAGTACAGTTTTTGAGGTTAAGATTAATTTCGCCAAAATCTAATTTTACAGTAAAGCTTGACGTAAATCTTAAGTAATGCAAGCTTCCTAGAGACCACTTCAAGCTGCACTTAACAGTGTGCATGAACTCAAAGTGTAAATATTTACAGTCGGTTGTGGTGTTGGCTTTGCTATTTGGGTAACAGGATTTGTCTTTTTGACCACAATGTCAGTGTCACCATCGGAAAAGGAATCTGTCAACCCCAAAATATTGTATATACACACCTTGTTCAGCTAATGGTTGCATTCTGTCCTAAATTGCTTGTCTTGCTGAAAACCAGCTAAAGTGTAAAATTGGAACTTTCCTGTGAGTTTTGAGCATCTAAAGTATCACCCCCCCCCTTGCAACAGTGGATGGTACTTCTGTGAGCTTAGGTTTTGTAATTTATTGAAATAGGCTGTACTTTGTTGGTTGGGAATAATGTATAATCTAGTGGTTGTCTGTTCGAATCCTGCTGCTCTGAAATTTATCCTGCAGTGATCTTGCATAAATACCTCAATGTTGAAAATGGTAATTGTTGGCCACTGGGAAATTTACTGTAAAGTTTGGAAAGGAATGTAAATGACATTTGTTTTAAATGAACATCCGGCTGTTTACATTATTGACCCACATAACACAGACTTACACAGTGTACTGTATGTGGTCCACTGCAAACAAGTTAACTTATGGAAAAAGTTAAAGACCCATTAAAACTGCAAATTATATCGAACCAAGTTGTCATATACTGCCTGGCCAAAAAAAAGTGACCACCTGGATTTAACTTAGTGTGATGGTCTGGGGTTGCTTCATTTGCTCAGGTCTAGGTTCAGCAACGTTATGTGCTCAAAAAATGCACTCAGCTGACTACCTGAATATACTGAATGACCGGGTTGCTCCATCAATGGGTTTTTTTCTTCATATCCCAAGATGCCAGGATTCATGGGGCTCAAATAGTGAAAGAGTGCTTCGGGGAGCACGAGAGAGACATCATTTTCACACATGGATTGGCCACCACAGAATCCAGACCTTAACCCCATTGAGAATCTTTGAATCTTTGGGATGTGCTGGAGAAGACTTGACTCAGTGGTCTGACTCTTCCATCATCAATACAAGAAAAAATCATGCAACTCTGGATGGAAATAAATGTTGTGACATTGCATAAGCTTATCGAAACGATGCCATGGCGAATCAAATCTAAAGGCGCTCGAACCAAATATTAGAGTGCGTGACTTCTAATGGTTTGGAGCATTGTCATTTAAATATAGACTAGTGTTAACTCTAGTAATGGATTTTTGACCTGATAGTACTTT
This sequence comes from Heterotis niloticus, assembly GCA_018136845.1. Taxonomy (NCBI): domain Eukaryota; kingdom Metazoa; phylum Chordata; class Actinopteri; order Osteoglossiformes; family Osteoglossidae; genus Heterotis; species Heterotis niloticus. Next base: position 33,852,230 of record CM030891.1, read on the forward strand.
ACTTTTTGCCAGTAAATTTTTAGATGAACTCTCACATTAACTTGTTGGTTTGAGACATTGCTTTTACTTTACTGGATTTGGCTCAGATACCCAACTACGTAAGAGGAGCAGGGTGAGGTCCTTCCTTGTGAAGTCTTGTCATGTCCACAAGGTGGTGATGGCCCCACAAGCAGCCCTGGGCACAAACACTTCAGTCTCCTGTTTACCACCTGGACAGTGGAGGGTAAGTGGCATAAACTCATTCTCTGGAAGGAGTAACTGACTTGGTGACAGGAGGATTGGATGCAGGCAGGGGTGAAGTTTTAAACAGGTGTGGCTGCAACCTCTCACCTGTATGAAACTGTTCTCTTCTTGATAGAATTCAAGGCCTTCAGACACAATTATAGATGCAGAAAGGAAGATGGAGATGAGTTGGGGCTGCTGCTCCTACAGGGTCATGGCCCTGACCACACTTTCTGTATCTGTTCTTCTGGAGGTTGAGGAATCAGAATCTGAAATGGAGTCGTCTTGAAACGTGCACGTTTTTAAAGCCTTGGTATATTTATCACATAAATGTTTGTTTAGTGCCTGACTGAAATACCTGATCTGCACAGCTATCTTCTGAACTGATCAGGAACCAAAGACAAAGCCATTGCTTTTCATTTTCTGGTATCCTTTCTTTTTCATCCCTGCTGCATGAAGGGGAGGAGCAGAGTGCTACAGCTATAATAAAAATGGTAATAAGATGGAGTATAACTCAAGTGTGACTTCTTGGTTATGCTGTTTTTTTAGCTGTTTGCTGAACTGTGCTGTCAGTGAATTGGCAGTGATCTTCTGTTTGCTGTAATTTGTACACAACCACCTTTGTGTAAAAAGAGTCTCCTTTAGCAACCACTCAGCTTCACATTCCACAGCAGAGTAAAATTTACCCGTTAAACAAGTGAGTGAAAATTTCAATGAATTGCATTGCCGTCACACAAATGCAGTGAATTTGTTTGCTTCGTACTTTAAATTCCTTTTAACATATTCAGTATCTACAGCTTGCAGGATTAACCTCCTGTGGTTTATGTCCTGTGTATCTGCAGTGTTTCAACTGGGAGACAATTTATGCAAATGTATGCATTTATGTTTACAAGAAATGTGTATGATAGTTGGTTGTGACAAAAGGGAGAAAAATATCCACGTTGGCATAGTGGTGATGGGGAATTACGTTTTCAAATGTTCCCCTCTGAGCACAGTCATGGCATAGGGCAAGTTGTAAACATCCAGGTCTCCGCTTGTGTTGCTGTGTTTCCCTCACAGCAGACCAGCAGTTCTTCATCCTGGTCTTCCCGAATCAAAGTAGGGCTCAAGTTCTGATGTTTTTGTGCAATTCAAATTGCCTTAAACAAGCATAACCATCCTTATGGTGAAATAAATGAATTTAACATTGTTTTTCCACCATTATAATAAAAATGTAACTATACACCAAACAGCCACAACATTAAAACCGGTTGCCTAATATTGCGTGGTTCCCTCTCGTGCCGCCAAAACAACTCTGACCCCCTCGAGGCATGGACTCCACAAGACCTCTGAAGGTGTCCTGTGCTATCTACCATCAAGACGTTAGCAGCAGATCCTTCAAGTCTTGTAAGTTGCGAGCTAGGGCCTCCACGGATCGGACTTGTTTTTCCAGCACATCCCACAGATGCTCGATCAAATTGAGATCTGGGGAATTTCGAGGCCAAGATAACACCTTGAACTCTTTGTCATGTCCCTCAAAGCATTCCTGAACAATTTTTGCAGTCCAGCAGGGCCAATGCCATCAGGGAACACTGCTGCCATGAAGGGGTGTATGTGGTCTGCAGCGATGCTTAGGTGGGTGGTACATGTTGAAGTAACATCCACATGAATGCCAGGACCCAAGGTTTCTAAGCAGAATATTGTCCAGAACATCACACTGCCTTCTTCCCATAGTAAACAACACACGTGCATCCGGCCATCCACATGATCTAAAAGAAAACCTGATTTGTCAGACCAGGCCACCTTCTTCCATTGTTCCATGGTCCAGTTCTGATGCTCACGTGCCCATTGTAGGTGCTTTTGGTGGTTTAAAGGGGTCGGCATGGGCACTCTGACCTCTCAGTCTGTGGCAACGCAGCCCTGTACGCAGCAAACTGTGATGCTCTGAGTGTTCCGACAGCTTTCTCTCATGGCCAGCATTAAGGTTTTCAGCAATTTGTGCTACAGTAGCTCTTGTGTTGGATTGGACCAGACGAGCATCAGCGAGCCTTGGGCGCCCATGACATTGTCGCTGGTTCACCGATTATCCTTCCTTGGACCACATTTGGCAGCGTAGGTACTAACCACTGCATACCCCCTCGCAAGACCTGTTGTTCTGGAGATGCTCTGACCCGGTCGTCTAGCCATCACAATTTGGCCCTTGTAAAAGTCGCTCGGATCCTTACACTTGCCCATTTTTCCTGGTTCCAACACATCAACTTCAACAACTGACTGCTCACTTGCTGCCTCATACATCCCCCCACCCCTTGACAGGTGCCAGTGTAATAAGAAAATCAATGTTATTCACTTCACCTGTCAATGCTTTTAATATTGTAGCTGATCGGTGTAAAGTTCTTTAATGCTTTGTGCTCAGAACTAACTGCTCCTAAATTAGTACCTGAAAATAAAACTTTATTCTGTTTCATAAACGTACAACATTAGTTTTGCAAGATTTTTACTGAGTTTCAGGTTACTCCATCCTCAGTTGTCCCAAAAACATGCAACCTCTTCAGCCTGTACAGACCAGACAGGAGGACCTGGAATGCAAGCAGGGGCATCATTTATTGGACTACTGACTACGAATTACTTAAAGACATTTAATGACAAAGCAGAGACACCATTTACACATAGCTGTGAAATTTCCATATCTTCAGATGTGCACCCAGCAGATGTATTAATGTTCCCATGGGCAGTACTTGGGAGGTAAACAGAAATAAAAATAACCAAATGGTGAACGAACCAAACAGGTAATGAATAAGGCCAAGAAAATGACCTTTTTAAAGTCTATAGCAAAGTTTAATTTAAAAATGCAAAGAAAAATAGCATACAACATAAAGCCAATGAAAATTTATAAAATGTTCTCCACATTTATAGCGATTTTACTTTTTCTAATGATACGTTTATTGCTGCTACTATCACAATAGGCTCACAAATTCACTTGGTGGCCAAACTGCATTCAACATACTCTTTGCATGTAGTTTAGTCTCAGTCTCCTTATTGCCAAATGTCCAGCAAGGGGCTGTAAATAAACATTGGAGCATCCCGGAATGATGATGATGCCTCTACACAGGAGGCATGTGAACCAATACAGTACTTTAAGTGTCTGACATCTTCCCAGCTGTGTGAATGACAAAGTAGAATACATTTTGCTCCTCTGCATTTCAATTTCTTGTTTAGTGCAGGAGACCATTGTCACGTCTGATGGTGATTCTATATTCCTGGACAGGCCCATGTGTTTAACTTCCTGTAATGAAAGCAGCGCTACTGTGGCTCAGAGTGATGCTGAAGTTCAATCCCTGTGCAAAACGTAGTTTCATTCTGATAAAGGCAAGGAATGGAAAGAGTCATTTTGTCTGTACAATTCCTAGTTGTATTGAAACACTTTTGCGCTATGAGGGTAGACAAAGTTATTTTGAATGAATTTATAGCCCTTAACTTTCCTACAGGCAAGTACAGAATATTTTTTGACCATTACGTCCAGAAACATAAAAGAACCCCCAGCAGCTGTTGAGAAGCACATCAAATGTAGGAGTCTGTTTTTCCTGCAAAGGCACTGCTGCTTTGTATGCATACGTAATCGTCACGCATTTATGTGAAAGACCGGGGTCATTCTTTAGAGGACCTGATACATCGAGAGGTTATAGCTCGACATTGTGCGTCACTGCAGCTATTGATTATGGGCCACACATTTTCCAGAGAAATCACACAACCAAAACTGGCTTCATTTCAAAAGCAAAACCGGTCTTTACTTATAATAATGCCTGCACTTTAATTGGTGGTTTCCACAGACATGACAGCTACTTAGCAACCTGTGAAGTCACCGAATCACAATTTGCTTTCGAGATTAGAAGCCTTGCTGATGTAGTTAGCAATTTATGCCAATCATTTGTATGAACATGCCATGCAAAAATTGGTTGTTAAAGAAATCTAATCTAGGGCAACAGAAATTTAATTGGTATTTTAAGGACTGCTTAGTAAGGGCTGAAACAACATAATTCTCTGTACTTCCTTTTTGTAAAAAAAATGGAGGGCTAGCAGAATGGAATTTGATGTTCAGTGGATTGCTACTAATGCTATAAAATTGGGTCTTCAAAACAGGTGGCACATAGGTGCCCATGCGAGAGGGATGAAATATGGAGAGAACTTAAATGTGAAATAAGGAGCTCCTCTTGTTATGACTCCTTCATCTGTAGGCACAGTTCATCTGTGCAGCCAGTCCACTACTCTTCAGTGAAGGGAACCACCTTGCTCTGCAAAAAAATGAACACACTTCCAGTCCACAGGTAAACCCCAGTGTATGCATTTTTGCTATAATGCAGATATACATTTAGATCCACCTCCTGGTTTACGCAGTAGATGCCCCATTATAATGCAAAGCCATAATACAGTGCCAGAAGTTCATGCACCAGAACTGAAGCCATTCAAAGTTCCCATGTTCCTGCACCACACTGCCTTGTATTGTAGTACTGTTGAGTACTGCAACCTGTAAGGAACACACTTTGCTGAAGCCCTAAGAGTTTCACATGTAAAATTCACTGTTTTTACACAGTTGTGAAGGGTCTCTATTTTAATATCATAAAGCAGCACAATCCCCTGTGTTCCGCACCATGCGATCCTCTGTGTGTGTGCTGAGCTGTACTATGCTATGTTGTGCGGCCTGATGCTGTGTGCGCTAAGGTGTTTTACAGTGTTTCAGTGATATTTGGAAGTTAGTTTGGGGTTTTCAGATGAGCTAGGAAACAGCGGAAAACATCCCAGTACACACACTGCATTTTTTAGAAGGAATTAAGTGTATAAATGAGGGGTTACCTGGATTCACTTTTGGAAATGTGTGTCTAACAGAAAGGAACAGTAAAGCCTGACTGTTCTGCTCACAACTATTTGATGACAAAGTGTGTGTGTGTGGAATTGGGTGGGGGGGGAAACAAACCAACTGTCATGGTTTGGAGTGAAACATCAACAGGAGCCCAAGGAGGAACCAGAAGGTCAGCTGTTGCTCCAGCCAGTGAAAGAGCCTGACAACTCCTGACATTGTGCTGTTGTACTCAGTCGTACCGTTGATGATCCAACAACAGCAGAAACCACAAACCCAAACTGTACCTCCATTTTACTAATTTCTACCTTTTTGGATGCAGTGTATTTCTTTCATGCTCCAATTATGCAGCACATTCTCTTCAATCTTCTTCTACAGCCCTGTTCTCTACACCAAATGAGCTCTCTGCTTGGACTCCCATTACCCCAATACTGATGACCCAAGAGTTTCTTGCTAGTCACTCAACTCTGTCTTGAGAAAGGACCCCTGTAGACCGTGATAAGGAAAATAAAGCAAAATAAATTCTCTTTTCATCTGCCTTATAATAAAGAAAGGTTTTTTTTTGCCATGATGATGTTTTGATTATGATTTCCTTCAAACCCACGCAGGATGTAATTTTTTTATGAAAACTGTGGATAATGTAATTCAGTAACCTTTAGTTTGTATCTTTAATGATATACAGTAAATTAGATGATCAGTGATTCTCCCCATATGTTTTTGTTAATTCTAAGTATTTCTATTTGAGTGTCTGCGTCAGAACTCCGTGTATGCCATTTATCAAGCTGCACACATTATTTGTTTCATCAGCATCGTTTGTTAAAAAGAATCAACTCACATTTCTGCTTCTTTCAACGCACTGCAGCCATAATTCATTCCTAGAGATACACTGCATGGCCAAAAGTATGTGGACACCTGAGCATCACTCCGATATATGCTGGTTGAAGGTCCCATTCCAAACCCATGGGCATTAATATGGAGTCCCCCTCCCCCCTTTTGCTGCTAAAAGAGCACACAATTGTCTAGAATGTGTTTGTATGCCTTGTGGATGTGGGCTGAAACAGCTCAACTCAATGATTAGAAAGGGGGTCCACATACTTTTGGCCGTGTACTATATGTCCCACATGATATCCACAGGACAAGCCCTTGTTTAACAGCACAGTTTATGCAGCTTCACTTTCAGACCATGGTGACATCTGGTCTGGATTACTGCAGTTTCCTGGTGTTCTCTTCTCCACTATCAAATGTATAAGCCTCTCCAGCTGATACAGAATTCTGCTGCTGCTACATGAGTTGCTTCCAGGTATATTCCCTCCTTAGATCTCTCTCTATTGCTCTGCTACATCTGACAGGGACAAGTTCAAGATTCAGGTTGTGTGACTATCAACAGACCTGCACCGCAATACCTGCAGGACCTGATCACTCACCACACCCCAGTCAGACTGCTATGCTCCTCCTTTAGTTGCTTGGTGGTCCCACACATAAGTCCAAATCAAAATCTAAAAGGTTCTCATTCCCGATTCCCATGCGGTGATAGGATCTTCCTCTCTCATTCAGAACTGCTGAATCCCTCTCACAATTCAAGGCTCATAAAACACTTCTAAATATGTTTCTCTCCTGGCATTTTATCTGTCCCATAAACCTTCATTATCTCAAGTTTTTTTAATTACTCCTTATTTTTTGACAACAGAAACTGTTGTATTTAACACAAAGACTCCATCTGTACCTCAAAGTCTGTTCTTAAAATGCTCTTCTGTCAATAGAACTTTGAAGAAAAGAGTCCGCTAGATGAATAAATTTAAGTAAATATATTATACAAACAGACACATATGCATATAGATGTAATAAAGCCCAATAAGAAGCAAATAAGAGTGCCCTGTCTATCAGAACTCTTGCTGAGTCCATGCAGTCCTAAATATCACCCTAAATGAATTATTTCTACCGAATTATACTCACCTGTCCCGTACTGAAAATTAAGACAGGCACCTGCTCAGGACAAATTAAAATAAATTTAGCATCAAATTTAAAAGAAGTTTTAGATGAAAATCAGTCAAAAACAAATGAAGCAGGGTATATTTAGTGGGAAAAGTAAGGATAAACGCTAGTTTAAAAATGTGTTCGAGAAGCTTCGAAGTGAATTTCAGGTGGATTTGCTGGCACTGAGGGGGGATATATGAATAAATTAACTGGATTCTTAAATTAATGAAATTAATTAATAATATTAATAACAACAAATCCTGCCACCCAAATTAAAAACACACCCACGCACTGCATAGTTCTTGACTCAAATGGTCATTTTAATCACCATTAATAAGCAAAATAATCCACTCCTCCAGCAACAGGTGACTCAGTGGCTCTTGGGCAACACTGAAATGCAGGAGGTTGTCTCTAAAATGACAGCAAGTTGGATAAAATGCATCACTGCAGTTTGATAGAGATGTTTAAAAGTAAATTAATACTTTTTTCCCTCTGCTATGATGACAGAAGCCCTGGGCTAGAATTAAATTGGATGGCTGGGAGCTGACAGAGGTTTAAAATTAATGTCATCTTATAGATAGAGCCATGCCATGGCCCCTGAGCATCAGTGTGTCACTCTTTCCACAAATGGTGAAAACAGGATTTAAGAGAGAGACCACAGCGGTTTGTTGGTTTGAGTCCCTGTAACAATATCTAAATGATCAGGAGGTGTATAGAACAGGGAGGAAAACTGCTGCTAGGTTTTGTTAGATGAAGCAAACCTGGAAGGACTCATATACACACAGTCATGGACTTGTGGAAAAATTAAAAGGCTGCACAGTGTAATAAATACAGTCCGGACACTCTGTCAGATGTGGGGAAAGCGTGGGGGGGATCTGGTCACCATCTGCCCCCTCCGTTTCCCACCATCCATCCAAGCACTGAGCTTAAAGCCACTGTGAATGCAGGCCAAACCCGTTGCCCTGGGTGGTTCTTTAATTGGGACACATACCGCACACTTGCAGACGCAGGGACACACAGCGCCAACAATGGACACCGGACCAAACCCAGCCCCTGACCCAAGACAGGTACGTCAAGACGCAGTGCTATTCCACTCATTAAAACGAGCCCATTCCACTCATCTGAATAGACTAATTAGTATTTCGTCTGCATTAGCAGAGGAGCAACACCCCCCCCCCCACAGGGCTACAAAATATAGCATTACATTAAAGTAGGGTAAGGAGAGTAACAAGCGATCTTTGTGTGCGTGTCATCACTTTAAAGAAATTTTAAAAAGAAGCCAATTTAATAGATTGGAGGGGAGGTTGGAGAACAGAAGAGCTCATCAAAAAGGCCCCACAGGAAGAGTGTGATCGAACTCCAGCAAAAATGTATTCAGTTTTACTAATTTTTACAGCTAACTAATGTTCAGCCTGGTGCAGGAAAACAGTTTGCAAACTTCTTATGCTAGAATGATGTTGCTCTCCCTATATGACTCTTTAATAACTAAGAGTTGTCAGGTATTTGTTCCTCGCTATTTCTCCCTCTTCTATTAAATCATTATTATTATAAAACAAATAGTACGTTTCTGCACTTATAAAGCAAAAGCACTAAACCTGAGGATTTGATATCCTTTGCAGGTTTTTATGACGTTTCTGTTCCTTGCAGCATACGAAAACAGAAAATTAAGTATGTGTTGATTGATAAGTTGCATCAGGAAAAAAATCTTACTTGTTGGTGTGGGGTCCCTGACTGCTGCACCTCAGCCGGGTCAAGTTGCGGTGGAGGTCTCCAGCAAACCTGAGCTATGGCCTCGTCCACACGGATACAGATATTTTTGAAAACGCAGCTTTTTCTCAACATTTTGACCTTTCATCCACACAAAAATGGCATTTTAGGGTACAGAAAACACCTAACTCCGGTCAGGGTGTGGTCGTGTGGATGGGTAAAACGGAGATCTTGGACAATGGTGACGTCATCGCTTCACCTCTCGCGAGGCGTTGTTTTTTGTGCATGCACTGCACACACGCCAGACACTAATCAATGGCGAACTACCTGTTTTATCATGTGTGGTCAATAATATTGGTAATATAATATATATAATAAATATAAACATGTTAATAAAAAATATTGGTAACATTTACTTTCCGGTTTACACGTAAACCTTACTTTACTGTAGTCCTGCCATACAGATGCATATGAATATAATTTGTTTTGGCAGGACTCCCAGTCTACATTTTCCTGACTCTTGCTAAGTTGATATTAAAGGGCAACATTTAGCAGCAGCCTCACCTCATCATCAGTCCAGATGAACGAGTCTGTCTTTGCTGGCTTTTTCTGCATTTTTGGGTGTATCGTTTGTTCTCCCCGCTCTATTTACATTTCTGAGTCAGCTTCACTGCGCATGCTCCTAATGTTCTTTAGTGTTTTGACCTAACGTTTCAGCGGTACCTACTGGCAATGGCATGATTATCTGAAGCGTTTTACATCATTTTTCCATTCTCGTGTGGACAGAGAAGTTTTGTAAAACACCAATTGTGTGGATGGGATTTTTTTTTTTAACTCGGACTTGGAAAACTGCGTTTTCAAAATATGCGCATCCGTGTGGACCCGAGGCCACAGTCGCATGGGGACGATCTATGTTGACCACCAGACTGGGACCTCGATTTGTGGGTATGCGGCAGGAATAGTCAAACCCGCTTCTTCGTTTGTGCACCCTGGATGCCGACTGGGCGGGAGTTGATTTTATTACGGCCCGCTGGGGTATCCTTTCAACATTCCGTTGCCCGGTTACGGGGTCCGGACAGCACGGATCTCGCCTACCTCTCGCCAGTTTCTCGTCAAAAGTTTCTCCATCTGCCTCTTCAGTGGCGAGTTCTTCTGGTCTTGATGTTAGTCCACACATTGCTTTAGTGCCCGTGAACATGAAGTTGACGCTTATTTCCCTCACTTTAAACCTGCTTTCACTGCGAAGATTCTGTGATTCGGGCTCCTCGGGATATGGCGTGAACAGGTTGAGCACTAAAAAGTTTACCTGTTTTTATCTCAGGCTGTCGCCCTTCTTCATATTACAATATTTTGTTTAAAAAACGCTGCGTGCCTTTATTTTTTGAGAAGTTTTTTTTAAAAGGTGTCTTTATTTCATTTTAATCTCGTTTTATGTTCACCGCTTGTTTCTGGCAGAAAAACTGACGCGGGTGGTGGAGCCTGCGCGTGCGTGCGTGTGCTGACGCAAAGCCCCACTTGTACTCTCTCTCTCTCTCTCTCTCTCTCTCTCTCTCTCTCTCTCTCTCTCTCTCTCTCTCTCTCTCTCTCTCTCTCTCTCTCTCTCTCTCTCTCTCTCTCTCTCTCTCTCTCTCTCTCTCATTTTAGGACAGGCAAAATAAGCGATCTATGTTAGCCGGAAGAATAAGTCAGAGCAGAGGTGGGGACATAAAGTTCTGCCAGTTTTTAAGTTCATGATCAAATCTGGGATTGTGATTGATTTTGCCTTTTACAAAGCAATGTGTGACCTGGACAGCTTTACATTAAAATGGTGCGTTGAGGATGTTTTGTGCTGTGTGCAAGGGCATACCCTGGCATACTCTGCAATATTGCTTTGAATGTTTTCAGTTTGGTGTCACTTGTTTCTTTGGGGGTTTTGCTGCTGCCTGGTTCTGACTGTTAAATTATGTCCTTTTTTATGTGTGTGTCCACAATTGATAAAGCATTATATTAAAAATTCACAAAAAAAATCTCTCACCTTCTCCTCTCTCCCCCTCTTTCTTGCCCTCACATTCTCCCTCTCTCTCTCCCGCTTTCTTCCTCTCTCACCCCCTCAACCCCGGGTAGTGCATTCACAGTCGCTGAAGTGAGTATAAAAGGCAAACCTTTCTGCTTCGCGCCTCCACGCCATTTATCTGATGAACAGTTTGATGGAAGCGCTTCTCCTCTGAGAGAGGACTGGCAGATTCGAAGAGTCCTCGTTTTTCTGTTATGCTCAACTTATTCCGTTCAATTCAGGTACAATCAAGAGGAGGGGGAAGGAAGTTCCAGTCCTTCGTGAGACGCACAGCAGGTAAGGAGAACGTCTGCAGGTGACTGTGTGTGGCGACACGAAGGCGTCTCACTTGTCGGACATCTTGTGAGGAAAAGGGGTTGAATGTGTGGGGTCGGGGATGCCGTTTGTCGGGTTACCGCGTCGGGAGGCTCTGCTTCTCATTTGTTTGTTGAAAAAGAACCCAGGTGAGGTGTGTGTATCCACCTGAGGTGCCGTGCGGTGCTGGGTTCGGACCTGCGTCCAGCGTGGCTGCTGCTCGGTGCACGGAGTCCAGCAAATGATGAATTCACCTAAGCGCTTGCTTAACAGAAGCTGGAAGCACCTGGGTGCAGCTCAGGTGGACGAATCCTCCTGGATGCAGGAGATGTTCTGTGGACAAACTCTGTCACAAATTTCCCAAAGCCACAATCAGGCAGACGTTTACGCGTTCAGATGATGTTTCACTCTGATTTACACTGATTTACCCATTTGCACAGCAGGGCAGTTGTTTCATTCACCAGAGCATCTTGGGGTCTAAGGGTAGAACAATAGAGTAGGGTTGAACATGCGGCCCAGAAGCAATTCTAATCACTATGCCACCTGCTGCCTCACTCATTTTTAACTCCTTAAAGCTGGGTTTGAAAAATTGCTAATATTTTTATTCCCCAAATAACTGGGGTTTTTGCAATATTGCAGTAATGTTATCTATTTTTTATTCCTTTCTGATTCAAAGCCACCAGGGTTGCAGCATATTTTCCAGCCTCTGTTCCCAAGTGCAGCTGCTGTTATGGTTCAAGCTGACTTTTCATTTTGAGTTTTCATTCGTGTCCTGGTGGAGTTACTTGTTACTTGTATTCATTTGGTGAGCAGTTATTCACTGAAACCAGGCTATTGTTGCATTTCATTTCTTATTAGTAGCATAAACTTCCAGGTTTTCAGGATGTAATGTTCAGTTGTGGGAAACGGGAGGTGTGTGTGTGGAGGGTGTACGCTCATGCACCAGGTGTTTGACAACTTTCTCTCACACACACACACACACACACACCTGTGCTCCTACACACTCACGTGGAAAGGTAGTCCAGATTCTCCAGGTCTTTTGAATGTGGGAGGAAAGCAACAGGAAGTAGGAGAGACATGGAAACTGGGATCCGGTGCAGCAGGACTCAAACCCCAGCCCCTGCAGCTGTGGTTTTTATAAAGATTAATTGGAAAACCCTTACCCAGTGTCAATATCTCTGTGGAAACTGTGCCATTGCTGATTATTTATACATGTAATAGCCACAGCTTTCACTATTAAATCAAAATGTTTTTTTTTTTGTTTTCTGCTGTAAGTGGTAACATTTTTCACTTTTTTAAAAAAAAATTAAACAGCATGAACAGATTGTGCACAACATTTGCAAAAGAACTGAAAACCTCACAGGTGTAAATTTGGAAAACAGTCTGTAGCCATTTACTCCAGCCTTGAACCCAATGAAAAGCCTCCAGGAAGGACTGAACCATTTTACCCATAGAGGGGTGTCACAGTACCATATGTCTGGACCAAAATAAACATTTACAGCAATGTAACAAGTTGTAGGATAATTTTGATTTCTGTATGAATATTATTTTATAATCCACCCTTGTTATAAAAGTTATTAATCCAACATCAAGCCAGCACACAGGTTTCCCCATCCTGCTCCAACTGAGCATGTGCACGATACAGACAGAAGATAAAGCCACCTGAACCATCCATCCAGCTTCATTAGCTGCTTATTCTGATGCCAGTCCATCTCCAGGTGGCACACACATTGGGAAGATTAGTGACCAATTAACCAGAAACACATGTCTTTGGACTGTGGGAAGAAGCCAAAGGAAACCCAGAGATGCATGACCAACGTGCAAACTCCACCCAGGCTGAATTGGATTTGAACTCTTGCCTGACCAGCTCAGGTCCTGTGAGACAGGAGCATTGATGTCTGAGTCAATGTGCTGCCCTGCACATGAAATATCAGGAAGTACGAATCAGAGTAAACGTTAACATTAATTCATCTCCTGCCCATTAGTAATACTTTCACTCTCTCAGGTTTTCACTTTTCAGGCTGTTCTACAGAAATGGCTCCTAATATTTTTATCACAGTAATATAAACCACTTTATCTGGGTCTTGAAGGAAGCTGTTCACATAATTTGAAATGTAAGGGGGAAATTTGGTTTCCATTCAAATGCTACTCACTGAAAAAAAGTAAAAATTAATCCCAGCAACAATGTAGCTGAGTATGGAAATGTTCACCTGATCACTTTCTGCACTTTTGTTTTTAGTGCTTCAAATGTTTCTAGAAATCTTAAAACACTTTAGGCCTGTATAGAATAAAAATTGACAACTCATTACCTGAAAGACACACACAGCATTCATTTTTAAAACTGTTCTGTCAAACCTGTCCTGTAGCAGAAATTGCAGCGATTTAATATTTATAGTCATGGTTTAAATCAATTGCTGGTTATACAGAATAATGCACATTTATGAAATGAGGCCTAACCTCACTCAGGAGGGGATCTACTGCTCTGGAGATGGATTCCACAGGGAGAAGCTCTTGTTCTGAGTCACTTATTTCCCAGGGTTTCTTCTCTATTCACACTTCCAGACTTCAGACCCAATTCATACATTTCTTTTCATAAAGACAAAAGCAATGCTAGGGGTCTCATCACACTAGTGCTTAAAAGAACACAAAGCTGTGTCTATTACTACCTGTAAATTGTTAAAACCAACAGCAACATTTACAGCCCCTCTCCAAAAGTATTCACATCCCTTTAAAATCACCAATATTGCTTAATTACAAATTATAGTTTATACTTACATTTTTTTTCATTAAGTATTTTTCTCATGAAGTTATGTGCTCTAGCTCTAAATTATCTGTGAATAAGTTATTTATTGGAAGATTTTAAAAAATGTAAAGCTAAAATGTGCCGCTTGCAGAAATATTCAAACGCCAAACAATATTTTGTAGAGTCACCATTTGCTGTAGAAATAGCATTAAGCCTTTTGGGGTAAACATGTTCCAGGTTTGCACACCATTCAGGAGTTATTTTTTCCCCCCATTCATCTTGGCAAATCTGTAGAAGGTTTATTCAGGTTGGCTGGGTGAGGCTTGTAGATGGCAATTTTCCAGATACTCAACAGTATTGAGGTCAGGACTTTGACTGGGCTGCTGTAGGACCTTCTTCACCTTTTTGTTTCTGAGTCACTCCAGTGGCACTTTGGCTTTGCACTTCACATCGTTTTGCTGAAAGGTAAACTTTCTCCCGAGCTTGAGTTTCTGAGCACTATTTTATATATAGTATACTTTCCTCCTCTCCTATCAGAAGCCTAGGACTCTACATAGTACTTTTGCTGCTCCTGGGATTGTGCTCCTCTGGACTGAGACCCATGATGTCATTCGTGGGATCTGATGGAGCTGCTCTTCCAAGAACCCCAAGCCTTGGTTTTCATCTTCCACATTCATTCCAGTTCTATACATATATACAGTAAATACATACGCGTCAATTACCTATCAATGATAAATGACAAATTTCTATATAATTTACGTGCCTTATTTCTCACACCTTTCCTTCAGGTTCACTGCCTTAATGATCTTTAAAATGAGTGTTTATAATCTAGGAGATGTGGTTAAGGGTTCACATAGAGAAACCAGTTATTTCCCATTAAGAGGCAAATGTATCCTTGCTAGACAGGAGGTTTCCCATGTGTATAAGCTCAGGGGTTCAAATAATTATGTAAGCAATAAGTCTTGGTTTCTCATTTTTGCAAAAATATATGGAAACAAATAACTTTTGATCTCACAGGTGTGTGTCAGGCATATGAGGTTCCAATAAAAATACATATTGGGAAAAGTATGCACAACCATGATTTGTAATCCAGGCACTTTGGAAAATTTCAGAAGTTTTATTTTACTGCAAGACCCTGTAGTTAACTGTCAGTGCAGTTGACATCCTACATCGTGGGGATTAGGGGCTCAGCTCCGCTGCAATGTAGAAAAACTGCATAAAATTTTCAGCTCCCCTAGGCAAGCAAAGCAAGCATGTGTACATTGTGAAGCAAAGAGAGCACCTCCAGCTGGGGGATTGGGGGGGTGAGCTCCCCTGAGATTTGACTAGTTTTAGGATGTTTTTAAGACTATTTGGGATGGGTATTGGGTCATATATTAAGGTCAGTGTTAAGTAAAATGCCATGCAAAGCTCCCAAAAAATTCCCATTTAATTGTTGCCAACCCACAAAAAAAAAAAAAAAAAAAAAAAATCAAAGCCACAACATGGTGGGGTCATCTGTATAATCAGTTATTTATCAATATTGTATTCATTAACAAAGAATTGCAGGTGCAACAAATTATGAGCAATTCCACTCACATTCTTTCCACCTATACAGAAAGTGGTAATAAGTTGGTCTGTACAATAAATGGGGAATGACAGTAGTCAAACTGAAAGAAACTGAACAAAGAATCATTGTATTATCCACAGTGGTGGAATGAAAGAGTCAAGGTGAGCATTAGAAGGGGTCAGGAAGAGGCTTCCTAGACCTCCACCCCATCCCTCTCTTTTCCATCACTTTCAATACATTTTGTGCAAATTTGTCCAAACTCTGTTATTTCGCTCGTTTAGCAAAGGGGCAGAAAGGTCAGACATTCTTGCAATTGCTGAGCTGAGAGCTCGGCCTGCCTGTAACATTTCCTCTCTCAGACATCCTGCTGCTGGAGTGCAGGCTGCAGTTAGCTTGTCCACTGCCATCACTCTGCACTGGGATACCACTGAATGCAAGTGGGCAGGAGAATGAATCAACGACAAATTGGGGGCAAAAACAGCAGCAGGCATCACTAGCATCTCTCCATCCCCACTGCGGCATAAAGACCCCTTTTCCACCACCAAGAAGTGCAAGTGGTCTTGTGTGGTACCTGTGAGTGTGGTACTGGACCTGAAATGGTTCAGCTGTACAAGTTGCTAAAAATGTGGAAAAGGAAACTATTGTTCCAGCCACTCTGCCTTCCCTGTAGGTGTAAACCATTGCTTTTCTACAGTTCACTTTTGTTTTGTGTTCATTTGTAAACTAATTTCAAAGGCAGCTTGAGCTGAAGTTTAAAGTCTTATTTCAAAGGAGGAACTAAACATTAAAATGTGAATTGATGATTAGGGGGTGGACCATAGTCACTCATTTGCAACAGTTGGTTGTGGTTGATTTCAAAATTTAGCTCAATGATTTACTTGCAACTGTATGGCACAAAGGCAAAAATACACATAGAACCTTGGATGGTTCCTAAAATATGTGCTTTATTTTATTAAATAAATGCATTCCTAATTTAATAGTTTAATTCCATTCATGAGGCAGTCAGTCCATTCCATTTTTATAAAATTACTTTTAGGATTTTACCTTCACACCAGTAGTGTGTGAACAATGGCAGTACTGTTAACCAATGTAGTTAGCAAACCCAGATGCAGGCTCAAATGTCAGCTTCTGTCTTCTGATGGTTGTTTCGTCTTTATTATGTAAACTGTGCTGATTGAACAACAAGGTGTTCACAAATAAGGGCATCGCCGCTGTTTTTTTTATGTTCTTTGACTAAATGGGATGCCAGACAACAGATGTCCTCAATGCTGGGTATCAGATATTGTTTAAAATATTGTTGCATTTAAAAAATTCATTATTGACTGAAAGTCTTGCTATTCTACTGCTCAAGTGTAAAAAGAAAATCTCCGTTTCAAAGAACTAAAATCGTTATGGTTTAAAAAATACCGCATGACTACTTAACAAAATAATGCTAACATTTTATTGCCCCACCATTCTCTAGGGGGGTATTTAGCATCAACAAATCCAAAATTGTAAAACCTGTGAATATTCAGCCATCTGCTTTTGTCTCTGCAGGAAACTGGGGCAAACCATGTCCACGAGGAGCCACCCAGACGATAAAGACACAGAGAAGGCCGGAATGATGGGCACCATGTGGACTGGAGACACCATGGAGGCGCTGTCCCTCTACATGAACTTGAGCCTTCCTCATAGCACAAACTCCACTGATGCTACCAACATAACCAATGTAACCAGGATCACCCTCTCGCCCTACTACCAGCACTCACTAGCTATGGCTGCCAGCTACATTCTGGCCTATTTGTTTATCTTCCTGCTGTGCATGGTGGGTAACAGCCTGGTGTGTCTGATTGTCCTGAGGAATCAGCGCATGCGCACAGTCACCAACCTCTTCATCCTCAACCTGGCCATCAGCGACCTGCTGGTGGGCGTCTTCTGTATCCCCACCACGCTCATCGACAACCTCATCACAGGTAGTCCTGGCAACTGATTCTCTCACAAAAAAAATTTGCTAAGGATGCAAAGTCATACTCTGAGTCCATATGGGTAACACAGGCAGTGTTATATAGTAGACAGAGTCTCTTACGTAACTGCAAAAAATAACCAGCAATGCAGCCTTTTCTAAATATGTAGTCACAGAATATAAATAAGGGGCAGCGAGGTGGCTCAGTGAGTAGCGCTGTTGCCTCACCACTCTGGGCTGGTTGGGCACGAGTTTGAATCCAGCTCAGTCTGTGGGGTTTGCATGTTCTCCCTATGCGTGGGCTCCTTATGAGTGCTCTGGTTTCCTCTCACGGTCCAAAGACATGTGTTTCAGGTTAATCGGATGCTGTAAATTGTGTGCACACGCATGGAGTGCAAGTAACCTGCAATGGACTGACATTCCATCCAGGAGAAGTTTTGTGGGCTAATGCCCTCTGCTCCCGGGAGAGGTTCCAGACCACTCCCACCCTGGTCAGAATAAGTGGTTTCTGAAAATGGATAGAAGGATGGATATAAAAAAGGTATTAATTAATGAAGGGACATTTCTTAAAACTGCAATTTTCTGAGCAAGTTGATCTTTAAGGATACCCTCTGCAAAGGTAAAACTATTTTCTTCTTTTACTCTCATGTTTTCCTACCTTGTAATGTAGAGGGCCCCTTGTTCGCCAAGATAAAATGTCATCTGAGTGGTCATACACTGGTGAGACAGTGAGAAATCAATTCTCAGCTTTTATCGCATTTATGTTGTTTTTATGACAACAGCCATGGTGTGTGTGTTTTTCTCTGCCCTGACTGTGTGGAAGGGTGAGGTACCCATAGAAACTGACCACTTATATAAATGTACAAATCAAGCTGTTAATTAAAATTTGGAATTTTAATTAATTCATATGTGGAATTTTAATTAGAGAATTTCACCATTTTTAAATCACCAAGAGTCAATAATAATTACATGAACATCAAGGCTTTGGAAATAGCTTCTTTAAAGAATAGTTTCAGTAACTCTTTAGCAACATCGAGTCCAGAACTAAATGGCTGTAAAATGCCAATTTAAAAATCAACATGGAAACACAACACTTAAAAATGAATATCTTATTCCCCATGGATATGTATTGTAAGACAGATAAGTTTAGTACATTTAATCATTTAGGAATGCATAGCTGCGTATGTTTGGCAGATGTACATTAGGTGACGTATAGAACAAGTGTGTATTTTGTTTTTTTTTTTTTTTAATTAACATGTAACGTTAAAATTAAGTTTATACCTGCAAATAAAATAAAAATACAGTTCTGGTCAACATTGTTTTCACCCTTGCATTTGAGGGCTATGATGTTCCATACCTCCTGGAAAAGTGGGCAGCGAAACAGCTTTTTCTATAAACACTCATATGTTTGATACAGAACAGTACGTTTGATTCTTGTCACTTTTATTCCCTGCTATTTTTCAACAACTGGGAAGAGAGCAGTCTGAGAGCAGCAGAGAAACGTATCACCAAATATAAAAATTCAAAAGGATACAAAGGCCACCTCCAGAGACCTTGGCATCTCTGTGTCCACAGTTTGCAATGTTATCAAGAAATGCGCTGCTTATTGAACTGTCAAGAGCCTCCCAGTGTAAAGAGGAAAACTGATTTAAGAAGTCTTTAAATGCTGGTGCAAACTTTAAAAAAAAAAAAAAAACCCATGTACAAGATCCAAAAAGCTTACAGCTGACCTGGAATGATCTGGGGTGATGGTTTCACCCTGTACCATACACTGCACACTAAACTGAGAAGAGTTTTATCTGATGATGGCCCAGGAGGACCCCTCCGTTGAAAGACAAAGTGGCACAACTGAGCTTTTCCCAAACCTCTCTAGAGACACCTTCTGCGCACTGAAGACACCAGAACAGAGCTCTTTGGCAATGCAGGCCAGTGATTTGTTTTTAGGTGACAGCCAGAAGAAAAAGAGGGCCTACCTACAGTTAAACATGGTGGAGGTTCTATAATGCAGGGCTGCTTTGTTGCCTCTGCTACTGGAGGCTTTGGACATATCGAGGGAATCATGAAATCAGAGGATTACCAAAGTATTTTAAAGCAAAATGTGCTGCCCAGTGTCAGAAAAGTAGGCCATGGATCAAAGATCAGAGGACCTCCAGCACAACAGTAACACAGAATGCACATCCAAATGCACAACAGATGGTTTAAAAGGAAAAAAAATGGATTGTATTAAACTGCCGGCAGTGAGTCTCAATGCCAGTCTGACTGAAAAAGCAGACATCTGCTGTTGCTAAGAGGAATCATCGACAAACTGCAACTGAAGAGCGGAAGAAGTTACCAGGAGTAAAAGGCAAGAAGCTTATAGAAGCTACAAGAAACATTTGGAGGTGTTGTAATTGCCAGGGGCTGCACAACCAGGTATGAGGGAAGGTGCCTGTAATGCCATAAAGATCATGTTTTTTTGTTCTTACATGATAACACTACATTAAATTAAACAAATATCTTTTTTGTGGTATAGCTTTTGACATATTAAAATATTCAGGTGCTCAGTTGGTAAATTTCCAATTATTTCTGACCATATTGTACACAATACACTTGAAATGTAAGGGTGTCAATGTTGACCACAAGCGTTTGTAACGTTCACTGGTTCCCATTTGCTGCGTTGCATTCTGCCTAACGCACCTGAGACGGTGAGCTTCACTCTGGGGTGCTGAGAGCCACCGCCAGCTCAGGGCAGATAACCTTTGCAGGCCACCCGCATTGACTGAAAATTGGCTTTAAATGATGTAACAGAATAATAAATGCCAAAAAGTGAATGACTAGGTTAATCGCGTTATACCGAATATCATGATTGCACACAGTGTAAATGTCACATCAAACAGCGGCAAATTGAAAAAGAGACCCATAATAGTATAAAAACTAGCATGCTGAGCAATGCTTACTATAGTGCAAGGCATAAAAAGGGGAAAAATTAACAATTTGTACACTGTCTACATGTCATGTTCTGAGTCCACATGTAACTGATGAGGGTACCGCGTTAAAACTCACCTAAACAACTTAAAATCACAGAACTACAGTGCAGTTTCAACTGTGGATCTCCGCGTGCATTCCAATTTGTGACACTGTCAGAATGTACCAGTCTGGTGAGACAGGGCTCCACTGCCAGTGTTGATCACACATCGTTGCCCATAAAATATTATTCACTCTGGTAAGGGAGCTGAATGAACATCTCACTTGTACAGCAGTAAGCAGAAGATGAAGGCTGGGGGTCATGCAAAAACAGCCAAGGGGTAGGTGGCTTGGTAGTTGTGGACCTACAGTAGATGGTATGGACCCTGGCAGTGGGAATTGGTCTCTGGGAACATGTGTACCTTACTGTATTGTAACCCCTGATAAGAGGGGAAAATGGAAACTGACCTTTACACGCACTGTGTAGACACCTGAGCATCACCCCCACATGTGCTTGCTAAACTTTCCATTTTAAATCCAAGGGCATTAATATGGAGTTATCCCCTCCCCTTTGGTGCTATAAGAGCCCCCATTCTTCTGAGAAAGCTTTCCACTAGATTTTGCAAATTTGTGCCCATTCAGCCACAAGAGCATCAGTGAAGTTGGGCGGGAAGGGCTGGCTTTGTGATTGGTGTTCCAGTTTATCCCAAAGGGGTTCAGTGAGGTTGAGGTCAAGGCTGGAGCAGGAAAGGAGCTCCTTCTTCCCCATACTGTGGCCATAAAGCTGGAAGCACACAAATGTTATGAAATGTTTCTGTATGCTGTGTGGGTGCGGCTGAATCAGCTCAGTTATTAGAAGGGGGATCCACACTTTTGGCCATACAGTGTATTAGATACAAAAATACAAACGAAAAACCTTTTCCCAGTAAATGGAGTTACTTTAAGGTTTAATAAAACCTGAGACTACCAGAGACCTTGCAGATGAGTGTGCTGGATAATGGTAGACCACCTTGCCTGTTCCTAAAAACATCAGCACCCTCAGAAACAAGATAAGGGTCAAGCACCCATCTGACATTAATGGTAACCTGTGGCTGTCCTCCAGGACCACCATGACATCCATCAAAGTGCCCTGAAACTTAGTCTGTCATCAACAAGGCCCACCACTGAGCCAGGCACAAAGGTTGTTCAAAGTATGACTGGAAGGTCTACAATTTAAAGAATGTGAGGTGGGTAGGAAAGAGTCTGGCTGAGAAAATCTACTGAATTTCACTTTGTTCTCATTAAAAAGCCTGCTGTACGTGAGATGGTCATTTCTCTACAGGCAGACACTCAAGCACAGTCCAGCATGATGTACTGTTTCACCTCCAACAGCACATTCAGCAGAGACATGCGAGCACCTCTGTGGGGGATGGCTTTCCTATTAATACTTCTACTGCGCAGTTGCTCTGCCTTTAGACTCACTGCTTTAATCTTTCTCACCTCTCCAGCCTTCCCCTTGCAAATGGGCCCCACTGCATCCCACAAGATGTCCCATGTGTGGTACCTGCCAGGGTCTAAACAGGTTTTCCAATACCATCTTTCACCACTTGTCCACAAAAGCCATCAGCTCTAACACAATGATTTTACAGCATTTTCTTAATCTTCGCTTTCTCTTGCTTGCTGCCTTTCCTGATGGTGCTCGTGTAGACTTCCATATGCAACCTCGAGTGAACCCACCTTCCCTTCACAGTAAATTTTGTGTCTCTTTCTGCAAAAACCTCTTCATTGCATTAAAAAGCAACACAGAAAATATAAGGTAACAGATTATCTTAAGACGACCACCATCTTTGTGTCACCTCTCTCTATAGTTCCCTTGCCATCTGTACTTTTGTTTTTGTGAAACCCTTCGAGCAGAAGTTGTTACCCACCAAGTGGCATAGATAGCATCAAAGCCAAGCCTCGCATTGTGAACTTGTTCTGCTGCCCTTCAGCTTCTGCCACTGCTCCCTTTGGTCCAGCAATTTTTCCTTGAAAAACTGCCAGTCCACAAGAATTTGTGTAGTGGCATAAAGAGGAAATATTTTAAAGACAGGAGTGTCATTGGGCATTGCATTTACCCTCAGTGAAAGGCAAACCTATTAAAGTCATAGCTGTCCTTCTGGAAATCGAACAGAACACATTGCAGGGGATGCAGGTGAATTTTCCAGGATGCCAGCAAACGTTAAGGCATCACAAAGGCTCATGGATGTTCAGTGGGTGGCACAGGACCTTGTATTTAAGATAAAATGTTCACAGAAGTCCAACATGGCCTTGGGCATAACAACAGATCACAGGAGAAATAACTTCAACTCGGGCTGCAAATCTGTTAGGAATAAACCAAGTGCCAGCTGGACTCAGACCCAGTGACCAAATGTTGTCCTTCAGTGTCATTTAGTAAAACAAGATGACAAATCGGGGAGGGGGGGGCATAAATACAATCAATGCAGTGTTTCACATTCTCATTTGTTTTCTAACAGAGCGTTAGAAAAAGAAATGTATGTAGAACATCACTAAATACTAACTAATCCTATAAGCA
This sequence comes from Heterotis niloticus, assembly GCA_018136845.1. Taxonomy (NCBI): domain Eukaryota; kingdom Metazoa; phylum Chordata; class Actinopteri; order Osteoglossiformes; family Osteoglossidae; genus Heterotis; species Heterotis niloticus. The sequence continues at coordinate 33,875,042 of CM030891.1, forward strand.
TTAATAATGATGCTCAACATTCTACTGCATTTTAGAGAAACTAGTAAACTGTGGTTAAATAGCAGTCACCACAATTGCTTTGCCACTTGCACTGGTGCTTTGCTGATCACTAGAGTCTTGGGTGGACTGTAAGAGGTTCACACTGCTCTGTTCATCCTGACTGGTCTCCTGTCCTGCTTCTACCCACAGGTTGGCCCTTTACCAATGGAGTGTGCAAAATGAGCGGCCTGGTGCAGGGCATGTCCGTGGCGGCATCGGTTTTCACACTGGTTGCCATTGCCGTTGACAGGTAGGGATGCAGACTGTTGCTGGGGATTGGGGTGTGGGGTAGGCATTAAGTACAGTTATGAGATGGGTGAGGGCAAGCAAAATCAGTAGCGAGGGGAAGAGGCTGCAAGTGTTCACAAAGGAACAGATTATATGGTATACTGCACATCCGTACACCATCTTTTCCTTCTCACGCTGCTTGTCTATGCCCTTTGACTGGAAAAGATGAAAAGTTGGGGGGGGCAAAGTGAGGTATAGCATTATTCACAAATGCAGAATTCCCCACTTCCAAATTTTCTTTTCTCAGGTACCGCTGTATTGTTTACCCTTTCAAACCAAAGTTAACCTTGCTGGTTGCCAAGGTAACCATAGGACTGATATGGGTGCTGGCAACACTGATTATGTGCCCCTCAGCCATGATGCTGATGGTAGAACAGGAGGAAGGCCACTACATGGTAGACAGCGAAGACCACAACCACACCTACCCACTCTATTACTGCTATGAGACCTGGCCCAAGCCGGAGATGAGGAAGATCTACACCACAGTCCTATTTGCTCATATTTACCTCATGCCCCTGACCCTCATCACCCTCATGTACTGCCGGATTGGGGCCAAGCTCTACAACACTGCAGGGCTGAGTACAGACACACACCCTGAAATAGCGTCTTCTGGTGGCCCCATAGGGAGAGCACATATATCTCCGAAGAAGGTAAAGGTGATTAAGATGCTGATCATGGTTGCCCTGCTGTTCATGCTGTCTTGGCTGCCACTGTGGACACTTATGCTCCTGATAGACTATGCACGGCCAGAGGGAGCCCAGCTGGACCTTATAACAAGCTACGTTTATCCTTTTGCCCACTGGCTCGCCTTCTCCAACTCCAGTGTGAACCCTATTATATATGGCTATTTTAATGAGAACTTCAAGAGGGGCTTCCAGGCAGCTTGTCGGGTGGGCTCCTGTGGCTGCTGGCGGGGGCGACAGGTCGCTGGAGGTCCAACCACCAGAGAGGGCAGTGGGTCCCATGCCTCTCGAGAGCCTCTGAGCCTGGGGACAAGGAACAGAGTCCACACGGATGGAGAAGTAACCGAATGTGTGCGTCTGGAGATGGAGCAGAGGAAAAGTGAGCGAGTAGGGGAGCCGTACTCAGAATCCGGGAAGCCAGGAGAGGTGGGCGACTCAAGCAAAGAAAAGATCACTCCAATGGGAGCTGCAGTGTGTCACGCCTGGGACCTGGACATGTGCTGACCCAACCACCTCCTTCAGGAACCTCTGCAAATGTGGCTGCACAGCCATCTCAGAACCTGGTCCTGCACACAATGTGGCCAACATTACTAGCACCCTTACACTTCAGGTGTATTGTGTACAATATGTTCAGAAATAACTGGAAATTTATCAACTTTTGATCACCTGAAAATTTTAGTATGCTGTCCAAAGCTATACCACAAAAAAGATATCTGTGCAATTTACATGTAGTTTTATCACATAAGAACAAGAAAATATGATCTATATGGGATTACAGGCACCTTCCCTCATACCTGGTTGTACGGCCCCTGGCAACGATGATACCTCCAAACGTTTCTTGTAGCTTCTATAAGCTTCTTGTCTTTTTATGCTGGTAGTTTCTCCCACTCTTCAATTCTAAAACTTTTCATGTTTTTAATCCATTTCCACACCTGTCCTTGAATTATTGTTTTATCCCGTGGTATCAAACAAATAAGTCTTTATGGGCCAAAGCTATTTGACTAGCAACTTTTTTCAGGAAATATGGAACGCGATACCCCTCAGATAAAAGAATGTCAATATTGTTGACCAGAACAGAACACCCAGTGTTACTACGGCACCCAGGATCTCAGGTCTGTATGACTTCACAACACATACAGGATCCACAGCGGATCAATTGTTTCCACTTATTCCTGTCCTCTGCATCTTTCTCCTGTATTTTTGTCCGCATATTTGGTTTGGCAAATTTGTAGGCCAGATGCCCTTCCTGGCGCAACCCTCTCCATTTATCCGGGCTTGGGACCGGCACAAAGAAATACACTAGTTTGTGCATCCCCTTGTGGCTGGATTAACCAGCCTCAAAGAGTACAGTGATATAAAAAATTAAAAAATTTCAACATCAATCTTTTTTTTTTTTTAGCTGTATGAATACGGGGGGGGGGACTACTAAAAAAAGCTAATGTCCATCAGTCTAAAGGTGCACTGTTGTCAAGTTTATAAGAGTACAGATCACAGCAGTGTTTGCTTGCCTCCCTTTTGCCATCATATTGAAACCGATGGTTGTAACTTGACTTATTGATGATTTATGTGCTGAAATACTGTGATTTTTTTTTAAGTTTACAATAGTCATTATCTTGAAATCTATAGTTGTCAGAAACTGTAAATGTTTGAGGATTTGTGTATTTTCTTTTCAGTGCTAGTATTACCAAAGCCCAGAAGAGTTTCCAGTATTCTTGTGTAATCTTTAATGTTCAGTCATGTGCTGGATCAATATTTTGGGTGCAGACTGTCCACTTTGTATTGTGTCGTTTGCTTTTCTACTCTTGTGATCAATAAAGCTGACGTCATCTACTGAGCTCTTTGTGGAGTCCCGCCTGTATTTTTATTAGAAAATACAGCCGACTGTTTATGAGGTGGCAGGAATTGCAGCTTGGGGGAAGAGCAATAGATGCTGCTATCCACCAGTCACCATGTTATTTTCCTGCGGTGGGCAAGAAGGGGAAGAAAACGGCTGTTTCATGTAGTCGGAGCAACACCCGAAGGCCTCCTGCCCTCCATACCCGGAGCTGCGTGTAGCTAAGCTAACACCTTTACTGAAAACAAGTGTACGGTGTGCAAACACACAGCGTAGTGTACGATATCTTCCAGCGCACAGAAAACATGCTAAAAAGTGTAATAAACATCATTACATACAGTGGTCGTGAAGAATGTCATCTCACTTCTTCAGTATCCGTGAAATTTAGCTGGGATAAACGCCGTAGTATTTGAGGTCCGACTCTTTTCGACGTCGACTCGTCGGGCCAACGACAGCGCCTTGCGCTTATTTCACGACGCCATAATTTAGCTTTTTACCACAAACTAAACTTTTAACAATGTCCGCCGACTGGAGCTGCTGTAAAGCAAGCATCAAGTGGGAGACTTTTCCAGAATTTATGACGTCACTGACCGTTGTCCGATTTGCGATTGGCTACCGGCATCCGTGCGCGGGAACTGGCGCTTGTCGCTCGTCTTTAAAGACGGAGTTTCTGCCACCGAAATGGCGGAATTCTAATCGTTCTCCACTGTAGGGCAACGCAGCGAGTCACCTTCGCAGCCTTTATGTTTGTAAACAATATTTTAAACTCTGCCCTGTGTGTGGTGCAGTGGTTTCTTGCACACATTTCTTCAAAATATATTCGTATTGCGCGTCCTCAGTGGTCGTGGATCGCAGAGGAAAATGTGCAGACGTCTCCAGTAGAGGAACGAACATCGCTGTTGGTATCTGATCACATTTCCACAGTAGAAAAAGCCCAACGGTGTTGTTTTGTTGTGGTGTCACTATGCGGTTTATAGTCCTATGGCTGACTATAATATTTTATTGTGAAATGAGCCTACAGAACCACACAGCATCACGACTACAGGCCAGGTTCACGTTGCTTCGATCCAAAGAGACTCACTGTAAAATATTTATATCTCCATTAATGTGTACTGCAGCTTGAGCAGAAATGTTCATTTTGTGGGTATGTGTCCCTAACCTCTTGCCCCCTTTCTCACTTCAACGCAACAATTATGCACAGAACTACATCCAGATTCATGTGCCCGAAAGTGAAGGATAGCAGCAGATTCAGCTGCCAACATTACTTTTTTCCCATTTAATACTGCCAGTCATTGTTAGCACAGAGACGACAGTCTCACATCACTGTACCGCCAACAGTATGAGGACACCTGGTTGAAATGCTGGTTGAAGGTCTTATTCCAAACCCATGGGCATTAATATGGAGCCCCCCCTTTTCCTGCTATTACAGCCCCCACTCTACTGGGAAGGCTTTCCACCAGATTTTGGGAATTTGTGCCCATTCAGCCACAAGAGCATCAATGAGGCCGGACGAGAAGGCCTGGCTTATGGTCAACGTTCCAGTCCATCCCAAAAGGCGTTCAGTGGGATTGAGGCCAGGGCTCCACACCAGCCTGGGCAAACCTTGTGTTTATGCCCAGTCATGCTGGAGCAGGAAAGGAGCTTCTTCCCAAAATTGTGGCCACCACACTGGAAGCACACAGTTTTCTAAAATGTGTTTGTATGCTCTATAGCTGTGGTGGAAACAGCTTAGCTCATTAGAAGGGAGTTCACATACTTTTGGCCATATAGCATATAAGAAGTTAGAGTTCATTACCTTAAATTTATCAAAACATTTTAAACAAATGTTTCTGCTTTTGCTAATGTATAATGCAGAAAAAATCTTGCTTTTCAACAGTGAATGTAAGGTTATGAAATTTTAAATAACGTTTAATGTTCTAAGAATAATTTATACCGTATGGTGACAGTTCCATTTGTCTAGTTTAGCTGCATGCTTGGCATGATATGAGGCTCAAAAGCGAGAACTTCAAGAGCGTCACACATACTCTTGTTTTGCTCAGAGCTTTAGACACTGGAAGTAAGCGATTTCACAGGCCACCAAGTTTTCAGTTCAGGGAAGAGGATTCCCAATGGCACTGGGTGAAATGTGCACAAAGAATTTGTGATGAATCACTGCAGCTTGCTCTCATATTGTTTGAAATATGACCCCTTTGCCATCACTGACTGCAAGGACTTGTAGATGAATGCATCAAACCCCTCTGCGCCCCAAGGGGTGACAAATAGCTTTGGGTGCGACTCCAAATGCCACTCCATACTGGGCCTTTGCTAACATGCCGCTGTGAAGGCCATCACAGGAAACCAAAAACGCAGCCCATGGTCTTCATTCATGTCACTCCGAGGTGGACACGCAGACACCCACATCCATCTGTATGCTCACATCCACAAGAGACCTTGACAAACGCAACACATTTGCACAAGTAAGAGGTTTAGACACATACACTGTTGTGAGCCTCCCATCTGCTGGAGCTTCAGAGCAAGAGTGTTATTTACTGCAAACCACAGTAGAAATAAAAGACAGTGGACTTGATAATAGGAAGAACTTCCATGTGAACAATAGAGCGTAATGAGATGATCAGTGCAATCAAACACAACTGATGGAGGGCCTCTACTCTGACATTTAAGAACTCAAAGGACCACTTATTCATTTTCAGATGTAAAAGATTATTCGTGCTGTTTCCAAGGCTTTTCATCTCTGCACCGCCACCGCTAAGCTGTTGTCAGCAGCACCATCGAAGCTGTCTTTTGCCGCTCGGGAGGATGGACCTCTCTCACACATCGTAATGATACACCTTAAGAATCAGCATACAGTCAGTAAATCATCACATCTTCTCAGCAAGTCTGACATGAAAGACCCCAGCAGCATCAGAGTGAAACCTCTTTGAATGGACCCTACAGAAAACATACAGAGAAACAGCCAAATCTAAGAGCCACCACAATCTAACTGTGAATGGTTGACATCATAAGGAAGTATAATTTTTGTCTGAGTAGGAAAAGCCCATTTGAACACAGGAATCAGACCATTTAGAGCCTGATGTTTCTGCAATCCATAGTCATTGATCTGTGGAGAGGAACCCTAGCAACATAATTAGGTTACCCTCTTTTCACAGTACTGCTATTGTTGTTGTACACACATACTGTATCACGTACTGTATATAATACTTAAAATAAAAGCATATTTCCCCAAACACTCACTTCAGGGTGCTTTAATATTAATGTTATTTTGGAAACCAACACATCATTATGGGTCTGGGTTTAAGTGTGATTGTGTTAGTGTGTTTTCTTGTCTGGCGACCATTGGTGCTGTTCAGGTGCCCCAGGGCAGCACTCATCCTCTGGGTCAAAGTACATTCAAAAGTGACTTTATTCACACAATATCCTTTCCAATATCACACTTCCATTCAATTTCTTTAAAAAGTGGAAATAATGGGGCTCGATGCAATTATAATTGGCAGCCAGCATGAAGCAGGAGACTTGGCCTTGGCAGAAGAACACAGTGACCAGCAAGAGGTAAAAATTTAGTTTAAATTTTTTTTTTTATTTCAAAGGAAAAGAAATTTCTTTCACAAAAAACTTCATCAGTAAGTAATGTTGGAATGCATTTTTTCCATCTGCTTCTGGCTTCTCATACACTGCATGGCCAAAAATATGTGGACACTTGAGCATCACCTCATCCAATTCCAAATCCATGGGCAATAGTATGGAGTTGCCGCCCCCATTTCCTGCTATATCAGCCTGCACTCTTCCAGCAGATTTTGAGAATTTGTGCCCATTCGACCACAAGAACTTCAGTGAGATCAGGCAAGAAGGTCCGGCTCGCGGTCGATGTTCCAGTTCATCCCAAAGGGGTTCAGTGAGGTTGAGGTCAGGGCTCTGTGCAGCCACTCAAGCTCTTCCACACCAACCTAGGCAAACCCTGTGTTTATGAAACTCAGCTGCTTTGTGCACAGGTAGGATACGGTCATGCTGGAGCAGGAAAGGAGCTTCTTCCCCAAACTGTGGTCACAAAGCAGGAAGCACACAATTTTCTAGAATGTGTTTGTATGCTCCATGGGTGAGGCTGAAACAGCTCAGCTCAATTGTTACAAGAGGATTCACATACTTTTAGCCATACAGTGCATGTTTGGTAAACATTAGTGACTGTTGCTAAAAGATGTACAAACCAAAACAAAAGCAAAACAGCTCTCCTCAATATTTTCATTAAACATTAATATTTCTTTATCACCCCAGGAAACGGAAAACAGTTTTGGCCTTGCAGAATTTTCTTTATGAAAAGTGGATCCTGTTAGTGAGCTGAACGCTGTTCTGAACTCTGTGCTGTGACAACAAAGGAACTAAAAAAAACAGCCCTCAAAACTGAAATCCCCTTCATCATACTTTTCTTCATGCAGCAACAAAAATCTGCCCATCTGTACCATCAACAGGAATGTTTAAATATTTTCTCACATGCCATCTGGTCACAAACGTTGTGTTTTCTGTTGAAGCTGAAAGCACTGTAAAGGCCTTTTATTTTCTCAAGAATGACTAATTGGAATTCAGTTTGGGCATCACCGGATGTTGAATGGATGTCTGTGGGCCATTTGAGTGACCACCTGAAAGCACCACTGTTAAACTTAAAACTGTGATAAAAGCAAGTCATGGACACTTCTTAAAATGCTATCTAATTTAAATGTGTGCCTGTGTGCCTACCCTGTGATGGAATACCGTCTCAACCACATTGTGGTCCCCAGTCACACCGGGATGGGACCACTGCAAACCTGACCAGAACAAGCATTAAAAAATAATGGGTGGATGGATATTTGTGACTACATTTCCTTCCTTTTCATTTCGGCAGGTATTCAGTCAAGTCATCAATTGTGACAGCACTTTAAATGACACTTTTGCAGGTGAGGGGAATATTTTTAAGAGATGAAGACTTTTAGGAGATTCTGCAGTGATTTTTTTGCTTTTGCTTTTTGCAGTTGTTGACTATTTGGTTACATGCATGAATGTGGAGCATCAGTGGTGCTGAGCACAACAGTTTTCTTGGTAGGAACAGGAAGTAGCACAGAGCTCAAGGAACTGGAGACTAACATTCTTCGAAACCTCATGGCAAAGGATCGTGTAACATATTGTAAAAGTAAAATGAAAGTTGCTTTGGGTAGGAGTAGAAGCACCGTCCAGTCAAATAAATGACATTGGCTTTAGGGCCAGGTGGTCATGGCTGAGTTCTTGCCACAAGAGGACCCATCAGTCTTTGCTCTGACAGTGAAAGCTCCTGGATAGCAGTTGGGCCTGAAGGCAGCAAGCAGAGTGATTTGTTCTTCTGTATTTTATCATTTGTAAACAACTTGAAGGGAGATGGCATGTGATGCTTGTCACCTGTGTGACGTGGAGACTGAGAAATGAGGTCTCTTTTTGGGAAGTTAAGAGGACCTTGATGCCCCAGTCCACCACTGGCCTAACTAGACCTCTGCTTATCAGGCAGAAACACACGTCTTGGCGGTCAGAGGAGCACAGCGGTCCTCCAGCTTAATCAAAATCCCACCCTGAGCTGCCACATCAAAAATAACCAAATATTTGCCAAGCCTTGCATTACTTTTGTCCAGTTTCTAGGTTTTTTGCTTAACTTTCATGGAGAATCCGACTGCAAGTCCTTCCTTTCATAAAAGAAAATAATCACGGTTTCATAACAGAATACAGTCAGGTTTTTGCTTGGTCACAGAGGTAAACACACTTCTCTGTCCTGAATTGGCTCACATCAGTTAATCCTATAAGTTGCATTCCAATTAAAATGTGATAAAACCAAAACGTGTGTGTGTGAGGAATGAATTGCAAATGTAAATTCAGGCATAAAGTTGAACACAGAGAAATGCAACAACACACCTGAATAAAGATGAGCAAATGAGCTGTGAGATGAGCAACTTCGAATGAATGGTGGAAGCTCTGCCATCTGAGTTTTTCTGCCATTAATAACAAATTAGCATCCAAAATGCTAGGAGTAGATGAACTGCTTTGGTTAAAAAATGCATCAAAAAGTCAGTCTAAGAATAATTAATATTTATAAGAATAATGTAAGAGTCAGACTACATTTGGGTGCCAAAGTATAAAATTAATTATTTGACTACTGATATTGATTTGTATTTCCATTTATTTATAAATCCATACATTTTGCTTTATTTCGATGCTAAAAATTCAGCTGCATTCACTGTGTCTCGGAAACAATCAATCTTTTATGGTGTGCATTCAAAGCCCAATAGAGGGAAGAACCAAAAACCTCACTGGGATGAGCCCTGCAAAATGGGTTTTTTCCTCACTCACAATTTGACAGAGTGACCAGAGGACATAGACAGAGAAACGGCAGGACAGCAGTGGTGAAGGCTGTTTCCCAGGGACCCCCCCCCCCACACACACACACACACACACACACACACACACACAGAGTTTAAGTAGAGTCAGGCATAGTGCTTATTACTTGGCCCATGTGACCTGTGTGTGGATGGATTCTGCTCCCCACACACAGCACACAGCAGAACACACACCTCCCGCAGGGCTGTGGATGAGTCCAGATCATTAGAAACACAAGAGTGCACCAAGAAATGTGAGCTTAAAATCCCCACTTCTCCAAGCCCCTGCTGAAAAACTGTTATTTACATCGCCACTCTGATATTAGAAAAAAGCAATTATCTCCACTGATGGGGCGAGTTTCTCCGCAATATTCTGCACCAAGCATGATGGCACTCAGTCTTACGTGATGGATGCGGGTGAACAGAAGAAATACGTTTAAGTGATTTGTCCAAAAACCCAGCGTCAACAAACCTGTGAGCTTCATACCTTGCAGGTTTATTCCACACAACATGACCAACAGGTCTTTTTGGAACCCAACCATGCTTTAGCCAGCTTGATGTAGAGTGCATTTCATTTTTGTGCAAACTTGAGCGTCACGAGGAATTTGCATGATGAACTTCCCTCAAAATCCCATGTGGCCTGCAGTCTGAAGGCAGAGAGAAGAGCAAACACAACAGACACCAACAGAAAAGTTACGTAAAAAAATTTTTTCACTTCTTTTTCACTACTTCTGTTTCTCGAAGGAGAAAATACAGTTATTGGGAGCAACTTTTAAGAGTAGCAGAAGTGGTTTAGTGGGAATTGTGTTACAATTTGTAACAATAAAAGTTACAAAACTGCAGTGGTATTCCTGCCACAAAAGGTATCGACATACAATGAAAAATGTGAGAATTGTGAGGGTTTTCTGTACCAAACAGCATTTTGGCATTCAGTGTCATCCAGCATAACTAACTATTAAACCAAACTAAATGCAGACACATGCAGAACAATGCTCTTCAAATATTACTTAATAATACTTTTGTTCCTTCTCATTAAAAACAAGTCTGGACTGCGTTGCATCTTGATAAAATGCAGCAAATCCCACACTTAATCAAAAACTCTGAGATTACATGCTTGCTTTTATTTTTTCTTCCCTTCTCTTAAAATATACTGGCACAGAAAGAAATTAGACATATATTTTATGAAACTTCACATTTTCTTGCTACTTTGTTCAATTCTGTAGACTGAATAAAGAAAAAATACAAATACAGTAACTGTGTCAACAAAATAAAACAAGAATGTAACCTGGGGAGATGACTTCACATCTGATTTTAAGCGAACGTAGGAGATAAAAACAAAACAACAGGCAAAATGCAAGAAAAGTAGAGTAGAGCTTATTTGTCAAGTACATAGCAACCGAGTACACCATGCAACGAAATGCGTCCTGACGCAACAGGAGACTGTGCGTGGTTACATTCCAGAAAGAAGAAAATGTATGAGTACAGAACAACTCGAAAAAATTTACGAGTAAAGAACAAAAAAAACAAACAGTCAGACAGTCAGACTTCATAGAGTACATGTTTCAGTACATTTCACTACATTTTCAGCCATCGTGTCGGCGCCAAATGCCGCGAGATTTCACAAACTTAGCGAAAGTACCTGTTAAATGAAGAAAACAGCAGTAGTCTGTAACCACCAGGAGAATCCATTCCTTCCCAACTGTGACATCATTTAGCCTCAGTTAGGCTCTCCAGCAGGATTTTGACTCAACCAAAATGGACAAGAAGTTTCCTCACAAACATCTGCTCGGCATCACTGACATCTGTTGGAAACACTTGACCATTACAGCTCCCTCCAAGAGCTGCAGGGAGAAGAACCAAATTTTTTAAGAACTCCATAAAACAGAAATAACATTGCAAGAATCCCCCCCATTACACTTATGTTGTATTTTATTTTTATTTTACTCATTACCCTCCTGGAATTACAGGAGCTCAGTAAATGGGAGACCAGAAGTCCAATGCTGGTACTCACTGGTAATCAGTAATGGTACTTGCATGTTTCACTCACAGTACAGATGGTCCCCGAGTCACAATGGCCCGACTTAGGATTTTTCAACTTTACAATGATGCGATAGCAATGGGCATTCAGTAGGAACTGTACGTTGAATTTTGAACTGCAATTATTTTTTCCCTGGCAAGCGATATGCGGTACGATGCTCTCTCATGATGCTGGGAAGCGGCAGGGATCCACCTCTCCCAGTCTGCCATGCAGTCGCTAGTGTACACAACCGATACTCTACAGTGTTCTGTGTTGCCAGAGTTTTTTTGGATACCCCCCCCCCCCCGTATCTACGTTGTGTTTTGTGCATTCATAGTGTCTATGAAATGCCAATAAGTTTTTCCTGCTACTGGTGAGCAGAAGAATAGGAAGGCAATTACTCTTGAGGAGAAACTCAAAATAACTGCCCAGCATGAAGGCTGCAAGCCCATAATGGCCGTAATAATGTTTAAGGTAGGCTAGGCTAGGCTATGATGTTCGATAGGTTAGGTCAACTTGCGATGGGTTTATCAGAAAGTAACCCCTTTGTAAGTTGGGGACTGTCTGTACTGGGATGTGTTCTCGTGTACTGACAATTCTCATAAGCTTTTTGTCCCCCGCTGACCACGCTCTGGCTGAGCTGCTTTACCAGCAAGAAAACTGCTGCAGTACTCAGAAATTATATATAAGAGTCTTCATAGTTATGTCTCAGTACACAAAGTGCACTAAGTTACGCTGTAAGTCAACTTGTGTCACTTTCATACCATTTGCTCCAAAATTTTGTCCCCTTCATTAAAGAAATGTTTGCTGTAACCATAAAAAAAATCTGTATCTTTTATTCACCGCAGTTTAATCCTTAATAGTTTACTGATAACATGGATGGCCAAAAGTATATGGACACCTGAGCATCACCCCCCCATATGTTCTGCTTGAAGGGCCCATTCCAAACCCATGGGCATTAATATGGAGTTTTTCCTCCCCTTTGCTGTTATAAGAGCCCCCATTCTTCTGGGAAGACTTTAAATTTTGGAAATTTGTGCCCAGTTGGCCACAAGAGCATCATTGAGGTCTGGCACTGATGCTTTCCCTACCCACCTGTCCAAGGACCATCCTAGTCTGGTTTTTACACCTCTTTCACAAAAAAACAGAAAAACTGCAGTGAATGAAAGTGACATCGATTTTACAGACTCCTGTCTGCTCTATTCCGATCTTGGATGCACCGCAGCTTGGGTATGTTGCTGCTCTTTTCTCATAATTTCTATGACCCAGTATTGCTGCTGGAAAAAGAATAAAAACTAAATTAAAAAAAAAAATTATTCTACCACCAGCATGTACTCCGTGCTCCGTCCATGCTTGGACTCCCAGCGAAGCTTCTGTCTCTTTTGAGGACATCTAGTGCGACTTCAATTCAGCTCATATCTCACCACCTTTAAAGAAGTCTTGAGTTCAGTTAAGTTCAATATCCTCTCCCTCCTGCTCCCTGCAGTGCTGTCCAGCTTCTCCTGGGAGATCTCCCTTTCCAAGGCCAGCTGAGAGATGTAATGACAGGGTGAGAAGATTAGCTAATGCACTTTTAAATTTCCTGAACTGAATGCCAACTTGGAGAAAGCAGTAGGTGATAAATGAATAAAAGTGAAGGTATATGGGTCAGCCGAGGTTTTGGCTATAAACTACAGTGAATGATACCTTATGAAGCCCCAAAACTTCCCAAAACAGGGGTGGACAATGTAATCTTGATGAGGATGACAGTCAGAAAATAATCACTGAACACAGACAAGAGGGAAAAAGCCAAAGCCTTCATTACACAATCAGCTGCAAATGACTGAATTTCTGAGCTGCTGGGGGGCTCAGCTGAGAACAGGGCGATGGGGCTGAGTGACACCACGGCCTCTTGCGGGAAACAATAACGACAGTTGTTCCCCCGTCCACCAAACGTGATGCAGGAAATACAAACGGAATTACTGACCGAACAAATGAGGAGGGGTCTGATGTTATTTTGCTTTTGTTTAAGGAATCCTTAAAATATACAGATAAGAACCAACATGGTCCAGAATGGTCTATAATCCTTATAATCCACCTGTCCATTTTCAGTAACCACTTTTGTTTTGGTCAGGGTTGGGTCAGAATCTTTATACAGAACCCTTACAGCAATCCTTAAAAGTGCATAAGCCAACAAGGTTCAGTTTACTGCTGAGAAGTCAAAATGAAGTATCAGGGGAAGAGAAAGGAAAGATTTTAGGAAAAATTGGTTCATGCACTCCATCTACAGAGGTACAGGCGTTGGGGTGAAGGGTTGAATCGCAGCCTTGTTGTGCCCCGTAAGCACAGAACTTACTCTGAACTGACACTGTAAAAATACTATGCTGTGGAAATGGGACAGACAGGAAGTAGTTCAGAATAAATAACCCAGTGTTACCCTGTATGATCCTTTGAAGAACAGCATCACTGAAATAAATGCAAAGGAAGTAAGTCTGCATAAAGCAAAATGATGAAATTGAACAAAGTGTAGGTGCATGCGTTCCCCACCTTGGCCAAATGATCTTCACTCAGGGTCGATTTAACTGTTGGGATTTTACCAGGTAGAAGTAAAGTGGCCCTGAATGGATATCATTAACCTGGATTTAACTAACACCTTTGTCCCAGATGACAAAGTGTTAGATAATCAGTTTTGCAGCGATTTGCCCATTTTTTACAGCAGGACATTTGCAATGCAATGCATTCATTCACGGAAAGCACTTTGGTAAAAGGTGCTTCGGCAACACTGGATCCAGGTGGTCCTGCACATCTACTGCCACTGGACGGCCACAATTTGCATACTGCGTGATGTAAATACTGTATATGCTACACAGCATGTGTTATGTTATAGTATTTATGCTTATTACATTATTGGAGCGATAATAATGTTTAAGGTTTTGCGAAAATAATACGGAACACCGTATAATACAATATTGCGTTACAGGAATTTATTGTCACTTGTCATTCGCCACGGTCCAGTCGTCGGCGGGTGTGGCGGCGGGCAGGTGACGGGCAGGTGACGATCGGGTCGTGTCCACACTGGACCAGAACACAAAACGGGAACGTCCGCACGGCAGCGTCGGGGGGGAGCCCGCAATCCCACCATGGAGGGCTGATGGCCATCCCTGACCGTCCGGCCGCTACTGATCGCCTTCGGCTGCTTGTCGCGGAGTCGCACGGCGCGGGGAATGTGGTGAGCGGCAACCTCTGGTCGCCTTACGGCCGCCGTTTTCGCCCGGGCGCCTTCCTGCAGCGCTCTTTGTGTGAATGGACCGCGTTTGCACGACCGCGGTCGCCTCGTTGAAAGCGTCCGAATTTAGCGCATTTCACGCTGCACGAAATTCGGAATCTCGCGTGTCCGCAAAACACCTTCTGCTGCGCGGTAGCGGACGGCATGGTTTTTGCCTATTTTGAAAGCGGCCGTGTGTTTTTGAAGCCGATGGGCGCGAGTCCTTTTCCAGCGATCGGCGGGCGATCGATCCGGGGAATTCGTCCACAGCATGGGCTCCAGACACCGCGGTCCCCAGCTCGATTGTTCTGTATATCACAGAATAGTTGTCTGTGACACCTTCCTGTCATCATCGTCGTCATTATTATTATTATTATTATTATTATTGCTGTTGTTGTGAATGTTCTCAGCAGTGCCCAAGTGGCCTACATGTAAATACGGCGTCTTAATCGTGCATGTTTACAGCATAAACGTCGGGGAGGGGGGGGCGTTTCCCCAAAGTCCCAGCAACCCGAACCCCCCAGCAAATGTAACTCCGCCGAGCGCGATTGCTTTTGCTTTTGTTCGTCTGATGCCAAACAGGTTGCAGTTTACAGCGCTGCGTTCGGTCATGTTGCGGGCTTCAGGGATCCTACCGGCCGGTCCGCGTCTATCCGCCTGCCTGCCTGCCTGCCTGTCCGGGGTTTTGTGGATTAACCACCCCGTTGCTCCCTTTAGCACAATTCGCCCACATCTAGTTCGTGCGGTCCGGTTGGGCGCCGAGGGCGAAGTCGCCTTCACTGTCGCAGCGGGGCGCGCGCGTCACCCGAGCGCGTGTCAGGTGAGGGCGCCCTCGAGGCCCCGCCTCCGCGCGAGGAGGACCGCTCCTCGCGCGCCTTCAGGCCTGTTGCTGGGCGGCGCGAGCGCGCCGGAAGCTGCTGAGGTGACCGTTGGGCGCGCGCGTTCCCATCGCAAGTAGAAATGCTTTTCTGTCATCACTTATTTCACCTTAAGTTAAGGCAAACATACACTGCCCGGCCAAAAAAGAAGACACACGCTCCAATATTTGGCTGGAGCGCCTTTGGCTTTCATTATTTGGCATCGTTTCGATAAGCTTATGCAATGTCACAACCTTTATTTCCGTCCAGAGTTGTATTCATTTTTCGCAGATCTTTCCATCCAGGTCTTGTATTGATGGGAGAGTCGGAGCGCCGCGTAAAGTCTTCTCCAGCCCATCCCAAAGATTCAAAGATTCTCAATGGGGTTAAGGTCTGGATTCTGTGGTGGCCAATCCATGTGTGGAAATGATGTCTCTCTCGTGCTCCCCGAAGCACTCTTTCACTATTTGAGCCCCATGAATCCTGGCATTGAAGAAGAAACCCATTGATGGAAAAACCCAGCCATTCAGTATATTCAGGTAGTCAGCTCACCTCATTTTTTGGGCACACAACGTTGCTGAACCTACACCTGACCGACTGAAGCAACCCCACATCATAACACCAAGTTAAATCCTGGTGGTCACTTTTTTTTGGCCGGGCAGTGTATGACAACTTGGTTCGATATAATTTGCAGTTTTAATGGGTCGGATTGATCTGAATTTAAAATCTATTATGTATGTATTGGTTCACTTTTCCGGCTGTGAACGCGTGCATCGCTTGATTTGATGTAATCCTCTGCACCCAAAGTTGAGCAGTTGTCTAAGTAAGGAGAGAATAAAATGCTTTACATCAGCCTTGTAATTGTTCACCCGCAAATATCTGGTCAAATCTTGAAAAAATATTGAAGTTTTCACAAGGCATCAAAAAATATTTTTGAAAACATCACATAATACAAACTAATGATGACCATATGCATCTGTTTCTTACCATCACTCCTACAGGTACACTTTTCACCCATCCTGCTTCTCCACTGACTGAAGACAATGAGCGCCACTCCAACCCCCGAAGGGAGCCCAGCTCCGCACAGTCCTAATCTCCAGCTCCCCGATGGCAACATCTCCCCTTTTAGCCCAACACGTGCCCGCACACCTCTGGCTGCTGTCATGCAAAGCCCAGTGAGTGCTTCTATAGTACTTACAGATCCTCCTTAACCCTCCTTACAAGTTGCTTTTCTATTCCACTTTTTTCCGTTAAAATCACTACTGCAAAGGCCACACTGGGTCTAATGCACCCATTCCATCTGCTACCACAAGTGCTACTGTATGCCACAAAAGAGCAGAAAGGTAGCTGAAACTGAAGATATGAGATGCCCACAGGCCTACATTTTGTGTACATTGGTTTTAGATTATCTGAGCAATGACTTTATCACATTCATACATACATGCACAATACTACAACAATCCCAGTATCAGAACACTCTACATTCAAATTGTTGCCTTAATGACTCTAATTTGCTATAACAAATTTATATTGAAAGCTTATCAATAATAAAAAAATAAAATGAAAATAAAGTACAAAAAATACCACACTGTAACAAAAATAATATTGTATGTGTTGTAATAAATCATATTGCATACTGTTATAAACTTATCTGGATCAAAAGTTTAAAATGCACTCTCAACTCTTACTAATAGTTTAGCTTTGTGTAAATATGTCTGCATTGTATCACTAGATTTACTTTGATTTAACCTAGATAATTCAGCTGGATGTCGATCAGTTCTCAGAGGAAGAGGAGAAGGAGGAAGGATTTTTGCATAAGGGCAAATCCTTCTTGTTCTGGACAAGAGATTTTTACAAGACGTTTTAGAGCAGCAGATTCAGTGATCTCACTAAGTATGGAATATGACAATGACACAAGCAGGAGCCTTGCTGTCAGCACCCCAGCTGATAATGCTATCGCAAGTTATATAAGGAGATTTACATAAGAAAATGGCATGAAGGCAAAGAAAGTTCCATACTGAATATTTTTTCACTCATTCTCTAGGCCACCAATGGAAAAAACTGATAGAACTGCGTGCTCCCTCCAACACAGCAAACCTCATAAGCCTCTCTTCTTCACTTTAGTCCAAGATACCCAGTATGACTTTTAGCCTTGTTGTTATCAGCAATGATTTAACTAAATTTAATCTTTTTAAACAAATCTTTTATTATTTAAATTCAGCACTTGCAAAATGTCCTTTACTGTGCGTAATGTACCATGCGTTATACATCTGCAAATGAATGGCTCCATTAGCTGTGTTCTAGTTAGATAGCTGGTGTTTACAGTATTTTATCATTTGGAAGTCTTGGGTTAATAGTTATGTAGGTACTTTCAAATGGGCTGGGAACATTTTTTTTCCCTATTTAAAATAATGGGAAATAGACATTCAGTATCCAAAATTTTGGCATCCCACTTTTCAGGAATGAATTAGATTCAGATACTGAAGGATTAGTGTATACTCATCTGCTACTGTATGTATGCTCTGTATATGGACATACTATCATGTGCATAGTATTCTCCTTAGAATTTGTGAGCACTGTGTGTATGTTACAGACCTTCAGAGAGGAGCTGGATGTATTGATCCAAGATCAGGTGAAGAAGGGCAGCAGTTCCTCCAGCCTGTGGGCCCTGCGGCAGATTGCTGACTACCTTTCCCACTCCAGTGCCACCTCAGTCCTCCCAACCTCACCTTCTCGTAGGTCCTCCTCTCCCCTTCCTCAAGTCTATAGGGTACCACGTACTACGGTGTATGGCCCTTCAACACACTAACTTGTTATTATCAACTTTGATCTTCATAAATAACATCAGATTTTAACTGATATTGTACACTGTTTTCTGATATGATACCACCTGCTTCATCTTTGCAAATGGCTCATAGTTAATAGCAAAATATTAAAATAAAATAAAAAATGCAAAGTTATATATCAACAATGTCAAAATTCATTTGGTCTCCAATTTCAGCACAACTACAGTACATGTTTATATGTACCTGATAACATGAAGCTTTAATAGGTCTGTCTCATGTGGTGTGACTGCAGCAGTAAAGGACGTAATATCATTTAGCAAATACCAAAATGGAGTTTTCTGATCCCATGCACCAATATTATTACGCGTTAGGACATTGGTTCCTTTCTTCAGACTCGGCAACAGTGACGCCAATCAATGACCTGCACAGCATGGAGCCGAACTGTATGGGGAAGGCAGAGAGGCTGCAGCGGTGTAAGCTAGCCAGCACATACCGTCTGCTGGACCTCTATGGCTGGGGCCAGATGGATCATGGACATGTCACGGTGAGGTGGCTCATTAGCCTGGCGGTTTGTGTGCATCTACTGTATGTCTGACTGTGTATTTATGTGTGCCACTGAATATCTCTGTGTGTAACTCAGTGTAAATGTGTGTGAATATGTCTCTGTGTCTGACTATGTCAGCTACGTATCAATAAGGAACAGGATCACTTCCTTGTGCTCCCAGATGGCCTGTCATACAACGAGGCTACGGCCCTCAGCCTGGTGAGTGACAGATGACCTAATCAACCACACACACACACACACACACACACACAAAATTAATTACCTTCTATTTCATAACTAGGATGGATGTCGATGGCCACAGCTCTGAATAGTGTTTTGGTGTTGCCCAGGTGAAGGTAAACATTTTAGGGGAGCTGGTGGAACAGAGCAGCACAACACTTGGGATCGACATTGGAGGCTTCAGCTTGCACTCTGCCATCTACTCTGCCAGGCCTGACGTGCGCTGCCTGTTGCACCTGCACACTCCTGCATCTATGGCGGTAAGCGCTTGTGGAGGGACAGAGTCAGAGCCAAACATGTAGATGGAAAAGCCACTGTCACATTCTACCATGTTATTCAGTTTTTCAGTGCATGCCTTTTTTCTACAGCTACTAACTCCAAAGCTTATAAATAAGGTTATATTAGGGCACAAAACTGGGTATAAGTACTGTTAAATGAATGCAAAGTATATAGACTTTATATATATATATATATATATATATATATATATATATATATATATATAAGCCATTGTCCTCACTATTACTATAGTAGAGTAGATACTTGCTCTAGCAAGTATACTCAGCTCTGCAGATATGTGCAGATTTTGTAAGGTGCCTTGGATAAATGCATCAGCTAAGCTACAGATTAATAATGACAATGGCTGTCTGCATTCTCTCCAATCTTCTTGGGCTCTTTCAAGTATCACTTCTTTCTCCCCCTGACACTGAGGTCACATTTGTCTGTGAAGGTGTCAGCCATGAAGTGTGGTCTCCTGCCGCTATCTCATGAGGCCCTGTTGGTGGGTGAGGTGGCCTATTACAGCTACAGTGGTGAGATGGAAGAGACTGGTGACAAGGTGGAACTACAGAAAAGCTTGGGCCCAACTTGCAAGGTCAGGAAGTCTGACAGTGGAAAAGGGTCGGTGGGGTTCATTTAAGCATTTTATGAGAAAAGGAGTGCTGCACAAATTTACAAAAATTAGTGCCATTTGTACTTAGGTGCTAGTCCTAAGGAACCATGGCATTGTGGCTCTGGGAGAGTCAGTGGAAGAAGCCTTTTATATCCTGTATCACATCCAAGCAGCCTGCCAGATACAGGTGAGAAAGGGACACTTTTGTGGCCATCCTACTGCACCAAGCAACATCTCTGTAATGGGAAGGCTGTCATTCACACCTGGGTGGGGGGCTGTGTAAAAATAGACCTGTCTGTCACTATACAGTTCCACCTCTCACTTGTAGGTGTCAGCCATGTGCAGTGCTGGCGGACAGAAGAACCTGATCCTGCTGGACCGGGCCACCCAGAAGCCGTGTCCAACTGGCACCGTGGGCTGGGCAGGCTCTACCTTCGGTCCTTTGCACAAGAGTCGACTTGGAGAACATGAATTTGAAGCACTCATGAGGACTCTGGACAATCTGGTGAGGCTTTAAGGGTGCACAAGCTCTTTTTGGGAAATAGACTGACCAAAACAGACACACATTTGCATAGAGAGAGTCACATAGACATACATGTGCAAATTTGGGTATACATGCACAGATAAAGTCAAAGCATGCCTATGGGCTGTGATTATGTTTAAATTCTTGTTTCGGTTATAATCTTTTACCAATTCATGCAGCAGAGAAAACCAAATAAGCCACTTCAAAAGTACATATGAAAAATGTTGGTACAAGAAAACGGCTTGTGCAAATATATACCCTCTTTCAAAACAATGGGCTTATGAATTCCATATAATGAAACATGCATTTTACATCCATAAATGTTCTTCATGCAATTCTGAAAAAGATGCAACAGACATGCATATGAAGTAAGCCTCTAGATAAAAGGTTAGCCATGTGGATATGGAATAAACAGTCATGAAAACTTTAAAGTAAATTCCAAAACACAATAAACACATTTAACTATGTAAAGGAACAGTTATAAAACATGAAAAAGTCCAGGAGGGGGATACTTTTTATAGGTACTGTATAAGGAGATTTTTGGACCACCACTTTGCACTTGACAAGTGGTTCTTGCTAATAATTGAATGAACCAAAATGTAAAATTAAAAGACAGGATAGAAGACAGCGCTTCTGCAACCTTTGGCCATTGTGGCAGCAGCACTGTGTCTGCAAATGATTGCTGTACATGTACAAATGAACATGTTGGGAGGCAGTAGACTCAATACCCACACTGGTGAAGGCTCTCTTGTCCACGGGCAGGGGTACCGCACAGGCTATGCATATCGCTTTCCAGTGCTGTTGGAGAGGGCACGGACCCGGCGGGAGGTGGAGGTTGCCGCCGCCGCTACTGCTTTCCCCCTGGAGGGAGGAGGCACCCATCGGTACCTGTGGCCACCATCCCATGCCTATAAGCAAAAGCTGGAGAAGACGCGATGGCTCAACAGGCCAAACAGCTGCCGAAGCCAAGATAGCCCAAGGCATCAGCACAGCACAGTGAGGACATACAGTGGGATGTTGGAGTTTAATGGGGCTGCACATAACCCATAATCCTATTTCAGTCTTTTCCCGAATAAATCACATCCAGGATTTAAAAGCGATGCAGATCTTTAATCTTTAAGACACATACCCAGCTATCAAAAACCCTATTTTTTCATTACATTTTGTGAAATTTATAAATATACAGTGTGCAGGCATCATAGAGCCTGAAAATGAGATCTTAGATGGTCCAAGGGTTCATTTGGTGGAACTGCACTCAAAAATCTTCTGTAATGTGCACTAACCATGGGTTAGTCTTGACAGTGGGATTCTGTGTTCTGTGCTGCCACTGAAAGCTGCTTCCCTCTCCCCCTTCTGTCTTTTTCTCTGTCGGTCCACAGCTCTCTGCAATGCAGGGGTAATTCATAGTCCTGTGCTGGTTACTGCAGTGCCTGCACTGCCCTCTGCCGGAGACATCATGCTCTTTCATGCAAACGTTTCATAAAAACATCACAAGCAGATGTGCACTTGAAAGCAATTGAATAAAAATACTTTAAAATGCTTTTTCTGAATATGCATGCCTATATGATGTTTTTTCAGTTTCCTAAGAAGAAACAAAATCAAGATGCATTCAAATACGAAGATATTTTTAAAGCTATGCCTCAGTTATAACTGCAGACCAGCACAAGCACAACAGAGATACAGAACAGATCACCAGACCTGGGGTGACTGATTTTTCATATTTCTTACTCTTTACAAAATCTCTTCCCCATTTTTCATTTCAGTGGTTGAAAGTGGGGGAGATGAGACGGGGCAGCAGCTCGGCCACGAAGATGGAGAGTGCCAACCAGTTTGTGCCACTATTTACCAACCCCCAGGAGGTTTTGGAGATCCGGAAAAAGGTAGAAAACATGCTGATAGCACTCACGGAACTTATCTTGTGCAGTCTTGGCAACAGATAAGGTGGATCTAACATTTCAAAATTATCAGTAAGAAAAAGAAAGTGATAAATTTAACTGCCTCAGGATGGTTTAAAATGTCAAAGCCTAACTCCAGGCACTGTATTTCTCCCTTACAGATCCGGGAACAGCACCGACAAGAGACAAACTGGGCTGGACCCCAGTCCCATTTACTGGCCAGTGTTCTGTGTAACCAGGGCCTTAGCCAGGTATGGTTAGGTACTGCACAAACTCACAGGAAGAACAGACATCCTAATGTCAAGTACACAGAGTTTACAATGAGCATATGTGCCTGAAAACAAGTACAACACCTCCTTATGAACTTAATTGAGACCAAGCATTCGTTCCTGACTTGAGAAATTTACAAGTTAAATGTAGCTTAGTATGGGTGAGGGGCTTCTTACCAGTTCTGTGTAAAGTGACTTCTGTAATGTGGTATTAGATTAAGTAACTATTTCAGAACAGAGTGGAAAATACCCCCCCCCCCCTTATTTTCTGACTGAGGACAGTAAAGGGGCAGTAAAGGTTTGACTTGCAATAGTCAATAGAGTGATCTCAGATCCCTTGCAGATGTGATTGTGTTTGACACCATTCAAATATGTACGAATAACTGCATGAAAACGATAACATACAAATAAAGCCTCAGGAAAAAGTGTTTACTGCCACGGTGTAGTGAAAATTAACTTTATTTCCTTAGGAATTTGACTTGGACCTAGACGGGGGTTGCCCTGGGTCTCAGGTGCTTCCAGAACTTGATACCCCCAATCCCTTCAGTCTGCTGACAGACCAGGAGTTGGAGGAGTATCGGCAGGAGGTGCAGAGGAAGCAGTGCTTGGAACTGGAGAACGGTACACCGTCATCATACTCTCTCACTGCACATCAGTCTTGCCCGTGCCCTTTCAACACTTGTCTCTTTCTGTCGTGCAAACCTCTCCATCATCACCTTTTTATCAGACCAGATCAGATCAGATCAGTTCCTCAACATTACATGCATTTCACCTCTACTTCTCTCATTTCACTATTCTTGGGGCTTTTCTATAACAGGTGGGGAGCAGCTGGCAGACAAGGGAGTGGATACCCCCCAGACTGAATCCCCTACCAGGGATCCCTCGACATGGCCCGTCCCACCCACAGGTATGATGCCCTCACACAAACTCAGTTAAAAACAGACAAAACTCAGTGCAAGTCAAGCACTGAGCTACTGTCGCTGTTAATCTGCTGTAGCCTTGTGTCTTTTTGCCCCCCTTGGACAGATGATGGGAAGCAGGAGAAACAAAAACAGCAGGAGGTAGAGCAGAGTCTGCAGAATGAGATGAAGATTCTGACCATCACAGAGACATTGCCTGCATCTCCCACAGCACTCCCTGCTGAACCACAAGCCACATCTCCTGCAAAACCCCCAGCCAAGCTTCCTGGCAACACCCCAGAGAACTCACCCTCAAAGAAGAAGAAAAAGTTCAGGACCCCCTCCTTCCTGAAGAGGAGCAAGAAGCAGAAGGAGAAGGCTGAAGTCTGAGTGACCTTGTCATATGGACTACGTTCCTGCTCGCGGAGCTGAGTTGTAGCTACAGACAGAATATGCATTTCTCAGAAATTTCATCCATAACTTCGACTCAGCAAGCTTGCATAGGGAGATCTTCTGACAGCATTTACTTGAACTTTCATTATCAAAAAAGAATAAGCACAGGGAGATGTGTGTGCTGAAGTAAGGTCAGTTACTCAACGATGCAGGCAAGTTGAACTACGTGGACAGAGCTGTGTTCTTACCCATACTGATCCACTCAGTCACACAGAAGCACAACATGCAAACTAAATTTGGATTAAAACTGAGTAAAAAGCAGAACGATAAGCAATTTCTGTTGATGTAGCAAGAGATCATTTTCTGGGGTCAAAGTGGTTAAACAGCTGATTATTACTGCAGGTGTCATGTAAAGTGCATTGCATAAGATACTAGAGTGCTGTCTGTGAGGTGATGTAGAAGAGTATTTGCTCAATTCCTTAGAAATATTTTTAATTTTTTACTGTAAATTAAAAAAAAACGGGCACTTCCAACAGTCTTTAACAACGATTAACACAAGTTCTTTCCTTCAAGTTACTACAGAGAAGTAACAAATAGGACTGTTCCCTTTCTTCTCATTCCAGTTGCAGAAACAACCATAGTCCTGACTGGTGAAACCACTCTGTGTCTCCCTGAAACAGAACAAATACCAATTTACAAATTAATGTTAACTGTAAATTTAAATCAGAATTGGAAAGAAAATGTTTGCCGTATAATTTACACTCGCATTTGTTAGGGCGCGCTGCACATTTCTTGTTCTTTGAAAATGTTTAAATATCTGCAATGTGAATGTATATGAAACTGCTTGTATGAGAAAATTTTTCTTTGGATTACTGGCAATATTACTTCATTAGCATCATTAAGGTTGATATGTGTACTTCCTAAACCTTAGACATATTGGCTGCCTGTTAGCTGGCAACAGACCGAGATTTCGGGCCCATTCGGCACTCCTCATTAAAGTTTAAACCAGTTTTATGCATTTCTCTTTTTCAGATTCACAAGGCGCGCGGTTCAGCAAGTTACACATTAGAGTGCGTCACAGCCGATGGCACTGTCAAGTGACACGGGTGACACCGTCACTGCTGATGCCCTGTTGACTGTTTGGCACCCTTCGGTAATGAGGGTCTCACTAAGACCACTCCATGTGATGCTCGCACATTCTTTTCCTATTTTGTGCCAAAAGCAGTACAGAGCACCACACGTGACAAAAATGAGTCTTACAGTCAACATTGCAACATAAATAGTGCTTAGTATATAGTTTATTTATAAATGGATACTTCGACATGCAAATTACAGGTTAAAGTCTTTCCAGGATAAGAACTTGCGAACTGCGTAAAGGGTGTGTATCTTTCACGGTAAAGAAGGTTTATCTCCACCAGAAAAATCGCCATTAACCCCGGTGATGTACTGGCTGAATCGCAGCTGAAAAAATCTGTTTGGCTTCCATAATCTGCAGCTCACGGTCTGTGGCTGTTCAGTTTAACTTCAGCTTCAGCTCTGAAACAAGCGACTGTGTTAAATAAGCCGAGAAGCAGACGGGAGTCCAAATACAGTAGAGAAGAGCAGGAACAAACAGTGACACAGTTCAAGCCCACTGTAAAGAGTGTAAACAAGGCCAGCGTGGTGAAAGAGAGGAACGCTGTAGGAAAAGAGATAGGCGTGTGCCCGTTGCACACAGACGGAGGGGTGCCATGCTGGCTGTCTTATCGCACAGCAGCGGCCTCCTGAGAATTTCACACGCCAGTGGAAACACCTCGTTTGACAGTCATGTCAAACATCTCCTCTTGAGCAGCCGACAAGTGGTGTGTGACACGGAGGGCCTTGTGTTGTAGCAACGCTCTGCCATTGCAGCCACGGCCCCTCCATCCCGCTTTTTTAAAATTTCCTCTTGCATCTCTCTGTTTTCGCTTTAGTTATGCTCCTTCTCCCAGTATAGCAGCCGCTCCTGGATGCAATTACCTCCTCAGATCCACCGAGGACTTTAGATTTTACAGATATATAAAAGATAAGAGAAGCCACTGTAGGGCCAAAGCTGTGATATTACATCTGTCAGCTTCACGCTCCTAGTTAGTTCACTGGATTGTCACATTGCTCTTAAATTTCGGCAAAAATCTGCATGAATATAATTTAAGCGTGCAAGCTAAGTATTTAAATCCTGTAATTTCAATGTCCTTCTAATCTAGAGTATGAAACAGAGGAAGAAAAACTCAGACATGAGCCCACATTGTTTTATCCCAGACCAAATAACTAACAGAGTTGCCACATGGTGTTTCTCATAATCTGCTCAGAAGTCTTTCAGACCACAAAATCTAACGCAAAAGGTGTTTAAAATAGCTTGGCCATTCGTAAACCATATTACTGTGCACCAAACCCTGGAACGAACACCAATGTTTACATCTGCTTTATGGTTTACCCAAGCCTCACCAACATCTGTCACGTCGGTGCTTTTTTTTTGCTGAAATGTTGAAAATTCTACCGCTTGCCCGCAACTTGCTGGTTCAGCAGTCGTGCGTCCTTCCATCAAAGCACTTCCGTTTGCAGGATCTCTATCTAAACGTCCTCACTGTGCAGAGCTGAAAGTTTGCAAAGAAGCAGTAATTGTTCCTTTCAACAATCGCACTCACTTCTTATTGCAGGCGTGAACGTGGCCCTCGCAGCCGCTAAAGAAATCACCCACTAACAAGGAAGGGTTCGAGGGAGGTCTCCGCAATCCTCAGTATGAGCAAAGACAACACATCTGTGGCACAGATAAGATGGAAGAGAGAAGCAGTCTCCACGCAAGGTGAATATTTGAAAGAGAGCAGTTACAAAACCTAGGATAGAAAAGTTCTGCGTAGAATCGGAAGTTTGTTGTAAACCCAGAGCCCTGCACAGGTGTCAATTAACAGATGAATAATAGAGGGCAGAACAGGCGACAGGCTGATGTGCTCACCCGCCTCTGTGTCACAGACAGGGGTTAAATGGAGTGGCGACATCTCCAGACCTGTCAGCACGAGGGGTTGACCCCCCAGCCCTGCCCTCCATGAGGGGAGAGGAGGACCCAACCCCAGCGCCTCGTCCCAAAGGGGCCACTGTGGAGAATACATAGGCGCTGTACCCTGCTGTACCCAGCCTCAGAGGCGTGCAATCGTTGGGTCGCACCCAAGCCAAACTCAGAAAGGACACCTGTTTGGGTCCAGTTCTGACAATGGCCGATGTGGGACCTTCTTGGCTCAAACGTATGTCTGTCCTGAGCCTAGTCCTGGTTTTCCTGTTAGCCCACAAGGGAGAGGGCCGTCCTGCCGGTCACGCAAAAGTGGAGCCTGAACCAGGAGAGCAGCGGCGCACCTACAACCTGACAGGCCTCCAAGATCAGCGCCACCAGACCCCCGTCACGCCATCAGAGGATATGCTGGAGCTGTACAAGCGCTTCACCAGCAACCGCACAGCACGATCATCGGACACCACGGTGCGGAGCTTCTACAACCAAGGTACGCATCTTCTTCATCGGGAACAAGCGAGATCCATCTGTTGTTGGACAGACCCGTGTTGACCTTGACTAAGGGTCTAATTGCATTCGGTCCCTCCAAACTTCTGTATGTGCAATAAATATTAATAATTGAACCTATAGTAATCTCTGAAAAATACAAGCTGTTTTACACTTGCACAGAAATGCCGCTCGCCAATTCTTGTAAAGTGTCACCGAAAGGTGCTTGCAGAGGCGATTTTTGAAATGTGTAACAGTCACAAAGGAATAAGATTAACGGAAATCAGCTTGAGGACATAAAACGATGGGCTGCCTCTAATGGGATGCTGACACATATTCTTCACCCTGTGAAGGAGGACAGCTCTTTTCTGGATTTGTCTTATAAGCAACATATATAATAGAAACTATTTTGCTCCATCTTCACACAAGCAAACGGTTTGCATGGTCATTTTTAGTTTCAATCTTTATACTATGCAGTTTATTATGACTAAGAATTTTAAGTGTTTGAGCATTTTGCCAAGTCTGATCAGACCAGTTACTGTACTTTGCTGAAGTAAAACACTGGAGAATTAAACAAACAACCTTCCTGCTGTAAGGCTGTGTTTGTACCGCAACCTGCTGTTTCACACCAGTAACCCCACTGTCCCGTTGTGACAGACATGACAAAACGAATACATTCCTTTTTTACTGCAGTGAACCCACAGTTTCAGTATATTTAATTGGGGAAAAATAGTTAAAATTGGTCAATATTAGCTAAGCATATGCCCTATAATTTGTTTCCAGATTCATCCGGCTACAGCGTAAGTGCTGAGGGTGTCAGGAGGCATCCCATGCTGTTTAACGTGTCCATCCCTGACCACGAGCAGATTGCTGGGGCTGAACTTCACCTCCACACTATGATGCAGCAAGACCTTCAACTTTACACTGGCCAGGATCGCAGGGTGACCATCTATGAGATTCGGGAGGATGGTAGCAGAAGGAAGAAAAACTTCCAAAGTGGAACAGGGAAGGAGAAGCTGGGGGAGTTGGCTGAGCTGCAGTCATGGTGGGTCAGCGCCAAAGACCACATATGGAAGGCTTTTGATCTGACAGATGTAGTTCGTCGTTGGTCCAAATCAAAGCACAACCCCCAGAGGTTGGAGGTACATATTGCAAGCCTCCCAGAGCCTGGCGAGACTGGAGGCACGATATTTGCAGAAGAAACAAAAGCAAACAGAAACTTCAATGAAAAACCCACATCTTCACTGATTGTTTTCTCAAATGATCAGAGCAGGAAGCAACGTGTACAAAAGCACAATCTGAACTTGATAGCTGGGCACATGAACCAGCAGAACAGCCAGGACACAGGTGTCAGAAGCTGGGCTGAGGACGAACAGGACCGGGATGAAGAATCCTTCGTCGAAGGGCACGCCAACGTGATTTACAACACTTCATCTAGAGTTCGCCGCAGTGCCAAGGACAGCCCATGCAAGAAGGTTCCCCTCTACGTGGACTTCAAGGACATTGGCTGGGACAGCTGGATCCTGGCCCCACCTGGCTACGAGGCCTACAAGTGCAGCGGATCCTGCTCGTACCCCCTGCTGGAGCCTGTCACACCCACCAAACATGCCATTGTGCAGACTCTGGTGAACCTGAACAGTCCAGAGCGGGCATCTCGAGCCTGTTGCGTACCCACCAAGCTGAAACCCATCTCTCTCCTCTACCTGGATGACACAGGCGTTGTCACCTACAAAGCAAAGTATGACAGCATGGTGGTGGCGGAGTGTGGCTGCAGATAGTGGCTGCTCTCCGGATTGAGGAGCTACGACACTCGGGAAACGGAGGCACTGAGTTCAAGTTAAAGGATGTGGACATGGGGCAGAAGAAGGGGAGGGGGGAAGTGGAACGGAAGGACGATGGCAGCATAGGATGGAACGGGATCAAGTGAGATAGATGCGGAGATACTTGGTCAAAAGCTATAACACGCTTCAAATCTTGCTGTAAGAAAATTACATTTAGAGATGGAATTGTAAAGCTATGTTTCTACATACACAGTAGACACCAGTGTTATTGTAGCTTCAAATCGAAATCAGTTTTGGATTTTTAAAGAAAAAAAAAATCTAAGCAGAGATGAGATTGCTGAAGAATGGGGCAACTGAGGTGTAGATGTGTACATTTTGTATTTTAATAATTTGGAATTTTGTTACCATGTACAGTAAAATATATTAGTTATTTAACAAAACAAAAAAAAATGGAAACAAAAGCATGAAACGGAATTAAATGCGTAAATGTTAAAGATCCTGCATATACAGCTTGGAATTAAAGTATTGCTAATAAAAACGAGAGCAAAACGAAATCATGTCTGGGTGAAACGTGAATCGGTTCCCTTGCAGATGTGCAAATGACATTCAAGTCTTGTTTCTGTTCGCAGGTTCCTAACCTGATCAGCAGTCAAGCCAAAACAAATGAGCCCAAAAAAAGTAAGAAATCGATATCCTGGCAAGCACTGCGGCGTCAAAAGAGTTACTCGCTTTAATTTGCGGCGATGCGAGGAAAGGCACGCGGATGAGGAGGCGGCTCTTGTTTACGCCGAGGCACGGGTGACGCACTCGGTACCTGCTGGCGCTGACAGGGAAACGGCAGCGCTCGGTTCGGCTCCTTATCGTCCAAGGTCAGATTAGAACCCCTTTCCATCCACCTTTCTGTGCGTTTTGTAACCCCGTCACGGATGTGCGGATCAAGGTCAGCGGTGTCGCTTGCGCAGAAACCTCGCACCCCCCCCCGTTCACGTTACAAATGCGCAGGTATGGCAGCTGAGCGGCCACCCGGGAAAGCTTCACCACCCAGTGAGTCGTTTGTTATAACCGTGGCTTTTCTCTCCCTTGCTTTTCTCGCGCTTTATTGAATCAGCTCTCCATGTTTGCATTTATCCATTTATCTGGATACCTTGCTGGAAAAATCACTCGGGCCCAAGACGGGTCCTACTTGACCTTCAGAGCTAGCAGTAATTTTGCCGTTTTTCCTGGACGGCTTGAGGACCAGAGGGCGCCGAAGACCAACGTGCCGCAGGGATAGAATCGCCGTCCGTGTCACCCGCCTGCACGAGTCCTCCGGACCTCTCCGGTTCTCTCCGGTTTGCCACCGTCACCCGCTGCGCTGTTAGAGGCGCTGGTGTCCACACGTCCCTCAGGGCTCTCCAGGGCCTCCATGGCACATGCCTTGTGAGCCCTGCATACTCTCCCTCAGGGCACTCAGGCGATAAGGAGGTGTCGGGGCTGAGAAACATGTCCGCCGCCATCCGGGTGCCACGTCGTCAGCGGAGGGAGGGGAGTGAAGAAGAAGAGCTGTCACATTCTTGAGTTCAAATACCCCATCCAGGCACCTGCCAAAAGCTTCTAGTGTTTTCCCCACCAGCACCCTGTGATGTTCATTTCCCTCCTTTTCAGCCATCCGGACTGACGTCTCTAATCTGCTCGTAGCTCCAATTTAACAGCACATCTTCTGCTACCTTCCACCCTCCAGCTGGCCAGGCTCTCCAGGCTTTATCGCTGTTGGGACAACAAGGCTGAGTGGAAAAACAACACAGTGTCACCACTGTCCTCCTCAAAACACTAAGGGGAGACGATTCTGCTGGGGAAAAACCAGCAGCTAGCCTGACTTCTGAGGGATGCGTCCGAGCGCAGATTTCGAAGAACCTTGTTTTCTCGGCAAGTCATTCATCGAGGGTCTCAACGGCTGAAGAAGAACAACATTTGTGCGAATATGTAGTCATACACCAGAACACACATTTTAGCGTGCAATTGTACAAAAGCTGGACTTTTTCATTTTGCCGTTTTCAGTCAGAGTTTTAGTCACGAGGAGCTCGTGGCTAAAATACAAGCACGCCTAATCAACATGCATAAGAGGATTTCACGGTGAAAAAAGCACAGCGCGGCTTCGGTCCGGTTAGACAAGGACTACATGAACCTGCAGCCGCTCCAGGAAAGTAAATCACAAAATGAAAATTTCATGCCAGGCCTCCTGCAACTTCTGCTCCAAACAAAAGGAGCTTTTTCGTGGCCGACACGTAACAGCACGCACGCTTAAGGTTCGGTCGCCTCTTTAACCGATTCTTAGAAAAACGACAAACACACAGCATTCGCAGTGACGGTAAACTGTAGACGTGTAAATATGCATGCTGCAGGCATTCACCTCAGATGTTTGCCACGGTCAACATCATGCCATCTTGCTGCTTCCTGGGTGCAGACCTACAGGGGCATCTACTGGAGCTCCTTCCTTCAGCTGCCGCTCGGTGCTTCGGCTTGGGAAAGCCATTTTCTAACGTGCCAGGTTATGATGGGGACTCCAAGACCAACAAAACTTATTTCATTTCTTCTTTAGAGAAATGGCACAGCAGGGCCTTCAGGAATGTTCTTTCTCCTATACGGCAGTTCACCCAAAACTCAAGCAACATCAAAAAATCGTAGCTCTTTATTACGGGAAACATGAATAAAGGCCTAAAGCTGAGAGTCTTTCTCAAGTCAACTGTGCACCAATACAAACAGCAAAGTTTAAATTTTAAATCAAACGGAAGCATTCACACAGCCAAAGTACAATTATGTACAGTATGTACAGTATCTTCAGTGGTAGTGCAGTCATGCTGTTCCCTCAAGATCGATGTCATAGCTGCGCTTTTCCCTTTAGCATTTAGTCAAACAGGCTTTCTTTCAACAAAACTAAGTTCTTATTATTTATATAATAATTTTATATTTTGCCAATATCCAGACTTGCAATGCTAAAGGGAAAAAAGTAAAATCTTATGCAAAGTTACACTTACATGATAAATTCAAACAATTACAGCTTTGTTATGTACGGATATATACACGTGGTTCTGAAATTTAAAATGCTGGGTCACAAAAGTAAGATTGTAATTGGTTTTAAATGCTTAAAAGATGAAAGGTGTTTTAAGGTCCACTGGAAAAATTTAACCGGAAATGGACTCGCTTAGCCCTTAAAATATAAAGTTGCTGCGCACTGAACTCAGTCAGAATGAGAAGGGCTGAAATCTCCCACCCAGAACATCGCTGTGCGACGCCACCACAGCGGAAACATCTCATCACCACACCTTTTAGGCAACCGGCAGGTTTTAGCTTCCAGATAGCCGTCGCCGCCAAACTAGCGGGCACTCCTGCGTCCACGAGCAGCCGACTGCGTAGAGCAAAAGGCTCCGACCTACGTATCCGGCAACACTCTTTTTCAGTCTCTCGCCCCTTTTTGGGCTCAGACTAACTGCAAAGCATCCTGAAGAAGAGCTATTGACCACATTTTGTCAATACCACTGAAAGAAAGAAAGAAAGAAAAAAAAAAACTTCCCAAATCCATGCCAAATGAGGGCACAAACACAAACAAGAACACAAACTTTGATTAAACGTTTTAATATTTATTTAATATACAGTGCATACTCACACTCTTATGTATTATCGTTTTTGAAATTTCAGAACTCTTTGCCTATGACATATAAGTACGGAATACAATAAACCAATTACTGGAAGTCCAACATAACAGCTGGCAGCCACGTTTTCAGTGATGTCTCATCCTTGTGGCAGAGAGCCTTATTTTATAGAATAAGGTGTTTACTCATCATGCTTTTTATTCAGAATCCAACTGCTCCGTCTGTCAAAGCCGGTCAGAAAGCATCACAAGGACACTTTTATCACTGAGAATTGCTGGCTTTTGAATCAGGAAGCAACTGGATTGAATAAATTAAATGATAGTTTGTCCTGGTCAGCTAGAGTAATACATACTATGAAAACATACATTTTAAATAGTTCTCGGGGTTACTGGTTTGAATCTAAGGCTAATGAAGTACAGAAGTTAAAGTAGCATTTTTGCATTTGATCACAGTAATCTAGCTGCCGTGTTACAGCCTAATTTATTCTTATTTTTTCCCCATTACCTTGTGCGAATGCGCTTGTACTGCTATGGATTTATTTCATCACATGAAGTTGCTGTGAGCGGTTCCCATTGTGCTGTAAGGTTTGCGTTCCAGCCCATAATTCCACCTTCACATCAGGTCCTGCTGAATTTTTTTTTTGATGTATTGCGGCCTGTAGGCAGGGGTGCGCCATCCTTACACTCGAGAGCAGATTTCCATTTAAAATTGCTTAAATTCCAACTAAGCTCATCAATCTGTGAAAATTTTAGGGACAGTGGCACCAAGTCAACGTCAGCGACTTGGCTTTGTGGACTGAAGAGTGAGAGAAACAGAAGAAATGGCCCCTGCCACCAGGAGCAGTGCGAAAGGAAACTTATTTTGAGGATTGGATTGGGTGACTCAGAATTACGGAGTGAGGAATGGTGGACCCGATGAGCCTCGCGCTACAGTAATTTAGTCATTGCCTTGTTTGCATAGGAGACCAGGCTGTTCAGGTCATGTGGGAAGCCTTGAGCCAGTAGAGAGGTGCAGTTCATCAGTAGTAGAGAAGAACCATATGGATGGTCATTTGGGTGTATCTAACGCTTCCGTTGCGACCAGTGTCCTCACCGTTTCCAGAGTCCCAGGGTCAGAGTAGAATAATCTTATTCACAAAAAGGAACCACAGCCAGAAGGTCGCCAGAGACGCAAATAGCTTAGAACCTCAGCTGGGTCAGATTCTGGTACCAGAGGGAATCCCCAAAACATTAGATTATGATTATGCTGAGTATTCTGGGGGTTAAAAAAATAATAATAATAAATGTGAACATCAGATTTGTAGAGTAGTCTGCAGAAGAATACGTTAGGAACAGGTTTTGGACCTTTTTTTTAAAATAAAATAAAAAAAAGGAATGTTGCAATGTCACCCCACGTATTGTCAATATCAAGGTGCGCTCTACCTAAAAAATAAGAATGTTTCTTACCCAAAAAGTGAGTAGATATCCTTTGTCTCAGGTGTTCAGTCCCATGTCTCCAAGCCACATTCGTCTGGCTCCTTCCACGTTCAGTGTGCATGACTCTCACCTCTACAAGGCCAGCGGACAGCAGACCAAGATCAACTGCAGCCACTTTGTGAAGCTTCTGATTCAAAGCTTAGGGCTTCACACTTCAGCAGCTCCAGGGCAGGGAGGTGGGCAGCGTTGCCATTTCATTCATCTGCTCCTGTGATAACCGATACTCTTTTTTTTTTTTTTTTTTTTTACATCGAAGACCTTCTTGAACACAAATTCTTCTCATTAAGGGTGGAAAAAAATCACTGACAGAACTTCTGAGAAAGGACAGCCACTATTTTTTACGTAAGAATCATGTCAAACAATGCTTTTTTGGTAGAAAGCTCCTTAGAAGTATCCCAGTACCTTGGATTCTGTCATCAGAATTTGGATAGTATTTATTAAAAGCCATAAGGCTTTACAATAAATGGATGTTGGCCATATGATGGCAAAAGTCTTCACTGCATGGCTCTCCATCAGGCTCTAGCTGCTCTCTGATGAGGTTGGCGGTGCCGTTGATGTGGACCTTCTGCGAGACACAGACAGGGAGCGTTCTGGGCTGTGGGTGCCGTGTCTGTCATAAGGCTGCATCTGAACCTCTAGGAAGTCCCGGTGCTGCTGGCTGATGGTCTGGCTGATAATCCCTGGTAGGGCCTGCAGGCTGCACAGTAGGGTCTCTAACTTGGTCTCCAGGATGCCGATCCGCTTTTCCATGTCCTCACCTCGCTCATTCAAGTCCGAAATCAGGTCATACATGATGTTCTGAGTCTAGACCCGGGGGGAAGAAATGGAGGGTGAGCAGTGTTTAGTGCAACCTTTCCAGCAAAGAAAAGCTCACTAGATTACACTGCAGTCAGAAATCAGGTTAAGAGACTGCTGATCAACCACAGCAGAAGAACAGATGTTACGGTGCATCACTTGGCCTAAAAAGCAGTGCATCCAATGGAAATGATCAAAAGGCTCCATATGGACATTCCCTGCACGTCTGACAGAGCGTAACTGCTTAAACTTCTGTACAGGCTTCCCTTGCATAACAAACGGTCGCTTTACAAAAACTTGTTAGCCACGACCACTCTCATTTGTACACTAAAATTTGCAGAATGAGCCACCAACTTACAGGACAAACGTGTTCCACAAATTTCAAACCAAATTATGACTCACGCGAAATGAAAGGAAAGCGATAAATTCTCTTGAAAGGCAAAGTCATTACAAGTGAGTCTGCGATCTGACTTACTTTTATCTCTTGATTTATTTATGGCATAATTACGCTTTACAGACAGCACAGAAGTCGGGTTACGAGCGCTGGCAGCTATTGCAAGAATTGGCAGCGCTATGGGAATAAATAGAAACAACTATCTTCATTTCGTAAAGCGCCTTTAAAAGTCACTTTTCAAAGCTCTTTACAAAACTCTAGAGCAAAAAAAAATTACGATTATTGTCAGCATTTAAAAAAATTGCAACAATAAAGGAGCAGAATAAAAAAAATATAACTTGTTAATCATTAACTGCTTGTTCCTAATATATGGCTGGAGCAATACATTGCCTGCTCGGGACACAAAGGGCAGAACCCAAGTTATGTCCACGCCGGCCCACAAAGTTTTCACACATTGCTTGTGCACCGTGGGCAATTTAGAGACATTAACTTCCATACAACACACCTTTGTACTGTGGGAGAAACCCAGGGGACCTGGCAGAAACCCACACAAACACGCAGAACATGTAAACGATCCAACTGACCACTGAAACATGCAGTGTCCTGCAAAGTTTAATACTTATGCAAGCAGCACATCTTTTTTTTTTTTTCCATTTTTGTTAAAATATCTGCAAACAAATAACTTATTTTGGCCATGACAATTAATTATTAGTGCATATGACTTCACAAAAGCTAGTGGAAAAAAGATGCAAATATAACTGGGGGAATGGCTAACCTGGGCCCAACGGGACAAAATTCCATAAAGTGGAGAGGAATCACTGCAATGCAGGCAATGTTTCAAAGGAAGTGAATACTTTTGCAAAACACTGTGTTTGATCCAACATCCAGTTACATAATCAAGCTGTGTGTGGTAGCAGTGCCACCCACAAATAAAAAAAAATAATGGATAAAAATATTGAAATAAATTAGGCGAGGGAAACTGGGAAGAAAAGGGGGAAAGAAGGAAAAAAGGAAGCTGTATCCAAAGGTATCCAGAACAGTTTAAACATTGAGGAAGCGACTGATGTTATTCACATTTAGAAAAAAAAGGCGGGTGTTCTGTCAGTTTGAGGGGTTGGGGATATTCTGTAGCTCAGACGTGCATAATTCATTTTCCCCATTCATATTTAAAGTTAAAATACAAATAATTTTTTCAGGAGCACAGTTTCAGAAACGCATTAGGAACGTTATGTGAGAGAAGCCTGTATTTGTACTGCAAAGGAACAGAATACAGATATTAGAAACTGGCTAAAATGCATCATATTGTTTTAATTCATTTAATTTTTGGGGTACAGGATTTGCCCGGGAAACATGAGGGTGAAGGACCCAAGTGCCAACTGTGTGACTGTCCAGCATGGTCCTGCAACTGGTACTGCTTTAGTTAAAGAGTTGGGAAATGGCAATATGTAGTTATTTTAGTATAAATATGATTAAGTAACATACTGCGTATTAAAAATAAGCATAATACAGCAACATGAATACCTAAAATATATTAAATCTTAAAATATTTGTGCCATTCAGCAACAAATTATCAGCTGCAGGCGACCTTACCTTCATACCTTATTGTGAATGCAGAGCGCACACAATACACAGCATAAAAGGTCAATAAATACAACACATATGCATTAATTTGTAATTAATTTCACTCCATTTTTCTTATCTTTGCCAAAAAGTTGACATCTGAAATTTAAAGTTAGACACGGGTCCTAATGCGTGCTGTATCTTTTTAGGTGTAAATAACAAATGTAGATGTTTATTTCTCATACACGCAAGGGCAACCATATGAGCTGCGCCTTCTGTGCAGAGACCAATGTTACTAGCAGGATCCAAATGGCGCTTCAATGAAAATACTGAAGGGATTGATCACCAGCCTAAAGTGAGTGAACGTAAAACTGCACCTTTCTGATCACATGTGGCCTATAACCAAGTTTAGCTCAGGATAAACAAAAAATATCAATGAGGAGCTGTTTTGGCTAAAACATGACTTTGCGCTTTAGCGGCACAAAGCGGTTAAAGGCATTTGGCAACCAGACAGCTGCTGTTCAAAAGTGTACAGATGGTCCCCGAGTTACGACGGTCCGACTTACAATTTTTCGACTTTATGATGGTGCAATAGCGACTTCGAATTTTGATTTTTTTTCCAGGCAAGCAATATGTGGCACGATACTCCTTCAGGATGCTGGGCAGCAGCAGCGATCCGTATCTCCCAGTCTGCAGTGCGGTTGCTAGTGTTTATAACCAATGCTCTACAGCGTTCTGTATTGCCAGCGTTTTTTTGGGTACCCCTCCGTATCTATGTTGTGTTTTCTGCATCCATCATGTCTAAAAAAATGCCCATCTGTGTCTCTTGAAAGAAAGTGGCAAGCCTGTAATGACTTTTAAGGTAGGCTAGGGTATGATGTTCGCTTGGTTTTATGGCATTGGTTGGTGGAAGCAATTGGGAGACACCACAGTAATAAGTTTAAGTTCCGTTAAACGCTTTACTATGTGTTGTTTCCGACAAAGAGTGTAATCGTGAGCTGGGAATTAACCCTAAATGTTAGTGAGTGGCAATAAACAAAAACAGAAGATGCCACAATTCAAAATAAGCAAAATAAAAGGTCTTAGCAAGACAGAGGTTGCAGGAGAGTTCGCAAGGGGCAGCAGAAACTGAGCATTGACAGGAAGCCCAGGTAGGAACTAAATTCCATCTCTGATTGATTGATTTGGCATAGGAACCAATCAATCTATCAGTCTGAAGATGGGGGCAGCGAGACGGCCTATGTTCCATTGCTGAAGCGGCGACAGGCATGACAGTAGGTTCAGTGGATTAAATGCATTTTCAATTTAGAATGGGTTTATGGGAACGGAACCCCTTAGCAAGTCGGGGACCACCTGCATTTTAAAGAAATAAACTGTGACATAAAAAAAAAAAATCACTAAAATTAGTATTTTCCAGACGTTCAAAATTAAGATTGACCAGGGGAGTTCTTACGAAGTTTACTGGGAATTTGAGCGGCCAGAATCTTGCATGAATCTACTGACGGAGTCACATGCAGACATAAAAGTACTGCTTACCTTAGTGGCACTACTTACCTTAGCAAGATCCACTAGGGAGTTTGCTTGGTCATTAAGTTTGCGCTGCTCCATTTTTAC
The DNA here is from genome assembly GCA_018136845.1 of Heterotis niloticus. NCBI lineage: Eukaryota > Metazoa > Chordata > Actinopteri > Osteoglossiformes > Osteoglossidae > Heterotis > Heterotis niloticus. Next base: position 33,913,560 of record CM030891.1, read on the forward strand.
ACTTCTTAATCTGAACACAAGACCATTGGCTTTAAAAAAATGCTACTGATCAATAAAAATGGAGAAAGGAAGGAAAAAAAAATAAAGGAGTCGCAAGCCTCACACATGCAGAGATGTGTAGAAAATGTAGGTGTTAAAATCTAAAATCTGCACGTGGTTTGGTGGTTGACATGCAAGCATGTGGAAAATTAGGGCTAGCCAACAGTACAAGAGACCGAGTCATTTGCCATGAGTCCGAATAAAACTGCTGTTTAATTTGTTTAAATTTAATTCAATTGTCTGGGTCACATAAGGGCAACTGTGCCCCCAGCGGTCACCCCAACCCCAGAAAGTTAATGTCAACGTCAGAATTAAAAATCCTAGCAGCCAACAGGGCTCCAACAGTGACTTCAGCCCCCCAGGGCATCAGAGATGCACACTGGGTACTGCACTCTGGCATCTTCTGCCACCCCCCGACCGTCGGTGTCTTAGCTACACTCTTGGCAAAAGTGTATTGATTTAGCAGAGTATAAATTACAAATACAACATTATTTATCATGGGAATGGGAAATATTATATAACTGGTGATAAATGCTGCGCTTCTGGCATAAATTTATTCTGTAGTCAAATGAGTTTTCACTGAGATTTTTTAATACAGAAGATTTTAATGTTTTTAATGCGCATCTGTGTGTGTGTGTGTGCGCGCGTGTGTGTGCAGGATACATGAAATGGACACCGCAACATTACTTTTACGTGTAACCCTATAGGCCTGTCATGTTTTGCTCTTTATGTTAGAAAATTCAATGCAAAGAAGTGAAAAGTTAGTTGCTAGACATACAAACTTTGAAAACAGTTCAAATGCATTGTGTGACACACATTTTGAAATGGATGCCAAGTAAAAACTGATTTGCATGAGGAACATCTTTACAGTTTCATCCATTAATAGGCTGAAAATGCTTATAAATCTAAGTCTTTAGAAACTAACAAGGAAAAAGTCTTACATCTCCATGCAACAGATTTTAATTTGCAGGCAAACACAAGCAAACATGCGTGACTAAAATGAGGTGGTCCATCGTAAAGGGGATGGAATGAGTACTGTGCGTATTTCCTTTTATCAAATGTGCCAAAAATACATGGATCGTTCCATGAGTACTTTAACACCATCCAAGTGGCAAAACCCTAATACCACTTCATTGTTAGTCAGCATGATTCAAAACCACACTGTTGTTATTCATGTACATTTTCAGGAGAAACCAGAGTTCATTTAGAAACCTTTTTCTTACAATAGTAACGTTTTCACTGTTTTATTTCTTATCTCCATGCTGCTAAATAGGTTTGCTTGCCAGAATCCAAAGCTCATCAGTAAAGTACGGTAACTGCTCAGTATCGAATCAGATTGGTCCACGAGAATTTGTTGAACACCAAATATTTTGGATACCGACAGCCAATCTGAAAACAACTGTATAACCATCAGCCCATGTCTTAAGCCTGATAAACAGCAGCTACCAAAATATAAACAATTAATGTAATTAATTTGCATGTCAATAGCACACGGTAGAGTGTGTACAATACACGATGTTTCGCACGTTAGCATCACATGAGAGTTGCATGGAGGGTTTGGGACGGGAGCTCAGGGTTATGAGATATTGAATAAAGGGAAGCCTTGTGTCAAAGTAACTCGCCTCTTTGCAACTAGCAGCATTTTAACAAACAGGTGTATTAAAAAAAAAAAAAAAAAAAAAATTAAATGAGCAGGAAACGCGCATAGACGAAGAAACGAATTGACAAAGAAACAGCAGAAACAGCTGATAAGACACCAGTGCAGGCGTCTGGCTTAAGATAAATTTGTAAGAGAGTGAGGCATAGTTTAATACAATATATAGCATTTTAATTACAGTACATGTACTTGTTAATTTCATAAACTGATTTTTATTTGGGCTTTGATTTTTTAAATTATGGATACATTTGGGATAAAAATTGGCAAAAGGTTCCGCTTCACATACTGATATTTGGGTATTTGACTTCAAAAGCCATTATAACGGAAATTTAGAAACAGATTTTGGATACCGAGGGATTGCTGTACTGATTACAATCCCAAATTTTATTCATATCAAAGGCAGACTTAAAAATCACGAAAGAACACATTTAGGGTTTCTCCCTGAAAAAGTGCTGCAGTTTGCCTGATAAAGAGCAGGTCTCTCGGTAAGAGGTCGGCAAAGTCAGCTCAGCAATGTCAACCGTAAATAAAGGCAGCACTTATAAACTTTAACTGTTTCATTACCAAACGCTGCCATTTCCAGATAGGAAAGGTGGTCAGTAGCTTAGACAAAGAATTAAAAGACTGTGAGATTCCAGGCTGCAAGACATTGAGCCACATGTGCATGAACTGCTGGATGTAGGAATGGGCTGGAAATTATTGTTCCCTAATCAAATCAATTTGGTTTCTAAATAAAGGCATGAGATCAGACTCTGGCAAGCTGCCCAAGTATGGTATGAATATTCCTGGTCAAATGAAAGAGTGGTTTTTGGCCCTGTTGCTGGGTCTGAAGGACAGGCCCTCATCTGCATGCACACAAAGGCACAGAGTTGGGATGTTTAGGGAAAAAAAATGCTCAAACAGACTTACTTCCGAGCTCTAGAGCATTGTGTGGACACAAACAGGGAAAAAGGAAAATAAAAAATGCACAAATTAACAATTACGACAACTTCAACATGTAAAAGTGACTAAAGATACAGTTCACAGATTACAAAAGGATGGAAGCAGCAGTGACATTGGGGATGGTTGTGCATACAGCGAGGACACAATTAAACCCCACGGCGATGGTGACCACACAAGGGAGAAGACAAACGGTGTAAAACTTTTATATCTGAGCCACACAGGGTGCCACCAACACCCTTCACAACCTTTGCCCATCAGATGAAACGTGGCACCAACACCACGAGCCTTACATTTTCAGAGGTTAACCTGTACACCGAGCGACTGATGTCCAAGGCAGCTCAGAAATTTTGCACCTAAAAAAAAAATTAAACCCAAATGTGGAATCTGGACATCACTGTAGTACACAGATGGACAAAAGTTTAAAATGAGTTACTATGTAAAATCTTACTATGGACACTGATGGAGCGCCACCTAAAAGGGACAGCATTTGTCCTGTAAAACGGAGCACAGATGAACACTGATCATGAGCTCTTTATCACCACCAGGCCATTTTAGCTGCAGCAAAGGAAAGAGTTGCAAAGAAACGGGCGAAACATGAGGAGGAGATGCTGCTTAAACATGGGCAGAAAGTAAGCAAAAGTCAGATAAACAAGAATCATGGACAAAAGTGACCCAAAACTGCTTTTAGAGGGGAAACCTCAAATACAAAGTCAATGTCCAGCTATTAAACACACAGAGAATAAAATTAAATCAAAACACTTAAGTTTTACTAAATCTGAACATCTGCTGAGACACAAAAATAATTCTTATTCTCCTCAGGTGTTGATTCCACTGCCATTTTTCTTCACAGTTCCCTGTTAATATGAAGAAAAATGATTTGCATGAGAGTTTATCTAGTTATCTATTCTACTTATTAAAGTGTGTGTTTTTTTTATTTTAACTCAAAATAAACAAGAAAAAAACAAAATATATTATGTGCATAAAAGGACTTCCAGGAGAAACGACGATACTGAAAATCTAAAGTAGATTTTTTTAAATCCTTCTCACCCTCTGAATGGTGGTTTGTGTACATAAATGTGTCAGGCTTGGAGGAAAAAGCGCTTTTATCACTGCTATTAGGGAGCAGTTCCGCAGACACAGACGTTGTCTCGTTCATACATTTTAGGTTTTAGCATCTTAGGAGGCAGAAGCACAATTTGTGGGACGCTGAACTACGGCAGGATGAAATGCTCGGCTCAGTCCGGCTATTAACCTCAGTGTTTGCACAACTGCCAGAGCCCAAATACCCCAAAGCGCTTTGAGTTTTTGTCTTCTCCTCCAAAAAAAGTACATAAACTCTAGTTAATGTGACGTTACACATGATGCAAAGCTATTCAGTAACAGCTTTAAAAGTTGCCTTAAAGCATTAAAACATCATTAAAACCAATACAGTGCAACAATGTCAAAACAAATAATGCAGCCTCATGTCCTGTCAGAACTTTTTCATCTAAAATATGAACTAAGTGGCTCCATAACCCGTGGAACGACGCTGACAGTTTGCATGAGACAGGAGCGTTTTGCACAGAATGCTTGAACTATGAATCACAATGAAGGAGAGGGAAGATGAAGAAAATGAGAGGTGAGTACATCATCAGTCATGAACAAGACTCTGCAAAGCTGCGAGGCACAGATGTCCCTGCTCATTTCGTCCATCCGTCCGTCCCTGGTTCAACAGCCTTAGCACGGCCATGTGCGTCGTGTGACCACAGCGCACGTCTGCTGACTCACGGGAGTCAAAAACAGGACCGCGAATCAATTTAAAAAAAAAAAAAAAAAAAAGCAGCGGACTGTAAACTGTGCAAAGTTTTTAAATTGTTTATTGATCGCATTACACTTGTTATATTTTAAGGGAGCACTTTAAAAGTGAATGAATTTGTTCACAATATAAGTCATAAAGTGAAACATATCGTTTACTGTATTTCGTCTGCATTTAAGCTGTCCCGAGTGGCGCAGGCCAGAATGGAGCTCCGCGTAAGTCAAAAAATTTATAAAAATAACTGAATTATAATGAAATCATCCATATGGATGTAAATGGCTGAAAATATGTATAAAACTGTTTTGGAAAAGGTTTTTTTTTTTTTTTTTTTTTAGACACATTTACCACAAATTATATGTTTAATAATTAGTATTAATAATAGCATATAACTTAATTTTTAATAATTATTTTAATAATCTTTTAGTTTCAAACAACATTTTGGCACAGTTGCTTTTCAGAGGGAAAGAGCAGGGACAATAAAATTTTCTCACGAGTTAAGCATTTATAAAGCATAAGAACCACAGCCACGAAGAGATCCTGACACTGAGACCAAACTGGTGAGAATCAGCCACAGCAGTGAATCCAGGACAGTTGCTGGACGAAAACGTTAAACAGAAGCCATGAAAATGTAAGGTTGCTGCAATCTATGCAAATAATAAAATTCCTTGCTCTACCTGCTAACTTAGCTTCTTCACCGTATAATATTGGACGTTACAACCGTTTTAACGCTGCTTCCAAATTGACGGGAAAGTTCATCTGGGGTGAAAGCTGAAAACTGCATCAGCAAAGCTCGGGCCCCAAGGCACCAGCAATGGCTGCAGAAAAACAATTTGAATTTATATGCACGGCACCATGACAGCGTCTGGTTATTAAACACAGAACAAAAAAAAAAAAAAGCAGCTGCATTACATCCTTTCCGCGGATGCTGTGCACCATCTGTAGTTTTCATTAAGGGATCGGAATAAACACGTCGACCTTTCAACGATACGGTAGCGTCTGCGGGACAGTTTGGGGCCTCTGGAAGACGCAGGCCGCACGTTCCCGACAGAAGCGCCGTCATTGCCAACTTGCGGAGTGGCATGGAGGTCTGACTCGGTTTACAGCCATGTTGCTGCTAAATAATAAATTTCCTTCTCCCAGGATCGCCCCTCCGTAGCTTCACAGCGGATATTAAATGTGCAGCTTGGAAGCTCAACTGCATATGACATTAAGAAGTTATTTCGCCGTATCGTGCGGCCACAGTTCGGCCTCGTTTCTTTCCGACATCCCACCAAGTCCGTGAAAATGTAAATAAGCACACTTTTATGGCAACTTTAACAGCAGGCTGTGAGGTTATTGAAGGCAGATTATGAAGCTCATTATGGGCTTCAGGGTCATGGTATTGTGGCCTGGCGTTGCTGTTTCAGCACCGATGCCAAAAATCTGCACTTCACTTTTATGGAGGAAAGGATGTACAGCCAACGTTACCTTAAACCCTTATATAAGGGCATCAGGACTAACGTAGAGGTGACTCCCCTCCTCTCACATTTTTGAACGTCGTGCCCGTGGACGCGGTGTTTAAACCCCAACGCTGCCAGCAGACTGCCAAGAAATCATTGAGGGTTTATTGTGGCAGTGGTACCGAGCACAGCCTTATAAACAAACAGAACAATAAATAAAGAGTGAAATACAAATCATATAAATTGAATAATTCGCAACAGCAAATCTCATTTCAGCGAATGGATGGATAAACAGGTTCACGTTACGGTGCAGAATATTTAACCAAAAAAGCAAATACAGTTCCTTTCTTGCACAGCGGATGTGTAAATCACCACAGTTGTTCTGTACAGCGGAAACATTGCTGAACATATAGTGCACATTTGGTGTAATTTGCAGAAATGCATTATGACTTTAGCATTAAATCATCACGATCGGCGCCTACATTTATGCACTTCTACTTCTGAAAGCCTCTCGGACGCATTTGTACAAAATGTGTCTAAAACATTTGAACATTTTTGGTTAAAGAGGCCATTATTTGTAATGAGATCAGAGCCAGTAAAAAAAAAAAAAAAAAAAAAAATCCTGGTTGTCGCTGCATGCATGGTAATAAACTGCGCTACTGTAATGCACAGAGTTGCGCAGCGATTGGGGAGCATCACTGCATTTGCAGACGCGTTGAACACACTTAAACAGGAAAATATCAAAGCCTAAAACGGAGTGAGAATTCCCAACAAAACAACTAAGAGTAAACTAGCAGAGTAATAATAGAGAATAACAGAAAACAGCAGCACTTGAATTGATGTCCCATAAATGTTCAGGTCAACCTTTGGTCAGCTGGCCTATAAGTGAAGTACAGATGCTTCCCGACTTACGATTTTTCGACTTTACGATTGTGGGATACCAATGTGCATTCAGTAGAAACTGTACTTTGAATTCTGTTTTTTTTTCGCGGGAAGGTGATACTTTCTCGTGATGCTGGACAGCAGCATCCAAACCTCCCAGTCTGCCACCCGGTTGCTAGTGTTTACAAGTGGTTGAAACCAGCGGAACACCGAGCACCGACACAAAGTACAGGTAGGAACTAAATCCCGTCCACGACCGGTTCCTATGGTCAGTCATCCAATCGGTGCTCAGTCTGAAGACGGGGGCGGAGAGACCGCCTACGTTCCATAGCGGAAGCAGCCACAGGCACCACACTAGCTTACATGTATTAAATGCATTTTCAACTTACGATGGATTTAAATCGGAACGCAAGCCCATTGTGAGACGGGGACCATCTGTATTGAATAAACCGCACCATTCTGACATGCATCTGCAAAGCCCATTGACAGCAACACTCTGTCCCACCCTCTTCTTTTATTATACAAATGACATACGGCCGCAACCACCAAGTTACTCTCCGAGGGTCACGTCCGGGTGCAGCATCTGCGCACGTCAAGATAACCTGCACCGATGAAAATGCTCCAACGTCTCAGCGTGTGATCATTAAAAATGAATCCTTATTAAATATGAGTTACTTTGAAATACCTCATGTCACAGAAATGCTTGACTAACAAAAAATAAGGTTATTTATAGAAAACCGCACTGCGAAGCACGTTTGTTTATATATTTATTTTTGTGCACTAACTGTCTTCTAATGAAATATCGGCCGTGAAAACAACAACCTTTTCTTGGGACAAATCGATATGGGCATCTAACAACATCAAGCTGAAACCTCAAAGTCAGACTAAAGCGAGCTAAAGCTCTGGGGCGGCGCACGCAAAATGTGCACAAAGAAAATTAATGCAATAAAGAGGCTGGTGAATTATTTATGCTTCTCAGGAACTTGGGCCTGAATCTGACAGTCAGTAGGACAAACCCAGCCCAAATTTCCCAGAAGAGAACTTGGATGTCTGACAAAGGCCTCTTAGCCGAAAACCAATGACCATCGCTGAACCTCGTCTGACCATTTATTCTCATCGCAGAGATGAATGCGAAAGCGAGGAATCCGAAATGCGATCTGAAGCCACCGGTCATGTTTTTCCCCTCAATGGAATCAAAACTGATTGATTTTTCCCGCGTAACCTCCATTCCCAAAAGTCTTTATAACCTGTAATGCTTTTTAAAGCACAAACCATTATCCTGAACCCCGACTTAATTAATCTTTCTAAAGCAAACGCAGTCATTCAGGAGGAGCTGAGCTTCCGGCCGCTGACTGCAGCTCCATGGTGAGCATCTGAAGAGTCTAAAGCATCGACTACTTGTTAGAAACAAAGAAATGTGCCTCATCCTATTTGTGTATTAATGTCTCGAATCACATTTGGGCAAAAGAAAATAGGACCGATAAACTGACTTCCAGGCAACGTGATGCTGCTTCGCACCCGGTGTCCCTGGGTAGCAGAAGACGGCTCCAAATGATAAACCAAAAATAGATCACAAAATTTATTTTGCACAAAGAGCAGGAAAAAAAAAAAAAAACAAAATCCTTACTGAGCCTTTTTTCACAGGTTTCACAGGAATCTTGCAAATCTGTCAAATACTGTGTCATACTAATATCTGGCGATATTACATTCCGTTGCTATTGTAAGCAAACTGCGGTCTACAGCATCAAAAGAAGAACGTAAACACGTATGACGATTAATCCAAATGTCTGGAATGTTTACCCACTGCGGAAAACACACGAGAGCCACTCACCCACTGCGTCCAGAGCTGTGAATTATTTTACATAATAAACATGTGTACTAACATTACAGTAGAGGAACACAGCAGTAGCATCAAAATGAAATAAATCACAGTCTTTCAGGAGTAGACCAAATATTTTATTTTAAAATGTGCAAATTACACTGATACTTGTATAAGTTTTTTTATGCTTTACAAAAGTAAAAATAACAATAAAAATGTGAACATCATTGTCCAAATTCATGCAAAAGCATTTTACTTACATTTGAACCATAATTAAATTTGTTCAGCCATTAAAAGAAATTACAATTAAAAAAACAAAACAAAAAAAAAAAAGCAAAAAAAAAAAAAAAAGGTATACTTACTGATGAATAGCTTGTAAGAACTTTCTTTGGTGTTTCCTCACTCTGGCGTGGTCCATTTTTCTTACAAGCTTTGTGTTTTTGTAGATCAGCCATGTCTCCCTGAGAACATTAGCAGCCGTGTTCTTCACCTGGGAAGTAAGAGCAGGGATTTCACACTTGATCTGCAGACATTTTTGCTGATGTTTATTAAATAAGAGCATCTGCAAAACGAAAAGCACCATTACTGGGGAAGGCGTTTCTTTCCTCACATTCCCTCACTTCTCAACGTTTTTCCGGAAGAGACAATGACTCAAACCAGGGCTGGCATACTTTCAGTTGCTTGTTGTGTTTTTTTTCATGCATTCTGGCTCAAAAAATATTAATAACCCTGCTGACAATGTAAGGAGCTGCTATGCTGAACAGCTTGCTGGCGCATCTTGATTTTTAAATGTATAAAGTGAATTAATGCCCATGCACAACAGCAATAGGAAGACGAACATGAAGCCTGTGAGTTACTAATAAAAGCACAGAGACCATACCACACTGTAAATTACTAAGGCTATTACCCCTTAATACCTGAGGGTCTGAATCTGGTTGTTTTTCCACAGCTCTCTTTATAGGACTAAAAGCATGAGAAGGGGGGGGGGAATTGGGTTCAATCCAGCTAGCATCTTGGATCAGGTGCCCTCCAGCTGAGGAATGTTCCTAAAAATGATATTTCATAAATCTCCTTTACAGATCACTGATTGTTGCTGACCTTCGATTAAGCTTTATATCTTCAGTAAATATATTACCTTATTTATTTTTAGCTTTACAAGAAGTGCGCTGGCTTTCCTACTGAAGTGTCAAGGGAATTGATTTTGTCTTTCTTTGCCCGAGGTCCCATTTTCCACTTTGATGTTCTAGAGAAATGTTGTTTTGCTTTTGGGGGCCAATGTGTTGCCCTGATTTTCGATGCACTACACTCATCTGGCCGGCGCAGACCACACTGCTCTCCATAAAGCTTTTTTAATCAGCATTAGAATGACAACGTTGGTGGAAAAACAGAACAAAATTCAAACTCACATCTGCTTGTAGAGCAGATCATGCAAGGGACCTATAGGAGCAGGAGCAGCTCAGAACCCAAAAAAAAAAAAAAAAAAAAAAAAAAAAATTTCCCAGAACCAAAAACCACCAGGTGCACTGGATTTTGGCAGACAGCGAACAAGGGGACCACTTAGGCTCAGTGAAGTTTACCATAGTTCAAAAAACCAGTGTAGCCCATAATGTGATGGATAAAAAGGAGCAGGCGCATTACTAGCTCACTGCCACCAACCCCATCACAGAGTGTTTGGGCACAGGGACAAAACCTTATGGACAGGAAGTGTACCAGGATGCATGAAGAAGCACTTGAAAGATCTCAGTCACTTTAAGCAGACACTTTCAAAACAATAAAAAGGTTTGTATAAACCCCTTGTGTTCCAGAGACCGATCACCAATTCGGCTTTGAATATTTATGCTCCACCAGAAAAACTTCACCATAGTGCAGCTTCCAATGAGAAAGCAAACTAGTGTGGAATTTTATCTTCCCTAACACACAATGCTGATAAAAACCATAAAATCCATTAACTCAGTGATCTAAAAAACCCTCAAGTACCATTTCAGCTATCAAATACTTTGTGATTCATCAACTGTCAGCATTTTTCCTAAAAAGTGTTTAAAAATTTTTTTTGCTTAACGCTCAGATGCATTTATGGCCTGTGTACAAAATTTGTTTCTGTGTACAAATACCTGTCAAGAGGCAGAAACATTTTAAACAACAGTAAGACATCGGAGGGAAGTTTGTGTGTGGCGCTTACATCTCGGCCCTGCATGAAGATTGGGGTAAACTTACTCTTTTGGTCAGTTGTGTGTCCATCATGAAATTGTGAACGTGTTTTTCAGCTTTGGTGAGTTCCAGCTTCTTTGCAACCACGGCCACCACTAATGCAGTACAACCAGCGCCCTGAGACACAACACAAAACAAAGAAAAACAACTTGTGAAAGCGACCGTTTACTTTAAACAGTTACTGTCAACATTTGCTTTAGAATAAATGGGCTTATTTTGCTGGTTATGCAGCAGCTCTGCAACAAACACGTGAATAAGCAGCTATGATTTGAACTACAAGAGTCATTTTTCTGCTTTGACCAGTTATGCCCATAAATTCTGATTTAATCTGAATCCAGCAGCACAAGTGCACTTTGTGTTTTTGGTCCAAACACCTTCTGTCTCATGACAGGTTCTTAAGCCATTTTAAGTGTCCAATAAACATCTCAAGAAGATCGGATGAGTGTGTTCAGCCCAAGTTTGTCCAGAGTCACCAAGTGGGCCTTTCTGTAGTCCTTGGCGATCCTGACAATGAACCGGATGGCTAGAATGGTGACCTGAGCTGTAGCAGGAACGCGTAGGTTTGAATCCCATCTCCTGCATTGAACATGGTCCTTGCCTTGAATTGCTCCAATAAAAACTACCCAGCTAAACACATAAGTCAATAACTGTAAGCAACATAATGTAAAAAGCTAAAATTATAAGTTGCTTTGAAGAAAAGCATCAAGTAGAAGTACAAATATTAATACCGCAGATGTGGCCGCTGACCATTTCATACAAAGAGCATTGATATGGTTTATGGATTCATTTGTTAAACTTCCATTAGCTAAGCTCTCCAGTGTCTATGGGCATTTGTTCCAGGAACTTTCATCCATCTGCAGCACAATCAGAGGACGCAAACCCAAAACATCTTAAAATCTCCATGGTAATGCGATCTGCTTTCCAGCCAACTTCTTCCCTGTGCACTCAGTGTCACTCCTTTCATTCATCTGCTTTTAACTCCGGACAGCAAAAAGACCGATTTTATACTTTAATGCATGTTTTTCTTTAAAACCTATAGGCCTATTTTTAAGAAAGAATTTTTTTAAAAGACTGTTTGAACTAATTAAACTACCGATGCTTTAATCGCCAACACCGAATTAGCCAGCATCACAAAATGAGAGCGACTCCAAGGTGGCTGCTGAGTGACTTTGCAAAATGGGGGCTTGTTGATGGCAGATGTTCAGGTGCGGTCATGTGGACCTCTGGGGGGCACTTTCATGAAACTGGGACATTATGATCTGCACCTTGAGCACAGCACATGAGCAACAGTGAACAAAGTCACTGAGTTCCAGTCATTCGCCACCAGTACCACTGCACAGAGTTGCTGAGGACTTTGCAGCATCACTGACGTGACTGCTTTGTTCAAAATTGCTGGGAAACTTTACAGCAGCAGAATACAAACACAGACCCAGACTTGTGAGGGTTTGTGTAACTTGCTGTCTACTCAACTGCTAATCCATCCCAAGGGATTCTGGGTACTGTGGTCTCTACCAGCACACCTTTGCCCTTTTAGTTAAGAAATACATTGCATTAACATAAAAAATCCCTATCTCTGTAGGCAATTTTACCTCCACTTCCAGTATAATCTGAACATACATCTCCTCAAGCATCAAAACATTCTATTTTATCAGTATATCAGTCTTGAGTATCAAAATTCACAATATTCTTTTATATAAACAATACCTCCTAAGATATGATGCAAAATAGTTTTCCAGGAAATATAAACAGAAATAATTGTTTCTTATACAGAAACAATGTCATTGCATATTCTTAGATTGAAAACCATTTTCTTAAAAATTCCACGCAACTTGGTGAGCATCATACCTCCCCCCCACTCCCAATAGGCTCTAGGTGTAGGTTGTGAAATGTGAACCCAAAATATTTCCCTGTACAATTCAACTGGACATGAGTTCAACTCTTCTTCTGTGTACTTTGCATCAATTTCCACCAGATGCTCTGGATTCCTCCTTCAGTCCATAGACATTTGCTTCAGCTCAATTATTGGCTCCAAAAAATGCCGTGTGTGTGTGTGTGTGTGTGTGTGTGTGTGTGTGTGTGTGTGTGTATATATTCTGGGCACAGATGCGCAGCTGAGCCACCACATTCATTAAAACAGGCTGCAAGTCTACAGGTATGTGAGCCAACAGTCACCCTACTCGGTCACTGTCACCATCTATAATGGCCATAAGTAGCATTTTAAAAAGCACTGAAGGGCCAAATGGGCTTTTTAACCACGGGTTAAATATGCTTCTCTGCATGCAGTTTTGTGAAGTTTTCCTAACTTAAATCTACTTACCAGACGCCAGTGTTTATGGGATCCTTACACAGAGCTCACAGTTTGCTTTACCACAACAGTGGTAAAGCAATGTAATTGTGCTTTGAAGCTATTAAAGCGATGCACCTTGCATTTCTGAAATACGATTTCTTGGATCTGTTACCCTGGAAGCCCAGGAAAAGAATTTGTCTTTAATGTGTCCGTTTCACAACAACAATCCGCAGATACAAAGATTCAGAAACAACCTCCAGGCAGGAAGAGAGCAGGGAGGCGGTGGAGTCTGTGGTGCACCTTGGCGATTTGAAAGCGCATCAAAACGGCACAAATGTGGCATTGAACTGCATTTGAATATTCACAAATACACGCAAACACATTCAGTATCACGTTTGGTTCTGCCCTTGCGTCCTGCAGGCACCATTCCAACACGGGCAGCTCCAAGGACAGCAGAGTCCACAAATGGAAACATCAGGTCAAGTCCCACAATGACTGTTGGCAGTGAGCGCTGAAGGATTTATCTTTCCTAATTTTACCAGCGTTCCCCGCACTAGACTTTAAAGAATTCTGCTGCGTCCACTGTGGCAAAAGCCATATTCCTTTTTACTTAAACCCATGCTGAAGAAAATATTTGCCAAATGCAAAGAAACAACAGCATTACTGTTTATACGATGAATTATGAATTTATACCATTAACACTGCTTTCTTGCTCGGCACCTCGTACCATAAAATTATATGACTGTGTGTAAATCTCTAGTGGTTTTCCGATGCATTTGCGACCCACTTTATTGAGAGTAAAAGTAGTTTGAGGTTGGCCTTTCCATGTAATGACACCACTGCAGTTTAATGGATACTCACCATAATACCTGTCAAGAGGCAGACTCCTCTTCCACAGTAGGTGTTGGGCACCATATCCCCATATCCAATGGTGAGAAAGGTGATGGAGATCAACCACATAGCCCCCAAGAAGTTGCTTGTTATATCCATGTTGTCATGGTATCTGCAACATTCAGAACAGCGACAAGAGCAAACATGAAAGATCGATCGCTCGCAGTCAAATAAGTTGCTAATGTTTGCAGTTCACTGTCTAACCCCAACCGCTGCCAAATCATGGCCACGCGTAAGATCGCCATGAGAAGAAGGGAGCAGATTTCTTCATGAACCATGGAATCAATAAAGCTCTCCCACCAAAATGGTGCTGGATAACAACCCAACGTCACAAGAACAAAGACTTCAGTTAGGAAAGGAACTGCTCGATCACATTTTCATGCAGGCGGTGGAAGGAATGTTTCAGCATTTAAAATAGGCATGAAGTTAACATTAAAGCACTGGAACTTAAGCATCGATTTATCAACATTTTTCGTTCAAGCTTAAGCTTCTACAGCTCATTTGTTAAAGGGTCCATAAAGAGAGCAGCTGAGAAAATCATTTTCACGGTGTGAATTCTTAAGTCTACCATTCGATAAAAAGGTACCCAAGAATTTCAGGCTAATAACTCTGTCCATTTCTGTTGGTCAGAGAGTAAATTAAGCTCATTTGCTTAAAACTTTTTCAGGATTTATTTATTTTTTTAAATAGGACTTCCTATGCAAACCAGCCTCTATGCATATCAAGCCAGAAAGGTATCAGTGTAAGATTATTGTACGATAATATGGTCCATTACTCAAATATTTAACTAGATAAAATTTGAAGGATTACATTATTTACTAACTCTAGCAATAAATAAATAAATAAATAACATCTTTGGTGCCCTCCCCTCACAAGTAAAAAACCAACCCCAAACCCTAGTCTGTAAAGCGATCAGAGGAGGTGGCATTGGCCAAGGTACCTCTCACAGGCTCGAACTGTCCACGCGGCAATTATCCAAAGAGAGATGGTGAACACGAGGAGGACAGTCCCCGGACATATTGTCATGAGTGTCTTCATAACAAAGCGGGTGTTGAAGTTGATCTTGTTGAGGGCGCCGATGCTCCTGGAAGAGGCGTCAGTAAACAGCTTGCTGTGTAGCAGCATGACCCGGGCAATGAGGTAGAGCCGCAGGAACATGGGGATCGACAAGATAATGTCCACGTCAGCATCTGTCTTGGAGGGCGTGTAGGAGATGGCCAGCCGTGCTGTCCACGTGAAGGTGTAGTTGCCTGGGATAGGGTGGATGGCGCACACCAAGATCTCCAGGCAGATGAAGAACATCCTCTCTGAGGTCATGGCTATTCTCCAGTCATCCGCTGCATTGTCAACCATAAACAGCTTGGAAATGCAGGAAACAGAATGGGTTACTTAAAAACTGTCTAACATCACCAACAACGGACAGCCATCGAACCCCAATTGAGTGGCCTCTCCCCTCAAACACTTGAAAACAGCAAACATCTAAAGGTTCTACGGTCATTTTCTCAAATTTCTCACAACATTAAAATGTAATCTTGGTGGTAGCCGCTTCTGCAAATATTTTCAACAACGTGCTAGGTAAACAAGGAGCTAATTAACCATGAAGGTAAAATAAAAGATGTTTTTCCTTAAACAGACACCTTTGGTGCTCTTACCTTGCAGGTGCAGTTAGCATTAACCTGTAAGCTGCCCACAAAAAGCCACACGCGGTTCCTCCTGTTCACGCACGCATTTGTCTGCTGCTACGCATTTCAGTAAAGCAAAACAACAACCAATTACGCTTTCATTCCGAAAGTAAACACACCCCCGTGTCCTGCTAGTGCACTAAATACCTTTTCCCCAGTCAGCCCTTACAGAACCATTTTATTAAACATTTAAACTCTTATGTAGACGTTTTTATAAGTTAAAAATCTAGTGTTTACATTACGCACATGGCTGAATATTTATCTTGTTTTTTCCATCTGTAAGATGTAAATGTTTACTGATAACAGCTAATGCGGTTATGTTTGCTTTTTCCTAAATACAAAGTGGTCATTTTTGTTTGGCCAATAATAAAGGAATAAAATGGCAGTGAGTTTGTGGTGAAAAGATACACACGTGGTGAAGAGAGTACAGTATAAATTTAAGATCAGTGACCACCGTGTGACTGGGCTATGCAGGGGGTCTCAGAAAGGGGTCCTCTTTACAATGAGGCCTCGTACAACGTGGTCCGATTTTCTGGACCTCAGCAACTGCATTGTATCGACTCACTGGTATATTTCTAATGTCTAAGTCTTATGACTTGACAGGGATCTTCCATTTACTGGATGTGGTCTCAATGACAATTTACTTTTACCCCTTCATGATCATCTCAGACTTCTTACAATCCATTTATTTTAAACAGTAATTTATTTTCAAGGACTTATTCTTCAGAAGCAAATGAAAACAAAGACTAGATTATAGAAGCTTCGGAATGACACTGGGATTCGTATTTACCTCTAACATTGAGAAGTAAAATATGCTATTTAAAAGTTGAGATGAAAGTTAAAAAAAAAAAAAAAAAAAAAGTTTAAAAATGCATTTTTCTGTTGAAAATAAGCAACAGGACAATTTATTGCGACCAGTGTGGAAAAGACAAATGCAAATTTCCCAAATATGAGAGGCAACGTTTCAATAATGCTTTTGGGCTGGAGCCCACGGCATGAAGGAGGAGGAGGATCTGCGTTCGCCACACATGCGAGCTGAGGGTGATGAGCTGCACCTGCTGATGTTCCTAAGGAACCCCGCTGGCAGCCATCCATTTGGGTTCTCTGCCACGGTGCCATTTCGGGACCCCTACACTGCAGCACCACTCCATTTACACCCTTTCTGCCGCCTCTTGGCTCTTCCCAGCACGCAGGAAGATTACTGTAACATGACATTCGGCTCTTCGTGACTAATTTATGCTCTCCAGAGGAAAACTGTCACATCTTCAGGTGTCCTGTTCCATCACACAAAACAGCATGTCAGACAACTGGTCATAAACTAATTTAATAGGTTCTGACTTTATTCCTAATTGATTTGGTAGCAGCAAAGGATGCAGTAACAAATCTTTGTTTTTTCCCCCGATTCCTCTTTCAAGTAATATATCTGCCATATACCTACGCGTTTCCAAACAGCACTTTTTATTTATATCCAAGTCTCATAATGTGGCAAAAGAGCTCATTTTGACATGAATGCTACCCCAAACGTGCAGAACAGCATCACCACATCAATCTTTTTCACTGACGTCTGCACGAGAACAATTTGACGTCTCTCGAACGG
Source organism: Heterotis niloticus (assembly GCA_018136845.1). Taxonomy (NCBI): domain Eukaryota; kingdom Metazoa; phylum Chordata; class Actinopteri; order Osteoglossiformes; family Osteoglossidae; genus Heterotis; species Heterotis niloticus. The sequence goes on from CM030891.1 coordinate 33,930,798, forward strand.
ACCGTCAGCCAGCTGCATAGCTGCACACCTTATTTATTAATTTATACATTAAAGTTTAAAGAACTAAACACATCCAGAACTTCAGTAATCGTAGATCTGATGCATTTCTTTACAATTTATTACGGGCTCCGCGTTGGACAGCCAGCTGTCTTGTGGATTGTGGTCGCCTGCTGTCGGCTTCAACTCGGCAGCACCAATGCCCTCCTTCTAGCAAGGAGCTGGGCAACACTTTTATATTCTCTGCTGGCACTTCCGCACCAGGTCAGATGAGCTCTTAATTGACAAAAGAACACATGCTGAGCGAAACCAAATGGTGCCAAACATTAGGTCCTCGCAAAATGCACTGCTGCCTATATAGATGGGGAAAAAAGGACTCGACAAATGTTGAACGTTTAAAAGAGAACCATCACAGCTATAGACAACTGCTCTATTTATACAAGGACTTGTATGTGTTTAGTATGCATGGCACCGAGAAATGAATAACCAGGCATACCTGGAGTGAAATACTGAATGTGAAACCTAGAGCCAGGAACGGTTCTCTCCGCTTTCCATGAAGCATTTCTTTAAACTCGGTGGAAAGACAGACCATTACTGAGCTGCACGTCACAGTCATCCGGTTAGTTGACCGCTTTGCTGCAGACCTTGGAGCAACAACCTTAGCGCAAGTCAATGGCACAAAGTGGAAGGAGGGGGGGGGGGCTAAACTTTTTCAGGGAAATGACCCAGATTACAGAGACAACTTAACTGTCAAAGGGGGTCGAATTGGCTCCTTTGACACAACAAAGTGGTGTTTTAAAAAGGGCATTGTTCTGCCATTACCAGATAATGAAACATTTAAACATCTGCCGCTAGGAAAACCTGCTGGGCGGCAAAAACAATTACAGTAATGGACAAACGGCAACATAATACTTCAGCCCACATTACCTCTGTGCCCCAAACGTCCCTCACAATGGGCACTGCTTTCATGCCTCACGGAAATATTTGCAGGACGTTGCACTGTAACTGGAATGAGGAACTCTGATCAGGAAGTGATAGGATATTGATTCTTTGCTCCGACAACATTTTGTCACTCTGAGATGCGTTTTCCCCGAGTGATCCATATACAGGTCGTCGCGTAAACAGGTAGGAACCATCCGGAAAGCCATTTTCTCCAAGCAAAAGCAAAGTGTGATAAATTCGAAAGATTACTTACAGCACATTACCTCGCCTTGCTGGTTGGTTTTGGTCACCAGCTTCAAAAGGCTCAATATATCTAATGGACCTCAACTCAATATTTAATCTGTGTAATGTGGCATTGGGAACATACATCTTGTCACTGCGCAAGAAATCGTTCAATCTCATTAGCAAATGAGGTTAAGAAGCTTAGCTCAATTAGAAATTAATGCAATGGTTTATTTATGATATTCAAGCTGTCGACCAAGAGAATGGCTGGCAGAGTAAATCTCATGTTATCCATTACATAGCTTTTGTCCTTTTCATGCAGCTGCCCTTGAAATAAAAGCACTGGATTGTTTATCATTTTGCACGTGCATCAAATTCCATTAAAGAGAAGAAAGGAGAAAAAAAAAAAAAAAACAGGAATCTCCTTTTCTGCAACTGAACCAACAACATGGAAGAAGAAGCTGCTTAAATGTAGCGCATTTATTCAATCAAGATATTCAATATCTCCGTCCTTGAACACCCGAGGTTGCGTGATGAAAGCACCTAGATCGGTGGCCAGGAGAGGCTACCCAACACCCCGCAGGCATGTCAGCCAGAGGGAACTGCCACCCCATAATGCCCTCCAGCAGCAAAGGAATCCCAAACCACCACTACTCCCCACCTGAGGGATCCCCAATTTGAGTCAGGGTCCTCTGCAGCTCACACAGTCACTGATGGTGGAAGTGGGAGACAATGTGTGAAAATGCCCAAGATTGACTTTACAAACTTGAAATAATAGCTTGCTTAAAAAGAAAAGGACGCATTTACACCATGCAGCAATGCAGGTGGTCATCGCAACAGAATACCGCATCCCGAAAGTGTGATCTATGAAAGAGTTATCTTTTCAATTTCACTGAGAAATACCCATCTTGCCTCTCCATGTTTAGGGCAGAGTTGCTGTACATCACTGCTTTGGCAATGCAGCCTGAACAACTTTAATTTACCTATACACATGGCAGTTATTTTACACAGCAGTTCGCTGAACATAAAAGGGACACTGAGAATTAAGTAGGCTATGCATACATTTACATAACTTCTTTCCAACAACCACGGAAAGACACATAAATATGAGAATTCATACAATCCAAATGCCTGTTATTAACTTTTCTCCAATAATGTACAATTATCTGACAGCAGCCATGCCAGAAAAAACCTACAGTAATAATACTGTTCTTATTGAACTGCTTTAATAATGTACAGCATCCAAAAATATCAGTTATATTCAGACTAAAAGCCCCTCCTCATTGTCACCATTTACTCTGACATCAGTGGAGATGAAAGAAGAAATAAAGGATCTTAAGGTGGGTCTACTTTCAACTTGCCCTCCCCACTACCTTGTGTCCAAACATCCTTGCAACAGAGGTGCAAAGATGCAGAAACACAAGCAGCTGGATGAGGTCCCATCCCATCAGAGGCCAGATGGAGCCCCGAAGAACCACTGTCCCGCTGCCAAACTGAACGCACATGGGAACATCCTCAGGACTGCTGTCGCTCACAGCAAATTTCAGCAACACAGCAACCTCTTAACTGCAAAGGATGCCCAAAAAACCATGGTACATCTGGGGAAAACTATACAAAGTCTCACCTGCATAAATTTAATCCTTTTCATCCCCCCATGATGCCGTCAACAATTTGGAATCATTAAATCCCATAAACCACTTGAACTACAGTTGAACTGTGACTGCATATTTACTGCAATGACTTTTTTTTTTTTTATAAACTGACAGCACAAATGGGCAGTGACAAAAAGACACAAACAGTATCAAGAAAAAAAAATGCAAATCCGTTCTGATCCATGCAAATACAAAACAAGGGCAAAGGGTTACGATGTTAACCGGGGGTGAGGATATAGCACCGATTTAAAAATAAATGCATAAATAACTATGACCAAATCTTTAATTCTTCAATGAGTTCACTCGTCATCAAATTTGTACGTTGTACCATCACGTAGTATTATCGTATTAACTGGGTAACAGAGCTACTGTTTTAGCTTTGATCTCAACTTCTCCCCTTTTTCTTTGTGATGCTTTCACAGATAACACTAACTACAGTCACATAGAACTGCTGCATTGTTTTTCCACCACCGCTAAAAGTTATGCCAACAGCTCTCGCTCTCTGAGGAAAGGGTATCAGTGCAGCGTGGTACACGTGTCTGCTTCTGCTCAGCCGGGTGCATCGGTGCAAGAGCTGCTGCCGTGGCGACCGCATCCCGCATGCTACACACCCCCCCCCCGCCAGCCGGCCATCCGAGGCATGCTTGCTCACCGTTCTGACAGGCGTGCATCTGTGCGCAAAATGAAAGCTCTGCGTAAAGCACTCTGCACCGCTGTCACGGGGTGGGGGTGCAGACCACTCCCTCCGGGCTGAGAGGTTGAAGAGGACAGTGCAGTGGCAGCCTGTGTTACCCAAGGTACTTTTACCCTTTGCTGGTGGGATCATACCAAGGGCCGCCAGCCGTGTGACATTCACAAAGCTCAGCTTGGACCCAGCTGAAGCTGCTGAGAAACCTGTGAGAATTACACAGAAGGACGACTTGTCCATCTCTTGCTTCACACGGCTCAATGCAAGTCGATTCAAAGTGGACCCAGAGCATCTACGAGGATCCAACCAGCCTCTGCTGCCATGGTTCAGACCCATCATAAACAAACTATTTGGCAAATCAGAGTGTGAACCTTGAGACTCACGTGGCAGATTTCAAGTTTGCTCAGGAGGGATGACACAAATGTCAGCAATTCTGTGACTGCCCCCCCGCAACACATTATTTGGTGGAGTTTTCAATTTGAAGACATGCATCTATCCTTCCCAATGTAATTCCACTTCTTGGGGAAAATATTTAAATGTGCAGGAATCCTTGAGGTGAAGGGAGTCTGAATCCTGCTCTGGCTGCAGCAGAAATAAAACAAAAACGTACCGTTCGCCTGCTGCTAACTGAATGCTGTGATCCACAGCCTGCCAGCTACAAACCCTGTCTGTCATCTGCTAAGGAGGTGCCGCTACGTCACAAACGTCAGCCGCATGAGCTGCAGTAAAACCCCTTTGCAAGGTCACGCACATGGTCAAACCTCCACAAAACTCTGTCCGCTGTCCTTTCCACACACCCGGCTTTCCCGTCACCATTCAGCTCAATCCTGTAACCGCATGCACCTCCACAGCTAATATGCAGTGCAGTGCTGTGCCTGGAGCTGCTGGCCCCTGGCAGCTTCAGCCCTGCACAAAGAACTGTGTCTTAGAAGAACCTGACCTCACCAATATTACTGCATCTTCTGCTCGACAGTTCTGATCCGCCTGCCCTCGTCGCTCAATGTTATCGTTTCCAAAGCAGATCAGTTGCGTGAATGACTGCCCTTCGGGCGTCTGTCTAGCGGCTCTGCATTTTGGGTCAATCAGTCACCGAGGTGTGAGGGTGAACTTCAGAAACCTGCCGCTGCCTGAAAAAACCATCACAACCAGCACCAGCTGGTCTGTTCACAGTTCCTGCCACCTGTCATTCCTTCATCATAGATGTTGACAAACGGCAGCAGCACTTCACAGCTGGATTTCACAGCCGATCAAATGGGGAAAAAATTGACACGAGTACAATCCTGTTTTCTCATTAATGTAAGGCTGTGTGGTACTTTGCATCAAAATGTAACTGTGAACTTAAAATATTTCATTAAAACTCAGTCTAAAAAAGTTTTTTCCTCTGTCAGGCTTAAGTGACCCTACCATAGGAGTCACAGTATGACCTGAAAAGGCAATCCCATCGGTGTTTATCCGATACTACAGGGATGTGAAATATACTAGCAACAGAACTCAGCTGATTCCACAGAAACATCGAAGGGAAATTAGGTCTGTGTGAGCATGAAGGGGCACCCCCACCACCACCTGTCCATTTTACACCCTTTACCCGGGACAACAAAGTAAGGTAACCGCAGACAGCACTGGAAAAAGTTACCTGGATCTCCCTTGCATGATAGATGATAATCAGACCGAGCAGGATGACGGTAGAAAGGCTGATCAGGCATTTGAGAGCCAGGGAATACAGTGACTCCTGGGTAAAAGAAAGAGTAACAGAGACACCACATCAGAGGACAAAGTCAAAGTTTCACAGCATTACAACACAGTAAATATATGTAATAAAGCATACTGCATACATATAATAAGGTATCCATTGACACTTAAAATACATTTTATGTATTGCTTAGAAGAGTTATAACGAAAGTACATCAGCTGTGTTCACGTTCACAATTCAAAATATATTTCAGTTCATAGCATGTGCTTTTGATGATAAATAAATAATAATAATAATAATAATAATAGCGAGAACATCACATTGAGACGAGGGATAATAGAAAGAAGTTTGGGGAGAAAAAAAAAAAACAAAAAAAAAAAAAAACAAACTTTTGACCAGTGTTAACAATTCAGTTTTGTAAAAAATTGCCAAAAAGTTTGCCGAGGCCGCAGCCAGGGTTTCCCTCGCCGTGGGAATCCCAGCCATGACGTGCGCGCCTCAGCCCAACGCACCTTTCCGTAGGCGCTCCAGGACAGCTCGGTCTCTATGACCATGACCACGATGCCGAACATGCCGAAGATGAGCGCGTAGTCGCTCAGGCGCTTCCGCTTCTCGAACAAAGCCCGTCGGTGACCCAGCTTCTGCCCGATGTTCTGATTCTTCTTTTTGCCCGACTTCGTTCCTCCTCCGCCGCCAGCGCCGCCGCCGCCGCCGCCGCATCCCGGCGCCCCGTCGCCAGACGCGTACGGCACGAGTCCGCCAGAGTTGTGCTCCGGCTTGGCCACCACGACGTCGGTCGCGTCCGCGCTTGAGCCGGGCTGCAGCGGCTGGCACTCCGAGTCAAACTCATGCACGTTCCGGCGCGACGAGCTGAGGGTGCCGAGCGGCCGCATCACGCCGCCGTTGTACCTGCAGCTGCTCATGGTCGGCTCGGTGAACGCGCGGCGGCGGCTGCTGCTGCTGCTGCTCGGGCTGCGCTGCTGCCGACTGCGGGACGCGTGTCTGGAGGAACTAGCATGACTGGAAGGCGTCAACTCCCCGCCGCTGAGCCTGCAGCCTCGCCTGGACGAAGGCGCGGACGGCGGCGCAGCTCTCGGCGCTCCGGCTACGGCTGGTGAGTCCCGAGCAATGTCATGGCTTTTCGCGGCGTCGCAGGTGCAGCACGGCTCTCCGGGCTCCAGGAACCGGGCCTCCGGGCCGCAGCAGCGCTCGTACTTATAGTGCTGGAAGTGCTGCTCTTGGAAGAAGTCGTACTGCAGCGGCAGCGGGAATCCCATGTCAGGGCTGTTAAAGCCGCAGGAGGAGCGGGCTGCGCGCCCGGACTAGCGCGTTCTGGTAGGTCCGGGCGCGTCCACATGGGGCAGGGAAAGACCCCCCTCGGCTCCTGTAGAACCCGGGCGCCGAACCCGATTGGCCGCCGGACCCAAAACACCTGGCGTGACGTCAGCAGCAGCAGCAGCGGCGGAAGGGCTGCGAGCGGGGAACCGATGCGGGTCTTTCGGACGCGGTTCTGGTTCCATCGGGAGTCGCCACTGAATTATTCAACTCTGCCAGCTCATTCAAACGTGCCGTTTCCCCCGTGACGCCGAGTGTTGAAACGCACACCCATTCGTGCCGCAATTCGACCCGGACATCGCAAGCAAAAAGTTGCAGTTTAGCCGACAACTTGCGGCCGTTTTATGCGGCTTTCGCACACGTGCTGCGCTTCGGCTCCGGTGCAGGAGAATCCGTAGACGAACAAACGGCGAGGATGTCGTCGAGAGTCAGCTTTAGGGTCGTGCGAGAAGCATCGTTCGTGGGCCGCCCGGCGCGTTGCAATCGGACACCCAAGTTGCGGTGGGACAACTTGGCTAGGATGCGCGCACCTCGCATCGTCTGTACCTGGAGGGCGGAGGAGGAGGACTCGGCCGCAATGTCACTTTGACACTCGGGCACAGGAGCTGCGACCCCTACCTGCTCATCGCTTCGCCTCAGAATCTGCGCGCCACAAAGCACTTCCACCGCTTGTCTTTAACTTATCGTGGCTTTTCGACGGCGGCACATTCGCCAATAAATGTTTGCCGAAAACGGGTTACGCGCAGATTCGCCCGACGCATTTGAGCCAAACTGCCTTTTAAAAAGCAACCGTTTGTGCGTCTCGGCTCGTTTATTAACGCACAGGTATTCCCAGGTAAAGTTGCGCTCCGCAGCCGCAACGCGCCATGGAAGGAAAACGCGCGTTGTCAGCACCACGGGGGGTTGCTGTGGCTGCGACCCACGCCGGTTATCGAGCAACAAGGGCAAATCGTGTTAGGGTTCATGGCCAGAAGAAAAGGCGTGAGGGAATCGATCACCTGTGCCTGTAAGCCGGGAGGTGCGGGCATCCGTGCTGTCGAGGGAGGGGGGGTAGCAATAAAAACGAACCCTTATTCACGCATTTTGCGGCGGCGGGCTTGGCGCTGAATTTCGCTCCTTTCGCCCTTCCTACCGAGCTCAACTATAATAATAATAATAATAAAAATGTGATTCAAGAACAACTCCTGGTAGTTGTTTTTATTAATATTTTATTATCCTCCCTTTATCCAGCCGCTTGAGGTGAATGAATAAGCAAGCTGGACGGCTCCGGTTCTCGTGACGGATTAGGTTCCGTCGCGTCCCAACGCTTCTCAGGTTCCCTTCCGTACCGTGGAGGACTGGGTTGTCCGTTGGGTCCCGGTCCACCCTGGGCCGCTGTGGTTTGCTGGGGCGACAGGGAGACGCTAAGAGGCAACGTGGTCTTCAACATCACCTTAAGCTTGGCTCACATGTGTGTCAACTGGATGGGATGCGACCCCACACCACACTTTGGTCTATGGTATTGTATTCAGTACTGACCAGAATAAAAGCTTCCTCCTTAGTAACACAAATCTATTTAAACGGGCAGAGAAAAAGTTAGGCCCGGGTGTTGCCGCAACAGGGCGTTTTGGTTCTCTGGATTGCGGGGAAAAAAAAAGAAACAATAAATCTAAGAACTGCACTCCAGACCCCATGAAGGCAAAGGAAGCTCCCTTGCAATAGATCTGCACTAAAAACAATAAGGTGAAATTGTTGCTTTTTCTACAAACTCATTTTCCCCACATTATTTGGTCTGAGTATCCGGTGGAGTCCCTGAATGCAGGTTTGGGGCAGTGATTTTATGTGTTGTCCTTTAATAAAGTGTTCAGCAATTTTAATGACTAATAGTTGTTTCTATTGATTGTGTTCAACCTTTGATTGTGAGACCTTGTGTGTTTATTGAATTTTACCTTTTACTTTTGTTTATACACACACACAGTTCCTGAGTTATGATGGTCTGACTTGGGATTTTTTTTACTTTACGACGGTACGATAGCGATACGCATCCAGTAGGAACCGTAATTTAAATTTTGATTTTTTCCCAGGAAAGTGATATGTGGTATGATACTCTCTCAAGATGCTGGGCAGTGGCAGTGATCCATATCTCCCAGCTAATGTATACAACTGATACTCTACAGCATTCTGTGTTGCCAGCATTTTTTTTGGATACCCCCCAAGGTAGGCTGGGCTATGATGTTCCATAGGTGTTACGGTGTGGGTTGGTGGAAGCAGTTGTGAGACACAACGGTAAAAAGTTAAAGTTCTGTTAAACTCTTTACTTTGTTACCAACAAAGAGTGTTGCCGTTAGCCCGGAGCTAGCGCTAAACATTAGTGATGGGCAGTAAACCGAAACAGAACACAATTGCCATAATTCAAAATAAACAAAGTACAAGGTATTAGCAAGGCAGCGGATGCAGGAGCATTCCCAAAGGGAAGCGGGAACTGAGCACTGACAGGAAGTTTGGGTAGGAACTAAATCCCATCCACGATTGGTTCCTCTTCCAATCAGCCACCCAATCAGTGCTCAGTCTGAAGATGGGGGCAGAGAGACCACAGGCATGACAGAACATTAGGTGTATTGCATGCATTTTCAACTTATGATCGGTTTATTGGAACATAACCCCATTGTAAGTTGGGGACCATCTACATATGTATGTATACATCTGACATTGGCAATAAAGGCTTAAATATGCAGTAAAATATATAATACCTTCACAGAGAAAAACAATTTCAGTGCAGTGTAGCCCAGTGCACCTCATAAACAAATCCAGTAGCCACTTTTTATGCCCATGTAATGTTATTCTAAGCTTAGGTAATTAATTGAAATAATAGTCTAGGGAGAAGGTTAAAAACAAATGCCTTTTCTGCTGTCATGAATGGATGGCACCCCTGCCTTTTCCCTTATTTACACCTGCGGAAATGCCCAGTTAAGCTCACCATTTACTTATGGTTTTGCCTAAAGTGCTTTAATCCATGTCTCTCTGGCTCCGTGCACCCTGAGTCCTGTTCTGCAGAACATGACTTCCTACATTTAGGCCAGTTAGTAGAGAATGACTTCTCCACTTTGCGGTTAGGATTTGTTTTTATACAGCGTTACCCTAGAATTACCCCTCGGCCTACCTGGAGTGACGCCAGGGTGAAGGTTAATGCACTCTGGCAGTTGGTTGTTTAATCCTTTTAGTTGCGGTGACTGCCCACATTCTGTGATTGATGGCACTTCTCGCCCTCCTCAGCGATTGATATGATGATGTTTTCTCACCTAGCGGCCATTTGTATCAGCGGGCAGCACAGTGGTTAGGGGTAAGATGGGCCGGGGGTTCCAATTTTACTCCAGCTGTCATACCTGAGAGCAAGGCACTTACCTCGCTGAATAAATGTATAAACTATATGTTAGAACACGAACCAAAGTCATGTGCCGAATGAAGTTGTCAAACAAACCGAAAAACTGGGCGGCTATTGGGCTCCTCCACATCTTCAGTCATTCCTTGTGAGCGGAGGGTTTTTTCCCCCAGTAAGAAAAAAAGAGAAATAATGTGTTCTTCTGTGGCCTTGTCAGCTTCAAATTTAAGGCAGTGGTTGATAACTCGTGATTTACAAACGTGATACAGGTCCATGCAGTCATCTCCACGGTCCCATTAAAAAAGATATAAATTGTCACACTAAAACATTTTTGCTTAGAAAGGCTGACTCAAGGATTTCTGGATAAAAGTGGCTGCAAAACATTATAATTAGCAGCAGTGCACATTAATAAATAATCTGCTGTGGTTCATTTATCAGCATAATAATAATGCAGTTGCATTTTTAGCACTAGTTACTGTACATGTTAAAATTTCACATTGCTTTTAACCATACGTGCAAAAATCCCATAATATCAAGATAAGGTCTGGTCTAACATTTTCTTCTCAGCGTGTTAAAGAGTTAGAACTTTGTCAGAATTTCTTCTGTTCTTTCCCCCCTGACTCATAACCTAGCAAATGCCGCAATTAATCACTTCAAGGTTTCTTCTGGGGGTTTGGGATGGTTTACGAGCTCAACAGACACGGGTCTGCGTGGCTTGCAAATGAAGACAAGTTCTCCCTCACTGGCGGTCAGACACCCACCAAAACCAATTCTGATGTTTCTGAGATTCCACACTGCCGATATTAAAAACTGATCATATTAAACCGGCCGTGTGCTTCACCCGGAAAAATTCCACAGAGGGAGGAGAATCATCCCCCAGCAAGATGAGCCGTCATTGTCTCACGCATGCCGAACACAATATTATTTCCTTTCCCGCAGATGTTCTTTTCATTTAGATCAATAATCTCTGAAGCTGGGTACCGCAAGCTTACAATTTGCACTTTCAGCCTCCATCCTAAAACGCTCCCAGATGTCACCACTCATTTTACACTAATGTCTAACTGTAATACTAAATAGCATACAGCCGTGCTGACTACCGCACATTCACACCACTTGTGCTGCAAGGCACTGTGTAAGAAATTGGGTTTTGTTCCCACTGCTTTGGAGATCTTTTTGGGGGTTGCGCTAATATTTTACTAGAGTGCTGGGTCTCTATATTATTACATATCTTTTAAATTTGAGATTATTTTGTAATAGATGCACAGCTTGGGGTGAGTTCGACATCTTGTGGGTCTGTACGACCCAACTTCGCTCTGTCGCCTTCTAAGCGCCACAACAGAGTTTTGAAGTTTTTTTTTCCTCACACGTTTATAGTGACAGACTTTAAATTTTCTGGAATAAGATGCTGAGCAGCACTATGGACAGTCAACAGTGGGAGAGATTGATGGCAGCACCTTTGACTGACCACAGAGATGCGAGGCAAAGGCTGGCCTGAGCCCCAGAAATAAATCCCAGATTCACAGCAAGATTATTGAACCTCGCGTCAGGCTTGATGCTGATGTACAGTCTGGGGCTTCATGTGGCCTGTGGTCAACCAGTGTGCAGTTAGTGATGTATTGGTGTCAGGGGAAATATCCCGAGGCCCGGACGCCGGGCCCGACACCTGACACGGCCTCCGAGGAGCTGAAATTCACCATTCCTGCCTGCACAAATCTGCTGATGGTGCACAAGTACAGTTAGATTTTCCCGGAGCAAAAATGGAACCGACACAGCACCCCGCCTCCCCCCACCCAGCTGCAACGCTGTCTGAAATGAGCATGCCCCATGGTAATATTTTACACATTCTGAAGGCTCCCTTTGTCAAAATTGCAGCAACTGCTGTCTGCATGCCTTCTGTATTATAATAAATTCATGTTTTCGTACAAAGGTTTATTAATAGATCAGTTTATTGTTTGAAATTGCAAGCAGAATAACTTATGCTATGACTTTGGAATCAGTAGTGCAGGCTCTGTAATGAAGCTAAGTCCAAATACACACAAATGTTTAATCTGCAAACCTGACATCTGCAAGCCACCTTAAACAGAAACTAAATGTATAATAACGGAACTGGGGAAAAAAAAGAGAAAAAAAAAATGTTAAAACATTCAAAGTTTCTGATTTCATTCTCTTATACCAGGTGTGGGCAAAGATGTCACCTTGGCCATTTCAAGTACCAGAGTGACAGAGCATGAAGTGGCAGATACCTGGTCCAAAATAAAAACCTCATGGAATTTGTACCGCAATGTTACTTACACAAAAACAGTATTAAAACATATGCTAATGTTCATAATTAAGCATACAAACAGTATTTATACAAATAAAAAAACATCAGTTATGTATATTATATACATGCTATTTTAGATTTGTGTAAGGAGTAGTCATATATTTGTCCTGTGTTGCTCTACACTTCCTGCCGCTGAGGAACAGTCGGTGGGACCATGAGTCAGTGCTAGGGGGTCCCTGTAGCTCAATGGATCGGTTCAGCCGCTGATTTATTTTTTGCTCCCAAGCAGCTTCAGGGGTTTAATGCCGCGCAATGCAACTGTGCTGTGCAAATGGTCCCCGACTTACGATGGAGTCATGTTGCGATAATATTTTTGACTTGCATTGGGTTTAAGTCAAAAATACATTTAATTCACCCAACCTACTGTCATGCTGGGCAAACAACTTGAATTTCTCTTTGAGAGTAATTGCCTTCCTCTTCTTCTCACCAGTAGCAGGAGACACAGATAGGCATTTTGTAGACATGATGGATGCAGAAAACACAATGTAGATACAGGGAGGTATCCAAAAAAAAAAAAAAACATTGGCAACATAGAACACTGCAGAGTATCGGTTATATGCACTAGCAACCGTGTAGCAGACTGGGAGATGCAGAATGCCACTTCCCAGCTTCACGAGAGAGCATTGTGCTGCATATCGCTTACCTGGGGGGGAGGGAATCAGAATTCAAAGTATAGTTTCTACTGAACGGGCATCGCTTTTACACCATTGTAAAGTCAAAAAATCGTAAGTTGGACCATCGTAACTCAGGGACCATCAGTATTTTTCCTTCAGAACAACCTAAATTGAAGTGTAAATAGTTAGCTAAAAATCCACTACGTAAAGTACTGTATGTCCTTTGGTATTTATGCAGCTCAAGTTTCTTACAATACCTGCCACTAAGGAAAGCCATTCAAAGCAACAGCCGTATCATTTCCCCGTCAAGTTATTTCAGTAGGTGATACTGCAAACTGACATGGCAAATGCATTTGTTTCCCCCCCCCCACATCTTGCTCTGAAAATGAGTAAATATGCATTTTGGGTGCAAATACTGTCGAGATCCAGACAGCGACAACCGAGTAACCTGTTGTTTTAGTGTCAAAATGTTAACAGTATGTATGTAGCTACGTATCACGCTGGCATGGTGGAAGAGTCACGCTGAAAAAGCCAAAAAGACAATGGAGTGTTAAATGCTGGCAGGACTTCTGAACACATTTAAACAAACATTTTCAAATTCCATTTAAATATTGCAATTGCTTTGCATTTCTTCCATCCATGATCAATAATCACTAGGCCAGTGCAGGGTTGTGGGGTCCAGGGCCTATTCCTTGGCTTTACAAAATTCAATCTGGCTTCAAGGATCCCACAGTTGCCAAATTAGGTGCAAGTTTCCACATATTTATACAGTTAGAGGCCTTCATCTCTGTTTTTAAGCAGAAATTTTTAATGGTCCACATTTTCCCAACTTGCCTGTAAAACAATGAGTGACAGGGATTAAAGAAGTGGGCTGGAGGGAATCGGCACAATGAGCTCAGGCACCGAAACAGTACACACAGACTACAGATACGCTAACATCCGCTCCTCACACACAAGCACAACACACTACCAGCTGCCAGTCGGTTCATGTGGAAAGGTCCCTGGTTTCAGTGCTTTGTCTCATTTAACAAAAGTTATAAAATCCTTTGTACTACTTTTTAAGCAGTTTTGTCAATGTTGCAGCAGCAGTAAACAAGACCAAATTACAAACATCTCATAGAACAACATTTAAGGCACTGAGAACAGTCTTTTACGTTAATTGTACAGTAACGAACAATAAAAAAGACATTCCCTTGGTTCAGCATCCCCAGGGACCTTACAGGGATGTTCAGCAGCTGCTCCCTATCTGATGGTCATAAGGAGCCCCAAACTGCACCAGTGTCCTACGTCAGGGCAGTTGATGGGTATGCCTTGTCACATATAGGATTTGTAGTGTTCACAGTATGAATGTTCACATTTTTAATGTTACAATTATCTGCATAACTAAGTGCAAATGATTCTTTGATGAGGGCTGGAACAAAAGAATGAGGGTTGGCAAAGTCAGTCTCACAGCCAACGGGTCAGAACTGCTGGCTGGTGTAAATCCCACCTTAGACTGTACAACCATGGTCTTTGTTCCAGTAGGGTGGTCAAAGATCAAAGTGCACTTTTCAAGTTTAGAGCAGGGTTCAAAGTCCCAGAGAAGCTTTGAGGAGGGAAGCCATGTCCTCTGACATGGAGGCTTCATCACCTGGAGAGAAAGGGAGGAGATCTCTGGTCAAAAGGTTAACCTTGTGAAGGCTTTGGGTTAATCACAGAATCCTCTGCTCACATGCACACAAACAGAACCCCTCGACTACAGTGAAAGTCACATGTCCCACACGTGTGGATCAATGTACAGGAGTTAAACACAAAGTACCATTCTCACAAGGCAAAGTGACAATGACAGCACCTGGTTCACAACATGAAGGCCAGTTTTACTTCAATCGTTAGCCTGCTGGTCTGAGAGTCTGGCTGGAAAAACCCACCTTGCGCAGAGGTTGTCATGTCCTGCTCCAACTTCAGCTTTTTCTGGCCCACGCGCAGCATGCAGTCCTCAATGGAGTCCTTGGTGATCAGCTTAATCACTGTCACTGGCCTGGGGAAAAGGGGGAAATCACACTGTTAGTAAAGTCATTTTTCTGTTGTATATTGAAGCCTTATACCAGTCCCAGTCTTTTTCCTATTCAGTCCTTACAGGGCACACCACTTCCACCTTTTCCCTTGTCGCTGTGCCTCACCTAGTCTGGCCCACACGATGGCAGCGGTCCTCCGCTTGCTTGTCATTGTAGGGGTTGCAGTCAATGTCATGTAGGATGACCACGTTGGCAGAGGTGAGGTTGATCCCCAGGCCCCCAGCCCTCGTGGAGAGCAGGAACACAAATATCTCTGGGTCACTGTTAAACTCATCAATGAGGACAATCCTGGAGATGGCAGGAGGAGGAGAAAATGCGGTTAACTGCTACAATGGGAAAATCTGTTACATCCTCTCTAGTGTTGAGGCTATTTAAAAGGAATTTTACAGAATGTTGATAAAAATAGAATCTACACTGACTAGGGCTAGAAATTCTTATCATGCATGGATATTACATTAAAATTCCATGTTTGGCTGTCCAGCACTGGAGTCTTTTTTTTTTCTATGTTATTGTGCATTTTGGATGAACAACATCTGTTCTTGCGTCTTCTGAGATGACCAGGAGGTCCAAGCTGTTCAAAAGGTCAATATTATGAAATAAACACCCATAATGGGTTTAAACATTTTCTGCAAATGAAATGATTTTTTAGGCAAACTGAAAATTATATTGCTGTAATTCCTGCTTGCCAATACCTGTCCTACTTTATGTGGAAGAAGCAGATGGCAATGTGATGGGTCTCACGCTACTGTACATTCAGAACTGACTTTTGGCTACCGGAACAGTGTGAGGAAATCAGATAAAACAATTTGGATCATCCTATGTTTACATCAAAAAAAAAAATGCACAAAACATGGCCATCTGCCTCTGCTGCCAACACTGCTCCAACTTGGATGCTGTTTACTCTTCACTTGCCTTCCCTTCACTTCCCTCTAGTGCGCCATCCAGGAACTGCTCATTAAAACAGGGTAAAATACGAAGCGGCAGCCTGTGCTCACCTGTCTGACATGGGTGTAGAGCCATCCAGCCGAAGGTATCGGTAATTCAGGTGTTTCAGCAGAACCTCCACAATATCCAGCATCATGGTGAACTGGCTGAAAAGCACAACTCGGTCACCCTGGAAAAAGAGCACGCAGAGAGAGGAAGAGATGCTGTAGGAGGCTTAAAGCATTTTCCTCAGACTCCCTCATTTCTGCGCAGCCCATATGCTAACCTTCACCACATGAAACACATTCGTCGCGTTCACCTGCTTCCCCTCTATTTACAGTGCATGTCCCACGCAGTAACCTGACCCCTCTGCTATCACTTCTTTCCTAGTCTGTCCCTGTTGCCTTCCACTGCACTCTTTGCTGACTGCCCATCCCACCTACTGGACCCAAGGCTACTTCATTGCTTTCCCATTACCCCTCTGAGAAATCATGCTCTCCTCCTCTTACCTTGTCCTTGAGAGAGCCCAGCAGTTGCATGAGCAGGGAGAACTTGCCCGAGTCAAGCAACTGCTCGTTGGACAGCCGAAACCCATGCAGGGCCGAGTACTGCAGGCAGAGGCGGTGCAACTCGAAGTCCGACATCACCTCCATGTCCTCTTTGATCAGGGCAGGGTCTGCATCACGATGTGTTGGCTCCTACACGTGCGGAGACAAAATTTCAGAGTAGGGTCTCCTACTTTTCCACAATGACTACAATTAAACAATCAAGCAACATTACAGCGTAGCTACAGTGCAAGTTAGCAGGATCAGGAGCGCATGGAGGCCTAACCGTACTGTGCCCGTAGTGCTGGTTTATCAGCATGAAAATACTAGAAGTCTAAAAAGCAGAGCTGCGAGATCTCCTGAAAATTCAGGGCACATACCAATTCCTCCTTCTCCAGAACAGGCATTACATTGAAGAACCAATATACACACAAAGCATTTCAGTACTTCAGTAACACTTATAGTGCATCTGTGGAAATGCAAGATTATAGGCTGTCTCGGTCCATCCCAGTCACATTAACAGAAGAAAACAATCCACATTTTGAAAATGGTAAGTGTAATATTCTGGAAGTACGTTCCATATTCTCAACTACAGTTTCACTTGTCTTTTAAAGTCATATTGCAAGCAATGGACAATC
Organism: Heterotis niloticus; assembly: GCA_018136845.1. Taxonomy (NCBI): domain Eukaryota; kingdom Metazoa; phylum Chordata; class Actinopteri; order Osteoglossiformes; family Osteoglossidae; genus Heterotis; species Heterotis niloticus. The sequence continues at coordinate 33,947,780 of CM030891.1, forward strand.
AGAAACTTTTGTGCTTCCTTAGCACTAAAAGAGTAAAATATGAAAAAATATGGCAAGCTCAGCATGATGAGCCCAGCTTTTCTGAACTCACACTTATGCTTCTGACCTGGTGCAGGGAGAATTTGGGGGGGGGGGGGGGGTTAAAAGCAAATACAATTGAAATGCAAGTACCTTCTATTGAAAACTCTGCATGCAAATATTTTGGACAGGACATTCTAGACCAGCACCTATTGGCTGCTGTGAGCTCTCTGTCATGTCAGCACTCCCAGGGGTTGGTATGAGCTCTCTGGTGTGTATGAGTTATCAGTGGAGGGTGTGATGGCCCTGGTGCCTTTACACAGCGTGTATGGGCTTTCATTGATGGTTGCCGCTGATGGTGTGAGAGTGCTGACAGTGATAAATATGACCTTTCTGGGGGGAGGGGGGGTTTGTTCTCCATGACTGCCTGACTCACTTATCAGTCTTTGTGACAGGCGTAGCACCTTTATATGGCGGGTGTAGTCAATGTGCGGTGGGTGTGGGAAAACATACACAGCGCTAGACAGGAAGCTGACCTTCAACATGAGCCGACTCATGACTGCCAGCTTCTCCTGGGTGTAGTACTGCCTGTGGAGTAGGGGGTGGTTGGCCATCTTCCTCAGCTGCATCATTACGTTGCAGAGGTCCCGCTCTGATACATGGGAGGGGGACATTAGTCTCAGTCCTTTCATGAATTAAGTCCATAAATCACGAGACAGGCAGAGCAGAACAAGTGGGCACGGCTGAAGAAAGCAGCAATTGGGCAGGGCCTGATGCACCTTCAAACACCCCTCTTCCTACACAAGAGTTCAGGGTCATCCCCGCTGGCAAGATCATGGCCCAACACACAGCAACTCCCTTGGTGAGCAGGACGTTCATTACTCATCTATAGAGAAGGATGGGTGGGCGTTTCAAATTAGCCATCTTGGTCGCCAAGCTCATTAAAAGAAAGCTCAGTGATTAATTGAAATTTAACTGGTGCATGAATTATGTCTGAGAAGTTGCCTTATCAATATAATGGCATCATATTTCAGTGTGACTTTTTGGAGTTTGGAGTTACACAACCATTCTGTTTAATTGCTAGTGTGTTAGAAGGTGGAAGTCATAAGACATGCTCCACATCTCATGCTGCATGTAGAGTAACAAAATCTGTGCTTTGTATCACGCTGTCAACATATTAAACTGAACAGCTGTGCCTCTGAAGCTATAATGAGGTGAAAAAGCTCCAGCAGAACTCTCAGGACCCAGCAACTGAAGTCCTTGATCATAAACCCCTCACCCAAACCTACTCTCTCCTGTGGTGGAGCCCTTGAGCTTCTTGAACAAAGCATCATACAGCTCCTCCTGCTTTGCAGTCATGGGGCAAAACTCCACCTTCTCCTCCTTTGCAGGCAGCTGCTTCAGCACCTGCGATGGGCACAAAAAGGTGACTTCCTGCTGTTTACTGAAGTGGAGTGCGAGAACACTGGGCATTTGAGTATTCAGTTGCACAAACATGTAAGTGTCAAGCATTTATGCTTCATACAGCTTTAGCAGTATGTGATTTTGAAGCGTGGCATACCTCACTCTTCACTCGTCGTAGGATGAAAGGCTTCATGATGAGCTTGGCCTGAGCAATCCTGTCCTTTTCAAAGCTACTCTGCTCCTCTGAAGATTTCTGAAACAAGCAAGGGGATCAAAACTCTCTCTGAACAACCGACAGCTGCTGCAATACAGAGTTAAAACTGCATATTGCGCATACATTTATTTATTGTGAATGTTTCTTTTCATTGTGCTTAGTGTGTGCTTGTAACTGAGCCACATGGACCATTACAGTTCCCCCACTGTACTCCTTACCATAGAAAACATCTTGGCGATTTGTGAGGTACTGCTGGAGAACATGGTAGGCATGATGAAGTTGAGAAGGGACATGAGCTCCAGAAGGTTGTTCTGCAAAGGGGTACCAGTGAGCAGCAGTCGGTGCCTGGCCTGAGTAAGGGGGGAATGGGGGACAGGGAAGTAACATATTCCATTTAGCAAGACATACCATTTATATGTACTGCTGTAGACACCAACAACAAGATGCGCCTTGAAGTGCAGCACTGACATTGATGGCCATGAGATGGCGGTAGCGCAGCGAGTTCATATTCTTCAGCATGTGACCCTCATCAAACACAGCGTAGTGCAACTTCAGCTTCCGGAAGAGGCTGCGGTCACTGTCATTCCCAATTGTAAGGTTGTACCTGCCAGGCAGGAGGACATAAAAGGCTCAGGCAACCATTTAGTAGCATTCATGTTGATGGTATCACAACAGCCCAGCTGAGGCTGACATGTTTAAGTATGAGACCAGGATTTAATGGTGGGCTCGGATAATGTATATTATCTAACTATCAACAGCAAATTGAGGTGGACATAAGAAGTGGCAGTAAAGGACTGAAGGGTGACAGAGGCCTCTCACGTAGACACTATGATGTTGAAGTCCTCCTTCTTGTTGAGGATGTTGTGCCGGAGGTATCGACGGTCGTCCACAGAGCCTTGATGACACCCACAGTAAACACCAATTACAAAAGCGGCAATAAAACCAAAGTGATATTCATATGAATCAAATTTCAGTTTAAAAAAAAAAAAAAAAAAAACTACCGAAATGGGAAATTAAATTATACATTCTGAATGCATTGTAAATCAATACAAAAAAAAAATTATACTCTTCAACAACACAAGAATATATACTGGGGTGATAAAAACCAAAAGAATTTAGCTATAGCTGAGAAGTTTTTTTTTTTTGTATTAAAACCTTGTTTAACCATCCACTGCAGTTTTAATATTTACCTGACAACTCATGATTCATGCTAAAACATAAGGCTAATGAAATACTCAAATATTTTCATGTACACATACAAACTCAGTCAGCTTCAGAATTATTGAAACCTTCAAGAAAATGAGAAAAAAAATATTGCATAAAATAAACAATATACACAATTCCAATTTTCCACTGTTTGGAGAAACTACTCGAATACTTTTCCTCCAACAAACATTATTTGTATAAACTTCTTTTTAACTGGAGTATTTTCTCTAAAAAGCATATGAAGTAACCCTAAAGAATAGCCCTAAAGAATGCTTAAAAGTAGGAACAAATAAATTGGCATCCTGAACACAATTCTACACTTTTAATTGTGCTCAGTCTCTAAGAATTCTATTTATCTTTGACCATTTCTTGTTTCTCTGGGTATAAATAGGAGTTGGAAAACAAAAAATCCCTTTGTCCTCCACCATCGTGAACAAAACCAAGGAGGTTTCACTACTAAAGAGATGCAGCTGAAAATACCATTAAGCACAATCAGGGCCATGATCTCTAAATTTATAAAGCCTGAAACAGTTTAAATTTTCCACAAAGAGGAGACATTAGCACACTGCTCCCTTCCAAGGTGAGAAAGATACTGAGGGAGGCAAAGATCCACCCAAAGATAACGGTTTCAGTACAGGATTTAGCTTAATCTTGACAATTGATCTTTAAAAATCAATTGTTAGACATTACCCCCATGACAAGAAGCTGCTTGGAAGTACTGGATGAAAATAGCCCTTCTGAGACCAGCCCACAAGCTTCAGCACCTAAACTTTGCTGACATTAATAAGAATAACATTAATAATGTTGTGGTCAGATGAGATTAAAATTTAAATTTTTGGCACATATCATTTGCATGTTTGGTGAGAAAGTGGAACGCATACAAGGAAAAAAAAAAAACATCACCCAATTCTCATTGCAAAATATGGTGGTGGATCACTGATACTTTGGGGCCATTTTACTGCTAGTGGGCCAGAGACTCTTGTGAAGATCAATGGCATAATTAATTCCACTAAGTACCAAATATTTCAGGCCAAAACCTGGTTGCCTCTGCCAGGAGGTTAAGACCTGGCTGTAGATGGACCTTTTAACAAGATAATGGCCCCAAACATACATTTAAATCAACACAGAAATGGTTGCAGGAACACAAAATCAATGTTTCGCAATGGCCAACTTAACCTCCAGATTTCAAGCCTATGGTCTGATTTGAGGAGGACCATCAGCAAATGCGAACCTAGCAATATGAAAGGAATATAAAATGCTCTGTCTGGAGGAGTGGACCAAGATCCCTCTACAAATGTTCTCCAACCTTGTCACACATTACCGGAGGAGTGGTGTTCTCTCAATAGGAGGGTTCATTAAAAATTAATAGTGAGGATGCTGATAATTTTGACATATGTTCAGAGAAAAATTATCCCCAACTGTATGTGTTGTTCATTTTAAATTTTCCACTTTTGCTCATTTTCAACAAGGGTGGAAATAATTCTGGACTTGACTGTATACACAATGAATTAGACTCACCATAGTAAATCAGCACCTTCAGACTAGGGCACCACAAGTTCAGCTCCCGGACCCAGTTATCTGCCACGGAACACAGGATGCACAAACTTCAACTACAGCCCTGGTCAACCCACGCATATTGCAGATTTTCTTTTCAGCAAAGTGTTAATTCAAACAACGCATCTTCCAACTCACTGTCAATTAAAGTAAACAATACATTTTTTCTCTGTTACATGTATCCCAAAAAACAGATTTATTCCAATGAAATGACAGTTTACTTTTCACACATTAGGACTAGCATGATTTAAATGATTCAATGTACACAAATAAAAGCATAACACTGCATAATTAAGAAGTCCAGTGCAACAAAAACCTCCAGAGGGTCTACATGGACCAAGGCTGAATAACAGTGGTCTTCACATCCCAGTAAAATTATTCCATTCTTCCTTGCCCCTTACCTAAGGTGGATGATGGTACAGTGATGAGGTGAGGTCCATCAATGCCATCTTGGTACAGATTGGCAAGAAACGCAATGGCCTGAACAGTCTTGCCCAAACCCTACACAATGCAGAACCACAAATCTATCAACAGGAATGAAGCAATTTAAAGCGAAATTTAAAGTAATTTAAACGGACATCATATCCAGTGGGACCAGCAGCTTACAAATATTAACCATTGACTGCCACCAGTTTCATATTAAAGGCTCAGGAACAACACATACAAGCAAGTCTACTCCAAGCTGCATCCTTACCATCTCATCTGCCAGGATCCCACTCAGCTGGTTCTTATGCAGCATCACCAGCCAGTTGAGTCCGATCAGTTGATACGGCTTCAACTGGAGACTAGAAGCACCAAGGCAGAATCGTAGAAGAAAACAAAGAGAAGATTTAAAACCAAAGTGAACAGAGAAGTTGTCAGTTACTTCTCTAATTGCCAAGAGTTTTCATTTAAGTTTAAGACAAAGAGCAAGTAAACGCATTATAACCACAGCAAAGGGTACAAAAGGCATGCATTAAAACTGTATGTGTTTGCATGCACATAAGGACAGAGCATAACACACGTGCTATTCAAGACATCGGGCTGCTTCATAGAGCCCACCCCCCGATCAATGACTTGGGTCACATCAGCCATCATCTTCCGGGAAATGTTCTCACACTTGGTCATCAGGCCAAGTACCACCTCCCGCTCCTTTAGCACCATGCGGCAGCCCCACAACAGTTCCGATGAGAGGCTGTTGCCCTTGTGGAAGGCCCCGTGCTGAGAACAAGCAGGAGAAAGATACAGACATGGTCACATGTCTGGAAGGGTGTCTGAGCAGCTTTCTTGGACACACAGCGAGTCGGTTAATAAGGTCGTTCCTGGACAAAAGGCAAGCTAGCAAAAATGCTGCATGCAAAGGTGACAACCCTACCCATTACACATCCATGCTGTTATAGGAAGTTCATATTTTAATCTAACATGATTTCTCAAGCAAATAAAATATTTTGCCACTTTTTTGTAAAGTCTTACAAACAGGCCTTCACTGCATGAAAATGTTTACTCAAACTCTGCTTTCCAGAGTCCACAAACCTTATGTAGGCATTTTGCTCAACATTTTATTAAAAATGTTTCTATAAGTTTAGCAAAACTGCATGCTTAAGAGTCAGCAGGAATGCATCTCCTACACAGTTAGAAAAGAGGTCAATGGGTGATACAGTGGTTAAGGTGCTGCAAGATTAAGTATTTAGAAGCAGAATTCAAACTGGGAATTTGCACACACAATAGCACTAACCACTATGCAACCAAATCCTAAAAAAGAAGCAGTTAAAACAATGTTTACTTCTTGTTATGCATCTTGTGCCTGTACACAAAGAAATTATCTACAACATTTACCTTTTTATGCATGATTTGTGACAGAAGGGTACCAGCAAGAGTGAAAGGGAAGGTCTACAAGATGGTAGTGAGACCAGCTATGCTTTATGGGTTGGAGACGGTGGCACTGAGCAAAAGACAGGAGGCAGAGCTGGAGGTGGCAGAGTTAAAAATGTTAAGATTTGCATTGGGTGTGACGAGGTTGGACAGGATTAGGAATGAGTATATTAGAGGGTCAGCCCAGGTTAGACGGTTTGGAGACAAAGTCAGAGAGGCGAGATTGCGTCGGTTTGGACATTTGCAGAGGAGAGATTCGGGATATATCGGGAGAAGGATGCTAGGGATGGAGCTGCCAGGCAAGAGGAAGAGAGAAAGGCCTAAGAGGAGATTTATGGATGTGGTGAAGGAGGACATGCAAGTGGTGGAGGTGACGGAGAAGGATGGAGGGGACAGGAAGAAGCGGAAACAATTGATCCGCTGTAGCGACCCCTAACGGGAGCAGCCGAAAGATGAAGAAGATTTACCTTTTTATACAGCGCTGAACAAAATGCCATACTAAATATCACTACAGCAGTAAGTCATGGTCCCTAGAGAGAACCACTGCCTGGCAACCGATCAAAGCAGCTTGACTAAGCAAAGCAGCTCACTTGGCCTTTTTCGCTGTGCTGTCTGGAAAACACCATCAAGCTCATTAACTACTGTAGTTGTCTTCAGGAACACTGACAACAGCAATTGGAACTTGACATGTTTTCATGGCAGTCACTACCCGGATTGCTATGTTACCTATGCAAAGGTATACGGTTACTTTTACCGACAATACCTAACTTCACTCCAACAACGGATTTAATATCTTGAAAATGTACGCAATATGTAAATGTACCTGTATGTGTTTCTAAACACATTACAGCAACATTGCTAGTGTTTCAAACCATCGAATTGCATATTCTGAAACAAACTAACTTCATACTTGAGTAGTTTATTGACCTGATGTTTTCTTTCTTTTATTTGCAGAAATAAATTTACATATACACTTATTGACTAATAGAAGTCTTACTTGAATAATGTTTTTGACTACTACCCACCTCAGGCTACGTTCCAACCAAACAGCCATAGTTCATTAGTCATTGCACTGAATAAAACTAAAATATGATGGAAATGACTTTTAAAGGACATTGCGCATATGAGAGGCTCGAGCAGCACAAGGCAGCACCAACAAGATTAAGCATTGTGTACATCGAGTTGAGATTCTCACCAGGTCCTCCCATGTCCTGAAAGGCCGCAGTTCCACAATCTTTTGGGCCTTCCTTAGGGAGCAGCCAGAGATGAGTGACAGTTCATCTACTGATGCACCCTGGAAGAACTCCAAGATCTGGGCCTTCAGGCCAGCTTCCACCCCGTCCTCACGTTCTGAATCCGACTGGCCAGACGAGCCCTCAAACTCGCTGCTCACCGAGCCCTCTCCATCTGAGCTGCTATCTGCTTCTGGGAGTCTCTCCACTGCTTTGGCCTTGCAGGACCCAGTGTGATGCCGGTGTGTCCTTGATGAGGATGGGGGGGAGGAGGAGGCTGTACCATTCTGGAGTGAAAATGTCTGTGAGGTAGCATGGGATGTACTCCCTCCTTCGCTTGGCTTCAAGTCTCCACAGCCCAGGGCTGCGTTGGAGTTTCTCACGGATTCAGTGGTGGTGGGAGTTTCTGCCCCAATGATGCTGTCAGGTTTCCTTTCCGGCAGATCAGGAAGGTCAGAGTCTTCAGCTGCTGTGACATTAACCCAGGGGGTCAAACTCATTCCACAGAGGAATATGTCCAGGCAAAAATACTTCTTGAAATTATCCAGTAATGTCAAGTTTACACCGTTTTGTAAATTAGAAATAACATCTGCTGACTGCAGTACCATACCAAATGCCATATTTCATTTCACATTCAGATCTGAAGAAACAGTACATGATTATACAAACCAGTCTATACCCTAGTTAACATTTTGCGAGACCTTCATATAACACATTAAGTTGTACTTTGCTGATGAGAACGACAGCTAAAAAGATCACCCCAGCTCTAAAGGTACTATTTATATGTGTTGATATTATTTACAGAATTTATTCTTACACATCAATTTATTAATCTTGATATTGTTTTTTTTCAGTTTCTGGAATGCTAGGGTAACTTTTTAAGAACGAGACGGCACACACATTTTCCCTAAAAGAAATAAGACAGTGCTTCATTATTGTTATTATCATTAATAACTATTATTGAGCCAACTAGTTTACTGAGGGTGACTTAAAATGTTTGTATATTATACAAACAACACAAAAGTTAGTAGAATTCAAGTATACTAAGCTACTTACAATTATTTACCAGTTTATACATCAGGTTGATTCCTACTGCATGAATTAAGGGCAAGTACCTTGATCAAGAGCATTACAGCAGGAGAAAACATTTCAACTCAGGTCTTTTCTTTGCAAGCTAATGCCTGTAGCAAGTATGCTATCCACTGCCCCAGTTTTTAAATGAAATTCACTTACACAAAAAGATAATACTCAAGAACAAACTGCTAAACAGGAAGATTTATGAATAAGTAGTACATGGGCCATATTCAGGAAAATAGTGTGACACCCCTGCATTAACTGGTAAACACACTAGGTTGAAGTAAGGCTCATGTGGGTAGTACTCAATCATATACTCGACACAAGTAGCAAGGAACTCAACTAACTAATTACCTAACTTAACTAATTACATATGGAGTTATAGTAACCAGAAAAATTCTAAAGCAAGAAGAAACAGAATTTACAATAATTATTCTTAAATTGCTCTCAGAGAAGCAGGACTGATCCAGAAGTAATTTCTGTCATTCTTACACAAGAAGGAAAAATATTTAATCACTATAAAATAAATGATATAGATAAATTTATAATATAAAATTAGTCAAAAATCAGAAATGCAGCAAAGAATCAGTCCACATAAAGTCATGTGATCCACACCTGACTCAGAAAACATGCGGAGAGCCTCCAGGGTGTCCTCAAAGAGCCAGTCGTGTTCCTGCAGAACATCCCTGAGTTCCTGTAGGCACACATACCAGCGCAGTTTGAGTATGTACAGTACACAAACATGAAACATTTCTGTACCCATGCACACGTTTACAGAAACAGGTACACGCAGATATAGAGCAAAACTAAGTATGAATCTTTGTCAAGCATAGAAAATCCATGTTCCTGGAGGAAACATCTCAGTGTTACATATAAAATTAAAGCAGGAGATATTATTACTGCATTAAAATACATTTTGTTAGGGTGGTCAAACATACATCAAGCAAGCACAGGTGAGCTATAAAACCTAAAGTTGAAGAAATTACTATTAAAAAGAAATAAAGTCTATTCACAGTTAACATTAGCCCAAAATCTCCCAAATTGTTCATATTGTTGATAAGCATGCTTAATTTTTCTAAAATCAAAAAGCGAACAACTCACCTCCTTGTCTAAACTTGGAAATTTCCTCTGTAGCCGTCGTACCATATCTTCCTGATTTTTCCAGGTCGGTTCTGGACCCTCCACCTCAGAGTCATCTGTCTGATTGAACGTACCAGTCAGACCACTTGTTGCTTGAAACAACAGCAACAAACTCAGATAATGACCTATAACTTACCACAGAATCCCTCCTCTTCTTGCTAGCGTCATCTTCATTCTTACGCTGGGAGTCATCAGCTGATTTGATCTGCTTTCTCTTACGATTTGAATCTGAGACAAATAAAACACCAAAATCAATCTTTTAGAATACCCTTGAGTAGGTGACACGATTACAACTTCAACACTTCCTCCATCAACGTGATTTGGTGATGGTAACTACAAGCTTGGTCAATCCTTACTCACAACTAAAGTCTCCTTTGAACCTCAGTGTACAGGTGGCTACAGCGCCATCTAAAGTGCTCGTGCTCTTGACCACCTGGAACCAAGAAATTACAACAGCAACTCAGTCGAACCTGCATGGCTGTGAAACCGGCCATACTGTGTCAGTTGACCACATTACCTCCAGCAGCTGCTTCCGGTTTGTCTTGGGAAAGAGCTCCTGCAGTCTGGCCAGCTTTTGCTCTGTCTCCTCATTTCCACTTTCCTCATCATCAGACACCACCACCACAGCTCCATCAGTAGGCCCAGCTTCTGGTGTTGTTCCAGATCTTCAGAACCAAATGTAGCAGGAGCAGCAAGTGAATAAGCAGATCCACAATTTTACATTAAGATTAACTCAGCACATCAGTTCATTCCCTGTGGGCTGAGACTTAAATGTATTGGTTTAAACCATTTAATATCAGAATAAAAAAAAGCAAAATGATCATATTTCACCACGTTTCTATGAATAACTGCTGCACACTGCCCACTACATTTACAGTGGGCCGCAATTTAAACAGACTGCTTTTCCAAGAGACCCATCTAAAATAGTATTTAACTTGACCCACATGGCACATGATACTTCCCTATTTGCAGAAACTTTTTGAGCACAAAAGTAACAGTTTTACAGAATACCTTTAACTTGTAGACAGGCTCACAGATTCACGTGAAGGGAACCAATAGACATGAAGTAAATGCTTCAATTTCAGTAAAAATTTCAAAAAGAAAGCGGCATGTAACCAAGGCCACAGACTTGCAGAATTAATGTTTCCATTTGAAGTCTCAGGCAAGGCCGTCTTGTAGTCCCGCTGACAAAGCAACTTAAGTTGAATCACCCCAATAAAATGTCATGCTGTATAGCTCAGTACAAACTACCCTTTCAACATAAGCAGCAGCCAAGCATCATTACAACATCAATAAGAACAAACCACCTACCTCCCACTTGTCATTGAGGCTCCCAAAACCTCGATGTCTGAGTCGGAGTCGGAGTCGAGCACCACGCAATCCGTGTCCCTCCTCAGCGTCACCCCGGGTGGGCGTTTGAGCTCCGGTGTCTCGGGAACAACAGTCACTGTGGACACACAGAGCAAAAGGACACAAAACTCGAGTCAGACATATTGTCTTCTGCATTTCCTCGACAATCCATGCCTTTGTTAGATTGTTCGAAATCGGCGATTACAGATATGAAACGGGTCAAATTTTCAGACCGACTGCAAGATGTTGGTTCTGTCAAAAGACACTGCACACCTGCCCAATTTGAGAGGGACGCTTTTTGAAGACGTCACTTTTTGCCTGGTTTCTAAATGACTTAAATGACACTAAATGTATTTCACGGGCAATCGCAGGGACAGTGAACAGACCTAAAGCTGTCCCACATCTTCTTCACTCGCGTGTGCCCAGCTGCGCGGGCTGCTGTGAAACACACGCTGCGGACGCCTTTGGTCCCAGTAACACACAATACACCCAAACATCTCCAGATGCCCACCACCCTGCTGTCACACAGCGGGCACAGCTGGTGCCGCCTTCAGAGGGCCTCCTTCACCACCAGGAACCGATGAAACAAATCGCTAGCACCATGTGCAGGCAAAAGACACCGTTTTGGCCACTAAGAGAGTCACTTTGTTCCAGCAGAAGGTGTAAACACTGCGAGCTGCTCGGCTGGCGACGGGAAACGTGCTGGGGTCGCACTGAAAGCGGCCGGCGCAGAAAGAAAGGCGGCCAAATGAAGTTGCCGACGCGGTTTCGTGTGGCTAAATGGAGGATGTATGACACCGCTGCTGGACAAAGGCGCTCAGTTCTCCACAATGAAGCTGCAGCAAAGGCACTGCCGCAGTTTGTGCAGCCCCGCTGCGGATTTCGGAGCTCCGTACCCGTGCAGCTCTCCTTCTCCCAGTCGGGACTAACTGCTCCATTGTGCCTCTGCCTCTCTGGAGAACATCTTTTAGTCCCTTTGTCCTTTCCGTAACGAAACTGGTCCAAACCGAATGAACTCATTGGATTTGTGGCGTGGCGAAACCGGAGAGCTGCAGCTAACAGCAACGGACTGAAATCGACTGGCTTAAACTGAAGCTGCGTTAACTGTTACCTAGCTAGCTAACCGGCCAACTAGTCGTCGGGTTAGCACTTAACGAAAGCTAACTAGCAAGCCACTGTAGCATCCCGGCTATTCCTTGCAAAAAAAAAATCCACGACGATAACCACCACTGTGGTCATATGACATCACAGACGGCGTGTTAGCTGCCTACATTAATCGGAGGTTTAAGTCCAACAGCAGCCAAATGTGTACAAAATATTATGAAGCTCGTTTAAACAAAAGGCAAATTCAAAACAAACTGTTTTATTCGGCAACTTAGCTAATACCGTTTAAGTGTTGCACTGGGCCGGAAGACGGAAAAAAACTACAAAATTACGTAATGACGTAGCGAATGAAGTTTACGTTCTCACGTTGTACGGATCTGCGAGCGACACGAATGTCTAACGCGCCGACCGTAATCCTGTTTCTATGATCAAGTTGTAAATTTCCCAATATAATTCGAAGAAAACGCTGCCCTACACTTGTTTTCAAGCAGTATAAAGGTTGATTTTATGTACCTTTTATGTAACTGATTGAAATAATGATATTTTTTTCTTGTAAAAAACCCGTTTCTGTTGTGCTGGTTAAAATGACCCAAATCTGCTGCAGTTACTATACTATGCAATGCATCCCGTACAGACAATACAAAATCACATAATCTTGTAAAGATCCAATCCCAGGTTTGTGGGCCACCCAGCTATCAAGCAGGTGGCATCCTTGTGTCTCCTTGTAAAATTTTCAGCAGAATGGATCCACAGTATATACATTTTTTAACATGGAACTTTCATGTCTGATGTGTTGTGGTGAAAGCCATATACTTTTTACAAAATTTTTGATCCACTAACACAAAACTTTCAGCAGAATGGATCCACAGTATATACATTTTTTAACATGGAACTTTCATGTCTAATGTGTTGTGGTGAAAGCCATATGCTTTTTACAAAATTTTTGATCCACTAACACAAAGACTGTGGTCTGGATGGGCATTTGGATGGGCAGCTGGATCAGCTAAAACTAAAAGAATGCAAAATCCTGACCATTTGTGGATAAAAACCACCCACAAGATGTTATCAACATATTATAACATTGAAACACTAATGTGCAAGTTAATTTTTCATGTAACTACAATGAGTGAAAGCAAATAAAATAATTTTCCAGGTTTCTTCCAGTCATGGGTGTGGATCATGCTGACATGCTTAAAGTGCTGTTACCATGTGCATATACAGTATTAGGAGTAGCCTGGACTAATTGTGAATGGCATGTTTTATGGTAACTATATGCTGCTTTGATGATATGCATATGTAACAGAAAGTCAATTTTGCTTTGTTAAAAACATTTCTTAATGTTATCAACCCAGCTTTGTATTTGGAGTTAAGAACAAGAAGATTCAATAGACAAAACGGTGACAACACAAGCTCTGTGCCACATGCACACCAAAACTCTTATGCTCATTCAGTACACAGAGGTTTTAAATCTAATATAATTGCCTGAAATACATTCACATCCACATCCACACAACAGTGGGGCACTACATGACAGCCCTGAAATGCATAACAGTGACAAAGGTACAAGTCAAGGTCCAATCAATGAATCAATTAATAAATCACGATCTAATAATTTTAAAAATGAAAGTGACGTTGATAAAGTGGATGATTGATTGTTAAAAAATGGAATCAAATTGTCAAAAAATTGTCAAAAATATTTTTTTGGAATTTTGCTAAGTAAATGAGCACCTTGTAGCTAATTAAAACATGTACATGAACATCCTGTAAGGTAGGATACCTGTACAGTACATGTACAATGTCATGGTGCAAGTATGGTCAGATTTTCTGGGAAACTAACATTTTGACCACATGCATAGTCAAAATATAGTCAAACCTGGAATAGGGTACACTCTTGCAATAAGAGAACTCATGGAATCTCATGTGCTGAAAACATTCAGATGGGACTGGACAAATGGAAGATCTGTTTGAAAAGAAGGAAGGCACAGCATTATCAACATGCAATCCTATTGTTATTAGCATTATACTCTAACCAGCAGAACCAACCATGAATTTTTAGTTAAAGCACATACTTTACTTTCCTTTCCAATGATATGCACTGAGTGAAGATGTTGGGCAATTTTATCAAACAAGAAGCAACAAACCAAGAAATTATATTTTAAACTTTAATTATATAGCACAACCAGGAGTTTAACAGTATATCGTGACCAATATGTGCTGCATGGATGACAATTACGGCAGATCAAACCAGTTAAGTACCTTTTAGACCAACCAACAGACAAAGGGACATAAAGAAGTAGACCCAGCCATGATGGGATTCTCAAATAAATGACTCGATCAGGAATAAGATGCTCAAAGGTATGTACAACCTGAGTTAGACACAAAACTGTAACTGTATACCATATAAGGAAATTTCATCTGAGTCTAAGAACCCATTGCTTAAACGGGTAAAGAGTCATTCATTTGAAACACATATAAAACAATTCTTTGACAAAAGAATTATTCTTCTACAAAGTGAGCTTTTTGGACCTATAGGTCACTGACATGGGTGCAAATGCAATTATAGTGCAGTACTCCACAGACAAAACTTCAGCAAACTGCTGGCCCAGACAATAAGAAACCACTGCAGTTGGTTAAAAGGAAAAAGAGGTTCCAATAAAACTTGGATCACCGGATTTCAGTGCTGACCATTACACCATGGAACCCCTTCCCCAAAAAAATGCTCCTACATTCTGTACAAAAGGGCAAGAGCTGGTGCTTATAACATCAGATAAGGACCTTGGATGGGCTGAACTCAGAACAGAAGCCCTCCAGTGGAATGTAGGTCAAGCTTTTCACAGGAGCATGCACTGGAAACCTGAGCACAGGCGCTAAAGGTGTCAGCTGCTCTGGTGAGCATTGGAACAACTTTCAGTACAGTCAGATGTTCCGGGAACCACTGTGTATTTCATCCACATGCCTACAGTTAGCAAATAGTCACACCTGGAACATGGTACATTCCTGCAGCAAGCGATCTCGTGGATTCTCATGTGTTGAAAATATCCAGGGAGGCCTGGTTAAATGGAAAGTTTATTTGAACAGAAAGAAAGCACAACACTGGTCTGTACAAGAATCAAACCCACACCCTTGGTGTTATTTGCACTGCGCTCCAAACAGCTAAGCTAGCCAGCCATAGATTTCCTTGCTTTTTATACGATTTATTTATTTACTTACATACAGTATTTAAATTTTGCAACGTACCTAGTAATAAATTAAGTTCAATGGAAGTTCCCATATTACTGTGACTATGCTTCCCATTTTCTTAAATGATTGTCCCCTGGGCCATGTAACATTCCACACTCATGCCCTGCACATATTTCAGCATATATAAATAAGATATATATATCTTATTTACATATTTATTTGCTGAGAATGCCTGGAAACAACACTTTTCATGGTGACAACACTGCTATGCTGTGTTAGTGCATTCATGACGAATAAACCTTGAAACCTTGAAAAAAATGAAGGGAACACTTCCATCACATCCATTCAACATCTAAATTTTCAGTGTTAATGCTATGCTGGCCTTTCTGTCTTCAAATTGGTGTAAAACTTTTACACCACATCAGGAGTGAACGCTGCCGTGTACACTCCCCGCCCCTTTGTTAGTCGTGGACCAGAAAGAAAAAACTAAGACGTAAAAAACAGGTTCGCCATGAACAGCAATGAGTCCAGGTGAATGTGTGCATTAACCTGATCAGAATTCTGGGCTTCAGCCAATCACAGTCCAGGATCTGACAGCAGATACTTTAGGTGATCTGCAATTCTTCAGATAAATCTCAGGCTCACTTTCTCAGACCCAACAGGTTCTGCAGCTGACCCCACATTACCATCCTACTTGTCACTTTCCTGTGCTCTTAGTATCCTCAGCCCCGGTGTGTTCATTGCCCAAGGTGATTGTGCCACATTCCATGTGAAGGAGGAAGATGTCCTGCAGAATGGGATAGAGGATGAGGGACAAAAAGAAGCAGCTGCTAAGCATGGACAACACATCTGTGCACGCAGTGTAGGCCTCTTACTTGCACAGCAAGGACTGCTTGAGTGGACACAACAACAGCAGCCCATTAATACTCCACTGGGTTTAAAATAGCCACACATATCAACACCTATGTCTAATTTAATGTCTAGAATTTATGAGATTTCCACTGAAAACAATGCTGGGGATCAACCACTGGGGCCCTGTAAAGATTTAGTTTAAATTAATCCTTACCAAAAAGATCCAACTGTGTATTGATTAATCTTATCAATAAAAGAGCGGTGCTGGTCCAGTTTTTAATGTATACCTGTATGTTTTTTTTTTTATTTTAACATTTGTCTTCAATATAGCCTGAATATAGTATAACATCCTAATTTATTAAAACAAATAGCTAAATACAGTACCTACAGAATAATCTGAGTTTTCTGGTTTTAATATGCAATGCAGTTTTTATACCAAAACTTTTGGTCTTGATATACTGATGTATTAGTATAATAGGGATCAATTATTCGTATAGGTCTAAGACAGAATACATGTGCATAAATGAGAGGGAGGACAGAGGAATGGTGAGGATGCAGGGAATAGAGTTGGCGAAGGTGGGTGAATTTAAATACTTAGGATCAACAGTCCAGAGTAATGGGGAGTGTGGAAGAGAGGTGAAGAAGAGAGTGCAGGCAGGGTGGAATGGGTGGAGAAGAGTGTCAGGAGTGATTTGTGACAGAAGCGTGAAAGGGAAGGTCTGTAAGATGGTAGTGAATGGTAAACCCATGCTTTATGGGTTGGAGACAGTGGCACTGACCAAAAGACAGGAGGCAGAGCTAGAGGTGGCAGAGTTAAAGATGTTAAGGTTTGCATTGGGTGTGACGAGGATGGACAGGATTAGAAATGAGTATATTAGAGGGTCAGCCCAGGTTAGACAGTTTGGAGACAAAGTCAGAGAGGCTAGATTGTTTGGTTTGCACATGTGCAGAGGAGAGATTCGGGATATATCGGGAGAAGGATGCTAGGGATGGAGCTGCCAGGCAAGAGGAAGAGAGGAAGGCCTAAGAGGAGATTTATGGACGTGGTGAAGGAGGACATGCAAGTGGTGGGTATGATGGAGAAAGATGCAGAGGACAGGAAGAAGTGGAAGCTTTTGATCCGCTGTGGCGACCCCTAACGGGAGCAGCCGAAAGAAGAAGAATTATTATTTGTATAGGCAAAAGGCCAACTCAAAATCATCTGCAGAAATAATTGAAAAGTGCATCCCATACCCATAATGACAGTCATGTATTTGAAAGAATATTTGTTTTACTGTGCCAAAATGGTTGCAGCGTACTGATGGCATGCACCTGTTGAGATATGTTGGAGCGGTAGGTCACATCGATGAAGAGGATGATCTTCTTTAGCTCGTTCTGGGCCTGCTTGATGACTTCTAGCACCTTGTGGTGGTGGACAGCGTAACAAAGTGTGTGGTGCTCTTCTTGCTGTTCTTTGGAATTACGGTATGCAGGCCAATGTTGTCTGGAGAACCAGGTACGGCTAGGATTGTAAATCGACCCAGTGTACCAGTGTTTATTAAATATTGTGGTAAAGGGGGATTGACAGCCGGGACACAGTAAACGTGTCCGTAACATTATTAGCTATAGCAACAGCTGTAGTTCTCAGTTTATACATGGAAGGTGGACACCGAGGTGCCAAAACTAGTTACAGGAGAGAATATGGATGCACAGTGACATTTGGATAAGATTCAGAATTTTAAAATATCTGGGTAAAGAAAAAATTCACAAAATTACGTTTATTAATACACACAGAATAACACCGTAACTAAGTATGAATTATATTTTGTATTCCCAGATCATGCTGTGCTTTTATGTCCCAACCTTAAAATATCTAGTATTTAAATGAATGCTAATTTCTGTGCTCCACTAATAATTTCCTGAATCCAGACAAGGCAGACAAAGCGGTGGCTGCGAAAGCTGCATGTGGTGCGAGGTGAGAACAGAACTATGTGTCAGGTTTCTCTGCTGGACACCGAGGATGGGCAGAGCAAGACCATGTGCTCCTTTCACTCAGGAAGAAGAAGATGAAGGACAGAAGGGCATCGAGTCCATCTGCAGAACAAGTGGGCCCAAAAGTGAAGAAACACACAAATAGACCCCTGTCTGAGAAGCTCATCCAACACGGTTGATTTTACCTAAATGTGCAAACACGGCTTTGGTCACTTCAGTCAAGGCCAACATAAAACTACAGTCCAACTCGTTTTTGTTGTGACAGTCCACCTCCAGGTGATACAGCCTCGCTGTGGAGCATCACTGTTGTTAGGAGGGAAAAATATTGTGAACTTTAACCCACTATGGACTTTTTAAGAGTTTCTCTCGTTGCTGCCCGGAGCATCAAATCCTCCATGAACACAGAATACATTTACATGCTTGTTGCCACTTCTGACATTCGGTTAACTTGTAACAGTCCAAAAAACAACATGTAACCGTGTCAGGGAAACTGCGATGTTCCTTCCTTTGTTTCTCCAAAATCAACAGGCAGAAGGCATCCTGCTTCATACCTACCAGTCCTGAACAAGAGCCATCATGGAGGCACCAAGATTCACATACCTGCAAGCTCTACTTCATGAGAAACCTTGCCAAGCAAAATCATATATGAGCGCTACAAATATAGCATTTTCGGCATGTACAGGATTTTATTCATTTTTGTGGAGTGCTTAATAATGCGAAGGATTCACGTAAATCAAGAGTAAAATAATTGTGTAAAGGCGAGCGAACCGGAACAGCAGGAGGAACACAGAGGAAGGCGCTCATGCACCTGCTGGCGTCCGACTGCGCTGGGGCAGCGCTCAGTTTGGGAACAGTGTTGTAAAACCGGGTAAAAGGGTGGGTAAAAGTGTAGAGGCCGAGGTGAAAATGCTGGGGAAACGTGCGAGGCTGCGACTGACAGACGAAGAAGCTCTACGGGAGAGGAGTCGCCGAGGATTTTCCCTCCGCGCTGCACCGGCTCGCATCTTCCTTTTCTCCGCCGCCTTCACAGCCCGGCCGGCGACGCAAAAATCGCGAAGCCCCAAAGCTGTTGCCTCCGCCGGTGAGCGCCACCGCGGCGAGGCACACACAGCTTGGCGGAGCCCGGCGGCCCTCACGGCTGGAGTGACAGCGCAGGAGGGAGCGAGGTCGGCGGACGAGGCGCTTTGCCACCCGGGACGAAATGCCCTCCGGTGAGCCGGGGCGTAGCGCGCTCGCCAGCGGTTTGCGGCTGTCCGGAGGGGCGCGGAGAGGGGGCGGGGTGTTGGCCGTCGCGCCGCCTGGGTCAGCCGCTCGGGTCACGGCCGCGTCTGGTTGCCCCCAGGCCAGGAGAACCCGAGGGCTGGGAGCTGCTCACACCGCCTGCGCCGAGTCCCGAGGCGGACGTGGCCGCGCCTCACTGCTGCGCTCCGGGCTGGGATGGCGAGGTGCGACGCCCTGGATGTGGCTGCTCGGCCCGATGCGACCGTGGGGGCTTTTTCCAAGGGCAGGGACATCTGGATCGTGAGCAGCCTTTGCCTCATGGCCTCCTACCTGTGGAGCAGATTCTGGAGCTTATTTGCGCCGCGGGGGAGCGGCGCGCAGATCTCGCCCTCCGGCCTGCAGGTGCGGCTTCAACTTGCGTGCTCAGCCGACGGGGCGACCTCTTCAGTTTGTGGCCCGTAAATTCTCAGCATCTCCCGGAGCGTGAGGTCGGCCTGTTCCGTTTAAAAGTGATGTGTAGAGGGTGCGGGTCTCTTCTGCACTCAATAACGATAAATATTTACAATATTCTAGTTATCATTAGTAAATGCAAAATACTTATATCTATGCTGTATGGCCAAGAGACCTTAACTTTCATTCTAACCCTAACCCCTCAATATCTACTCCACCGCTGCTCATTCGGACAGTGACAGCCATTGCTTTTGCAAATGATTGAAACGGCCACAGAAATTGACTTGAAAGCTGTTTAAAGGAAAACTTTCTTAACTGCGTTTAAAACACCTGTTAATTTGCATTTCTGCAGGTATGGCGTTGTTTTCAATGTAAAGCAGCACTGTTTCTGTCAGTAGAACTCACTTTATTTTTACTTCTTGCAGGTAAAATAATAACAGGCTTTTCTGTGGTGAGAAGACGAATTGCTCAGTTACTCAGCGTAAGGAAAAGTTTCTCTAAGTTAAAGGTTACTGCACAAACTTGCCTGGTCACACACTTTGGGCACTCAAAAAGATATCTGGGGATACCCAGTGAATAATAAACAACGTCACAAATAATAGACAAGAACTGCAAAAATACCTTGCAGAAAAAAAAAAAAAATACAAAAAAGTTATAAAATAAGTTGTGGGAAAATAAAGTTAACAGATTGTTGTATAAATGTAACGCTATATCTTCATGCATTTGTCGCCACCGTATTGTATTTCTCAAGAAATGTTTGACGTAAATGAAGAAGATTAATAAGAAGGAGCTGGAAAGAAAGGTTTTTAATTTCCAGTTAGGGTTGTATTAAGTTATTGTGAGATATTTATATGAGTATGGTGGTAAAAAGTATTCAGCGTGATCCAGAAATGATTGTGTGATAAAGGAAGCGAATGGTGCAGCATGGATGATGGCAGCTACCAGTGCTCTGAGCCAGCATGTGTACAATGGACCATATGGTCTATTATTACACTGTCACATGGAAAGGATTAATCAGTTTACCAGTGTATGGAATCGGCAGATGATCTCAGGAACCAACATCTTTGGCTCTCAGGGATGCACTGTTGTGGCAGCAGGTGGGCTTTGCTCGTGAGATAGTCAATGTGATGGTAGTATGTTGAGCCGTGCAGATGCAGAAGGTGGTGTGGTGCTTAAAGATGGCGACATTTGTGGGTTCAGTTCCTAGGACAGTCGCTGCCCAGTTGCTTCAGTTAAAAGTTTCAGGGTACAAGCAGGATGAAATAAAATTCTTTTTAAAATTCAGACAAATGTGGTTCAGTAAATGCTGTTCATTTTCCAGGCAGATCTAATCCAATTTTTCCATTGTATTTTTATAAACGTGTATTTATGAAAATATCGATATTGGCACAGAATTCTCGTATTACCGCATCCCTTGGCCAGGGACACAAAATGAGCTGTAATATGCAAGCTGTGTGTATGGGGGGCAGTAAAAAAATACTTTGCACATCTGACTTACGAGCTGTCAACACTATGCATTGTTAGCATTATTTTGGATAAAAAGGGATAAAAAATGAAACCCTCTGCAGTCCCTTAACACAATTATGATTCATGTTGGAAAAGTTGGCGCTCATGCAGAAAAAACAGCATCGCAGTTCGTTTTGTTGTGGAGGAAAAAGTCGCTTAGTTCACGCTGCTCAGTAACAGCACAGGCGCTGTCTGCTTTTTACCGTCATACCGTGGGCACAGACCGTAAATGTCTACCTTAGGAAGTGGCAGGAACGCTCCTTCACTTTCTAGTAATTTCCTCATGAATATTAAATCTCTCCCCTGGATTACGCACTCCCTATTTACATCCTCTCCACAGAATGTCTTTTTCTATACCAAATATTCACTATTTATCACACCATATAATGTTTTTAGTCTAACCACATGCCCACAATTTTAAATCGGTGTACATTATGTGTATGGTGCGTTTAATCCAAAATGCCTTCTCTGTACAAACTGTCAAAGACACCAACGTTGTGCTTTTTCAACATCACGACTGCAATAATTTGTGGAGTGGGATTGTTAAAAAAAAAAAAAAAAAAAAAGATTCAGAAACATTTCAAAACAGTATTCTTGCAAAATATATTTGGTGGCAATACAAATTAAAATCTTATTAATAAAAAAAAAGTCTCGATTTCCAATCCAAATGCTTGTTACGCAGTTTTCCAGTTCAACTGTGTAATGAAAATCTCCCTTCTGTTTTTTATTGTTTTGCTGAAATGCAAAAATCAGTTATATTTGCTTTATGCTTCTATTGTCCGTAGCGTCTGGTCTGCAGTGAAGTTCTTGTCTGTGCTGCCTTTGCAGCTTGCAATACATTTTCTGAGAACAGACAGAGTAAAACAGTTAATTACGGTGAACAGCATTGCTTGTTTATTTTAAAATGTTTGTCTGCATATTATTTTATTTATTTACTTATTTATTTTTTACAAATGTCATTGCTAAATGTGTGTTGCTGCAGTTGTCTAAGAAGACTTTGCTATTTCTATTAATACATGAAGGGTACACATGGTCTTCTAGTTTGGTTCCTTTAAAAGGCCACACTGATGCTGAAAACTCACAGATTCTTTACTCTAGGAAGGTGGGTTGGATGCAGGTGTTGTCGAGGTGATCTGCGTTGCAGCATCATGAGATGAGCACTCCTGCAGGATGGGGCGCTTTAAGCACTTGGGCTCTCCTTGAAGCGCACTTTGGGCTGAAAGAGGAACTCCTGGACACACTAACTGCTGACAGGTGTTCATCCTTTGCTGGGGGTCCCTCCCTCTGGCCCAGCTGGGCTTTCAGTATCAGCCATCTCCTCTGGGGGGGCCTGACTGTGTCTGCCAGGGCAGTCTTAGGACTCATACACCTGTCATTTCATCAAGGTCTCTCCGCAATTCTTTTGTGTTTATTTTTTCCACCTCATACAAGATTACTGTCTCTATGATTTACTGCTACGATTTTGGTTGACAAGCTTTCTCATGAAGTGTGTAATGTGGAGCTTGTAGGTATGTGAATTGTGAAACCCTCCTTTTATTGCACCAACATCAGTGCCCTCTCAGAAGAGGCTTTGATGGCCCCTAAGCACAAGCAAGCGGTCAAACATTTACTGCTAATTTCCATGAACGTGTTGGGTCTCCGACACCTGTGGATGAGTGTGGTTTTTTAACACGGTGGTTCACTTTGTCATTATTGTAGGTAAGCAACACCTGAACCATATAAATAGACACAACCAGCCGGACCGTCCCCTCCCTCCTCATGGTGGTGGTTCGCTGCTCATTATTGCATAACATAACTGGCAGACTTTCCATGCTGGCATTGGCTGCGTTCGGAATCCTGTTTCACAATGGTGTTCGGCGCAGTGTTGCTGCAGCAGTGCCATGGAGACAAACTCCAGATGTCTGAAATGTAAAACCATTGTTTACTATTTCTTGAACACTGCCAGCGCCGTGGAAGTGCCAAAAAACGTCCAAAATGCAGTAAAACTTGTAGAGGTGCTTTGGGAGGCGGTACGGCATAGAAAGGTGGTCTGGATTATTGGAAAGAGTCCAGTGTATAGTAGTATTATGTAAATAGTAAAATAGTAAAATGCCCCACTTATTACCTTTACTGCCCTGTCAGCACTGGGAAGACACACACCATTACTGATGTTCATGACTGTATTACTACAGTTACCCCCTGTATATTCTTAAACATAACATTTATTGTGTACATTTCGGTAAAAACTTGCCCACTGTAACTGTACAAATATGACCTACTGTACATGGTAAAGCCTGAAGGTGGGGAACAACAGAATGACTTTTCTGAACCATCTGTGCTCCCCCCTGCACTGCATTTCTGCACACTCACATATCAGATTCCTGTTATTTGCATGGGATCATACTTCCTTTTTGTGTTCTGCATTTCATAAAGGATGAGAACTAAAAAAATATGAAGTGCTTGTCTGGAAAATAAAAAAAAAAAAAAATCTGTGACTGACAGCAAGTAGCTGCAGTCTCCATAACAAATAAATGCATAGACTTGCAACCTGAGGTTTGAAAGGTTTAAGGCTAACGTCCTGCTCCTGCTGTTGTACCCTTGACGAAAGGCTCACCCTGAATTACGCAATTGAATGAAGGGGTGGCCTTCAGAAGTCCTTGTGCCCTAAAAGAAGTGCTGTCAGGATGACTGCAGGCCCCAGTGTTATATTTCATGTCTTGGCACCTGTTTCCGAGGGCCCATCCACGTGGTGTTTGTTCAAGGTGCAGGGCATTGCTGATAGTAATGCCCCTCCAACAAGCCAGAGGACCCTGGCACAGCATGTTCCCATGTCCAGCGTCCCCCATGCCAAGTCGCTTCATGCCACAGAGGTCACCCTCTTCCACTCTGTGACCCCAGCTCTGGGTTCATCGGCTTCATCTAAACTAGTCAGGATTGACTTTAGCTTCATTTATTATTGCTCCAGCTCATGCTCATATACTGTGTTCACTGACTGAGTGGCTTTTACTCATCTCTCACTTTAAGTAGCTGAGTAGCTGAGTTATCCTGCATTGGTGGAATGTAAGATGGTGACACGAATGACTATACAGAATGCTGAGGCCTGTCATGGTCTTGAGAGCTCCTGCTCCTCTGGGACTCCTGACTGTTAGACATCCCCAGACTCCAGTATGAGTCCTTCTCTGGCTTTTTTTTCCTTCTCTTTCATATTTTTTAGACCTTTATGGTATCCACACTTGTATTTACTTTCAAATGCATTTCAAAAGTCAGCGTTTGTGGATTCGCACCCTCTAAGAAAAGAATTTCTGTTACTCTTGGTGGCCCTTAGAAAATGTGGACAGCTAAATTGGGGGGGGGGGGGTATTTTGCTTATGTGCCAAGCCCTGTGTAACCCACCAAGGTGTTGGCTGTTTTTAACTCAGCCCCAGCATGTCTCTCTCAACACCATGTTTTACTGCTCTGACCTTCGTCTCTTTTTTTTCTGCCTCCCAGAGGCCCACATACCCACCTTCTTCCTCAGTACTCTCCATATTAGCTGCTGTCCACAGAAACACAGTATTCTCCTTCTTTATGAAGTCGTTTTTCCCCTTTAAAGCTTTTTTCTTACAGTGCAGTTATAGAAACGTGCATCTCACAACCATGTAAACATATCCAAAGGTTAACGTTTACACGATTCTATTTTTCAACTCTTGTGTCCTTGCAGATACTGCTGTGTCAAGTTGAGCACATTTTCTTTCCGTTTATGCTACATGAGATTACAGGTCGAATTTCTGTTGATAAGTTAAAACTGATCTGGGCTGGACTTAGCAGTGCAAAGGACTGTCGCAGGGCGGCTGTGATGGGGGTTGGAAGAGAGGCATCGTATAAATCACGCCTGTCAGCATCTCCGCTTTCATCCGTATGCCTGAACCCGGTTCCACGCCGCCACGCGCAGACGTCTGAGCAGGCGCTTTGCTTGGCAAGGAGCTGCTGTGGAAGTCATTGTGTCCTCGCTCTGAATGACATTTCTATGTTGGGTATTTATAGCCGGGGACTGACGTTGTCATGTGTCATTTTGCACAAAGTCACTAAAGAAGGTGGGGTTTAGCTCACTCAGGCTGTGCTGAGAAATCACATCCAGGTGCCATTGTTAGATACTTTGAGTGACCACAGAAATGCCTGTAACACATAATACTAAAACTCCCGGTAACCTCCTGTATCTGTGCCCGTTCTTCCGGAGACAAAGCCGAGAAAAACGATGAATGCCAAAATTGGGAGAGCAGACGATGAGAATCCTTAAACTCGGAAAGCTTAGACGGGCTTCCCATGAAATGTGCTCTTTACTATGGAAGCTCCTGACTGCTTTACTGGAAACCGAAGGACCAAATGCACCCGTCAAGTTACAGATGGTGGGGCACCGTGGCTTACAGCCTGAAGCTTCTCGAATGTCAGCATGTTATTGCCCATGGGGTCAGATGCCTCAGCCCTCCATGTGGTGACGTACACTGGTTGTTTGCATTTAGGGATGGGAGGCACTCGCTTTCTTGAACCCAGCGTAACGGAGAAGGGAGCAGCCACTGTCAATGGAGCACAGGACGTGTAATGGAGACTGACTGACTGCTGCAGGTTCTTTGTTGTAATTTTCTTAGTTATTTTCTTTAATACTTCAGTGACTTTTACATTTAAAATGTCTAAAGGGCATTAAAGGATATCTTATGCAAGGACTCAGTTCATGCACGGATTTTCCATCTACTGGCTGCCGTTGAGTTGAAACGGTTTTCTTCCCCTGAGACAATGAGTTCGAAAGTAGTGAGTTCGCTAGCAAAGGTCTTTGACCCGAAATGCGCATCCATTGTGGTCAAACCTGGAAAGCAGCCCCCGGAGGCTGAGGCCCAAACACCCAGCTTCAGCTTCATCCAGACAAGGATCGAGTCCCTGAGTGACAAGATGGACAAGCTCATCCACATCCAAGAGAAGGTCCTCTATAAGCTGGACAGTCTGTCGCAGGATATCGACAACATCGAAAGGGACATGGAGACACTGAAGGTGGACAAGGAAGAGATCCACTTACAGCCTCCTATACAGCAGGAGGCAAGGAGTACCAGTGATGTGAAGGAAATGTGCCAGGAGATAACCAGCATCGTGTCAGCTGTTAGCCAGAGGTCAGAGCAGCAAGCAACAAAGCTGGAGGGCATGGAGAGGCTCATGGTCAGCATCCACCAGGTCATTGGTTTTATCGGGGAAACCGTGAAGACCTCCAGAGTCACGGAGCTCCTTTTCAGACGCTCTGCTGCTCAGAAGGGTGGAAGAACCTTAGCCATGGTGAGAGATGGTGTGTTTAAAGGCAAACGGACACGCAGGAATCAGATGAGTGTGGGAGCCTTCATCTCCTTCCTGCAGGTTCAGGGTTATTCAAGCCTTTTGATTTTACAAGTGTGTATCTTTCACAGGGAATTACAATTTTGTACACAAAGTCCTGTTGCTTATGAAAGGGCCGTTAATTGAAAATGAAACGTGAACAATGCTGGCCGATGCGAGTGCGCAGAACCGCATGTGAGCGTTCCTTTCCGTGGATGGGGAACACGCTTTTGCGAAGGGGCTGCGATTGTATGGTTCGTGTTTCATTTTTTTCTGCCGCACGTTTCATGTTTCATTTTTTCTGCTGGCTGTGTGTGGTGTATGATGACACGTTTGCTGACTGCAGTGATGAACCAACTAGTACGTCAGATAGAAACCAAATCCGGACGATAAATTCCTGAACGTCAGCTGTTTATTTTGAACAAGGTAAGACTCACGTGTAGCAACAGTTCAAAAAACAAACTTCTTTTATGGTTGTTTGATGCGATTTCATAGCTTCTCCCTTGTGGTAGAGTCGTAGCCAAGGGAGTGTGGTAAAAGTAAGGTACTCTACCCTATTTCTGGTTCTCCTGATGCCAGGAGGAGCTCACACTGGACACCCCCACGCAGTGCTGAACACGAGAGGCCCCTGGGGTCCAGCTCACCAGCTCAGAGGCCGTTTCGCCAGCTCTTATGATGCTGTTCACTACTTAAAAAGGAGAAAGTCCAGAAGGCCCACAGGATGGCTGTATTTCTCTGCTGCTCTTCACCATCTTGTTTCTCTGCTGAAGGAAGACCTTCAAACTGTCAGAGTTGTGACTTTGTGTTTTGCAATGAATGTCTCCTAGCACACATACACTTGTCACCTGATAGTTTCCATATTCAGTTATACATAATTTTATTTATATAGAATGTGCTTTTTGGCGATTTCCTTCAGCACGTGAGTCTTAACCTGAGAAAGCTCTTTTGATCGTGATGAACTGCTTTTCTGTATCTCCTATTCTTTATTGGATGAATGTGCATTTTTTCAAACTTTTACAGCCACAGCTTTACACCTGTGTCTGTATGCGTTGTTTCAACCATTTTGTGGATCGAAACCTCAATCAGACCATCACGGTGACACCTAGGGTAAAGGTGTTTACAATGGCTGCATGAGCTTTGTGAAAGCTCTGTGGTGGCTTCAGTCCATATTTTTCATGCTGTCCGGTTGAAGAGTGCAGGAGACCGGAGCTCAGGACTGTTTTCAGTGGGGACTCGGATTTTGCTGTTGCTGATGTGTAGTCTTCTTCTCTCTTCTTCTCTCTCCCAGGTCAGAGAGCATAGGGGCAGGGATAAGGCAGCCCACTTGAACCTCAAGGGCCTCAAAACCCAGAGGAAGAAGCCCCCAGACACACCAGGTACTCCGAGGGGTTCAGCAGTGTTTTGCAAACACACAGAAAACTATGACAAGCTCTTTATACAAAATTTCTACCTCAAAATATTTGTACAACCAGCTGCTTAGATAATATTTTCCCTTTTTTAGACAGATGATAGATGTATTCATGCATACTGTATATATGTATATGACAGAAAAGACAATAGAGTAACTTTATAGATGGATGGATGAAAAAGTACGTTTTATTCATTTTATTGGGTTCTTTTTATTTTTATGACTTAAATGAAGATCTGATCACATCCATCCATCCATCCCTGCACTCATCCCTCCATCTGTTTTCAGTAACCACTTATCCTGAGTAGGGTTGCGGTGGTTTGGAGCCTGTTTTGGAAGCAGTGGGCACCAGGCTGGGGAACCGTCTCTGGATGGGACCCCAGTCCTTCGTAGGGAGATCTGATCATATTTTAAGTAGAATTTATACATTAATTCAGAAAATTTTAAAGGGTTCACAAACTTTTGAGCACCACTGTAGATAGATCGGTCACAGATGGTGAGTAGTGGCACAAAACGCCAACCGCCTTTCACAGATTTTATGGCTCAACTCGTAGAACCATGTTGTACATCACTTACCTCACCGATCAGCTGTTTCAAGTTGTTTTGTATCACTAACTACTCCTGTACTGGTTTTGATTTAATTTATTGCTTGAAATACACGGTAAGATAAATTCCAATATTTGTAAATACAAAAGCTGTTACAGTGCTGCAACAATCTGACCCTCAGAAATAGCCTCCCTGAGGAAGCAAGCAAAGCTCCTCGAGGAGGTTCAGAGGATCAATCAGCTGAATGCAGAGAGGCTTGGCCACCTGTGCCCTGTCCAGCCTCAGCACCACGAGGAAGTCCTTCAGGATGGAGAGATTGTCCCCCTCCCAAAGACACCTGAGAGCCCAGCTGCAGAGCAGGAGAAAAGCAGTGTAAAGAAGGAGAAGAATGAGACTTTGAAGGAGAATGTTCAGGAAGGAGAGAAGCACTCTGGAAGCACACAGGAAGAAGACACTCTCATCCACTCTGAGGAGGACAATGCCAAGTCTGAGGATAAGCCACAGTCAGTGCAGGTGCAGGAGATTCGGATGGAGGAGGAGAACGAACAGGCCGATCTGAGTGCAGCTCAAAGAGAGAAGCAGTCATACAGTGACCAGGCTGTGGCCGAATATGTTCTTCCTGGGGTGGAAACCCCCACCCAGATGACCTCCTTCATTCTCGACAGGTAATTTTACATACACGGACCAACACGGAAAGGGTAAGCCGAGCCAACAAAAAGAGCACGGTGCTTCTTTTTCTTGTACAGAATTTCCTCTTGTCGCTGTTCAGTCGTGCAACCTGTTTGTTTTAGCCATGTAGAAAGTCCTGACCAGATGAGCACAGAGGTGTCAGGATCCAGTGGGGTCGCTGAAGTCATCTCCTGCAGCAAGCAGCACATGTCAGACGAAGGTATCCAGATGGAAGAGCCCAAGAAGAACCAGGTGGAGAATGGACTGGAGAAGGACCAGAATGCCAGTGTCCATGTGCCCCTAAGGATGGTGCTGAAGAAGGAACAAGAGGAGGAAGAGCCAGAGGCAAAGGACAGTGGAACAGGCGATGATAAAGATGATGATGATGTACTGGAGTATTTCATTGGTAAGGATGGGGTACCAACCAGAAAAGAGGGTAGCGCAGCAGCGGGAGCCGTTGTATTCTTGTATTCCGCAGGCACCACATTCAAATTCCACTTCTCCTTCAGTAATCTTGGCCAAGGTACTCTGATATGAATGTCCTATTGTATCAGTCTGATGTGTAGGATAGGGCGCCAGACCATCTCCAGTCCACACACGTGCACACATGCACACACACACTGTGGGCAGTTTAATAAGGTCTGAGCTGCCAAGTGTCTTTCATCTTTTATGCTGCAACTTTCTTCATTGTGTAACACACCAGTGGGAAATGTAGATTTATTTAGTTAGTTTATTTTCACTTGCTTGGCAATGAAAGAGTCTCGTCACAACATTTCACTCTAATAATTCCTACAATTATTTTGTCTTTTCAGACTGCAGCCCCTCTCCTCCAGCCCCCTTTAACCATCGAATCGTATCAGCCAAACCCAACCAGATCTCCAGCTTCTACACCATCAACCACCAGGAGGTCCTTGGAGGGTGAGTGGCGTCCTTTTGCTGGATCTGTGTGTGTGTGCGCGCGCTTGCGTGCGCGCATTGAAATTTGACTTGCACAGACCTACTCCGGGCTATATAACTTCAGAGTCAGTGCATTTATATACGCAGCCTTGGCTTGGGTGAAACCAAACTCTTCAACAGCTGGCAGTTAATCTCCAAGTGCTAATCCATATCTTCAACAAGACCCCCTCTTACCCTTGAATAGCTACACGCACAGAGGCTGCTATGCAAACAACTCCGAGAAGTATTAAGACACAAACATTTTAAACTGGTCTTTTTTTGGAACTGTGCTCTATAGCTTTAGCTTAAAAGTGATACAAAAACTACACATTTTCCATTATTACCTACCATAACTCTCCTCTTCTTCTTTCGGCTGCTCCTGTTAGGGGCCGCCACAGCGGCTCGATTGTTTCCACTCCTTCCTGTCCTCTGCATCTTCCTCCGTCACACCCAGCACCTGCATGTCCTCCTTCACCACATATTACCTACCATAACTCCATTATTATAATTTGTGTTGCCTACGAGTTTCGGAAGTTTTACTCTACCTTTAAGGAAGAAAGCAAAATTGTACAGATTCCCCTTAAAGTCTGAAGGTTGTAGTGCTGACTAAGCCTCTAAGAGCTGTTTTTGGTTCTGTTTTTGCACAGGGGCCGCTTTGGCCAGGTGCACAAATGCATTGAGAATTCATCAGGGCTCACCTTTGCTGCGAAGATCATCAAAGCAAAACCCCAGAAAGAGAAGGTGAGACCCTCTCTGTGGGTGGAAACGAAACACAAAGAACATTGTTAAGCACACAAAGGGAGCTACGGCATGCGATCATTGCTCGAAGCGTGAATTTGAGCCACTTGCTTGCTACTGTGAGTCGGTAGGCAGTGCTGATATGAAGATGGACTGCGTTGCTGTGCACACTCTGCAGGAGATGGTGAAGAATGAAATTCAGGTCATGAATCAGCTGGACCATGCCAACCTCATCCAGCTGTACGCAGCCTATGAATCCAGGAATGACATCATCCTTGTTATGGAGTAGTAAGTTCTGCAATTCCTCTTCATGAATTGTTGTGGTCCACACATTAAAACCTCTTACACGTATTTAATAAATCCTGAAGCAGCCAGAACATTTTTATGCCTTTACTGCCATTCACCTTTGGTTTCTTTAGATAATATTTTGCATTTCTGTTTATATTTCTTGCATGAAGATAACTGTGTGCTGCTCCTTCACATTTACTGGAAGTCATTGTCATGTCAAGTGCGTCCTTTTATTGTGACTACAGCTACGCTGTTTTTTTTCTGCTGGTGAAAGCTGTATGTATGACTTATCAGATTAAAAAAATTTGATGCTTAATATCAAGTTTTAGAAGACCTTGAGGTTTTCTTGCAAAAAAAAAAAAAAACACCTTAAAGAAGTAACACATTGGTCTTATTATTTCAAAATTGGTTTCTTACCTTTGAGCCCCAAGCAAGTGTGTCTTTCTGTTTGCCTTTCTGTGCACTAGTGTGGATGGTGGAGAACTGTTTGACCGGATCATAGATGAGAACTACAAACTCACCGAGTTGGATTCCGTCATGTTCATCCGGCAGATCTGTGAGGGTATACAGCATATGCACAAAATGTATATCCTCCACCTTGATCTCAAGGCAAGGGAACAACAGCAAATGTTCACAAGATATTTCATACAAGTCATCCGTAGCTATGAATAACTATCCATGCGTTTTAATTTCTTATATGAATCATCTAAAACACTGGTGACTCAATACAATGCACTTTGACAGAAGGCAAATCCGCATAGCATGTGGACAGCCATCGGATCCCAATTGATCACCATGCCCACTCAAACACTTGAAAACAGCAAACATCTAAAGGTTCTACGGTCATTTTCTCAAATTTCTCACAACACAATAAAATGTAATCTTGGTGGTAGCCGCTTCTGCAAATATTTTCAACAACGTGCTAGGTAAACAAGGAGCTAATTTACCATGAAGGTAAAATAAAAGATGTTTTTCCTTAAACAGACACCTTTGGTGCTCTTACCTTGCAGGTGCAGTTAGCATTAACCTGTAAGCTGCCCACAAAAAGCCACACGCGGTTCCTCCTGTTCACGCACGCATTTGTCTGCTGCTACGCATTTCAGTAAAGCAAAACAACAACCAATTACGCTTTCATTCCGAAAGTAAACACGCCCCCGTGTCCTGCTAGGGCACTAAATACCTTTTCCCCAGTCAGCCCTTACAGAACCATTTTATTAAACATTTAAACTCTTATGTAGACATTTTTACAAGTTAAAAATCTAGTGTTTACATTACGCACATGGCTGAATGTTTGCCTTGTTTTTCATCTGCAAGACGTAAATGTTTATTGATAACAGCTAATGTGGTTATGTTTGCTGTTTACTAAATACAAAGTGGTCGTTTTTGTCAGGCTGATCCAATAAAATGGCAGTGAGTTTATGGTGAAAAGAAAAGGAAGTGGTGGGGAGAGTAAAGTGTAAATTTAAAATCAATGACCACCGTGTTACTGGGCTGTGCAGGGAGTCTCAGAAAGGGGTCCTCTTTACAATGCGGCCTCATATACAACATGGTCTGATTTTCTGGACCACAAAAATTGCGTTGTATCGACTCACTGGTGTAAAACCTTTTCTGAGGCAACAGAATGTGCATGAACAGGCCAAGATTATTTCTGTGTAATCTGAGGTGCCCTCACAGCCTTAACTGTGAATTGTCTTTACTTTGGTTTTCCAGCCAGAAAACATCATGTGTGTGAGCAGAGTCACAAACAAAATCAAGATCATCGACTTTGGCCTAGCTCGCAAGTAAGTTTATCGTATCCGCTAAATCCACGGAAGTCACACATCGGGGGTCAGATTCCCGATGCTGGCAATCATAGACTACTGTAGATCATCTTGGTTGTGTTTGTAACTGACTCATTTTGTTCAACTGATTGAGAACGTTGGGTACAGGCCTAGACTGCTTTTATGCTAAGTGAAGCACTGTGCCAGTCATCATATGACTGCTGTGCCGCAACCTTAAAACCAGCTGCCTTCAGGGCAGAAGGGCATGGGCAAAATAAATGGTGTTAATGTTTTATTTATATAAAGGTGCACTATAGCTAAAGGCATATAAGCAGCAGCTCATATGTTGCTGTCACCCCCATCACAGGTACCAGCCCAAGGAGAAACTCAAGGTGAATTTTGGCACACCGGAGTTCTTGGCCCCAGAGGTTATCAACTATGACTACGTGTCCTTCCATACAGACATGTGGAGCCTTGGAGTCATCACATACATGCTGTGAGCCCCTTCAACACGTGTGCACATTCAGTATCCAGGTTCAAACATATCAACGTGCATGTGCGTCCAAGTCCAAGTACAAACATTGTCATCACTCAAAGTTGACATCATTGCTCAGATTTATACAGTATGTATCACAACAAATGCATCCATGCTTTGTTCATATAACAATGAATGAATAAATAACACTTTATTAATCCTACAGGAAAATCCTTTTGGATGCAAAAGCATACACTGTACACATGCACTGACATGACACATACAGTATATACAGTGACCAAAATGGAGAAAAACAAGTTAAATACAGATGGTCCCTGACTTACAATGGGATTCCATTCCAATAAACCCATTGCAATTCAAAAATGCATTTAATACACCAAACCTACTGTCACACCTGTGGCCACTTCAGCAATGGAACATGGGCCATCTTTCCTGCAGCCGCTGTCTTGCTAACACCTTTTATTTTTTTTATTTTGAATTGTGGCATCTTCCATTTTTGTTTACTGCCAATCGCTAATGTTTAGCGCTAGCTCCCGGCTAACGGCAACACTCTTTATCGAAAACAATACTCGGTAAAGAGCTTAACGGCACTTAAACTTATTACTGTGGTGTCGCGTGATTGCTTCTACCAACCCACGCCATAACACCTACCAAACATCATAGCCTAGGACTTCCTGTCCGTAGGCAGTCTCTCTGCCCCCTTCTTCAGACCGAGCACTGATTGGCTGACTGATTAGTGTAGGAACCAATCGCGGGCGGGATTTAGTTCCTACCCAGACTTCCTGTCAGTAGGCGCCTCTCCGCCCCCGTCTTCAGAGTAATTGATTGATTGGCATAGGAACCAATCATGGACAGCATATCCAAAAAACACTGGCAACGCAGAATACTGTAGCGTATCAGTTGTAAACACTAGCGACTGCATGGCAGACTGGGATGTGCGGAACGCCGCTGCTGCCCAGTATCACAAGAAGGTATTGTACTGCATACGATTTCTACTGAATGCGCATCACTATTGCACCATCATAAAGCTGAGAATTTGTAAGTCAGATCATTGTAACTCGGGGACCATCTGTAAATAGGTGAACACATGGGGAAGTTACTAATGAATTAGCAAATCAAAAAGTCACCCAACAGAGCATCAGATTTGTGCATATAAGAAAAGAGGATAAGTCTAGGTGGTCCAAGGTGCAGTAGATGATACATGATGTCATTATGAGGTCATTCTGAGGTTGCCACCCTGGTAGTGTCGGCACCTCCTGTGGAACCTCATAGCTGGTAGACAGGACCTCTGGCTGCTTTGAAAACCAGAAGCAGCCCAGGCTGTTGCTGAAGGTGCTTCTGTGTTTAAGCAAAGTGCTGTGCAGAGGGCACGAGTTACTGTTCATAATGCAGCGCAGTTTGTTTCTGACATTAAAACTGCTGTGGAAATGCAGTCTTCAGCTATGCGACCCTTTAGGTATTTTTATTGGGATGTCAGATGAAACACAGTAGAGTCAGATAATACAGAGTCCAGTCAAATGTGGACTTTTGTGTTTGGTGACACCTGCTGCTTGTACCAGTGCCACCGTCATTGGGCTGTGCTCCTCTGCAGGCTCAGCAGTCTCTCTCCATTCCTTGGCGACGACGACAATGAGACACTGAACAACATCCTGGCCTGCCAGTGGAGTTTTGAGGAGGTTGAGTTTACGGATATATCTGACGAGGCCAAGGATTTCATATCCAAACTGCTGGTTGTCAATAGAAGGTATGTTGCTCAATGGCCTTTCAGCCTTTGGATTTTCGTTTTAACTCACACACGTCAGAAGAATTTACGACCCCAGACAACAAGACTCCTTTCAGAAGGACGGTTACGAGAAGGTTGCCTCTTGATGGCTTTTTGTCTAGAAGATGTGTTAAAAAGACACTGTTGTCTGTAGGAAACATCAGAGACAGAATGCAGTTTTTGAGTGTGGAATGGTCCAGCAGAGTTGTGTGGAGGAGCGATGACTTGCAGTTTGGGTTGTGCTGTGATGCTCCAGAGAGATGTCTTCAAAGATTTGGTGAGACATAAAGTGGTGAAGGCATCTCAACCATGGGTCAGCATAGAGGTAGAGGTGTCCTGGTGTGGGGAGCCTCTTCAGCTGCTGGGACTGCCAAGCTGCTTCACAAGTGCCAAGTCTTTTAATGCTGCCAGGTACAAGAGAACAATCCAGAAAGGTTTGCTTCCCACCGTTGAGAAGTTGTTCTCAGAGGAGGAACAATCAGAAGTTTTTTTTTCAACAAGATGATGTTCCTGCGCACAATGGAAAGACCCTCAAGAGGCGGCTTGACAATGAGTCCGTCAGATTCGTGTTCTGGCCTGGTCGAGGTCTGGATTTAAACCCTACAGAGAATATTTGGTCTCACATTAAATACAAAATAACTGAGAAATGACCTTCTACCCCGATCGACTATTAGAAGGCATCAGATCTGAGAGGAGCAGTATCGAGTCTTGCTGTTAAATTTGTCTGAAAATTCACCCACAGGGCTTAGTGTTTCAGGAAATCTTATTGAAAAGATAGTATGTACAGTTATTTTATCTGTTTGTTTAATTTTTGTTAATTTTATCACCGTTGTTACAAACACGATCAACTAAATTTCTGGCAGTTTTTGCTTGGCCCATGTTTTTCTTTGCAAACACAGCTGCAATGATCTGAGGTCCCACTTTCGGCTGTGAGGTTCTGCTGTGCTGATCAGCATGGCGTTTTGCTCTTTCAGCTGGAGGATAAGTGCTTGCGAGGCACTGAAACACCCCTGGCTCTCGGACCCCTCCCTGCACCACCACCTTCACGAAAAGGTACTGTATGTCCTGCTTTACTTTAGTTTAGTAGTAAAAGGGGGAAGACTGGCGTGAAACACACCGCAGCACACAGGGTCAGCAGAACTCGGCCTGTATGAAGGAGCCCGCTAACAGCAAGAACTACTGATGCTTCTGGAATGCTGTGGAAGGATCATTTCTTTCAGAAGGATAGGATAGAATATACACTGCCCAGCCAAAAAAAAAAGTCACACACTAACATTTGGTTTAGCTTTGGTTACGGCACGCATTCGCCCTGGCATCGTTTCGATAAGCTTATGCAATGTCACAACATTTATTTCCGTCCAGAGTTGCGTTAATATTTCGCCAAGATCTTGTACTGATGTTGGGAGAGTTGGACCGCTCTGTAAGGTCTTCTCCAGTTAAGGTCTGGACTCTGTGGTGGCCGACCCACGTGTGGAAATGATGTCTCTCTCGTGCTCCCCGAAGCACTCTTTCACTATTTGAGCCCCATGAATCCTGGCATTGAAGAAGAAACCCATTGATGGAAAAACCCAGTCATTCAGTATATTCAGGTAGTCAGCTCACCTCAACATAACATTGCTGAACCCAGTCCTGACCAACTGAAGCGACCCCACATCATAACACTGAATTCAATCCAGCTGGTGACTTTTTTTGGCCAGGCAGTGTAACTTTATTAACCCTGGGGCTGGTTTACACACACTGCAGCTTAAACACAACGCACACCACAGAAGACTAAAAAGGTACAAAACAAATTAAAAACAAGAAACAGAACACAATCGCATTAAAACTGGACAAATAAGTTTAATGTTTCTGGGTCACGGGGCTCCTTTGCTGTTAAATAACCAACAGTCGCAAAGTCCTCAGGTGAAATTGTGGGGGTGGTAGGCAGGACCCCTAAAAGCACTTCTTTGTGCACTGAAATTGGAAAACTTGGTGGCTAAAAAAGCTCATGGTGGCCCACTTCTTATTTACTACAAAATCAAAAGTATATTTTGGTCTTCTGTACCTTTCTTAATTTTTGTAACAAACTTTAAGGTTTATTTTTTACTAGGGAGCAGCTCCTGTTTGTGTTTGGCATGGTTTATACATCTGATGGTTTTCTAGATGGGTTTGTGGTTTTCTTTGCAGAAGAACATGTGTCGCTCACGCCGGTCATCCTGTGTCCCCCTCTGTGAGATGTAGGAAGGTAAGCTGAGCGCCGTTCAGCTCCCAAAAGGGCCAACGCTCACACTTCACTTTAGCGCACCTCCCCGGCTCCAAAAGTGGCTCACATTTCTGTTTGCCAGTCGTCATCAGGGTGCTGCTGTAGGGTCTGCACGGTTGAGGTCCGCACACTCTGAGCCAAATTTGACCCCAAGTTGGAACCCTCAGCCCAGGAAGTGTGAAACCCCAGCACTAGCTGTGGTGTCTTGTGAAATAAAACCAAATAAAAGTGGCGATAACCCCGTTTCAGTATTTTTTCCTCTTTGTGCTTATGTTCCATCCTCAGTTTCGACACGGCATGCTTGTCCACAGACGTCTGACCACGAACCCCCCCCTTCCCTGTCCGGACCAACACTGCTGAGCAGAGCCAGTCCAAGAGTGCACAGGACCACCTGGACTGTGAAGCTGCACAGTGGAAGAACCTCGCTGGTTTATTTCTACAAACAACCGTCACCACCACACAACACTGGACTCTGCCGACCTGCTGTACTCATAACCGTCATAACCACCTGTACGGCTGAGCATAAAAACCTACAACTTTTTCCAAGAGAGAATTAAGTGTAATAATAAATCAGTCTAATATTACCTACACTAACTTATTTAGTTTTAAATGCAATGTGCATGATAAGTAGCAAATCCTGAAAAAGGTGTAATCTTAATACCTCTGTCAGTTTGTGTGGATTAGAATTATATTAATTCATCAAATAATATTTAGCAGATTTTGTGTGATTTTTGTAGAATGTACTGCCCACGGTTATGGTCTGTACTGTGCATTCTGCTGCATATATTTTTCTGCTTTATACTGGAAATGAGTTCTGACCGGGATTTTCATAGTAGTTTTACTACAGTTTGTTATGATTATTTAGTCTTCGGTCTCTTAGCGCGTTGGTAGTTTGAACGTTCGGCGATTCTTTCATCAGCAGAATTCCGGGTTCTCTCAGGGATCCGATCCCACGGAGCTGTTCCGCGTTGCCGTGTGTACAGAATATCACCGCACTTCATTTCCACGTTGGCTCACCATTAAAAAATACGAATGAAAATAACAGTATAGTCCAATGGCTGAAAGGGTTAAAGGGGAAATAATGTTTCCAGTATGAAAGAGCCCGCTAACAGCAACCCATCCGTTTTCTACAGCAAATCAAACAGCTTTCAGTCTCAGTTCCGTCTTCTGTTACGTAGAATCGGCTGCATTAATGTAATATGCACACACAAGCTTTAATTTATGTTTTATGCCATTTATTATCTTCAAAGGGCAAAAATTTCCGGATGCTTACAACAGCATTCAAGGGTCAGGCTTGCATATACGTACGCCAAGCACAGCTCCAGTTCATGATTATTTATATATTCATAGTTTTACCACACATTTCAACAAAGATATGGACAAAATCTAAATGTTTAATGTAATTATTCAAAGATTATTCACCTGTCATTCTGTAATTACTCAGTTTTTCAAAATTATTCCTTTTATGGCCCTTTCTAGTTTTTCTAGCTATTTGCATGCAACTGCCTTTTTTTCTATAGGTTCAATATATTGGATTATATGCATTTAACAGTTATTACTGGCTTTCAGACTGTTGTATGTTCTTAAAACCTGACTAATATTTGCGTTTCCTCTTTGAACTTTGCTCTTCGAGCGGCCTTGTGGCGCATTTTCGCAGGCAGTGCTGTAACTTTGGTAAATGCATCCATTTGAGGAGAGACTCTGGGCCAGTCAACATAGCACACA
Organism: Heterotis niloticus; assembly: GCA_018136845.1. Lineage (NCBI taxonomy): Eukaryota > Metazoa > Chordata > Actinopteri > Osteoglossiformes > Osteoglossidae > Heterotis > Heterotis niloticus. Next base: position 33,986,990 of record CM030891.1, read on the forward strand.
AGTTTGAAGGAATCTGTGAAGAGTCTTTGAATTCTTGTGCATCCATCTCACCTTCCATGAAGGTTCCTTATGTAGGTGATCCCTTTCATTTTTCTTTTTTTCTCAGCCAGGTGACTCAGGTAAGCAAATCCTGGCTTGTAGCTGAATGTTTAAATGGATAAGCTGGGTTAAAATAAAAAAAATAAAAATAAAATAAAATAAGCATTTAAAAATAGCCAAACGTGTGTATAATAATGCACTGTTCTTTGTTTTCACACACAATGAACTGAAAGTCAAAGCATTTGACTTTTCCTTCAATATAAACTTTAAAAAGCGATCCCAAGCTTCCACTTTTTTAATACGCAATGCTCATGCATGTCCACCAGAGGGCGGCATTGTAGGACTCATGCTTCTGTGTATTTAAATTATTCAAAAACGGTCTTCCCTCATTAACTCATCCATCAGTCTCTATTATTATTATTATTATTATTATTATTATTATTATTATTATTATTATTATTATTATTATTATTATCTTAATACAGATGTCTTGCAAATTTTAACATAAATTTCACAGAACATATTTGCTATGCTGTTCAGCTCTGCTGCAGTTTACAGAAAAATAGGCATTGAATGTTTAAAAAATGACACAACACGGACCTCTTAAACTGCGTTTTGTTCATTTAGATGTCAGTTCTTGAATTATCAGCCCAACTGTTTGCTGACTGAAACACGTGACTGATAAAAGCTGAAATTACAAATAAATACACACGAAGGAGTTGCATGTATGTGTTAGCAGAACAACAACATGTACTCCGTGGGCCGCACTGAACTCATGGGCTGAGGACCTCGGCCACATGACTTCGGACTCGTTTCACTCCAGGTTCAACTCTCAACCTCCTTTTTACAGCAGAGATGCAGTATGCCAGGGGTTGGGACTCCAGGGATGAAACTGGCAGTGGGAACTGATTTCCCTCCATTCCCACACAATACACGGGGGGTCCATGTCCAAGCATGCAAAGTCTGTCTGCAGCTTAACTTTCCCTCTTCAAAGCCTTCAGAAATGCCCCATGCAGAGATTTATTCCAGCAGTTTGTTTATTTTAAATGCCGCAGTGCCTCACACAGGCGTGGGCCAGGACCACATTCAGTCTCACAGTTCTGGTTACAGCTCCCTGCAGACAGCTCCCTGAGTGACCTTGCGAGCAGCTTCTACTGAGAACTTCGGCACAGAACGTCTTTACCGTCACGGAAACAACAGCACAGCTTTCAAACGGCCTTCGCACCACATGACGATAGGCTGTGCAAACGCAGATTTAAGGAAAGCAGAACTTTATGTCCCGTTGGCTACTGCCCTGTGACCAAGTATTTGCTGCCAGCCCCTTACCATTGTCTCTAATTCTGCAGTCTGTTGACATGAAGCAAAATCACATCTTCTTCTTACGTCCCACAGTGTGCGAATGGAGCCTGACAGGATAAGTTATGTCACTTCTTTAGTGTGAAGATGATGCTCTAAGTTGCTTGATTTGCTTTGGAGAAAAGCATCAGCTAAGCAGAGGTGGGAAAACAGTAACTGCTGGGGTTGATGATGGCCAACTTCATTTTCTACTACTCTTGCCAACAAAAGTGAAGTTGGAAGAACAGAGACTCATGGAGGAACAGGATGCCACTGTCAAGGAAGCTTTCCGAAGTCCTCCAGAGAAAAGCTGCTGAAGGTTTAGAGGTGCTAAGGGCCATCTTTGAGATCCTGAACCTCAGTCAAACCACATTCAGAGCCACGCTCCTGAAAAAGAAACTCTGGAAGTATGGTAATGTACCTAGGTATGGGCATCCTGGCAAAACCTCTCCATGAGCTGAAGAAGATCCTCAGAACAACAGAGATCTGCAGGCCTCGGCTGTCTCAACTCAGACATGGGCAAAAATAGGATCCAGGGTACAAACCAGTGCTTACTGGGAAGGATATGGAAGATCTTGCACAAAAAGTACTTCTGGAACAGTTATCTGTAGACCAATAAATCAAAGGTAGAACTTTTCTGGATGACATAAGCCTGGTTAGAGGGAAAGTACACAAACCAAATATCTGAAAGGACCTGGCCACCTGGCTGTCATTGAAGGAGCCATTAATTCCAGGACAGCACAACCCCATCCATCCAGGAGCTGAAGATGAAGTGCGGCAAGACAATAATTCCTGACCATGGGGATAGCAGGCAGGGTCCTGAAAAGTTCTGAAATTCTGAAAAGATGCAAATCGCTATAATTATGTGGTGATTTGCTATGGGGAAAAGTGTGAGCAAGGGAATAGATTTAAATACAAGCAAGTCAACATCAAAATGGTGACGGTCCAAGAGGTGGTTTTGACCTCTGTGACTCTGTGTGAAGACCTGACAAAGGCTGCCTGTCCTCAAAAACCTTGCACAATGGTGTGAGACTATGACCACCAACTACAGGAAGCTTGGCAACCACTTCATAACCACTTAACAACCAGCTTGACAAACTGCGAAGGAGTAATCAACCCCCACCCGCGCCAACAAATGAAAACTTCATTTTCTTCCATACCGAATGGCATAAAAACAATACATTTAAATAAGAGCTGCATTTGAGTGCTACTAGAACTTACAAAAGAGCTGGGCAACGTTAATGCAGGAAATTGGCAAACAGTGGAAGACAATGGGAAAGGGGGAGGAGGGGGGTCGCTGTAGTTTCTTGTTTAAAGGTCTATGGCCTTGTCCACACGGATGTGGATATTTTTGAAAACACAGCTTTTTACTCTACATTTTGACCTCTCATCCACAACGTTTTAGGGTACTGAATGCGGAGCTTTTTGAAATGCCTTCCAAGATGGAGCTTTTTCAAAACTCCTTTTAGGGTATAATTGTGTGGATGGGTAAAGTGGAGAATTTGGGCAACTGTGACATTATTGCTTCACCTCTTGTGAGGCATTGTTTTGTGTGTATACTGCGCATGTGCCAGACACTAGATAAAGCAATGGGAGACTACCTGTTTTATCATGTGTGGTCAGTAATTTTATATTATACTATAAACATAAATCGATATTATATTAATAAAAAAATTATATTTAATTTCAGGTTTACATGTAAATCTTACTTTACTATAATGCTACTGTGCAGCGGCGTATGAATATAATTTGTTTTGGCAGGACTCTACATTTTCCTGACTTTTGCTAAGTTGATATTGAAGGACAACATTTAGCAGCAGCGTCACCTCATCATCAGTCCAGATGAACGAGTCTGTTTTTGCTGGCTTTTTTGGCATTTTTTGGTGTATCATTTATTGCTTGGACTCTATATACACTGCACAGCCAAAAAAAAGTCACCACCAAGATTTAACTTGGTGTTATGATGTGGGGTTGCTTCATTGGTCAGGTCTAGGGTAGGCAACGTTATGTGCCCAAAAAATAAGCTCAGCTGAATATACTGAATGACCAGGTTTTTCCACCCCTGATGGCATGGGCATATTCCAAGATGACAATGCCAGGATTCATGGGGCTCAAATTGTCAAAGAGTGCTTCAGGGAGCATGAGAGAGACATCATTTTCACACATGGATTGGCCACCGCAGAGTCCAGACCTTAACCCCATTGAGAATCTTTGGATGTGCTGGAGAAGACTTGACGCGATAGTTTGACTCTCCCATCATCAGTACAAGATCTTGGCGAAAAATGAATGCAACTCTGGATGGAAATAAATGTTGTGACATTGCATAAGCTTATTGAAACAATGCCATGGCGAATGCGTGCTGTAATCAAAGCTAAAGGTGCTCCAACCAAATATTAGAGTGAGTGACCTTTTTTTGGCTGGGCAGTGTACATTCGAGTCAGCTTCACTGCGCATGCTCATAATGTTCCTCTTGGCTGTTTTAACCCAACATTTCAGCACCACCCACTGGTAGGGCCTGATTATGTGAGTGTTTTACATTGTTTTCGTGTGGACAGAAAAATTTTGTAAAACACAGATTGTGTAGAAAGGATTTATTTATTTTTTTTTCTACACGGGCTTGGAAAAACTGTTTTCAAAAATATCCGCATCTGCCCAAGATTTTTTACTTCTGGTGATGGAATCTAAACATCCCTGTTAATTTCCAAATAGCCTCGAGGGCTTTTAACTTCCACATACAGACACAGCTGGATGTTTTACTGACAAGCTTTGTGTTTAATGTTTTGTTGAAGGCCATGTAGTGCAATGTTTGTGGCAATAATTTGGATTTTTAGTTTTCATTGTGCCATGAGCCACAATTTTACCTTTTTCACACCTCACCAAATTGTTCTGCATATTTAGCCCTATACCACCTTTCAGTCACCTGCCACCTCTCTTAGGGCTTGGAAATGATAGCATCCCTCAAGTAGAAAAGAGCTTGCGTGGAACACATTTGTAAAATGTCTTGTGATCTGTGATAACTAAGAAAAACGAGTTAAAAAAATCAAGTGCTGGGACAGTCCTTTACTTGCTACACATTATAAGGAGAATTTCACTTTAACCACTACTTGCTTCCTGTAATCTAATATTAATAAAATCCAAAGGTACAAAACTCTTCAAGTTCCCAGAATGCTGTTCAGCACTGTTGTGGCATTTGGTGTGTAGGATTATTAGGTTGTCTTTACAATGTAGGAGCCGCAACAACAGCATCTTACTGAGTCCCCTGTTGGTGCAGGGATGCTTGGAGGAGTTCGCCCAGCGCATCCCGGGCCCCTTGTTTCACCTCTGCGTGTTGCGTCTCCTCAAAGAAGCTGCGAGCTGCCGCTGGTGTGTGGCTGCAGACCCTTTGCTCATTTCAGGAGCCTAATCAAAAGCAACTGAGAAAGGAGCCTGTGATGTAGTTTGCTCACCTGAACAAATAAACGGCTGCTGGAGCAGGCAGTCCGGTTTAGTGGGAAATGCGGTGTGAGGCTTTTGCGCTGAGGTCAGCGGAAGGGCTGAGCAAGTGGGAGAACAGCGGCCACTCTGTGGGTCTCTTACGCAGTCACCTGGAGGTCAGCTGAGGAGCTGCGAGGTTTGAGCCTCTATGATCTCCTGCCAGTCCTGTCAGCGTTGTCGTGTTGTCCACCCTTGCAGCTCGGTCCATTCCGGTTCATTCCATCAATTCCCCCCATTATCACAAACTAGACCACGGATAAAAATGGCCAGCGGTGTGCCGGCCTGTGGGTATTGTTGAGACAGCTGAACTAAGATCAGTTCTGTGTGATCATTGATTCTAGTGCCAGCCCATGTTAGAAGTGAAGCTTCTTCAGGTGAAATCAATGAGGAGCCTCACAGTGTGCTGCCACATTCAGCAGGTTTTAGAGGGAGAGACAAAGCTGCACAAAGTTATGACAGTGGAAACGCATTCCCCCAAGAGCACCAGTAAATATACAATATATACCGGAGTGCTGGACATATACACATATCAGCCACAACAGTGAAACCAGCTGCCTAATATTGTGTGGGTCCCCCTCGTGCTGCCAAAACAGCTCTGATCCCTCTAGGCGTGGACTCCGCAAGACCTCTAAAGGTGTTCCGTGGTGTCTGATCCTTCGAGTCCTGTAAGTTGCGAAGTAGGACCTCCATGGATCGGACTTGTTTTTCCAGCACATCCCACAGATGCTCAATCAGACTGAGATCTGGCGAATTTCAAGGCCAAGAGAACACCTCGAACTCTTTGTCATGTCCTTCAAAATATTCGTGGATAATTTTTGCAGTCTGGTAGGGCCACTGCCATCAGGGAATACCGCTGCCTTGAAGGGGTCCACGCAATCTGCAACAATGCTTAGGTAGGTGGTACATGTCAAAGGAATATCCACATGAATGCCAGGACCCAAGGTTTCCCAGCAGAACGTTTGCGAACTTGCTGCCTAATACATCCTCCCCACCCCTTGACAGGCGCCATTGTAATGAGAAAATCAGTGTTATTCACTTCACCTGTCAATAGTTTCAATGTTGTGGCTGATCGGTGTATAAATAAATAGAACATGCAACCCCTGTTCATCCTACAGGCCACAACACTAGCGGTGTCCTCACCTGTCACAGCAGCTCTACCATTCTTCATCCCAGATGTTTCGACTTACTTTTTTCCTCATGTTATGTGCATTTTTCCAATTGATTTCATTTCTGTAAAAAAGTTTTAAAACCAGAGAGAGAAATAAACAGTGCACCAGATGCTGGGTCTTCCAAAAATGAAATCAGACAAAAACAGGGTGGCATGCAGTTGCTGCTAAATGTATTCACTTTTGGAGATATAAGGTGATGTAGACATTTTTTTTTTGCCTCAGGCCTTTGTGAGCGTGTAAAGTTGGCTGTGGGAAATATGAATAAGTCATTGACACTGACAATGTCTGCAACAAGGGTACAAAAAACCCCCATCATTCAGCTTACTGACAGAACAGGGGCGAAGGAGTGGTCATTGCATTATAGGTTTCTGCAGTGTAAAACACAGTATCAGGAACCCAACAAACCTTAAACTAATCTGGGTTAGCATACATGTATATACATACGCACACAAATAAATATATTGTACATATACATAGCTATATACTGTACAAATACAGATGGTCCCCAAGTTAAGATGGTCCGACTTACGATTTTTTGACTTTACGATGGTATGATAGCAAAGCCCATTCAGTAGAAACCGTACTTTGAATTTTTAATTTAGATTTTTTTTTTTTTTTTGAAGCTCCTGTGTATGCAGCACAATGCTCTTTTATGATGCTGGGTAGTGGCAACAATCCACATCTCCCAGTCTGCCACACGGTCGCAAGTGTATACTGTAGAAATGATACTCTACAGTGTTCTGTGTTGCCAGCATTTTTTTGGGTGCCCCCCCTACCCCATATCTACACTGTGTTTTGTGCATCGAAACACCCATCTATGTTGGTGTCTCCTGAAAGCAGCACAAAAACAGAAAGCCTGTAATGGCATTTAAGGTAGGCTAGGCTAGGCCAAGTTATGAACTTTGGTAGGTGTTATGGCGAGAGTTGGTAGAAGCAATTGCGAGGCACCATGGTAATAATTTTAAATTCTGTTAAACTCTTTACTCAGTGTTGTTTCTGACAAAGAGTGTAACCGTTAGCCTGGAATTAGCGCTAAATATTAGCAATAAGCAGTAAACAAAACCGGAACACAACTGCCAGAATTGAAAATAAACAAAATACAAAGTCTTAGCAGGACAAAGGTTGCAGGAGAGTTCACAAGTGGCAGCGGAAACTGAGCACTGACAGGAAGTTTGGGTAGGAACTAAATCCCATTCACGATTGGTTCTTACATCAATCCATCAATCAAAAGACATGGGCGGAGATGTCTTATGTTCTGTTGCTGAAGCAGCCACAGGTGTGACAGTAGGTTAGGTTTATTAAATGTATTTTTGAGTTACGATGGGTTTATCCGAATGTAACCCCAGTTTTGTAATAAGGACTAAGTATTTATTGCAGTATTTATAATTTACTATTAAAGCAGACATCCTCATCCAACCCAACAGAGACACTGTGGTCAGGGTATCAGTTTCCACACCTTGTGTTGAAGGAAGTGTTTATCTCTGTTGCCAAACTTTCCCACAACCCATAAACCAGCTGCCCATAATTCTGCCATCGGAAATTTGGAATCAGTGTTTCTACTGGCAAATCAGTGTTCGGTAAATGTCGTCTTAAGCAGGCACTCTGTTTTACCCACAGGACATAAGCTGCAGAAAAGAGTATGTTGTTACAGCCTTGGTCAGAAGGCCTTTACTATGTGTTTGTGTGTTTTGTCTCCCATCAACTGGAGGTAAATTGGATTCAGAGTTCCATTGGTCAGCCAATTAAGATTGAGGACAAGTGACTGAGAAGAGGAGAGAGAGGAAGGAGGATGCTTGTGCCAGAAGGAGTTGTGCGATGTGTTTAATAGTGCCAGCTGTTCTTGTACTCAGTCACCACTAGAGAAGTTGGTGCTGAGTATTTGTCAACAGCATAAATACTCTTTCACAGCTGCTGATCCTCTAAACACCTGTAATATTGAGTTGCTGCCTGAGGGAGTCAAGCTATTTTCTATGAACAATTGTCACCTAGTTTTTACCATGGTAAGACAGCCAGGGTAGAATGGTGTACCTTTATTTCCTTTTGTTTATTAGGGTAGTTTAGTTAAGACCGAAAGGATTTTTTTTTTTTTTTTAGTTGTCTTTACTCACCCTTGGAGAAACAGCTTGGTTATTGGGTTGCAATAACAATAATGGGGGGGGGAGACTCACCATATTTTGGTTTCTTTCAGGCTGCATCAGTTTTCTCTTCAGTCCCTGTGTTGCATCCTAACCCTAGACTGCACTGTATAAGTTACTCTCCCTTGTATTATACAGTGTTTACAGTATCCTTTAGACCTCTACGAAGCAGTAATGCAGGACCTTTAAGGATCTCATGCACTCTGAAAACCTTCATACAGGTGTGTGCCATTAGCTCCCTGACCATCTGCTCCTACTTGCAGTCCCCTCAGCAGGCTCTTACAGAAAAAGGGGGGAAAAAAAAAACCCATGCAGACTCCCACACAATGCAGAGGGATGCTGGGAAGCACAGCTGTGGATGGACCACAAGCTGAAGATGTTGACTACTGTGGTTTTCAATCACGCAAGATCTTCACCAGCGCAACTTCTGTCTCTGGTGTCCTGGTACGACATGGAAAGGTTTACACTTTCATTGGAAGTGACGTGGCGCCACGAGGTGCTAACTTCTCCGTGATTCATGGAATGATGTTTGTTAACAGCAGTCAAACTGCTGCCCCCAAAGGACGTTGTGCCCTTTCGTGGAGAAATGCGCCTCTGCCTTGCTCCCAAATGCGATAAAATCCTATACATCAAACAATTTCTGTCTCATGAAAGCTACCATTGTTAAACCCCCAAAAAGCTATTTAAGAATTTGCAGACTTGTATAAATAATTCAGCTGAACAAAGACAGATATGTGACAGCAAGGGTGAGGGAAAGGTCACCTAAATCCACAGCAGAACACACACTGGGCAGATGTGGTCTTGCTAATGGCTTTCATTACTTTGAACATGCGGTCATTTAGGCAAACAGGTGAAGCTGATTTGTACCAGGCTCCGAGGCCCCGGGGCCGAGCGCTAAATGGACTTTTGTGTGACAGCCTCAGCCCTCTCGCTGGTCCGGGGCCCAGTTTGAAATGGTGAGAAATTTAATTTAAGATGTAAAAAAAATAACCCCCTGCTTGTTGGACTTGTGCATTTGGAGGGGATCTCAGTGTGCACAATCAAAACCAGATGGACTTATCAGGACTAAAGACAACAAACAGAGATGGAGATCATTGTCAGGGAAGGACCACCGGGGAAAGTTCCCCACTTCCCTTTCTTACGGGTGGAATTAGTTTCAAAGGCAGGAAAAGGCGACACAACCTGGGTGACACGGAGGGGTCCCCCGTGGCCCGAGTGACGCTCACCAATGTGCAGGAGTGAGGGAGACACCACCGCGGGGCTGGGGAAGCTGGGGCTGAACGTGAAAAGATGACTGCACCCTGTTGTGCGAAACGTCGCCGTCAGCGGTGACCCGAAGTGTCGCTCCGCACCTCTGTTGTCGGACCCCAAACGCGCCACCCGCACAAAGACGCGCTGTGAGGGGCACGCATGCCTTTCTCAGCCTCCTGATGCTCTCGCTTCAGAACGCGGCCTTTGTAGCGTCCGTTTCCGGCGCTCCTTTCAAAGGCCCTTCACGCTTTCGGCCTTTCACTGCTCTCAGGAGGTCCACATGGCAGGAGGGCCTGTTCTCAAGTCCTGGTGCAGGTGGTTCTTATTTTCAGGACAAACACGCTGTGTTTATACTCGGTTAATAGGGCTACTTGTATCATTACACTGGATCCTGGGAATTCCCTGCATAAGTGAGCTCTTTAGTGCTGCTGCCATTTACCACGGCTGAGGCCGGACTCATTATTTCTTATCAACTTGGTCCATTTGCTCAGTGCCAGGGGAAACTGCACAGGCACGACCACTGCATTGCCTACACGTGGGCTCGTCCTTGATTTGTGAACAGAGAGGAGAGATTCTGTTTCATTTAGGGCCAAATCCGGTTTCGCTGGTAATAAATGAACGTTTATCAGTGCTTAACACGAAGCTTACGCGTATGAACTGAAAGGAAAACCCAACAGGCCGGGACCCTGATGCAGCACCATGGCACCGGCTCATCAGTCACTTCCCACGGAGTTGCCATGACAACCTCCTGGCAGGGCCACACAGGATGCCGTATTATTCAATGAAGATGCGATACGGATCAGAAGAGCTGCCGGTGCAGTTTTAATCGGTGGGAACCCCAGGGGATGAGGATCAAAGGGCTGCTAAGAGATGAGAAGATGCTCAACACACTTGCTGGCACTCGTAATAACAGCGCACTGGCAGCTCTGCTGAACGGTCGCAGGGCGGCCCGCTGTGACAGCACGCCATCTTTGATCTGCTTCACCCTGCGGTTCATACTTCTGAGATGTCGCAAGGCCTCCATCTGTGTTATGGCTGCAGTCCTTGTTCTGCGCTCCTTTGATTCACGCAGTATTGACAGAAACACCCTGAATCTGGCTCCATGCCATTTCACCCTCAAGGCGTTAACCAGCTACGCCGTGAGCTTGAAACACCAAAACTGTTGAGGTTTACCAAGAAGGGTTTGTGGTTACAAGGTACACTTTATTATGAATTTGCTCACACGTGATGGATTTATCAGGGAGCGATGATCTTGCGTCTGCTATACGTGAGGACACATTTCCATTGGCTAGTAAAGCGTGTTGGGCAAATAAACCAGCGTTGCCCCCAGCGGAGGAAGTCCAAAAGACACAAAATGCGGCCTGCTCTTCCTTGGTTCACTAACGTGTGCGTTCCTGTAAATGTTTGTGCTGCTTTTATCGTAAATTTATTCCATTTATACGAATTTGACAGTTTGGCAACCCAAGCACGAGCAAGCGTCCTGGATCTCGGCAGCCAAGCGCTGAATGTGGGAGGAAAGCGGTCAATCTTGAGGAAAAGCTTGAAACTGGACCGCTTGAACAGGTTTGAAGGAATCTGCAATGCGCAGCCTCAAGAGAGACAAAGCCATGAAAATAAATATTACTGTAATGTAAATATTAACTTTATTTCATGTCAAGAATGAGGAGGAGTGACAACCACCCACCTTGGAAACAACAACATCTCGTCCTTGGAGTGATGAGTTCACCTCTTTGCTGCAACTTTTGCACGACAGCCCTTCACCTCACCCCCTTCCAACAAGCCAACTTCATCTGTTCCCTCGAGGTAAAGGGTTATACTTTATCTGCTATGGTATTTTCTGTTCTTCTCATTTTAAAGTGTACTTTTTTAAATTTTTTAATTCCTTACAAAGCGAAATGCATCTCTCAGTGTAAAGATCCTAAGCCTATTTATCCCATGAGCTCTGCTGTTTTATTCCACAATATTCTGCAACGTCGTGATTTTTAGGAACGCATATACCATGTTATACCACAACTGAGTGTATATTCGCACTTGGTGGGAGGTGCAGGTATGTGAGGAGTGCTGTAAAATGCCGAAATAAAATGTTTTCTTTCAGGAACCGGGTCTGCGAGTGGGAAAAAGTGTGAACTCTTTATCTTGGATGATGCTTTCTCTTTAAACATTTTGACAGTTTTCCCGAAAGCCACTTACACTGACAGTGTTTTGCCCTTTTATACGTCCGTTTGACTTTTTATTTACCTGTACTGTGTGAGTGCCACATTAAGCAGGGATTTGAACCAAGGCCCTTTTCAGTATAAGTTGACAGTTCTAACCAGGGCACAGCAATCGGTTCTGCCTGCTTTACATCGCCTCTGCATTAGGGTAGTAGCCTTGTAATAAATCTCAGCTGGAACATCTCAGCATCATCTCGGGGGATTTTGCAGCCCATATGGGTAGGAGTATGGACCTGAAGCCTGGAGTTCCCACCGTGGTCCCCCATTGCCGCCATGACAAACAGTTCACAAATGGTAGAAAATTTTATGTAACAGGGCTGCCCAATTCAGTTCTGGGGCCTTCAAGCAGTTGATGCAAATCAGCCCCTTCATGATGCCGATTTAATTTTAGGGAAATTTTAAGGAAATAACATTAAAATATTAATGCTATTTTCCCCTGTTGTACTGTCCAGGCATAAATTGCCAATACTGACTGACTGTTCTGATCAAGTTTAGTGTCAAAAAGAAAACCGAGAAAGGACAGTGACTCTTCTGGAAAGGCTTTTCACCAGATTTTGGGAATTTGTGCCTATTCGGCCACAAGAGCATCAGTGAGGTTGGATGAAAATGCCTGGGTCATGGTTAGCATTCCAGTTCGTCCCAAATGGGTTCAGCGAGGTTGAGGTCTGGGCTCTGTGCAGCCACTCAAGTTCTTCCACACCAACCTGGGCAAACCCTGTGTTTATGGAGCTTAGCTACTTTGTGCATGGAAGGGCACAGTCACACTGGAGCAAGAAAGGATCTTCTTCCCCAAACTGTGGCCACAAAGCTGGAAACACACAATTGTCTAGAATGTGTTTGTATGCTCCATGGGTGCAGCTCAAACAGCTCGGCTCAGTTGTTAGAAAGAGAGGTCCACATACTGTTGACCATAGAGTACCTGATGCCCTGTGGCCTTTCCTTTCCAAAACCCCCTACCTGGGGGCAACAAAACCTGAGCAAAATGTGGTTATATATTGCTTAATGTTCTGATTTGTGTGTTGTGGATGTTATGATTCTACATACGAGCAGCGATGCTGGGGTCACTGGTCAGCAAGAAAACCTCTGTGTTACGTGCACAGTACACCCCCCTTCAGAGCAGCTACCCTTTGAAACAACAGCCCATCTCTCCTTCTGCAAATGAACCTGAAATCACAGCAAATTCTTCAGGGCTGGCAAAACGATGACCGTGAACCACAAGTCAGAATACAAAATGTGTGGAGCACGGGCCGGATGTGCCGGCAGTATCGTTGATCTGTGTTGAAAAGTCCACTTGGTGCCAAATTGATGTTTGGAGGTGGTTTTTTTTTGCTTCAGCATGCCTAAATTTCTTCCAAACTTGCTACAGAAGTTCTCAAACTGCCTCTCACTGAGTCAATTTTGTATAACATTGTCATACACTTATTGTCTAGTGGGATCTGCTCCTGTGTTTTTATTGTTTGGATTCTATAGGACACCTTTGTCTTTGGACTCCCTGTGGAGAAGAGCTGAAGAGCTTCCCAAGTCCGGATCTTTGCAGTCCCGACTGGATCAGTACTTACTGAAGACTTATGAGACGGATATGGTTTTATAACTGCTGGTGATGGTAACAAGCTGTGCTGCCGCAGCTCTGTTTGGCCGAACGAAGAGAACTTAATTGAAACATCTGCAGACGAAAGCCTCTGTCGGTTTTCATCGCTTGACTTTAAAGCATTCGTCTTGTTTGTATCATTGCATTCCTGGTTTAATGTTATCTGTAATGGTAACGTTTTAAAGATTAAAATTTCTTTTGACCACTGTACTTCTCATACAAACCATAAATTTATGATATTTCATGCATCCATTAAATATCTGTAACTCTTTTCCTGGTGAGGATCACAGCAGTCTGGACCCATTTTGGGGGCCACTGGGCACCAGGCTAGGAAAAAACCCCCGGATGGGGCACCGGTCCAACATATGGTGGCCCCAAACACACACAGACACACAGGAGGCAATGCCGAGTGACCGGTTAACCAGAAACGGGCATGCGGGAGGAAACCAGAGCAAACCCACTAGGACAAAACATGCAAACTCCACACACATAGCTGGATCTGAACCCACAGCCAAATAGCAGAGAGGCGAGGAGGCAGCAGTGCTGTTGCTGCGCAATTGTGTCGCTCTGATTCCTCAGTGATGGCAATGTTTCAGAGCCTAAAGCCCAATAAACCTGGACCTCCGTGACCCTGGCCAGGGCACAGCAGTTAATAAAAATGGATGGATGGGTTTATTAGTAATGTTTATTAAGTAACAATATAATAGTAATTAATAATTAATATGAATACACTCTGTCCTAATATCCATCTATTTAACAGTTATTTTCAAATTAAATTATATTAAATGTAACACACTTTAGCACAAAGAAATGTGCAAAAACAGGACAGCAAAGCCGCCAACAGCTTTTCAAAGCTGTGAAAATGCACGTTTATTACCATGAATCCTCTGGACTCATTAACCATTGTTTTTGTTAACATTTCTTCCATTTCAAGCTACATTTATGGAGGAATCCAGCATTCGACGCGACTTTCTTAGAACAAAATATAAGATGGCTAACAGCACGCATCACCGCGTTCCTGCTAATGCGGTGCTTTTATCGCACCAGTTGACCTCAGAGAAAAATAAAACATTTTTGCATTCACGATCATCTGCGCTGTTTCAATGAAGGTTTTTTATTAGCAGCAGAGGCTGCAAGGTCAGCTCGAGGCAGAGCATCATCTCCTCCATCTTCTCTGCCGGCAGCGTGAGATCGACAAACCTATTTTAACCCCTCGTGCTGTTTTTGTGTTCGCACCCTTTCAGTCGGTTAGCCTGGCTGGAATGTGCAGAGACGGAGCAGCCCCATCCCTTCTCATTGCCGCTTGCAAATCGACCAAATGAGAAGGTTGGGCCAAAATACTGGAAAGATCCATGCCGCATGTATGGAAGGCATGTGGCCAACACATACTGGCCTGGCCTGTGAGACTCTCAGCTCCATAACATTCGGGCCTTTTGAGGTGTTTGTATAAGCGGGCTGGACGTCACATGTGATGTTGTTACAAGGCTGGATACCACAGCTGGGTGTGAGGGCCACAAACCACTTGCAGCACCTGGAGGTTCAGTGGTGCTCAGAGCAAAGGCAACAAACTTCACAGCAGATATTTTGTCGTCTTGCCCCGGTGCTGCGGCGGTTTCATCCCGGTGCAAAGATTTTCCCAGTTTAGCCATCAAGAACAAAACCAAAACAAAGAAAGAAAGAAAACCCTCGCATGGCAGCCATGCACATTTTGCTATTTGTCCGAGGCGCATGCGATGTTGCGTAGCGCAGATAACCTTCCTGGAACCTTTCCCTGATTTTCAGTGGATTATTTTTGCTAAATTTGTATTATTTCCTTGTAGCGTAATCCGTAATCCCTACGTGAAGCAATGTACCACCTGCACTGGTTTTCGTGCTTTAAGTGCCAGAGGGTGAAAAATTACTGCTCCAAGACAGAGTGGCTCCACATTTTTCACTCTGCAGATGCAGGCTCTTTTGATTTTTTCAATCGATTTCATTTTTCTATATTTACTTTGTTCTTTGTCCATCTTGTGTCAACCCATGAATTTCCAGTATGGTTTGGAAGAAGCCCTTGCCACACTGGGGGAAGTTGATGCTGAATTTCTGCTCTCCCTGTCAGTCGTATTGCGGTTCCCATCAATCTTTCCCTAAATATCATACAGAAATCCTGCAAATGGTAAATAATTGCTAAATATACATTCCAGCTACAGTGTTTGTTGGCCCTCAAGCTGGTTCTCCACTTCTCACCTGCAGGTGGAGATAAACCCTTCATTCCCTCGCAGAAGCTCAACACGGAGATCCGAATGCTCACTGTGAACAAAGCTGTTTTCCGTTACCTTTACCACAATAATATTTCACATTCAGAGGATCCAGCCTGCTTGGTGGTGCAGCAGGTGAAGGGATCCCAGCTCAGTGTGTGTGTGTGTGTGTGTGTGTGTGTGTGTGTGTGTGTGTGAGAGAGAGGTACTGATGTCCATTGAGGGAAGTCCTTGAAGAGATTCCTTTCCACTTAGGCCAACTCTTTGAGTGCAAATAAATGCATCGATTTAAAAGTTGAGAAAAGCAGTTCCTGGCCCGCAAACACCACAAACGGTCATGTTCCTCATGTCATGCCAGCCTGGTCAAGGCACCATTCTTGTCCTGTGCTGTTCAGCAACATCTTATCCCCATCAAGTCAGTTGTTCTTCTTTCCTTCTGCCTTCAAAACCAGCTTCTACACTGCAGTCCAACGTGCTCTTCCCTTTTGACTGGAGATTGGGCTGCAGGTACAATGAAACGTCTCCATCCCCACATGATGCTCCATCCTCCAGTACAAACGGTAAAGATGCACCAAACACTTCTCCCCCACATCAACCATCGTGCTCAGCTTGCTCATCCAGGAGTCGCCGCTAAATACCAAAAAATAAGCATCTGCTGGTGAGGGAAAAGCTCAGATGTCTACGACAGGAATTGTTTTAAACTCGCCTTTCAAATCATTACAAGAATTATGGCTCCAGATTTCTTGTTTCTCTTTGTTCTCCTTTTTCTTTCTTTGCTTTTATTTTTTTCTCTAGCGTGCTCACAGCTACAGTAAGTATATTGGCTGAATAAAATTCTATTCTTTATATAAATCATAAAGATTTTTTCATCATTTCTTTATGTATTTATATAAACTCTCTCTTTTTTAACTATAAATTATGTATCAGAGGACACAGATTCTCCAGAGAAAATAATTTTTAAGGGAAATTGCAAAAGCCACAGTTCATGTTTTTTCTTTCACCTTTGGTACATTTCTGGGGAAAGGGAGTGTTTTCCATTTTTATTATAAATGTGCTGCAAAAACATTGTTTAGGACACACAATGGAAAAAAAGAGATTTAAGCTCATAGGCTGAGGTGATGAGGAGAACACGGGGCTGAGAATCATTCCAGGACTGCTCATATTTCAGCCATACGTGTGCTGCCTGGAACTCCTGCACCGAGTAAAAAAAGGCAGATATAAATAATAAATAATAAGTAATAAATAAAATAAAGCCCATTTCCAATGTACTCAAAAGCCTATTCAGATAAAATATGAATGCTTAAGAGTCTGTTTTTTACGCAGGGCAGAATGGAAGTGGTGACTTAAAGCTAGCAGGAACGCTAAATAGTGCTGAAATGTCATATTTACGTGATAAATTTTTTCAAATATTTAGTTCAGACTCAGTCAAGTCATTTTCTGGCAATGGCTGCAAATCAAAAGTATGAAGACAAAATGAGGAGCGCGAACAGTTAAGCATTGTCTCATGTAATTGAGCTGAATTTATTTTATTGTTGCTGGATGTGTGAATATTTGGGCGCAGCTCAGTCTGTGTGCAGTTTGCCTGTCTGTGTGGGCTCCTCCCTCAGTCCAGACACGTGCGCAAGTTCAGCCCGCAAGTTGACCGTAGTGTGTGTGTGTGTGTGTGTGTCGGTCCTGTGATGGACCGGTGTTCTTGCGCACAGCGATTCGGGGAGAGGCCTGACCTGTCATGACCCTGGCCAGGATGAGCAGTCAGCGAACATGGAACCATGTTTACTATGTGAGATGAAACAGCGTCCAGTGGGAAGAACTGAGGAATAAAGGGAGGTTGACCCGAGGTGAAGGAGGTTTTAGGGAGGGCCAGTGGTTGGGGGGGCTGAGTCAGCGCAAAGGGTGGGGGATCCAGGGTCACTCGGGGTCTTCAGGGGGACAAAGGCAAAGGTTCATGCAGACTTTTCAGAATGCTCTGGGACGTCGGTCTTGGACCCTGTGGCGATTTCTTCTTTATTAATGGCATTCAGCGCTGTAGAGTACAGTAGACCCAGGGGAGACCTGGGGAACCAACAGCTGCAGCACATAAGGGACAAACAGAGTTTAATGCTAAGCTAATTTGGGGGTCCATAAATAACTCGTCTTCTGCTGTCCTCCCCCCACGCCACCCTCTGGACCGTATCAAAGACCCCAAAATGAGTCCAAACTGGCGGTGGCTCCCCTCAGAAGAGCAATTCCCACATCGCGTGCCGTTTCCGCCAAGAGTCGAGCTGCCTCTCCGCGTTTATTTAACTACAGACAGAAATGGAGCAAATGAGTTTTCTTGTCCTATCGTACCGACAAAAATGCTCATTTTTCAAGTAAGGGTGTTGCCGGATGATTTTTTTCGCAATTTATTTTTAATATATTTTAACAATGCAGCTTCACCTTTAACCGCTGTTGTAGCGCTGCCAGCTAAGACGCCGCATAAAAATGACGAAAAGGTGTGTGAAAATGTAGCGGCTACTTTTTCGGGAGACAAATCCCAAATATGAGAAACGGCACAGGGAAAACAGTTTGACAAATCCAAATGAGAGTGGCAAAAACAGTGGCACAGGTGGACCTATTAAAGGCAAGAATGATGCTAACAAATTTTAGTTTAACTAATATTAATATAGTGGCATGGCTTATATTAATATGTTTATTAATGAGGACTGGAAGAGGCCAGATAGCCAAACGCATTCCTCACAAAACCGAAAAAATGGCCGCCTCGACCCACGTAAACATCCTCGTGCCGCGCCGTTTGTCCAGCAGACTTCGTCCTCCTCCGGGGCTTTGACAAGTGGACACTTTTTCTTGAAGATTCGTCTGAAATCCCAGTGCATGCCGTTCAGGAATTTATGACCACATTCCAAGAAGGACTCCAGCTGTAGGACAGGCAGCTTTCAGAGGCTGCGCTTCTCATACATTTTACTTTTGTTTAGAGTTTGGTTTTTATGAGATCATGGCCTTTTGGTGTATGCAGTACAGAGTAATGTTGTACTCTGTTTTACCTTTTTCACTTTAATTGTGTGCATTTGAGGGATGCGAGGAAAACTTCGGCCAGATTCTCACCTTTTTCTATATGTTGGACACCCAGGAATTCACAAAAATCGCGCATCTCCAGCAACAGTTTCCCTGCTGATTTTCTTTGTTGTGCGCAGTTCATCTACAGCTCCATCCATCCATCCATCTGCTTCAACAGCTTTACCCTGGTGAGGGTCACAGTGGTCCAGAGCCAGTCCCTGGGTTATATGGTACCCAAGGTATGAAATGACACCCTAGTGGGATGCCAGTCCTTTGCAGAGTGCCCCCCCAACACACACACACACACACACACACACACACACACACACACACACACACACACACACACAATGGGGAATTTAGAGTGACCAGTGACCTGAAACCCTAGTTTTTAGACCATGGGCAGGAACCTGAGCAAACCCACATAGACATGGAGACAACATATAAATTCCTCACAGACTGAGCTGGATTCCATCCCATGCTTGGCAGCAACAATCCTGGTCCACCATGGAGGACCTGCAGTCTTTCTCACACTCACACTCACTTCCTATTAAATTCCTCAGTTTAAATAGTGACAGATTTCATTACTATGTTTCTATGAACTGTCAATTTTCTTTTCACTTCATTTGCGTAATATTGATCATCGCCAGTGCTATTTGGGATTAGAATTTAATCCAACTTGTTGAAACAAATTTAACATCAACAACTGCTACAACCCAGTATGGGTTTAGGACATAACACAGGGAATAAGGAGGACCTGACTCGATAGAATTCATTATTATTCTTATTGTTATTCTTCTTCTTCTTCTTCTTCATCTTTTGCTACAGTGGATCAGTATTTTTGTCTGCATATTTGGTTTGGCAAATTTTTATGCCGGATGCCCTTCCTGATGCAACCTTCTCCATTTATCTGGGCTTAGGACCGGCATGAAGAATTACACTAGTTTGTGCATCCCCTCGTGGTTATTGTTATTAACATCTAAAAATCATTTCAAACTAAACCACATGATGTTAGTAGAGCACCGTTCTACCCTGGCTGCTCTACCAGGGTGAAAAAAGTTGAAGGAATTAAAGTTGTGCAGCATAAACACTTTACTGCTGTATGTGGGCTTCAGCGTGAACCTGAGGAGCCTGAAGAGGAGAAGAAAAAGCCCAGCGGATGCTGCGCACCAGTTCAGGCTGCAGTTCTGCCAGCAGACAGAAGAGGGCGCTTTGGTGATATGCACCTCACAGGGAAACCTGGCCAACAGGGATGTGAAGTGGGTCCAAACCCAGGAACACAAGAAGCTCCTAAGGACCAGCTCACCTGACCACAGGTGGGACGTGGGAACCTAGTAAAGGCCGAAGGGGTGAAGAGGGCAAATCCAATGCCTTGCTCCGCTCCTTCAGTCAATGGTAATTGCTGGTACTTACGGCTAACGTTAACCAGGATTCAGCAGACAACTTTAATAATAATAAAGATAAATATACAAACAATAATTTATTTATCTATTTGTTTCTGTTTTTATTCATTGCTATTGCTTCTGAGTAGTCACTCTGAAATAGAGGGCGCTAGGCTATAAAATTACTTATTATTATTATTATTATTATTATTATTATTATTATTATTATTATTATTATTATTATTATTATTATTATTAGTTTGTTTCTAATGAACTTCTTTCCAACCATTGCATTACTAAATTCCAGGTAGTTTTCTATATTAAAAAAAAGCATTTTTGATGATGTAACACTTTTATTATAAGCTGAAAGCAAAATTTGAATATAAAATCCATTTCCATGGAAGTCTGAATGAATTCTCTCTGAACAGAAGACAAAAGAAGCAGCTGCTTGAACAGAGATCTTGTCTGGCTGTAAGGGACCCTCCTGGCCGCTGTCAGTGCTGCAGGTCTTGTTGTGTAATACGATGTGGAAAATACAGTGCATTGGCTTCTTGAGCCACTATCATACAGTTGTGCCAATAATTCGCATCACACTCAGCTACGGGGCTCCTCTGCTTACTTTATTTACATTTATTTTGGCACCCAAGGCCCTGGTCCAGCTAACTAGGCCAAGAGAGGCTGCAGTAAAGGCTGGAGGAGTGAGAGCGGTGGAGCTGGAGAGCTCACGAGCATCCGTGCTTCTCCCCGGGCGGGAAGCAGGCTGCTGTGCTCCAGTACATCGCACAGGTGCGGCATCTCCACCACAAACACACACTACCGGCGCGGTACCTCACTGTGCTACATCACTGTGGTACATTACCTTGCTGCGTCAGCATGGTACATCACTGTGGTACATCACTGGCCTCTTCCTGCATTGCTGCGCTGTCACACTTAAATGTCCAGGGCGCATGTGCAGCTGCTGACTCTGCAGATAAAATACTGGCCATCTTAAACAGAACAGTGTGTGTAACCTTAGAAATGTGCAATTATACGTGGGAATAACACAGATCTGGGCCACAATAAGAAGCAGGTGAGCAATGAAGTAGCCGCACAACTGGAAAAGCTTTTCCGCTGACTGCAGCACTAGCAGAACCCCCAGAACACATTTCTGTAGCAGGACTGTTGCTAAAAACACACACGGTCATGGATGGTGGGGCTCTCACTGTTTATTTAGTCCCATTTAAGCGCAACCACTTTCCTGTGGTAGAGAACTCCCTTCCTCGGTGGTGACTGTGGGAGGTGGTGGGGGCACCGCTAGAGGCTGGGGGCACAGTCCTGCGCTCTTCCACCATTTTGCCTTTTCCCAGGGCATATGCAGCTCAAATGTTTTTAAACATTTGCGTGTATGTTAGATGGAAAAATGTTTGGAGCTGCTGGGAGGACCATTGAGCTTCCATTGTCAGTTCACTCCGGTTCAGGGTGATGTTGTGTCGTCAGAGAGGGAGGGACAGGTGGGGAGAATGAAATGAGATGAAAGTAATGCACGTTCACCAGGAGATCCTGCCAGCCCGATGCTGAGATGAAACATATTTCTCAGCTACACGACATGTGGCCCTCGTCCTCGCCATCTGCGAAGAGCACTGGGGTCCATTCTTCAGAAGGGCCAGAGAGATGCTGACCTCTGAGCTTTGGGTTTGTCCTACCCACTGCCGTGTTAGAAGGGGACTGATGGTAGGACCGGAAGACAGAAGGAGGACTGGCAGACACGTGGAGGTCCTTCATCAGTCCCTTTGGTTTTTCAGCACCGACCAACCAGGGTGACATCCAGCCTGTATGGTTTTCACTGACATTCTGCCATAAACATAACAAGAAGTTGATCACTACAGTCAGCTGGTTAGTAAATAACATTTCATAAAGTTCTCCACCTGGAGACAACCTGCTGGCAAGACCAAATTCCCGTCTATCTTCCACCTCTAACCGTTTACCTTAATGTTCTCAAACGTGTTGTAAAGCGACCGGCTTATGGGTCTAATTCATGAAAATTTCCGGTTTACCGACATTCGGGAGTCGCCTGCACATTTGTCCGAATAGAAAGCAAACGTTGCCAAGAAGCAACGATGTCGTGTCTAAGCTTTAATTTCCCTTTTTCATTTTTGTCAGATCCTTGCGGCCACCAATGGGCTCCGTTCAGTGTTCGTGTGGACTCAGGTGTCCTAGAAAATAAGTGCCGCTTAAATGAAATAGCATGAGCTGCCGCAGCACTTGAATTATATTACTTACTTTGGCGGACAAAGTGTGTTCAGGATTTTTGCAACTAACTTGAAATGTATAAATAAAAAGAAAGCCCATTAGCAATGTACAAATGAGTGTGGTTTCTTGGGCCAGAACCGGGCCCCCATCTGTTATTTTGAACTTGCGTTTGCCAGGCTGTCTGTGGTAGGAAGCTGGAGTCCAGCTACTCACCGGAAACCAGGGCAGTTATGATTGAGTTCCTGTTATTGACTGTTTCTCCACCGAATGCCAAGTTTCGCGAGACGGAGCACTGAGGAGCCTCTGTGAAGGCCGTGCACGAAAGCTGCTGGACGAGCACTGAACGCTTCTTGTTCTAAACCCCGTGCCCTTTCCTCGCGCGCTTTTTCCTCCCAGTGCCGGCTCCACCGATTCACCGTGCCGCTGGCGGGCCCTCCTCCCAGCTGAGGAAGAGCTCGAAAACCTGCTGACAGACCACGTTGATTTTTCGGAATTCATAGCCTCCTTATTTTCCTACCTAAAGACAAGACGTCAAACTTTATTTATAAGTAGCTGAATAAAATCATACATTAACCCGACATGAAACTGAATCCCATCTATTTCGCATCCAGTATTGGCAGCGGGGGGGTGGGGGGTTAAGTCAGTGTGTGCGATAGCAGTGGAAACAGTTTGGGAGCGGGACCCCCCTCCCTGCTGTCCCGTTCAGTCTTGTCCCGTCCCTGCAGTGCATGTCCCCTAGCAGGGCTCTTTCCAACTTGCCACATTCCTTCCTTCGCAGAGCAGCGCAACCTCCTCCCAGACACGTTTAGTAGAAAGAAAGAATAACAGTGCTATTTCATTTTTATTCTGGGCCCACAACGGGCTGACGGCCAGTGATATATTCCACCCCAAATCAACCTGTAAAATAGTAAAGTCCTTGTATTAAGCCTGGAGTTTTGCATTAGGGCCGCATCTGGTTTCAGTATTTAGGCCGTGGCTGCTCTTAAAAATCCACGAGGGCATCGCGCTCTATTGCTGCCGTAAATCTGATTCTACACGGCCAGCTCTCGCTTTGCAGCGTGTGAAATATAAATGCTTCTCGCAAGTGGAAATGTCTGTCACGGGAGGACAAACACAGACGTACGTGTCAGACGACAGTTGTGACGTAAATCACTGAAATCGAGGCTGTTGCCAGTCAGTTTCGTCGCAGCTTTTACGGCTTTGCCGTTGCTGCAGTTTTCGACTTGCCGTTGCTGCTTGTTATCCTTTGACAGCAGCTAAGAATTACCCGGCATCTCGGTATAATTGCCATAATTCCGCCAGGCGCGGGGCCCGTGTTTGCCTGTATTGGTTCAGATATTTTGGCTGACCGCCGCTTAAGAGCCTCCCAGGGACGGGCGGCCGGCTGCCTGCGGTGAGACAGTTGCTGATTCTCCAGCAGCCCTGAGCTCTCCCGCGCTCCAGAACGTCTCTCTATACCTCCAGCAGACATTGCTGCAAAAAATATGTGACAAAAATAATTCCGGAGACAAAAAAAAAAAAAAAAAAGCCCGCTGCGGTCACCCATTCTGACTCTGTTAAACACAAAAGCACATCTACATTTATATTTATATTTACGGATGTGGAAGATCCTTTTATCCAAAGTGCTATGCGAGTCATACAACGGTGCTGTAAGCAAGGCAAACAGAAGCCTCCGGAAGGCTTGCTCCGCTCATGTTGCTTGTCAGACACACGTACTGGGTCCCAGTGATGCTTTGTAAATATTCCGGTGCGCCACTGCCAAAACCCTTTCTGGCTGCCAAAACAAACATCGCGCCATTACCTTTGCCCGGGCCTGAGCTGCACCTGATTTCGATTTAGAGGTTATAAATGGAAGCGCTGAGGATGCTTGGTTCTGCACGCTGAGGGAGGATCAGCAACAAACAGACGTGCATGAACTTGACGCCTTCCCGACCAGCCCTCCCGTTGCCGAGCCCCGGTGCAGCTTCTGCACACAACTTGAGGGCAGTGACCTTGACGGCACAGCTCATGACTGTACATCTACCATGAGGTAAGTTACACTCGGACCAGCCGGCGAGCACATCCATCTACTATTTGGTGAATGAAACATTGCGCGAGTACCCAGAGCTGAAGCATGTCTTTTCATTACGCACTACAGGCACAGCTCAGGTTTCTCCAGTTCCAGTTGAGCGTCTAGACTGCAGACACCCGCCTGAGCTCAAAAGCCCCCGTCCCGTGCAATGACTTTGTGACAAAGTGTGTCTGTAATTTCTCAGATGAGCCGAGCACAGATTAGCAGCTTAGCTTTGATGTAGGCTGTGTGCCCCTAGGAGCAGATTAGAAAATAAACTCGGTGCCACCATCAGCTTAATGGAAGTTGGGGAACCTGACTGCACTCCAGCAGATGTCACCCAACTCTGTTGACTGCATGGACAAAAACATGGAGATATGTTAAGATCTGATGCAGAATGAACCTGGAGGAGAACACGCCACCTCCGCACAGGCGGAACTCGATTCCAAGTCAACCCATCCCAACCAGCCGAGGTGCTCTGAGGTGGCAGCACTGCTTACCGTGTAGTAAAATGAAGCTTTTGCAGTATAACTGACACTGCTGTTAGCCAGATTTTTACAAAAGTTATCCCGCAAATATATTAAGGTTCATCTCCGCTGTTAAGCCTTCACTGACTGCACAGATAGTAGTGGCAAGATGCTGAATAGTGCTGCTTGAGCAAAAAAAGATAAACATAAATAAAAGTTTCACAGTAAAGGAGTTTCAAGGAGTTTTAAGCAAGCCTGGCACAGGAGGACAGAGAAAATTCCACTTCTTTACCCCATGTGTCCCTCCACTTACGGTGAGTAATTTGCCAGCAGGGATTTCGACAGTTATTTCAGGATTTAAGTGGTAAAATATTTTGATTTTGTAGGGGACGTAACACCCTGAATTGAATTCAATTCTAAACTGTTGCGTACAGTTGTCAAACATTACTTCTTATTTTATTGTAAATGTTTCAAATTAAAATTTAGGATAACCCAGGTTCACCGTAATTTATTTCTGCCAAACTGTTTTTGGAAAATGTGGCTTTAGATTTGCTCCGCGACCATCTGTGCGAAACTGTGTCGTGCTACAACCCGCAGATGAGCACAGTAAAGCAGCGCCGCTAAAAACAGAATTTGTAAATTATTACTCGCAGGTTTTATTCTATCGCACTGGGCTGGATAATAATATAATAATCGGCGTAGTAAAGCACAGTGTATTCGCTGGGCCTGTCAGTTATCATCACTCCTTCCCTTTATGATTTGTTTATAAATGTCTTCAAGAACATTACTCTGCGATATTAATAAATTCAATTAATACATCATCTCTTTTTAAGATATTACAGCTTGAATTTTATTTAGATCCTGTCAAGCATGGGAGTTAATCCGCTGACAAGGATCTTTTACACATACTGACATAACCATATGAAATATTTCATCATATATCAGGAAAGAAATGAGCAAAGAATAGGAAGTGAGCCGTCTTCTAAAGTAAAATTGAAACTGAGAAGATTATTCATCACAGTGGTGTTCCATGTGACAAGGCCTTTAAAGGCCAAGGTAGAATTTCAGGCCACGTAACACAGGCCAGGTTTCCTTCATTACTGCTGCTCCGTGGCTGAGCGGAGCCGCTGCCAAGGAGACGGCTCTTCTCCAGCGTCAGGAAAAGCCTTTACATGTCTGGCTGCTCCAGTCGCTACACCCACTTCATTTCCAGTTGCCCCCCACAAAACTGCCGGCTACTACATTTGTCACTGTCATCAATGTTTTACAGAACAACATAACAAAGGCCAAAGGTTAATATGGTACTTGACTGGCAAAAAATGCAGGTGGTGCATCAAAAGCACATAAATTAGCTTTCAGGAGTTTATTCAGAGACATATTACTACTACTACTATTATTATTATTATTATTATTATTATTATTATTATTATTATTATTATTATTATTATTATTATTATACGGTAACATTGCAATGGACAAACATAGTAATTATGCTGCCACAGCCTTTGTCAAAAGCCTTCATTTTGTCAAAGAATTGGGCTGTAATAATGCAATGAGATTTGTGTCTATTTTTCTTTAGGAAAGTCTGCTAAATTTCTTTTCCATCTTCCAGAAACTGAAGCTGAATATTCAGCGCAGCTGTCAAAGTAAATCATGCACTTGTGTCGAACAGCAACAAGTACAGCAAAAGTAGTGGTGATTATGTGGAGCCTCATCTCCAACAGCAACAAGTTGGCATAAAACAAGGACGTGAGTTATGTGTCCCTAACCTGTAGTGCATTTACACTGTATGGCCAAAAGTGTGTGGACACCTGAGCGTCACCCCCATATGTGCTTGTTGAACCTCCCATTTCAAACCACGGGCTTTAATATGCAGTTGATCCCCCCTTTGCTGCTATTAACAGCCCCCACTCTTCGGGGAAGGCTTTCCACCAGATTCTGTGAATTTGTGCCCATCAGTGAGATCCGGCATGAATGTCACGGCCCGGCGTTCCATTTCACCTCACAGGTGTTGAGTGGGGTTGATATCAGGGATCTGTGCAGCCACTCAAGTTCTTCTACATCAACCTAGACAAACCCTGTGTTTATGGAGCTTGCTTTGTGCATGTGGGGGCAGCGGTACGGTCACGCTGGAGCAGGAAAGGAGCTTCTTCCTCAAACTACAACCACAAAGGAAATGACTGACAACCAGATTGGTGTTATGAAGCACTTACTAACATTCTGGATTTCCTGCCACTTCCATGATGGATACAAAGGATGAAGTGCTCTCTGAGCCTAAATGTGCCTCCATATAAAAAGATTTGTTCTGACACTGCGAGCATAACAAGTGAGAAACATAAGGTGGTCATTATTTCTGTAGTCAAGGACAAACAGTGGGTTGTTGGGGCCTCTGGATGATAAACTGACGGAAATAGCAGCCTGGCAGCATCTCTGTTTTGCTTTATAGTATAAGCATTCCTTACATGGCAGCTTGACTCATGTCCATGTCATCAAATAGAGCTTTATTCTAGCTTTCCAGCAGCAGGCTGCAAGTCTTATCTAATACACATCATATGAGATCTAAACACACGTGCTGGCATCTCTGAGCCTGACTGTGACGTTCATGTAAGACACTGCTGTGCCTCTGGCTGGAGATTTTCAGGACAAACCTGATAATTCTCTCTGAAGATGGCTGAGGGGGACACAACATACCAGGTTTAGTTGGCTGCAGGGGAGAAGATGCCCAGGGAATACCTCTATCACTGCTATTCAAAATATGGTTGGACGGGCCAGGGGATAAGGAGAGTGCAGCCGTCATGTTCTGAGGAGCAGTAGTGCAGGTTCCCTCTCACATGGATGGACTGCTTCATCTCCTCTCTTGGTTTCTAGCAACTTATTTCTGCTGCCTGGGAAAGGTTTGCCTTCACCCTTTGCCACGAGTGCCACATAAACATGATAGTTGGGAAGAACACTAATAGACTATGGCAGACGTATCAGCCTCTTTATATCCCAGCACCCAGTTATACAAAATGCTGTAAGATGGCAGCATATTTGATTTAATTTCTTGCTTGAATTAAACTTTATTTAATCTGACTACTTAGCATCTGATGAACTTGAGGAGTGCATCACTTTTCAGATTGCAATGAGATGGACATTTAGTTTTCATTGTTGTAATAGTCATCCAAAGTTGTGTTTTCCTTTTCCTCCCCACATGAAAATGATTCTCTAATACTCATCCTCCTATAACAGGATACAACTCTTTGCCCGCATACAGATGGTCCCCCGCTTACGATTGAGTTACGTTCCGATGAACCCATTGTAACTTGAAAATATCAAAGTTGAAAATGCATTTAATACACCTAACCTATTGTCACGCCCACGTAGGCGGTCTCTCTGCCCCTGTCTTCAGACTGATCGATTGACTGGTATAGGAACCAATCGTGGACGAGATTTCGTTCCCACCCGGACTTCCTGTCAGTGCTCAGTTTCCTTTGCCCCTTGGGAACTCTCATGCAACCGCTGTCTTGCTAAGACCTTGTATTTTGCTTATTTTGAATTCTGGCAATCGTGTTCTGTTTTTGTTTACTGCCAATTGCTTATGTTTCACACTAGCTCCTGGCTATCTTTTATCCAAGGCACCTCTCAGCTCTGCCAGTTTATCCAGCCTGCTGTCTATTCTTCTTTAGAGAAAGATCGGGATCAGAAAGATGAAATGTAAAAGGCAAAAGGACAAGACCGCCAATGAGATGGACAAACACAGTCATAATGGCTACGAACGCCACGTTAGCGTCACTAAGCTGCCTAACCGAAGACCGCTCATCCTATCGGACGACAAGCCACAGGGTCGCCATGAGTCGAAAGCAGCACGACGCCGCCTGACAACAGTGGGACCTGTATGATCTTATGAGCATCGTGGGTGGAGCTGTTGAAGCAGAAAGCTTTTTAAGAGAGCGGCAGGAAAATGAGGATATGAACGGGAATGCTTCAAGGCAGCAGTATGATTCCCTACAAAACCACCTTGGAACAATGCAGTTATCCACAGTCGTGAAGTGGATGTAGCTCCTATTTATTCATAAATAATTAAAAACCTTCCTTTGTTAAGCACACATTCATCCATTCTGACGTTTTGTAAGGCAAGTGCACCGTTTCCAGCAGAAGAGTCTTCTATCATGGGGCCTAAAGGGAGAGCAGGACAGACAGAGGTGCTGAGGTGTTACTGCCACATCACACATGAATGTGGGAGACAGAGAGCAAGATTGATTCTGTAAGGGGGGAAGGCTTAACAGAGAGAAAGTGAATGGGTGTGAGTGACTGAGAGGAAGAGGTGGTGGACATGAGGATGTGGACAACAATGCTCTCTTACAGAGACCTCACAAGTTATCCTGTCAGAGTAGTGCTGAGGCCCTGCCAAAAAACCCACCAAAGACTTCCTTGGATGTCTACTCTGGTGGGGCTGCAGAACCGCAGTTTCCGCCCTGGTGTGGGGGAGGTGGATTGTGACTTATCAACACTTTCCCCATCATAAATAAATAAAAGACCCACTGTTCCCAATTCTAAATTTTCTCTTTTTCTTTTGGGCCAAAGTTTTTCCCCTGCCCGTGCCTCCCTACGCATCTAGGAGCAAAACGTGAAGCTCATTCAGAGAATTTAGCCTTCAGCAGATCATCTTCATAAAAGGTTTCTGGGGTCGCTCATCTGAGTCTTAAATGTAGAGGCAGTCTGGGAATCTGGATGCATCTGTGCTAAGAATGTAGTACGGCACAAGCTCACGGATAGGGAATCTACTCAGCCAAAAAACTTTAGCAAAATTTATTTGTAATAAAATAAAAAATGTAATTATTAGTTACACATTTGATTTACTCACATATTTTCTTCTTAAACCACAACCCAAATTGTGTTTTGGGTAGAGCCAGGGAGTGTAGGTTGTTTATACTGCCCCGGACCGGCAAGGAAATGCATTTTACTACATTAGTCTACAACTGAAGTAAATGCTGTAAACATGTTGATATCTGAACTGCTTAACATGGGACGTCCAGACACCCTTGCTCCTAAATCTAACAAAAAAACAAATAAGCTGCCATGTACTATAGAAATCTTTGGCTAAATGCAATGACTTAGCAAGAGAATCTGTCAGCAGCAAAAAAGAATTTGGGGAGTTCATGAGAAGCATCAATAGATAAAGAAAATGTTCAAAAGAAGAAAATGCAGAAGTGCTGCTGTTGCATAGCAACCATTTACCACTCAGGTTTATCTTTGCTCTGTGACACTTGCTGGAGGTCCTTATTAAATATATAGAAAGAAGATGAAAGTGTAGATCCGTTGGTGATAGCAGTGCTTGGGAGCATAACCCATAAACTGGAATAGCGGCCCTATCAGATACAAGGAATGACAACATGGGTCTTGGTCTGGAAGAGCCCAATCCTAGGCACAGCAAAAATACTGCGCTGTACCTCACACTCATAGGCAGGAAGGCTAAGTCTGAGGAAAGATACCAACCACAGGGAAAAATGAGTTAAAAAAGAACTTTATATATGTAGTCCTTTTTTCTCTCATTTTTTTTTGGATAATGGCCTTAGTGAAGAATTCATTTATCATGCAAAGCCAAAGTGACTTACAGTGTTAAGCTATGACTTATCCATTAACACAGCTCTGAGGTTTTTACTGGAGTAAATCAGTGTAAGTACCCAAAGGTAATGTTTAAATCCAGATCCTTCTTGTGCAAGGCAGCAACTCTAACCTCATGCTGTTCCCTAATGTTTTTGCATACAAAATCAAAAATCATTTGTTGCTGTACTTTTTTGTAAAACAGGTGTACTAGACAGTATGAAGATCTTCGGGCCCAAGGTGCACAGTAATGGAGAAAAAAATGAATAAAGATAAATATACAATATGGAATGTAGAAGAGATGCGCAAAATTCATTGCAAAGATAGCATGACTATGGTATAGTTGGTGCGGTGGTGGTGGTGATTGCACATTGGCTGTCTGGGTTCAGCAGCCTGACAGCCTGTGGTTGAAAGCTGTTCCTGAGCCTGGTGGTTCTGGCCTTCAGATTGGGTCTCCCAGATGGCAGTGGTGAAAACAAATGGTTGAGAGGGTGGGAGGGATCTGTTGTGATGTTACCAGCCTTATTGTACATGAGCTGGACGGTGGGTAGTGGGACCCTGGGCTGTTTTCAATACCCTCTGCGGAACTCCCTGGTGAGACGCAGTGGAGCTCCCAAACCAGACTGTGGTACAGGAGGTCAGGATGCATTCTATGACACTTCTGGAGTGGATGGGGGAGTTGGGAGTTCAGTCCTCAGTTTCCTCAGGAAGTGGAGACGCTGCGGGGCCTTTTTTTGTCAGCTGGGTTGTGCTGTGGCCCCAGGAGCCCTCTTTGGTGATGTGCACACTCAGAAACTTGAAGCTGTTCACCAGCTCCACTGCTGAACCAAGAATGTCCAGAGGGTGAGGGACTCAAGTCTTTCTGAAGTCAACAATCAACTCCTTGGTGTTGCCAACATTGAGAGACACTGAGAGACAGACTGCTGTCCTTGCACCAGGCTACAAACTGCCCGGCTTCCCTGTTTTATGCCGACTCGTTGCTGTTGGAGATGAAGCCCGCAACTGTGGTGTCATCAGCATGTTTGATGATGTGGTTTCTGCTGTATTTGGCGAAACAGTTGTGGGTTAGAAGGGTAAACAGCAGTGGGCTGAGCACACAGTCTTGTGGAGCACCGACGTTCAAGTCGGTGCTGTGGGAGGCCTGTGGCCTGTTGATCAGGAAGTCCAGGATCCAGTTGCACAATGGACCCAATGACGACAGTATATTGACCAGCTGCTGGGAAATGATGATACTGAACACTGAGCTGTAGTTAAGAACAGGATTCTGACATAACAGCCTTTACCCTCCAGTCGGGTCAGGGCCAGATCTTCTACAGCAGCGCTGGGGTCCTCAGTGGATCTGGTATAAAGGTAGGTGTACTGGTGTTGGTTTAATATGGAAAATGGGATACAGACCTTGATGTGGGACTTGGCTGTTTTCTCAAAGCACTTCATGATGACCCAGATGAATGTGATGGGGTGGTAGTCATTGAGGCAGGATCCAGGGTTATTTCTTTGGCTCTGGAGTGATGATGGTTGCTATGAAGCAGTTGTGGACAACAGCCTCAGCTGGGGAGGTGTTAAAGATTTTAGTGAAGTCAACCCTTTAGCACACAACTTGGTATACTGTCAGAACCTGCAGGTTTCCATATGTCGGCTCTCACCAGAGGATTCCTCACGTCAGCTAGGGATACAGACAGTATCTGGTTGCCGGGGGAAGGTGCTGCTTTCATGACCAGAGTCGTGTTTAGGGCCTTCGAGTGAAGTGTGAAACCTCCATGCAGGCCGCTTTGATTGACAAAAGCACTGTACACAGGACACCATGAAAGTTCACAAATTGGGGATATCATTGCTTTTTTTAATAATAATTTCCTTGAAGGGTTTATTAAACATATAACGTGGGTGCTGAACTGATTGTGGGTGGTGGGAGAAGACAGCACGGTCCATAGCACGGAAAGAATACACTCGAGCGGCCCCTCCAGAGACACAGGGCCACTACCATCCATTATCCATCGTCCAGTTGGAAAGCTAGCAGAAAACTGCACTACACTGCGGTTATCACAAGATCTCCATGAAGGCAACATCTTTGTGATCATCTAACCATGAGGTGCAGTTTTGAACGTTAAACATTTATTTCTTCATTAAAATCACAATTTCTCCCCTTTTTGCTAAGTAAAATAATCTATTTTATAAATAATAATACGGCGTTCCAACTGAATTTCTAGGTATCGGATCCAGGACACAAATTCCAAGAGAAACCCAGAGGCCACAGGATGCCTGTGTGATACTAAGGACGTGGGATCCACACTCGGATGCGTGCGTCACGCTGGCCAGCAGAAAAAGAGCACCTCCACAACTTGGACTGCTGGCTCACACATTGTCAGGATGGAGATTGTGGAAAACAAACCCCAGGCAGTCTCCTTTATGGTGACTCTAGGGACTCAGTGGGCCTGAGCTTAGACCTGCTCAGCGCGATCTGCTAGGCTGTTTATCACCAGCCAAACAAGCGAGAGGGGCCTGTCCCAGCTCACAGGAATGTCCCATTCGCCTTGCACCTTCCTGCATGGAAATACAGTCTGAGGGAAATGATCTGCTTCCCAGTAGATCCAGATAAGACTCATTTATCACACAACGCTTAACCTGACGCTGCGTATGGAGAGAAGTGGGGGTGAGCCACGGACCGCGGCCATAGGTATGGGGCCGCCCCAGCTCCCCAGCCCCGGCAGTCCGCGCTGGGCGGCCGTTCTGCTGGAGGTATGCAGACAAACGGGGCTCAGCCCAGTTTACATTTCCTCCTGGAAATCGGGCTCAGCAATACCATTCAAGGCTTTCCTGTGATTCTAAGCAAAAAAAGAAAAAAAAAGAAAAAGAAAAAGCAAGCGGTCGCAAGCGCGTAAATGTAGACTTCAGGCTGAAGATGTAATGATTTTGCAGAAAAATGCGCAGCTTACAGTTGGACATAACTGGTGAGATATATAAAAACCAAAGTAAGTCGAGGGCAATGCGTTTAAAAGCACCACTACGCTACAAACGGTTCATTTTCCAGCGCCTTAAAGAATACTAAAAGCCCTCAATTGCTCTCACATGTTGTGTGTGTGTGTATGTGTGCCAGAAATGAGCGCTGCTACGTGTGTGTGTGTGTGTGTGTGTCTGTGTGTGTGGGTGTGTGTCTGTGTGCGTGTGTGTGTGCGTGTGTGTACGTGTGTGTGTGTGTGTCTGTGTGTCTGTGCGTGTGTGTGTGTGTGTGTCTGTGTGTGTGTCTGTGTGTCTGTGCGTGTGTGTGTGTGTGTGTCTGTGTGTGTGTGTCTGTGTGTGTGTGTGTGTCTGTGTGCGTGTGTGTGTACGTGTGTGTGTGTGTGTGTCTGTGTGTCTGTGTGTGTGTGCGTGTGTGTGTGTGTGTGAGGGTTCAGTAGTAATCATAGAGCCCCATTAACATGATGAAAAGCCCAATTACAATACAGTGATTTGACACAGCGCTGATTTTTAACAGGGGTTCGAGCTAAGCTGCGGAATTTATAATTTTTCCGTGAGGCCGCTTACATAGACGGTCATTTAAACGTGATATTAAATAGCTACGTGTAATGCGTTCAGTACATTAATGCATTCACTTTACATCAATACGTGACTACATTTGCTTTGGCAGACCAGTGTTCCATCCAGGAGAAACTTCCCAGCCCAGTGCCCTCTGAATTTGGGATGGGGTCCTGACCACCACGACCCTGCTCAGGATGAAGCAGTTAATGGCAGCGGATGGACGGACGGATGGATTTACTCTGCACTGGGGAGATTATTATGTTTATTTGCGTCCTTTTTATGCACATAAAATGAGAGTCTTGTTTAGTTCAAATTCGAATTCTGCGTTTCTGTGTTCGCAAGAATCAGCGCGGTAACTTTATCGCCAGATGTCTACGTGCAAAGGCTTAGCGAACACAACACAAGTGAACAATTACATGTATTTTTTCACGATGATCATTTGAATCATTTACAATATAAATTTGTAAGAGCGAAAGGCGACGCTAGCGCTTGATTAAACAAACGTTTCGATGCCGTTGCCTGGCTGTCCGGCAGCCCGCGTTCGGCTGCCAGTCTCCGTCCGGCTGCGGGCCTGCGTTCGTTTCAAGGTTTTTGTTTAGCCGTCGGTCCGTTTCGTTCGAATTCGCTTTCTGCTCCTTTTGTTGGCGACCCCACCGGTCGTACCCTTGTCACCACCAGACAGGAACAGACTTGTTCTTGCACCTACTGACCTCTCCGATCCCTTCTCAAGGCTGCAGACTCAACCGCCTTCACTTAGGACGAAAAAATAATTCTGCGAAAGAGGGCTTGGGGAACAGAAAGCTGTAATAGACTTGCGCGGCGAGTCTGTAAGGCGACGCCTTGCTGACGGCGTTCAGGTCCGCCTGACTTTACGACTGCTGGCACACGAGCGGATTTCTCTGCATGGAGCCAAGCTCAGCAAAAACGCTCCATTGCCCCAGAAGACGGAACCCAGCTCTTTCCACGGCACCGCGTGGACGGTGCGACTTTCCTTCATGGCGACAAAATAAAATGTTCAGGGAGACCCTCAGGTTTGGCCAGCGTGCTGAAGGTACAGATAGATGCTGGGATTTCCATTTTGGGGATCCAGAGTCATGCGTCACAGGCCCGTGCGGTGAGCACTTGTTTATTAGCGCGATGGGGTCTGCTGCGTATAACAGACAACTGTGCGATGAAGGCCAAATACGTAACCACTGACCTGTCTTTTCTCTTAGCAAATGCTTTGTTTTCCTACTCCAAGCCCTGAACTTCTGCACACAATGAAAGCTGACAATACCAACCCACAGAACTTGGGCTTTGCTAAAGGAGCTGTTGATGTAAAGTAACAAGAGCTATTTTTCCGCTCAGTTTAGCCACTCGTGAGAATGTGTGTGGAGCTGTTTGGAGCCACGGCACTGTTTAGCGTAATTCCATGGCTAGACCGTTTTTATCTCTGTGTATACAAAGCCAACAGACCCCACTTTACTTGCGCTGGAAAAAAAGGAAAAAGTGAAATGGAATCGGTAGCCTGATGAGCGGTGCCCTCGGGTATCCGGGTGGGGTGCGGCGTTGGCCCCTCTCCGGCTGCCTGTGTTTTGTCTCTTCAGGACGCCGCTTGCTCTGCCGAGAGGGGCTCGGAGGTGAGTGAGTGCAGACTGACGGACGCTTCCTCTGTGCCCACTGCTGTTTGTGGAGGGAAGCGTACAGCCATAATGGGGGCTCTGGATGGAGAATCGAAGCCGGAGCTGGGACCCCCCCACCCCTGCGTGTCCCACGGCTCACGTGGCCCACAGTGGCAGTGGTTTCACCACGACGAGTCGGGGTTTGCCTGCAGCTGCTCCCTTCTGCCTGGGTGGGAGAGGGTATCTGGGCATCTGTACGGCTCTCTGCTGACTCTGCTGCCCACATACTCTCTGTCTCCACACACATGCGCACACACACCACGCAGGCAAAAGGCAGACGACTGCCATTTCCACCTTTCATTGTGGACGGTGACGTTTCATTTTCTTCTCCACCACACGCGCGCTGAACATACATACGGTCCCTCTCCAATGTAACCTCAAGGACAACTGCGCATACCGACACAGAAACAAACACGCACACAAAATCACAGCGAAACATCTGAGAATGTGGTCCGGGCTGCCAGACCGGCCAAGCAGCGTGAGGATGGAAGGAACACTTGATGATGTAACGCACACGTGGACCGCAGTGGATCGTGTCAGACATAGAAACTGCACCGAGCACTCAGCTTTACAAAGCCCCGGTGCCTCAACGTAAGGCCATGATACCTTTGTTTACAGTGGATGCCTGCAGTTTTTCAGCAGTTTCCCCCTGGGGGCGGTTGCAGCCTTTGGGGACACAACACCATGGTAAATACTGTGGCCACGGTTTTACTCGCAGTTCCTTTATAATCAGACAGTAAGTGATGTACTGTTATAGAGGGAAGGGCTACAGCAGAGCAGATGACCACAGGGCCATACATTCTTGCGTAGAGATCAGCAGCAGAAGAAGGGCGGAAAGCTGAAACTGGAGAGCTGTTAGGGGTCGTGTTATCTTATGGAAGGTCTACCTGCATGGGCACTGCCGGAGGTCTTCAGACTGGGGAGCATCAGACCGCGTGTGGGGCGCAGGGAGGATTGAGCTGACTTGGGCTTCTCTAACTTCCCTAAAGCCCCAGTGTGGTTTTAGTCAAGCAGTTACTGAGCACAAACACAATCCTATACAGTATATACAGTATATGTTGACCCTTGAGCAATGCAGGGGTTAAGGGTGCAGACCCCCTGCGTAGTCGAAAATCCGCGCAACTTTTAGCTCCATTCGTTTGGGTCCACGGTGTTAGTCTAGGTTTCCGGTATTGCAATAGATTTGTGTAATACATACTGTATTCATGTTAGTTAATGAGAAAAAATATGCCAATACATATTTTATGCATTTACGATTTAGGCATTTATGGTAGCAAACAATAAAAAGACAATATTACAATAGTACAGTATGTAGTACAGTAGTTAATTTTATGAATTTATGATTTACTATCTTTATGTTTATTTACATTTCTCTTGGCTGCCAATGGCCCCAATGTACTGTCTGTATGTGTTTGTGTTTAAGTTTTGATTAATTTTTCCTTTTATAATACATTTGTGTATACAGTACAGTATCTACATATATTTTATGCATTACCTAACTTTTTCTTAATTTTTTCAATATCAAATATTTGAAAATCTCCAAAAAAATTCCAGTATATTTATTGAAAAGAATCTGTGTAAAAGTGGACCCGTGCTGTCCAAACCCCTGTTGTTCAAGGGTCGACTGTGTGTGTGTGAGCGCCCGCGTGTGTGTGTATACAATTTACAGCGTAAGCCAGACTGGAACAAAGTGTCCTGTTGCAGCTCCAGATGTCATTCAGAAGTACCCACCAGAATTGGGAGGATTTGAAGCATGAATTTCAAGTCAACGTGTACTCTCAAACATCTGCGTCTCTGTTTAAAACTGAATGGCTGCCCAAGAATGTTGGTCCGTCACCAAAGAGTCAATAACGCGATGCACCGTACTGCTGCTATGCTAATGTTACCTGGATATTTGCTCTTTGGCTTTTTCCTGCAGCCACATTAAGGCAACAAATGTGTTTCCTGCAAGCTTTCAAACAATCTGCTCTAGTGGGCAGGATGATCTAAAAGACCCAGCACACTTGCGTTTCCAGCCATATTGGATTACCATGCTCTCGCAGTTGTGCGCTCCTTTCTTCTCCTTTCTAAGCCCACGCCCCATCGACCGAGTTCTTACTTCAGGATGCATGAGCTTTGCTATAATGCATTACATAAAATTACTCTAGAAAAATCAGAGTACAGAAGATATCTTCTGCCTTCCTCCTACCGGTAACTGTGAAATCAGAAGAATAAAGAGGGGGTGTTCTCTGCTGGGGCAAATATTGGCACTGTGGAAATTTTTGAGCTGTTCATTTATCATCTTCTGCTTTATTCTTTCACAAAGCAAAAGATTAATGGGCGTCCTGTGTCTTGAACCTGCTAATGTTTGTGTGGTGTTTTATTTTTTAGCATGGCAGTAGGCAGGAAGACACTGTGCTACTGAGATGCAGTCCAGTCCAGTGGCCATCGAAGGTGGCCAAGGGCCAGGATGCTGCAGTGAATAAAGGAAGGCAGGCCAGGGGCTTGGTGCCCTGCTGCATTCCCTCCCCAGCCAGACTCCCCTCCACACTGTTATCTGCTCTCTGCAGGGCTTCCTCTGCCCCCTGTGTGGCTCACAAGCTTCTGCTCTCCGCTGTCAACTGTGCATCAGCTGTGGGTCCTCCTGTCTGTGGCTTATTTCCCCGTCTGGATAGTATTTCACCGTGGGCCCGACAGCCATCCCGCTGCGCAGAGATGGACGCTGGAACAGAATAACAACATGTAAATGTTGCTCTAGTTTTGCTGAAATAAAACACGATAGGAACTACGTTTTAGAGCCAGAGCTGGCTGTGGTGTGGAGTCTCAAAGTCCTGCGATGCTGAGAAAAGATTCCGAGACGAAGGAATCTACGGGTTCTTCAACACGACGGAAAGAAGAAGAAACCACAAATCAAACTGAATAATTTTCGGGCCAAATCACAAAAACCCGGTAGTTTCGTAAAACTTGCCCGTTTTTACAGCAGAATTTTGTCACGTTTCTGAATATTTCAGACGTAACAGCAACGGCAAAGAGCATTCGCTGTTTTACAGACGCGTCTAAGTTTACAAACGTCACGGCAACGGTTGTAAAAGCCAGAACTGCGCAGACCCATTACGGTCGTGCATATTTTAAACACAATCAGCTCTGAGCAACACACAGCCACATCATTCCATCCACGTGACTGCGGCGCTCACATTTAGAAAAAAATAAGAAAAAGGCTTTTCGCTTCGATGACATCGAATTGCGTGGCCTCGCCGGGAAACGCAACCAAATGCGTCTCAAAGGTCTCAAAATATGTAAAAGCGATGACGAAGCAAAAGACATTTATCACGTGGACACGTCCGCCTTTTTAAAACACACCGCATCCAAAACCGTAACTGTTAATAATGACCGAACGCACGGCCCATTCGGAAAAATTAGGCAGAAGCAAATGAATACTAAGATCCTTTGTGCCTTGAGGTTTATATACAAGCTTGTTCAACACAAATCATAAATTCGGCACCTGGAAGAAAGGACCCCTCTCCTATGGGTAACAGGTGTGAGCTTAGTGAGTAATAGTCACCAACTGTGGTATTTTGCTGAAAGAAGGTCCGGGCATTAAAGATGAAGTCAAATGAATTGCAATCAGGCTGTTTTGACAACCTGAATTACATTTGCCTTGATGGCTGCTTTAAGCTGATTGCCGGTCCTGAGCAAAAGTGCAGGACTGTCTGGGCTGCGTGTGTGTGCTTGCATGCGTGTGCAGCTCAGCAGAGGCACGGGGATACGTGATGTTCATAGACGTCACAGAGTAGGTGGCACAAACGTGGCGTCACCCTGAAGTCGCCGTGCCGTGTTTTGGCCACCGCGTCCTGCCGGATCTCCTCTTACGTGCAAAGCGAGCGTCTGGCTCGCAGATGGGCCCAACGGCAGCTCCCCCCATTACAGCCAGAGCATTAGCAACAGTTACAGTCAGATGGGAGCTGTTTATCCGCAAAAGCAACCGACTTTCATGTCAAATATTTGCACTTGCATTCCTGGTTCTGTTTTGACCGAAGCTCCAGCTACGTTCAGCATTCTATGCTCCATTATGAAAGCCTTCCTGTTCCCCCACCGACAGCGCCTTTAGGGCAGAGGAGGTCCACATCTACGTATTTAATGTACAGTGGCCGGCATCTCTCCTCGCACAAACACTTTGCAACTGTTTTAACTCTGCTTCACTTCACAAAATGATTGCTTTCTAATACTTTGCGAGAGCTATGAAGCTGGAATAGTAACAATAATGATAAAATAACAGAATCCAAGTAAAACACGACTATAAAGCGACTTTTTCACATTGTGGATTCCTTTAATGTGAACCCGTCGAAAGCAAAAAAAAAAAAACGAGCGATGCATTCCTTTAAATAAAGTGCACATTCCTTCACCCTTGTCTTGCAGTCACTGAAAAACTGCAAATCCACATGAAACCATTTATACTTTCGAGAAAGTATTTACTTGCTAAATATTTTAGTATTGCTCAGACTGTAGAAGACACAAGACGCAGTCCGCAAACTCCTCCTTACGGACAGAAATTGTGCGAGGGTGTAAAATAGCACATTTTTAAACAACTGCTCAGACAGACAGAGAATAAAGGGCGAATGTAGCTGGGATGGGATGGAGGGTCTTTAGGTGATGCCATGGTAGCTCAGCCTGAGATCCTGCTTTTCACACTTCAGAGGGTCACAAGTGAGCAGTCCTTCAGCAATGAGTCACTGAACAAAGAATAAACCAAATTACCCAAAACTGCAGAACAGACTTTCGTGCTCAGTGAGTTCACAAGAAGAGAGGGTCTTTCATTAAGGCACAGTACTGTACACTGTATGGCCACAAGTGTATGGACCCCCCTTGTAATGCCTGAGCTGAACTGTTTCTGCCCACACCCATGCAGCACCCAGGGCTTTCCTAGGTTGATGTGGAAGAACTTGAGTGGCTGCACAGAGCCCTGATCTCAATCCCACTGTAACCCTTTGGGATGAACTGGAACACAGCTTCACCATCCATTGGCCTCTGTCTGGTCACCCTGTGAACAAGAGACTCCCAGACGTGTTTGAGGTGTGTTATGTTTTCTACTCTGATTCTGGATGGTCTTGTTTAGCATTCTGGCATCAGTTAGCAGGATGCTCTTAGGTAACTATGCTCTATGCTGTTCCACTTTTGCCTACTCAAGAGCCTCTACCTGTGTAGTCTGTAACTTTCTGACATCCTCTTGGTTCTATGTAGTCAATGTCTCATGTAGGATTTTTACTTCAAAGAAATGTGTAATGGTAGTAGACTGGAAGAAACAGACACTTTGGTGATTATATAATGTGTTTATATGTTTTACGTTTCCACCGTTCTTCTTTTTTACTTTTGAGTATTATTTTGCAAGATGCTGTATCCGGCATACAGATGCGTTCTTAGAAATGGAGCTGAAGGAAACAGTGCAGGCCATTAATACAATAGAAATGGAACAAATGGAATTTGAAAAACATGCAAGCACAATATAACGTAAAAGTAAGTTTCTTTTAATTATGCTGCATATACATTAACAACAGTCTATTTCAGGGTTAATAAATATAATGCAATACAATGGTCCCCGACTTACGATGGGTTTCCGTTCAATAAACCCATTGTAAATCAAAAATGCATTTAATCCACCCAGCCTACTGTCACACCTGTGTAACGTAGGTGGCCTCTCCGCCCTCGTCTTCAGAATGATTGACTGATTGAATGATTGGTGTAGGAACCAATCTTGGACGGGATTTAGTTCCTACCCAGACTTCCTGTCAGTACTCAGTTTCCGCTGCCCCTTCTGAACTCTCCTGTAACCTCTGTCTTGCTAACACCTTGTATTTTGTTTATTTTGAATTATGGCATCTTCTGTTTTTGTTTACTGCCTATCACTAATGTTTAGCACTAGTTTCTGGCTAACGGTCACACTCTTTGTCGAAAAGCAAAGTTTAACGGAACTTAAAACTTATTACTGTGGTGTCTTGCGATTGCTTCCACCAACCCACGCCATAACACCTACCGAACATCATAGCCTAGCCTAGCCTACCTTAAAAGTCATTACACCAATTACAGGCTTTCCGCCTTCATGCTCTGCAAATATCTTGAATTTCTCTTTAAGAGTAATTGCCTTCCTCTTCTTCTCACAAGTAGATACAGGGGAGGTAATCCAAAAAAATTCTGGCAACACAGAACACTGCAGTCTCAGTTGTGTACACTAACGACCGCATGGCAGTCTGGGAGAAGTGGATCGCTGCCTGCTGCCCAGCATCACGACACAGTGTCGTACCGCATGTCGCTTGCCCGGGAAAAAAATAAATTCAAAATTCAAAGTAAGGTTTCTACTGAAGTCGCGCTGCTATCCCCCCATCGTAAAGTTAAAAAATCTTAAGTTGGACCATCGTAACTCGGGGACCATCTGTAGATATAGTATTCCAAAAGATTGTACGGAATTTCTTTGAATGTAAAAAATGGTGAACCCTCATGATAAATTACTCAGACATGTTGTCCTAAAAGGTCACTATAGGAGGTAACTCTGAGTACTGAGATTATTGTGTTTGTTCATTGAATTTACACTTTAGACTGCATTCTGTTTAATCCACTCGTTCAATACTTCTTGCCTTGGGGTTAATGAATAAAATAATATAAAAACCAAATTTTCTCTAGAGAACACAGCGCAAAAAAAAAAAAAAAAAAGATAAATAAAAATTAGCTTAAAAAAAAAAAGAAATGGCTGCTAATATCCTAAAAGTTACATAACTGGCTGTACAATAAAACTTTTCGTCTTCTTTTTAGCCAGAATGCTGACATTTACGCGTATGAAAAGAATTTTGTATTTTTGTATCAATTGCATTTCTAATTCTATTCTGCTGTTTTATACATATAGAAATTTTATATTAGAATATATATATATATATATGTTTTCTAATATAAAATTTCAATATGAGACAAATGTTTTTTGTAACTGCAAATATTTCATATATTTTTAGCTTCGCAGTTATTGTAAGGGCACACAAAACAGCCAGCATGTATTCTGTAGGTTCCATGTGTTAGCAGTTTACTTCAGAGATGAGTTTATCTCATCAAACCATCATTAAAATGTGCACCAGCACAGCATGTTTCTTGAAGGCCTCTTTCCACCAAGCTGAACAGTTTTTAATGATGCTCTGGGGGCTGTCGTGTCTGCAGGCGAGTTTACTCGAGCCGTGAAAGTGAAACACAAGCCCCATTATCTTGTCTGAGGGAGCGGCGCTACCCTCGGGGGGCCCGTGCGCTTCTGCTGCTGCTGCTGCTGCTGCTGCGTGTCTCTTGCTTGCTGGTATCTTCTCTCCGGCACGACGTGGTTTGCTGCCTGCCTCTGTTTCTGATTTGCCACCGAAAGGCGGACCGAGCAGCAGCTGTGTAGCAGAAAGGAGAGGCGCTGGGCTTCCTAGCTAAGAAGATGTAAGTCTGCTGTGATGATGTTTTGCATTTACAGTTTATAGTAATCCATTGGTGCATAGCAAGTAGCAATTCCTACACATGGGAACTGATATTTAAATACCAGCTACTCAGTAAATGTGCGTAACATTCTTCCCGCGTTCTGTGTGTGGGTGTTAGTTTATTTTTAAAGCTATAGTGGTTACCGTTACGATCATGTGGAAAAGCTGAGGGACGTGGCAACTGTGTTTGGACCGTGTTAACACTTTGAGGGGTGTGGCTATTCACTGTGGAATCTTTAGAAAGCTGTGGCTGAACATCGGGGTTTTGTACAGTACAGCTGAACATGATTGACATATACAGTACATACTGTACATGCACTGGCTTCAGAGGTCTTGGAAACAACCCGAGTATGGTACAGCAAACAATGGTTTACTGTAAATATTTATGGTCTCATTGCATGTACTTAATGTGAATATTTTTCATATTGTATTCTAATATTTGCTTTTTCGTGTGTGCAATATTTATACTTCAGCTGAAGCCCCACAAAAAAACAGACTGGAAAAGGGCACGAGTGCTAGTGTGACACTAGGTGGCGACACTGCACCCACCATCTGAGTTCTCAGTCTTTGCCTCATGTGGCCTGGGTTCAAACACAGTTTGCAAGTCGCCATTTTGTTCACTTCTGATCAATCAGTCAGTCCCCGAGGAACAGTTCATTAAAACTGTAAATAAATTTATAATTAAATTATTTTATAGTTTAATTATTTTCAATTTTATGTTGTTTTCCCTAATTTTTTAGATAAATTTCACCATTAAGTATTTCTTGCTATTACTACTTATAATAAAAAAATGTAATGCTGGACACTAAATAAAAAGTAACTGCATATAAACACATAAATGCATGTTGCTTACATCATTATCATTATGGTGTTTAAAACATGCAGTAAATCTTGAGGGATATTTTGGGAAAATGAACTGAGGTTTTTTGGATGAACCCAAAATGTTTCCTCATGGAATCATGGATGTACTGTAAATTTCCGAATTTGCGTTATTCAGCTCAAGGTGAGCAGCAAAGCTTTGAGCATGAAGTACACCAACACAACATGAACTGATTCACAGAACTATTCAAACCGAAGACATTAAAACATTCCCTGGGTATTTTTTTGAACCCCTCCTCAGTCCCACAGCATCTGTTGGTCTCTTGTGCCCAAGTGCAGCCCCCTTGTAAAGACAACCTCGTGGCTCCCCCTGGCTGTTTCCTGTTTTGCATTTCCTGAGCCGTACAATCCGCTCCTATTACTGTAAATGAAGACAGAATTTACAGTGATGCTTCCAGCGTGGCTCAATGCCAGCCCCATGGC
Organism: Heterotis niloticus; assembly: GCA_018136845.1. NCBI lineage: Eukaryota > Metazoa > Chordata > Actinopteri > Osteoglossiformes > Osteoglossidae > Heterotis > Heterotis niloticus. Next base: position 34,031,120 of record CM030891.1, read on the forward strand.
ACTGAGACCAGGTGAGAAGAAGGATCCAGCCACTTCCCTCCGTTGCTGTGGAACAAAGCAAATGTGTATTTGCCATACAATAACTGCACCAGCTTATAAACTTCAGTACAGACAGATAAATTTAAATAAATCACACAAAGGCTGCAAATGGAAAGCTGATAAAAAAGGCCCAGTGCCTCGATGCCTCAATTTAATCTGCAAATTTTTTGCCAGTTACAGTATTTGCTGACAATGTGATGCTGAATCTTCATGCATTAAGGTGTCAAATAGCAGCAGGTCTGTGTATCAGAATTCATTATGTAGTGCTGCTAGCGACATTCAAAACTCCGTACGGCCAGAAAAAAATAACGTTAAAAATTTGTAAACCGTCTGGACAATTTAGGAGGCAGTCCCAGGAGCGCAGGGCTCAATGCTATGCATTGCAATGCCCTTGACAGGAGGCCGGTCCATTGCAGGGTGGTCAATAAGAAATATTTCTGAGACACCAGGGTGTTTTGGGTTTAGGGAGTAGGCAGTGGGGGGGTTAATTTACGCCAAGTTGCTCCTTCTTCTCATAATTCTTCACGAAGAGAAATCAAACCATGGGCCTCGAATGACTTGTCCTCAAGAAACAAACAGCTACTGAGATTCAAACAGCAATTCAGAGCCCAGGACATAAATAAACACAACTTAAATCAAACCATTAACATAAAACCCTCAAATCCTCTCAGACTTTTTCTCAGCCGCAGAGCATCCAAAGTTCAAACTTCATTTGCAGAACAATGTTGTCTCAGTCCTCTTTCCCCCAAAAGAGGGAAAAAAAGAAACTTCCCTCTCTGTCTGTTTTTCTTTCTGCCTTTTTTTAAGTCCTCATCTCGAATTGGCTGCATCTTGCGCCTGTTTCCTACCAAAGGGCGTACAGCCGTGAGTCCCGGCAGAGTCTGGGTGCGGAGCTGCTGCCTGCCACGGTGCCATGTTTAAAAACACGACCGAGGAAAATATTCTCACCCGTACAGATTTTTAATCGACTAAGACATTTACACTTGAACACTGGCCTCTACATGCAATTCAAAATAAGATGGAGTAACCACTGCAAATATAATAATTTAAAAAAATGCTTTACAAATGACTTCTTTGGCCTAACCTGCAGTCGGACACTTGCATTATTTTTAGAAAACACAGGTTTTTAATTTGGGTTTTAATTCAACAAGTAGAGATGGTAGCATTTTAGTCAGAGTATTTTAATATTTATTATTGAATGTTTTTACGCTAGTTGTAATAAAAAATGTGACAAGGGTCCTTTGACCTCCTCAGAAGTGCAGCAGTCTGTTGGACAGTGCGTTGGGGAATGCGCTGGCTGTGGCGTCTGCTCGGGGTCGGCGACTTCACCTCACAAAAAAAGATCTTCATGCCTTCAAACATTTCTCTGTCTTGTGCTGCTGTTCTGTAAAAATGATTTAGCCGTATGTGGCCTTTTGAAGACTCTCCAAACTATACATCTAGCACCAGAAAGCTCTGAATTATATGGACACATCAAATAGAAACACCCAATACTCTCCTCAAATGTGTTTGGATTTCCTTCAGCTCTGTTCAGCTAAATTCCTGAGTCTAATGTAAGAAATCAGTGAACTCTGAAAAGCTGATGTTCAACAAACAATATTTTAAGTACTGAATCAACCCCAAAATTTCTTCTTCTTCTTCATAACAATAACAAGAACAGCAACAATAACAATAATAATAAGTATGTTTCAGTGTGCTGCTTTCATTTCAGAACAATAAAAAGTTAGACATTACGGACGCTGGGAATAAAAATCATCTCTTCAGCGGAGGTACTTTTTAAAGGCCATTATATTATTACCCTCACATATTATATTATATTATATTATATTATATTATATTATATTATATTATATTATATTATATTATATTATATTATATTATATTATATTATATTATATTATATTATATTATATTATATTATATTATATCCAATAAGATGTCAACAACTCCTTCTTGGGATCTTTCCTTGTGAACTTTCCCCTTTTGTATTTGTCTAAATATAATATATAATATATTCCTGTGTTCTCTTACTGTGAATTTATCGTGTTTCCATTTATTTATTTATTTTTATTTATATAAATTTCACATCTTTCTTTCTCCAGATTAACTTCCAGTCATGTAAATGGTTAAACTGATCATTTAAAGTTGCTGAGTCAGTAGAAAAAAAGCTTTAAATAAAGGCAGAAAAACAGCAAAAGTGCAGTTGCTACGGAAACTTGCCAGAGCCCATTTTTTACCCCAGTAAACCACCCTCATTTTTTTCTGGATCGTTCTGAGCCTTGTCAGTCCCTGACTTCCATGCCTGGTTCATGGGGCAGATATCTGAACCCCCCAGCCACCCGTCCTTCCACTGTGTATTTTACTCTGCGCGCTTATGAGCTCATGTGCTTTCGAGTTGAAGGCAAGGCCGATTAAACATTAATTTCGCTGTGTCTTGGCCCAACAATACTTGCTGTCACCAACCCACCCCAGCCTGAAGAAGCCCCCCCCCCCCCCGACTGCCTTTTCTCTCGTCTTCTTCTTGTTGCTGGAGTGATGCACAGGGTGAAGGTTCAGAGTCTGCTGTTCCTGCAGGCTTCCAGCTGATGCTTTTCTCTATCCTGTGCACATGCGTGCCAGTTGGGTTGTTGGTCTGGAAAGGTGGTTAATATCGAAACACCTGGGGAGCAGCACATCAGCCATGACTCATGATAATTTTTCAGTGTTTAGGACAAGAGCCCTCCCATTCCTTGTAGACATGCCCTACTTTGGACTCAAAAACATACACACACACACACACACACACACACACACACACACACACACACACACCAGCTGTCAGAAGAGTGTGACAGTGGTGGGTCATTGCTCAGGCCTACCCTCCCCACACCAGGGCCAAACCATATAATCACTCTCAGCTGTGGCCCCTGACATCCACAGTGAAGCAACCCCACTGAGCGTAACCCAAGGAGCAGGAACCAATATCAACCTATAAGATGAGGAACCGTTTGGCAGAGACCGTACGCAACCACAGCGCAGGACACTGGACAACGCAGATCTACTGGTTTAATCTTACATTCAGGTGTAATAAATGTAATAACATCCCTCATGCACTTGGGTCCACCCTGAATAAGCATCCTGATGATCCTACTCCTTTGGACGGAGATGGTGAGGTGCTTAGGTGCTAAGTCTGACCATATTTTAATGATAACTTGTGACAAAGTTGAGAAAAATTTAAAAAACCCTCATCATCCACGATGGGTTTTTGAAGGTTGTGGTGTTGTGGCGTGTGGGAATGTAAGTCAGAATGACAACATGCAGCAGGATTCTCAGTCCAGGCTGGGTTCTCAGGGCCTAGAAGATCCATGACACCCCCAGCGGTGCCGACCATCGAGGCAAAAGGTCCTCATTGTATAGCAGATTAGGAGCGATTACGCTTTAGAGCCTGCGTTTGTCGACATGACAGGGCCGAGCTGGAGTGAAATTTGAGAAGAGGATGAGTGTGAGGAGTCTGCAGGCGTGCGCTGAAGTCAGGCAGTGGTAGGAGCTTCTCTCTTTAACCCCTGGGAGACCATGATGCTGGGCATGTTTCTCGCTTGCACGTCTGCCGCGCGCCACAACAACACCAGGCAACTCAGCGCGTGCCAGTCTGCAACCAACCACCAGTAAACATAAATAAATTCTAACAATTAAAATAAATAAAAGAAATTGCCTTGGACTTGAATGCTTGGTCTCGAGCAACACAGATCACAAAGTAAACAGCAAGGTATTTAAATTGTGTTAAAGCATGAAGCTTCAGTGGACAGAGGCTTTGGGGTATACTTTGGAGTGAACTCTCCAGTCCTGTGGCAAAAATGTTAATAAAAATGTTTCAAGTGTTTTTGTTTTCTGTAATCCAAGATATGAATAGAACATGACATTTAAATAAAGAACATGTATTTTGTTAAACTTTTACTGAATGTGTGGCTGATAACGTTGAAAGTCGCCTGCGGCTGATGGTCATCGGACTTGTTTACGTGACTGGATGGCCAGCTGAACTCCCTGTGCAGATGGAATAATTTTATTTTCAGCAGCCGTAAAAGTGCTTTCATTTTAATAATATTAATTTGTGAAAATTAATAAAAAATAAAAGTGTTCTGCTGGAATATTTTAGTGTCACATTAGGCATGATGGCATAATGTTTTTATTGTATTTATTTTTATTTATTACTGCTTTGCCTTGTTGTCAATAATAATAATAATAATAATAATAATAATAATAATAAGAAGAAGAAGAAGAAGAAGAAGAAGAAGAAGAATTTGTGATCATAGCCAAGCTAAAAAACTCAATATTAATGTGAGCTGTACTGGAACAGAGCAGATCCATTTTTGGCTACTTTTCTATAAAGACTTTTCAGACTTTGATTTCATGTTTGGGGTTGTGTTGGGGGTCTCAAACCAGGTGTAAAAGTTGTTCAGTTCAATCCCATCATCAGTACTGTTGTTGCTGCTCCACTGAGCTCTGGTTGCTTTGGCTCGCCTGATGCCGCTGGAAAATTTGGTTTAAACCTGGTTTTTGGGCCTCAGCGTTAAGCCAAGGCTTCTGATTTGGTTGAATGGTGACATTTAGTGATGTATCTGGTGAGAGATGGTGTGCATTCCTCCAAATTCAAAAGTTCCTTGTAAGCAGCAGCAGCAGCAGCAGCTTTTATCATGGTCCAATCTGTGTGATCTGCAGAGCTTCAGTTGCCCCCTCCGGCCACATTTTAATATGCTTGGCGGCCGGTTTGGTTCTCCTCACAAGCAGCTTGTAAACAGGCACCAGTAGCACAGAGATGTGATGGGACTGTGCCAGGTGGGTGCCGTGGGGGTACGACCTTGTGAGCGTCTCCGATTTTCTCGTAAACCTGCATAATAATTCAGAGCAAATATGAATGAATGGTCTTACGGAAATTCGGCACTGGCCGAAAAGGGATGCGGGCAAAAACTGTACCTGGCGTAGCTTCACCGGCCAGCATTTTGCCTGCAGGCAGCTGTTGCATCAAACGTGCCCAGATACACTGGGGTGGAGGTCCGGCTGTGGGGGCCAGGGGCCGGACAGGGCTGGCTTTGTGTTCTGTAAAACAGCAAAGCCCCCAGGGGCTGCTCCACACTACGCTCCTTGTTGCCCTAGGAGGTGGCAGGGCAGGGGACCCTAAATGTCTCCTCACAGTCACTAAAGCGGCCTCAAGGCTCAGGTTTCAACACCCCGCTCTCTGCCTGCTGAAATGTGCATAATGTGCTCTTTCAGCGGCACGTCATAAACCATATGGAACATCTACTGACGCATCGCAGAGGCGCTGAACTCCAGCATTCCTACGGCTCAAAAGCCAGTCGTCAAGATAAACTTTTCTTTCTCGGAATCAAGGTGGACTCTCAGCTGCTGTAACACGTTTCTCCTATTGCTTTCACTTTTGGGCCCTCATCCAAATGATGACTTTCCATCTGCGCTCGCTCGGTCATTTTATATTAATGCATGTATTTTTGCCTTACAGAGAATCAGGCCAGGCTGAGTTATCAAAGACACAAATTGCTTAAATAGGCATAATTTCTGTAACACTTAGACCCACTGCTCAAGTTCTTTTCTTTCCTTGTTGTGATGAGGATCCATCCATTTTCCTTAAGTGCTTCATCCTGGTCAGGGTCTCAACAATCCAGAGCCTTGTCCCAGAATCGCCAGCTGCTCGGCTACAAATCTGCACCCTGGATGGGACACCAGTCACACGTACGAAATTCAGTGACGAGTTAACCTGAAAAACGCGTCTTGGACTGTGGGAAGAAACCAGAGCACCTGACAGACAGACCCGGGGAAAACACGGAAGCTACACACAGACACAGGTGGGTTGAAACCGGCATCCGAACACACCACCACTACTCACAGCGCCACCGTGTCACTCCAGTGATGGGGATGTTGAAGAACTTATGAGTTTTCAGTTATACCTCTTTCTGTTCCAGCTCAGGATGAAGAACATCAACAATAGGCATCCATAAATTGTGTGTGTGTCACAGCTCATGTAAAATGGGTTTACATCAACCTGGGCTGCATGGACCCCACTGAGTTTTGTGAACAGGCTTCAGGCTTCTGTGAAGTGCAGGTTTGGTTTGAAAACAATACTAAATAAAAGTCGAAAATAAAATTATAACACGGAAATGCTGTTACTATCCGTAGCGTAAGCAAAGGTTTTCCATGAAATAGAATTAATTTGTCTTTTTTCTAAGAAGTTATTCATGGATAGACGGCCTTGGGTTTGGTTAGGCTCTTAAAAGAGTCTGCGGCCTGTTTTTGACATTATCTTCACCTGCTGCTGCTCTTCTACTTTAAACAAATGAAATGAAAAAATGGGGATGAAGACGTTTCACTCCAAGGCCTCTGAAATTTTGACTGTATCCAGCAACCTCAGTAATCCCACCAGGTGGAATGTAAACAGCACAAATGAATTCTTTGCTTCTTTTCATGGAGATGAGTGGATTAGTAAGGAAATAAGGAATATAAGTCTACAAACCTTAAATATTATTTAATTCCTTATTATGTTGCAAATCTTATCAACACTGAACCCTACAGCAACTTTATACAAAATAAAAAATATAATAACAGAATAATGCATGCCTGATAAATGCATGTCTATTGTTTCTTGCATCCCTCTTTATTTTGTTCATAGGCTGATTTGGTCTGAAGCCATTTGTACCGCAGAAGAGCAGAGGAGTCTGTTTCAACTAAACCGAGAAATATCTAATGCTGGTTTTTAACTTGTCAAGGTATATCCATCCACCCATTTTCCGCAGCTGTCCAGATCCTATCCGGGAGACCACGAATCTTTGAGCACTCGTCTATGAAACTGTCCCTGGAAGTGCTGTCAAAGTCTCGTAGCACAACATACTCTTTGTTACCTTTATAGAAACACCCTTGAAGAGTAAAATGTAGCTGTAGATGTCACCTTGGGTCCTGTCTTGGAAGAATTCCTCTCCTGACATGGACTCACACTCTTCTGTTTACTCACTGGCTGCAAAAACAGCGCGTGAAGGAGACATCATCCCACGGCCGCACCGGTGCGGCCGTGGGATGATGTCTCCTTCACGCGCTGTTTTTGACTGACTGAGGGCCGAGGTTTTTCATACGGGGCCTCGGATCCACAAACAGGAGATTATCTCTGCTTGTCTGAATCAAGGATAGAAAAACAAAACCCTGGAAAAGAGCAGCCAGTGAAATGTGCTGCACTTCATCGTCTTTCCTTTCTCCGTCCTTGTTCGCTCCTCATCGCTAACGTTGACTGTTGGATTTCAGACAGAATTTGTGGACGCACCACCGCTTCTGAGTATCGAGAAAATGATCGTATGACTGAGATGTTTATGCTCGTATGTGCAGTTCAACCTTGAGCTTGAGACAACCTGCTGATGCCGGCCATCTCGCTCCCCTGTGCTACATTCGCAGCTACAGGTGACTCATTTGAGTCGGCCTGTTGCGCTCCGTGCACATTTCCACAGACCTGCGTTTTGGGTCAGTCGGTTGCTAAAAATGATGTGCGCGGCTCCCCTGTGACAGACCGGTGTCCAGCCCAGGGTGTCTTCATCTGGCCTTGGGCACAGTGACTCCAGGATGAACCTTAGACCCTTGGATGGAAGGACAGGTGGTTAAGGGTGATGAATTCTATTTATTTCAATATTGATCGTACAGATGCACACACGCGTGCTCAGTTACACACGCAGCGGGAAACAACGGACCGACCCGCGGCCTCGCACACGTGCTGAGAAACAGATAAAAATGCACGACTCGCTTTGAAAACGCATGCACGCTCCACACAGACACACACCGACACACATACGCTCGCACACCGCAGCCGGAGGACCTGCCTGTGAATGAGGCCCCACCTGGTGGACCTGCTGACACGGGGAAAAGGTGCCCCCCCCCCACCTCCTCCCCATGTGGAAAACACGCCGCGCACATTCTGCAGCCACAGGCCTTTGGGAAGGAAATGGGGAGGAAATTGTGCAGAAAGTGTAAAACTGTGCTGCTCACCCCACCATTGTAGCTCTAATGAAAGAGCCCTTGTTCATCGTCTACAGCAGCTGCTCTGCTCACGGTGTTCAGTTCTAGGGTCCACAGAACAAACAAGCCTGCTGTTGTACCTTTGAACGGGAAGCTTTACCCCTGGTGACAAATGCTTTTCATAATGAATATTGCATACTGATTAAAGATGTAGAAATTCACTGCAATGGGCTTCTTTGTTGAGAAACACTGTTGTGCTAAAAGTGAAATTATATTAAATAGACATAGATGCAAAGAAAAAGTAATAATCTCGCCATCGTGTAGGATTTAATAGCCATCCGTGCTTAGCCTTTAGCAACTCAGCATATGGCAGTCAGCAGTAGCCATCGCGTTTTTTTAATGTCGTATCATTTGGAAAAAACTGCATTTATATTCATTTGTTATCTTGCTGTAGAGCCACTTGTGCAAAGCAAACCGAACAGCAGTTGAGCAGCAGCCGAAAGCAGCGGCAGTCGTTTCAGGTTTTGTTCTGCGTCCGATTAAAATCGCTCCGTTGGGGGCTGTCAGCAATATCAGTGGTGTCGCTTTCACACCCTCGGTTATGTTTATCGAGGACCTTTAAGAGCGGCTTTCTGTGTGTATATGTGTGGGTTTATGCGCGCTGTCAGCTTTACTGCTCAGCTGCCTGGTGGGTCCCCAGTGAGGTGACTAAGTCGATACTGACGTGTCCTGTCAGGGCCAACCTCGTGCTGGCGGCCGGGGAGAACGGGGCACGATTTTTGCTTTCGTACTAAACGGGACGTTTCGTACATATGCACTCAATGCTGGAAAAACACAAAAACATCCCAATCCCAAGTGGTGAGATGCCATGGCAGAAGATGTCCCCGGAGCACCGATGGATCATATTTAAGGTCACGGCTGACACTGCCGCTCCTTGTCACAGACATCTCAGGCTTGAGCACTGTCCTTGTGCGCAGTTTTATCTTCCAAGGTGGATTAATTTATTACAAACATGTGAGAGGACTGATAGTAAGCAGCAAAAGCACAGAGATCAAGAACTAGGATACCTGGTTCAAGGTTTAGATGTGATCTAACAGAAGTGACTTGCAGCGAAGGTGAAACAAAGCTGTTTGAGGAAACATTTCTGCACCGAATGATCTATGAAAAGAGCCGTGAGCATTCTTGAAGGTGAACTTCATGCAAGTCTGGGGCATGGCCGACTCTCCTTATTCACCAAGTATATTTACCTTCTTCCTACGTTACTATCAATTGGGTAAACTTTACCCGGCTAGGAGATTCCTCGCGTCACCAGGCCGAGGCAGCTGAGACCCGACGATCGGCAAGCCACGATTTCTTGCCGGAGGCCAAAGCGGCTCGCGAACCAACTGTCCCACCCCGAGGTGTTCGCGACCAAAGCTGGCTCATTTACTCGGAGGCGGAGGAAAAGTTAGTCGGACGGCTTTTGGACGCGGCTTCCTCGGAGAGCTGGAGCTGCGGCTGAACCGAACGCTTTGTGCAGCTCCTGCGAACGTCCTCTAATCACAGTTGTGATTTATTGCCGTATTACACTTTGGCTTTGGCCTGGCAGTCCTTCGAAATGAATCACCGGAGAGCTTTCTGGATTCCATGACAGGTAAACCTTCGCATTCGAAGACCAAAGCAACAGCCGCTTCTCTATGACCAATAAAATATCGGATTGATTAGAAAAAATGTCTAAGTCATGAGCCAGAGGGGTTTGATCTCGGCAGAATTCCGCGCAAAATCAAATTGTTATTTAAAGCGGTTGTGCAAAAAATCTGCCAGCTTGCTTTTTGCGCCAACAAGGGCCGCATTCATCAAGTCGGGAGGAATTTGCAGATTTGTTGGGTTTCGCTCCTCTTAATCAGGGCTCGGCACATGGAGGTGGAGTTCCTGAATTGGCACTGATTAAAGCCAAGGGGAGCGGCGGCGGCAGGAGGAAGCCGTGGGGCCTGATCCCTGCAGGATCAATGGGGCGACCGTGGAAGGGGGTCTTGTCCTTCCCCCACTCTTGGTCCATCCATCTGCAGCTGGTCAGCCTGTGCAGGACTGCATTCTGGGCACCTGGCGCTTGGCTTCGGCCTGCTGTCGGGCGCTTCTGCAGTCCGCGGCCGCGATTTCCGCTAACCGTAAATGCAATCCGGCACGTGCGGAATAGCGCAGGAAATGTGTGCCGATACGAAGGAAGCTTGTTAGAAATGTTGAAACTCGGTTCGAAAGACATTTTTCTTTAAGTTCGCGACTTTCCTGCAATGTGTTACCTGCTCGTGCCTTCAGCTTCTTATGTGTTTAGCTGATGGAGGTACAGCAATGTTACCCCAGTGACCAACAAGTATTCCTCTGGCAGAAATAAATCACATTAGTATTTGGATTAGAGATGTAAGGCGGCTTGTTTGCCCCGTAGTAACAGTTTTCACTACATGTAAAAATTCTCTTAAAGGTGCCTGTTAGCGTTAAAAATAAAAGTTCTCTCACAAATTTTATCTGCCCTTCATTTCTTAATTATTTCCCGGTGTCAGAATGTATGTTAAGATGTTATTCCTCTTATCGGTCCGAACTCCGGTCTCACAGTCTGCAGTGGACTCTGCGTAGATGTAAAACCAAGAATATACATCGAACCGTGCGCAGAAATAAAACCGAAAAAGCAGTCAACGAAATACATCGTATTCTGAATAAAAAATAAATAAATTAAATTATTGCTGTGGATGTTAAGCTATGAACATGGGCACCTAAACCACCGTGGGCTCTAATGAGTGGCAGCTATGGGTTTTGTGGCTCTGAATTAATATTGTGGTGCCAAAGAATTACGTTCTGAAGTGCTTCGTGTACAAGTGATAGAGCTTAATCCGGCTCTGGCCTGGGATCAGCGTAGGCCATGGTTTTTACCATAATAATAGCCTTCAGACAAACTCGTACCATATATTACTCTCCTATTAGGAGAACTCGGAGGGGGGCAACCATGATTTAGGCTTCCGGATGGGCTGAGCTGGCTGGACGGAAAGGGGGTCGGGCACCACAGGAGGTGTTTTGCCCGCTAGGTTCTGCAAAAGCCGAACAGCACTAGGTAAACACAGTGACGTGTTTAACATCGAGGACCGTCTCAGTGTTTCACCTGGACCGATGGCACAATGAAGCTAAGCCAAGGAGGAGAAGTCCAGAGCAGGTGGCCACACTCCTACCTGACAGGGACCTGATGCTAGACTTTCCCCCCCAGTTTTTCACAACAACCCTCTCGAATAATCCTGTCTGCACAAAAATGACGATGGTTTTTAAAAGTCAATCCACGAGAGTTAATTGAAAAATACAATGAGTTTTGCTCCCTTCTTAGAACTGGAAAATGTTTTTGTATTTCTTGACCAGCGAAATATTCCTGACTGGGCTCTGAGGTTCAGGCTGTTTGAGGCGTGGAACTGAATCTCATCCAGGGCTTTAGGTCAATGACAGGACAAACATCCCTGGTTGTTTGTATAAACGAGATTTAGTTTTCTGTTGCGTTCATGGCTTTTTTCTCATTTTTTGGTGTCTGCTGTACATCACTTAATGTGGAACATTGAATGTATTTTCATTTTAAATGTCATTATGTGTTCATAAATAGCTTCAGAAATATTTTCAGCCGTTGTGAAATTATTTCGTACTCATAGAACCACAGCTCTCTTGCCCTCTTCTGGTTGGCACTGCACCTGACCTCCACCATTCACACTGTAGCAGGCAGGCCCACAAGATGGCTTCATGTTGGCATGGCTAAGTCCAGCTCAGCAACGGTGGAAACCACCACCAGGCCTGGCTACAGACAGGAGTCCTGGTGACCATGATCCAGGGCTGTGGTGCGCTTTGGTCTTTTCTTGTACTTATAATTTGATGGATATTGTATTTGGGTCAATAAACTGTACTTGTCATTTTTTTCTTGATAAACTTGTACCATATAAAATAAAATAAAATAAAGGTAAAACAGGTATAAGGTGTAAATGAAAATTACCTGGAAATAACTTTACAAAGACAGTTCATTTGCACTTTCATAGTTTTGTGCATGTAAGGTATACAGTACTCAGATAATTCATTTAGTAATGCTTTAAGGAAAAAATTATATTTATTTTATGGTCTAAATGTTTCCTATTCCATTTTCTTATTTTATCTCATTCACTAAATAATGGGAAATATACAGCGTAGTTTCTGAGCGCATGACAGGTTTCTGGAAAGGTTTCGGCAGTGATTTAGATGGGGAATTGAAGCCCAGCTGGCTGCTGTGGACACAAACAGAAGATGGACACACAAAGACGCACGATGGAACAAGAGGAACATCTGTGACCGTCAGTCATCCTTACATTAAACTGGGTGTCAGAGCAATTGCTGACATTTTGAAAATATTACTTTATTTGCACAATTATGGCCTCTTACCTGTCTGTCCTCATGCTAAGGTAACAAACATAGGCATATTGATCTGCACTTAATCTGTACACACTGCAGTGTGTGTGTGTGTGTGTGTGTGTGTGTGTGTGTTGAACTGTGGTGCAGGTGCTTGTTGGCCCAGGTACAGAGGGTGAGAGAAATGCCAGCAGAGAACCCCCCCCCCATCCAGCAGGTTTACTGCCATGCAGCCGCCTCCAGCACAAACATACAGATAGCATCAACCTGCCAGAGCGCTTGTTTACATTCATGCTACTCCTGCCAGCTGTGAGATCTTCCGAAAATCTATAAAATTTTACAGAACTCTCTGTTTAACTTTTTTTTTTTTACAAATCCAATTAAAAAGCGCTGTAGGCAAAATAAGTAGTGATTTGCAAGCATCATGGAGAGTTCAGTGAAAATCATGGCACAATTTTAATGTAATCTATTTTTTCAGTATATTTGTGCATGAAGTCTTTTATATTTATATCGGTTTATGTATGTGTTCTAATTTACTTATTTTTGCAAATTCAGCATCCTCTAGGCTTGGTTTTTCTCCAGAACTGTGCAGGGAACAAATTATGGCAGAACTTGACTGAGTCATCCTGCCGCCCCCCGGGGCTTCCATTTCTGCTCTCACCTTTCCAAAAATAGTTGCTCAATTATAAAGAATGCAACATTATTTTAAACTACTTTATTTAACTTGACAGCTGTCACTGGATCCAACTCACCTACTTTATTCTGCAATAAATATTTTTTTATTTGTCCATGAGTTTAGATGCCATGGAAGCAAGGAGGACTGCAGTTCATATCATTTCCAAGAATGTGATGATGAGACCACACTGGTCTGATAAGAGCTTTTCTGGGTGGTCCTCTGCTCCTCTGTTGCTCATGTTTTTTAGGAGATGTTTTCACCGTATATGCAACACTGGCGCTGATCACTTTTAAAATTAATATTATGATTCATCCGTCAGATGTTTTAATTCCTTCTGGTTGAGTTCAAAACTTCATCCAAATGCATTGTGCAGGATAGATACAGATGGAGTTAGTGCGATCTTCAAAACTTTGGCTGCAGATGGTTGGCTTGGGAGCATCTCCATGTTCCTGCTGAAGCCTTTCTTGAGTGCTCCTGCTGCTCCCAGAACCGCTGGCGCCACCTTGATCTTGGCATTCTGCTGACCTTAGTTTCCGAGTCTTTGTAGCTACAAAATTTTTCGCCCTCTTTCTAGGTGGTGTTTCCAACTTCACAATTAGGTTTAATTGATAAATGAGTGGGTTTACCTAAAATGTGTGAGCTGTAATGGTCAGCAAGTCACAATGATGTCTCTGATATCCATTTACCCATCTGTCTGCCCATCCATTCATTTTCAGAAACCACTCGGGCGGTGGCGGTCCAGAGCCTAACCTGGAAGTGAAGGGCACTGGGCCGTGGATACCCCCGGCTAGAACACCAGGCCATCACAGGGTGCCCGCATGCGCACGCACACACACACACACACACACACACACACACACACACACACACACACACACACAGTCATGCTTACATACACAGACTCTTTGGAGTTCACACTGACCAGTTAACCTGAAACAGACATCTTTTGGGCAGTGGGAGGATAACAGAGGACCTGGAGGAAACCATCTTGCCCAACTGAACCAGGTGCTATAAGGCAACAGAGCTATTTCTTGAGCTAGTATCCTGGGCTTTTTATTATTATTACAGGTTGTCCCCAACTTACGATGGGGTTCCATTCTGATATACCCATCGTAACTCTAAAATGTATTTAATTCACCCAACCTACTGTCATGCCTGTGGCCGCTTCAGCAACGGAATGTAGGCAGCCTCTCCACCCCCATCTTCAGACTGAGCATCGACTGGAGCAGGAACCAGATGTGGACAGGATTTAGTTCCTACCTGGACTTCCTGTCAGTGCTCAGTCTTCCCCTGGCCGCAGTAGGTTGTATACACTGTGACAGACTGGGAGATCCGGCCGCTGATGCTGCCCAGCATCATGAGAGAGCATCGTACTGCATATCGCCTACCCAGGAAAAAATCTAAATTAGAATCAGGGTTTCTACTGAATGCGCATCACTATCACACCATCGTAAAGTCTGAAAATCATAACTCGGAGACCAACTGCATTATTATTATTATTATTATTATTATTATTATTATTATTATTATTATTATTATTATTATTATTGTTGTTGTTGTTGTTGTTGTTGTTGTTGTTGTTGTCATGATGAGTCTGTGACCCACTACAGTATTTGCTACTTGCTGTAATAATCCTCCTCCAACAATGATGCTATTAATGAAATAAAGATGCTGAAATGAAACAATGCGGTAAAGAATTGCAAACAGCTCACCTTGACCTCCCTGAGCGGTGGGGCGGGGCAACACCTCCTCATTCTCACCGTCACCTGAATTACCTGCCTCTTACCTTTTTCATACATTGGGAAGAGCGAATAACTCCCGAGGGTTCATTTGCTTTGCACATATTTGCTTGCTTCGCATTCCCATGAAAACTACACTGTTGAATCACAACAGCTTCTCGGTTGCTATGCGTTCCGCCGCTTCCCGAATTTCGCCGGGCAAGAAACATCTTGCAAACACTCACAGCTACAGTGAAACCGGTTATTGTACTGCAGGGTAGCTTCCCCTTTTCTCTGGGCCCCTTTATAGAAACATATTTGCGTTGTTAGCGTTAGCAATTTGTCACAGCCAGTTCATGAGTCTCCGGAGCCCAGGGACCCCCATAAATCTGAGAGCGAGGCCTGAAGCCCACCGCTCGCCAGAAACGAGTCTCCAGTGTGGGGTCACTGGCGGTTTAGGAAGGCAGAGATCTCCGTCCTTGGGCCTCAACCATGTAAAAGTGCCTCATTTCTAAAACGGCCAGAACGGACAAAAATGCTAATTACGGGGAAATAGAAGTAAACTTACTAAGTAGTAAAATTGATCCCAGTGCATAAACCGAGCCATGAGAACTGAGTTTTTTTCGCAACCTAAATCCAGCAAAATCGAAGGTCAGAAATCATTATGTTTAACTTTACTGAATAATGTGCAGTAAAGCATTCCGCTGTGAAGCACTTTGGCCGCATTGACCACTAAGGTGTAGAGAAGTTATTAACATATGAACATGTAAAATGATGTATGGTGTTTTTAAGTCAGGGCACTCATTTTTTAACATTTATTTAAAACGCATTATTTTTATTAATAAGACACAAAGAGTATGTTGGTTACACTGCATAAATAATGTCACCCATCTCAGCCATTCCAGAGGGGATGTTATGTGTGTTTATGACACCTTCTGTGATTTACAGGGCACCTGTAAATGTGGATTTATTTGACATTTTATTCCTTCTTCTTATTTCTGCACGCCGATGCTTTTAAACAAATGCTAAAGCATTACAGTGGCCTTTGTTTGAGTTCCCAAGGTTTGACGCTGTTTGACTCTTCAAAACCATTACGGTGCCATAGTGTTTATGGAACGGAGCCTTTGAACTACCATGATGGTCCACAGATTCATCTTTATCATCTCTGTCCTTCACTTACGCTCTCTATCTTATTTTTCCCAGTGAAGCCCCTTAAAGGTTAAGCTGTGGGCTTAAGTTTTTCTCTTCTTCCTGCAAGACAAACAGCATCCCTCATGCCATGAGTTATGGACACTGTTCAGGCAATGAGGAAATAAGGGATGAAAGTAACGTGCCCTTAGCATTTTCTTAACATGGTTTTATGGGCTAGAGTGTGTAGCCCTCGCCCATGGCTGCTGCTGTCTGCCCCAGCTTAAATCTGTATGAAACACTGAAGCTGGACCCAAACGGCCCAAGAAAGCAGAGACCAACAAAAAAAGAAAAATACTAATTAAAATTCAAAACAAAATGGAGAAGAGATTAAAATATAAAAAATAAATCAAACTATTAGAAGGGAAGTGTGTGAGTAAAGTTGAAAGAAGGAAGAAAATAGTGAGAATAAAGGAGAAAGAGCAGAAAGAGCAAAGAGGATACAAGGACAAAGGACTGAAGATCAGTTTTAAGAAATGACGAAGAATACAAAATCACTGATGTGTTCGAACATCTGGTACATTGATAAAGCAGAGAAGAATCATGCTTGGGCTGGAGGTCCTTTAAAGTCGGTATCCCTACGTTGGTGTTAAAGACCAAGAGCAGTAAACATATTACTCAGAATACGAGCATCTCCACTGAGACACCTTTTGTCCTCTAGGACGGACGCCAGCTGTGTAGCATTCAGCTGTGAGCCAATGAGTACCTTCACAACGTCTAAGGCCTCTCACACGAGATGACTCAGAGGAAGGACGGAGACCACCCCTGGTGGAGAAGGCTGACACTTGAGCTGGTGCTGAGAATGAAGGTAAGTCCTTCTATGCCTCGGCTGTACTTTTCGTGCTCCCAGCCATTCTTTAAGACAGGACCTGGCTGGACTCTGTGGGTCATTTAAAGAATGCCACTGAATGCCACTCCCAAGCCTGGTTGCTGCAGGTGGCACCAATAACCTGAATCCAGCCAAAGTACACCTCTCACTATTTTTGCTTTTCTTGCATTGCTTTTTTTGTGCCCATCACCTTCACATCACCTTCAACTGCTTCGGTAAGAGTGACGCAGGGCACCGGTGACTCCCAGCGTCCATCTGTTACTCCAGCCACTCCATCATGGCAAGGGTGAAGTTCACCCAGCAGACAAAGTTTTTGCAGCACAGCTATGGCAAAGCCTTCTGCAGACAACAACAGTGTGAAACTGTTGCTAGCAGCAAATGCAAAAGTCTCCCTTAGGAAACGGGTGAATCGCCCATCTGAGATCCTTGCTTTTACATGGGCTGTCGGACGACGATTGGAGTTTACCAATACACTGAGATACCAAAACAGTTCAAAAGGTTTGGGTTTATCATTAGAAAATGCTTTAATTTCTCACAAAGCATGAGGGGTGCCTAAGATTTACCACTAGCACAAAACAGCTAGTGTTTATACAGGTGTTATGCCAACCCCTATAGTTTCTAAGCAAAAACTATTATGACAGAATTCTTAACATGACAGCAATATCAGATGCAAAACATGTCTACCTGGAGGTCAAAAAAGAAACTGAACATGTAAAGTATGCCTGGTGCTGCATAAAGCCTCATGCAATGCAACCCAGAGGTTTGTGTTTCGACCCAAAGGCACCAAGGGTTCACAATACTCATTTAACCCAATTCAGAGTTTAGAACACAAGATTTTACCTGAGGCCACAGACGACGATGCTCGAAGTGTCTGTCATGGTGTAGCCTGGTATTGATCAGCTTGGCAGATTTCAGGTACGGAGATGTTCATGGCTTCTAGACCCCATATGCATGCATAAACACAATATGTTTACTGATAACCATAACATGACAGCACAGCTACAGCAAACACTGATATTAAAAAAGCGTGGTATGTTACTCACAGGAGGGTTTTTATGCACTTTGAGGTTGTAAAGTAAAAACAAATTGTTTGCACAGTGTATTTGCCTTTGACTTAAAGTGCACTGGAAGAGCTGCACCTGTCAGGTGGGGTCTTGATCTGCTAAGGTGGTCTTGAGAAAGAGAACATTTCCACACGATGTCTGAAGAATTTTAGGACAGCCCATGTAACTGAAAAAAATCTGTTTATTTCCATGAGACCAATACTACCCCCCCACACCACTTCCTCACCACCTCATCTCTTTTCTATTTTTCTTCAAGCCTGTATGGTACGTGGAGAGAGCAGAGGTGATTTTCCAGAAGCTGGGATGTTGTGCGACCAGAGGAGGGCGACAGTAGAGCAAGTGCACTAATACTGCACCACAGTCAAGTCCCACCGGAGGAGGAACAGGGTACATTTGTACCTCGGCTTATGAACACATTCGCTACTGGAAGTTTGTAACTCCAAAGTCACTTTTAACGCTTTTACCACCCAAGTAAAACAACTGTTTGCAAGTCCACCCGCCATGTCAAAATCTGTAAGATCTTGATAATGCAGTTCAATTTCTTAATTTACAAGTTTGGTTCTGTAAGAAAACACCAGATGGAGATGTAATAAATAATAAATTCAATTTATTTTCATTAACAGGGTCTCAGTGGGCCTTCATCAAGGAAGCATCAGGCATGAAGCACAATGCAATGTGGAAAGGACATTTATTACATTTTATTAACATGAAACAGCAGGAAAGTTGCTTAATTTAACATAACTTAAAGAATAACACTGTACTGTGCTTTACACACCCGTGATGGTGCCTCCTCATGAACTTCAGGCACCATGAGAGAAAGAAGCAGCACAGTAAAGACAAGAGGGTCAACCTGAGAAAGCATTAAAAAAAGTTTATGGGTAAAAGGTGTCTGATTTGCTGCAAATGTTTGTCAGTATTTGGTCACCTAGTCTTAACTATCAAAAAATCACAATATCATCACTTCTATCTATGCGCTTGGTGTTTTCTATAAAAGTTTGAAATCATCTTGACAAATAAAAACACTCATAATAAACCATGCATTACATGAGGATTTGATGGAAATTTCAAAATATACCCTGATAGCTGCACTTAAAACACAACATATGGCTACGCTAGCAATTTTTAGCAATATATTAATTTGCAGTTCAGTTTCATATGACACCATAAAAATAAATAAATATAAAACATGAAATAAATGAAGAAATTATGCCTGAAAATGATACCTGTTTGTTTGTGCCAAAATTGTTGTGGAGAATGTCGACAAATGAACCCCGGTGTCTTTATGTATAAACTCCTTATGAGGTATCAGCATGTGGATGGTTTTGTTTTGAGAATTAGACAGACAGACATACAGACAGACATTTTGGTGCACAGCAGCTGAACACATAACATAAGACGCTCACAAGACACATAATAATAAATAAATAACAAAGCACGATGACAACGTAAATTAAGTGCCCACAGATAACAGTAATAAATACAGTCAGTTGTGGATGGGTCCCTGTGTGGCATTGTGAAGGTTGGATGGCAGTTGCTAGGAAAGACCCCCAGAAGCACTTTTTAGTGCACCTTTGTTAAATGAATCAGTCACTTAAGGAAGTCATGGTGGTCACTACATTTAGAGGATGTGAGCCACTGTCCAGGAGGACCTGTAGCTTCCTCCTCATCCTGACCTCTGTTGCGGTCTCCATGGAATCAGGATTCCAACCCATAGCAGAGTCTGCTTTCCTTACAAGGTTGTTGAGTCTATGCCTTTCACCAGAAGTGATGTTTCCCTCTCCAGCGTACCATGGCATGATAGATAACAATAATAACTGTGGTCTGGCAGAACTTGTGGAGGATGTTGCAACATGCTTCAAAGGACCTTAACCTTCTAAAAACGTACAACCTACTCTGTCCTTTCTTATACTGCTCACCTCTCTTGGTAGACCAGTCCAGTTGCTGTTGATGTAGACCACCTCCACACTGGCTCCCTCAGTATATGTGAGGCTCAAGGACTCCTTGACATGGTGGAGATCAACTGCCAGCTTCTTTATTTCATTGATACTGAGCTGGAGATGGCTTGACATTACGCCATGAAACAAAGTGCTCAAGCAGATACCTTACTCCAGCATGGTGGATGGACAGGAACGGAGACAGTAGCATTCCTTGGAGGGGCCAGTTCACCAGCATTGCTCGCCACTGTTACAGACACAGTCCTGATGCCTGGCAAACTGTGGTCTGTGTATGAAACAGTCCAGAATCCAGAACATCATTAGGACATCATTGGCCATTTTCGTGAACTTGTCCCTCAGCTGGAGTGACTGGATGGCGCTGAAGGCAGTGGAGAAGTTAAAAAAAAAACATAACCCTCACTGTGCTGCCAGCTTTCTCCAGGTGGGAATACACTTTTTGGAGCCTGCAGATGATTGCATCATCTGCTCCTATTTGGGTCTGGTAGGCAAACTGCAGGGAGTCCAGATGTTCTTTTATAGGAGGTCTGATGTAATCCAGCACCAACCTCTCAAGGGTCTTCATGACATTTGATGAGAGCCATTGGTCTGTAGTCCTTCGACTCACCAGAGACCTTCTTGAGGACTGGGATGAGGCAGGATCTTTTCCACAGCGGTGGCCCATTATGCAGACTCGATGACAGGTTGAAAAAGTGAGCGAGGACACCAGACGGCTGCTTTCCACATGCCTGGAGCACCTTTAGGTCTTAATCCAGGGACCCACCTGGCCACGGTAAGGTTTGGTGGGAGAAGATGGGTGGTGTTGCAGATGTGGAGGAGGATGGTCTGTGCTGAAAGTACATTTAACAGAGTGGTGGGGGAGGGGTGAACACACAACTTGAATCGAATTGGATGAAGAAGTGATTCAGCGGATTGAGAGACAGATGGATATCACATATACGGAATCATATATCTTACAACGGATACATGTAAACACCAGATATCTGCAAATATAGAAATCGGAGGTTTTTGTTATTTTGGTAAACATTTACTGAAAATAAAAATATAAAACTGAACTACCTTACCTAGCTTATTCTGTTTATTCTATTTTAAAGGAATCTGTGTGAAAACCGCTGTTTCATTATAATGATATATATTATAGTTGTATTAATAGCAGGTTTTTATTTAGTATGTGTTGAGTCTAAAATGCTGGTCTTTCAGGGCCAAACACACACACACACACACACACACACACACACACACACACACACACACACACACACACACACACACACAGACTACATCCTGTTTATATACTCACCCTGTTTTTTATTGTGGAAGACAGAAATAAAATAAAATAAAATAAAATAAAATAAAATAAAATAAAATAAAATAAAATAAAAGACAAAGTGAAACTGGTGTGTGCCCCCTGCCTGAACTTACTGGGCTGTTTGCCACTTTTCCCACTGCCAAGCTCACCACTACTGCCCTCCCTCCCACTTGGTGACACTTCGACATGCAGGATTTAAGTGGGTCCTTCAGCATTTCAGAGGAAGTGTTGTCATCTCTGCACCTGTATTTGTTTCTAGTTTCCAGGGGAACTAAGGTTTTCCGTGAATTAGTTGCCACTTCAGCATTGCTAATGGCATTCACCAGCCTCTCCCCATAAACTGGACATGTATTTGAAAGTCTTGTGCACTGGCATGCAGTACTTTGAAAGGGTGGCAGGGCAACTGGACTAAAAGATTAAAAAGCATAAAGTCCACCGATTCTTCCATCTGCTCTGCTGCCAGGAGCTTTCATGCTAGTCTCCATAACTCCATAATTTGACTTCACCATAAGTGAATTTGGTGCCAAACCTTTGAGTGCCCTGCAAGGTAAAAGCCATATCATGAAGTCACATCTATGTATACGATACACAGCCAAACATCCACCTCTGACAATGCTTGACAGCACTGGACACCACGCCAACCCACACACATACACTCAGTTGCATCAAAAATCCTGAACTTCCATGTTTGTCCAAAGTGAGAGAACTTCCCTTGGAGCGAGAGACAAAGACATTTCTGATAAATGACCTCTTTGTGTTTGGTGTAGCTTGGAAATTCGCATTTCACTGTCACAGGTGCAGACATTTTACTCTTTTATTTAGAACAATAAAAGAAACACACAGTCCCTGGCTACATAATCTGGATCCTTCCAAACAGAAATTTCTAATTCTGTCTCCAAACCCAGAACTACTTCTTCTTTAGAGATCTTCAGGTCTATATTTTGCAGCCATCTCAAGGGTCTGTTTGAAAACAATTCAGTTTAATTCAATTCAGTATATTTTTATGGAAGATACTTTGTAGACAGTGAACAAAACATCAACAGATAACCAAAATATATCACAGAGTAAGGTTAGCTATACATCTGATAAGTAAGTACAATAGTAACCAGTAAACTATTAAGAAAGCCAACTGACAACTGAAGAGGGGAAAATAAAAAAATTCCCAACCAAAAGGCAAAGGAAAAAATAAACCTCCGAAAAAGAGGCAGTCATCAGCTCCCATCAGAGCGGTTTAGCAACTAGTGTCAAAGATACTGGATAATCGTACACAAAAAAACAAGTTGCGGGGTGGAGCAGGCACAGGTCTAAATTTGCTGTGTTGGATATGAAAAGTGAAAGAGCCGAGTCATTAAGTCTGGATTTAAAGACTGAGAGAGAAGGGTCAGCGGTCCAGTGGACAGGTAGGAGATTCAGATGATGGCCGGTGTAGCCAAATCCTGCTCTCCAACAGGCTGGAATGATTCTAGATGACACACAGGTTGAGATGCTTCACCAAGGCAGGCAACAAGACTTTTACTTTGACTAATGTGTCTACTGAGCTGCGAAAAGACCATTTCTGTAATGGCTGTGCAGACTATGGGGGGTGTGCTGGCAACATCACCCATCTCCATATCCCTTTTCTAACAGAATGAGGATATCTATTTATTTGTCAGTATTAATGTGCTAAACCAAGCCAGCTTTGCAGCTGGAAGAAAGACATGCACATTTGGTGAAAGACTCAGGAACCACTGGTTTGAGAGACACTGGGTGTTCAGGTTTCCTCTCACAGTCCAAAGATGTGTTTCAGGTTGATCTGTTGCTCTAAGCTGCCTGTATTGTCTGAATGTGTGCGTGTGGCCACCCCAATGTAGGAGGTGCTTCAGCGGAGTTCTGTATTGGCACCCGACTGCCGTGACCCTGCTCAGCATTAAGCGGTTTGCGATAAAGAATGGAAGTTATCTTATGTTATTTGTCCTATGTGTTCAGCTGCTAAATAGCAATTTCCCTACGGGGATCAGCAAAGTCCTGCTGTATCCTAACCAGTGATTGAGGGAGTGCAGCCTGCTGTAGACTACATCCCCTCACTGGCAGGGCCTCGTACATCAGCAGCCTTGTATTACAAAGTGACAACCTTTTCCTTAATTCTTTCCACTGTTGGAATTTTATGCCATTAATACCAGCATGAAGATTATTGAGAGAGCTGGGCCTCTGTATTTGGTACCCTGGCTGAAAGGAAATATTTAAATGGAATTAGCAGACAGTTGGTCGGTTGTTCAGGATTTTAAGTTTCTAATGACTGAACCATGAACCGAGCCTCTTCTTTCAGTGCTGACACATGGGATGTTCACATCTTGATCCATGAGCTGCTCTGTAGAGAACCTGAGGTGATCGGGGAGTTGGGCTCAGACTTAGACCCCAGCCTGAGGCTCTATGCCTGGCTCAGTTTGTCAATTCATCCTTGCAAATTCAATAAGAAAATAATTTGGTCTGCTGGTATCATGTAGACTCCCTATGTGCTTCTCCACTTCTCAAGTTCCAAACTGAGCAGTCATGATTGGCAGGTAAAACCATCTACTTAATTGGTGGGACCGTCTAGACTACATGTGATACGAAAAGTGAAGACCTGGAGAAAGAGATGGAGGACGAAACCAGATGCTCGCTGGTGTGATTCAGCAGCTTCTACTGTGAAGAAACCATCAGTCTTCAAACAGCTTTTCCACTTCGCTAGAATGGGAATGCAGTGATGAAGACAGTCTCAGAAATGAAGCAGTGGGATCTTCTCAGGAGCTTAGGATGCTGCGCAACGCATCTAATATGAGGTACAACATAGCCCATTCTATCACGAACCGGCCCAGCTCCTCAGGAACCACGAGTCGGCTTAAAGGCCACTGATGGCCATCATGGGATTCAGAGTTCTCAGACGGCTCAGGTTGTGGCTGCTGATGTGCTTTAGGATCCCACTGAAGTTCATTCATTATCATTGTATCTACTGTGTACCGAAATATAAGCAAACACCTGAAAAAACACACAGCTCAGAAAACCAAAAGAATGAATTCTGCTAACAAAGTTAGCAACATATTTCAAAACGTTGGTCTAAGCACATTGTCGTAAGCGATCAACAGTAACGGTTTATTCCTAAACTATATCAGCTGATAATCATTTAGACAATGAAGTACCAAGGACAGACACCTGCTTCATGCCCTGCGGTGTCCTTTAGTTGTGTCGGCACAGGACCAGCACAGATCCCATCCAGATCTGTGCTGGTCCTGAAGCCTCCTCAGCCTTTGCTCAGCTCCTCCTTTCTAGCATGACTGTGTTTTCCCTATCAGGCTAACTTCTCTCCTTCTCTCTGGTCCATCCCTGTCACCTGTCCTACTAGCAATACCACCCTGTCTTACTTTAACTTAATTTCTGTCTGTGCTGCGATGTTATGCATCTTATTCTAGACTTCACCCACGTTACCACCATGTCGCTTGAGATCCGTAAGCGATAATAAAATAAATATATTAAATCTTATATTTTTGCCTTTTCCCAGTTGTGTGTTTTAAAGGACAGTTCATGAAAGCCTAAATCCATTTTAACTATCTTAACTATACCATGTAAATGGTTAAAAAGGGAAACCGCAGAGTGTTTACTAGTATATTAGTGTTTATTTACTAAGCATTGACTTGGAAAATGAGTTTAAAAATATTTTGATGAAATGAAGCTCTGAGAGTGTAAAGTGGCCACCACTGCGTATGCAAGTTTTTCTAATAATTTAGACGCTGATATATTCGGTATTTAAATGGGAATCTATCATTAAATAAATTGATAACAGTTTTCTGGTCAGGGCAGCAGCAGCAGCAGCAGCAGCAGCACACGGCAGATTGCTAACACATGTTGCAGGTTTAATAAAAAAACACTAGACCCTTAAGAAGAGTTCTGCTCAAGTGAGATGAAGGCGTAGCCCTGGCTGTGGAGGCTGAGCGTTTGCAGTAAATGGTTTGCGATCTGCGCCAGTGGCTGCTCTCAGAGGCCCTTCAGCTTGGCCAGCTCAGGGACCGCGTTGTCCGGGTGGTCTGACACCTGTGCCCTTCACCCACCTCCTACCCGTGTCCTCAGCCCCCATCCCACCCTACAACATCTCCCATGTTCTGTTAAAAACTGCCAATCCACTGGGTTTTCTCTGGCTGTGAGCCAGGAGGTGATATTAAAATTGCACACAAAACAGTTGTGCAATGGCTCCGTTTTGGGCTCAAAATGGATCACTTTGTCTCGTTGTGTCCCTGGCTTGTGGGCTTGGTCCCAAACCCAGTGCAGCTGTAGCTCTGGCCCATGTGGAGAGGGAGGAAAGTGACTGAAGTTCTGAAACTGGGGGGGTCTGAGCCAGAAGATGTCTGTCAGTCATCTGTCTGTGAGGATCAGCAACTGACCTTGAGCAGCTGTGCTACGTTAAGCTGAAGAAAATGGATTCAAAGATGGATGGAAAATGCAGAGAAGACACAATGTTGTAGGGCGCAGGGGGTTATTGATGGAATAAAACCCGAAACGGTGACATTTAATAGCCAGCAGCAAAAAGTCCACTTACACACACACCTATCCATGTACATATTGTTGCTTTCCGGTGACATATATATTCCTGTACTGTTGAGTGGTTCTGGTTCCCAGAATTGAGCAGGGCCAAAGTCAGGAAAAGGAGCAATGAAGGACAGCCTTGAATTATGAGCGAGACTGAATTTTGCACTTACGGCAAATTTGCTAGAGATCAGCAGGTTCACTACAAAGTGCAGGCTTAGTCACCAAGATCCCAACTGTGATTTTACTGTGGTCGGTAGATGAAACTAATTTAGTTTAGCAATTTTTCAGCTTCAGCAAATACGCCTCATCATTGTTACCAAGTTCTTTTTACGCAGTCGAGTTTGTTTTTTGGTCAAAGGAAATCCAGATTATTTTTCACTTCGGCATGCAGCGGTAGGAATGTTTAACTCATTGTTAAAGTTGCTGTGTTTATTTAACGCCGCATGCACAACACCATCTATTTTTTCATCATCCTCTCTTTTTATCTGTTGGATAACAAAGCAGATTACACGGTGAATTCTGGATCATGCAGCCTAACAGACCAAAGACGGGTAGACAGGTTGCGTCTCTATTGTCATTCGTGTGGGAAGCTAGGGCGCATCAAATAAACGTCGGCCCAACTTTGTCAACTAGACAAGACCGAGGTATTTAAATAGGCGTTTATCCAATATGAATCAACATGAATATTACACTGTATCTCTATATAAGCAGTTTTAAAATGTGTTCATATTTCATGGTTTACACATATGTCACATGTGAGTAAAGTCAATGCACACAACTGATTTACCATCAGATGATTTAAAAAAACAAGACACAAGAAATCGGGCTGCTTATTTTGAAGTGTTTGTGGTGTGTGTGTGCGTGTGGGTTTAGAGTTCATGAGCCTTTGCTGGTCCCAGCTGAGATGCACCAGGCTTCCTGTTTCTCTGTCACCGCTGCTGTCCTGGTGATTCATGCATCTCTGTGACACACATATCAAATTTCCATGGACAAACTGCAGAAGTCAAACAGAAGCCAGAGAAAACAGTCCAGCCAGGACGAAAATGTTTACAGCCCTGCGCTCCCATGGATACACGACACGCAGAAGCATAAAGTGCAGTGATAATTCTTTAAATTACCTTAAATGGGTTATTTTAATATATTAAATACCATATGCATGCAAATTATATCCTGCTTACAAATATAAAAAGTGAAGTAAAAACCTTTAGCTGACTTTTTTAGTTGTTTTTACCGCATTATTTTTGTTTTAATGTTTTTAGTTGACACCTCAAAGTGAAAAACCTGAATAAGTCTGAAAAATGGTGAAGATGTGATTCTGCCAGGTTTTGGGTGCTTCGAATGGCAACAGCTCTGTCTCCATTTCCTCTTTCAGGGAACAACTGTGAAAACGTTACAGCTTTTGTCCAGGACTGGGAAATCCTGTATTTTTGTAAATAAAATCTCTGCAACGTGCATTTTGTTATTCTTTTGTCTGAAATTCATCGTGGTGCACAGCTATGCAAACCCTGAGAGAGCAACAAGTGTAACCCTACATTGGAAAAACTGCCTTTACATTAATTTAGAGTACAGAGTTTTATATTAGTCCTGAAAAAATGTTTTGAGTTTCTTTTTGTTTGAGTAGTTTTATTCAACTTTGAAATTATAACGTGTTTTTACTTTTGTTTTCTTGTACAAATCCTAAAACCAAACACATCTGCATGCACACCCTGTCGTCTGGTCCAGATTTATTGGATGTCCTTCAGTACTAGATAGTCTTGAAATACAACACAGTAAAATTTTAGTAAAATCATCCTACATTATACCTTACCAGAATTATGAGACATTATAGTAAGGCATTTTATTTGTGTTTTAAATTTTTTAATGGGAACATTAATGGGAGAGACTTGAGTTTCATGGGCACTGTGGTCCGACAGTGACACACACACTTTGTGGCCATGTTGAACAACCACGTATGGACACACAGTGTCCATTTTCCCGGCACAGGAAACCACTCTGGCAGTGAGAGGGACTCAATGGCCTGAGCCCGACGCTCGAGCTCCTTCATTACACCAGAGGAATGTCTGCAGGCCTCAAGTCTCCTGGACGCAGAGGGCCATACTGGGCCATACAGGCTACTGACACTCTGCTTACATCCAGTAGCCTTTTGTATGAGTCCTGTTCCCTAAATATAACCCCTGTTCCTAGCAATAATAATAATAATAATAATAATAATAATAATAATAATAATAATAATAATAATAATAATAATAATTGTGAGCGATAAATGAGACGTAACTGGGCTGCCCAGCCTTGTGGGACAGGACCAGGAGAAAACTGTGTCATCTAAGGCAACGTTTACAGCAGGAAACCACCAGCAGAGTAAAAGTAAAATGTGCCATGTGTTGTCACAAATACATTTCTATGACCTATGTGACGGGCCTTTCTTTGCAAATGCTATTTCTATCACAGAAATAAACATATAGGCAGCAACCGATTTCTCACATGCATTTTTTTCTCCTAACATCATTTCTGCTGTGGTACATTTTTTAAATAACATTTGCTCACTTTTCCTTTCACTCACTGCATCATCCTGTTGAGGGATGAGGTCATGTCCAAATTTGGTTCAGAAGTCACATGTGGGAACAGAACACATTACAGAAATCAGCACCGTCACTCTTTAGGGATTCATCATTCTGTCACGCGATGATAAATAAAACTAGAATTCTTTTTAAGTGTTTATTGTGCAGAAACATCATTTAACTGCATCTCCCCTCTGGAAAAATCTCTGGAGAACTTTCGAGCTGCGTAATGCAGAACATATTTATCATCTTTTATAATAATAATAATAATAATAATAATAATAATAAATAACGCTATCTGTGCTGTTTTCTTGTATGATGAAACCTAGCTGGGTTTGTCATATTGCAGCCCTGTTTCAGTGTCAGTATTATTTCATTGTTGGGTTGCCACAAGTCAAATGAATGGAGAAGCGGGGAGATGGGAGGCAGTGGATGCACCTCTCCTTCACATAAACCTGCTCCACAGATAGGGTCCATATTCTGCAGTAGGTTACATGCAGGGTTTTCCTAAAGGTACATTTACAAGTAGCTTTATGCAGCATACTGCTGCCCTTGAGCCCTGTTACTCCTCTCTACAGGGTTTGGAAAATATTGGTTTAGTGTTTCTCATTTCACAGCTTTCCCGTGAGCTGGAATGTAAATCTGTCACTGGTTTGTGTCATATAGCCGAACCTGGGAACGCTGGAGGCACCTCAGCTTAATACGATACAGCCCAGTTGTGCAGGAGACCTGACAATCCTTTTCATTTTATAAATGCATATATGTGGCCAAAAGTATGTGGACACCTAAGCATCACACCCATATTTGCTGGTTGAAGTTCCCATTTCAAACCCATGGGCATTAATATGGAGTTGTCCACTCCTTTTGCTGCTATAACAGCCCCCACTCTTCTGGGAAGGCTTTCCTCCAGATTTCGGGAATTTGTGCCCCATCGGCCACAAGAGCATCAGTGAGGTCGGGCAAGAAGGCCTGGCTCATGGTCGACATTCCAGTTTCTCCCAAAGGGGTTCGGTGGGGTTGAGGTCACTCAAGTTCTTCCACGCCAACCTGAGTAAACCATATGTTTAGGGAGCTGTTTAGAACTGGCAGATTATTATCCAGTCAGAGAAAACTTATGGATAAGCAAATTGTTATCATGCATTGGTTAAATATGTTGAAAGTAATAAAATGCTTAGTAATAATGATAACTTTGACGATTATATATATCAAAGATTAACTCCACTTCTGCCAGGTTGCCTCTTCTGCCTCTGATGAGTGTCTGGCTGCTTTGTTTGCATGTACATATAAAATATGTTTATTTATTTATTTATTTATTTATTTATTTATTTAGCTATTTATTTAGCTAGTTATTTTGTTTTGTTATTTATTCATTGTTATGCATTTTATGGGTGTCTTATATTGTGTGTCCTATGTGTCCAGCTGCTGAACATCAAATTTCTGTGTCAGGATCAGTAAAGTGCTGTCCTCTGCTCTCCTAAAAACCTTTGTATCAGCCTAACAGTTGAAATCAAACTGAATTGAAATGAAAGAAAACAATAAAGAGAACTGCAGTTTGACTAAAAGACAGCCATCCATCCCCTTAAGGATGCAGATCAGTGCACATTTTCCTTTTAGGATCTGTCTGTCAAATTTACCGAATGTAATCGCTCAGATTATTACAAAAATCACCAATAGAAGTGAACAAGAAAGGGAAAAAGCCCACTATACAAACCATATGGAAGTATTAAGGAAGAAAGGACATTTTCATTTCAGTATTAAGGGTTCCCTTACCTTTACATCCCATGTTCATCATTCTGACAGCAAACCTGAAAATGTGACTTGCAAAGCCATTATTTTGCTTATGTTCAGCTCGAGTTAATTCTGAATCTGCCCCGCTTAATGACTTTATTGTGTTAAATAAGCTGAAAGTGCTTTACTCACCTTCCTGTGGCCCACAGCTCACGCTTGCATAAGTGCTAGCCTACCCTGGATGAGCACTGCAGCAGGGTTTTTGCACTGGTGGCCCTCATAATATCCTGATCTGACTGGCGGGCTTCAAGATCCTGAATTTGCAGACCAGCCTGGTTCTTCATAATTTGGGTTACATAAAAGAGCACATTTATATCTGTACTTAACTGTAACTTAACCATGATGGTGTGTGATTCTAAAGATTTAATGACCATTTAAAAATAAGGGAAAGTAAAGTTCTTAATGGTATGCATCAGTTTCATGCTGATTTGCAATGTTAATAACTAAACAGAAACATGGAATACATTATTTGTTATGAAAAATTTTGCATTTGCAAAAGTGAACATAAAAATACACTTTGGCAAGGACAGGTGTGGCTCCAACAGAAAGAGATGACACAAAATCTCCTAAACACGGCTTTTATTCACAACATGTAAGTAAAAACAAAGCAAAAAAATTTGTTGAAATAAATACGCTATTTTAGTTTCCTTTCATTAACAGCACGTTGTTTCAGACATTTAAAGGTTACCCTTTTATGATTTTTTTCTTTAAATGTGAGCAAATGAGAAATACAGCAATTATGGATGTTTTCTAGAGGAAATTCCACCATCCCTCTGGGTGTAATGAAAGAGCAAGGAGCCGCATTATCAGTCGGCCTCGTCCGACAGCCAGGATGACCTTACAAACAGGCTCAGTTCCTGAGCAGAGGTAGCTGAGTTCCTCTCTGAGTGGCGCTGGCACATTCTAAGGCCCAGCCTAGACTAACTCAGGTGGCCATTCTTCTGCTGCTTGCTCAGACTTGCTGTTTCTGTACCGTAACTCTTGAGGGTTCTGTGAAAGCCTCACCACCATGTAGATTTGCTACAGTGTGCCAGCAGCAAGCTGATATGTGTCAGATGATGTCAAGATGCTAAAATGATGTTAGTCAATGTGATGGCCGACTCGGTCCCTCACAGTCAACAATAAGAATGGGTTACGACCATAAGTTTCTGTTCTCTCAGTATTATAGTGTAGGCGGCCATAACACCAAACCACAACCCTTCCACAACATTTTGTGGTCAAGTAACTTGATTCTTTCTATAAAAACCCTTCTGTAAAAATCTTCAGCGAGCCTTGTTTACAGCAGAAATATGACCTGCAGATTAGTCCCAAGATGCATTACATATAATTCATTTTTTGGCTCAGTAGTTAAGTATAATGAATAAATCGGCACTGGATGACATCAAACCCAGGCTCACTTTGGAAGTCCAAATGACAAGATTCTGACTTTCTTACTTCAGTCACATTACGCAAAGGAAAAGGTCTCTAGAGAAAGAGATCGTGATCAGCAAGAGGAAATGTAAAAGGCAAAAGGAGAAGACCAGCAGTGAGATGGACGAACCAAAGTCATGATGACTACAAACACCACATCGGCTTCACTAAGCTGCCTAAATGAAGACTGCTCATCCTGTCAGACAACACACAGGGTCACCATGAATCAAAAACAACTCAACGTTACCCAACAACAACAAAAATTAAAGTGTACAAAATAGTTAGGTCCTTATAATCATCATCATCATCATCATCATCAGATTTCTTTCTTTCTTTCTTTCTTTCTTTTACCCCAGTTGGTACAGTAGAGTATGTTGAAATATTAGACTTTACTGGGACTTCAGGAACTTTTTATTGCCAGGTGTTGTGAAAACTCTGCCTAAAGAAACAATGTCCAACAAGTAATCTATCACATAGATGCTGGGCCTGAAACTGTCACTTCTGACAAAGACAAGCTAAGGGGCAGGGACTGGTGTGCAGTCAGGCGCACAGTGAATCAAGCAGCCCCACTGCTCTCAACTGAGCAGGGAGAACCTGGGGCCCTGGCTGAGGGGCTGTATTAGCTTGAAGAGACCCTTATGGGTGAAATGTATCTCGAGGATGACTCTCAGAGTTAAAAAGCTAAAGAGTGTAAACTCACTCTGAACCTCTTTGGTGCAGTTGCAGTCATTTTGACAGCTGTTTTACCAGTATACAATTGTGTATGGACTTCCTTTAGTGGTCTGTCCAGTTTGTTGCAGTGTGAAAAAGTTCTTGACAAATGGTTTATTGTCACCTCTGCTGCCACAAACCCTGCTGCAGGCGCTCTTTCCATCAGCCAGCTTTCCAGTTTCCTCAAGGCTTTTCTCAGATCCAGTGCCCAGGAGATGACAATGAGAACATCCCTCTTCTCCAGTATAGCCACAGGAAGGGCACAGGAGAGAAGGCAATGGGGGGGGGGGTAGACTTCCAGTGCTGCTTTCCTAGATCTCACATTGTTCATATCACTGTCATGATTAACCCAAATGAACTCTTAAGAGGGGCTGCACTGTGACTCGAGGGGGTAGATAGGGGAGGCCCCCTGGTGGAAACAAGAAGCTGGATGTTCAGATGTAACCGGAATTCCTCTTCTGTGTGCACGCTGCCGTCCTGACCGGGGATGCGTGGTAGGGCAAGTGCTATCAACTGAGTGTTTGTCATGCTGAAGGTGTACAGATAGGTGCAAAGAACTCACAAAGGACTTCCTTTTCACATAAACAAGTCCGAAAAGGCTGCCTTGTTCTGCCCTGCTTTGCTCAGCAGGATCCCTCCTTTTCCACACTCCTGCCTTCCCCCAGAGCTCCAAATAAATTACTGCTGGTTGGGACTGGGCACCATAAATCAGGGCCCATGTGGAGATGGGGTCTGCGCACTCGGCCTGTCCCAGACTGGCCTTCGCTCAGGATTAATTAAAGGCCTGATATAAAGGCCAGATGTGCTGGAGATGAAAGTCATGGCCTCTGCAGGACGGGCTGCGTCATGGGGCTACGTGAAACATGCTCTGCCTCCCACTGCCCTGCACAGTCCCTGCCCACCCAGGATGCCAGCTATAAGAGAACAAGCTGGCCTTCCCTGATTCCATACGTCATGGAATTCTTGTGTGCATTTTCAGGTGCATGTTGGTCCATGTATGCACATGTGAATGCATTGATGTATGGCTTGTCTGTATGTATTTTGTGAGTGTTTTGGTTTGTGGAGACGCAGGGCATCATTCATGCCCTTCTGTTTGAAAATTTCGACCGAATGCTGGAGGTAGCTGAGGTGATGCAGAGGAGAAACAGCCTATGGGGCAAGAGTCAGGGGTTAGAGGGTTGAACACACAATGAGGGAAAGGAGCAGTTGATGCCGGACCCATTGCTTTGTGATTTGGCTGCAGTAGTGGCGGCTCAACTGGTTTGTTGCTCAAGTATGAACCCAATCTCTGCACGCTGTATTCCGAAAAGATACAGTTAGGAAAGAAATTAAAACAAAGAAAAAGCAAAGTAACTTCACCACACACTGAGAAACAGATTTCCTTCCATACTATTTTCCCTAAAACATCTCCAGCCTCACCTCTTGCCTTCATAACGCATGCAGTATGTAACCACCTATGCAATTCTACCCCTTTATGCCACCACTTGCAGCTAACAATGGCTGCTACGCTAGCCATATGGTACAGGTTAATGTCATCTGGCATGTAATGTCAGGTCTAGTTCCTTTACACTGATTACTGCAGTTCTCAGCCTATCTTGTTTCTCATCATTTTGCAGTAAAATGTCAGGCAAAGGAAAGCTGTTTTGTTCGATAGCTGAACCCTTTGAAAGCACAGCAAGAAATTGCCAAATAGTTTACTGAACGCTTTCGTCAGACTGTCACCAGCGATCTATAGACAACATTCTTGGTCCTCTTAGTGAACCCTGCCCAGTGGGGAGAAATCTCAAAAATATGGATCTTCATCAGTGGTATGTGAGCTACCACCATGAGTAAATGTATGCCATGTCTGTCCCAGGGCTTGGACCACACATGTAGGAAGTGTGCTTGCTTTGATCTTCAACTTTGACTACCACACACTGTCTTGGTTGAGTTCTTCGGTGATGAATGGAAGTTCTTCTGGGCAGTGTTTGGCAGTTTAAAAGACCCCAGGACGGTTCCCACTGATCCATGGTAGAGTTCATCAGGCAATAACAAATTTTGCTCATTCGAATTTACAAATGTGTTACAGTGTTTAAAGTCACACTCTTTGTCCATGTTTTTTGTGATCATTTTAATTGTGAAAAAAATCTTTTTTTTTTGTACAATAGATGAATAAACATACTGCTTTGTAAGGAGTATTTAGTGTTTTTGTTCAGTTAATATGATTTTTAACTCTGCTATTTTATTATCACTACAACCCAAAGGTGTCTAGGAGTACAGGGGTGTGACATTAAACCGTTTCGAACACTGGAAGTTTGGATGGGGACAGAAAAAGAGAAGAACAGATGATTTGGTACAAAAGTAATTTATTATACACAAGTAAAGTGTGTGACAGTGAAAATATATATAAAGGATTTCTTACAAACACAATGACACACGAGGAAAGGAACGTGAGGGAGTCAAAAGAAAGAAAAAACAAAACTGAGCAAAACTAGCTGATGAACTGCAAGCTATTGTAACAAATCTAAATAAACACAAACAAAGAAACAGACCTTCAGCGTCTGCCAACGCCCCGTCTGACCTACGCTAACTAAGCAAACCAAAATACATGGGTGACATGCACTACTTTACCAACAGTGGTTTAGGCAAAAACAAACCTATGTGTCTGTATGTGTTTGTGTTGCGTGATATTCTTACCTGTCTTCTGTCCCAGAGCAAGCAGCCAAAGCAACTGGAAGCCCATGAGTCCAATGTTGGGTATTTAAAATTTTGCCAACTTGGCATTTATTGACTATAAGGTTTTTGTTGACAAGAACAGTGATTGTGGACCAATGGCAACCACATACCTGAAACAAACTAGCAAAGACCGCAAGAAATGCATCAACATGTAACTATCATCGTCATCATCATCTTCGTCATCATTGTTGCCGATTGGGCTCTGGGTCTGGGTTGAGACCGATGATGTCATTCTTGAGATCCGACAGAGCTGCTCTTCCAGTCGATGGGTCACATGGCTTATGTTATAATTTCTCTAGCTAACGTAGTTGCTGTAGTTTTTGTAGACATACACAACAAGCCAAAACACAGACTGGGAGGACAAGCTATTCCCCGGAATGATGTCCAAGCACTTGCTCACAGAGCTTGAGAACCAGCTGGTGTCAATGGATGACCTGGAGAACCGCTGTTGTACCATTGGAATGCACTTCTTTTTATGCACCACAAAATGCAGCAGATATGCAAGGTTTTTTTTTTCTCTTCCAAGGCTCACAGAAATGTTCAGAGGGCACAAAATGCAGCACAACTGATACTGGGGTGGGCAACCAAATGTTACAAATGCACACATACAGTGACCCACACCAGCTTCTAAGCCATAGTACAACACAATGGAGGCTCAGCAGAATACACCTATTAAACACTTATTCAGTGCTATATATATATATATATATATATATATATATATATATATATATATATATATATATATATAAAGCTGTGCTGTGTATGTAATATAATCTGTCACAATGAGCAAAAATCAAGAAATATAGCAGGAACATACTGTATATAGTGTAAGCCCATTCACTTAATGAGTGTAAGAACTGTACCAGCTAAGAAAGTTATAAAATACACCAGCTAGCAACTGAGGAGAGGAAAACAAAAAGTGTCTAACCAGAAGGTAAGAGAGACAAATAAATCAGCCAGTGGCTCCCCACACCTCCTATGGAAAGTGAGCTAGTAGTTACACCTGAGACTCTACGGTTATTTATGACATTGCGATGGTTGCTAAGAGCTAATAAGTGATGTCCAAGTGCAGGTACTGTATACTGAGCTCCATCCATCGTGGCACGTAGTCCTCAGCTCCTGTCAGCACAGACTCTTCATGACTTTGCTGTAGTCACTAGATACTAAAAACTCCAGTTCAGTTCCACAGATGGTGATCTTGTCAACCATGTCATGTAGACTTTATTCCCATTATCATAGAGCCATGGTGTCACAGCTGGTATCAGCATGGAGGAATCAAACGCTCTGTGCTAGTGGTCACTCCCAGGCCATACTGAACACCGTCAAGGCCAACATCTCTCCGGTATGCCCCCACAAGAGTTAAACAACCATTTACTGTAGCATGTGTTGTGTTATTGGGTAGCAAAATGGTGCACGCAGTTGTGGAGGGGAGCAGTTCTGGGATGCCAGAGCTGTGGGTGAGCCTTCCGGAGGTGTCAGAGGGCTAACTTGAGGAAAGACCAATGAAGGGAGGTGCCCACTTCATAACCCTGATATGATACTGCACCATCACTTCACTGTACCATGTGTGAGGTTGTAGGTGGCTAACACTGGGTATTATTATTATTATTATTATTATTATTATTATTATTATTATTATTATTATTATTATTATTCCTCTGCCCTGCATGTGTTTGAATTTTGACATTCAAATTTCCCTCCCCAAATTTTACTGCCTAGATTCAGCTACTTGAATTTCCAATCCAGAATGCTGTAAAAAATGTTACACTGAATTTGTTCTGTAAGTTTAGTAACAAGAAGCACACACGTCTGAAAGAAGCAGCATGAGAGAAAAACATTCCAAATGACCAGAAGAGGAAAGAGAAAGAAGCAAAGGAAAGGATGGGAGGTGAAATTTGATTCACCACCTTGCACTTTTGCCACCCTCTCTGGGGCTTTCCTACTTGGCCTGGATTTAACTGCAGCCCTAATGTAGACAAAGTGTGAGACTCAGTCAGCAGTTGGAGGCTTAAACCGTGCTGTGAACTGGGGTATAATTTATGAGAAAGTCTTATCTGAGGCGGTCATATCAAACACGGAGCAAGAAAGGATCAAATTTGGGATGATGTGCTTTTGGGGAGGTGGCAGTGAGCAGAAATCTCAAGCTCCTCAGCAGCAGAGGAAGAATGCATGTGCAGCCATGAGTGCAACACTGCAGTTCTGTGCAGCTGAAGCAGCGGTCAGTTGCCTTTCAGTGGAGAAACTTTGTCCAGCCACTTTCCAGGGGGGGGTTTCTGGCCGCTGGCACTGCATTGGCTGTAGAGATGGGACCACAAGCAGAATAAGAGTAAACTACAGGGGTTTGTCACTGCAGACTGGACTAAGGGAGAAGAACAGGACACTTTGAACCCTGTGCACCCTGCACATCCTGCATAAACTACTCAGCAACAAGCATTAAACTAAAATTGCAAATTCACAATATTTTTCACATTCTGGATTGATTGCAACAAGAAACATGAAATATTATAACTGTGGTTCAGGCAATTCAGTATATTTTCATTTATTGCTTGACTGGAACCCCTGATTTTCTCCCACAGTCCAAAGACATGTGTTTTACGTTAGTCATTTATTTAGTTAGTTAATCGGTAGTAATTCATTGCCCAAAGAATGTGCATGTGTCGCCAACCTGCAGTGGACTGGCATCCCATCTTGGAGGCTGATTTGTAGGCAACACCAGAACACTTGAGCATCAGAATGAGCTTCTTGAGCAGGTCAGGCACAACAGTGTGCACTATTTGAAAGGGATGTTCACAGAAAAATTCTTATCCAATTTGGCACAAAAAGGCAACACATTCATTTCCACATGGCACAACATCCCTGCGCGAGGCCTCCAGCATCTCGCAGAATCCATGCCAGACAATTTCATGCTGTTCTGAAGGCCAGAGCAAGCACAACACACTACTAGGTAGGTGTACCTAATAAACTGGCAAATCAGTGTGTTTTCCTGAGGTTGGCCTGTTAAATTGTGTTGGACAGTCTGGAAAATCAAAAAGGATTTGGCTTCACACTGTTTCTTCTCTTCCATTTGAACTCCTATGCCAAACAGTCATGAGGTTAGTAAAGCGGACACAGAACGTTCAGCTCAGTTCAGTTGAATTTATTTTCAGTAACAACAATGACAGTGAACAAAGTCCCGAGGAAGGGCAACTAATGTGCAGTACAGATTTTTCTATTCTAACCAAATAGTTAGGATAAGCCAGCTGGCAGCTGAGGAGAGGAAAAAATAAATAAATAAATAACTCAAGCTGCAACACACAAAGTAATCCTCTCCAAGTGCAAGCATCCTCCCAGCTCTCTTGTGCATCCTAATGTGATGACAGGGAACTCTGCCTGGTGTCGAAGACCTGGAGTATTCCTGTTGAAACACAGTTGTAGCCTGTTGATGTCCAAGCTGTTGTCCAGTTCATGGACACTGATACAGTTGGTAATGGTAGGCAGTAGTCAGGCCCCAGCCCCAAAACAGTGGTTGTTGGTTGCTGGTTCCTGGTAGCAGGTTGCTGTCAGACATGTGACAAACCTTAGGTAAAAAGAGCAGACATTTGGAACTCTTCCACGTTTCCACGTATGTCTTTCTTCCTCTGTGCTGAGTTCATTTCCAGTGGGCTGGTAAGACTATGTTACTATAAACAGTCATAAAATCACGATAACTTAATCGGTAGCAAAAAGAAAAACGTTCTGCTGATCAGATGGCCTCCTTGCCATCTGTATCTCCATCAAATCAAAAGGCTGGAGATAAACTACATTCATTTTAAAAGTAATAACTGCATGTGTAGAGCAAACTTGAGCAGTTAAGAGATACGATGAGGTAGAAGTTGCCATGAGATACGTTTATGGGCTCGGCTGTGGCGTTCATCTTCAAGTGCAAAGCACAAAAGGTGATCGGCGCACGTTTTTGTGCTGTGAAAGCATGAGGACTTGCCAACTTGGCATTTATTGACCATAAGGTTGTGGCTGACAAGAACAGTGATTGTGGTCAGCACGGAGACTTGGGTGGCACAAAAACTGGACAACCCCAGGAACACGGCAGCTTGTGAGTCAGGGTGACCGAAGGGTTCAGGGAAGAGAGATGTGGACTGTGAAAAGGAAGAACCTCCTGCTTGAGCAGGAGAGGTGTTCATTATTTGGGAAATAGCAACCTGCTGCCAGCTTCTCCGCTTTAAAGGCCGGTCAGGTTGCTAGATAATGCAAAGAAACCATTGCCTGACTGAGTTTAGGAGTGCTGTGCTGTGTCAGGTTGCAAATGCAAGGACCTCTGCTGGTTATTCAGGGAGCTGCACGACAAAAGTGATGAGGTGTGCATTTTTAAACAGGACCCAGCTGTTATTTGCTGTAAAGTAATCCCTCCGCATTCGAATCTAATTTGTCCTTGAAAATGCGTTGGATGCCGAATTTTTCCAATACTGGGCCCCTTCTCCATTACTGAAAAAACTAATAAAGACTATCTGGATGTTCCACAATGCTTCTAGGACAGATGAGACAAAAGCTGAACTTTTTGGCATACATGCACGCCGGTCTGTTTGGGGGCAAAAGGGAGCTGCACACCAACATCAAAACGTTAATGTGACTTTGAAGCAAAGCATCATAGTTTGGGGCTGCTTTGCTGCCTTAGGGCTTGGACAGCTTGCAGTTCTTGAGGGCACAGTAAATTGCAAATTGTAGAAATTTTACAGGAGAATGTCAGGGTAACAAGACAATGATCCAAAATGCAAGAGTAGATTGATAACAGAATAGTTTAAGAAGAAGAAAACTTATGTTTTGGAACAGCCAAGTCAGAGTCCAGACCTTAATCCAACAGAGATGCTGTGGCCTAACCTGAAGAGGGATGCTCCTGCAAGGTATCCCAGAAATGTTGCTAAACCGAAACAGTTCTGTAGACAGGAATGCTCTGAAATTCCTGCTCGGTGCTGCAAAGATGAAGGTTTCCTGGATTTCCATATAGCGAGCAGCGACACTCCCTTTATCCACTTCCATCTCTTGCGCTATTTTGGCTTTGTTTGAGGAACTTTAGCAGCTCTGTGTTTTCCCAGTGCTTATAAGGACACTGAAGAAATGTTAAGAATTTTGATGGACTCTCTGGCCCAATTTTGAAGCCTACACACTTTAATAAACAAAAACCCTACTAGGAATTCATATTGTTATTACCTGCTATTAAAACTGCTGCTATCATCTTGAAAGCTAACAAATGCTCAATCTGAAAAGTCGAGTTAAAATTTAGTCGTAATAACAGAGATTACATGCCAGTAAACTGTACAACATTCGAAATAACAGCAGCTCAGGAGCTCAACAATACCTTGTTCATGAGAAAATAAACAAATGTAATAATTTGGAGCTGCTACTTTCAAAATTTAGAAAACTAGGAAATTTTACCAGGTGAGGCTGTCGCTGCCAAAGCCAAGGGCCTGATATAGTGAGCCTGCTTTATACAGGCATTCTGGGAAAATACAGTGAGCTCCTCACATTTTCTTTTTTAAACTTTCACAGATACTCACTGGAGCCCGGGGTGCCCCTGCCTTGCTTCCCACCACCCAGTCTGCTTCACTAACTGTATTAAATTATATCTTCCTGCTTTCGCCTCATATTCTTCTCTTATACTCACGTCCTTATACAATTTTGCATGGTTTACTAACCAGGCAAACAAACAAAACAATTATTAACATCATTGTGCCTCACAATGGCTGGGTGTGGGTTCAAACCCAACTCAGTCTGTATGGAGTTTGCAAGTTCTAACCACATTCAGGTGGGTTTCCTCTCACAGTCCAAAGACGTGTGTTTCTGGTCAGCAAACCAAAGAAACTTGTGTGATATTGTGTTTCGCTGCTTGGCATATAGGCGAGTGACTGACTGCAGGTAGTGTAATGCTGTAAGCTGCTTTGCATGAAAAGGTGGTTAAAAGCTGTACGGTATTCAGCAAGCGAGGCTTTGGAGAAAAGCATCAGCTAGACAAATAAATGAGCAAGCTGGAGATTTAAAAAAAGACACTGAAGAAAAAAGAAGTTTGGAATTGAGGGTCTGACTTTGGGAAAAAAGTGGATCTTGGGCTGTGGGTTCTAAATGTATGTTGTATACATCATTGTTTGGGGGTGTTTGACTAACTGATTGATTTCTATTTAGTTTGCTGATGTTCTGTGTAAACTGCAAGATTTTTTCCTTCCTGGCTGTTGACGGTTTTGTTTGTGCGTTGTAGCCGAAATGCCATTTTCTTTCGGATTATTTTTCCCCAAACAGTTTTTAACTTTCTCAGCATGAGCAGAACCGATTAAAACATCTGAACGTCCACCGGCCGCTGCGCTTCAGTTACTGTGCGCGCCACCGGACCGTTCAGGCCGAACACATCATTGCCGCATTTCCTTGCCCGTTTACAGTTCATTTACAGTCCATCTGCATGTTTTTCACACATAGAGAAGCATCGTTCTGATCCATTGCTTTGGCCCAACCGCCTGTTAAATAACCAATAGTGTGCAACTCACTGTTTTAGTAAATATACTTTCTAGGGAGCATTTAAACCCAACACAAGGTAAAATTATTCTTACCAAAAAGGTACTTTATGAAATAAATAAAAAAAAAAACACTGAAACCCTTAACCTACTTGCTCTTAAGAGAGGGATATTATATACAAGCAGCCTGAAATAGAATCCAGTCCCTAATTAATGTCCAATTGGAAAACACAGGTGTGCAAGAAGGCCTCCACGGTGCTTGAAGAACGCGGTTTTTGTCTCAGATGCCAGCAAGGAAGCCCACACTGCCCTCTGAAAGTACCTCCAGGTCTGTTTATTTACGCAAAGGAACCTTTACTCTATGGAAATTTATTCTCCCACATCAATCATGACATTTTAGTAATAAGTTATCCAACGGTCCAGCAGCCCACAACTCCTGTGAACCTGCGGAAAACTTCTGGGGGAGCTGAGCTGCGGTGCCGATGAGGGAGCGGCAGAGGTATGCGGGCTCTCAGATCAGCTCCTGGATGTGCAATGTGGGGCAGCATAAAGCGGCCTTCTCCTGCGTCCCTCACAAACAATGAGCGCTCTGTTTCCCCACCCCAGTCACCCCTCTAGAAAGGATCGGGACCCCAGGTCACAGCATGCTGCTTCCTTGTGAGCTACAGGCCTGCTCCATCTGCTTTTCGCCTCTCAGCAAGCTCTTCGCATTTCACCGGCATCCCGTAATTCAGTAAGTGATGTGTTTTCGGTTTTCTAGGGCAGGGGTGCCAGTGCAGATGGTCACAGAGCGAACAGATAAGGGCGACAGCACAGGGATGGGTCTCGAACAGGACAGACGGCGCTACCACTTTGTCTTTGTCAGTCTCTTTCTTCTCAGAGAAATAAGTCAACCACAAAGAAAGCCTTGCTTAGCTGGAAAAATTCAGCTCAGATTGTTTTGCTTTTTTCTTTGTATAAGTATTTTAACATTAAATTAAATATGGCATTTAATTTAGACTGTTATTATGTACACCTATCCAGTGGCACGCTGGGCCTCCTATGGCCTTCATAAAAGTATGAATTTGTCTGGGCACAGATGCTACAAGATACAGGCATGCTGTGCATGACCTTGCTGTACT
Organism: Heterotis niloticus; assembly: GCA_018136845.1. NCBI lineage: Eukaryota > Metazoa > Chordata > Actinopteri > Osteoglossiformes > Osteoglossidae > Heterotis > Heterotis niloticus. Next base: position 34,073,570 of record CM030891.1, read on the forward strand.
GTTGCTGTAAACTGGATGGTCCTTTCCACTTCATCCAAAAGAATGGGTGGGTTGAGATCCAGGGACTGTGCAGGTCACTGAAGCAATGAAAACTTGTGTTCCGGGAACTGTTTAGTGATGCCGAGGGTGACAGCGCATTATCATGTCGATAGTGTCCATCCGAATGTGGATAAACTGCAGGCATAAAGGGATAAATTTGGTCAGCAAGGATTTTTGGATACAACGTGCCATGCAGATATTCTGTGGGGGGGTATCAGGAGCCCCAGCGTGTGCCAGGTAAACAGTCCCCACACCATCATGCTGCCACCACCGGTCTGTGCCGCTGATACCAAACAGGATGCTGAATGCGCTCATGTTGCTTGTGCCAAATTCCGATCCTTCCATCAGCGTGAAGCAAAAGGGCCCTGGTTCACCTGACCAGGCAAACACTGCTCAGCAGCCCAGTTCTAATGCTCCCGATCCCACTGGAGATGCACTTTCACGTTCTTCACTGAGAGCCTCAACACCTGATATAGTCTTCTTCTATAGTAGTCCATCTGAGACAAAGACCAATAAGTGGTGCATTCTGAGATGGTGTTCTGCTCTCCAGCGTTCAATGCGGATGAGATTTAACTGACTGCGGCTCATGTGTTTGCTGCACAACTCTCATCATTCTCCTTCGACCCCTGGCTTTTCCACAGGTTTGCCGATTTTTGATAAACTGTTAAAACGGTTGTGCATGAAAAGCCCAAGAACACAGCTTTTTAGGGACATAAGAACCAGCACTTCTGGAGTCATTTCATATTCAGTCACCAGCATCACACTTTTTCCACTTCAATACCCAGCATGTGATACTAGAAATGCTGCCTTTGTAAAGTTTAATGCATTTCATAGAAAATGAAAATCACAGCCATAAGATTCTGTCTAAAGGTTTGTGAGATGGACTGAAACACAGCATGAGACCCTGGTTTGCAGACAAGGCCAATAAATGACAAAATGCCAATAAAAATGAAATAGCAATTATAGTATTAAGAATGTTGATAAAAAATAAGTTACTGTGGATTTGAATAGCAAATAAATAAAATGGATCCCCTGTGTGAGGATTCCTGATGACCCGAGGACACTGAAATATTAGAGCATTCTTCTCCTCCTGGAATGCGATCACCATGAATTTTGGAACTCACAAATACTCCCTCTTTAAATTGAAATATTTGCATGTTTGTGATCGGTGAGAACTGCCCTTTCCTGTGAAAGATATCATAGTAAAAGATTTCAGAGTAACGCAGACCTAGAACAGTGATTCCCTGCCACTGACTCTGAATTCCCAGCCAAGTGGGCTTTGTCACTGTGTGTGGGCCCTCACAGGAAATTAAGAAGCCTTCAGTTCTTTGTGAATATTTGTATACATATTAACTAGGACCGTTTTTAATAAGAGAAACAAGAGGATGTGTGTGTTTTTGTATTATGTGTCGCTAACTCATACGGGGTAGCTGGAGAAGCTCATATATATCTGATATTTAATATATTTACATTCATATATAATTTTCATACATATTAGCTGCACGTGGGACCAAGCACAGTCATTTTGTCAGCACTCCACTTTGCATATCACTTATAATCTCAGACTTGCTTGTTGAAGTAAAATTGAGCTAAATTGGTAGCCCCAACCACCTCTGCGCTCTGGAACACCCACCTGGTCCCCCCGGCAGAGCTGTACAGGAAATGTGAGGTCAGAAATTCAGTTTAGAGTAAGGCCACCAGTAGGTTCATCTCCAGGCATCAAGTGTCCACACATTCCAGGCCTTGGTTTGCACAGATGGTTCTCATATCATGAGCTTAAAATGCACATTTCCCCAACATGGAGGAAGAGGAGGCAATATGAGTTTCATTATTCTTTAACTGAGCAGCTCTACGCCACTGTATATTTATGCATGTCTTTCATTTGCAGTGTCTATCGGGTGTTCAATTTTAAGAGGATTAGATAATTGTACATTTAACTGCCATGAGATTAGCAAGAAATATTAACATCAGAAAGAAAAATGTAGAAAAGAACTGGGTTCTCATGATGAAAAATGCACTTCTGCATGTGAAAATGCAAGGGAGCTGCCAGCGTGTTGTCTACAGAAATGAAGTCTTCAAGTGCATGCAAAAAAGTTCTCACTTTCTATCAACCCGATTCTCCTCTTCCAAAGTTCTGCCAGTCCAGAGTCTATCCTGGAAACATAGGGCATGGTGGGGGGTGGATGCCCTAGGTCCCAGGTGGAAATGCAGCGCAGTAGAGCTAAAGAGTTGATTGTTTCCTGGGGAAAAGCGAGCTGAATTTTGCAGAACCTAAAAGGTGGAGACAAATGAAATATTTATTCAGGCTCTCTTTCCAGCACGTGTGTGCCGCTGCCATCAAGTACCTCTGCTACTGTATGTATGTACATTAAGCATAGCTGCATTATCTTACCTGTGACAGGAAGGTGGTTTTGCTTTGTTTTGCTTTGTCTTCACTATTTTTTCAGCCCACCTCCTTCACCTTGATTATGAACAGAAGACGCAAGAGGCCGGACCGTGGGAATTCAAGCGACAATTTTGGTCAACACATCTACACACTGTGCCATACAGAGCACACCCACACCTGCTAAGCTTTCGAACCCAGTGAGTACGTACATGGGTTGTGATCCTCCCCTCAGTGGTTAAGATACCAGACTGCTTGCCCACATGCAGCAGCAGTGCATTATGGGAGAGCCCCAGCCAACGCCTTCACTGCTTGATGTGTCAGTTTTCGATAGCAGTGAAGTTGGGATGAGGGCTATCGTTTCACCCAACTTTTGGGGATTTTGGCTGCATATGGACCCCCCCTTCAGGTATCAGTTAATTTTGTCACTACATTCTCATTGCACAACAGTTGCAGGCACCCCCCCCCCCCCACACACACACACACACACACATACTGTAGGCAGTGCAGTCATAAACTCAGCTGAAATGCACTTTGGACAGTGTGTGGAAATGAGAATACATTGAAAAGACCTTCATAAATGTGTGGAGAACAAATTCCTCACACACTGAGCCTCAGTGGAACCCATGTCTGCCAGGTTCTCTCATCCTTTTTATCCCACTACACCACCGAAAATGTATTTTTCATTTAATTTGTCACTCATCTATTCATTATCTTTAACTGCTTGGCCGCCTCCACCCCACCAACAGGCCACACAAACTATCTATCTATCTATCTATCTATCTATCTATCTATCTATCTATCTATCTATTATTATTATTATTATTATTATTATTATTATTATTATTATTATTATTATTATTATTATTTTGTCCTGGTGTAGGTCGCGGGAGTATGGGGCCTCATGGAATCGCTGGGCCCTGGGACTGGAGGTCATACATGCGTGGGACGTAAGTTCATCACAGTGCTGCCACACACATTGCAAGCTGACATTTTTGTGACCTGCTGTCATCATTGGACTCTGGGCAGTAAGGTGAGCTCTACATCTAAAAGTCAAAGAGGATCATGTGGAGGCATGTAAGTCAATTAATCACCACCAATGAGCTGGAACGCGGCAGTAAGCTGCTCCAAATGTCCAGTTCCTGCATGGTGCCCGCAAAGGCAGAACAGAGCAGAAGGAGGAGCAGAGGGGGAGCGGGAGAGATGGGGAGATGGAAAACTTCAAACCCACATCATGAGGTCAGATTCTTATGTTTTTTGTGCTCCTCCATTTACTAGGCCTACATACAGGGTGTAGCCTTATAGTCCAGAGTCCAGTAATTCCAGAATAGACGGCAGGGACACTGACCGGAATAAGTAGTTAAGGATAATAGATGGACAAATGGATGAACGGATGGATGGATGGATGGATGGTTGGATGGATGGATGGATGGATTTACAAACATAGGAGCAGTGGCAGAAAAAAAATGTAATTTTTTAAAATGTACTGTTGATTTGAGCCATTAAATGAAAGATGTTCTACATCCCTTGTATATTTAGTGTATTTATTTACATTTTGTCCTCATGAAAGTTAATGTGGGAGAATTTGAGAGAATCTTACGTGAATTTGAGTTTGTCACACGTGTTCCTGTCCCTACTGTTGTCCACAGAAAATCAGCATTGGCCCAAGACACCCAAAAAAGGTATCAGCAAGAGAGAAGAATGAAGAAAAAAACAAGCCTATGTTTGGGGGTGAGTGTGTGAAAGGATTTGTGTGTTTGCATTGTGTGTGGATTAGTGTGTTTGCATTGAGAGAATAATAGTGAGAGTTTATGCAACACTTTGTTGTTCCTCAGTTATGGTTCAACATGATATTTACTCAAGTACTTTAAATACTGCATCCCCAGGCCTTTGAATAAATAAATAAAACTTTTTTGTGAAAACTGATAGATTATTCAATACAGAAAAAAGATGCTAAACTGTACTGAAACCTAATTCATGTCCAAACACTGCTAGAAATTACAAGACAAAGATTACTTTACCTCGCCTGTAACCGCCTGCTTCAGTCCTGTAATAAAGGTAACGGCCCTGTGTTTGTATGCGTAAGCCTACGTTTTCAAACAACCGCGAGTAAAGCGTCTTCTGTACGCCCACCGGACCCGGGCGAGCCGTCAGCTAATCTCTGAATACCTCTGTTTGCCGTATGGTGACAGGTTTACTGCCCTCTTTTCGGGACACAGAGCTACAGATCGCGAAAAGATTTGAGGTCGGTTTGCATGTGAAGAAAGGGAGGCCTCCAGCTGAGTGACGGCTGCTGAACGCGTGTCTCCGTGCATCTTCTGAACCTGGGACTGGACTTGGACGGGTGAGACATGATGATGAGGAGCAACCCCGTGGTGCATGCTGGCAGCTTGATGACAGGGGGGTAAGTCTGGGTACTTCACACGTATCCGAGCCCACACGTAGGGCTTACGTCTGCTGCCCCGGCCACGCTCTGCCCTTAGGCAGCTCCTGTATGTTTTACACTCGTGTCTGTTCTGGGTTAGCGGGCGCACAGCATTGCAGGAGCTCATGTGCGTTGAAAGCTCGCCATTGGAATGTGACACAGTTAGACTTTGTCTCTCAGAGCCAAGTCCCTTTCCCTTATTCTCTCACTCAGTGTGCTGACCTTTGGGTGAGGTAAACTGCCTATGATGACGGAGATGTGCAATGGCTTTATTAATTTATTTGTTTTTTCTTTTTTTTTTTTTGGAAAGGTGGGTCGACCTAGACTTCCAGGAAAAATAACGTACGTACACATAGGCCACATATTCTTTTCTCACCCAGCCTTCTCCTGTGGGTGGTATCTTTCTTCAGACTTGGTCCTCCTGCCAGAGGCCTGGGAGTCTGAGGTACAGTGCAGTATTTTTGCTGTTTCTTGGACTGTGTTTTTCAGCACTGACGCTCGTGTTGTCATTTCTGGGATATGAAGGAGCTGCTCTTCCACATTAGGGATCCTGATCCTAAGTGCTCCTTTCAGCAATGGGACCACCTTGGTTTTCACCTTCCACATTCCCTTCAGTTCCTTCTCTTAATCCCTGGTATTTCTGCAGCTTCCTATATTGCTTCTTCCGGAAGTTTCTATCACTTGGAATCACCACATCTATCATCTCTGCTGGTTTCTCCTCCTTATCTATTAACACTGTTTTCGGTTAGTTATCCATTACCTGTTTATCTGTCTTCAATGTGGAAGTCCCACAGGATCTTGGCTCTGTTGTTCTCCACCACTCTGTCGAACACCCCATTTAGACTTTGGGTATTCAGGCCACATTCCTTGCAGATGTTCCTGTATCTGATCCCTGCTACCTGGTTGTTCCTCTCAGTATCTGCTATCCCTGCCTGCATCCTGTAGCCACTACCAAGTGCTGGATTGTCTCTGGGGTGTCTGCACCTGGGGTCTTAGCTGATGTGGTACTGCTGCACCTGGGGTTCTGCTTGATGTGGTACCTCTGTTTCTGCTGACCTGGTGCTGAGAACTTGTTCTGTTGCTGCCATGATTAGTGCCTGTCCACTGTCCTGCCTTTTCCAGCCAAGATCTCCTCATCTGTTGGTCATACAATCCATGGAGGGGCTCATCCTGCCATGGTGGCTCCTTTGCCTTCCTACTATTCACATCTTATATCTGTTTCACATGTTCCCCTAGCAATTCATTTTTCTGGGAGCATTGCTTGGATGTATTTTTGAATGCTTTCTATCTCATTCATCACACTTTCCATGCTTAGCTTTCTGCTGATGTACAGTCTTTGGGTGTTGGATTTTGGATCCAAAGTGAAGGTTCTTTTCATTGTCATGATTTTTTTCAGCATGATGTCTGCAGCTTCCATTTCCTTTCTTGGTATTTTAACTATGGCAGCTGGGTATCTGATGGCTGGCAGGACTTATGTGTTGACAACTCTGATCTTCTCCTTCCTTGGGTTAGCCAGTCAGGGTGAAGCTTCTTGTTAGCAGTTGATTCATTGGTGCAGCTTGGCATGTCTCTTAGCCACAATGCATTGGTGTTGGCTACTTCCCTGTGCTCTTCTGTTTCAGCTGTTGGTGCACTGCTCTCTCTCTAGGAGGCTGTGTTTATCTTGAGGATAGTTGGTTTTTTTGGTTTTTAGCATTACTGCTGTTGCAGCAAATACTAGGTTGTTAGTTTCAGTTATGGTGGAAGAGGTGGATTGTGGGTGCTTTTGCATTCATATCTTCTAGCATGCTGTCTGATGGTAGCTTGTACTTAGCTTCGTAGCAAAATGTCTGGCTCCTCCTGTTTGAGCCAGTATGACCATCTTGGTTCTTGGTGTTGTATCTTATTTACTGCTCTTAAGACATGGGGGGTGGGGGGGTGGTAGCTCTGGACAGGGAATGAAACCCCACTTTCCACACATGCTATCCAGTTGTCCTATATGTTTTTTCTGTGGAAAACTTTAGTATACATTGCTTCTCCAGTGCATGCACTTTACATACTGCTAAAGTGTTCTTAACCTGATCTTCTGTCTCCTGTGTAAGGATTCTGTCTCATGTTTATATATCGCCACCATGGTATGCTTGGACATGTACCTCTTTGGCAGCTGTTTCTTTTTCAGTTTCCAGCAGTGTTGAGAATTTCAGTCAGTTCAGTGGCATGGGGTTTTATGAAGAGTCCCTAGGGGTGTTTAATTGCTCCTGGTACCATATCCATCCACCCTGTCCACCTTTGTCACCCTGACCTTGCTTCTGCAGGTAATGCTAAGTGGGCGAAGACACCTGCAGACAATTTTGCCTTGTGGTTCAAAAATAGCAGCATTTATATTCAGATTATACCCTACACATGGGAGTAAGGTCCTGATATTTGAGCCATAAAAAAGACAAACAGCCACAAAGATTTGTATATGACCAGAAGAAATCTTGTTGAGGGCTGTCAACGATCCAGTGAATCCTGCTGTACAATATTTTTAAGCACATCTGGTTATACTGTAGCCTGATGCCTCTCAAACTTGGCCACCATGACCATGACTCACTTATTATACAAAGAGATACATCTGGGAATGTGTTGGTCTGCATGTAAACCTGAGTTAAGGTTTACAGCTCTGTTGTATCCTGCATGGGCCTTGATTTAGACATAGTTTTGTAGCCTGTTTTTGGTCAGGGTTCAGACTGAGACATGAGATGGCATCAAGATGTGAGTTTAGAATTAGACATTTGTATTGGTTTGGATTTGAATTTGAGCCTTCAACATGCCAACTTCCTCATAGCCTCATATTTTTCAAGATCCGTTTGAAAACTGTAGGTGTTACAGCCTTTTATTACAGGCCCTCAAAAGTACAGAATAAATTATCAGCTGATGTCAAAGATGTCTCTTCTGTCTCAATGATTAAATACAGGTGGAGGGCACATGACTTTAAATATATTTTTTCATTATTTAGTATTGAGCTCTTCACCAATTCTCTTTTTTGTATGTATTTCTTAGGGCACCACACCTGAGATGTCATTGGAAGTACCTGGACACTAATATATGCCTTATTCTGCATCACCCAGATGGACTGAAGAAGAGGCAGCCCACACAGGTCCACTGTAAGGCAGCACTTTGCCCAGGGACGTGAGGGCAGGCATACTTGGAAACCCATAGTATTCTTCCATAGGCTTGGAATTTTCTTTTTCCTATCCCCAGTGGTTTATACTTGGGACAGTACATTACCAAACTGCATTTTATGTTTACTGTCTCTGTGTTTTTTTTTTTTTTTGATAGAGCCAAAGGGAACTGCAACAAATAAGTGTAAGAAATTAGAAAACGGACAGAAAAATTCACTGCCCAATAGTTGGCATTTTTCGGCTAAAGCGTATCCTGTTCACTGCCCTTTTCCCTTGAAATTGAATAGAAGTCTAAAGCATTACTTACTGTACACGGTCACTTATCTGATTGTTTATTTCATTACATCCATCCATCCATCCATCCATCCATCCATCCATCCATCCATCCATCCCTATCTGTTACTGGTTATCCTGGTTTGCAGCAGTCCAGAGCCTATCCCAGAGTCACTATATGTGAACCCAGTGTATGTATGTATGCTTGCATTTGTGCTGCAGTCTTAGTCATGCATTGCAAGACTTTCCTTTGAAACACAACAATGTTAGTTTTTTGTTTCTCTACCGTGTTAAATATCCTTGCTATGTGTGATTATTAAAGAGAACAATGAGCAAAAATGCAGGCCCAGGAGAAGTTCCAAGTAAAGGAGTTCAGTGTCCTACGAGGAGTTGACAGGTACACCCACTTTAGTGGTGTGAAGGACACGGGTGGGGGTGGCAGGTTTAGAGTCAATGAGAACAGGAGCAGGGCCAAGTGGCCATTTTTTCTTCATCAGAACCCAGGCCCCATAGCTGGGCTCAGATCTTACATGCACAAATCCTGATGGGGATCTGGATGCAATAATGCCTCATTTGCCACGTCTGGAACATATTGACCAGATGAAGGTAATGAACTCTTGCCCGGCCAGCAGTGCTGGCTGTGAAGGCTACATGTTCAAGCCTTTAGTCATCTGCACTTTAACCCCTTCTTATTTTGCGAGCCAGTTGGCCACCAAGCTTCAAATTCAACCACACTCCCTCTCTGCAGGTAACTGGAACATCTGCACTAGCTTTCCTCAAGGCCATCCTAGCAGGTGCACTGGCATTGCTTTCTGCAGTCATTGGCATTAAATTCTATCAGTAATAAATATGTACCTGTCAATTCCTTGTGGATGACTGAACTTCTTTACTTGGAACTTCTCCTGGCCCTGCCTTTTTGCTCATTGTCCTCTTTAATACTCACACATACTGTAGCAAGGATACTTAACACGAGGAACAAATCCCAGTTGCACATTTGTCAACAAGACGTGCCTGCATTTCTCAGATACAAATAGACTTCAATTTGTCACCTGTTTCCATTCATTAAGACATGATGACTTTAACACTGATTTAAAATAAAATTGGTTGAAAGTTGTATCAAGTAGTATTGATGTCCCTGAACTGTTTCTGTATCGAACTACTTTAATAAAACATCTAGCTATCCAAGTTTAAAAATGTATAGGACAACAACAACAACAACAATAACAATAATAATAGTCATTTTGTTTTTTTCGCTGTACACAACAGGAAGCACCTTTCCATCATGAGCACACAGCTGCCATTGATAACACATGGCGCCTTTCATGAGAGGGAGATATTTAGTGGTTAAAGGCTGAGGGTCACATTTTCTTCAGTGCTCTGAAGCCCGCAAGAACTAGAGTGAATGATGCCGATAAATCAACGTGTGATATTTTTCACTGAAGGGAAACAGCTTGACAGATTGCAGCTAATTTTGGATTATCACCTTTCAGAAGAAATGGATCCGGCCTGTAGCTGGAGGTGGTTTACGGTTCTGAGGTCAGAACATTTGAAGAAGAGCAACAAACACATGGTGTAATTGAGATCAACTGCTTTCCCCCCTATGGTTGGGAACAGCATGACGTTCACATTTATGAAGCAGTAGCAATGGCTGCAGTGAGACCAAAAGGATGGTAAAACCTAAAGCTCAAATGACCTAGAATTTAGGGTGGAAGCCAGCACAGTAATCGCTTTCTGAGGATTTGGTACTTTTCACATGCTTGCTTGTTCAGACTTTAATTGTTCACTGCATGTGCAGAACTTTCTTGAATTTACATAATTCACAACATTTATTTCAGAATTATTTATATGTGGCATTTATACAAGTTGTAATAAAACTATTCTAATTTATTTATTCCCTACTCAATTATAATTCATGTTTTTTCATAACTTAAAAAAGTATTCTGATGTTTTTAGATCAATTATCAAGTAACCGGCGACTATCCAGGACATTCCTTTTTTTGAGAAATAATAGTAAATCTGTGTTGAGCCGAACTCCCACTGTGCTCAGCTGCGCTCCTGACTGTGAGGTCTGACTACCGAAACAGGTCATACACTTATGTGGCCATAAAGGCTAAGGAACTGCCCACAGATCTTTTAAATGAAGTTGCAGATCCTCCCTGGACCACAGCTGAACCTCCTGTCTCAAAACAGTAACAAAGGCACAACCTAGAGGACAGAAGCCAGAGTAACGTGTCTTACCAAACCGAGCACTCGGACGAGAAGCGACCCGACAACCCTCTGCAACGTTAACATATCGAGGCGACCCTGTTTCTAGTTCCATAGTTCACGCTCGTACAGATGTCTGCTGTTCATAAGGTTCACAGTGTGATCAGACATTCTGGGCGTTCATGCAGAGCTGCCGCTTGGAAGAATTCTGGGAAAGCGGGCGCGGTGCTGCCTACCGTAGAAGGGTGTTGGGTGGCAAGGAGTGACAAGCAGGGTGTTGCTAGCCATTGCTAAATGTGTTTTCTGTACTCCCTTTGTTTCTGAGAAGGCAAATAATTTGGCACTTTTTTATTAATCAGTCAACATGTTTATTAATTCAAATATTAATATTTAAGCAAAAAAACAATTTAATTGGGAAGGTGGTGTCATTTCTTTCGTGGCAGTTTCATGACTCTGTCTTCCCAAGAGTACATCAGCTCACCCAGCATGTGAGAACGACCCATGGAAGATCTGCACCCCCCACCCCCCTAGAGGCAGCACCGCCGATCACCGAACACCCCTATGGCACGTTTTCATCCAATGAAGACATTTTGAAAACAACTGCGTGGTCCAGACACGGAGAGGCATCTGCCAAACCCCGCGTTACATACGTGCTGGATTTTTTGGCACTAAATGTGTCCCATTTCTGGGAAATAGTGAGCGGTGAACTGCGAAACACCAGCTTGCGTTTGTAATTTAAACACGCAAATAGGTGGTTTGGATGGGTGTGTTGAGGGCCAAAGTAGCGGCATGGCAGCGGACAGGAAGAAAAAGCCCGCTGTATAAATTTACAGCCCTGCTTCTCTCAGTGTCTCAGGCCACACAGCAAGTCAGGACCTCTGTGGGGTTGGTCTAGGAAGGAGCTGAGGGAACATTAGCACTGTAAGGGGGAGGGGGTTGGAAATTGGATTGGGGGGGCCAGCTTTAGCAGAGCTCAGCCCCCTCCATGGTTTTCCTCTCGGTGTGGGGTCCATGCCTCAGCTCCTTCATGTTCTCCTTCTTGGACCTTGGTTGAACCCCCAGCATCCCCCCTCTACTGCTCCCTGATGACTTGAAGGCCCGGTCCAGATTGGTGGGAAAGAGTGAGATTCGCTTAACTATTAATACCACAGCTTCCCTGCTGGCTCTCAGAGGAAGGTCCTGGCAGGAAGGTCCCAGAATGGTCTGCTGGGGACAGCCCTGCCATTTAACCCCTCAACACCCAGCCCCCCAAATAATGTCAAGATCGGGCGCTCGCAAGTTCACTCAAGCAAAAGTGTTTGGGAATTTTTCTGTGTGCAAGCCCCCCCCCAGGTGGTGCTTTAAAAGCATTAATAAACATGATGTAGTTCTTACCAAAACTGCTTGGACAAAGAGGAAGGGTTTTCTTTCTATCTCGCTTTATATCTGCCTCTCTTTAAAATCCCTCGCTGTCTCGCTCATTCTCACAAACCGCTTACGCTGCTCAGGGTCTTGGTAGCTCCAAGTCTGCTCTCAAACCAGTTGGTGTTGTGCAAGGAGGGATGCTTGTCTATGGTGGGGCAGCCATACAGACACACGCTCGGCTTTCACCTGAAACTGCGGTTGGACTGTGGAACCAGAACGGCGTGCCTGAAGGAAACCCACGCAGTCCGTGCTGTCTGCTGCACCACCATGCATCCCTCTTTAAAAATATCAAAGTTAAAAAATGTGCATTGCTAGATCTTATTATTTAAAAAGAGGGAAAATGATACTGCAGTTTTCTGCTGACACGTCGTTCCTGACTATTTCATACCGTTGCCTTTTGACGCTTTTGTCCATTTGCTTCAAAGTTGTACTTTTTATCTGTAGACCCCGTGAGAGTTGTTAACAGACTCAGTAAGAGAATGTGTCGTCACAATTGTGCATTGGGCTAAAACCAGCAAAACGAATTAAAATGAATCTGATCTGTACGCGAGCCGTTCCTTCGCATGACCTTGTTGCGTTCCGCCCGCTAAAGCATACCCGCTCCACGAAAAAAGGAGGAATATTTCTTCTGCTCTTTCTGCAGCTTCACATAAGAAGAAGGAGCGGCTTTTGATGCCTGTGCTGCGATGGTGTGTGAACATTCTGGAAAGTCCCCGGTTAATCTTGGATCAGACACCAGATCAGCGTTCGCGAGGAGGAGACATTTTTCTCGGTTCATAAGGCCAGCTGCACGCTGGTTGAGCGAACAGCCAGAATGCACGCTCGCGCTCGACAGGGATTTTTCACTAATCAAAAGGTAATTTGCTCGCTTTGGCCTCTTGCAAATGAAATCAGACCCAAAGAGCAGAATTTATGATGTGCCTGCCAGCATTTCTATGGTGCAAATCTCCCAGTAACATGCACTCCAGGCCTCCCCCCTGCCCACAGCTGGCTCCCATTACAGCCCTGTACAGTAGCCATTCTTTTCCAGACCAGCCCCCCCCCCCAAAGGCTATTAGACATGTAACCAGTGGGGGGGGGGGGTGTCTTACAAAATTATATGACACCGGTGTCCCTTTAACTTGAAAAAGGTGACATTTTGGACCAAGACAACAAATCAAATCTAATCCAAGCTGTTTGTGCGATGAATAAAACAAGCAGGGTTTCTAAAATGGTTAAAAAATGACAATAGAAATAAATGTGGACATTCTGTCGATTAAGAAAAAGAATTTGTCCTTTATTTTGCCCTCCATTGTTCCTCTGTAAGGCTGAGTCACGGTGTCTCCTAAAAATGGCAGGTACTGTATTTCCTCACAGGAGGAGCTGACACATCACGGCTTTACTCTACCACTTTATTTTCCTTGACTTTTCGTGTCGGGCTTTAAAAACATAAGAATGTTACACCTGATCACATTTTGCAGCTCTTTTATGGCCTGCTTAACAGTGACAGACCCTGCAGTGCTAAAAGATGCTTCAACTCATAGCCACGTGGTCACTTCGCAGTTAATGTTGCCCAAAACGAGTGCTACGATGATTCTGCACGGTGTCGTGAGAAAATGTTATTAAAACAGAGGAAAAGAGATGGTCTTGCCGGGAATAAATTGCAGGGAATAAGTGAAGTCATGTGAAGGCTCCAGTTGTGACTGCTGCAGCTGAAGGGAGAAGCAGGACAGTAGAAGATGGAGAACAGTGGGAAGCTATGAGGTGATGATAACAGGGCTGCATCTGCTCCTCCTGGAGATAAAACCCCTCTCCACCCTTATCAGCGGGGTCAAAACTCAATTGAAGATTAAATCCTATCAGTCCGATGCATAAAAAAAAAAAGTATTTTATGTTTATTTATTAGTTATGTTTTCAAATCTGCCAATGTTTTGACACCCAGCAAAAAACCCTAACAGCAACTTGCAGCAATGAGAATAGTCAGCAGGTAAGGACTGAAGATGTACGCTTTATTAAAATATAAATCTTATAATAAATATATGATATATTAATACTTGGATTAATGAACGCTCAAATGTAATTGAACTGACTCATCAGCGGCCTAATGTGAAGCCACCCATTTAACTTGAATGCAATATACTTATTATGACAAAACTGGTTCTGCACCACAGTATAAATCCATCATTCATGGTTTTAACTGTTTTCTTTTGCACTTCTGAACTTCATCACAGAGAATTCAAACTGCAGCAACGTAAACTAATATTAGTAGCAAACATTAATACAGGAATAAAAGAAGTCCGTGCAGGAGGTCAGAGGAGATTATTTAATTTTTCATTAGTATCATTGGTAGCTGTTCTGGTGCTGTCCCGGTCAGAAAGCGGGAAGGCAAATAGTTAAAATGTGTTATTTAATTACCAAAACTGTATTCCCCTTAAAGAAGTGCATTAAGTACTTAAGTATTGTTAGTGTCAAACAGGCAGACGTGGCAGAGAGTGACGCATTAGTTGGCATCCAGTAGAAAGGAGGAAAGCAGAAAAGTAATAGCAGAATATAGTATATTATATTTTATTAGCCTTTTGTTAATAATGTGTCCAGTGCTCTGTGTGTGTGTGTGTGTGTGTGTGTGTGTGTGTGTGTGTGTGTGTGTGTGTTTGACTAAGGTAAGAAGTACCTATATGCCCAAATTCCAGGTCTACAGCTTGAAAAATTAAAGGACAAACAGACAGGTTTCTACTGCTCTTACAGCCTATATCTTGTCAGATCTTAAACACTAGTTTAGATGATTTATTGTTTGGTTGAATGATTTATGAATGGTTTATGGCCACCTCTGGCAGCAAACAGAGCTGTTTTTGGAACAGAACTTTAATATCAGTTCATTTCAAAATTAAAAATGTATTTAGGCCTGTAGAAAGGTAAAAATGAGGTTCTTGTGTTGTATGTTATTTAGGAACTTGAACCAGTTTACTGCAGAAATTTAGAGAACAAAACAACAAATAAAACACTGAACAGTTTTAGATGTGCAGCTGCAAGGTTTGGTCATGTTTCCAAGGCCAGTGAAATGACTACTTACACCACAGCTCTCCTAACTAAAGTACAAGCCTGGAGTCACTTGAGCCATGAAGCCAGAAATTCCAGCTGTCCATCTCCAAAGGTTTCTAGTTTGGTGTTGCATTTCACAGGCCTCTCACCTTGACCTAATGGAAGGAGATCCACTGTCCCCTGCAGGGTCACTCTTCCATGTTACCAGCACATGTGTCGCTCTCGAGTTACACCCTTCTCTCCTTGTTGCCGAACAGACCCCACATGACCTTGGTCATCCCTGGCCTCAACCACTCAAGACATCATGTTGTATTCTGTAGAGTAGCTTCATTTGCTCCATTCAGCTCTTTGCTGATCCCCAAACTCCGGCATCACCACCAAATTAAATTTTCCTTGTGAGCAACTCTGTGACTCAGAGCCACTTGGCTTGCGCACTCTTGTACTTATACAGTATATCTACTATGGACAGTATGCATATATACAGGAAATATGTCATTGCTGATAGCCAGCCGTTCGTCATTGGTGCGTCTGGTGTAAAGATGGAGGTGGTGCTAAGGGAAGTGTGGCGGCAGCCATGGGAAAACCTTTACTGCTTATTGTCACGTCTGCACATGACAACAGTTGTTTTGTAACTGTCGTTCTGCATTAGGATACGCTGGATTATAGTTGTTTGCAAAGATCTGTGAGTCCATTTCTGTGAGATGCACAGCAAAGGGAAGAATTAATCCCCCGCGGCCACGTGTTAATTGTGTAATACAACTCTTGTGAGAACAACTAACACTGTGAGATGTGTGAAGATGGTTGCTGGTTGTATGTGAGTGGGGCTCTGCCAACGTGTTGCTTAGTCAGTAGTGTTGGAACAGTCCCCTTAAGCAATGGGCTACGACACAAACACACACACACACACACACACGCACACACACTATGAATAATTTAAAGTGACCAGTTAACCGGAAGAACATGTCTTTGGATTATGGGAGGAAACCAGAGCACCTAGAGGAAACACACACAGACATAGGGAGAACATGCAGACTCTACAAAGACTGACCCGCATCAACCAGCCCAGGTGCTGTGGGGCAACAGCACTTCTCCCTGAACCACCCCATATATAAGTACACTTTAATTTGTAAATCAAAAAAGCTCATCTACTTTAACAGTTAAACTCTACTCTATTGCTGATGTTAATAGTGGGTTAGAATAAAACGTGAACTTCACCCAGGATGTCTCATTTCTCCAACTCGGAGGTTATTTAACGCAAACAAGCAGTCAGTTGAGAAGTCCACCATCCGGTTTAGCGTGGCCTGCAGACCGGTGTGTGTCCGACAGGCAATGTTTTGTATATAGCTTGATTATTATCTGCTACAGAAATTGTTCCCATCTGGTCTATTCGTGGCTCATGCATGGTTGCATAGTTTATGTATGAAAACTGTCGGAATGTGAACAATTACCTCTTTCACTTACCCACATATCCTAATAGAGCTTTAAAAGTTTTGCTGAGCCCTAAAAAGCTTTGCTGGGTACGATTTATGAGTAGCTGGGCTTTCCCAAAGTCACCCATCTCCCTGATGTCAATAGACAGTGCAGTTGCTTCTGTGCTCTACTTACTGTTTTATAAGTATATCGAGTAACAATATTTGCACAGTTGGTAAACTGAGCATCTTCTAAGGTGCCAACCAGCCTAAAAATATAAAGACAATAGAGTCTGTACATAAGGGTCTATATTTCGTTTTATGGTCAGTGTAGAGTAAATCAGACAAACGTGCTATTATTTATTTTTCACAATTTCTGTTAGCAAAGTAGCATCCAAATATTACCTTCTTCGGTAATTAAATCCTTTGACTGTAAGTCTATGAGATGAGAATGCTGCCACTGTTGCTGTCTTTGTTACTTTTCTGGTTCCCCCTTTATGATCAAGCACCTTGCTGGTGATGTAACATTTTGGCAAGTTTGTTGCGACAGAAAGTTTAAGTAAAACTGCAGTACAGTAATCTCTCACTGTATACTGTATAACCGATACTTTACAGTGTTCTGTGTTGCCAGCGTTTTTTTGGCCGTAATGACTTTTAAGGTAGGCTAGGCTAGGCTATGATGTTCGGCAGGTGTTATAGCGTGGGTTGGTGGAAGCAATCGTGAGACACCACAGTAATAAGTTTAAGTTCCTTTAAACTCTTTACTGAATGTTGTTTCCGACACAGAGTGTTGCCATTAGCCGGGAGCTAGCGCTAAACATTAGCGATTGGCAATAAACAAAAACAGAAAATTCCGTCATTCAAAATAAAGAAAATACAAGGTCTTAGCAAGACAGTGGTTGCAGGATAGTTCCCAAGGGGCAGTGGAAACTGAGCACTTACAGGAAGTCCAGGTAGGAGATAAATCCTGTCAACGATTGGTTCCTATGCCAGTCAATCAATCAGCGGGGCGGATGCCTATGTTCTGTTGCTGAAGTGGCCACAGGCCTGATAGTAGGTTAAGCGGATTAAATGTGTTTTCAACTTATGATGTTTTTCACTTACAATGGGTTTGTTGGAACGGAACCTCATCATAAATTGGGCATCATCTGTATATTTGAATCTGTGTTATTGTGGACATATTATCAAGTGGTTTTGCTCTGTACAGTATTACCGGACCCATTTTTTCAGTTCTATAGGATGTACAGAACTGTACCTGGTTTCAGTCAGTGGTGCCCTATTCAGTCCTGAGAAGCAGTTTAACCAGGATTTGGCCCTGGATTACAAGCTGTAGTGTGAAAACCTTTACGTTGTCTTTAGTTGGTGTGTCTCACATAGACTCTCATATTTCCGAACAATGTTTCTGGTCTGTCTGGTAAAATTTTTCCTTTAATACTGTGCCCAGAAATTGATACGGTACTCAGTCTGCTAACATCTCTGCAGCTGTCTGTTAATATGTCTAATGTTTACATTTCATTAAACTTTAACCAGGCTCACTGCTTGCCTGAAAAATTCCCAAAACGTATTTCATGTGTCTCTGTTAATGCAGGTTCCAGAAATAATTATGAACAACGTCAGTTTCAGCTTAGAAGATATTAAGAATTGTATGTGGTAACTCAGTTTTTCTGGAGAAGGATGCTAGGGATGGAGCTGCCAGGCAAGAGGAAGAGAGGAAGGCCCAAGAGGAGATTTATGGATGTGGTGAAGGAGGACATGCAGGTGGTTTGTGTGACAGAGAAAGATGCAGAGGACAGGAAGAAGTGGAAACAATTGATCCGCTGTGGCGACCCCTAACGGGAGCAGCCGAAAGAAGAAGAAGAAGAAAAAGAAGAAGAAGAAGAAGAATGTGGTAACTCAGTTTGCCTGGGCCCCCTTCAGCAACACAGAAATGGTCATTTCCAGCTTTAATGTGCATTCAGGTGCTGCTATAGAAGTAAATGCCAGACAATGTTTTCACCATACTTATGGATCTGAATGATGCACCTTGTCACTGCTGCTGCTGTTTTCATTTCCTCTGGGTGTCACATTTAATTTCCTCTGGGGGGGGGGGGCATACATAAATATTACTCGATTTAGTTTTTTCTTTTTATTGTTAATGAGCAAATATAATAAATCTAAGGGTTACTCCATAAACCAGCACCCACTCATTCTGGACCTATGTGGCCCTGGACCCTCATCAGGATACCTCAGTTACCGATCATAGATAGATCCAGAACACGACAGTGAGTTTTCGTAGCTTCATTGAACTTCACAGTCACTGGACCTCAACCCTACCGAGCATCTTTGGGATGAGGCAGAAAGGACTATTTGCAGTCCATTTTGAAGGAACCACGCAACACAGTCCTGTCCTCCTGGTACAGGCCAACACATCTGGCATCTTGCAGAATCAATGCTCAGAGCTGTGGCAGCAGAAGAAGGTGGCTGGGAAACCGATGCCTCAGTAGCTGACTGTCCACATAGTACACAGCAGCCAAATAAACTGACTTATTATCCTCTAACATTTTCAAAAATGTGAAAAAAGTACAACAGTAAAAAAAACTTTCTTAAATGGCTGTGTTCAAATATTTCACTGGTTAGTAAAATCCTGTTTTGATTACTTTTGTGTCTGTGTACCTTCACGGAAGACATTCTGGAACTTTCCCAGTCCAGTTTTGTTGTTTGACACCATTCAAAACCTTCTCTGATCTAGAATCATTTCACAGCTTCTGTAAAAAACCAGAGTAAGTCAGACATCTTTTCAGTAATTTACACACACACACACACACACACACACACACACACACACACACACACACACACACACACACACACACACACACTTGCACGCTATGAATCTGGCTATAAATCTTGTGTGCTAGCTCACTGCTACAGGAGAGCTGATACTGTATCAAAACAAAAGGAAACTCATGCTAAATAGTTTTGCAATATATTATGATAAGAATAAAATATTCCACTACAGTTATGGTTATGGAAGTTCAATTCAGAATTTTATAAGCGCTTAGGGATGTTTGAATAAAAAGGGAACAACCTGGCTTTTCTGCTGTGACTGAGAAACTTCAACATCTGAATCGTTTGACACAGTTTCTAAATTAGATGTTCATTCCTGAATTTCCCCACATCGCTGTTGAACCTTTGCACCTGGCCATGGGTGGAAGGCCGTCTGCCCCCTTTCAAGACTTCATTTCTCCCAGCATCCCACTGGGCGTTGCCACACAGGGCCTTTTCCAAAACAACTGCCGATTTTCTGATACGAGCCCAACATCCCACGTTTTTAGTAGTAGTGCACCCTGCTGCCACATGTATGAGCAGCTGATAACTGAGAATTACCCATGATTCTGTGCTGTTTTCCTTTGTGGGGGTCGGGATCATTGCTTGTCGGCTCTGGGGGATAGGGTCAGTGCCCCCTGACTGACAGCAGGGAGGGAGACCTGAGCTGTGGACCTGAGCAAGAGCCTTTTCCCAGGAACAATGGTTGTGTTGTGTTTTCCATGGCACCAGGCACACCTTCCCCTATAAAGGGCAAACCCTTTACTGCAGTACTATGGTGAAACACTGCTGGCTGGGAAGTCCTTAAAAAAGAATTAGTGAGACAGAAGGAAGTTAAAAGCAGACAACAGATGTCCATTGTTTCAGAGATCACCTATCTAGCGATTTGCTGGCCTGCCTGCCCACCTGGCCGTATATCTGTGCATGCAGTACTCGACTCTTGGCGGAAGATCATCGAACCTGAAACCCAAACACCATTACGCACGTGAATTATTCGTCCTATCAGAAAAGCCCGGAGAAGCGTGCGGTTTTACGTTAAAGTGCAACGGCCGACACGATCGTGGCTCTCGAAGACCCCGCTCATTTGAACTGGATGCTAAAAGGTCAAGTCACCGTGGCAACTATCAAGATCGCTTGCCTCGCTGATTCTGTAATTTGAATTATTTACTTGTTTAACATAAACATTTTGTTCCAAGGTTGCCAGGCTTTCCAAGTTGTGAGCCAATTTCCTGCAACACTTGTCTGGGTCAATGACATGATTGATCTAACAGAGCGTGGGGAGTTTCTCTCCCTCCTGGACTCGTAATGAAATCAAGATGTTTTGTTTCTGGACTGCGCAGCCAACCCCCCCGGCTCGCCATTTGTGCCCCTCAATAAATGCTGTAACAGCTTTCTTAAATATGTGACAGAATATCATCAAGGTTTATGGGGTGCCTGGGGCCTCGTGGGAGAAGGTCAGACAATGGAGCTCCACCTGTGTGGGTATAGCTGCTTTCAGTCCTCATCTGTACTGCACGGTGGGGACAGGGGTGCCTAAGCCCACCTGCTCTTCATTTTTCAGTTTGTAACCAATCTTCTTGTAATTGGGGACCAAATTAAAAAGTAAATACGTGAGATATCCATCTTGTTTACTTGAGGGTCTGGGAGGCCCTCTCTGAAAGCCCGCCTGGTTGCCTTGTCTTGCCCAGCATGCATTAGTTGTAATCAAAGCCAAGTTCCATTTTCTCCTTTGTTTAAACCCAAATGTGTGCAGACTGTTTTAAGGAGCCAGCAAAAGCAATTGACAAATTAGATTGTATCTCAGATGGGTCCGGCGTAAGGCGCGCTGGGTCTGGTCCAGCAGTTCCTCAACAGCGCTGCGGTGACGTTTTCGTGTCATTCAAAGCCGCCTCAGTCACATCGGAACTCTCCCATCAGAGAAACCACGGGCCCGAGTTTGTTCAGACCGATGAAAAATATTCATCGCGAATGGAAAGCTGCATTTATTTTTTTAAAAGCTTCTCATTAAGGCATTGGGATTTTTTCCGCTTGGATCATTTCGATGAATATTTGGCCATTTTGATTTTTCTTATTTGACTTGGAATTTTTTAAAAGTGCAAGCAAATTTTGAAAATAAATACAGACGGTCTCCGACTTACGATGGGGTTACATTCCGATAAACCCATCCCAAGTCAAAAATGCATTTAATTCACGCAACCTACTGTCATGTCTGTGGTCTCTCCACCCCCACCTTCAGACTGACTGACTGACTGATCGATCGATCGATCGATCGGCATAGGAACCGATCGTGGATGGGATTTAGTTCCCACCCGGACTTCCTGTCAGTGCTCAGTTTCCTGTGCCCTTTGGGAACTCTCCTGCAACGGCTGTCTTGCTAAAACTTTATATTTTATTTATTTTGAATTGTGGCAATTGTGTTCCATTTCTGTTTACTGCCAATCGCTAATGTTTAGCGCTAACGGGAACACTGTCATAAACAACACTCAGTAAAAAGTTTAACAAAAACTTAAAATTATTACCATGTTGTCTTAGTATCCAAAAAAAACTCTGGCAACACAGAACACTGTAGAGTATCGGTTGTAAACACTAGTGACCGCATGGCAGACTGGGAGATGTGGATCCTGCCGCTGCCCAACATCATGAGAGAGTGTTGTACCGCATATTGGTTGCCAGGGGGAAAAAAATCTACATTCGATTACATTTTCTACTGAATGTATATCACAACCACACAGCTGTAAAGTCAAAAACCCTAAGGCACAGCTCGATGAAGCCCTGACGCAGACATGGTGGCATGAGGCACGAGGAGGGCCCTGTGCCACCCATTTAAATGGTATTGCCAGACAAATCTCTGCTATAAATAATCTGAGAGACTTTTAACTTTCAACCTTTGTTAACATTTGTTAGCGGGAAGACAGAATCACAATTTAATTAATATTATTATATTAACTCTGTACCCAGTGATTCCGAAATGGACTCTGCATTGAATGCTTTTTTCAATCCTTAGGGTCCAGAAGCTTAGAAACATAACATATATACAGATGTTGTCAAAAGTATTGATACCCTGGCAGCTTGTTCAAATAATGTGTCATCCTTCCTTGTCGAAGTTAAAAGATTTTATGTCCAAACATACATTTCTTTGGTTTGCAGTGAAGCAAAAAAAGAAGAAAAATAACTGAATTCTTGTTTATTGTACAAAGACAATAAAGACAGTAGGTACTGAGAAAAAGTGGAAGGGTGCCAGTACTTTCCTGGATTACATCTGCATTCACATGGGCTTAATTTTACAGTCAAAAATTTATTACAATTTAATTAATTAAATTCATTTCAGGGCATCTGTCTGCTTGCATGTATATGAACAGTAAATAATACAGATACACCTGACTTGCCAGATGTACTCAGAGTCCTCTGTGTTAAGTCCTTCTACCAATAAACTTATTTTAAAATCACTTTGTGCTTTTGGACAGGGCTGTATAAGTGCAAGGTCAGATGAAGGTCAAGTAGTCTTTCCAAAAGCAGTGGAACGTCTGCAAAAATGGTATAACACCCCCCCCCCCCCTACACACACACACACACACACACCATTTTGTTTTTTTGTAAAAGCAAACATACAAGAATGTTTGTATCCCCTCACAGTTAACAAAGATGAAGAAGAAATAGCATGTAAAAAAAATGACAAGAATGAAGCTCTCCATCATAGCCAACTGTAAAATGGGTGTTGACATCAACACTGCTGCTCACTCTTTCACCCGTGGTCCCTAAATTAAAAAGGAAAAAAGATTATAGATGACTTTGAAGACATAAGGTTTCTGTTTCCTTATACTTAATAAAGGATCTGAGAAGAAAAGTAATTTAAAGTTAATATTTGAATAATAATAATAATAATAATAATAATAATAATACCACATTTAATTGATTCCTTTTGACTGATAATTTGTTCATTTTAGTTAAAGAACTTAATAATAGTTTATCAATTTATTCTGGAGGGTACACATACTATTTTCTCATTCTTGTTTGCTTCATCACTGTGGTCACTGTGCCTGCAGACATAAATAAACACAAATATTTCAAGTATAATACTGCTTGCTCACTGTACATGTATGCTTGCTTTCACTGTAGGGTGAAATTAAAAAAAAATCAAGGTCATGTTTGCTACGCCTGTTTTATCACACAAGTTTTTTCCTTTTTCCTTTGTTTAAGAACATTGGGGGCAAGAAGAGTCCCAGGGATCTTGCTTATCCATTATCTGTTTTTATCAAGTAATTATCCACATTGTCACCTCTGTGTTTGACCCTTTGACCCAGGGGTCACAGAGGCTCAGTGTAACTAAATCTCCTACAGCAGCTCCCTCACCTGCAATATTCTCATCTAGGGTAAATCCCCCCCAAGGGAGATTCTGTCCCAATGCAGAGGAAATCTAGTTCAGTTTAAAGGAAATACTATATTTGCCCGATTATTTTTAATCTTGTCTTAGTCTTAGGCTGTTAATTCATACCTCTTGTGAATTTATTTGTGTACATTAACATAAATATCAGATTTTTAACTTTGCTGGATTTAACATTTTACCTGTAATTGTTATTAACATTAGCATAATAATAATAATAATAATAATAATAATAATAATAATAATAATAATAATAATAATTTTCTATTAAATCGCAAAGGCTATTAAACCAAAATCGATACTCAGCGGGCACCCTGAGCAACACTGAGATCTTCTGCTATGGAGATGTGCCATTAAATGTGTCATTAAAAAATGAAGGTCTTGCCAACCAGCCATGTCACTGCCAACTAATAAAAGCCGCATGAAGGACATCATCAATGATCTCACCACTACATCTGTCAAACAAAGAAAAGACACAGCCGGAAGTACAATACTGTGCTGTAATTGAAATATACTGAAATTAAGATATAAATTCCATTTCTATCACAAAAAGGCAATTTTTGTTGATGCCTCTCACCCCCCCCCAAATCCCACCACTACTTCAATAAAGTTGATTTTATGCAATCGCTAACACAGCATAAGAATTTCCCATTAATTTAATTCCTCCCAGCGTTCCGGTCTCAAAGAAATTTCAGTCAGCTTTTTTGCCACCGAACAGCTTCAAAATGGCCTCTGTCCAAGCCATTGTGTAAGTAGACACGACAGTCAAGTTCAAAATTAATATAACTGCAGCGTATGAACGTCACTGGGATTCGCACCATGGCTCCGTGTCTCTGCTGAGACCGTGATTTCACATTTGCCTGTGGTGCTCTGCCAAAACAAAGCTGACCGCGTCACAGAGGTCCACCCTTTCCTGCACAGGGAAGTCTTCTTCTGCGTCTGGCTTGACTCCTGATTTCCTCCGACTTCCAGCCATCGAGCAGGTTGACTAGGTCACCAGAGGCAGTCGGACCACGGCCCCAAACCTGGCTCTTGGTCAAAGACCTCGGCTGACTTCTGTTGAAGACTATCAGTAAATGTGGGCGTTGGCGGCCAAACCAAACCTCCAAATGGTGTGAAAGTTCCGGAATCAGCAAAGGCATATGGGCTGGATCCCAGAATTGTGCACTGCAGGTGGCAGCTGGGATTTTAATCACAACCACAAGACCTGTGTGCAAGACCATACCGGCACTCAACCAGGGCAGCGTCCAGTCATGGTCCAAACGCTGGAAGGACACCAACATTTTGCTTCCCCTGAAATGAATGGAAATGAACACAGAATTGAAAGTAGAGTGATGTAGCAAATGTTTTCCATCTTCCACAAGCACTAAAAAACCAACAAGAAGAGATTTCGCACTAAGCAAGTTGTTGGTAAAGATCAGTGAAATGAGACTAGAGATCTTACCTGTGCAGTTGTTTGCAGTTTGGATTCATCCTTTCCAGCAGAATGAATTTCAGTCACCGTTAAAATGCAGTAAACCACAGAAATTTATTTATTTAGTTCTGGCCATCGGCCCATCATCGGGTTTTATAGCGATGTGTCAGCTTCATCTGTAACTACTGGTGGCTTTAGTGGTGTAAAGCTGTGACCGTGTGTGATTTAAAATCAATATTTAGAAGAATTACCCGATTCCTAATAAAATGTCAATGTTGATGTTTGCTTACATTTGCCACATTTGCATGCGAAATGTAACTATGATCCTATATTGAAACACTGCTGTTCAGACCCTTCTAGGTGTTGGGCTCCTTTAGATGCCAGCAGGGCATTAAGAAAGGTATTGAATGTACAGTATACAGCGTGAGGAAGGGTTTATTGTGAGGATGATTAGCAACACGCACTGACTGTATGTACAAAAAGTGGATTCCAAGGGGTGTCCCATGTCAGAAAAACAAAAACTGCCCTATCCCTACCCTCCAAAAAGCAAACTTGATTACCTTTCATGTGGAAAGGAAAAGTGAGGAAAGAAGAGTCTTCTGCTCGTGGCTAAACTGCACAAATCCACAGAAACGAGCAAAACACACAGAAGAACAGGACAAAAAAGGAGAAAATTCTATATACACAACGCTATGAATTAGTACAATGAATTACAAAACTAATTCACAAATGAACTCCAAAGCACCAGAAGGGGAACAGCTCTACCGTTCTCAATGGGATTTGATTTTATGGGTTTTCTGGTTCTATTGCATTGCAGATTGCAAAGCATATGATGCCATCTGAGTTCTCCAAGTGTTAGAATGACTTTTATTATTGACACGGTTCTGATGAGCAGTACTTTTACATCGTATGGCCAAAAGTATGTGGACCCCACTTTTAAAGACTGAGCTGAGCTATTTCAGCCACACTCATAGAGCATCCAAAGAAACTGTAGACAATCGTGAGCTTCCAGCTTTGTGGCCACAGTTCGGGAAAGAAGAAGCGCCTGTTCTGCTCCAGCATGACTGTGCTCCCCCATGCACAAAGCAGGCTCCATAAGCACAGGGTTTGGCCAGGTTAGTGTGGAAAAACTTGAGTGGCTGCACAGAGCCCTGACCTCAACCCCACTGAACACTGGTATGAAATGGAACACCGACTGCAAGGCAGGCCTTCTTGCTCGACCTCACTGATGCTCTTGTGGCCAAATGGGCACAAATTCCCAAAATGTGGAGGGCAGCCTTTCCAGAAGAGTAGGGGCTGTTATAGCAGCAAAGGGGGGAACAGCTCCATATGAATGCCCATGGGCCTGGAATGGGATGTTCAACAAGCTCATATGAGGGCAATGCTCAGGTGTCTACACACTTTTGGCCATACAGTGCAAGTTCCTTGTGCAAAAAATTACATATATAAAAAAAAAATCTTCAGTTCAGAGTTTGGAGCAGTATCTTGGTTTTATATGAATTAAACCTATGAATATGCACCTTATAAGAAGAGAATGTGTTTTGTTCCCATTTTAAATTGGTGCGCGTAAACTATTGTTAGTGTTAATGGTAAATTAACCTGAAAGAATTTCTGGAAATGCTAAGATGCTAAATTGAGACTAAGAAAATATGCAACCAAAAGAATGTAAAAAAAAAACAGGAAGATGAAGTGTGACCTTTGGACGCATAATTTTAAGAGCAAAGGGAGGAATAAGAAGAGATGTTTATAACTGGGCAGAAGCTGTACCACGGAGAAGAGCACCAGAATGCCATACTTACTACAGGCTGGGATTATTTGGGGGTGTTCACCTTTTTTGTTTTTAATGAAGTTATTTCAACCCCCACCTCACCATACTGGCCTTCTGGGAAGAGAGGGAGGGAGTGAACGTTATCTCACGCTAACCCAGTTAACTGATAGCCTCGGAGCACGACAGGAGATGCATGAGTGCCCCGGGGGACGTGCCATGGAGGATGAAGCATTCCTGAGAATCTCTCAAACAAGCAGGGAGTGTGGGGATCAAGGGGGCAGGGGGTCTGCAGGAGGGGCACAGAGACATTGTCCCCTCCCTCCTCATTCCTGCTCTTATTACTGAGCAGCCCCCGCATGCAGTGCCCCCTCCTCTTCCTGGCTACGCCCTTCAGTGTGATGAGTGACGCGTTACAAAATAAGCTATTCTGGTCACATTTTCCACACAGATATTAGAAATTCTCTTGTTTTTGGCCTTTTTGTCCTGGAGTCAGACTTTATAATCTCATATAAGCATCTCGCTTCTCTTTGCGATGTGAGAAGGTCTTTGGGGTTGCCATAGCAACGCATTGTCAGCGAACAACGTGCATGGCTGAATTCTTCAGGCAGATGATTAATCGAACTTTGCGTGTTTTTCGAGCGATTATGACTGAATATCCTGTCCAGAAAAAGCTCAGCATTCAGGCAACTACATACCTGTGTCAGACTTTCCGACAGCGAGTGATAGCATCTGACAGACGCTGATGGAAATAATGGTCCCTGGGGCCTGAGATGAGATGAGGAGAAACTAAACATACTTGCAACCCTTCACCTGGAACCACTGCATCCTCCCACATGTAAACTTCATTTGTGATGCCAAACTGCTTTTACACTTTAAAAGGCCTCATTTGCAAATATCTTATTTTTAAGTAAAACCGTGGCTTTGAATTGCCACGGATCGGCCACGGGAGGACATTTATTCAGCTGCGAAGGTCTGCATTTGCAGTGGTGGGGCTGTAGCAAAACGGTGTTTTTTCTTACCAGGGGAACTCTATCCTCTTGCAAGCTTTGTTTTTATTTTTCTACCAAAAATTTGAGTTCACTGCTTTCCGTGAAAACACAGCCGCTTAGAAAAGAAGGCCCTAAAACCGGCACTACGTAGCTGAGAGGGGTGGGCCCATATGTGGAATGAATTTGAGGCTTACAGGTCAATTATGGAAAAGGGATGAAGATGATAAGTTTTCCACTCTGCTTCTGGTCTGTAGGTGATTCGTGGCTCACATGCTGCGTCCAGTCATCTGGAGCAACTATCAGAACATCTGCGCTTAGACTTGCATCATAAACTTCTAATGGAGCCAAGTTCATGGTGCTATAAAGAAACTATTTCACCTGCACCTCTTTCCTTTGTACAGTTGTCATAAATACATATACTTGCTTCTGTATTTTTTTTCCATCCATATATTTTTGGGATTTATTTATCTACTAGAGGGTCATGATGGACCAGAGCTCTTCCCTGGAACAATGTAGTATCTGTATGTTTGTGAAGCTCAGCCTCTGGCTGTCTGTTTGTTCTTTATGCACAGCTTTGGTATTCAAGTTACAGATCTGGAATCTGGCACACAGGTACTTCTCACAGTAAGTGAGGTTCTTGGGAAGTCTTACACACACACACACACACACACACACACACACACACACACACACACACGCGTTTCAGGTTGATTGACTATGACAAATTGCCCATAGTGTTTGCATGTCTGTGCATGGCTGCCCTATGATGGACTGGCATCCCATCTAGAATTTTCCCCTCCTTCCTTTCCCATTGTAAAGGATAAAGGATAAGTACACTTGTCCCTCTGACCATGGGGGGGAGGAAATATAACAGAGTAGAAGAATTTATTGCTAATAATGACCGGAGTATGGAAAGGTTTCATTAGGTGTGGGAACTGCCAGGGGAAGTGATGTTAGAAGCTAACTTGAAGATCTTGGACAACGCATCTGCCGAGCAGAAGCTAGAACAGGATTCCGCCTTTCCCAAACCTAGCAGTTAAAAACTGTTTTGCTTTAAAGTAGCACAGATCTTTTTGCTCCTCACCTACAAGGAGGTCAAATTTTGGAACACATCGACGAAACACAACTTATGTTCACACATTAAATGCATTTGGTTTCTGAAGTACCTACTCTGCAGTAAGTGACAATGCAGATGTTTCAGTCCTAACTATCTGACTGTTTTCTGTTTGTGTCCTGGGATGACCCCAGCTGTTTATAGGGCAAAGCTTACAGGAACTGGGTGGGAGTAACTGCGGCTATAAGGTAGCTTAACTGGATTCCTCCCACTGCTGTTATTAACTGTGTGTCACAATGTCGACTATTTCTCTGAAACACTGTAGTTGCGGTGGAAGTGGGCTGTGGTCCAATAACTTATTCTACTGTTCATGACCCTTCACTCTCACCTGACAGAAATACAATTTTATTTTGGAAAAGTGAGAGTGGTACTCAGTAGTACAGTGCCAGTAGGTCAGGGCTTGCATTATGATATGACTGAATGTTTCTGTTATATTAGTGTGTACCATGCGTAACTTCAAAGTTATTAATAATAATAATTCTTATTATTAATGTGACCTAAACCTGTCTTAGTCTTGGTCAAACCCTTTCCAGTACTATCCCATCCCACGTAGCCAGGCTGCGTCATGCTGCCGGAACTCCAAAGTGCCACAGAATGGTGGTGTCGCTTTTCCTGAGTGATGTGGCAACCCCACTGCTCCCACTCATGTGGTTCTGGGGGTGTTTGGAGTTAGCATGAGGTGTGCAGATTGATACTGACCCTAATGTTCATGTTGACACACAAACTGAAGAATTAGGCTCTGCACAAGAACCACTCAGCACAAGAGGTGTGTTGTGACACCTGCTGACAGCTGAAGAAAGGAAACAGAAATGACTTTAGTATAAGGGGCTGACAGAAGGCTTTTGATTTGGATATTTTGCCTTGAGGACAGAGTGAAACGAAATGTCCTATTTGGCCTTTAATGGCTGTTGTGATTTTGTTCCCCATCTCTTTATTCTGTACGTTTTTCACTGAACCAGTAGGTCTACCTGTTTTACTGATACCTTTTTGCAAAGCATATTACAACAATTTAGCCATTTATACAGCATGAGTTCAAACCTTGTTACAACCGTGGACAGAAGGCGTTTAGTTTTCATGCACTTAGGTGCGTGCGTGCATGTGTGTGTGTGTGTGTGTGGGTGCACGCGCTATGTTTTGTCTCCTATCGACTGGATCTAAATTGGAAGTAGAGCACCATTGTCCAACCAAATGTGAAGAAGGCATTTAAGGATTGAAAAACAACTGAATGAGAAGAGGGGAGAGATGAAGGGGGATGCCTACGCCAGAAGGAGTTGTGCGGTGCGTTTACTAGTGGCAGTTGGGCAGTTGTTTGTCTTCATTGTTCTTGTACTCAGAGATCACCAAAGTTAGTGATACTGAATCTCTGTAAACAGTATAAATGCTCTTTCACAACTGTTGATTCTCTAAATACCTGTTAATATTAAGCAGCTGCCTGAGGGGGTGAAGCTATTTTCTATGAACAGTTTTCACCAGGTTTTTACTGTTGTAAAGGAGCCAGGATAGAACAGCATACCTTTGTTTCCTTTTGTTTATTAGGGTAGTTTAGTTAAGATCAAAAGGAAAGGAATTTTTAGTTGGTTTTTCTCACCCCTGGAGAAAGGGCTTGGTTAATGGGTTGCACTAATAATAATAATAATAATAATAATAATAATAATAATAATAATAATAATAAAATATAAAAAAAACCTCACCTCACACAGTTTTGCTTTCTTCTCTCCTCAGTTCCTGTGTTACATCTCAACCCAAGACTAGGCCATAACAAACCTGAATACTTTAAGTCCAAAGGTGGTGGCATTAGCCTCCAAAATATTCGCTGCCAAGCTGTAAACCACATGATAAAAACATAATGGCTATCATCTTTTAAGGACAGCAGACATTTCAGCTGTTATAACACTTAGCTTTACTGCCAAACTGTGCCGTTGCTAAACACTAGAGAAAAAAAATCAAAGGTCTCAACATTAGGAACCATTAGTGAGCTCTTTCCCATTCTACTATTTGTGTATAAAGCTGGAAGACTGAAAAAAACAGGACCCCGCAACTTACGTCCATATATGACCCACAGTCAAAAGAATCAAAAGGCAGCAATGAAAGTCATTTTGTGTGTTTCCACTCAACAAATGCACACACATCAAATACACATACCTGTACTTAAAAATGTGCCTTTTACAGGAACCGGAACTCTTTTCTGAATTTGCATCGTGCAAACTAAACCTGAACCTGAACTTGCATCACAGGTACACTGCTGTGTAAGTAAGATGCAAGCTTAATGCCAGTGATTCCGTACCTACTGTGGGGCACATTATGATGGTAGAAGTGTTGTGACCTTTGCTACGAATTTTTCCAGTAGTGGCCCTCAGGATAGAAAGAGCTCATCCATGCATTTAAACTGGCTAACAATTAGCCTAGCTAACAAGTGGAGGTGTTCATGGGAGACTTAGTGGTTAATAAACACTGTGTGGTGGAAAGAGGGCTGCGTGGGGGGTGGTACTACTGCATATATAATGGCTCCATCGTTCACACTGTGTGAATTTAAATTTTGCTGCCATACTGAAAGTGAAGCTCAAAAGTCTCAAAGCTGCAGAGAACATTGCAGCAGGTAGCGCTGCCACCTCACAGCGCCTGACTTGGTTGGGTGTGGGTCCAAACCCAGTCCATTCTCCATGGGGTTTTCTGGATCTCGCACTGTTTGGGTGGGTTTCCTCCCACAGTCCAAACACATTCATTTCAGGTTAATTGTAAACAGAGCGCCATTGGCCAACTAAATGTGAAGAAGGCCTTTAAGGATTGAGGACCCCTGAATGAGAAGACGGGAGAGAGGAAGGAGGACACCTAGATGCCTGGACCAGGAGGAGTTGTGTGGTGCATTTATTAGTGGCAGTTGGGCAGCTGTTTGTCTTCAGTGTTCTTGTGCTCAGTGATCACCAAAGTAAGTGGCTGAACCTCTGTACCTCTGAACCTCTGTAAACTACCCATAGTGTGTGTGTGTGTGTGTGTGTGTGTGTGTGTGTGTGTGCGCGCACGCATGTGTGTTGCTACCTTGCAGTGCACTGCCATTGCATGCAGGGTGTTCTCCTCTTAGCCAGGTCCCCAAGTATTCCAGGATAAGCCCAGGCCCACTGCAACCCTAATAAGCACAATGGAAGTGAGGAAGAATGAAAGCATTACTGAGCAGGACAGAGCATGTCAATAAGTCAGCATGGGCTCACTTGTAGATTAACCTTAACTACAGATAGGTTGGCAAAGGATTATGCAGATGGTTAATGGCTAACAGAGTCTGCAGAACTATATAAATCTGTGTGAAAAATTATCGAAAGACACTAGCAGGATGTTACACTGTTTTTCAAGATTTAGGTTACAGCAGTGATTTTTGCAAGCAGGGTCCATGTTTGGTTTCTGAATGACTTCCCTACCATTTCTGAAACTGTGCCCCTTATATTCTTATTTCTTTTTTTGTATATCTGATAGTTCTAAAGCACAAGTTAATTCAAGTTAATTCATGTCTGTATATTTTAATATAATAGTTTAAAATATTTTGTAGGATAGACTGCAACATCATGTAAGCTCATTGTGTTGAGACTGCATGCTCAGAAAAAATGTTTTTGAAGCATAAACTCAAAAATTTTCAGTCACCACTGCAGCAGCCGGTAGGTTTTGAGAATTTTTTTTTTGTTTTTAGCAGCATCGTGGCACATCGAGTGAAACTGCAGAGCTGCTAGACAGGCAGTTAGTGAGCTCTTTCCATTTTTTCCCCCTGTGTTCACATGAGTTTCCCTCAGGTTCTTGTGCGTTGTTCCTCCAGGACTTATTTTATCAGTATGTTATAAAATAATTCATAACGGGAAAGCAAAATTATCATCACCGTTTCAGGTCAACTTCATGTTTGAGGTTATGAATAAAATTTTAATCCGTTTACAGCTGTTTCATCTTTGGTTTAGATCTACTTCGAAGCAAAACTGAATGAATTGTAAATATTATTAATACTTCCTTACTTAATGGTAGCATTCCCGATCCTTACAAACTTGCCTGTATTAGACCACTGTTGACAAAATGAGCTCTTGACCGTCATGAACTGATGGCTTACAGAACTACCTCTGATCTGCTATTTCAGTTCAAACTTTTAGAAAAGGTTACAACTTCATGAATTCATTGCTACCATAATAATCACAATGCGCTTTAAAAATTTCATCCTGGCTTGTGCCCTGGTCATAGTACATGGTCTGATGCTTGACCTTCCATGGTTGTGATGCTGCTGGACTTGAATGCTGCACTAACACTGCTAGTTAGAACATCTTGCACAATCCAGGGGCTGGAACAACCGATCTCAAGTCATGAATGATCTAATCGTGATGAAATCTCATGAATTTCTTCCACTCTACTGTCAAAAAGGTTGTGCCTCAAGGTTCTCTGTTGGATCTGTAAGCTAGACTGGGTGATGTTGGTCTTCATCTGCATGCTGATGATGTTCAGCTCTATCTTTAAGTCTGCCAGTCTGTCCATAGCACACTGTTTCAGTGATATGCTCTACTGTACAGAATGTAAAAAATGTGGGTTTTATTTTATGTGAATCTGTCATTTGTTTCTCACTTGTCTGGATTGATGTTGCACCTCCTTCACTTGAGAAATGCAGCCAAGTTCAGGTAATTTTTATGCAGGGAGGATGCCGAAAAGCTGGATCAGGCCTTTGTCTCGAGCAGAACGGACTCCTGCCACCCTGACTTCTCAGGCTCTCCGAATGAGACTGCATCTAGCCTGCAGGTCCTACCGATTACTGCTGTTAGAACTGTCATGAGAACTAGGAAGCAGGATCATCTAATACTGGTTCTTCGGTTACTGTACTGGATTCTGGTTAGGTTTAGAGGACAAAATTCTACTTTTAAATTATAAGTCAGTAAATGGAATCATTGTTGGCTCAAAAATTCCAGTACGCTCTCTACAGTCATTGGATGCAGGTTATATAGAAGTGTTGAAGTACCATTGTTTGATCAGGGCTGAGTAGCCAGATGTGGCTTTAATTCTAGAGCGCTTTAGCTTTGGAATAACCTACCAAGCAGTAGTTTCAGGAGTGCTGCTTCTGTCTCGGTCTTTGAATCAAGGCCTAGGACCCATCTTGACTGAGCTACTGTTTAACCCTGCATGCTGCAGCCCTGCATCTCATCCTCTGGTGTAATAACTTCTACTCCGTTTATGTCGACAGTAGTTGACCCCTCGTGTCTCTGTGTTTTCTCAGTACCTTGCTGTGGTCTGGGAGCCACCGTCTGATCTTCCCTGACTACCATGATGTAGGGAATTGATGACTGCAGGCATAACGGACAAGATCACCACATCTGCACCTGGATGCCGAGTTTATAGTTTCTAAGGACAAAAGCTGTACCATAAACAGTTGAACAGCCTCTTCTGTCACTTGTAGCTGCTGAATATTTTTTTTTTCATCTACATACCCAGGAGGGGCAGGTGACAGCAACTGGAACTTGGACCCCCAGAGGTTTATTTTTCCTCCCTCTCTTTATGGTTGGGAGTTGTTTTGTTTTCTTCTTTTCAGCTGCCTTCTGGATTACTTTATAGCTTTTATATCAACTTCTGCCATTTCTCTTTGACCCTGGTTCATTTATTGTAATTCATTTATTTTCTTCAACTGTTTTACCCTGATCGGTGTCGTGATGTTCGGATGGATGGATTCCTAGCCCGGAATCACTGAACGTGGAGTGAAACACCAAACTACACCCTGGAGAGGGCGCCAGTCCAGTGCAGGGTGGAAAAACACACATTGAGGGCAATTTACAGTGACCACTCAACCTGAGGCACATGTCTTTGGATTGTGGGAAGAAACCAGAGCACCAGGAGGAAACTCGCACAAAGAGGCAACTTGCAAACTCCCTCTGCAGAAACCAAACTGGATTCAAACTCATGTCCATCTAGCGCAGATGGTGAGAGGCAGCAGCACTACTCTGTGCCACCCTTGTTCATTTTCTTTGAAGCTTTATGGATATTTCTGCATTCTACTAATCTATACTATTTTTTGCATTTTGTGATTAATTCAGTCCTTTGCTTGAAAGCTGTTTGTGTGATAAAACTGCCAGCGAACTGCACTTTCACAACTGGCTTGACCACCGCACTTGTCAGCGTGTGGCTGCCGAGACTCTCGGGTGAACAACTCAAAGCAGTTTGTTTTTGCCGCTTACTGGTTGGTTGGATTTTGTTGTCTAATCATTTCGAGTGACAGCGTTAGACTTTTTTAAATTCCCACACTGTACATTTAAGCATTTGTGCAAAATGAAATGCTTTATATACAGCTTTTATATATATCAATATCAATTTATGTAGCTTTTTGTTACGACCATGTTTACTAAGCATCTTCAGAAATGCAAGCAATATTTACATTTGGATCTGTACAGCCAAAGTCTCCAAAAGTGATCGGGCACAAATTCTGTGCAGAAATTAATATCAACTATTAATGCAAGTCAGCATTTTTTAAGTAACTGTTAAATCATTTGGAAAGACAGATGGTTGCGTGAATCTGCTTGCCGAATCAATGTTGTAGCACCGCATGTCGCTCAAATGCCGTTCACTGGACTCAAAATTTGTAGCTACAGAATGATGTGTGAAAACACTTTTCAGCAAGGTTGGTTTTGAGTTTTACCTGAATTTTAATTGTTCCTCAGTAGTGACATTTTTCATTTTAGGATCTAGATTTTAGATGAAGTGTTGGATTTGATTTTGGGATTTCAGTAGAAGTTCCCCTGTATGCACTTTGTGGCAGTCAGTGGCTTACGTGTTGAGCAGTGTCTGTGTGCCGTCTGTACACAAGCCAAGAGCAGCTACCTTCTCCACGGCGCCATTCCACCAAGGACTTCCAAATAATAATGGCTTAAGCATATCCAAAAGTGGTTTGTGTTTGGAGGAACCCAGAAAAACGGTTCCTTTACAGACGATGGACACAATGTGGTCTGCCACAGGTTGGGGTCATGTTGCCTGGCGTGTGAACAGGAAGTTGAGTGTGAATGAACCTCTTGACTTGCACTGCTTGGTCCATCAGCTGACAAATGGACCATGTCAACTGCACAGCTTGGGAATGTGGAATGCAGCACAGCACTTCTCACACTGACCTCTGTGTACTTGGGTCATGGCCTGGCTGGGTTTTGCAGTGAAGCCTGGATCACCCAGGTATCACCTTGGAATGGGGGGATTGGCCTATGCAGTTGGAGTAATTCCCTAGCTGGTGTGTCACAGTCGGATTCCTTTTTTTTTCTTCTCATTCCAGGGTATTGCAGTCTTTAACCAGCCAATGACCATGATGCTCCTTGGCAGAGGAAACCCCACTCTGCTTTGCCTTTTCAGTGTAAGCATGTGTGATGGAGTGGCTTGCAAACACATAAGTAAAAATTTAGATGACCAGAAGAAACATAATGGAAAGTTAACTGTTAGCAGAAGATTAGACAGCTGTATATGAAACTAAAATTTCAAATGCAACCAAATGCAAACATGAATCACACAGAGGAACAGCTGATGAGAATTTGCCATCTTGACTTTGTAAAGAATTTATCATTATTTGGTGAAATATATACTATTTTAAATTGTTTATTGTAATTTTGCTCCATCCGTCCATCCATCCATCCATCCATCCATCCATCCATCCTTCTATCCAATGCTATTAGCTGCTTATCTGAATCATTGTTGTGGTAGCTCAGAGCCTATCCTGGAATCACTGGGTGCTGGGCTAGGAACCAATACCTTGTTTAATGCCAGCAATGCTAATACAGCAGTACATCCATCAGGAGAGGCTGTGTGAAGTGCATGAGGCCACCATGGACATGGAAAAGCTGTCATCCACACTCACAGAAAAGCAACTGCTGCAACCTCTTGGCATCCACCCTCTCTGTGTCCTTTTTTTAATCCAATATTTCATTTAAAAATAATGCCTAAACATTAATATCTGAATGGAAACTTTTGCTATAATGAATTTCCATGCAAAACTTATCCATTACAATAAGTGAAATTTCAGTATCTGCTGCATGTTTTACCAACTGGAGTTGGATACTGAGGAATTACTGTCATCACCCAAGGCTTAAAGGTGGTGAAATGAAGCCTCCTACCAAAATTGGGAATTGATTTCATTCAGTACAGCGGTCAAGGTCCAAATCCTGCAGAACCCATCCAAGCAGAATCCAGGGAATAGCTGGAATTAGTGACAAGCTACAACCAGCCAGAGACGAAAAGAACACTGTCCACAGTTTCAGCCACCACCATGCTTGAAGCTAACAGTCTGAGATGTGCTGCAGAAGTAGTAATGCTAGACAGACTTAGCTATAATACTCAATCATCCTAGATATCCTCCCTGGAAGCTAACATCAAAAACCAAGATAAAGACAACCCGGAAGGAAGTGAGGAAGTTGATGGTGCTACAACAGGGTATCATGTTAAAGGACAGGTCATGGCTCCTGAAGAAGTACAATGGTATTCCCATAACTGAGGTTCCAGAGACTCTTAAACAAAGGTTAACTATATTGGCAACCAGACTGCAGAGATACACAAAAGACAGCAAGAACAACTTCCCTCTTATTCAAAGAAAAATCTAAAGTGTATTCTCAGCTGCAGGACAATAAAACAGTGGCCATAGATTTCAGCTTCAGTTTCAGTTTATTTTTATATATCTCTCTTCTCAAGAGGTGATTCAGCAGGGGGAAATGGTATAACATAAACTATCTGCTATTAAGTCAGAAGGATTCTTAGTTGTTAAATGTGGCAGCTAGCAACCGAGGAGAAGAAAACAGAGAAAAACTCCCAGCAGTAGGAATGGAAAAAAAATAAACCTCTGGTAGTCCGAGTACCATGGATTCCCCAAAACAGAACAGTACCGGAAAAGCATATGGGAGAAATAATCATCATACAATCAAAACCAGTACACAGTGGCTGATCCACACCTATTGACTCTTTGAATGCCATTTAGAACAAATTTTTTTGTTCCTTCCTAATGTACTTGCAAGGGCATCTTTGCAAAAATAGGGCCTTCAATTCTAATGTGAAATCAACACCACATGCCTGTGTAAGTAGATTCTTCTGAAGAAAAAGTGACTTTGTGACCAGAGCTCCACACATGAAGATTTAATGTCATAGCCAACTGGAAGGTAAAGACACTCCTTACTGATCACATAATTTGATCTAGAAAAGCTGCAGAGAAACACCACCAGTCGAAAGGAACCAACCTTTTTAGTTCAAGTCAATTTCCCTCATCTCCCTAGGATAAATTACACAGCATAACCAACGTTCTTCAGCCTGAGCTGATGCTTTAAATTTGACCAAACAGGTTGTCCAAGTGCAAAGGGATTTAAAATTACTCTCATTTGACAGAACTAACAGGTCCAGTCCTATTTGCTGTGTTATCACAGGGCAAAAGCAGTTATCTGAGGGCCTCGCAGTACTGTGCCACATGGATATTGGAGGCTCAGATATTAGGGTGTATACGGTAGCCCAGATGGGTCTGGACAGCCTGGGTTCAAGTCGTGATGGGCAGTTTCCCAAAGACTGTGGTGCTGCAGCACACCCCAGGGACAGGTCTCAGGGTCATGTGGCAGGAAACCATAGCAGAGGGAGGCCCCTGGATCTCCATCACTTCCAGGGTCCACAGAGTGACAGGGGCTGCAATGTTCCCCTCCTCCCCAATTGTGTGATATTATGATAAGGTGAACTTAAAGCCCAGGACATGGTTCCTCAAGCAAAATAAAGACGCAGAGAAGACGTCATATGCCAGCTCCTCCATGGGCTGTGAACTCTCATTTCTGTTACTATTTTAAAAAAGAATCACTTTTGATTTTTTTTCATTTTTGCATCCCACGATGTTTGCTACTGTGTCTATAAAGCTGAAGAGTGCATGTTCTGATGTTCCAGCCTCTCTTGTCTGAACTTATCAACCATAGCCTCATCCGATTAACTCATGCTGGGTTTCTTTTTTGTTTCTGAAGTGGGAATAAATGGCTCTGCAATCACTCTTTTGTCAGTAACCCCACTATAGGTTTCATGGGAGAGGTACATTCGCCCTTTCTGTTGCTTTTGTTTCTTCATGCAGAAGAGAGATGAAACCTCCCAGATAGATGGCAGATAGATGTCTGACCCAGCGGGTTAATTCAGTGGCTTTTGGGTCCTTTTATCCTCCGAGTCCCCATGGCCGAGCGCTGCTCAGGTTACATTTGAAGCAGCTTGGGAACCATAGAGGAAATTAGTTTATATTGAGAAATGAGCAAAGGATTTGGTCCAGTAGGGCATCTTTGAAAACACAAGTTCAGAATCTGGGAACACGCTAGATTTAGGGGACTCCTACAGACGTCAGTGAGGTTGTCTGGAAGGAAAAAAATGTAAAGTCAAATTATTCACAGATCACCACAACATTTTGCTGTGCTGTCCTACGCTTTTTCAACATGTACCAACCGAAAATGAAAACCTTGCTGGAGAGAAAGAATATTTTTCACCAATTATCTTCTCCGTTTATTTATTATCCATTTGTTGTGTTCCTGGCTATTACGTATTTGTCTTTTTTGTGCTGCGTATGTGTTTTTTTGCTTGTCTGTCCAGTATGTTGTGCAGAATGATGCGGGGGAAACGGCGTTTCATTCCTTGTACGAGTTAAAATAAAAAAAAAAAAGCCTTAAACCTTCATTAATTCTAGACAGAAAGAAATCATAAAATTCCTACTTTGTTCATTACAGAAACATTAGATGACTAATTTCAGTATGTATTAGTATAAAACAAAACTGTATAAATTTAATGACATTATATTTAAACCGTAAAGTCACACATAAATTATAGTCATTGCTGTGCCTGTATAAATACATGTATCGAAAAAGTAAATATTTTAATGGTTATATATATTTAAATCTGTTGGCATCAATGATACGTGTTAATGTGCATAGTAAAGAATATAATTTGTCTTTGTATTAATATTTTGAAAGAGGCTTCCCATAATACACATTTGAATCAAAGTCAAAGGACGAACTGAATGGAATTACTGGCTTAGTGGAGTGGAGGAAGCCAGAGAGCTGCTGAACAGATCTGCCCCATCCTGGGAGTCTGGCATCAAAACCGAGTATAAGAGACGGATTTATTGTCCAGAATCAATGACTGCTGTCAGCAGCACCTGAAAACCATGCTTCTAGGTTCTTGGAAATGGCTTAAAACTAAATCCATGTGATTACTGCAGATCTGCCTCTTGGTCAGTGGACGTGACCGAGGGCTGCGTGTGGAAACGGAGACAAATGGCATTCCTAGAGATCGGTATCCAAGGGCAACTTGATGCTTTATGAAGACACCAGTGAGCTGTCTCACATCTGCAGAACAACCAGGGTCGGCATTCAGAACTTGTCAGCACGTCACACAGAAAACAGATCAAAAAGTCTAAAAGACCAAAGGAAAACTCCAACACTTCAACCAAAAAAGGTGCAAAGCAAGAAAACCTGCAGCTGATGTTTATGTATCGAGGTTCTTACAGTTTGTGATGGTATTGGTATTCCAGCTGACTGTACCTTTCAGCCTGAACTGTCCCATTCTTTTAAAAAGGAAAAGCTGCCATCTCCCTAGCCAGCTGTGTGCAAATGCGATAATTTTTCTTCCAAAATTTGTTACCAAAATATTCCAAAACTACGCTTTATAGGTGTGCAGTGGGGCTGCTCTGCCGCTGACTGCAGTCCAACAGAATTCATAGAGTTATACATTTAAAAGGAAATGGAAGCTCAGTTCCAAATGTGCTCTTTTGCAAAACTGTGCATGGAACACAAAGACTGCATTACTGACAAAACGTGATTGTTAAGTGTTATTTATTAAGTGTTCTACCTGTTCATTCCATTGCCTTCCAAATATTTATTCCAAATTCCAGCTCAGCCGGTACACATGGACTTGTTCATAATTCAGTGGTTCAGTTGATGAAAAAAACATACAGGCACAAATGAAGAAATATTTGTTTCTCGTGCATTAAGAGGCACAGGAAACCTTTTTTTGCCCGTAAATTTTTTATTTTTTTTTCCAAATTCTGCACAGTAACCCCATTTGAAAATTTGAAAAGCCAAAAGCAAGATGTGTTTATCTGATTTATTTTTCGCCATAGAGTAAACAATGACATCGGGGTAAAGCTGACTTAGTGCAACTGAAATAAAAAAAGGTGCATAAGGATTTTAATTTTTTTTTTTTTTTTTGCGTTTTCTTACCTATTTTAAAGAAGCTCTTTTATGTTTTTTTTCTGCATTCTGATACTGATGACATTTGAGGCAATATTACAAATTCTCAAGCGTTGAAGGGTTTCTAGCGTTTTGCTTACAAGTGCATTTTTAATTCCCCCGATTACACAAAAATGAATAAAACCAAGTATTGTGTGATATGTAACTCATAAAATCACCCTCAGCTTTCCCTAAAAATGTGCGCCAGGTCATGTTTTTCAGGTTCCGTCTGCAGGGAGAATGTTCTGGGCGGCTGTAGGCGCTGACAGATTTGTTTTGCTGTGACACGTGGTATTTTCGCGATATTTGGAGAAGGCATTAGTCCACCAATCTTTCACGGCTTTTTTCACAGCAGAGATTATTCTGAGGGAAGAAGTCTGTATCGCTGCTTTTGTGCAATGTGTGGATCCCTTGAAAGCTGTGTATGTGCAATATACGTATGTTTTTTAAAACTATTATGCATAGATACTAGGTACAAGTCTACAGCACTAATGTTACAATTCAACCAAAGTGATGTTAACATTTTGGTTTACTTCATTATAACATTATATAATGATCTTGACATTTTTATTGTCTGGGTAGCGTTTGTCAGGTGCCTGTTAAAGCAATGCTGGTGGCACCCTAGCCATAACTCTTAGAGTCTCAAAGTCAGATTGGATGGAAGTTGCTGGAATGTGCACCTCACAAAGGTGGCTCGCGATGATGCGGCGAGTCAAACACAGACCTTGTGAGATGAATGAGGGAACTGGCGGCCTGCTGGCCCAGCTAACAGCTCCATTTGGCGGTGCTATTTGTGAATGAGATCTAATTAAACTCCTGCCGCTTTGCTTTCACAGCTCACGCTTGCCAACAGCTGGTGACCCACTGGGCCCTCATGGCAGCTACTATATAATGATGGGACACCCTGC
Organism: Heterotis niloticus; assembly: GCA_018136845.1. Lineage (NCBI taxonomy): Eukaryota > Metazoa > Chordata > Actinopteri > Osteoglossiformes > Osteoglossidae > Heterotis > Heterotis niloticus. The sequence goes on from CM030891.1 coordinate 34,115,445, forward strand.
AGGGCCCGTGGCCTGGATCGTTGACTTTAATGCGTTCACTTGGTCCGTGTAGAGAAGCCGTCTTTCCGAGCGCTATCAGGTCGAGCGGGAAACAACAAGCTGACCTTCGCGGGACTGTGGGACCTGGCAGGCAGACAGGAAGTCAGTTTCAGTCCTGAAGGGCCATCATTTCAGTTCCTTGGAGGGTGAAGAGTGAGGACCATTTCCTTGCCCAACACCTCCCAGATGAGATAGCCTTCAGTTATGGGTTTTCGGTTGTAATCAGTTTGCTGCTCCCCATCATTTTCATAGATATTTTGTCTTAAAGTTTATGAGAATCAAATGTGTTGCTGTGATTTACAAATCACTGATAAGAAATCCCATAACAGATACTTGGCTGAATGGTCAAGTTGTAATAATAAACTACGCATTCCCTTTTTTTTAAGATAAGAACCTATGATACTGTGCTGCCAATGACTGACGATGACTGCAACACTATCTGGTCCCTCAGTACGTCTGGCAATTTGCAGATCTTTTGCTAACATTAGCATCTGTTTATTTGTGCTTGTTAGTTTACATTTGATAGTGCAGACAGGACCGCAAGCCCTCTCCTAGCACATGGCGACCACCTGCATGACTTTGTCAGCTGTCCATCAAGGTCTAACCTGGTCCAAATGGCAGTGACCGTTTGCTTTAACTACTGCAACGTTTGTCATTTTGTTACATCTGAGTTGCACCTAAGGAGAGGCTGAGAAGTTATAGCTCCCCTCCCAAGAAAATGCCCATTTTCACTCGAACTTAACAGGACCCTGTGGTTTGACTCAGGACATTGCATGGTTCATTCAGCCTCCCATGAAGGCCAATAAAGCAGATGAGGTGGGGCCCAAATCCTGGAATGTCAGGTTGTGTGGTCATAAAAAGTTGTTCAAAGGGTCAGTTCAGCTTGGTTTTGTGCCCATGCTTATGTGTGTTTCCGGTATTTTGATTTTGTCGCTGAATCAGCATTTCTGAATTTATGAAGCCCTCTTTTCTCCATATGAGTAAGCATAAAATAAAATGAACCATGTATTCTGCTCTGATTTTCAAATCTTATAAATCATATGAATAAATTAACTTATTCAATAATAAAGAATATTTACGTCTTAGTCTGGTATTTTGGCCCTTATGCAGCAAAGATAAAGGCATAAAAAACAGAGCTTTCATGTCATCTGCAGAATCAAAAAGGTTCTTTATTTAACGCTCAGCGATATTGTGCACAGGAGGGGAAATAATGTTAGTACCTCCTGTGAACTGAAACTGAAATACAGTACAATGCAATATTAGTTCCAGACCTTCTTGAGTCTTTAGACAAAGGCATTTAAATGAAATACATGTAAATATTAAATTAAATAATGACATTAACATAAATTAATATTACTGTTTAATCTATTTTCGGAATCTCTCTCTGTCTAATATTAGAATAATGACATCATCTACTTCCAACTGCAGTAGGACTGTAGCGTTAGAAGTGCAAAATATCTTATATTAAATAATACCACCAGAGAAAATCCAAATATTTCATACTGCCACATATTTATTTCTGAAAGGCTATGTGTGACCCTTGGACATTGTTTCTCAACTCTGGATGTGATCTGATGCTACAAGTTGTGCTTTTGGTTATTTATTCATTAATACAGCACAGCTGGAAATTTTTTGCAGGAACAATTTGAGGTTTTAAGCACCTTCAGCGGTGTCACTGCAGCCAGAATTCAAACAGCTCCTCTAGTTGCAAAACAACCGCTTTATGTACCACGTTTCCTGCTCCTCGGTTTTTTAATTGATTTTTTGCAAGTAATTCGTCATAAAGGCAGTGAAGATGAATGAAGGAATCAGAGACCCAAAAAATTCAATTAGCAAATTTTGGGAAAGTGAATTGGTTGCTCAAATTGTCCTGTTTCAACGTGTCAGTAAGTGTGTGTTTGTGATTCCTCTGCTATGGCCTGGCATCCTGTCCAGGACCTAGGCTGTCTCTCACTCTATACTTCCAGCATGGATTCTAGACCCCACCACCACCCAGGAACTGGACAAGATGGTTGTTGATGTTTGGTATTTTAAAATGATACATAACTAATTTCTATATCTTTGACCAGTTCCCACTGATTCCCGGATAGGCTCCTGACTAGGACAAGTGGTTAAAGAAAATGGATGGATAGATGGATAGATGAATGGATGGATGGAAACTATTCCCTGACCCCCTGAAACAAAGCCACAGAGTCCAGGAAAATAGACTAATGCAAGACTATGCACAATAGATGACAGCTGAGTTACAGCTTGGACTCACTGAGTAGATCAGAGATAAGCAGACAGGGCTTTTGCGCTCCTTTATGCAGACATCCAACACAGGAGTGTTAGGCAGAGGTCTTAGTGGGGAATTAGCAAACCACATTGGGATTGAACACTGTGGTGTGATTCCAAACATATGATAAGTAACTAAGAGCACAGAAATTGCAAGGTATACAGTAGTTATTAACTGAAGGGGCACATAACCGTTGAGCCTGTGATGTACTGGCCTTCCATCTGAGGGTTATTTCATAGCCCAACCCCCTGTGAGTGCAAGATGAGCTCTGGACCACCAAAACTGCGACCCTGACCAGGATAAAACTGTTGATGGATGGATGGATGGATGGGTGGATGGATGGAAGATAAACAGTTGAGAGTCAGGCAATTCACATGACTGTAAAGATTTTGTTTGACTCAGTGAAACAAGGATAAACCCAGAAGTAAATATAAACAAGCAAGCAACTTCAAACTGCCAGCGGCTCAATAGAGTAAAGTTTCTGTTGGGCCCTCAGCACATTCAAGAATCCACACCACAGGATAACAGACAATTGTTTATGCAGGGCTGAGGACTCCAATAAATGGCTGCTGAATTATTACAGCGCTCACATACCTTAAGGGTTTCAATGTGAAAATGATTGCGTGGTAGGTGAGACAAACCAGCTGCTGGATGGATTTAGGTCATGGGTTGAGATAAAACAATGAGAGCGATAAAAGATTTCAGGTAGGTTACACTGAGCCTGTCGAAACAGCGCAGACGAAAAGTACGATTTCCCGTGTAAGTGAGAAAAAATGCTTTTGGCGTTTGTGGTAACTGAAACCATGTCTCCGTATTAAGGATGCCACACTGTGGTTAAAAAAGGAGCCTGATTTTACTGGTCGAATGTGGTCGCATGTGCAACAAACAGCATCCATCAGTGCATTTTAAACCAAATGTCTGGGTACCAACAATACAAAAATCTGTGAAATCTGTTTAGGGTGGAACACACTGTGTGTCTAAATGGGTCCCATTAATACGCCAGTTTCATTTGTCCTTTGTCCACATTCCAGGGTGGGGTCCACTGCCACACCGCAGTCTGCTATGAGCATGCAGGCTGGCCTGAAAGCTTCATGGGTGGTACTGTTGCCTCTGCTTCAGCAGCCAGGAAGGGAAGACACAGCTTTATCACAATGAAATGGCCACTTGGGGACAAATCCCATCCATTAAGGTGAAATCATAACAAATGTGGCCTGGCACCTTTCAAAACCACTAAAAGTGTATTGTACAAAAGTCACATAAAGTGTTAACACAAGGTTTCTCTGCTCTTCACTCCTACACGCTCCTCTGCCCTTCCACACGTGAGGGCAAGATCTGGCAGGATGGGGGTGGGGCACACAGCTGGGAAAGTTCTTATATTAAACCGGATTCCTCTGATTATTTAGGAGGAGCTGGAAAGGATTTGTGACATTCCAGCACAACCACCGCCAGTTTGTTTGGAGTGATTCTAGATATCCTAACCTAACCACGGAAGCCGAGAGCTTCCAGTGCCAAAAGGATTTCACCGGCCGAGATCCCAATATGAGTGTCCTGGGAAAACAATCAGACTAAACTGTTATGAATAATTCTAGTGTGCATTGTAATCCTTTCCACGCTTGCCTGTTCAGAGATACTAAAATTTTTTTTGCAGGTGTGACAGCGTTCGCACTGGAATGTACGTCGTCTACAGAGCAAAATTTATTTTTATTTACTCTGCCGATGCCCTTGAGGTGACCAAGTGCATTTTCTGTAAGTGGCGAAGCTGAAGAGGTGGAGAAAGACATAGCGGGGGAACGTGTTGATGCTGAGCATCATGACAACCTTGCTGTAATATGAAAATGTCGGCATTAGAGTTTCCTGTAAAGTTGGCCACATTATTCCACTAAATCAGGTAATTCTACTAACTGTGTGTAACACATGGAGCGTCGAGAGGAACAATGCCCTGAATGCAACTCGGGCTTTCGGGGATTCACAGTGCGACTCGTTTTTTCGTTTTCAGTCTGTTCGACAACTTCATTTTGATAGCGTCTCGCCGCCAACCCTCAACATTGTTACAGGCAATGCAAGCGGTGAGGAATGGATGCCAGAGGATGTTTGTAAATGTAGTTGCAGCTGTCATTAGGTGAGTCATTTGTCTGTTCAGCAAGCATAGATTTACAACCCTCCCCTAAGGAGATGTGCTGTGTGTCAGAGGAAACGTTGAGACAAAAAGAGGACATACCAGATATTTCAAATTTCAAACTCATTTATTGTGATACAGCAGTAATTTCCAAGTCAGCTCAGTTTACTTCCATCCATCCATCCATCCCTTCATCATCAATAACCACTGCACCTCAGTCAGGGTCACAGCAGTCCAGTGCCATCCCCAGAATCTTCAGGTGCAAAGCTATCAAAATACATCCTGGAGGAGATGCCAGTCCTTCAAAGGCTGCCCACACACACAATGGGAAACTTAGAGTGATCATTTAACCTGCAACACAAGTGTTTGGACTGTGGGAGGAAACTCTTGCAAACACAGATAGAACATGCACATTCCACACAGACCGAGCTGGATTTCAACCCATAAGCTGGTGCTTTGAGGTTCCAGCAATACTCACTGCGTAACCCAGGTCTACTTTTAATTTATGCTAGGGATCTCCTAGGAGTCAAACAACCTGGTCTACACAGTCTTATATAAACCTTCAATATTGCTGTACCAGTGCTTGCACTAAGCCGCCTCTCACAAAACAGAACCCAAACTTTCGAGCAGCTTAGTGTGACCCAGCCAATGAGGTGAACGTGAACTTGATGTGGATGCACAACAGATTTATTTCTCTTCAGCTGGGTTCCACTGCTCTATTTACAGGTAAAAGCATTCCAAGAACTATTTCTGTTAGTGAACAACACTCTTAACAGCGAACCTCTTCGTTCACTTCCATTCCTCTGTTCTCTAAAATGGTCAAACTTTACACAATAGGCTCCACCCTCAGCCATTCCATTCGCCATTTAAATTTACACACATCCATTTTTCCTTTAAAGTATAACACAGTAACCATCATTCATTTAAAGCACAACACATTGTTAAATGTTCATTTAACACAACATTTTGCCAACACAGGTGTTTCTCAGTTTCTTTACCTGAATTCAGACAATGTACCCATTTTCATGCCTTTCCAAATGCACTCTCCCTCCCATTAGTATGTATAGAACTACAACTCCCATAATTCCTCTCCCAGACCTTAGCCCTTAGTCTCCATTTTACTTGAGGTTGTTGGTGTTTGTTGCTCCTTTTAAGCGCACATTTCTGCAAACATTCACAGTCACATTATACATATTCTGTCATAGAAAGAATATTATACATATGTGCAGCCCCTGCTCCATCACACTTTGAAAAACTATACAGTTTCCACAGAAAAATATCAATGTTGACAATGCATTTGCCCCCAGATACATTATTTACTTTAAAAAAAATGATATGATGGGAGCTAGCTTCCAATTTTTTGAGGGGGGAGACAAACCAAGATGTCTGTGTGCATTGGCAGATGGTTCTGAGGGTGAAGTGGTAGCTGGAAAGAAAAAAAAAAACATCTGCGCTGTTGAGAGCCCAAGGTGGCTTTCCGCTGATCTTTCATAGCAGCAGTGCCAGCGTGCAGCTGCACACACATCTGAATATCACCCAGCGAGCAGTTTTCCTCAATTCATATATGGTTCTTTATATAGAATATATATTATAAGAGCAAATTTACCATAATGATACAAATGTATGCAGACTGTATTTTATTGTGTATTTCTCCTAAATGAATTTGATATTCTTAGCTGTAATTAAATATGCAGTTCTTTGAAGTACACAGGTCTTATCTTGTTATAGCTCACAGGAAATATTTTATCTATAGTCATATTTGTACATTGTCAGCTACATTTTTGGTTTCTCCATGGCAATAGTCAGATTTCTTCTTATGCAAGATCCACATGGACTGAACTGGATTCAAACCCGTATCTGAATCCCCACAGTCGTGCTCCAAAATGTAATGGAAAGCCTTTTCAGAAGACTTGGGTCTGTATAGCAGCACCAGAGGGGGGGGAACAACTCCATGTCCATGCCCACAGATTTGGAATGGGATGTTCAACCAGCAGATACGGGGGTGATGCTCAGGTGTCCTCATACTTTTGGCCATACAGTGTAGACTTTAATCATTTTTTAAAAAGCTTCTAGCAAATGTTTTCACAGGAGTCGTGAGACAGATGCACCACCCACTACACTCTCATGCTACCCCAAATATTTTTTATTTTATTGTTTAACAAGTGTTTTGTACTGGAATTGATCTAAAGAAAACATATATTATTTCAAAATAATATGAAAAACGTGCATTTAGCAGCTGCAGCTAACAAAACTCCAGAGTCAAAGTGAATAGAAGTGATTTTGTGCTACGGCTGGAGCAGAATGACTGCGGTAAGACATTGTGGTGCAACTCAGTGAGGCAGGTGCAGCTTTTTAAGGGAAAATTCTTATTAAATCATCACTCAGTGCTGGCTTAAAGTGTACATACATTCACCCAGACAGGCTCTGGAGCCTGAAAGAGAGTCTGTATTACAACTTGTAGAATAACTCCTTTCCAGTTCGTTCCTTGCATAAATCTTTTCGTTCCCGAATCTTTGTTCCTCTTTGCACCCTGATTTGCACCCTGAAGTCCACTGTCTGCACTTTAATCACGTTGTTATAATAAACTCTGCAACTGGATCCTGGGAAATTCATCCCTGCTTGTTTCGATCTTCAGGCCCACAAACACTGTTTGCACAGTTAGGTCTAAATTTATGTGTGTCTTAATTATAGCCGTACAATTACTTCTACGAGAAGGATCCTGGTACAGTCTGAGACACAGGTCGAAGCAGGGTGCATCTAAGAGCCAGCGCTCGGGGAGCGATGTGCAGTTTATTAAAAGGCAGCCCACAATGTTTTCTCATCTAAACTGCACGCCACCCAACACAGGCGAGGAATAACTAATCCGAGTCTCCCACACTGTGGACGCATTTGCCTCGTTTTTTTAATGCTGCTTTGAGTTGGTGGGGTCAGCAAATTTATCTGCCCAGCGCTGCCAGTAAAACCGTTGCGCGACTGACTTTGGACCCTTGTTAACCCGGTCGCGGTTGTTCTTCCCCGGTCTTGCACCACGGCTTTGCAGCCATCGCCAGCTTCTTTTCACTTCCAGCATGGGAAATTACAGGAGACTCAGCTGGCTGTGCAGGAGGCAAAGATTGATTGAGCAAGTTGAACTTTGCACTTGGGTCAGGGGCACAACTGCTTAGGCAGCCTCATCGAGCACTCGGGTTTCAGGCGCGATTTATAAACAGGACCGATGGAGATAACCATCAAGCAGCATATGTGTTAACTCCTTGTGCTTATGTGCGTGTGTGTGGGTGTATCTGATTATGCGTCAGTGGATGTGCAAATATACGTGTACGTGTGTGTATATAGGCCTGTATATGCAGATATGGGGTCTCCTATGTGTGAGAGCTGCCCTCTGGGTGTGCATGTGAGTTTAAAGCTGTGTGTGGGATGAAACGTCTCCACAGCAAAGAGCGTTGGTTGTTTTTAAAAGGGCAGAAGAAGTCCTGGGTGTGCAACACCCACCTCTTCATTACTCAACTGCTAGCAGGAGTTAACCTTGGGGCTGCAGCTGCCCGAGTGCTTAGTACCGTTGGCCCGGCGTTTAACGGTCCAGGGTTCCGATCCTCACTCTTGCTGTAGAATTTTGAGAACTGCGCTTCGCTCCGAACTGCAGCTATTTCCCTGCTGTCTGTCACGGCAGCAAAGTGACATACACACCTGTGTATTGTGGGTCTCCTGCTTTCTTTGAGTGCTGAAAGCCGAGCTGCCTGCGTATTGACGCATCCCGTGGGGCGGACTGGCTGAAGCTCACGCTAAATCACCGTTGTCGTGCTTTGAAGCAAGGTTGTTAGAGTCAAGTATTGCTGATAAAAACAGCCTGCTATGTAAATGGATGAATAAAGGCGTGAGTCGCCGTGTAGAGAACCAATAGCTGACCGAACACCTACCAATGAATCCCCGAAAGGGTTAATCTGAGATACGGCAATGTTAATAAATAAAAAAGCTAATATTAGAAAAATGCATGAGCTGAATGTTGTTGTTTTTGCTTAAAAGTCGGCTTAAAAGTTATGACACATTTCAACTGGTCTACCTGGTTGTTAGGACGTGTCATAATTTATTGTTTTACACGTAAAGAAAATTGCATAAAATCTCTCCTGTGCCCATTCGTCAGTCTAATCTCCGGTTGGCGAAGTGCCGAAGAAGATGCTGTTTCTCCAGCTGGTGTGGCTTATGCAGCCCAGCTTTGCCAGTTACATGTCCTTCTCTGAAACTGAAAAACTTCATTGTCTCCTTCCGCTGAGAAGCAGGTGTAAATCGTGCCGGTTGGCCTGCAGTTTCTAAATGTTTGAACAGTCAGCTTCCAAGGCAAGCGCTGCTGTATACCTCAGTTTCAGGCCTGTAAACCAGTAAAGCAGAACCTTTTCATAATCACCGGCCAACTGTAATAAGTTGCTCCAAGAAAAATACGAGTCTGTCTAATTTTCTGGTATTTATCCTAGAAATGAGGATAACAGTGTGCTCACAACACTCAAGCAATTTACAGGTGAGCCTTTATCAATATCTAATACCGCACTTTGAACATACAGTACACGGCCAAAAGGGTGCGGACCCCCTCCCAATGGGTGAACTGAGCTGTTTGAGCTGCACCCACACAGCCTACAAACACATTCTGGACAATTGTGTGCTTCCGGATTTGTGGCCACAGTTTGGGGAAGCTCCTTTCCTGCTCCAGCATAACTGTGCCCCCTCCCCCCCGTGCACAAAGTAGCTGAGCTCCATAAACACAGGGTTTTCCCAGGTTGGTGTGGAAGAACTTGAGTGGCTGCACAAAGCCCTGACTTCAATCCCACCAAACACCTTGGCGATGTACCGGAATGCCGACCGTGAGCCAGGCCTTCTCACCCAACATTGGTGCCTGACCTCGCTGATGGTATTGTGGCCAAATGGGCACAAATTCCCAAATTCTGGTGAAAAGCCTTCGTAAGAGAGTGGGGACTGTTATAGCAGCAAAGGGGGAGGCAACTCCATATTCATGCCCATGGGTTTGGAATTGGATGTTCAACCAGCACATTTGGGTGTGATGCTTAGGTGTCCACATACTTTTGGCCATATAGTGCAGACTTTAATAATTCTTTTTTTTTAACACATGAATTGTTTTCATTCTTTGACCGCAATTACTTTTTACATTGGAGTTGTCTCATGTAGGCTGTGACTTTGACATGCAGACATTTAAGAATAATATTGAGTGAACACCCGCAATGCACTGGTGCCCCATACAGGGGTAGTTTAACAGCCTGCTGCCTGGTGATTCCTGAATCTCTGGACCACCACCTCCCTGACCGGGGTAAAACGGTTTGCAATGATGGATGGAATGGATGGATGTTCACAGCAGAGTCAGATGAGTTTCTTCTCAAGATTCAGTTTGTATGCTCAGAGCAGCCCTTCTCAGAAGTCAGAGTTTTGCGTTCACACCAGATTCTGAGTCATATAATGTTATTCCTAGTACTTTTGACAACATGTTAAGTAATGATTGTTTTACAAAGCCCTCTGCAGGTAAATTAATATGAATTAATATGAATCCAAGTATTCCCCCCTAATATGCTTAGCAGATTATCCTATGCAGCCTTTGTGAATTTGCTTTGACACATTTATACATTCATTGAAGGACGAAGCTACTAAATCCAGCAAAAGGGTTTCTGTTAAAACTTGCAGTTGGAATAGAAACTCCAGTGAATGTTCTGTCCTGCTAGGAATAAAATACCTAGCATTTCTGTAATTATTCTGTATATTTCTGCAGAGGGCAAGAAAATAAATAAGCAATTAACTTGTGAAATATGTTCAAATACACTGTCTGTCAAGGTCATTTAATGATTTCTGTGAAAACTAAAATTGAAGGAACAACAAAAAAAATCTGTACCTGCGGTAGTGAGATGATGCATGAAAAAAGACCTAAAAGCTCTGCTGATGACACAAAGAGCATTTGTGAAAATAGGTGAAAGGTGACCTGCGGGATTCTGGCAAAACGGATAAATAATCTTACCGTATGCTTATAGCTCTGTCCATGGCTTGCAGTGATTACAAGGCTGTGAAATTCTTTACCGATGTTAAGTCTTGGAATATAGAATGTGTGTGTGAAAGACTCAGTGAGAAATGTTTCTTTAGTTTCTGGAAGCTCCAGATATTCAAACTGTGCCTTTGTTTTGGTTGTTTGTTTTGTGGTAGAATCCAGCTAAATTGCACTTTGTAGATGTTGCAGTGATGCTGGAGGAGTGCAGCATATTGTTATAGTGGAGAAAATTATGGAAAGGGTGTCCACTAAATTACAGTGAATTTTGTTTTAGGCACAGAGAATTTGACATGAGGCGGGAACAAACTGAAATCAGTTTCCATGCGACACATTGAATGATGTTCGGTAGGTGTTATGGCGTGAGTTGGTGGAAGCAATTGCGAGACACCACAGTAATAAGTTTAAGGCCCTTTAAACTCTTTACCGAGTGTTGTTTCCGACAAAGAATGTTGCCATTAGTCGGGAGCTAGCACTAAACATTAGAAATTGGCAGTAAACAAAAACGGAACACAATTTCCACAGTTCAAAATAAACAAAATACAAGGTCTAAGCAAGACAGCATTTGCAGCAGAGCTCACAAGAGGCACTAAATTCCATCTACGATTGCTTCCTATGCCAATTGGTCATCCAGTCAGTGCTCAGTCTGAAAATGGGGCCACAGGCATGACAGTAGGTTTGGCACATTAAATGCATTTTCAACTTACAATATTTTTGACTTACGATGGGTTTATCAAAACGTAACCTCACCGTAAGTTGGGGAACATCTGTAATAGTCATATCACGGTAACACCGTGTAGTAATACTGTGCATAATAAATCCAAAACAAGTAAACAGAACACAGTTATTCATAAATTTAAAGTGCCATTGTATTTCCACAAAAGGAGACTAATTTGGTGCGGTCACCTATGGCCCTGTTCTATGCAACCCCTCACTTTGCAGGGACAAGCCAGACGCCTCTTTCCTTCTCTCAGTTTAAAGTTTACTCTTTTTAACTCTGTTTTTATTTTTATTGTCCTGGTCCACACGCTGTGAGAGACTGGAAGCAAAGCACCGTGAAGCCGGCTTTGTAGGGAACACAACAATTCACATATGAATTATATATATTGATTACAAATGTTCTGTAAAATGATTTTAAAGCAGCATAAATGTAAGTGGCATACTCCGTATTTTCCGAGTGCAAGTTTGGCACAGGGAAACGATAATTCTCCAAAATATCACTGAATATGGGCCCAGACTGTCAGCAATGTATGTTATTATAGTAAAAATTATGATATTGTTTTTTAAACACTCGATTAGCATTAGAAACAAGTTAGTTTCTGCAGTACCCACAAATGCCAGTGATGTCCAGCATATTCATCAAGTTCCCCGAATGAGGTTTTTATTCTTACTTCAATATGTGGTTAATTGGTAGCCAGTAATGTAAGAAAAACAATAAGCATAATTTTTTAAAACATTTTTCAAAAAGTTTCTTCCCGCAGTCCAAAGACATGCATTTCAAGTCAATTGGTCACTCTAAACTGCCCACATGAATGTGGCCACTGTGAAATGGAACGGTGCTCCCACCAGCATGTCAGTTCCTAGCTCGGCACCCAGTGGATCCTGAGCAGACAGTGCAGCAGCCCTCAACACAATAAACAGTTAGAAAACGGATGCGTGTGTGGACGATTTTATGGCGAGTAAACTGGATAATTTCGGCTGAAAATATACCCATAGTTATAGTTCATATAATTAAAAGAATGTAAAAAGCAAAATATTTAAAAGTGAGCACATTAATACTGTTACTATTTCTAGTTATCTGAACACTGTTTGGTGTGTATAGTCAGACTGTGTCAACAAGGGTCCAGTTGCTGTGGTGAACCTTGTCTCCACAGGAAGTGTAGCACAGTACAAACATGTCCTCTGTGTGCCTCTGACTTTCCTGCCATTCTTTACAACTGCTGTGGAGCGCGGCACAGGTTGTGTACAGTAGCGCGTCTGGGAAAATTGTGGTAAGAGCTGGCACGCGGTGCTGGGATAATCACGGCCCATTTGATCGTCACAGAAGGTCAGGCTGAGGAGCTCCGTGCTTCGGCCTCGATGGCCAAACTTTCGCCAAAGCATGCGGGGTTATTTTTCGTGTGATTTTCCTGAAAGGATGTTATGATTTTCTCCATGTTTGGTGGCTGATGATAAATGGAGCTTTTTATTATGTCACCTGAATGGCTGCCAGCAGTTGTGCCCAGGAGGGCGGGGGGAAAAGGATGCCCTCGCTGCGAGCCTGACCCGCGGGGTCACAATGAAAAGGCCCGCACACATTTCCTGAGCTGGATGGGTTGAGGCTCGTGCCGACACACCCTCCGCTCCCTTTGTGGCGGTGACTGGAGTTTGCAGCTTGGAGAGGCTCGTTCTCGGCTTCCCGGCCCAGCACCGCTGCAGAACGGGCGAGGAAGAGAAGAAAGGCACAAAAGAAAAAGTGAAAAGGAAGGAAGGAGAGACCAATTGGGGGGCGGTTAGCGAAAGGAGGAGTAGGGGAATGATGGTATTTCATTTAGCAGCTGGAAAGGGGTAGGAGGGTAAGAAAAGCACGCTGCTCAATAATATGAGGTAGAAAACGTGTAGAATAAGTGGGTAAATGTGAGCCGGCACGAAAGAAGTCTCGGCATAGATGGTTTTTAGCAAAGTCGTAGCTGTACCACAGTCCAAACACGGGACGCTCAGCCCAAGCTCTTCCAGGGGTGTTTATCTCGGGTTACTGCGTCGACACACAGAACGTTCTTAGCAAAATCATTCTCGGTGTAAACAAGAAGCCGGGACCCGCGGCTGACCGTACAGCTTGCCGTTTTACCAAATTCTCCTACCGATAAGCAAATGGATTCCGTTTTCCACAAAGCTGAGCTTCTCCCCTGCTTTTCTCCATCATAATGTGTGCAATTACCTTGAAACAACAAGCTTACACGCTTTGTTTGCTGTCTCACCCTCAGCCCTGATTTGTTGACTGAGGTTACATTTCCTGCTTTGAAATGAGATCCACACGAGGAGTCTGTATGCAAGCGTCTGCTGAACTGGAAGTGAATCGCAGTCATGGCTGCGCCAGGCCATCCCAGTGGAACCTGTGGATCAGGGCCTGGAAGGCAAGGGCCCTCGGTATTGATTGTCGTGTTAGATTGTGTCAGATTGGGCGTTCAACACCCGGAAGTGTAAAAGAAAGTCATTCCGTGCTGGTAAGATGGTGGCACGGTGAGAAGCAGCGGCTTCTCAGGTCCGACAATGGTGCTGTTTTTGTTTTTGCTTATACTGAATTAACGCTACTGACCACCATCACTCAGACCACTCACTGTCTGCACATATACTGTGTGTGTGTGTGTGTGCGTGCATACATGCAACATACAATACAGACAAAATAATTTATCTTGTGCACGCTTAGACTTTTTTTTAATAAATCTTATACATTTTTTATTTATTTTTCCTTCCCCCTGTTCTGGAACTACGTCGCCTGCTTTTGTGCATACCTGGTGTACGAGGGTGTCTGACAACCAACAATTTTTGATTTCTTTTGCGAACTCAACACCGACTCCGCCGTCTAGGCCGAGCCGCGGCTTCCAGCACGCCGGCGACGCCCTCTAACGTTAGAAGCGTGGGGGCGGGATGGGAGGCGGTGTTTCCATGGCGACAGCAGTACCTGGTGAGAGAGTCTGCCGTAGAGTTTGTCATCGCCGCGAGTGGGCAGGGTTAATTGTGATCTGACCCTTTAATGGATTTTCCTCTCTGGCTATCTTGATTAGGTAATTAATTCCTTGACTTCACTCACCGATCTCTCCATTTTTAAGCTGTCACCGCTAACATCTGTTACGGTCCCGAGATGTTTAGACGTAGCGATGTGTCATTTTTCTCTCGATCTCCGTCGGTTGCGGTTACTTTTTTTTTTTTTTAAACGTGTTGTTCTACTTTTTCAATTGAGTGAAGGGTTTCTGTAAGGGTTAAGGGAAGCACGCTGAGCGTAGATGACGTGGGAACTGTGTGTAGAAGAGGGCACGCATTTCTGGACTGGTGTCCTCCCCCACAAGACTGGAGCATTAGTTTCCCCAGCTTTATCTTCCCTGTCAGTGGAACTTTGAGAGACACTGCTGACTGACTGAATTTCCCCAACGCCAGCCTTCGCCATTGTTTTTCTACTGACGCCATTCTGCTGGCCTCCACCGATGGACAATACCACTGATTCTTCACTTCCTGTTCAGACCAGACAGCCCGCTGTTTTCCCCTGGGCTCGTATCCCTGCCCGTCACTGAGAAGGCTCCATTTTCCTGCCCGGCAGTGGCTCGGCGTGCAGCCCTCGAAAGGGGAATGGAGCAAAATCAAACTTTCATGACAACTTTCTTTCCCTGTTTGGGCATGACAAAAGGAAAGATTGCTGCTCCCGATAAGATAAGAATGTTGCGGTCACTTCTTCAGATTAGAGGTGGAAGAGGAAATGCCTATCTGATTGGGTTTTCACCTCAGATTTTAACATTTTTTCTCTCTCGCTCGCTTTTAAAACCGTTTGTGCGTCTGCTTTACTCCGGAGACGACTCTGGCGGCCGGTAAACAGCGGCAGGGCCCTAAAAATGCGAGCTGACCCAAGACCACGAGCATGTCTGTTCATGCCGCTCCGATGCTTCTCCAAACCCTGTGCAGAAATCACCAGCATTCCTTCATTCCCATGGTAACCCAGACTGGTCCCCCACTTGCTTTTTTAAGACGGGGGTGGGGGTATGTGGGTGGGAGAGGGGATGTAGAGAAACTGCCACTCATTACTCCCACTCTCCCTTTCTTCCATATGTCCCTTAAAAACAATTAACCCCTGCGCCACCGTCGGTGCGGCCGTCTTTGTCCCTGTATGTTCCTAACATCTGGATTTGGATCCTGGATGCCGTACAGAAGCTGCAGTCAAATCTGCGGTCTGTTTTCGGTGTTTAACCTGTACAAGGACACAAGAAAGATTTTTAAGCAGGTTTTTCTCTGGTCCTCATGCAATCAAAAGGGTTTTATTGTGATTCTTCTTCCATGTGTCTGTCGCTGAGCAGCCAGCTGGCCCAGAAGTAAGGTTGGCCATCAGCTTGCCACTAACAGCACTGCAGGGGTGGCTGGGCCTCAAGGGGGTCTCACTGCATCAAAGAGGGAAAGTATGAAGCAAACCGTTAGTGCGACTTTTACACTCTAATGTATCTAGAATATCCTGTTATTAGTAACCATTCACGCATACCAAAACATCCACAGCACTGTTGGCCATGCAGGCCTGACTTTGCACCCAGTGGCCTTTAATTTATAAGCAGACCCACAGTTGAAAATAATCCCATTGTGTAAGACTGTTACTAAAATTGCACAAAACCGAGATGAAGACAAATTACTTTCGCTCTCTTTTTGAAGTTTTTCGGCTTTTAGATCACTGGCTGAACACTGTGGCCTAACAGGAAAAGTTGACTCAAAAGGAAAAGATAAACGCTGTGGCCGAAGAGCCTGCGCTACACGCGGGCTTTGCTCTGCGGTTTGTATATAAAGGTGCATTTTTGGGAAACATCTCAGACTGCGGTGGAAATAAATTTACCGGTATTGTGTGAAATGCGTGTTTGCCAGCTACAGTAGCACCCAGATATGGATATTTTCTGAGCAAGTCATGCATTGAACTTTGCGGCATTTCAAGAGGAACAAGAAATGAGTAATTTTATGTGCTCATGTGTGCTTCTTCCATGGTGACCTGTCTGACATTCAAATGCAGCTTCATGAAGAGCAATGTGAACCTTCACTGCTCGCTGCTTACCCTCACGTGCCATCATTACTGGGTGACTGTGCTCAAAGACAGTGAGAAGAAGGGAGCAGAAGTCAGCTGGTGAGCAAAAGCGTAACACCGAGCTTGTTGCACCTCAGGAAGCTCTTAGCTTGACCGTGGCTTTTGCGGCACTCCCTTTGTCTCGTAAAAGTCTAGCAAAGAGCACAGCAGTAGTATTCTTCATCTTGAAACGTGTCAAGTGCTTCCAAAGATCATGCTGGCCTGGCTTTCAGGAGCGACATAGACAACATTTTTGTCTCTCTGCCATTGCAATAGTCCAGTGTTTTGTCCACAAACATCTGACCTCTGCTGTGAGTGCATCCAACAGACCTGAAATGAGAATTAGGTTAAAAGTGCCCACAGATGAATCTTTTAGTGGCGTTTGCATGATATAATCGTTTGAATAAAAAGATGAGTATGCACTTAGTTGCCAGTTTATTAGGCACACCTATCTAGTAGCACCTTTCGCCTTCAGAAATGCATGAACTGATCTGGACAAGAATTCTACAAGATGATGGATGTGTTGTGAAAGATCATCGTGCCCTGTGGAAATGATTGTGATGCACTGTTGCTGCGAACAGCCCCTTCTGACTCATCCGTAAGATGTTCACCGTTGTTGAGCTCTGGGGACTGTGTGGGACACTGACGCAAAGAAATGCACAGTCGTGTTCCTGGAACCACTTGGTGAAGACGATACTCCCCACACCATCGCACTGCCACCACCGGCTTGTACCACTGACATCATACAGGACGGCTTCGCAGACTCGTGTTGCTCGTGCCAAGTTCTCAACCTTCCATCAACATGATACAAAAAGAAACCTGGATTTATCTGGCCAGGCAACTTTTTTCCAGTCCTCAGCAGTCCAATTTTGATGCTTCCACGCCCACTGGAGATGTGGTTCCTTGTTGTTCATTGACATCGGGCACCCAATGTGGTCTTTGGCTGTTGTAGTCCAATCAAGACAAAAACCAGCAAGTGGTGCATTCTGAGATGATGTTCTGCACACCAGTGCTGAATTTAGATGTCACTTGCCTGGTTGGGGCTCATCTGCTTGCTGGATAATTCTCATCATTTTACTTCGACTCCTCTGATCCATAACCTGCTTCCATCCACAGGATCACCAGTCATTGGCACGTTTCTGCTTTTTGCACCATTATCAGTAAAGCCTTGAAACAGTTGTGCATGATAAGTCCAGGACAACATCTGTTTGGGAGATGCTAGAACCAACACTCCTAGCACCAACCACAAAGCCACTAAGCTTGGTGACTGTGCCCATTCCAGTGATCAGCAGAACACCAACTGATGCTAGAAACACTGTGTCATTCCCACCACACACTGACTTGAGGCGATATGAACTTAATAAACTGGCAACTCACAATATGTATTTACAGAAACTCTCATGCGAGATTTCAACAGATTCTACACCTGATAAACTTGTGCAAAAAATGTGCAAGTGGTATCAGAATTTTGGCCTGAACAATAAAACAAGAACTGAGCCCCAGTTTTCATTCTTCAGACTGAAATGCTGCAATCTGATTTAATCCCGAGGCAGAAACAGAGCGCTGAGCGTGAGAAAAAATTCTTACTGGTGCGTTTGGCTCACGACCACCACGTAGGACACCATGGCTTAGGCTACTGGGACAAACTGTGCTGTCCGTTTTCTATTTCCGCGCTTCAGTGGAGCAGCTGTCTGGAAGGCTCATGAGCAGCCAGACTGTGGAATCAGAACCACTGCACGTTCAGCGGTGAAGCTCTGCTGGGGCATTTTCGATGTCTTCTTTTGTCTATAATTGTTGGCCAATTGAAATTCCAGGAAGTCTTTTTAACAGCCTTTAAACGGCAGCCTTTCCCTTCCTTCCGACTAACGCGTCTCCTTACGTCCTGTGTGAGTGCCATCAAAACTTTGTATGGTGGTTTAATCAATAATTTCATCCCAATCCTGGGAAAAAAAGTGTGCAGGATTCTCAGATTACAGGGTATCGGGGTTCTTGAAGAGGTCAGCGTATCATAGAAACCAATTTCATCCACAGGGGCAACACCAGCTCTGGGGTGCTGGCTAAGAAAACGTGGAGTTGTGTTTTTTTATAGGCCTGAACTTCAAATAATCACCATGAAATATTTAAGCACCTGTAAAAAATAAAAATCATGTCCATGTGATAAACTGATTTATATCAAATTTCAGAAGCATGTCAACCCTATTTAAATTATTACCAGGTTAACTATTTTATTATTTTTTTTACAGTCTTGTGCATTCACACATTTTTGGCCTAAAGCAACAGTCATTATTATAATAAAAGCACAACAATGGATTAAAGGGAGCAAAAACTTAAAAATGACAAAATCTGATTTTTTTTTTTTTTAAAGTACAATAAAAAGAAAATTATTTTCCTCATAACAATGCACTAATTGTACAGGCTGTTAACATTAGATATGAAATTAAACACCTGCTGTTCAGCTACACAAAGTTTAAATCTGTAAACCAGGTCAGTTATTAAAGTAGATATGGATAGGAAAATTAAAGTTTTGAGGTTGTATATGAATATTTGTAAGTGATCCGGATAAAGGATAACTCTAGTATATACAGTAAGTAAAATGAATATGCAGACCGGTTCATCCAGATAAACTGACGGACAAACGGAGAGGCAGATGTTAATATTTTTGTATGAATTCCTTAAAATAAGTATCATTATAGAATGTACGGCTATCATTGTGAGATATGCAGTAATGGGAGCAGAAAATGTGGTCAGTGCACAATTTTTATTCTCCAGCTCCTTCCAGGGCCGCCGGCTGTGCGGAGGCTGGAAGGGAAGCGCTCACGTCGGCCGTTAGCCGGGCTCTCACTGTCCGAAGGAAACCTGGAGGTGGGTTGGTGGGTGGGGGAGTTATTAACGTTTTGTCGTTGAAAATGATCAGTTGACCTTAATAAAATACGACTTCACTGGCAGCTTTATTATTAACCAAGGTTTTATTAAATGTGTTAATATAGCCGAGTTACTGCGCGCTTCAGTTAAATTCCACCAACTAGGAACACTCGTGCATAAAAAGGAAAATCTCTTACAAAAAAACAATTATATCAAAACTTTATTATTATATATGTATCAATTTATATACATTTATGTGTTTGTCGTTTTGAATGTTTTTTTTGTAATTAACTTTATTTTGTTTTTTCCATGGATGACTAGACTTTAAATATGTGTTTATTTGTATATTATGTATTGTATAAAATTAAAATTTAAAATAAATTATATTTTGAGCGCTACGTCTCGTGTGTTACAAGTTTATCCCGGTTGTTGAAGTCGGGGCTTTGGGGAAAACAGCAAATAATACAGCAAATAAAACATATTAATGCAGATGTATTGCTGTACGTGCGCTTAGCTTGAATAAAGTCTCAAGTCAGGCGCTCAAGTGAGCTGGGGAAGGAGAATGTGCAAGTGCGTCTACAGTATGGGTGTACAGTGTGTACAGTAGTGCATACGGACCTGTAAACCGGTCGGGACAAAGGTGTCAGGTAAATACCAGGTATCCCTTTGAGGAAAAGTGTCTGCTACATGTAAACGTAAAGGTGTGCTTCCTGCTTCCCATTCACTCCCACGAATTTGGATTCCTTGCCAGCTTCAGGAATCATAGTCCCAGCAGGTAAAGAACCTGTTCCCGGCTTTGTGCGGTCATACTTTTTAGCCTTCGCATTTCTGCTAAATTAATTTTAAAAAACGTTGTTTTAATTTGGTGTCGAGTCACGGTTTGCTGTCTTTAAAATGAAATCGAGCGCTGCCGTTGCAAAGTTCAGAAGCGAGAAAAAGTCTGTTTTACAGCTTTCGCCTTCGTCCTCCATGTGCGTACTGAAGATGCATAACAAGTTGAACACTTTGTTAAATGATATTAAAATGATTTAGGTGAATATATGCAAAAAGAAGTTGTAAAGCGGGGTGTGTGTGTGTGTGTGTGTGTATCGACTGTATGTCTACTGTACGTACGGGCGATTAAAAGCGTGTATTTTATAAAGCTAACATCTCATAATCGCAAACGGAACGCCCGGGGTTTAGAAGCTGCTCTGCTTGGGATCTTTACCAGGGGGGTTGGTGGTGGTGGTGGTGGGGGGGTGATGTTATGAAAGGAGCCTTTAAAGGGCGGCATGAAGGCCAGGTCAGTGGTGTCTGAGCTTCACGCCAGCATTGCCAGGTTATTCAAAGGTCGCAAACTCCGCCGATCCCCTCATGCCCTGGACCCTCAGCTTCAAACTGCTTCTTTATTCCACACAACCCCCCCCCCCCCCCAAAAAAAAAAAAAAAAAAGTTCCCGAAAGCCGCGAGGATATGGCTCGTTTACAGCAAATTCACATGACCACCAAGTTTTAATAAGTAGGCATGTGTCGGTGTCATCTTTCTTAGCCGCCTTAAAGCTGCGAGCTGAGCTTCTTTCGCGTTGCGCTGTCATCGAAAAAGAAACACAAAAACAAAAAATCGGAGAAAAACGAGTTGTTTAAGTGAGCTGTCGTGGAAATAACTCGTCGGAACAGCGCGTAATGAAGTTCATATTGATCAGTGCACTTCTTAAAACGTTTTGAAGTGGGTACAAACCAAGGAAGTGCTGGGAATTGCTGTGTGGGTCCGGGTAAAATGTGGCGCAGTGTTGGAGCGTCCTTGAGCCCAGAAACATTGGCATTCCGTCTCGTTAAATGGAAAAGGCCAGGAAGGACTTTTGTTTCACGCAACAAACTGCTTGACATTGAACTTACATGGAAAATCGCGGGCTTCAAAATAAGTTTAAGGCGAGGGAGCTTTTCCTTTAAGACACCCAGGCAAGGCTTTAAACCCGGGGCTGGAGCGCCAAACACAGCCTGCAGTGTGCGCGTCTTAATCGGGAACAGATGGGGCTTTGAGGTCGGGCCTGGAGTCGACCGCAGCGAGCGCCTGCAGCCCCGCCATACAGGTGCACGACGCGGCCGCAACCGAGCGCGCAGCCCGGCCGAAGGCAAAGGAAAAGGGAAGGGAAAAGGGGCGCTCGCATCCAGTACTGGGTCGACGGACCGATCGTTCTGGAAACTAAATGTGGAATCGACTAAATAATAAGCAGGACAGTTGACAACTTTCCAGCAACTTTACAGCAGCATCCAGGCGGGTTCGACAGTAAATCAGCGCACACGAACGTCACATAAATTCTCCTGAGATTGATAACCGTTTTATGATGTTTAAAAGCACCGAATGAATAATAAAAAAGAGACAAATGTGTCTTTCAAGCTCCAAATTTGCTCGTCACGGCGATGCTCCCGGTTGGAGAAAATAATTTCAAGAGAAACAAAAACAGATCACATTAACGTGGCGCTCAGGGAGTCTCGCCGAAGGTCAAGTCCACGGGGTGAATTGCGCATCTCTGAGGAGCGGGGAAAGGTTTTTTTTCCCGAGTTCGGGTCACTCCTGATTTTGTTGCGTTTATAGGTAGTTGATGGAGTTCTGCAGAAACGAGCCTTCACTGAACCACTTGGTCCATCATTCTATTTCAATGGCAGAATTGATGTTTTACCGCGCGCAAACAAACGCACGGCACCGGCAGGACAGCAGGCAGCCACGCAGTCGTATTTTGTGCACAAATTTCACAGAAATAACACAAACGGTGTCAAAGCATTTCCGTGAAAATGGAAAAAAGCCAGACTTTAAGCATAATCTGATGTTCGTGATACGTAACCGAATTTTGTAAAAACAAAACAAAAAAAGTGGCGCTCAGAACCGCGTAATCTTCACTTTTTTAATTTTAAGAAGGAAGAATAGATTTTAAATGCCTGGTGTGTCTTTAAAAAAAAAAAAAAAAAAGACTTTTACGTGCGCAAACTGTGGTAAAAACGTACACTGGCTTACACACCGGTGTTGCCTTTGCGGCATCTCAGAAAGCGCTTGGCGTTACCCGGGCACCACCCTGGGGGGCGTCGCTCCAGATGCCGCACATGAGGCCCAAATTCTGCTCTGCAACTTCACTGTTCTAGGGACGCACGGTGGGCTTCCCAGAACTGCGCAATATGTGCATTTATGCTATACTGCTGCTACAGACCCGCTGCGTCCTCACACGAGTTACTTGGTCTCCATGGCAAGCCCAGCTATTCTATTTCTTCTATATTTTATAGAGAACGTTATAATATATTTTAATATTATATAATATTTTCTTCCTTTAAGATGATTTCTCTGCACACTCAAGTCAGAAGGTCGCAGCATAATGGCTAAATGAAAAATGTCTAAATAAAGATAAATCACGTGAAACCAAAATATGATTTCAGTCAATTCATTGCAATTAAAATAAATGTTATGTTTAATGTTAAAGAATTTTTTGTTGTTGTTGCTTTAAGCGCAGAGGATTTTAGAGTCTTCAAATAGAAGCCTGAGGGTGGGACTGCGGTTTTATTTTCGCGTTAAACCCCAATCCCACGCACTGTAAACCCCATTAAAACCTTTTCATTGTCGCTGATGGACAAATTATTCTGAGAAACTGTGCCACGTTTAATCTTCACGCTTTTTGTGAATTCTTCATTCTGAGTAATCCATTATCCATTTAACAGTAACAATCCAAATTCGAATGGTTTCAGCTAAAATTTTAGGGCTAATTTTATGTGAAATCAGATTCTGAATATTTGCTAAAACAGTATTATTTAAATAACAACAAAAAAAAAAAAACACAAGCAAAGTGCGCCTTAGAAAAATGTCATGTTATAATCCTCCCTGTCTTGAAGCTCAAAGCTAAAAAAAAACATTTAAAAAGTACACTAAACTCACTTTAGAACTATAAAAAAATAATAATTCTATGTTGAATTTATTTTAGCAGCCCTGAAAGTTTAAAGGACAGTTATAGATTGTTGTTGTATTTGCCCTGAAAAAAAGAAATTGTTGCTTTAAAGGCTTCTCAGTTTCGAGTTCAAGTGCACGACCCCTTTTGTTAATTCACATTAATTCACACCTGGGAACTTTTGGGATAAATAGGTGCTTCCATGTAGCATTCATTTTCTCTTCAGTTTTCTGTGTGAAACACGGCAGCATTCTGTGACTGCTTTTTAGCACAGTATTATCACTGCGCTTATACTTACTCTTACTCTAAATCGTTATGCTTATATTTGCACATATATTACCATAAAGCAATATGCTCGCGTGGATTTGTGTTCGGCTCCAGAGTATCGACTATGCGTTAACCGAGGAGGTTCAAAATGTATTTATAGGTTCATCAATCTTCCGAATGTTTCCTCCCATCAAATAAAGCGAAGACCAAATGAACGCCGCACAGTTTGTCGAGATACAGGTACGAAGGAGGACTTAAAACCAACTGTAACTTCGCCCACGATGAGGGTTGCTCTCTTCTTGGTCGTGACGTGCGCGTCGCTCCGTCTTGAAGACGAATTGCCGCAGCGTCTCAAGTGAGCGCTTAAGTCTGCCGAGCGGCGTTCGTGTACAGAACGGCAGTTGAAAGAATGTTTACAGCAACGGCGCATTGTTGCGCTCAGCTCCGAGGGCCACTTCCTCCCCACTGACCCCCCGTGTCGTGTTTGGCCTTTGCCGTCCGGTGAAAAACGAGCGCCCGCTCTGATTGAATTTTATTCCTTCCTGAGCAGCTCCGCTCCTGAGCGCGTCCATCAATCTTGGCCCAATCTTGGACCGCTGCTTTTTGCATGGGGGTGGGTGGGGGGTCTTCTTGAGCCGCCTTCCAACTATTTAGCAATGTAAGACCCAGTGGAGGACGGGGACTGAAACGCATCTCACACAGCAGAAATGAAGGCCATTTGTCCGTCTGACGCGTTTTACAAGAAACACCGAAGCAAACGTTTGTCATAAACCAGCAGCATTTTTGGCATTGTTGGTATCTTTTTTTTCAATTTTTATTTTGTAACTATTTTACATGGCGTTGTTTACCTGAAATCTGATAATGACAATTCTCTTTAAAATGCACTGTTAAATAGTAATAACGAATTAATAAATAGTACCTCGTTTTACCCCAGCGGACGTACACTGCAACATCAGCAGTGAAGTATTTAGACGATTTACACTTATTGAGTTCATTCCGTTTCATGTTGTTACCCATTGCTACATTTAAGGTTTCCTATGTGTGTGTTTAAGCTTTGCTTGAGTTATTCCCATTGTCTAAAAAAAAACAAAAAAAACAAAAACAAACAAAAAAAACAACATAACATGGGCTGGGATTTACGTCAAAAGCAGTCAAGTCACCTACGCCGCACTATTTTACCTTAGCCTTACCTTGCAATTACATCTTAAGTCCTAACAGTACTTTAAAGTAAAACATACTTTGCATTGGACCATGAAAATGTTTCGATTATTACAAATAGCGCAGGACTATGTCTAAGCCTCTAAATTCTATTTTTAAAAATGATCTAAAAACATCTGTACGTATTTTAGCCAACAGAAAAAAGCATTTATGAATTAACAACCAGCTGAAAGGCTGAACTGAAACAAATAATTATATTTTCATAGCCATGTAATAAGAATTAGATATGATTATTGTATTCTAATAAACTGCATTAGCCATTGTATTTTAATTTCTTTATTATATACAAAAAAGTGCATACAAAAAGTTTTGCTTAAATATACATACGTATATACTGAAACAGACTTATATATATACAGTATATATAAAGTCTGTTTCAGCTTTTAGTGAACTCTACGCAAAGGTGACTAAAATAACTTGCATATTCAGTTTGGAGGCAGCCGTCCATACAGTAATTCCTTGTATTTAAAATGCGCAAAATTCTTGTCTGGCCAACATGTGTTTTTTTTCTACTACACACAGATCAAATTTGTGTTCAGTCATTGATGGTCAGTACGATATAATCCTTCGAAATGTTTCTACAAATCTCCCCTCAGCCCTTCAGAAAAAGGTACTTTGCGAAAATTAAAAGTTAACAGGTTTGCACTGAAACACTGAAAATTTCTCAGATTGTAGCAGCAAATAAAATGTTCTTTCCTCTGTTGATAGTACGTGATGACAAAGACTTTAGAGTTTAGTCAAGGACAAGTGGGCCTTTTGAAGCCCCGTGGACTTACAGTATTACCGTGTTTTGGCCTATGGAGTTACACTATTGCCTTGTTTAGCCTGTGGAGTTACAGTATTGCACTGTTTGGCCTGTAGTTACAATATTACCATGTTTTGTCCCGTGGACTTACAGTATTACTGTCTTTTGGCCTATGGAGTTACAGTATTACTGCGCTTTAACCTTTGGAGTTACAGCATTACACTTTTCGGCCTGTGGACTTAAACTATTACCATGTTTTGGCCTGTGAAATAACAGTATTACCCTGTTTTAGCTGAAACCTGACCCCCCCAGCACCGCAGGACCCCAGGACCGCACAGGGTGCAGCTCTTTTCCTTTCTTCTCCTCTTATTCCCCCTTTTCATTTTAACCAGGCAAACGCAACTCTCTTTCTCTCTAAAAAAGCTCTTTCTCTCACAGCGTTTGCTGTGGTGGAGATAATTTTGACCAAACTATTACTGAAGTCTTGTCAACACCCGCTGGAATTTAGAGCAACGTTCGGCTCCGCAGCCCCCAGGAACCCCTGGAGAAAACCCGGCGTGAGGACCATGATGTATCGGCCACCTCCGTGAAAACAGCCTGGGCCCAGCCGGTCGCGCATATATTGCGGATATATTTGCGGCAGGAAAGGTTTAAGGTTTAAGGCACGGACACACGCGCAACAAATCTGGTACGGCGCACATTTGGTGTTTTGGAGAATTCACACACAGTCAACAGGAATCTTCTAGAATGAAGTCCAGGATGAGCTGGGCTGTAAACAAATCTGCCTACACATATATGGAAGCGTACAGTTGCTATGAAATAAAATACAATATACGTATAATAACCAACTTTGCCGTGGATATAAAGAGCCACCCGAGGGAAGATTTAGTGTCGTTTATCTTAAAACGCGAAAAAGTATTTTAAATGAATGTTAAATTTAGTCATTAACAGCTCGTCTGGAAAGAGTTGGCTGCTTTTGAACAAAATGCACGCCCGTTATTACATAATGCAGGCGCAGTGGTTTAGGGACGCACAGAAACCTACAATGTCAACTAAACCACCTGAGAATCAGAGCAAAATAAATCAATGGTCTTTTTAAAAATATATATATATTTTAAAGACTATTTATTTATAACAATTGTATATTTTGAGACGACGTTATTTTGTATTAACCTTTTTTGTGAAAGCGTTTTTTTTGCTTTTTATGAGATGCCTTGAAATACGCCGCAGAAGCCGACAGTGCTCTACAAAAACAGGCGCGGGTTTAGCTCCGACAGAAAGGCAATTTATTAAACAAACAATGCAATGCCTTCAGGATTACGTTCAACAAAAACAGAACATTTGGAAATAATATGGCGATATACAGGTTCCCTTTATAATGGAACTGAGCAATAAACGGCAGTTTATTTTAGAAACACAGTCGGTGTTTTTGGTCCACAGCATCCAACTAGGCTATAAAAATAAATTACTATATGCAACAATTTTACACGTCAAAACATTTCCATAAAACACTGACAAATCTGTTTGGAAAAAAAAATCATTTCGAACGCAGTTCTCAAAAAGCGAGAAGAAACTCAGGTGTGACTGTGGGGGTAACGCCGCAGTAAAGGCGCTGCTATGTTTTCTTTCTCTTGGCACGTTAGTCCGTGGGGGGCGGGCGTTTGAAAACACAATCTTTATTTAAAAATAAAATAAAATAAAAATAAGAATAAAGATTGCAATAACTGGGCTGCTTTGGTCAGAATTTGCTGCAGTCGTACACAAACGCACCCGACGGGCGGTAGATGGCTTGGCTAGACGGAAAGGACATTTGACAGCTGTTATTCCCGTTCACCGGAGAGCCGTTCAGGCCAATTCGTTGCGACTCGAACATCTCCCGAACCGAGTGGAAGTTCTGCTGCTGCGCCGGGTACGTGGCGCCGAGGTGGCTCAGGTCCCCAGCCTGGTTGAGGTACCACGAAGCGAGGCGCCCTTGGTGAGGGTGGTGGCCCTCCTGACCTGAGCTCAGGCTGCCGTGGCTCGGGGTGGAAGTGGCGGTGGTGGTGGCGGCAGCGCAATAGTCGGGTAATGGGTCGTCCACGGAGGTGCTGGGCGCCAGGTGCCCGGGTCGATCCCCGGCGTACAAGCTCATGGCTTGCATGTTACAGTGGTAGGTGGCGTTCGAGCTAGTGGCGGCTGCGCTCTGGCTACAGGGCGAGCTGTAGATGGACGTCTGCCCGGGAGAGTAGGTGAGAGACAGCGACGAGGGGATACCTGTCCTGGAGGAGGAGGAGGAGGACGACGCGAGGAGGCCGGAGCCGAGCTCGGTGGCGCCTGGAGGGGAGCCGCGCAGGGAGGTCATGATGTTGTCCACGCTGAATCCCTGGGCGGGGGCCTGGCTGTGATGCTGATGC
This sequence comes from Heterotis niloticus, assembly GCA_018136845.1. Lineage (NCBI taxonomy): Eukaryota > Metazoa > Chordata > Actinopteri > Osteoglossiformes > Osteoglossidae > Heterotis > Heterotis niloticus. The sequence continues at coordinate 34,143,083 of CM030891.1, forward strand.
TCAGGTGTGTCCATGCTCAGGGCTCGGCTGGACGGGACGCTGTGGGGGCTTCCGGTGGACATGCTGCTGCCACCGCCGCTGCTGCCGCTGCCGCCGCTGCTACTGCTGCTGCTGCTGCTGCTGCTGCTGCTGTCGGGGCTCTCGATTTTGGGCACGGCGCTGAGGGTCGGCGACACGGCCTGCGGGGGCGTCACGCTCCCGTTCTCCGTCTTAATGTCCTGGATTTTGAGCGGCTGCGGGGTCTGCGCCGTCTGCTCTGCCTCCCGGCCCTGCAGCCGCGCCGGGGTCTCCTTCATGCAGCGGTCCTCCTTCTCCTTCAGCACGTCCTTCTTCTTGAAGCGTCTCCTTCTTCGCAGAAAGCTGCCGTTCTCGAACATGTTGTACGAGTCTGGGTCCAGGGTCCAGTAGCTGCCCTTGCCGGGCTTCTTGTCGTCGCGGGGAACTTTGACGAAGCACTCGTTGAGCGACAAGTTGTGTCGGATGCTGTTCTGCCAGCCCTGCTTGTTGTCTCGGTAGAAGGGGAAGCGCTCCATGATGAACTGATAAATCCCGTTGAGGGTCACCTTCTTGTCCGGCGAGTTCTGGATCGCCATGGTGATGAGGGCGATGTAGCTGTACGGCGGCTTCACCATGTCCTTGGGCTGCGGCTGCGGCGCGTACTGCCCGTAGGCGCGGGCCATGCCGCCGGGGTACTGCTCGTGGGCGCCGTGCGAGTACACGCTCATGGGGCCCGGCATGCCCGCGTAGCCCCCGCCGGCCGCTCGGTAGTAGCTCTGCTCGCCGCCGATGTAGGGCACGACGCCCAGGGAGTTGGGGCTGGAGACCGAGTAGCGCGCCTGCATCTCTTCCCGCCACTCCTCCTCCTCACGGCTCCCGCAACCGGCGCTTCCCACCGCCCCGCTCGGAGCTCCGAATCCCAGGCCCGGTTCGGCGTGCAAAGTGAAACGTCTGGCAGCTTCGGCGTGAGAGCACCGCGATCACCCGCCGCTGTCCGCACAAAGAGAAAGAGGCATCGGGACAACTGGACCCCTCCGAGCGGACCGCCAGAACGGACTTTTACGCGGTCACGTGGTTTTACTCCTCCGAGGCTCCGCCCCCTCTCCCCGCGGCCCGCGATTGGGAGCTGGGCTGAAAAGCCGGGGCCACGCACACACACGCGTAAAACGAACGTCTCCTCACGCACAAAACATCACGACAAAAACTGAGCGTCTGCGCTGCGTCCTTGTGCTCAACTTTTAAGCAGAATTAAATCGTTCATTTAAGGTCAGCGTGCGTTTGCAGTGCATTCCTGCGTACTGCCTTGTGTTTTACATAAAGACTCGTGTTCTCTTGAAAATGGAATAAATGGCATCTTTTTTCCATGGCACCTTTTGTTAAAATAAGGGGCGACACTCGTGTTTTTAACAGGAGCGTCAGTGCAGCGACGTGGAGTTGGACGCAGCACAGCAGCACGACATCTATTCACGGGAACGTGAAATATTATATTATTGTATCAATTATATATAAGGGAAAAAAGAAAAAGCACTTTTACCGGCAGTCGGTGACTTTAAAAATTGGGGACTTGAAGACGCTCCAGGGGGTCTGGCGACCGGGGGGCGGAGGGGCGGCCAAATGGAGCCAAGCTCCTTACGGGACACTTTCTGTCACATGGTCCTTCACTTTTAGTTGTGTGGTTTGGGGTTTATTTATCCAAGCTAAGCATTTCTTGGCGTTTTACAGTGTTTTCGTTATTATTATTATTATTATTATTATTATTATTATTATTATTATTACTTTAATCAGCATATTATTTCCTTGTTTTTTCCCCTAACCGCGGGAGAAAGCAATTGTATGCATCTACCAGATGTTTAGTGGTTATTGTTTATGACATCCGTCCATCCGTTCGTTCATCCATCCATCCGTTAATCCATCCATCCATCTGTACTTCATCGTCAACCGCTTCATCCTGGTCAGGGTCCCGGCGGTCCGGAGCCCATCCCTGGGTCACTGGGCGCCAGGTTATGAAACAAAAGCCCGTATGCGACGTCAGTCCATGACAGCGTTAATAGTGCCTAAAAATAAAACAGTTAAAAATGTATTGATTTTAAAAAAAGCCCTTTTTTTAAAATAATTCATACTTATGAACTGAGCTGACAATTAATTGTTACGACTAATAATAACGCATCTAAATATTATATTAAATATTATTGTGATACGCACTAAATATTCCAAGTTATGCCATTATTTATGCGCTTTTTGACGTCCGTGCCAATAATTTCTATTTCCAGCTGTAGCAGCGAACACTTGCGTTAAGGAGGCCGCTGTGATTTATCCAAATAAATAAAACGCAATGCAGTGCAATGCACAAGAGACCGTGAACGCATTGCCATGAAGGCGCTGTGTGGACCCGAGCGCAGGCATTTGTCTCCGAATGACGCTTCACTATTTGTATTTCTTGGTGAGATGTGTAACTGCGAAGACGATGAAGTGAGGGAATTTCATTCTTGTGACTCACGCGTTGTTGGGGGGAAAACCAAAACAAAACTAATGGCGTGTAATGAAATATTTTTACATAAACCTTCTTGTGCCATTTAGTTTCGTGAAGGCATCCCAAGTGCATTAGGTGCACATTAATTCGGGGAAGAAGAAGGACAAATACGTTGCCGAGAATCCACTTTATGTGTCCCTAATAGGCGACATGCAGTCCTCATTAAGGCCCTGCACCTCACTTGCCCTCTGCGGGGTTCGGTTTCACAGACCCGGGCATGAACTTCTTTTGCTGCCCCCGGGTGTTTATTCATCCGAGGGCTCGACTCCTCCCGAAGCTCATGCCTCTTCTCCGGTTCCAAACTACATCCCCACTTTATTATTATTATTATTATTATTATTATTATTATTATTATTATTATTATTATTATTATTATTAGTGGTAGTAGTAGTAACTGACTATATTTTTATGCTGTTTAATATTTAAAATGGGCTATAAATAACATATATACCATTATTCTTAGTGTTGTATTTTTAAATAAATTATTTATCATTATTTGTTAAACTAACGCGTGGCCACCGTTACTGTACAGAAACGAGAGGCTAAAATTTCTCTCCTTTTTGTATCAAAAAGCAGTATTTAATAAATAAATAATAATAAAAAAACAAAACTTTCTCAAGCCGGTGCTTGTTTGTTTATTTTTAGCTCAATGTTGTTGGGGTTTCGGTGTCGCGGTCATGAGCGAAAGTGTCGGTGAAATCGGTTGGATTTCAGAGTTCAGTGCGACGGAGTTCGTTCAGACTCAGTTTGATTCGTGACTTTATAACCAGAGTAGAACACGCACACTGGCAAAAATCGGGCAGAAATGTAGTAACTCAAGGAACTGTAAATCGCCCACTTTGTAGCGCCCAAGGCGTTTACTGCACCGTCACTGTGTTTATTAAGCGTTATTAAATAACTGCCGGTGGAAACTACTGGAAGGACTGAGTTTCCAGACCCTCACAGGGGGGCTTCGTGTGTCCCGCACTGAGTGAGTCGTGACTCCCATCTTTTTGTAAATTTCCATCAATAATAATAATAATAATAATAATAATAATAATAATAATAATAATAATAATCGCTGGTTATGGGACAATATTTTGAGACGACGTAAAACAATTAAAAAATGATAGAATAATAACTTTCACTTAGATATGGTTGCGATTTAGTGAAATGTTGTGATTTTTCTGTATTTGATGAAAACCCCAGGAAAATGCGCTGCATAAATAAATAAACTGTGCAACTTTGCGTAAATACTTTTGTGAATTTGCATTATTTTTTTGTGAACGCTTGGTTATTTGCACGAAAGGACCAAACGCGGGAACACACACAAAAAAAACAAAAAAAACAGAGGAACTGAGCAGCCAAGCGGCCGCCGGATGAATCCGCATCAAACACGAATGGAGGTTAAAAGTCCAGAATGAAGGGGAGCCTGAAAAAGCCAACAAGCGTTCGCACCCACGGGCTGCCAGATGATGACACAGCGGACAAAAATGTGAGACAGAAGAACAAAAGTAAACGCGCTTTATTGACGCCTCCATTTTATTCTCATTTTGCAAATTAAATTGATCCGGCAAATGAGTTCAACGCAATTTGGCGACCGGTAAAACCGATGGTTTCCACTTCCGATCGTCCCGCACTTGGGGACCACGGCTGAGCCCGGGAGCTCCCGCAAGCGGGCAGATGAAGGTGAGATGAAGGCTCAGGTGCTTCTCTCCTCAGCATTTTCACCGCACACAAAGCGCTTGTTGAAGCTCCTGGGAAGGAGATTCCTTCAAGACTGCAGGCTCGTTTAGAAAAAAAGAAAGAAAGAAAAAAAATGATTTATGTGGAAAATAATCACGATGTTAAGACTCCTGAACAAGATGGAGGAATTGGTCAGCGCAGGTGAGAAGGTCACTGTCTGGACACTTTTTTTTTTTTGGAAAGAAGAGATGTTTGGGAAAACTTTTCTAGGGGAATCTCCGGGCAAATACAGCAGGAAAATGGGGGTAAATCGGGGAAAAGTCGTGTGGAGAAGACAAAGAACTCGGCAGATGATAGCAGTGTTTGTTTGCTTGTGTTTTTTTTTTTTTTTTTGGTGGGGGGGGGGGGGTTGTGTAAAAGATTAGTAAACTCATCTAGGAGTTCACCTCATGATTCTCCATCCAGTTTGGGGTGCTTTCCCCATTCGTTCGCGGACTTATTTGTCGCTTTAAAACGCATAAAACAGCGCGGGAGGGGTGGCTGGGCTTTAAACGAAGAAAATCGACATAATTCAAGCATTATGAACGAAATCGCAGTTATTTCAAGAAATGGGAGCCGGCATGCAAATGCACATCGAATGTTTCTTTCTCTGCGGTTAAAATGACAAAAAGAAATTCGAGGGAAGGGAATTATTATAAAAACGTGGCCTAGACTTGCAGGTTTGTGAACGCAGTTGGGGAGCCGCTCGAATCCACCTGCCAGAAACGGGAGTGATTCGCGCGCGTTCAGCGCCCCCTGCCGACCGTTGTCTGTAAAAATGAGAAATTCGGGGGCCGCACATCGCGTTTTTGCCGTCGGTCGGATCGATGCTTTACTGCGGTGCTGCTGGAGCCACGGAGGGGAGGGCCGTAGGAATAATCGTCTGTGGATCCACTTTGCTTATAGGTAACATGTATGTCGAATGAAAAAGGAATAAAGTGGACCGATAGTCGGTATAAAACAAATAAATACATATTCATAAGACTGAATAAAAGGTTGTGGTGTTGAAGATAAGTACCGCTGCAAAAAAATACACAGTTTATGTTTTTAAAAATATGAAAACCTTATGCAAAGTATTGTAGCTTTTTTGGAGGAGAATAAAAAATAATTTCTCTAAAAGCAAAGAATGTCGTTTTGCAGGCCAACATGCGGCTGCTGCCACTCTGTGTTCAGGGGCGCGAATTGCAGCGCAGAGCTCGACTCCTTTTCCGCTCGTGTGAACCTCGGACGTTGCGATCATTTCAGCAGTTTCCTATGGTTTTTTAACATTTGTGAATATTTATTTTCTGCATCAACAGCAGCAGTGGATCACAAAACAATAACATGCAGCAGTAATGATGTTAAGATTTGCATTGGGTGCGATGAGGATGGACAGGATTAGGAATGAGTATATTAGACGGGCAGCACAGGTTAGACGGTTTGGGGACAAAGTCAGAGAGGCGTTGGTTTGGACATGTGCAGAGGAGAGATGCTGGATATATTGGGAGAAGGATGCTAGGAATGGAGCTGCCAGACAAGAGGAGGAGAGGAAGGCCTAAGAGGAGATTTATGGATGTGGTGAAGGTGGACCTGCAGGTGGTGGGTGTGACGGAGAAAGATGCAGGGGACAGGAAGAAATGGAAACGGTTGATCCGCTGTGGTGACCCCTGACGGGAGCAGCCGAAAGAAGAAGAAGAAGAGTAATGGTTACATCGGCTGTAGCAGCTCCACAAAAGAAGTGCAGAAGTGAGTTTCTTCCATTTCAGTTCATCCAGCAAAGGAGACTTCATCATTTTGGTCATCCATACAGAGAGGAACGTTTGTGTAAATGCCACCACAGTAGAACGTTCCTAAGTTAAAACAAACAGAGGCTCCTGTACAATTTTCTTTTAGTATAACATTTAAAGAATTTTTTAACCTGTAACTGCAGCTGAATTGTGACTAATTCAGCTGACAGCTCAGGATAGGGTTGCTTCAAAGCAATAGTGAGTTGTGTTGTCACAAACAAGTGGAACTAAAACACCGGACCACAAAACAGAAAAAAATATTAGGTAGAAAAATAGATTAAGTGGGTGACAAATGGAGCAGAACCCCAAAAAAGACCTCTAACACCCCCTTAACTCCTTCAAAGATGCTGTCAACCACTGCCTATAATTACAGGTGACAGGTAAGAACGATCCCCCCCCCCTTCAAGAGCCACTATGGCGACACAGAAAAAGCAAAACCCCCGGAAACAAAAGCAGGAATGCTGGCGCGGACCCAGGGATCAGTCTGTGGTTTTGGAATCGGAACCAATCAGGATCATTGTGATGCTGCCTTTCCTGTTGAGCCGAAGGTCTGACGACCACACAGCTTCTTTATGTCATCTTTCTCCATGGTTTCTTGGTCTTTTGCTTATCTTTTTCTTATGCACCCCTTTTGCTGTAGGCTATAGTAAGACTTTATTTAGGACAGCACTGTTTACCACACTTATTCCTTGTGTAGATGTGTGGTTAGGAGGTATCGTCCATAAATCTTCAGTAGTTTGTGGCTGACTGGCGATTCCGGGGTGGCTCTTGCATTCTGGTTCGCTTTTCAGGTTCTGATTTCCATCTCTACTTCTCTCACAATAATTCTGCTGCTTTTTTTGTCTCTCACCACGCTGGGTTACAGAGTGCAGTTTGAGGTGACAGTAAAATGGACCAAATGACTGGGATTAAAATTGTTTTACGGTAAAACTTTTCAGTTCAGTTTATCCCCAAATATATAAATATAATTAGAGGATGACTTTAACATGTTTAAAAATTAAACCAAAAAGGAAAGTCTGCTGGTTTAATGTCGCACTTTGCTAGCTTTACTGCTTTTAGTTGTAACAGTGATAGAATTTTGCTGCTGTGGTCCATGTTCATTCCCTCCTCTCAACACAGATTTACTAAATAGTTAATTCTGTTTATGCAGATACTAAAACTAATGGTTGGTCTGTATTACAACTCTGCATGCTTTTTAGCACTATGGCCGTAGATGCCGGTACGCGATCACTGCTGGAAGCAAAAGAGGAAAATGAAACAGATCCATTACGCCGGCATCTCCCTGCACTTGTCGACAGGAGGTGGAAAATCTATAGGCTTTAAAAATTGAGCACCAACCGTCTGAATGTGCAGCTCCCTGCGGACGCGGCCTGCGGTGCCGAGAGGTCCGGTTACAGCGGCAGGACTGCCGGGTCAGTGTGAGCGCACGAAGGAGAAAGAGAGGAATGCGAACGGGGCCGATGTCCTCCTCTGTCAAAACACCTGTCTGTGCTGTCTATCATTTTATTTTTTCACAAACACTTTGCTCTGTTTAGCAGACTGATCAGCTGAAAGTTGGCGCTGGTGGTTGGGTTGCGCCAGTTTTTCCACAAAGAGGAAATAAAACCATCAGGGGGTTCTTCTGCCAAATTTCGAGAAGGCATGAAATTCACTAACTACTCGGTTCCAGTCCTACTGTTGCAAAACTTCACTTCCGTGACGTTTCAAGTAGGGCCTTCAGTGCCACAGCCAGGCTGAAGGCTACAAATTAAAATGCTGAAAACTAGAGCGTAAGTGGAGATGGACAAATGTATGCATATTTCACAGTGCTTCTAGATCGCATCGGAGAATTTGATACCGCTGGTCACAGCTTTCTTGTACGCAGGCTGGAGATACTTGGGCCTTAAGAGCTGCGTTTCTGTGTCACAGAGATTTCAGGACGTATTTATGGGAAAGGAGTGCACTCTGTCTTCATTACTCCGTGTCGAATATGGAACAGCTCAAGGCTCAGTGTTGGGCTATTGCTCTTCTTTCATTACGTGCTCCCATTAGGGGTTTTTATCAGGAAATATAATAATGTCATCTCCTGTGTCAATGATGCTCAGCGCTGATGGTCCATCAAGCAGATAGGCATCCTGCAAAGCACATAGCATAGTGACATCATGGCCTAGATAGCTGCCAGGAATCTTTGAACCTCTTATTTTTTTCTTGGGTCTCAAAATACACTGTATGGCCAAAAGTATGAGGACACCCGAGCATCACCCTCATATGAGCTTGTTGAACATCCAATTCCAGACCTTTAGGCATTCCTGTGAAGATGCCCCTGCCCCCTTTGGCTGCTATAACAGCCCCCACTCTTCTGGGAAGGCTTTTCAGCAGATTTTGGAGCATTAAATACTATGCTCAGGATTACAAAGAAGGATGAAATTTTAGCCAAGGTCCTTTGACTATAAGGCAGCCGCTGTATTCACTCCACCGCTCTTTACTATTTCTCCTCTCTCTATCTTCTTGGGGAGTTATGGAACTTTTCTGGATGTATTGTATGGGTCCTTGTGAAGGGCTCAGCTGCGATGGGATGCTGAAGCCATCTGGACCAGTTGTTATGTCTCCAGTCTTCAATAACACCATTTCCACACTGACTACATCTCTTCTTGTTTATAGTTTGTTTTTCTTTGTGATTTCTGACTCTCTTTATGGACAAAAGATGGATTTCAAATGTTTACAGACCAGATGCAGAATCACCTCAGTTCATACCCCCCATGGTGCTACTATTTCATCATCATTGCAAAGGTTTTGGACGCCTGGCAGGCAGTTTTAACTGCATGTTAGATAGTAACCTTGACAGACTTTTAAAGTCCTTTATATCAAATTTAGAATATGCTGCTGCTTTGAAGAATGTGTCCACTGGTCTAGGATAGGTTCACAGATGGTAAGAACTAAACCCAGACACTAGGGGCTATACTTTTTACTCAAACTCACTCAAATCCTGCTCCACATTATAGGTTGTCTTCATTCCAAATAGTTTTGTTCATACAGTTAGATCTTTCCAGACTGGTCCCATCATGTTTTTGAACCTTTGCATTTAGAGGCTGCCTTTGGTAACAGGACATTGGAAGGTACCGTGTAGTCTGCCTTTTAGTTAATGAATGGTTTTGTAGGGAGGTTCCATTCCTCTGCCGTGTAGATAATCGACACCATTATGTCCTTTGTTGTGACAGAGCTAATGTTACTCTGTGGAATTTCATCATTTCTTTGGCCTCATATTAGAAAAAATATGAGAAGAGAACATGGAGAAATTAGGTTCAGAGGTGAAGCCCTTATAGCAAAAACATAAGCCTGCTTCTACTCAGGAGAACTGGACAAGACTCGCAATGGAAAAGGTCGTCTTGGTTATGCAAACTACTGTATATTGGTGAACTTTTTCTCCTTAAATAGCATCACTGCAAATTAAGGAATAAACTGAGCCATTTTCTGGCTTAATGGAAGTTACAGTAGAACGCTAGGTCTATAAAGTTGTATAGACTCCTTCAGGGCTGGTAGCATACAAATCATTAGCCATCATACTAATTTTGGAGATTATGACAAACCCTTGTACACTGCTCCAGAGCTAGGTTCTTCCGAACAAAGTGCTTACATCTAGAGAGTCATGAAAGTTGTTGGTTTTAAATGCACCACTCACAACTAAGGAGATCCGGTACGATGAATCGGTGCCATCGTGGTGAGTGCCATGGCCACACTGGTACACAGTGGAGTTTGATGAGGAACTTAGGCCTAAACTTTGCCCTGTTTTAATGCCAGCAATTTACAACCTGTTTGTATGGTTCAACCTTAGACATAAGAAAGAGGATCATGGAGAAGCTAACTACTGTCAGCAACCATACTAGGCTTCCTAGACTTAGTGACAAGCTGCCATCAGATGGCATACTAGCAGATGTGAATATGCACTGGTATTCACAATCCCAACCACCACCATAAGTGAAATTAGCCACCTGGTTTGGGTTGCAGCACCAGTAATTCTGAATGCACTAAACTTCAAGAACCCAAGAAGCCAGTCATCATGAAATCCCCACCTGCCCAAGAAGACTAGATTGAACATTAGAATAAAGAAAGTTTGGAAGAAGCGAGCAAGTTGACTGGGCCACGAAAGGGTAACATGATAAGCAGCCAGACTGCAAAGATGGTCAGAAGAATAAATGCACACTTCTCCAAAGAACCATCTCAAGTTTGCTGTTACCTGCAGTGCAATCAGAGATTGGCCTTGCCAGTCCTCAGATACTGAGCTGTCATAGTAAGTTGGAGCATCTGAATCTGATCTGATCTGGAACATCAGGAATATCTGGCCAGGCACTTGCAAGTGTAAATGGAAGGTTCCACAGGAAATAATGGAGAACAGCAGAGCCTGTGGGATTTCCACATCCTGATAGATGAGCAGGTAAGGACAAAACAACCAAATACAGTGGTAAAAGATAAGGAGGAGAAAACAGCAGTGGTGACATGTAATGGAAACACCAGGAAGAAGGAGTGTGAAAAGCTGAAGAAAGATGGAGACTGAAGGAACTGGAGAGAATGTGGAAGGTGAAAACCGGGGTACTTCCACTGGTGATCACTTGGGGCCATGACCCCTAAGCTGGGAGCATGGCTCTAACAGATCCCAGGAATGACAACATTGTTTTCAGTCCAGAAGTGCAATTTTAGAAACAAAAATGGTGAACCTCCCAGGCCTCTGGTAGGATACCACACACAGGACATGAGGTATATATGGATGTATATGTATGAAACTCCTTTCTCGCCCTATTATTTTCCCTGTGGGTGGTTTCCTCTCGGAGGCCTGGGAATTTGAAGATACGGCACAGTATTTTTAGAAGATGTATTTTTTCCTCTGTGGGCGGTAGCTTTCCTCAGATGCGGGCCTCCAATCAGAGGACTGATGTTGTCATTCCTGGGATCTGATGGAGCCTTAAGACTTGGGACTTGTTATCTCTCTTTAACTCCATTTGTTTGTAAATTGACCAACTAAGCCTCAGTCAACCAAAGCTTAATGATACAGATTTTCCTCGATTTAATTCAGTTCAGTTTATTTTTCGTAGTGTTCTGCTCCCACAGTGCCACAGAGTCCTGAATAAAGGATCAAGAAGACATAGCAGGAGAATATATAACGGCAGTAAAGTAAGCTGTCAGCTGAGGAGAGGAAAAACTACCAACCCTAAAAACAGATAGCAAAATAAACTTACTGGGGTCCAAACTACAGTGGCTGCTCACCACTCCTTGGGATTCTAGGTAGAAAATAGAGCTCCAGTAGCTACAACAGGGAGTAGAGAGACTGTGCATATAGAGCTATAGTAACTAGAAGCTAGAAACAGTACCCAGTTGCAGGGATGCTGACCTTGAGGTTCGCTGCATGCATGTCATCACTTCCTGTCCGGATGGTAAATTGGTGTCACAGCTGGTCTCAGAGGAGATACGACACTCTTCATTGGCTGTGACCACCACAAGGTGTGGAGAAAACACAAAGGCACGAGGGGTTTACCCTTGTGAAAAAGTAGTATACTAGTAGTATATTTAAATATATTACCCATATGTTATTTTGGCCACTTGTATACTACTTTTTCACAAGGGTTAAGCTACTAACAGCATAAAGAGACTGCAGGATTTTACATAAGACAGCATACCGGGGTTAGCAGCAGCTCTGTCAGGAGGACCAAGATGAGTCTAAGCCTTGAGGTAAAGGCTGAAAAAGAAGGGGTAGCCCTGGTACTCCCTGACAGACTAATCCAAAGCTTTGGTGCTTTATAGCTAAAGTCACATCCTCCTGCTGAAGTCCTATTATTCAGAGGTACTTTAAGGTAACCTTCATCTACTCATTACAGACAAAGTACTGGAGCGTAATAATCTGTGATCTCACCAAGGTAAACCAGAACAAAGCCATTTAATGCCTTATGCTCCAAGAGTAAGATTTTACAATTTGCTCAAAATTGAAAACTAGGGCAATGACTTAAGCACCAGTGTTAGATGATCCTGCTTCCTAGTTCTTGTGACGGTTATAGCAGCAGCATTCGGAAGCACCCGCAGGCTGGATGCGGTCTCATATGGAGAGCCTGATAAGACAGGATTACAGGAGTCCATCCTGCTTGAGACAAAGGCTTGACCCAGCTTCTTGGCGCCCTGCCTGTATAAAAATCACCTTAATTTGGCTGCGTTTCTCGAGTAAAGGAGGCACAACTTAATCGCTGCAATGCCATCATAAAAAACAGCATTTAGGTAAAATAAAACACGCAAATTTTGAAGACAGAGCAGTTGAAGTTCACCCCACAAGAATTAAACCTGATCTTATTAGATGGTGGGTTGCAGCACCTCAAATGCCTGTTGTAATACCTCATCCATTACAATAGTAATTTATTATTATATTGACTAGATTCTGCATGTGCTGGAAACACAGGGGGTGAAGCAGGGAACTCCATGGACAGAGTAGCCAGCTGCAGTTGGAATTTTGCTTTATTATGTTTTATTCATCTGAAAAAAAAGTACAATAGCCAGTTTGCTTTATTAGTTATAAAATGAATAAAAGTGATCCTGCAATGGACTGGCATCCCATCCAGTACCCTCCTAGTCAAATGCTCAGTGTGTGCAGGTTAGACTCCAGATTGCTGCCACCCTGTGAAGGATGCGTGGTTCCGGAGAGTGAGTGAATGAGTGAGAGCGTCAGTGAAGCTGTAATAACACAAATTTGATTCATGTGGTGGAGAAATTGTGTAAAAATACCTACCATACAGTACTTTAAGTAAAACAAAAAAAATGCACTGCAAGGTATAAATCATTTTATTAAAGCTACACTTAAATTATATATATTTTTAAATGTAAACCTGCAATTCATTGACAAGGTCTTGGTTAAACATTTTTCTTGGCTGATTTATGTCAGAAATGTGTGCACTGCCATGGAAAGTGCAGAAAGAGTTAAGGCTAAACCTCAGTTTTGCTCACCATCTTGGAGGCACCTGATGGTTATCTGTGACGAACCAACTTTCATTTGATGGCAGAGCCAAAGTGTGAAATTCAATGCGGGTTTGTAATTATCTCCCTTCACGCTGTGTTGTGAACAACCTGTGAGTGGCTATAAATAATGGAGAGGACCTCTCACGCTTGCAATGTGATCCATTTGAAGAAGGAAATTACTTGCACAAGATGGGCAATAAGCAAACAATATTTACTGAGGAACAGCTAGACGCCTATCAGGTAAGACAAACGCAGACTTTTCCTACTTGCAAAAGCAAATGTGTTGGTCGACTGCAGCCCCTTTGAGAGTCTCGGTGGGTGATTATTAAGTATTTGCGTGAACAGCTTTATGCACTTAGATTTAAGGAGAATGCACTCACGCTACTGTATTTTTGCTACTTTGCTTTGAGGCACAGTCGTGATGGCACCATCCTCGACTGCACTGCCAAAGGCTAGATTTGGACCGAATTTTAGCCCGTTCTTAAATTATGCCCCACTCAACCTTCAGAAAGCTCTTTTTTCCAAGCTTTTATTGGATATTGTGCAGCTTTACAAGCCAAACCTTTTTGGGACAACAGATTTATTTATTATGCTGCAAGAGTGAAAGACAACAGGGTGATGGTTGCGGTCACCTATTGGCATCCCAGGACTCAGAAGATGACCAAAAAGGCTACCTTTAACACATACACTCTAACCAAGCCTTCTCTTTCTTGCACAGTTTAAAGTATTTCTCTAAACTGGAGGTATGTAAACGTATCTCTAGATAAACTACATTTCAGTAGCAACTGTTTGAAAGTCACAAAAGTTAAGAAATCGAACAAATCGCTGAACTGATTTAACTGATGTAGTAAAACATTAATCTGAAGTCTCTGGTATGTAACTGGCATTTCCCAGACATGAAGCAACTGAATAACTCAGTCTGGATGAAACCAGATTTACCTTCCAGCTGGTCACCCATAGGTCGTACACGGAGTGCATTGCAAGTGACGGTGACTTCGAAACTCTGTCAGTCGCAGTGAAATCTTCCATGCATGAGAGATTTAAACTGAAGCAATCTGACCATTTAGCAGTCAGCCAGCCGGTCAGTATCCTGCGCCGGTTCTCCTGGTGAGGGTTGTGGTGGGAGCAGGAGGAGGATGTTGGCCCAGACCTTCCCGATCCCTGCAGTGGTCACCAACTTCTCCTGAGGGGTCCACAGGCACTCCCAGGCTGGCTGAGGGCTATAATCTCTCCAAGGTGTCCTGGGTCTGCCCTGAGATCTCCTCCCAGTGGGATGTGCCTGGTACAACCACCAAGGGAGACCTTTTTTAGGATCATTGAACATTTAACACAAATAAGCAAAATAATTTTATGGGATTCATGTCCCATATGAATGGGAAGCTTAACTGACATTCAAGAACATAAATAAGAACATAATCGGTCATTATGTGCTCAAATATTCATTTTAATTGTAACAATGCTTCCCAACCATTAAGCAACATACATTTCTTCTGCGTCATTCCTTATCTTCTACTGAAATCGGTGCTAGGCAAAAATTCAGTACCTAAACAGTTCAATGGAGGATGAGACAACGAAATGTAAGCCTGATAACATTTGTCTAGATCTGTTGGGTCCACACCAGCATGACCACTGATTGGAAGAATTAAAAAAATGCACGAGAACAGAATAATTTCAGAAAATTTGAACAGGACTGTTTGAAGATGCAAGCTTATTGGAATGGAGTTCTTGCAACCATTAGAAAAACCTTAAATATAAAATTTGATTTGTTACCATCTATTCTGATATTAAACCACAACCCAAATTCTCTTCTTGGTGGAGTTGATGCCTTGGTCTACAACTGATGTTCCCTTTCTAAATATGTGGATGTCTGAAATCCTGAATTTAATCCCTCTTTACAAATTAACATTTGAAGTGGACATTAATTCAAAACAGTTTTGGACTGTGTGGACACTCTTCTGGAACTTTCCAGACAGTGCAGGATGGTCAAACCTGTGATGTGCTGTAACCCCATGACCCTCAGCCCTTGCAGTTTTTAGATGGACATCCAGCCTCTTGCTGTCTCTATCTGTGTGTTGCTGTGACCTAATGCAGCTCATAGTTGTAATAAAAAGTAAATAAAGAAACATTCCAATGCTGATTCACTGCCACGGAGTTACAGAATCATTTGAGATATATATTTTTTTATTCAACTGTTAAAATGTTTTGGCACTTCTCTGCTTTAATTTGAAGGATTTTAATTTCATTGTTTACATTCATTGTGACCATCAGTCAATGGCCAAATCTTGTCTTTTTGCATTTTAAAATTTTCTCAGTAATATTTTATTTGGCTGCTTAATTATGTAGTCATCAAACTGCAGTTAGGGTTTAAAAATGAGATGCACAAAATGTTTAAGTGTTAATAGATTTTTTAATGTCCTGTGACAGCATAGTGTGCATATTCATAAAAAAAAAAACACACAAGTAAATATGAGACAAAAATATTTTCTTCTTCTTATTTATCTTTCGGCTGCTCCCGTTCAGGGTTGCCACCGTGGATCAACTGTTTCCATTTTGTGAGACAAAAATATATTAAATATATATTTTTTCATTAATTTAAGTTAGTTTTTCATAAGTATTTAACTCTAAATATTTTTTAAAAAATATTTAAATATGATTTATTGTAAAAATATTGCTGAATTTGGATATTTCAGATTAAATTTATTTGAAGTATTAATTTACTATAATGGACAACCTTCACTGGCCATGTTTTTGGATTGGATATTTTCCAATTAAAATATTTTTTTTTTCTTTTGCAGGATTGCACATTCTTCACACGCAAAGAAATTCTTAGGTGAGTTTCTGCCTTGTTTCTCTACTGTCTCAAAAAAAAACTGGATTTGCAATCATATTTGTATTCCGCCTCAGCGATGAGGGAACTTGGCCACTGTCAGTGACAGCCTAGCCGTCCCAGTGTCACCACATCCACACCCTGATAACCTCACTACCCTGTGTCAGTGGATACACACACTGAAAAGTAAAACGTGTGACTAATCTGCCCTAAAGTACCAAGCTTTTAGTTGCATTTTGAGAACCTTTTTAAAACAGAAGTTTCTTCTTCCTTTTCACTATGTGTGTTGTTCATGATCTCCTGCCTTCTGACAGTGGATTTATAAGGACTGAGGTGCGAGGAGCTTACAGATCTGAGCAGACAGTCCTTGACTTATGATAGGGTTACGTTCTGGTATACCCATTGTAAGTTGAAAATACATTTAATAACCCTAACCTACTGTCACACCTGTGGCCACTTCAGCAATGGAATGTAAGACATCTCCGCCCCTGTCTTCACACCGAACACTGATTGGGTCACTGATTGACGTAGGAACCAATCATGGATGGGATTTTGTTCCTACCTGGACTTCCTGTCAGTGCTCCGTTTCCGCTGCCCCTTCTGAACTCTCCTGCAACCTCTGCCTTGCTAACACCTTGTATTTTGTTTATTTTGAATTGTGGCATCTTCTGTTTTTGTTTACTGCCTATCACTAATGTTTAGCACTAGCTTCCGGCTAATGGTCACACTCTTTGTCAAAAAGTAAAGTGTAACTGAACTTAAAACTTATTACCGTGGTGTCTCGCGATTGCTTCTACCAACCCACGCCATAACACCTACCGAACATTATAGCCTAGCCTACCTTAAAAGTCATTATAGCCATTATAGGTTTGCCGCCTTCATGCTGGGCAATTATCTTGAGTTTCTCAAATGTAATCGCCTTCATCATCGTCTTCTCATCAGTAGCAGGAGACACAGATGGGCATTCCATAGACATGATGGATACATAAAACACAATGTAGATACAGGGGGTATCAAAAAAAAACACCGGCAACACAAAGCACTGCACAGTATCGGTTGTATACACTTGTGACCGTGTGGCAGACTGGGAGATGTGGATCGTTACTGTTGCCCAGCATCACGAGAGGGTGTCGTACCACATATCGCTTGCCATGGAAAAAAAATTGAAAATTAAAAGTTCAAAGTACGGTTCCTTCTAAATGTTCAAAAAATCACAAGTCAGACCCTTGAAATTGAGGACATCTGTATATTCTAGTTCAAGTTCTACTTTTTTTTACTTCTTGCCCTTTTACATACTGCTACAAGAACCTTCTGGAAACTGTCCCTTTCTCTATGGGACAATAGGGATCTGACAAATTTTACTGAGCGTCAGAACCTTGGACTTAACTTTGAAAACCTTTCCACCTTCATAGCCATGAACAGCTACTGCCTGAAAGCTTTTTGAGAATTTATTTCATGATGGCATGTGGAAACTTTTTTATTGATAATGTTACTTTCACGATGAAGAGTACAATTATTTTAATTAACAGGGGGCAGGACAAACCTATATCAAGGTCTGGTTATTATCCAAAGTGTTCAACAAGCCGAAACAATCCCTTTAAATGGATTGATTTCATTGAGAGGCAGTGAATTTTTCCCCACCTGAAGACTGTATTTCATTATGTACAGTTTAATTATGTACAGTGCACAACATGAAGAACTACCAGACATCAGCTTCCCCTTAACTCTCTTCTGTGTATTACTGCACAACCTTGTAAGATGTGAAAGTATGCAAATGCCTTTTCATGACACACTGGAATACAGACCAGATATCCTTAAAGAGCTATTATCTCTGCTTAATGTACAACATAGCATGCAAATCCACATTTAACCTTAATGTCATTCTGCCTTATACAGAGGTAGAAGAGAAAGCAAAATGTAGGTCCTATCAGACCATTAAATGGACAGCATGACAGCAGTGGACCAAACAGGAAAGGAAAGGCTTTCCGCCAGATTTTGAAGCATGGCTGTGCGAATTTGTACCCATTTAGCCACAAGTGCATCAGTGAGGTCAGGTGAGAAAGCCTGGCTTGTGGTCAGCATTCCAGTTCATTCCAAAGGGGTTCAGTGGGGTTGAGGTCAGGGCTCTGTGCAGCGACTCGAGTTCTTCCACACCAACCTGGGCAAGCCATGTGTTTATGAAGTTCACTTTGTGCATTTGGCAAGGGGCAAAGTCATGCTGGAGCAGGAAAGGAGCTTCTTGCCCAAATTATGGCCACAAAGCTGAAAGAACACAATTGTCTAGAATGTGTTTGGGTTCTGTGTGGGTGTATCTGAAACAGCTCTGCTAAGCCATTAGAGGTGGGGATGGTCCAAACACTTTTGGCCATACTGCGTATGATATGCATCTAGGCATAGGATAAGCAGCAGGTTATGATGGTCCCTATGGCACATCTGTAAAAGCTAGTGAGGATGGAGGGTAGTAGTCCAGCTTTTTTCAGTCTCCGTAGTAGAAATGCTGTTGCACCTTTTTTCATCAGGTGGCTTCTGTTATGATTCCAGGAGAACTCCTTGTTGATGTGTACTCGCAGGGACTTTAAGTTGTGCATGTGCTCCACTGCTAAAAAACCATTGTGTGTGAAGAAATCCTTCTGAAATAAACAATAATCAACAGATTGTTGTCCTTGCACCAGGCTACAAGTTCTTTCACTTCCCCTCCGTAAGCCAAGTCATTATTGTTGGTGATGACATCCACAGCTGTGGTGTCACCAGTATCCATGATGATGTGGCTGTGGTTGTATTTGGTGTCACAATTGTGACGAGCAACTGTGTTCCTCATGGCCTGTGGCCTGTTGGTCAGGAAGTCCAGGATCCAGTTGCACAGGGGAGCGTTCAGACTCAATGAGAACAGCTAACTGACCATCTTCTGGTGAACAACGGTGATGAAAGTCAATGAACAGCATTCTAGCATAACCATCTTTGCCCTCCAGGTGATTCAGGGTCAGATATACTGCGGTCGATCTGTTGTGGCGGTAGGTGTGCCAGTATGGGGACAGCCTTATATACATCTTATGAGTAAACAAGGTCCAGCATACCTCCCCCCCCATGTGGAACAGAGGATGTGCGGAAGAAACTTGGGAAGGACTGTCTTGAGATTAGCCCAGCCTTAATCCCCAGTGACAATAAAATGTCTGAGAGTGTTTTGCTGGAGGCTAACAGCACTATAAAGTTTGCTAAGCGTGTCCTTGATGTTAGAGCTTAGTGGCGTATACACAGGGAACACAATCACTTTAAGCTCTCTCTGCTGATAGTAGGAGTGGCATTTAATTATTGAACTTCAGTAGTCAGAAAACAGCGATGGGAAATGAGCAAAGCATTTATGCACCAACTGTTGTTTACGAAGATACGTTAACCACCGCCTCTTGTTTTGCCTGCTGTGATGTTTCTGTCCCCATGGGGCCACATCTCCATCTGAATGAGCACACACTTCTCTCTGTGTAGCACATCTTAG
Source organism: Heterotis niloticus (assembly GCA_018136845.1). Lineage (NCBI taxonomy): Eukaryota > Metazoa > Chordata > Actinopteri > Osteoglossiformes > Osteoglossidae > Heterotis > Heterotis niloticus. Next base: position 34,162,366 of record CM030891.1, read on the forward strand.
CCCGACTGTGTCCATTTCATTATCTAGTGAGTAGATTTTGACCAGGAAGAAAGATGGAATTGCCGGTCTTGTGATTTTCTTCCTTAGCCTGGCTCATTCTCCTGCCCACTTGTCTTGTTTCTTGCAACGCTTGGGGCCTCCTCCTTGGTCAGATGTTGTGTTCAAGGGATGCAGTGGTTCTGCAGCGTTTGAGGCTATGAGCATTGACACCAGCACCTTGTGGAGGCAAAGGATTCTGCTTCTAGTGCAAATAATCAGAAGATCTTCCCACATGTACAGTACAGTATGATGTCTTAAGATGTTTATGGTCTGTGTGGAGAAACTACAGATGGTCCCTGACATAAAATAGGGTTATGTTCTGACAAATCCATCATAAGTCGAAAATGCATTTAATACCCCAAATCTACTGTCACGCCTGTGGCCGCTTCACCAGCGGAATGTAGGCGGTCTCTCTGCTACCGTCTTCAGATTGAGAGACCGCCTAGATTCTGTTATTAAATGCATTTTCAACTTGCGATATTTACGACTTACAATGGGTTTATCAGAATGTAACCCCATTGTAAGTTGATAACCGTCTGTAGTCATTTTCATTTGTTAAAGCATCAACAGTTGCATCTGTATTTGTGCAAGGGTTGTCTACAGTATCCTGAAGTAAACAGACAAATTATTGTTGAATATGTTACCTTCACACAAACTTTTAAGTAGCCCCTGTGTGGATGCAGTTATATTGTGTCACTTTCATTATATCATGTGTTTAATGTGTGAGACAATTGTAAAGCTTTACATGTAATATTTATTGGTCTGCTTTCATATATAAAAATATTATATGTGTAAACCTTCCACTGTGTATGAAACAAATGTCATTTTTGTGTGAAACAGACATTTGTGTGTAATGGGAAAGGCGACGGGAGTGTTGAGGATGATGGAAAATTGCTAACAGGAATTTTTACTGAGGAAAACAATTTGGCATTGAAAGGGTTTATTTTTTGCAGAGAACTTCTGTTTTGGAAAACATGCTCTCACAGGCCAAAGACATTGCTGGAATGAATTGATATTTCTCAGTCAATTGGAGCAGATGAGGTTAAATGGACTGGTATATGATCCAGTACTACAGAAGGTGATTTGTTCTGCTCAGACATGGTGCACACAGATACTTCTGAAGCTCACCTGTAGCATCAGCAGCGGTGCACTGGACCATATGAGTTTCTCCAGCTTTGATGTCCAAAGGGTCCCAGAGGTTCTCATCTTCTTAAAGTGTCTGTTCCACAGCTGCTGGTGCTGCTGCTGATGTATTGCAAATGACAGAGATGAAGGTTGGGGTGGTGTGATGGCTGAATGGATCTTAACAGTGCATTCTGCAGTGAAGTCCTTGACAGTAGTGCCACCACTGAAGGTTCTGCCAAATGCCAGGATGTTTAATCTTGGGTCTAATACCGTTGCCCTTGCTGGTGTCCAATGCTCTAAAGTGTTCCTTGAAAATTGTGGTGAACAATCTGAAAATACTCCCAAACAATAGATCCTGAGCTCTTTCTTGCTTCCTCCACTTCTCTAAATCAACTGAGTCTCCCTAAATATAGCAGTAAATATCTCTTTCCCTCTCACATATCTCAGAGACTCTAAGTTCCAGGGTTCTCCAACTTCACCAACCACTGTGTCTATGAGGCTTAGAGTCTTCTTGTTCACAGACCACTGTTTATTTACTGCACCTCTCTTCATTATTCAACGTTACCCCTGGGCATTTTTTAACCTCAGAGTGTAGTTTGTTTACAATGATTCACATCTCCTGGTGATCATGACAAGTAGTAAAAGTTTGTGATCCTTTCGAAAGTATCTGGATCTCGGCAGTCAAGAGCCTCTTCCGGTATCTTTGGGTGCACGGCTATGAAACCACCCCAGATGTGATGCCAGTCCAACCCAGATAATAATTCAGTCCCAGATAACAATCTTATTTAACCAGAAACACATATGCCCTTGTACATTTTCATATTTTTGTTGAACAAATGGCTTAAACAATCAAAGTCTGGTGGAAGGAGTGTGTAAATCTACAGGACAGTGATAGCTTGAAAAAAGGGTCATTGGTGTCAGCTATTGGCCACGGTTCCTCGCTATCATTGAAAGGCAAATGAATTCCAAGTTGCATCGGGATATGGCAATTTAGGGCAAATGGAGGAGAAAAGTGAAAAACTAAATTAGACCCTTTTGGGAGTTCAAACCAATATGGTAATTTAAGAATACCTTTCATATTTAATTTTTTCTCAAGAATTCTGCAATATAAACTCCACGAATACAAATCCCTGATCTCCTTCACCCTCAGTTTTAATAAGCACACAGTGAGGAGGCAAAGGATCTGAAATTCTCTCATAATCCCTTTATGAGAGAATTTCAGATCCTTTGAAAAAACACAGGTTGTCCCCTTTGTTGCCCTTGCTCACACTTGCTTTGTCTAAGGTGCTGAAGGTGGAACCAGGCAAGCTGTCCTGGCCTTCCACTTGATGCATCACTAAATACATCTCCAAAACAGCAGCTCTTGTGGGGTTCCCAGTACTCAATGGTTAGTATCTACCAAAAGTGGTCCAAGAAATGACAACTGGTGAACTGGCGCCAGGGTCATAGGCACCCAAGGCTCACTAATGTGCATAGGGAGCAAAGGCTAGCCCATCTGATCCGATCCCTTACAAGAACTACTGTAGTACAAATTGCTGAAAACCTTAATGCTGGCCATGACAGAAAGGTGTCAGAACACTCAGAGCATCGCAGTTTGCTGCGTATGGGGCTGTGTTGCCACAGACCAACTGGTCAGATTGCCCATACTGACCTCTGTCTTACAATGGCCACATGAGCATCAGAACTGGACCGTGGAGCAATGGAAGAAGGTGGCCTGGTCCGACGAGTCACGTTTTCTTTCAGATTGTGTGGACGGCCAGATGTATGTGCGTCGTTTACCTGGGGAAGAGATGGTGGCAGGATGCATTACGAGAAGAAGGCAGTGTGATGTTCTGGGCAAAGTTCTGCTGGGAAACCTTGGGTCCTGGCATTCATGTGGATGTTACTTCAACATGTACCACCCACCTAAGCATTGTTGCAGACCACGTGCACCCCTGCATGGCAAAAGTGTTGCCTGATAGCAGTGATCCTGCTACACTGCCAAGATTCTTCAGGAATGCTTTGAGGAACCTGACAAAGAGTTCAGGGTATTGTCTTGGCCTCCAGATTCCCTAGATGTCAATCCGATCGAGCATCTGTGTGATGTGCTGGAAAAATAAGTCCGATCCGCAGAGGCCCTAGCTCACAACTTACAGGACTTGAAGGATTTGCTGCTAATGTCCATGGCTTAGAACTGTTTTAGCAGCATGAGGGGGGTCCACACAATATTAGGCTGCTGGTTTTAATGTTGTGGCTGTTTGATATAGAACAACTAAATATATGGCTAAATATAAAGAGAAAATGTATGAAGTTGTCAGTTCCACAATTCACTGTATAGCATTTACACAGCTAAATGTGCACGGGCACACTCTGCTGGAATGAGAACACAAGTTAAGGACCACCTGAATTACAGTAATAACAGCCCCACAAATCACAGCTGCAGCATTACCTCTCAGTGACTCTTAAACAATATTGCCGTATCACAGCTCTGTTACAGGTTTCTGAACGGCCTTCCTAAACTAATGTGGACTCAAACAAATAGCTTTGGATAAATTGCTCAGTGTATGGCAAGTCCCTTCTTTTCAAACTGCAGCGCTACTGCATTAGTCAAATAAATGTTAGTGACTTTGACAGCCTATTTGTCTCACAGTTTAATCTTTTTAAACAGCATCCTCTATGTAAGCAGAAAAAAAATCTTAATGGCTTCCTATATTTGTTGCAGATTACATGGGCGATATCACGAACTTGCTCCACATTTAGTACCAATGGATTATACCAACAACCCCGATGTGAAGGTCCCCTCAGCACTCATTGTCAACATGCCTGAACTGAAGGTAACCCCTGTTTTATGCAGACAGCTGGAGTGTTTTTAGGTGTATTTTTTTTATTTTTTGTATTGCTCATGTTTATAAATGAGCTTCCTAACCAGTTTACACTTCTCCAGTAGCCTGGTGTTCCTCCTTTGGCCTTCAGACCATCAAGAATCCATCTGGGTGTGGAGTCAACAAGAGGCTGAACGTGTTGTGTAGGAATGCTGCATGGTGCAAAAACGATTGTGTCGAATAGTTGCAAACTGCATGAACAACACTTTCCACTTCCTCCCAAAGATATGCGATAGGATTGGGATCCAGGGCAAATGAAGCAATAGAAACCTGCTGTTCCTGGGACCATTTGGTGATGGTGTCTGTGTTATCATTCAAATGGTGTTGATGGTGTCAGTGGCCATAATTTGTGCCATGAAAACACCGCCTCCACCAACAGGATGCAGCATGGACTCACGTTGTTTGCATCAGATTTTGATCCTTCCATCAGTGTGATGCAAAAAGAACCTGGATCCATCCAACGAGGAAACTTATTTCCAATCGTCAATGGTCCAATTCTGATTTCCCTGTATTCTCTGGAAATTCTTATTCTTCGCTGACATCTGCACCCAACATGGTCTTTGGCTGCTGTTACTCATTCAAGACAAAGTCCGACAAGATAAAGTTCTGAGATGACTTTCTGCTCACCGGTGCTGAATTCACATGTGGTTTGCCTGGTTGTGTCCTGTCTGTTTGCTGCACAATTCTTGTTATTCACCTCCAACCCCTTTGATCTGCAAGCTGTTTTTATCCCCATTCTCACCAGTCGTGGAATTCTTGCTAAATTCTTGAAATGGTTGTGCATGAAAACCCCCAATGACAGCTATTTGGGAGATGCTCAAACCAGCACTTCTAATTCTTACTTAGTGTTAATCAATGTTGGAATGGACATTAAAGTTTCATAAACTATGAAATAACTTGGTTGTTACCTTGGGGCTTGACCACACTTTCTGACCCGTCTTCCACCTGTACGTCATTTTCTGACTCTGGGTAGCACAATCGACTCTAACATACAGTACCTTGGTAATCCTTCTGGTTTCATGATTCCTTAATAATTTGAAGGCCTCCAGTAGCAGAAGCAACAAAGCAGGCCCCACAAAATTATGGAGCCTCCACCATTTTTAACTGTAGGTAGGTAGTTCTTTTCTTTATCAGCTTCATGCCATTGTCTATAAACAAATCGCTTACCTGCATTGCCAAAAAACTGTTCTGGTTTCTTCAGTGCACAGAAAATTTCCCCAGAAGGTTGCTGGTTTCTCTAGGTAGTTATGGGCAAAGTCCACTTGTGACTCTTATGGTGATAAAATAAAATTAAAAAAAAAAAACAGCCCTCTTGTCGTCACCACTGTCAAAAAGACAAATGGAATAAAAGTGACCCTTTTTAAGCATTAAAGTCTCATTCATTGGTTTATCACTGGTTAATTCTAGCTTTTGTTACAGGTGAGTCTAATTTCACTGTGGTGAAAATTTAATTCTTCTATTCAAACATATTTAGATTGTTAAGAAGAGACCGATAATTGTGTCTTGGCAACGTCTAAATTTTTATATTACTTTTTTAATTGTTATTGCTTTGTTCTGTGCTGCTCTGTATAAAACAGATGAATGTTTGTGGATCAAAGCTGTTTCACTGCCCAGTTTTTCAAGAGACATTCAGCACGATTGCCCCCAGATGAACTGCACAGAAAAATCCCAGAATCAAGTTAAAAGAGAAAAGTTGTGTTTCTATACTCAATGAGGTTTTACTCTTTGGGTTGCACAAAGTAAACAAATGCTTACCCAACTGGTCCCAGGTTAAGGTAGGACTCTCAGGTATGGAGTCAGGTTCTTGTTACCCATGCTTTTAAGATCTCTGCCATTTATTCAGAAGTTTCAGAAGATTCCATCTTTATGCAAAAGATTTGTTGTGTTCAAAAGAGAGCAAAAATAAGAGACACCTGGGTGTCCCAAGAGGGATGTTGTTATATTTTTCAACTTCCTTCAACTCAGATCCCCCCAACTATCAGTCAAATTGGTGTGTGGAAGAGGTTGACTTAATGGGTGTTGGATCTTCCATATATACACTGCATGGCCAAATGTATGTGTCTTATTTATATACGTGAAGTATTTCACATAAGTATTATGTGAATTAATTAACTCAGATTTTCCTTCCACAAAATGTCTAGTGATATATTTTCATGTTGAAAGATACCTCCTGCTCACCGTCAACTCTGCAGGTTCCTCCAGCACTGTGATGTCTTTTCTCCAGGCTTGAACCAAATTTCTTGAACTTTAGTTTCCGAAGTCTTTCACATGGGAGCCATATGCTTGTTTCATCGTTTTGTACTCCAAATTATGTGAATGAATGGTTTTGTTTCCTTCATTTTCTGCAGGAAAATCCTTTCCGAAGCAGAATTGTGGAATCATTTTCTGAGGACGGTTTAGGGAACCTCAGCTTTAATGATTTTGTCGACATGTTCTCAGTGCTCAGCGAAACGGCTCCCAGAGAGCTGAAAGCCATATATGCCTTCAAAATATATGGTAATTTTTTTTTCCATTTAAAAATTGTTAGTGCCTTCTTTATACCAAATGAAAATGAGATTTATATTCTACATTTGTGCTATTGTACCTAAAAAGGTAACAAAGTCATTGCTTATTTATTGTGGGTAGATTTCAATACAGACAATTTCATCTGTAAGGAAGACCTGGAAAAAACACTGAACAAGCTGACAAGAGAAGAGCTCACAGCAGAGGAAGTTAATCTTGTTTGCGAAAAAGCCATTGAGGAGGCCGATATGGATGGGGACAGCAAACTGTCTTACGTCGACTTTGAGAACATGATCTCCAGGGCTCCTGACTTCTTAAGGTAATGGTGAAGCATTAACTCCTTCCTGAACTGTTGGTGGGAGAAGAAAATTCCCCCAAACTTGCAATTGTAGAAGTCTGAACGTAGCAAGAAAATCACCTACACATCTGATTGTCATGCCTATGACACAGCTAATTGATATTTTGTGAACGCCAGCCTTTATGTAACAGAGTTCTATCCAAAAAAAACCTCTTTAACAGTTTCTCCTCTATTTTAACGCAAAGGGATTTTCTCAGTTCTGTAAAATGGTGTTTTTCAGCATGTGGCCCATCATTGCGCACCCCTTGTGTCAGATGTTTTGGGACAGAGTTACACACTTGGTGTGTGGAAGCAAAAGTTTTAGTTGTCCTTCAAAGTTGCCAGTCTGGGTATTTTTTGGGTAGATGTGTATGAACCTCTACATCATCCTGGGAAAACTTAAGTATTGCCTGAGTTTAGCAGTCAAATAATCATTTGTTTTTGGTACAGAATAACTGCGTTTCAGTCCCTGAATGATTTTGTGGAATAAATTCACCACATTTTGTGGTGAACTGGTGCATTATGCTCACATTTACATTTACTTTAAGCCACCAAGTAGGCTATAGCAAAAGAAATCAATAAAGGAATTAATGACCTTAGAATTCATATAAAATCCTTTATTTAAAAATGTTTTAAAAACACCCGTTTTAGAGTAATGAATGAATTATTCAAAGTAATATGTTCTACTCCTGGTTTAGAAATTCCCTGTATGAAATTCTGTGGATGATCAAAAAGACAAAAGAAAAGAAGTCAGGTAAACCAGAAACTGTTGGACTTTGAGGAAAACCAAAACTTCCAATGTGCACCCAATTTCAAAAGTTTTGGAAAATAACATGAATGAGTATTAAATCCTCGTCATTCCAATTGCCAGGGTCTGTGATGCCAATCACAATGCCAAGATCTTCAATCTATAATTTTACTGCGTGCTTTGCTGTTAAACCAGGCACAGCTTTTTTAATAAAGGGGGTATGAGAAGCCTGTTGCAAGCAAAGGAAAGATACACAGAAGCAAAAGCCGGAAAACAAACACTGCAAAGCCAAAAGTATGTGGAGACCTGAACATCACCCCCATATGTGCTGGTTCAACATCCCATTTCAAACCCATGGGCATTCGTATGGAGTTGTACACCCTTTTGCTGCTATAACACCCCCTCTCTCTTCTGGGAGGGCTTTGAACCAGATTTTGGCAATTTGTGCCCATTCAGCCACAAGAGCATCAGTGAGGTCAGGCAAGAAGGCCTGGCTTGCAGCTGGCATTCTGATTCATCCCAAAGATGTTTGGTGGGGTTGAGGTTAGGGCTCTGTGCAGCCACTCAAGTTCTTCCACACCAGCCTGGGCAAACTGCATGTTTATGGAGCGTCTTCCCCAAACTGTGGCCACCAAACTGGAAGCACATGATTGTCCAGAATGTGTTTGTATGTGGTTGCGGCTAACACAGCTCAGCTCAGTCATTAGAAAGTGGAGGGTCCACATACTTTTGACCTTACAGCATATTTCAGGTAGTAAAAGAAGTTCAGATTCATCTCCTGCAATAAAAAGCAGAAAAACAAGCCTAGGTGTCTCAGGTTTACACCATTTATTTTTCCCAAAGCACCACATCACCTTCTTTGAAAGATGAAGGCAACCTTGGTTAAGGAAAAGAGAAAGACAATCATTTTGGTACACAAAACAGGAAAAAAAATATTTTCACATTAACTAACAGTTAGAATAAAGTCAACATTAAACTATGACAAAGTAAAAATAGGTAATCTGAATGTCACTAAGGCATGTTTTCATTTTGCTTTGTAATTACAGCACCTTCCATTTACGAATCTGAGAGACATGCATGTTAGTGAAAACTCCACAAGTCGCCATACTGTGCTGCTGGATAGCCGAGGACTGCAGGGTCCACCTGTCAACCTGTTCTGCCCAGGTTCTGAACTACAGAGGAGACCCCCAACACCCATTTTGTAACCACAGCACTTGCAAATGCACTTTTTGTTGCATTTTTGTTTTTCTTGTTACAAAGGTTTCACCGCCTTTCCTTTAAACAAGAAATTTGACAAAAGAAAATAAAACAAAATCCATGTTTTTCATTAACTGAATCTTACAATGGTATGTACAGCGATTTTTGTATTAACTTAATAAAAAAAATACCACTTGAAATATGTTGAAATTCTAATTAAAGAAACTTTTTAGGTTATAGTGGATATAGTAAATCCTGTATTTTTACGCTATTATTGTGAGTTCCTGGTGGAAAGAGTTTTTAAATACAGTTGACCCTTAAACAAGACAGGGATTAGGGGTGCAGTACCTCCGTGTAGTTAAAAATCCATGTATAACTTTTGGCCTTCATTCTCTGTAAGGCTCCATACCTCTTCTCTTCATCTTCTTCTCTTCTCATCACTGGCCATCCACACTTGTATCCATTCGAACCCACGCTCAATGATAGTGTCTGTGAGTGCATGGGTGGCCTGCTGAACTAAAAGAAGAAAAGGCCGCGTTTCTTTCGCCTGTAATGCTGACATCTTTGCTATTCCCGAGAAGGTCATTCCTTGGACTCTTGTTCCTCTTCTCTCTGTCCATGTCCACGCTCTACTTCATTTGCTCCGCACCTGTCATTGGTGAGTCCTTCCATCCTCCATCACGTTTTTATCCCTTTCAGACATCTGCCTGACTTCCAAAGCATCCAGAGAACGTCCACACCGCATGTGTGCAGTGATGGATCATCTCAGATGACACCAAAAAGTCTTCAGACGGCATTGCTGGGATCTGATCAAAGATTTCTTTATGATTTTTTCCACATTTTCATCTGCTGCTTCAGTGGACGATTCATATGGCTCTTTAAATGCTATAATGAATCAATAAAATTAAAATGAACCAAGGTGGCATTTTACTCAGTAGCTGAGGAAAATGTATGAAAAAGGAAAATAATAAGGCCTTCGGTCTTTATATTTAAATATCAGCTCTAATGTTGGCTGGGAAACTGTTCCACAATTTAGTGGATTTCAAAATAACACAAGGTAAAAATAAACAAAAGGTAAAAATAATTTAAAAAAATTATAGTTTGTGGTATGCTACTTCTATGTGAATGCAATTTCAGAAAATAAATAAAATAAATCCAGTGCAGGATTCTTTCTGTTTATGGAAAACGTATGCTGAAAATTTCTCTGTTGGAAATAAATTCTGCATGTCTGAAGCAAGGAGTAAACCTGAAACAGCTTTTATGCAGTTGAAAGCTGCATAAATCGAATACTGTTTTTCACAGAAAATGTTACATTTCTATAACACGAGTGAATGAAGCAAAATAGTTGCTAGTGAAGAGGCTTAGAATATCCGGAATTGTCCATTATGTAAATTAGCTGCTCAGACTTTTACTCTGCTTTATTTTGAAATGGTTTCCTTTAAGTGCTTAAATGCCTTTTACACAGGCACAGACTAGAAAAAATATAAACAAAACACTTTGCAATAATGAGTTTCTTTTACCCGCAGAGCCTCTTGTTTAGGGTTACCGTGTTGTGGAAAGAGATGGACCTTTGTTTTGTCTTGATGCGCAGGATTTTGGATTGGAATCTGATGCACCTGACAGGACCAAATGATAAATCTGCATGTCTAAAAAGAGGCAGATGAGTCGTAATGGCAGGTTTTCCACCCCTCCGCTGAGATTATTTGCAACAGCAACAGGGGGTCCCCGAAAGCAGACCTTTTGTTTAGCTGTGTTTTTCACTGAAGAGCAATGAATCTGACAAACATTTCAGTTCAGTTAGGAGGTCATTGTTCCCCACATCAGTTCAATTCATTGCATTTCATTTCATCAAATCTTAGTTCAGTTAATTTAATTTTACGTCATTTCATTTCATTCCACTTGATTTCATTTTAGTTTCTGTCATTTAATTTCAGTTAAATTAAATTAGTTTCAGTTCATTTAAGTCCAATTTGGTTCATTTCATTTCAAGTCCTTTCAGTTTAGTTCCATCCATTTAGTTTTATTTTAGTTCAATTAATTTCATTTTGTGGCATTTCAGTTTATTTAATGTCACTTAATTTCATTTCAGTTTAGTTCAGCAACATTTCAGTTTATCATCACGACAGTGACACAAACTGGTGAATAAAGTTCCAGGAACCAATTACTGTTAAGCAGGTCCCCAAAAGCACCTGTAAAATACACAATAAATAACTGATACATTGAATCTGTTCATCCTATATTTCAGGGAAAAAAACTGTCGAGTTGTCTCAGTTATTTAAATAATGTAAATGGCTTTTACAACATGAATATTTTCACACTATTACAAATAAACCTTTCCTCATGATCAAATAAAGATTCACTAGTGTGAAACATCACACCGCATCTCTCCATCCATGCAGTGGCATACATAAGTGAAACAGTGAACATAATTTTTGCTAAAAAGATTGGAAATACAGAGGGTAATGTGAACATAAAAAGTATAGAGCATTGAAAAAGCAAGTTTAGGATAGAGCAGGATGTGATAGAATAGGACAGGACAAGACATTATGAATCCCTGCAGGGAAAGTCATCTGCATGGCACCTTAAACTGATGACACATAACAAAAGGTGTGAAATGAATAAAAAAGCAATAAAAAACAAATGATAACGAAAGATCATTTCCAGTCACGGTAATGCTAGAGCAAAATTTTAATAACCCGCCAGCCTAACTGTGTGGTTGGTAAGGAAGCACAGAGATAAGTGGCCAAAATAAATTCCAGTGCTGCGCTGAGTTTATTTACAGTGAATAAGTGCTTAAATAACAAATCAGAACTATGAAGATCAGTGAGGCTCAGTGTGACAAACAGGAGACTCAGGAACACAGTGACTTGCAGATACTGCAGACAGGTTAACACCCAAGGAGCACAGCTTGGAAAGAGCTCATTGTGGTCACTTAATTTAGAGGGGTGTGGGCCAATGTCCATGATGGACTGTAGCTTCCTCCTCATCCTAGCCTTTGCCACAGCCTCCATGAAATCAGGGTATAATCATCATCATGCATAAAAGTAGTTTATGTTCTGCTAGTGTTTTTTTATTGGAAATTTTCTTCCCTAACAAATGATTGCAGTTCAGCCCCACCAGTTAAAGTTTAAGTACTGATTTGATGGAAAATAGTATTCCTGTTGAGGAAAGAATGGGTATTATGTTCAGTATTTTGCAATCCTATAAGCATGGCTTACGGCATGATGGATAGGTACAACTGTATATTGCTGGTAAAATTCCCTAACAATAATGTATATAATGAGAACAATAACGGACAAAACACTGAGCCCTGAGGTACCCCATATTTGAGAGGACTTACAGAAGACAAAGTGGAGTTCTTTTTAGATCACAACAAAGAAAAGTTCAGACAAGAAAATTTGTTCAGGAGCAGTTATTTTTGCCTACAGTTAATCTCTCACTTCTGAAGCTTTGTGTTTATTTAAAAAAATATTTAATCTCAGAAGCTGCCATGCTACCTTGTCATGTACATTTCAGAAGATTAAATATATATATTTGTATTTTTATGGTTTGGAGACAAAATCAGGCGAGATTGCGTTGGTTTGGACATGTGCAGAGGAGAGATTCTGGATATATCGGGAGAAGGATGCTAGGGATGGAGCTGCCACACGAGAGGAAGAGAGGAAGGCCTAAGAGGAGATGTGGTGGTGAAGGAGGACATGCAGGTGGTGGGTGTGATGGAGAAGGATGCAGGAGACAGGAAGAAGTGGAAACAATTGATCCGCTGTGGCAACCCCAAACGGGAGCAGCCAGAAGAAGAAGAAGAAATATATATTTGAATTTTTAATAAAACCTGTTTGTGATGGTGGAGCCGAAGTACTTCAGCACAGTAAATAAAATGGCCAGAGCCATCCTTTCTGCATTAGGATGCTGTAAGATCCAAGAGGATGGGAAATGCTGGGTGACCTGTGCCAGCTAGTAGGAGGATGGAAAATTTTGGTGCTATTGCTTGCAAGAAAACTAAATTCAGTTTTTTCATACAAATTGTTTGCAACTAATATAAGCATAGATGCTGAGAAGAAATCTTTTCAAAGGCTTTACAGTTAATGAAAACACATTTTTACAGAATGGCAGAAAAAAGATTTGTTCTGTTTTGTTTTAATGAATAATACAATAAAAGCATAAGAACCCCTTTGGACAGATGTACTTTTAGTTTTGAGTAAATGGGCTGTTTTTGATGTATATAAAAAGAGTTCAGGTTTATAACTGAAAAGTTTTATTTTTATCACTAGTTAAAATTCTAACCTTAGAAGTAGGTATTTTGAGTGCGTGGCACACAGGGAGACAGAACTCACAGTTCATTACAGTTCACACAGAATCACACACACACAGAGCTTTTCACACACCATTGGACTCACACCTGGACTTTGTTCCGGCCTGGTTTACACAAACCTGCCTTCACTGTCCACCAGGAAGGGACCTGTTCCTCTGGAGTGAAGGACTGAGTGTGCAAACCTGTCCTGACCACTATTTTCCCTGACCTTTGAGCTCCAAATAAATCATGCATGACACAGAAAGCTGTCGCCATGCCTCCTCTGTCCCACAAAACCAGCACAGTTCTCATAAGCTGATTATTATTCGGTGGGATCTAGTCTTGCAAAGGACAATATTCATGCAATCCACCTGAGATTTATGATAACCAGGCTGCAGGTACTTCCATATGAAGCAAAGTCAAAAAGTATAAGCCATCAGCAATGTATTACAAAAACTCAGTGCAAAATAATACAGAATTTACTTTGCATATTATTCCACACAGTCTAATGGGTATAGAAATTTCAAATTAATAGGTGCTAACTTCAGTTTCTGAAGAGTTTCAAAGATCTGGATTGATTTACTGGTTGCTGCCTCATCAGGAGTCACATAGCAGAATATCGGGTATGTTCAGTGTTGTCAGCAGTGGAGATGGAAGCACCTGGTTGTTCTTTATCTGTGACACTTATGACCATTTTTGAACTTTTTGAACAGTTCATTCAAAAACACTCAAATGTTGTTTCCATAATGCGTAAAAATCAATAACAAAATCTCTGTCCTGATACATGCAGCCTGGGGAGCCCCTGCCCGGCTAGCTCAGTTGGTAGAGAGCATGTGACTCGTAATCTCAGGGTTGTGGATTTGAGCCCCACATTGGGCCGATGCAAATCCAGCCACAAGGGGGTGCACCTCTGTGCCAGTCCCAAGCCCAGACAAATGGAGGGTTAAGGCCAGGGAAGGCCTCCTCATGAAAAATCTGCCAAACCAAATATGCGCGGATGAGCCGATCTGCTGTGGCTACCCCTAATGGGAGCAGCCAAAAGTCGGTACACATTCAGCCTGCATAAAATAAATAGGTAACAGCAGGCCACTCTCTTGGTGCTTACAGATTGGGAAAGGCCATAAACATCCCAACACCAACCAGGCCAATTTGGATGAAAGTCACACTTGGCCAAACAAAACTCACATGCTTGCACAGCTATTGTTGCAGCCACCAGTATACTAACATTTTAAAAAATTCTGTGAATACTTTTTAACATACTCTAATATTATTGTTGCCAGAGTGAACAATTTGCGTTGGGAAACCTATTACAACTTTCAGTAACTTCTGTAACAAACATCTAACAAATGAATTTTCAAAGATGTGGACATTCTGAAGGTTATTTTTTGCTACACTTTCTTCAACCTTTTATTTTCTGAAATGTCTTTGTTGTAGAATAAAAATAACCTGTATTTTGGATTTTGCACCATCAGAGGGCAGCAAACAATTAGACAGAATGGAAAAACTCAAATGCGCAGTGTGAAAGAAGGAGGACAGGTGTGCACTGTGTCGGTTGTACAGAAGAAAGAATTCGATTTTATATACGGGTATACTGTATATATAGTAAGTTTGAGGGTAAAGAGTAGTATTTTTTGGGGTTCCCAAGATTGCACTGTTCTGGACTGAGACCCATGGTGTCATTCCGAGATTTCCTGATGAAGCTCTTCCAGCTTACATCAGCCATGGTCCCAAGTGCTTCTACCATCGGTGGGACCACCTTGGTTTTCACTTTCCACATTCCCTCCAGTTCCTCTCTCAAATCCATGGTTTTCTCCAGCTTCTCATATTCCTTCTTCCTGATGTCTCTGACACTTGGAATTACCACATCTATTACCACTGATGTTTTGTCCTCCTTATCCATTAGGACAGTATCTGGTAGGTTGGCTGTTACTTGTCCACCTGTACGAGATATAATGTATTATGTAACTTTTATGTGAGACTTTTACAGAACCTAATAAAGAGGATATTATTATGTTCTGATGGTTTTATGACCAGATTCAGACAAACATGTTTCTGTGACTTTGTTACAGAATTTTAAGTTGAAATGCTGCTTTTTAATATGTTCTGCCCACATTATCCTCCATTACACTGCAACTCAGTCTTTGCTGCAGTCTCTGGTTCTGTGGTAATGAACTGCAAAGTAATATGAAGTATACCACCCTCTCACTTGTATAAAGCAACAGAGTGAATAAATAGGGATTGTGAACACTATGCATTTTTTAGGTTAGGACTTTAACACTGCTTTTATGTTAAAATAAGCTGATGCCCCTTGATGTTGCAGTATCTCCATCTTACATCCTGTGCTTCCAGTACAGAGGATGCTCAGATCCCGTATGAACTATTAACAAAAATAAATGCTTTATAGCAAATTTTAAATTCACTATAGCTGATAATATATATATATATATATATATATATATATATATATATATATATATATATATTTTAAATAACCTAACCTGTGCAGAAATCAACATGCAAAGCTCATATTAAGCTTTTATTGTGTCATAGGTGAACCAACAAACAATTCTGAATTCCCACTCCAGGGAAGCTGGGGTTGATTTTTTTTTTTTTTTTTTTTTAAATAAAATGATTTTAACATATAATTTCTGATACACCAACTTAGTTGCTTAGTGCTGACGAATGTGCTATTGAGGACATCGTGCTTGTTTTTAGTCCCAGGGCGGACACTGCATGGGGGGCTGTGTTGTGGAAAGCAGGGTATGGACCTTACAGGGCCCTCTCTGGAGACAGGGTAGCCTGTAAGTTCGAGGACCAGTTTTGAAGAGGCCAATTTGTCAAGGTTTTTCAAATCCAGAAATGATTCAACCTGTTTTTAACTCTGCACAGGGTCCTGATTTGCTTCTGTTGGCTTCTACCACTGAACATTTATGGCCGGTGACCCATCTGTGTGGTAAAGCAGGGCATGCAGAAATCTGGTTACCAAAGACTCTTGAGCAACATAATGAAGCAATTTATCACAGCGGCTATGTGAGAGAGGGAGAGAGATAGCAAAAAAAAAAAAAAAAACAAATAAGCAAAAAATGAAACAAACATTGTTCTCGGTATTCAGAAACAGTGGCAAAGGGGGCACTAGTGTACTATTATGTTCACTGCTGCATAAAAAGTACAAACAGCAACATTCCTTGAAATACCGCATAGAGCATTAACACAAAAATCAAATCAGAAAACAACCAAAACAATTTTATTTGCTTTTGTTAAAGTTCATGCTCACCAATTTTGAACTGTTCATGTTCCATAATTTAACGGTAACATCCTTAAAATGTTCTCAACTTTTGGAACAAAACAAAGATATATGAAAAAATAGAACAGATTTTTTTTAAATGCTTGCCCTCTAACTTTGGTTGAACTCAGTTTAATTCAGATCAAGGAACTTATGATAAATCCACACTCTTTTTCATGCAACACTCAACACTTAAAACTCATGTAATGGTGTGTTAAGATTTGCAAAATAAGTTGAAACCAATATGACAGCTGTAACACTTTTCCATTTTTTTGCCATCTGAAAGCAGTATTTTTTTTTACTTTTGATATCCTCTGCAGTGACATGCATTGTCAGATAATATTATCTACATATTTACACCCACTGTAAAATTAGTTGCCAAGATCCACAAATTCAAATTGGTAAATTTCACAATTTGAACCTGTTTTTCAATGCACATGGACATACAGTTAAGATAAATGGACATATTTAGCACCATTTACTCCTTAACCCATACCCCCAAGAAAGTTTTTTTAAATGTTCATTCTATAACTCCCATTACCATATTGTCAGACATACAGTATAAATAAATGATTTAGTATCAACAAATATATATGCATTTGCAATAAATAATCCATTGTATTTCAGTAATATTTTTACTGGACCCTGTGATGGACTGGCATCCCATCCAGGATGTAGTTTCACAGTCTGGTGCCCAATGACTCTGGGATGGACTCTAAACCACTGACCGGAATTAAGTAGTTAATAATGATGGATGGATGGATGGATTTTTACTGGACACACATGCACACTCATTCACTCACTCCCTGACTAACTAGCTGCTGGTCCTGTGTGGGGGGTTGCTGTAGTGTGAAGACTATCCTGGAAGCACAGGGTTTTTGACTAAGCAGCATAAACCCAGCCACTGAAATAAATGATTCAACATTAATAAACAATCCATTCTCACTGTAAATAACAGCTTGTCCAGCACAGGGCTGCAGTGATCTAGAGCCTATCCAGTCCATCCAACATAAAATGTGCAGCAGGGTATACACACACACACACACACACACACACACACACACACACACACACACACACACACTCTCTCTCTCTGAATAATAACAGAAACTGTTACATCTAAATGCTACCAAAAAAAATTCAAAAGATGGATAACGATATGTAGCGATTGACAGAACAATACTTATAATGAACAGTACACCATCCATTACCTTGCACTAGTCATTTAAAATTTGTGATCAGTTTAACTAAAATTTGAGATTTATGTTTGATAAAATGCGTTGATCTTGCAAACGCATTTAAAATAACAGCTCAAGTAAAAATCTTATAGTACTATTAACTACTTATTTAAATCTGAATCAAAAGCTCTCACTGCTACATCTGAAATGCTAGTATTTTACCTGCTTAAAATGAAGGATGTTTCTACTTCCTATTAAGAGTTCTGCCATCTATAGTTTATATCAATTTGAATTGAACGTTGACTGTGAGACTAATTCTCAGGACATCCAAGTCTGTTTAAAAAGAAAAGAATATAGATATTCCCCATCTTACGATGGGGTTCCGTTCCAATAAACCCATTGTAAGTGGAAAATGCATTGTACCCAACCTACTACCATGCCTGGGGCCGCCTCAACAACAGAATGTAGGTGGTCTCTCCATCCCCCCTCTTCAGACTGAGGAATGATTGGCTGACTGGAGTTTAACAGAACTTAAACTTATTACCGTGGCGTCTCGCGATTGCTTCCACCAACCCATGCCATAACACCTACCGAACATTATAGCCTAGCCTAGCATACTTTAAAAGTCATTACAGGCTTTCTGCTTTCATGCCGCTTTCAGGAGACACAGACACTGATAGGCGTTTCGTAGAAATGATGGATGCACAAAACACAATGTAGATACAGGGGGGTATCAAAAAAAAAACCCTGTCAACACAGAACACTTAGCGTATCAGTTGTGTACACCAGCAATCGCATGGCAGACTGGGAGATGCGGATAGCTGCTGCTGCCCAGCATCGTGAGAGAGCATCATACAGTATATCACTTGCCTGAGGAAAAAATTCAAAATTTAAAGTTCAAAGTATGGTTTCTACTGAATGTGCATCGCTATTGTACCATCATATAGTCGAAAAATTGTAAGTCGGGCCATTTTAACTTGGGGACCGACTTGGGGATCTGTACAGAGTAAATAACGGCCTGAATCTGAATCCAACATTAAGTAGAAATTTCCAGTGTGCAATTCAACAAATAAACAACTGACCCCCTACTGTTAATAACTGTTAATAACTGCTTGTCCAGCACAGGGTCATGGTGGTCCAGAGTGCCTCATGAAAATACAGGACAGGAGGCACTGTACAACTTAGACAGAATGCCAGTCCATCACAAGTTAGCACACTATGCAGAGAGATACAAACCGAGTTTTGGAAGTTCACAACCTGAAAATGGACTTAAGTGTTATCAAGTTTTCGAAAGAAATACAGTACAGATACAGTACTTATGTTGTCTCTGTACTTTCTAAGAAAAAGTGAAAACAGAATTCATACGTTCATAGGGTTAGCCATTATATTTCAGTCAGGATAAAACTAAACGTGTGCTGATTAAAAACAAAATAGGAGTTAAAAATACTGAAAAAGATTTACAAGAACACAGGGAAAGACTGTTCATTCAAAAAGTCAGTAATATTCTAAAGTCAGACTATGCAGTTGATACGCAACTATCAGTATTCTTAAATACCACAGATAAAAACACGCAGAGTATCTTTGCGGTTCAAAAAAACCGTTTTTTTGAGCATTATTGAACTAGGACTGATTTTTAAACTAAATCTAAATCTGTAAATTATTACAAAAATTCTGATATAAGGTAATCTCACTTGTTTTGGCATATATTTGATAAACCATTTATTAGAGCACACTTTTGGGATGCAGGGCTGATGTGTTCAGGAAGTGCTGCATTAGGTGAAACTTGATGCCTCTGATTTAGAGGCTGTTCAGGCAAGGTTTCACAAAGTAAGTTTTCATCATTTGCTGGAGGTACATCATGACCCTCTAGCGCAGAAACAGTGCAAGATGATGGGGTAGGTTCAGAGGTAGAGGGTTTACTTGGAAAAGATGCAAGTCCCTGTACTTGGGCCTGCTCCACACCCCTAAGGATGCGCATGAGAGCATTGTGAACCTGCTGGTTAATGGCAGGATCCTGCTCACCAAGGCTGTCCTTTGCTGGGGGATCCCTAGCTGAGTTTGATAGCTGTTGCAGGACCTCTATCTGCCGATCCATAAGGCCCAGCATGCTACAGTGGAAAGCCCTTTGCTCCGCAAGCTGCTCCTCCAGCTGGTGGTTGAGAATTGTGAGCTGCTGGAGAATCAGACTGCTGGTATCCTCACATGTTCCTGCAAAAACACATCAAAAGACCAAAATTTTATAGAACTTATTGCACAGATCTACATGAGTAATAATAACAAACATATTAAAAACTGTTATATCTCTGTCCTACTGAGTCTGTTTTTCAGTACATTTCTATGGAATTTTATACAGTAAATAGCCTCCTGTTTCCCAGCTACAGACAAAAAAAAAACTTTATTATTTAAATCTTACATTTTTTTAAAAATAAGCTCTAAAACTCCAATATGCACTTTGTAAATAATTAGCATTTTGATGGTATAATTCTTGCCTGAAAACGCATTTTAGTACAGCACCGTTAGTGATTTGTCCCTCAGCATTACTGTGATCTGCACAAGAAGCCATCGAATGTGTGACATTCATTACGGGACTTTTCGTAATGTCTTTAACTGTGTTTCACTATGGCACCAATCGAGTCAAATGTACAGTCACCTGAGAAATTTCTTGGACTGCAGTTTATTGAATCCCTTGTGCTTTCCAGTCCCCGCAAAGAAGATAACACATGCGGCTCAGTCTTCACTGGATACAGATATTCCCCTGACAGCCCCAAAGTCACAACCTCGTCTGTCCCAATGTCCCAAATGGTGGACCTGAAATCCAGCGAACTCTCAGGTGATCCTTTGCTCTCCTCAGTATCTGCCTTTGGTGCAGGAAGTGTAGTCTGACGATGTGCTGTGGTACAGGACTGAGGAACATCACCTGTAACATGAGAATATCCACAGTAACCAAAGTGAACACAAAAAGACCCAAATAACATTCTGTGATTGTTTACCACTCGATCGGGGACATTAAATTTAAATATTTAGTTAATGATTTTCATCTAACTGACTTACAATCTCCATAATTTATCCATTTGTACAACTAACACTTTTCACTAAAGGAATTTAAGGACAAGTACCATTCTCAAGCATACTACAACAAAAGGTGGAACTTGAACTTACAACATACAAACCCTGTGGCAGCAGCTATAACCACGCCGCTACCTATGTACCCAGCCAAGGGTATTAGACTACACTTGCCAACAATTAGCACTACTCAAGTACATAAGCTTAAATTCAATAATTGTATCTGTTACCTAGTAAACTGTTCAAATACTGCACTTGTATCATACATTTAAGTATAAAACATCATTCACTGCAATTTAAGTCTCGCCCACACGGATGCAAACATTTATGAAAATGCAGCTTTTTCCTCTATGTTTTGACCTCTCGTCCACACTTTTTACAGTTTTAGGATTCTGAACACATAGCTTTTTGAAAATGCCTTCCAAGGTGGGAATTTTTCAAAATTCCAGTTAGGTTGTATTCGCGTGGACAGCTAAACGGAGATTTTGGGTAACTGCGATGTCATTGCTTTACCTCTCAGTAGGCGTTGTTTTGTGTGTACACTGCACGCATGACAGACACTGTAATCAAAGCAATAGCGGGCTACCTGTTTTATCACGTATGGTCAGTAATATCGGTTTTATATATATATATATATATATATGCGCGCCATGCCAGTAAGTGGTGCTGAAGAAGAACATGAAGCGAACGTTCGTGTGTGTCCTTTGGTCTCCCCGCTCTATTTACATTCGAGTGAGCTTCATGTTCTTCTTCAGTGTTTTGACCTAACATTTCAGCACCACTTACTGGTATGGCATGACTACCTGAGCGTTTTACATAGTTTTTCTGTTCTCGTGTGGACAGAGAGGTTTTGTAAAACACTGATCATGTGGAAAGGTTTTTTTTTTTTTTTTTTTTACACACAGGCTTGGAAAAACTACCTTTTCAAAAATATCCGCATCTGTGTGGACGAGGCCTATACAAAACTGTGACGTCTACATTAGTAAGTAAAACTGGTGATTATATAAACAATCCATGACAATCAGAATACAGTAAGCAGCACATATTCATTTAAATATCACAAAAAAATATCACAGCAATTTAGAGCACAATGTCCATTCAGCTATCATGCTAACATAACTCTCAGCATCACACAGGATTTCAGAAAGTGATTTAAAAAAATGGCAGCAATACTGTCATTATGATCTTCCAGGTCAGAGTTGGAGACCACCACCAGGTTATGACTTGCTGTTGTGGCCTCCACCTGGCCAGTCGCTCGGGGCCTTCGAGCAAGCATGCAATCCAGCTTCTTAAAATAGCGGAAGGACTCTATGGCTGAGAGACGAGCAGCGTGGCTGCGGTATCCTGCTGTCTTGATTTTACGGTATTTATGTTTAAGACTCTTCCAGCGGTTGCGTATCTGGTTCACAGTGAAATGTATGTCTCTTTTTGCTAGACTGTGACGCAAGCGGCGGAAGTGCAAGTCATTACGCTGCCGTTTCTTATCTAGTTCATGCACCAGGTCCAACTCTTCGATCAAGGCCAACATGGTGAAAGTGTCTGTCTCTGTCCACCACTTGTTGGGCCTCCTCTCAATTAGGTCCATTTTCTTCCGCTCGTCTGCCAGTTTTGCTAGCAGCCCTCCTGGCACAAAACTTAAAGTTAAAATGGAAAGAAAGGGGAAACAAACTTCAGATGAGAGAAGTTAAGGTGCACCTACTTTTGCCTCCAACTAAACCGTTACAGCTGTTTAGCATAAATGCAAAAAGTTCTCTCTATTTCTGTTGTCACCAGAGCAAAGCTTCTGAAAGTTTTGTATTCATACAAGAAAATGTTTTATTAGTAATCTCAGAAACTCTTTTTGCACAATTTCAAAAGGTATAAAACTTAAATTAGATCTCTTTACATTCCTATCAGTCCTTAAAGTATAGCTCAAGTTCTGTAAGGGAAACATGGCCAGTATCTATACTTTTTGTTCCGTTTATATCTGAAGACATTTACGCCTTGAAAATTTTGTCTTTGAGAATTAATCCAAAAAGAAACCACTTCATAGACTTTTCAAAAATATCCTTTTGTTTAAAGCTCCCAATTTCTCCAGCAACATCACACCAAAGGCCAATGCAGCTCTCACCAAGATCCATCCCAGCTTGAGTTTGTTATATTACCGAACTGGCAACATCACATTTCTTAGCACATTAATAATTCTTAAAATCTCAGTTTAAATGTCTAAGATAGGGGAAAAAAAAAAAAAAAAAAAAAAAAAACTAGACTGCTTTCAACCAACTGGCAAAAATAACATATTAGTATGGACAAAATGTCGGGGAAAGCACCACAGTGAGTGGCTTAAATAGTAAATAAAGAAATGCTGTTTTTTTTTTTTCCCATAAATAATATGCATCACCGGCATTTAAAATTTGGTGTGAGCCAACACATAATCGTTAGTTGACATGCAGTTTATCCCGAGAAGAAATAAAACATCTCAACAGAATAAACTCTGTATTCAAAGTTCGAGCTACGAGAACGTTAAGCGACGAGCTTTGCAAACAATGACTTACAAGGCAGATTTTGATCGATTTGGCTCAGTCTGACGCTCATTCTAACGACGATCTTTTGAAATACGAAACAGCGGTTCATGCAAGCACGCAAGGTATTCATGCTAAAAGCAAAGATGCGCGTTTTATGTCTCGCTAACACGTTTAAGATTCTTACGCGGAAGACAGACTGAGCTGTGCCGACGGTCACAGCCATTTGCTGGTTTTGCTACACAAGCAGGGACCGGAGCACAAAATGGTCCAATGTCCGTTTTACAAGGCAGCAACGAGTTGTGACAGGAACTGCGGACGCTTGTCTACACAGATTCATAAACAGTCCCGAGACGGCTTTCTGTGGCCGTTCCGCCTGCGGTGCTTCATGATGTTTAAAGCGCTTACTGTTAAATATAAAACACGATCCATTCCCCGCAGCTCACGCAGCGCCTGGCTGGCCTCATATTTACGCCTCCATCATATGACTAGCGTGGGGGCGGGGCTACGCGACGTCACGTGCTGCACAACTTGGCCTCTGATTGGCCGAGAAGGACCACATTTCGACTTCCTGTTCATGTGACTTTATTTACATGCGAGGTCAACGTCGTAGTGGGTTTTTTTTTTTTCCTTTCTTTCTTCTTCTTCTTATTTTTTGTCTTTTTCCTTTTCTTCAGCGGAACACTTTTAACAGTTTCGAACACTTTAAAGTGAGTGAGTTGTCCGGCTGTGCTTTCATTCGCCTGCCCCCCTTCCTCCCTCGCTTCTAACGCCCGTCCGTTTCTTTCTTAGGACGCGCGTAATGGCGACCAACAAGTATCAAGTAGTGGTGCGAGGAGAAGCTTCCGAGACGGATTCGGATGAGGAGCTCTATATAACTTCGGCTGCTTCTGCGCAGGCCGTGGCAGCGGGTTTGAAGGTTGCCGGAGAAGCGCCGGAGACCGACAGCGAAGAGGAGGCGGACAACAGGCGAAACCCGGTGGCTGCAGGCAGCGTTGAAAACGCGCGGGTGCTCCACGTGGAAATTCCCGCGCTGGTTGTGAGCAGCGACGCCCAAGAGTTGAGCATCGACGAAGGTCCTGCTTGGAAGGCCGAGCAGGGCGGCCGCTACAACACCTTACTTCAGCAGAAGCTGCAGGAGAACAACTCGCGGCTGCACACCGACGTCAGGCACATGCACGCGCACGTGTATCACAGCGCAGCCAAGGAGATTCGCGCGGCCACGACGCACCTCAGCAGCTGCCAGAACGGCATCATCGGAGTTTCTCACAGCATCCGGCTCATTCTCGAGGATCTCAAGTCCGTCTCCGAGAAAATCGACATCATCACGAACTGCAGCCTTCTGCCCGACATCGCCATCCCGCCCTCCCTCACGCAGACTGCGTGCACGGCGCACGCGTCATTACGGTAAACGCTTTGGGAACGTGCGCAGGTGTGCGCACCTGGAGGAGCTGAATACGGCTGCGCTTCTCGCAAGTAGCAGCACAGTTTTTGTGCAACATTTTGCAGTACTGTACTACAATGCACTCTGAGATGAAAGTAATGGTACCAACTACTGTATTATCCTATTCACAGCTGTATATAATAATACTGGCAAAAGGTCTGAAGTTAATGACATAATGAATGTGTTCTGGATTTTTAACATTCGTAAACCTGTTTGAGCTCCTGGTGCTTATGCATCCCACATCCCATAGCTGTTTGGCATACTAAAGTCTTCCTTTCCTACTCTCTGCCACAATGTTAATTAAAAACAATATTTGACCAGTTTACAAATTTAGCACCTGAGTGCACGGTGTTTTTCTGGATGTAGTCTCACTCACTCTAGGGTCTCCTAACATGGCATGCGAAACGTTGGACTTGACAAAAAACAATGAAATTATAAGGAATACTGACAAACTCCAAGTACAGTACATGTACAGAATTGAATGGGTCATAGATGGAAAATTCATGGACAAACCTTTACTCAAGGTCACATGGGTGCTAAAGGTGGCAAATTATGGTAGAAGTTGCTAATCGAACATGCACTGCATTGCCAAAAGTATGTGGACCCCCCTTC
Organism: Heterotis niloticus; assembly: GCA_018136845.1. Classification (NCBI taxonomy): domain Eukaryota; kingdom Metazoa; phylum Chordata; class Actinopteri; order Osteoglossiformes; family Osteoglossidae; genus Heterotis; species Heterotis niloticus. The sequence goes on from CM030891.1 coordinate 34,187,547, forward strand.
TAATGACTGAGCTAAGCTGATTCGGCTATACCTACACAGCATGCAAACACATTCGAGACAGTTGTGTGCTTCCAGCTTTGTGGCCACAGTTTGGAGAAGAAGAAGTTCCTTTCCTGCTCCAGCATGACTATGCCCCACCCGTGCACAAAGCAGCTGAGCTCCATAAACACGGGGTTTGCCCAGGTTGGTATGGAAGAACTTGAGTGGCTGCACAGCGGCCTGACTTCAACTCCACCGAACACCTTGAGGATGAACCGGAACTCTGACCATGAGCCAGGCCTTCTCGTCCAACATTGGTGCCCGACCTCATTGATGCTCTTGTGGCCGAATGGGCACAAATTTCCAAATTCTAGAGGAAAGCCTTTTCATAAGAGTGGTTGCAGCAAAGGGGCAATAACTTCGTGTGAATGCCCATGGGTTTGGAATGGGAGGTTCAACAAGCACAGACAGGGGTGATGCTCAGGTGTCCACATACTTTTGGCCATACAGTGCATGTGAGAGAGGTCCCTCTGTGGTGACCATGATGGTATATGCTCACTCTGCATGTTTCCATATCATAAAGGAGCCCTGCTGCAATGCTTCTGATGTTTTTCACCATCTCGTCTCCCATCTACCTCCATCTGATGAAATGTTTTTTTCAGGTTGGCAATATGCAGGTTTCCACTACTTAACAGGACCAGTTTCTTCAGTAAAGTCATCCCATTAGATGCAGAACTGTTGTACTGGTATCAGATTGCCAGTAATTGTTACAGGAAGAAAAAATAATTTATGAGCTTAAAAAATTCCTGCTATATTATCAAACCACCAGAATCTATCTCGGCACAAAAATGGAATATCTGATGTGTCGGTACATTGTCCACTGTCCTGCAGAGACCTTGTATTTTGTTTATTTTGGAAATTCAAAATAAACAAAATACAAGGTCTCTGCGGGACAGTGGTTGCAGGAGAGTTCACAAGTTAGCAGAAATTGAGCAGTGACAGGAAGTCTGGGTGGGAACTAAATTTGGTCCACGGTTCCTATGCCAATCGATCAATCATTCAATCTGAAGACGGGCGGAGAGACCGCCTACGTTCTGTTGCTGAAGTGGCCACAGCCGTAGGTTGACTTATGATGGGTTTATCAGAACATAACCTCATCGTAAGATGGGGACTATCTGTATAAGAGACTGGTGTTTAGGTTCTTCCTGTCTTCACTGACAACCAGAATTTGTCTTAACAGGAGTAAATTTCTCTGTGCTGTGAAAGTTAGATTTTTAAACAGGTCTTTAATGTCTTATGAAAATTGGTGAGTCAGTCCTGTTTCATTAATTTTTGGCATGCACATTATGCTAAAATATTCCTAATAGTATTCTTGAAAGATTTGAAAAGGAACATTAAAAAAATCTCATTTTATATTCACACAGAGCATTACTGGCCTGAAGTATTTCAGTTTGTTTACAACTGCTACTGGACAGCTTCAATTATACATGTGGTTTTAGGGCTGAGTTCCAAAAAAAACACACACAAGAGTGTTTGTTAGTATTTAATTTGTGAAATTAATATTAACGGTCTAGCACATTCTTTACAAACAAGACACTTTGTCTTCGATTTCATGAACTGCTTTGCGTAAATATGCCAGCTAAATGGACACGTGTTCAAATCCCTGCTCGGTACTCTCAATCAAAGTAGGTGCTACAGTAAATACTTTATTACGCTAGGATCCCTAGGGTGAGTCTGCTGTCAAAGACACAGCTGAGTTAAATGTTGCTCTGGAACCAAAAGTGAAACAAAACAAAGAAGGCTGATGAGCTCCAAAACAAGATGCAGTAATATGAGAATTGCGAGCTTTCCAATTCCCCAATTTAGAGCCGTGTTGATAAATTCCAGATATCCAAATGTTACACCTGGTCCAAATATTTGCTAAACAAATATAATGGCTTGATCTATAGACCTTTTTGATAAAGAGGGGACCCTAAAGCCTGCTGTAAAGAAGTGTGAGATCAACTTTGAAGATTCCTAATGGCAGTACTGTGGTCTGTCTGCTGAACCCAAAGTATCACTGTGGGGTCTTGCCATTGTCAAAGCTACTTATCAGAAAAAACTACAAGAGGAGCAATAAACATTAGAACTAAAGCACCTAGGGTAAGTGCATAATAAATAGCCACAATCTCAAGAAACCAAACCAGCTTGAAGGCACAACTCAAACTGGATTATACAAATTCATACTGTAAAATTAATTTTCCTTGAAAACATGGTTACTAAAACTAGGGAATAATTGTATTAATTTCCTAGTTTATCAGCTGAAATCACACCATAAATGAAAGGTCTAACATGTGTTACAACCCCTTTAGTGAGGCTCAGTAAAGTGCTAGGGGGCCAAAGGCATCACGCATAAATCAGAAAAATGGTTTAAAGTCCAGATAATGTACCAGGGTCCAAACCAAGGGGTATTTGTGGAAGGATTTTTATGGTGAGAAAGGTTACTAATGTATAGTGAATATTTACATATAATAGTAATGTGGTCAAAGGGGTCACAACAATGTGAACAAACCCTCTCTTCTGCTGTGTGTGAATCAAAGACCATCTGTCTATCTCAAACCCAGAAAGAAAAAGTGGCAAAGTTATACCAAAGTCTTAATGTCTGACTGACTACAATGATCTAAACTACACAACAAAACACACAAATAGGAATGGGACACCTCCCTCTATACAAACCATACAAAAGAATACAAACACGCTAACCAGCACACTGCTAGTTACAACTCGGAAGGCCAACACCACAGAAATCTCAGTCTTCCTCCTCCTCTTGTGTGGGGTTCTTTATAGGTACAGGAGACAGGGCATCCAACTGAGTTCCATTAGCACAGGTGATGTCAAGAGAGAGACAAACCCACAACCAGACCCTGGGCCCCTACACGTAGCTGTGCAAATATCCTGAGGTGTAGTTACAAATCGTGGGAATTATTCAGCATGAATTGAAGAAATGGTTACATTTGGTATCGCTGCTGCGTGTCTCAGGTGAGAACCTTTCTCCTCTAAACCTTCTCTTCAATGGAAAACTATTCAGTCTACGAAAAGCACCAGGGGTTATTTGCAAGATTATAAAAAAATTCGGTCCCTTACTATCCCCTGCATTAATGCTGACAACTAGCAACACACTTAAAGGGGGATGGAATTTCCCCACAGTCTTATTTTAACAAGAAAACTTTTGTTTTTGGTTTGTCATCTGAGCGTGGATTTTGTAACCGTAACCAAAGCATTTGCACATAAGCTGGAGACTGTCCTTCCAAAAAAAATCATTAAACCTGTTCAGACTGGATTTTTCAAAGCGTTTTGGCACAAATAATGTACATTGTGCATTAAAAATGATAAACGTTATTACATGGAAACATGAGCCTGCTTTGATTATTTGTCTCGGTGGAGAAAATCATTTGAAAGGGTGGCATGGAGTTTATTTTCAGTTTCTGAAAGGTTTATGACTGGTTATAACTTCATTACCGTGATTACATTTTCATGAAAAGTTCCTTTCTCACCCCATTTTCCCCTATGGGTGGTATCTTTCCTCACACCCAGACCTCCTACCTGGGGCCTGGGAGTCTGAGGCTACAAGGGCAGTATTTTTGCTGTTCACTCTTCTGGACTAAGACTGGTGTTTTCATTCCTGGGATCTTATGGAGCCACTCTTCTAGCTTAGGGATCACAACACCAAATGTTCCTATCACCAAGTATTCCTACCTTTGCTTTCACCTGCTACATTCTCCTCATTATCTATTACCACTGTATCCCATTGGATATCCATTACCTGTTTATCCGTGGAAGTCCCACAGGATCTTGGCTCTGTTGTTCTCCACCACTCTGTGGAACCCCCCATTTAGACTTCTGGTATCCAGGCCACATTCCTTTCAACTGTTCCTGTATCTGATCCCTGCCACCTGGTTGTTCCTCTCAGTATTTGCTGTCCCTGCCAGCATCCTATAGCCACTACCAGGTGTTGGATTGTCTCAGGGGCGTCTGCACAGTCTGCACCTGGGGTTCTGCTTGATGTGGTACCTCTGTTTCTGCTGACCTGGTGCTGAGAACTTGTTCTTTTGCTGCCATGATTAGTGCCTTTCTACTATTTTTCAATCCTGCTTTTCCAGCCATTACTAAGATCTCGTGCTGGCCACCTCTGCTATCTGTTTAGAAGGAAAACTCAGTGCATTGTAAGGAGTTTTGGAGTCTTGATGTCAGCAGCTTCCATTTGCTCTCTTGACAAACCTGCTATGGCAACTGGGTAATTGATGAATGGCAGGGCATAGTTGTTGATAGCGGTGATCTGGTTCTTAGCATTTAGCTGACTCTTTAGGACCTGTCCGATTCTATGGAGCTATTTAGAGGTTGCCATCTTCCTAGCTTCTGCCTCATGGTTTCCGTGTGGTTGGAGGATCACCAGGTGCTTGGAGCTGTCCTGCACATCTGTTATGTGGCCTTGTGGTAGTTCAACTTCCTCTGTCCTTATCACGTTCTGACTGGAATGTACTCTGTTCTCTGGCACACATTCCATCATGCACTCTTCTCTGGGTTTCGCTTGTAGTTGTACGGGATTTGAGCCTTTGCATTTTTATGTCATGATATAAAATTCCCTGCTTTTGGGGATGGGGGCTACATCCATGAACATGGTATATCAGTCCATCATTATGGGAATGACAATTTGCTCACAATGAGACACTTTGATAGGTTATAGTCCACCTAAAACATATCTTTGGACTGTGGGATGAAACCACAGAACACCTGGAAGAAATGCTCACATGAAGAAAACCCACAGACACCCCAGATTTGAATAACCATCTGAGAGCCACCACTAAAGCATTCAAAACTATAAATGAAAAAGGAAAATACAGTAAGATAAATACTGAATGGGAAAGGAGATAGGGTAAAAAAGGGGGAAAAAAAGTAAAACGCAGATCTTAACTAGAATTTCAATCTGTTGTGAGTCATTCTGATTTTTATCTATGTGGGAAATTAAAGACAGGAGTTTTGCATTCTTGATGGGGGAAAATGGGTGGAATGCATCTGTTTTTGTATTTAAATGAATGGTAATGAAGAGTGTCTTTTATGAGATTTTTGGTTAAAGATGCTCAGAAATGAATTACATTAGTGAGTTCAAATTGACAAGTGCTACACGGAATGGTAATAAGTCTGTGATTAAAGATCATGTGGCCCATGTTTTATTTCTTATTGTCATGCAAAGAAGTTTTTTTGTATTTGTGAAACTACAGATCCCTTCTAAAAAGGGAGAGAATCACTCCTACTATCCCAATTGGGTCTTTTCATAAAAATCATCAACCAAAGCATTTTTCCCTGGAAGTGTATCACAGAACCTGTTAGTCATCTCTTCTGTACATCATGGTGGACCAGAAAAGATCCTTCCATTTCCTTTTAGCTCTTTTTTTGCACTGAAACACAAGCATCGCATTTCTCTGATGTCAGATTTAATATCTTCTCTTTTTAGCCTCAGCGCTAACAGGCCTTGTCAATCTTTATCGGTACCACCATCATTTCCTTCGTCTCCAGACCCTTTTAAAAAGTTCACCATTTGTCAGACTTCTGTCCATGCTTCTCTGCGATTTGAGTTTGTTCAAGTCCATGTTAGCTTGATTTATCACTATGGTTTGTTGCTTTTAGGGTAAATGCATCACGTGATCTACGTATCCATAAGGTAGATTTCATTGCCCTCTCTAGAGATATAAGGGAAGAGGCAGGTGTGTCGCCTGTAATTTTTGCTATTGGTAGATACAATAGCCTAGCAAGGCCACCACAGACCTTGAAGACCCTTTTGGCATTACAGCTAATTTCAGGAAGCATTGTTTGTTTTTCCCAGTTCTTTCCTTTGGCATTGAAATGTTCCTTTTTTCCCCCTAGAAAGTCTCTCTGTGGTTTGGCATTATTGTAATACTGTACTTACTGTAAAAAGTCACTTAACCATCTAAACCTAGTGCTTTTTATGCTGCCCTGAGCATCCACTGGTCACTTTTCCCGAAATGTTACACCCTAGTTACTCCTTGACAGTCAGGCTGTCACAGTGTGTGAAATTCCACACACTAACAGTTTTCTCTTATTCTGTTACAGAGGGGACTGAGGAGCTGATGGATGTCAGGTGTGCACTACTCTTCCAGTACATTCTGTGCAGTGGTCCTTGGTGGTCAGCTAGGGATTTGCTCCCAGTGGTTGTGATGAAGATGCTGAAGGTGACAACGTATGAGCTGGCATGGGATGTGGTCCAGGTCTTCAAGATGGGGTCTGTGGTCCTCCATGGACCAAAACAGTTCAACCAGTTTCTTCACCATGACTTCACTATCTGCTCATACAACTGTGGTCCTGGCCAGCTCCTTAGGTTAGATGCTGACAAATTTTCAGCAACAGCTTCTGGCTATCTTGATGCCCTTTGAAAAGCGAGATTAAAACCTCACCGCTAAATCTAGCATAGCTGCACGTAAAAGCGTTCCAGCATTTTAAAACCTCCTCAAAGACCGCCATCATAACAACAAGTTGGATAACATCATAAATAGTAAATAAATAAATAATAAATTCAGATGAACATTATGGAAGCGAATGCATCACGTCAGCATATCTGATTTCTTTTCATATTCTTAATTCAAAAAGTTGATGGCACATACCTGCGTGTGCCAAATTTTGTTCCAGGTGAAATTAACTGATAACATGAGGACAGTGAAGTGTGTTTTAATTTTCATTATAATTAATGGCAAATATTTTTCCTTTCAATTTAACAGGCACTCCAGACCGTGGCGACCCTGCTCAGGATAAGCGTTTAACGAAAATGGGTGGATTTTGTAAGGCAAATATAAACCATTTAAGGCTTTCACCGGTGCACAATCCTCAAACAAGGCTTTCAGTTTCACATTTTAGTCAAAGGCCTCATCCATGCTAATCAATGAACAAATCTGTCTGGTTTGAACAAAGCATAATAATGGGCCTCATACCAGGGCAGAAAAACCACTGGTTTATACTTTATATCAGAGATAAAGTTTACACCGCAGGTTGAAGAAAATTTGAGAATATCTCTGAAAATATTGTGAACTATCGTGCCATCATTTTTACTTTGTTGTGGCTGATGTGTCCTTAAGTTAAACCCGATCATTTTTTGTTCGGTGTCTATAACTAGCTGGAGTGCCAAAATACGTACATAAAATAGCAAAATAATGAATGATCAAAAGAATTACAAGGAAGTTAGTGTCCTTCCCCAAAACGCTGTATTGATTTGGTTGCTGTTGCTAGGAAACTGTCTCCCAGTGTCGTAAGCTGTAGTCTGAAGAAAGTAAAGGGCTGCACTGCTTCATAAATGTGTCCTGAAACAATTTTGACATTGGGTGGGACTTGCCTACAATCAGAACTCAACAATGAGCTCAAGTTTACTCCATGTAAATTATGCTGAACAATTTTAAAGTGGAGTCATATGGTGTGGCTCCCAACTAAAAATCTGCAGTGAGAGTTGTCTGTTGTCTACAGTTATGAGTGATTAATATTTCATTGCACTTGACTGATATTAAATTTCCTTCCTTATGTTATGGTACTTGCTGAATATTTAAAAAAAAGATAAAAATAAAAATCACATTACTTGACAACATTTTAAAGCCCATGGGAACAGCAATTATACCAATGGACACTTTGAGTAAGACCTCAGATGACCTCTTCTCACTGCCTCTGAACTTTAAAAAGGAAGCACAGACACTCATGTTAACCGGTGGGCCTTAAACTCTAGTGATGGCAGCTAAAACCCAGTAGTTTTGCACATTTAAGTGTACAGAGGATATAATCAGGAGAAAAAGTAAAGATTTTCCTATTTTAATAGAAGATAAAAACATCAAAAAGAATTCAAATGCTGAGATTAATTGTACAAATGACATTAACTGACTCAGATGCAAGCAACAACAGAGGGAATGCTTTTAACTTTCGAACAGGCTCAGTTGGATTCAAACCCACACTGTTACCGCCCAGGTATTGTGGTAGCACTACCAATCTGTCATCGTGCCACTCAACTAGTAAAACTCAATTCAATTCAAAGTCTTTAAATTTCAGGTTCAGGATCCTGTTTACCCTGCAGACGGGTCAGAGCCTGATGTCCAGAAGCAGTGATGGCATCCTTGATTTTTTCCCACATTGGAAATTTGATCCCTTACAACAGGTGTTCACCTAATAAAGATTCTACATTAAATTAATCCTATGATATGAGGACTTTTTTTACAGTACCACAGCAAGAAGTCACATTTTTGACCCCTTAACTTCTTATGATATTTCAATATTTTGTTAAATGTATTTTTCTGTATTGATGCAATGGAGAAAAGCAGTATGTGGAGCAGAGCAGTGAAACAAGGTGGTGAGAATTGGGCTGGCAGGCAGATGGGTGACAACTAAGCAAATAATATCTGAATTCAAAATTTCATCTCAGAAGGCATAACTTATCAGACTTTGTCCTGAATACACCTGTAAACCATCTAACAGCTCCCAAACACAACAGGAACACACTGGGATGCAACATCTACCTTGCATTTTTCTCAGACAGATGACACTGTTGGTTATAGCCTTGTTCACAGTCACAGTTTCCTGCTCTGCTGTTGGGCTGTCTTCTCTCAATTCTGATACAGTTGAAATAGAATGAGTAGGAAGGGGTTACAGACACCCGTTTCACAAACTGCAGCAGGAATGCAACTACATTCAGTAATGTTCTGTAACATCTCCACACAGTGCCACGAGCAGCTACTTACCTTTCTCTCAAGGTCCTGATTATCAAGATCACTGTGAAGAGACTTGGGTTTGGCTGAACTCTTTGGCTGCCTTCTCCCATTAACATTCCATCCACAAGGACATAAAGTCAACTCCAGTAGAAGGAATTTCACTACAAATAAGTGCTCTTGTTCTTCTTGCACTTCCTCTTCCACATCCTTTCTGTCGTGTCCATTGCACCCAAAGCCATATGCATTCAGTCTGAGGCTGTGATTGCTGTGTGTGTTCACTTTAGCTTAGTAGTCTTTGCGCCTGGAGAAATGTGTTTTAACTTCACGTTCTGAGCACTTGAGTTGACAGTGTTGAGCAGTAGTGCTTTCTGAATGAGCACCTGGTGCAACCTGTGTCTTGAGAAATGAGATTTGTGGGTAAAGTTTTGCTCTAATGATGCAACTAATCTGCAACATGTGTGAAAACAGGTGAATAGTGTTTATAGTTTGGAAAAAGAACATCTTTCTTTTTAGAACTGAAATGAAAGTGTGGGTTTTTTTGTCAGAAGATTCAGTTTTAGTGTCAAGAAAAACTGTAACACAGAGGGGGAGAGCTTTTCAGTCTCTTTTCAGCTTACTTGACGCCATCACTCCTTTTATTACCATTTTTTGCGACTTGGGCACCAAGATCCACCAGATGCACCGGATACATAAAGAAGAGATCACTACTTTCACTATAAGATTGCTCATGAGAATCACCCAGCAAAACTTCAAATCGAGATGCAGAGGTAATGGCTGCTATATCATGGTACACTGTGCTTATTAGTTATGGTTTCAAATTACACTTGGCTATGGTCTTCGGGATGTGCATGTTTCTGAAACACAGCAACTCTACAGCAGCTTGTCTCTCTTTACGTCTTCCCTTCCAGCCTCGATCTACTCGTTTAACCATGTACATATGTATGTGTACTGTACAGACTTTTGATGGGGTTCCATTCTAATAAACCCATCGTAAGTTGAAAATATTGTAAGTCAAAAATGCATTTAATACACCTAACCTACCTTGAATTTCTCTTTGAGTAATTGTCTTCCTCTTCTTCTCACCAGTAGATACAGGGGGGTAATCCAAAAAAATGCTGGCAACACAGAACACTGCAGAGTATCAGTTGTAAATACTGGAAACCACGCGACAGACTGCCCAGCATCATGAGAGAGCATCATACTGCATATCACTTCCCCGGGAAAAAATCTAAATTAAGTATTGAAAGTAGTGCTTCTACTGAATGCACATCGCTATCGCACCACTGTAAAGTAAAAAAATCCCAAGTCAGATCATTGTAACTCAGGGACTATCTGTGTATGCGTATAATGTATAAATAAAAGTAAAGGGTGAAATTCAATAAACACAATGTCTTGCAAACATGAAAATTTCCCCATTCTGGTTCCTGTTCCTCATGAGCATAAAGAATAAGCCTTGTAATTCTGTAAAGGGTGTTAAATAATTTCCTTACTATACATACAAGCTTGCAAGTTAAAGACAATTGCAACCTAAACACAAGGGTAGAAAAGGCTTTCTTAAATCTCTTTAGTATTTCCTTTCAAGGGAAGCACAAGTGCTTGCTATTGTTTAGCTTGACAACAACTGCCCTGCCTTATCTACAGCATCTACACAGTAGTTGGGGTACTCCAGTCACTATTTTATCTGTCTTGACCTGCACATTAGCTTGAGGCAGGATCATATATTACAACTGGGAGGCCCAGGGTTTGCACCCCACCTCCTGCTAAAGTGCCCTTGAACATGATAGTTGCCCTGAATTCTCACAGAAAAAATTCTTTACCTGCCTAATTGGGTAAATAGCTGTAAGTAACTTGGGACAAAACACTGTAAGTTAAGTGGAGGTATCAGTTACATGAATAAATACAATTCAGCATATTCAAATTATGCTGCTTTAATGTTTCATTTGAAATGGTCAGAATCCAAGGTCATCAAGTTTGTTTCGCTCTGCTTCAGCTTTGGTTCGGGAAGCTTCAGATGGGGGGGGTTCTGTCGTCAACCTCTGGCTCGCTTGGCTCTGGGATGCCTGTACCTTCTTGCAGAACTGAAATGGCGATATATGGAATGGATGCCTCTGCACAGGGTAAATCTGAACCAGCATCAAATTCTGTGGCTGTTGCTATTTGCTTACCTTTAGCCGCCAGCTGAGCTAGCTGGTTTCTTTGTCAGTGTTGCAGGTTCATTCAATGAGTAAACCATTGAGAGGCCAAACCATTTAGATGAACGAGTTACATCCTATTTGTCAAATCTAGCAATGTTGAGATGTTGCTAAGGCTTTTCACCAGTTTGACTTTACTGGTTCCATAAAGACTGCCGTCTCTTCATATGTCCAGTAGAAAGTGATGTCTGATGGGTGAAGCTGCAGTTATTATTTATATTACAGTTATACTATATTATTATATTTATTTAATGGTTATTATTATTTATGTTATCAGGCATTATTTAATCTTTATTCCGTCAATCCCAAGTAAGATGTTTTGGTGCTCCACGGTCAAAACTCTTCCTCACTTCCTTACCTATACTGTAGTTGAGATTGCCATGCCCATGCAAGATGGCAGTCCTGCATGTGGCATCCCACTCTGGTTTTTGTCCAAGTTGCATGTTGATCCCCACAAATTCTGGTTTTCTCTCCTCTCCCTTGAAGTAACCAGCAGACTGCCCAGCATTTCCCTACACTTTCCATCATCTGGTGCTGTTTGAGGGTTCTTTGACCAATCTACAAGAAATCATTCTTGGACTTTCTCAGATGCAGTCACCAGGGTAAGGTGAGTTATGTTTCTTCCAAATAAGTTGTGCTCATATTTGACAGCATTGTGCTTGCCTGAGGGCTGAGGCTGTGAATTCAGCTTTCCATACCGCATCCTGGTTTTGGCTGGTTGACTTCTCCCCTTGGAGCTTGAGTAAGAAAATGAGTTAAAAAAAAAGGAGCAATGAGGTCAGTCCATGGCCAACCTTTGTGGCAAGCAATGTTGTCAGAAGTAAAAAAAAATACTGTGATGTTATCACTGAAAGTTGGATGAGGAATTCAGCAGACTAACATTTTCCTACAGACAGTGTGGGCAGAAGCCTGAAGCCCAGAGGCTGAAGACCTTGGTCCAGTGTTGATGTTTGTGTTGCTCTCGGAGTGGCTTCTGATGTCAGGTTTCCAAGGTTTGTTGAACTCATACTCGTGCTGCAGAATTTGCTTCATCTTCCCAATAGCTGTTTGCACAACTTCTACCTAGACAATGAGAAGTTACTGCATTCACCACCCCAAGTTTTTCTGAGATAACCGGTAATGGAGTCAAAAAGCAAACAACCAACACAAGGCTAAAGTGTATTCAAGTTTTATTTCAACCTTTTCGTGTACAGCAGGCTACCTGCCCCTGGTACAATTGTTAAGATTCAGTCCAAGTCACCTTTTCCTCCTTATACAGTGACTACAGGTGCGCTGCTGAGTTCTGCTGAGTGGTTTCTCACTGGCAAGTGGGCGGGCAAGAGGGCGATTTTTGCAAGGAATCATACACTTTCAACCATAAAAACATCAGAAACCACTCCTTTACTGCCTGTACCTTGGTAATTGTTGCTTTAATGTCTGTATCCCCCAACTCATTTCTTTGCTTGATTTTAAATCCAAGCTAACAACAATCTAGCATTTTTTTTTCTGATTCTCCGTTCATTTGAACGTGTCTCCATTTCTATCATTTTTAGCAAATAGTCAGTCTTTGTGCATTAGTATCCTGAACTCTTTTTTGCTCACCTGCTGGTTAAAAACTCTGTAGGCCACTCACACAAATGCACTTTGATATGAAGACTTGGGTTTGTGCCCCAGAGGATTTTTTGTGTGGTGATTATTCATAGTGACTGGTAGGACCACCGCTCTTTCAAATTTGGTCTTTAACCATAGCACTGGCGCAGCAGTATAGGTATTGATAGAGGCTTCTTTGGTAAGCTGGCTTCCAGCAGATGGTGTTCAGTAGCACAGCCACCTGAAGATACAATTCTAGCATTCCCCCCCCCCCCTTTTCGGGTGTAGCTACCTTAAGAAGTGATATGAAAAGTCGGTAAACATAGACGGCAGAACTAGGAGGAGTTACTTTTTCCTGTTCAGTTACTTTCAGCACAAGTTGATTTGTATTATAGTTACCGTTTGTTTTCTTTCTTTTAGTTTGACATCATCACTTTCAAGTATTTTGTTTTTACCAATCAACAAAAGTTACATTTGTCTATATTGGAAAATTAAGCATTATTACACCTGTATTTTTACACTTGTTTCTGTGTTTCATTCCCATTTTATCCCAAAGCATAGTAACATCAAAATCTCAAAGCAATCCAGTTGTATTAGACTATTAGTGTTGTCCACTGTGTATATTAATGATAATATCATTTTTAGCTCCCGATTAAATCCATCTGACTATTTACCTCTTCTGTACAATGTTCATTTACTATTAAAAAAAAAAAAAAAGCTTTCACAGATACCCGCTTGTTGCAGCGCACATTAAAAAACTGTTTTGTCAAAGTCAGCCAACCAATTTTTCTTCCGGGTTTTAACCAGCATATTACCAACAGCAGCCATAAAGTAAATTGGTAAACCTTTCTTTCTGATTTTTAATTGTAATGTCATAAAACATTTCATTGCTGTGCAACATCCTGCTAAAACCACTTGAAATTTCCTTTGGACTAAAAGTATTTTCAATTCAAATCATTTCAGTACAGTTCAGTAAGCTCTGCTAAACTCCTTTAATATTTCTGCAGACTCTTCTGCACTCCTAGGGCAGTTATTTCTTATGCATTGCATATTTGCATAAAGGGAAAGAAGGGAAAAACAAATGAAGCAGTTAACCCAGAGAAACTTTTTAATAATCTTTAGCAAGAGACGGTCCAAATCTGATAAACTAAATAAAGGGGTCGTTTTTGATGGCACAGGTTTTTAATGTAAAAACTTGTGGTCAACACTCAGATGCCTTGTAAAACATTCTGTAAAGTATGACTTATATATTTACTACACATACACAGATATTTTATATATTTATATATTTTGTTGTCACCGTAGTTGTTTTTATCTAGACCAGCCAGATACAATACCTATCAATATACATTCACATCAGAAACAAAACCTATCAATATCATACAGTCATGTGAGCAAGGCAGAGTCCTCCAGTTCGGTTAGTCCATCCTCTCTATGCTAATATTATGAAACTTGCTTGTGTATAGACCTAGTTGTTGTGTTCGCTGTTGTAAAGACTTGTGTGAATCTTGTCCTTTGTGTCTCGTGTCTTCTGTGCAAAAGTCTTAAAGTAGCTCCAAGGGGAATCACCAATATGACAAGTATACTTGTCTTATGTTCTCTTTAATGTGCATTTTTAAATTGTTTTTTTTCCATAAAAATGTTAAACAGTCATCTCCATTTGCCAAACCCTTGTAGCATCATAGAAAAGGGAAAACAAAAGCACCCCTCAAAAAAAGGGAAAAACAAAAACAAAAACACGGGGAAACAAATGTCAAATTGAAACAAGTAGGACCAAGCTTAGCAGCATCCTCCGTCTGTACTTTTGAATAAGGCACCGCTGCGCAGTGTGTGGGTGTTGTCTGCAAAGTTCCCTACGTACTCGGGAGGAGAAGTGAGCCGGACAGAGGCCTTCAGACCGTGCTCTCCAGCATCCACTCTGTGCTGCTGAACGTTACTCTGCGGTTGGCTAGGGGAGAAGAGTCCACATTGATCTGGTTGGAGGACATGTGTCTCCTTGTCCGTGCACGCCGGGGATAACTGTGGCTCTGAAACAGGGAGTAGTCCCCGTCAAAAGAAAACCGGTGCCTAGTTCTTGCCAGCTCCCCAGGTAGCAAGCCAATGTTCGCCAGGGCACCCTTCTTGTCCTTCAGCCTGGGAGCCTCCTTGCTTCCCGCATTGGATCCGATAAGACAGAGCGACATAGTGGAACCCGTGAGGCTGCTGTCAGTCTGAGTATCCTCAGAGGGGCCCGAGCGTTGTGCATCCAAGCTCATTCGGCGGTTCTTGGTGTCGGAGACGTGGGGGGCTGGCAGTGGTAACTCCACCTCCAAGACGGTGGTCGTGTCTGGCAGGGTCTTGGGATTCTCGGAATTCCCTTTTAGCACCATTGCTTTGCACTCCTCGTCCTTATCTGTGTGTCCCTCTTGGGGTCCGTCCTCAGCATGTTGCTTAGATGTCGAGTGTTGCATGGTTCCTTGATTTCCATTTGTTTGAGAGTGCATATTGCTGACCTTAGACTTGCAGTCATCAGGGTTGCTGTAGGCTTTGTAGCGAATCATGAGAATAATAATAAAGACCAGTACAGAAGCCACTATGATACCCCCTATGATAATAATCATGGTGCCACCAAGGAACTGGCTGTGAATAAATCTGCACTGGCTGGATTCAGTGGCTGTGTTGAACTGGACACAGCCCACCACTCGGGTTGCTGTCAGAGACGTTATTCCATCGTCATACACAGCCAGCACGCACAAGTCGTATTCCCGTCCGGCTGCCAGGTCATTTACCAGGAACGTCTTACTGGTCGACGGGATCATTCTGAAGGGGTGAGAGGGTAAAAATAAAAGCCAGAAGTATCATATCAGCACTTCACATAAGTATTTACGACCACGGGAGCAAAATCGCCATCCTTTGCTGTTCGGTTTTGCTGAGAATCTCAAAGCCACGAATAATTGCACATCAGTTGCTTAATATTGTCTGTTACTGACATTTACTTATTGCCGTTTATCCAAGCAGATTTGAAAACAATTTAATGGGCACAATAAATTGTTAGCAGTTTCAGTAGTCGGTAGTTGGAATGTCATGGGTTTCAAAAAAATAGTTAAACCATGCAATGCAAAGTTTGAATTCCCCTTTTGTGAAATGTGCTATGAAGTTCTCTAGCTGTGAAAAGCTTTTCCAAGAAACCCACGGTCCTTGATGCAGGTATATAGTACAAACAGGTAAAAAAAATTCCTTCATTTTAATACAAACACTAATAAAGCCATATGTGATTTTCAACTGGACTCTTAAATAACTGTCTGTAATATCTGAATACGGTGACTGAATCCACATTAGACCATGTGGAATTTGCCTGTTCTCACTGTGTTCATCTGTTTCCCTCAACTGCTCTGGGTTCCATAAAGATGCTTTCTAGTAGAGATATTGATTGAATTATTAGATTGATCTTTATTGATAGATGCACCTGGTTTATGTTGTAAATGTGGCAAGCAGTTGGGCAGCATGGTGGGGTCTGGGCTGTTTGGTTGCAGGTGTCCTTCTATGTGGAGTTTGGATGTTCACGCATGTCTCTGTGGGTTTCTTCTGGGCGGTCTGGTTTCCTTCCATGACACAAGTCTGTGTTTCATGCTCACTGGTCACTGTAAATGACCACAGTGTGCACAAGCGTGTGTGTGTGTGTCTGTGTGTGTGTGTGTGTGTGTGTGTGTATGTGGCTACACTGAGATGGGCTGCTGTCTCATCCACAGTATGGTCTCCTACCCTTGTGCAGTGGTTCAGAAACCATCTACAGACAACCACAACCAGGGCAAGCGGTTAAGGGTAATTGAAGGACAGGAATTTGTACTTCCATGTGGTCCCAAGCCCGGACAAAATGGAGGGTTGCGTCAGGAAGGGCATCCGGCGTAAAAATCTGCCAAATCAAGTATGCAGACGAGCTGATCCGCTGTGGCGACCCCTAACGGGAGCAGCCGAAAGTCGGATGTTGTCTCACAAGAGAGTTTCTGTAGATGGTTATTTGAATTTATTGCATTGTGTAATTTTCCTAAATGTTTTCATGCTTGTTTATTCCACATTTATGTTGTTGCTCTTGTGTTAACTGCCCTAAAACAATAACCGCAGACAGCAGTTATGGTTGTGAATCACCTGTCTTTGCTGCAGTGCAGGTGTGTGAGCGTCTTTGCCACGACTGTACAAAGCACATTTTGGTCTGTGGAATAATCATTTAAATTGACACAAGCGGCTTTGTGCTGAGTTTAAAACCCTCTTGCATGTTTCCATAAACCATTATAGTGATTTTCACTGTGCGCAACCCTGGAAAGTGAGGGAGGAGGCTACTGAGCCAATGTCCGCAAAGGGAAAGTGTTCAGTTCATTGAGAGACGAAAGAGGTGGACATTGAATCTGCTTAATTTCTCAAAATGGTTCAGTGAAATTTAGGTCTCATGATAGGAAACTTTGAAGGCATTTGACTTCATCCTTGCATTCAGGAAACTTCTTACTTCCTTGGTATTGTGCTATTACTCTGCATTTTTAGTTATGTTGTATGTTTGCTACAAAAACATTTAATATTGTATTATATTATAATATTAATTAATAATTAATGTAAATGCATATTTTTTATTTTTATTGCTTTTACAGTGCACTTTATTTGAATGTGTCATCGCCCTACTTCAGCTTCCGTGCACCAAAACTGCTGCCATTTCACTCGATTTCTTCCTTCTCTACAGATCTTCAGTAGGTGTGACTCTAATTCTGTGATATTCCTTATAAACGGCCTGGTGCTCAGGGAACTGGCACCATTCTACTTTGCTGATCTCGCTCTCGAATACAGGCCAACCCATGCTTTTAAGTTCACTAGACTCTGGACTCCCAAGGTTGATCTAAAAAACTGTAGAAGGTAAAGGGTTTCACTACTGGCTTCCTAAATTCTAGGCCAGTCTCGGTACTTTCCGGAAAAAAAACCTCCTCTATTAAATACAAATCCACATTAAATTCCCATTTCTTTAATTTCTCCAATTCTTCAATCCCACTCCCAATTCTTTATCATTTTTACTAGTCTATTCCCCTGATGTCTGACTGTTTTTCTGTCTCTCCATATGAATGTTCACCTGACCCTTACTACTGATCTCCTTCAAATTTCCCCTCATGTCTTCAACATCACCAGCATCTCACGGGAAACCCATGGCACCTGTGTGGCAGCAACCTTCAGATCGACACCATTGCTTGGACTTAACCATTTTATGGCTACCACTGTATCAGCTGCCTTAAGACTGGAGCATCACTTTTGCCTTCATAAGGCTATGACAAAGCTGGTCAGGATCAACCCCAAAGCGTGGGCAGACCATTTTCCTCTCCTTAGCAGCCAGATGACTTACTTGGTTACTGTTTCTGCCATTATCTCTGTGTTCATTCTGCATACATTTGAAATGAACTGGAACAAAGAAACCATTGAATAACTTCTATCATCTAGGCTGACAGTGACAGAGCTTCTAAAGAGGATATAAAAGCACATTAATGTAAACTATAAACTAAGAAAAGACAATGAGTTGTATAAATTCTAATTCTGCACAGTGCTGAAGGTATCCAACTATTAAAGGCTTACCTGTACACCAGGGTGTCATCCGAGCTGCTGTTGTACTGGATTTGGTACATTCGAATCCCAGGGATATGGCGCTCTGATGGCCACCGGATTACAGCAGAGGAGGAGGTGAGGTCTACTGCCACCACCCTCTTATCTTGATTCTTTGTTTCATTGTTACCAGACTTGGAAGAAGTGGTGATGTCTGACAGACCAGGGTCTGCTGCTTTTATGTGTCCAGTGTTGTTGACGAAGAGGGGAAGGGGGACCATGTTGACCTCCACTGATGCCGTTGCAATTCCTGCAGCATTGGAAGCAACGCAGTTGAAAGCTCCGCTATCTTTGAGCGTAGTGATGAGAATATCCAGAGTTCCATTATCATACAGGATTGTCCTGGAGCTGTTGTGCACTAGCTTTCCATCAGGAAAGCGCCAATGAATGGTAGGGTCTGGGTCCCCCAAAGCTTTGCACTTGAGCGTGACTCCCTGGCCCTCCATGACATAGGACTTGGTGGCCTGGTGTTTAGTGATCAAAGGTGGCTCACAGATAAACTCCTCCTCCTGGATTGACCAGAAATATTTATCCATAAGGTGTTCTGGGGAGGCACAGGTTTCCAAGTCATCCTCCCTTGTAAGTCGGCGGAGCCACAGCAACTCACAGTTACAGTGTAATGGGTTCCCCCCAAAGCTTACTGCCAAGGAAGAGGGGTTTGACCCCTTAGCATCTGACAGCACCTGGGCATGCTGAAACAAGCTGTCTGGGGGCAGCTTCTGGAGCCGATTTGAGGTCATGTCCAGACGCACTAGCTTTGCAAGTAGGGTGAAGGTTCCAGCCTCTATGTAGTCAATAAGATTGTGGTCCAGAGTAAGAGTGTTAATGTTAGTCATCCTGCCAATGGCCTCCCACGGAAGAGTTTTCAAGTTATTGTAAGAGAGGTCCAAGTCCTCAATTGTTGAAACAAATTCATCAAAAGAACTGGGGTCAACATAATGAATTTGGTTGTTTCCGAGAATGAGGTGTCGAAGGTTGACGAGCCCTTTAAAGTGGTCGCTTTTGATGGTTGTCAAGCGGTTTCCGTCCATGTGCAAGGCACGCAGGGAACGGAGGCCCACAAAGGCATGAGGGGTGATCTGACTGATAGTGTTACGGGATAACGTGAGGTGGACCAGACTGGTCATGTTAAAGAAGTCTTTCCTTCGTATGACTGTGATGAAGTTGTCTGTCAGCCGCAGTTCAACTGTTTTGCGGTCAATCGTAGGTGGCACAAAAAGGAGTCCAGTTTTGGCACAGAGAAGAGTTAGGGTAGGAGAAATGTTTTGACATATGCAGCGGCCGGGGCAGTTTTGCCCCTTGATCAGCATTCCAAAGACAAGCACGCAGAAGGCAAGTCGTTCCATGGTGATCAGCTGACTTTTCCTGAACAAAGCAAAAGAAAAGATCAACACCAGTCAGACACAGCTTCACAGAAACAGTTGTAAATAACAGGGCAGTATTAAAAGAAGACAAAATGTTTTTTTGACTCTGCTTCACAGGATACAAAATGTCGGTCTGCAGGCCTTGGACTCATGTGGAATCACAATTTTCACGCAGTCCTTGTTAAGATACAAAATACAGGCCATCAAAAATGAGCTGTCAGGAGCCGTGGAATTGATAAAATACTGACACTGGCAAAAGCAAAGCAATTCGTTTTCAATCCAAAACCCATTTTTAAGGCGTTTTTTTTTTTTTTTTTTTGGCTAAACAGTGTAGGTGGCATGGCCATTAATGTTGCTTAGCCTCACCATAGTTAGACCTTAGTACTCTGTTGAGTAAACCAATGCACAAAAATGGCACAAAAATGTATAAAAAGCTGTCTTTGTTGCAAGTTCCCTGATTCTATCTAAGCTCAGTTTAGGTTTGAATTTATGACTCTATGATACTTATTGCTAACAAAGAAAAGTAGAACATTTTTAAATTTAAATTTTCAAACACCTGACACTGCAACACAGTTGTATTTATTTAAGTGGGCCGAATTGAGGTTATACCCAAGGGCAGTGAACAACAGATATGGTCATTTAGGGTTCATAGAATTTGAGTTTAAAGTTTCATTAGAAATTCCAATTTTGAAAATTGAAGTAAAAAAATCGAGGTGTGAAATTCAGATGTCAAAAAAATTCCAAGCGTGAACTTCAAATTTTAAAAAAATATGGTTTAAAATTCTAGTGGCTGAAATTTGGGGACTGAAACTCAGGGAGTGAAAATAGGAGAGGGGTCAAAATTCCAAGAAACATTTGGAGGACGAGCAAAGCAGCCTGGATCTAACTAACCTTCCTCCTGACCAACCAAAAGGCAGATTTTGGAAGAATTTTAGAAAACAAGAAGCCAACCATTTGTAATTTACACTTTAAGTACTCAGCACAACCATGAGTTAAACACAGTACATGTTGGCTTCTTTTATACCAGGCTGGAGTGCATCTCCCCCAATAACAGACCACACAAGTAAACACTAAGCACCCTTTGGACTGACCAACAGACACATCGACATCTCCTTAGCTTCCTGCAGGAAGACAAAGGGGAACCAGATCTGGTTTATGATGCAGTGGAATGCAGAGGAGGCCACTCTACATGGGACTGTTTTACCAGCAAGCAACTAATTTCTTTAACAAAGTACAAAAATCATTCAATGGAAATGGATATAAAGCAATTCTGTAATAAAAATTATTCTTCTACGAACTCGTACTCGTAGGCGCAAGGTCTGTAAGTCATGACTGCAGAGCTCTTGTCGGATATCAAAGAGGATGGTCCGAAGCACCCAGCCTAGTGTGTCAGGCAGCAAGACAGTTATGGATGGGTTTGCTAACATTCTCTGTCATTTTTTTAAGAAAAATGTTACAACCAACTACAGTTTTGTTCATTTCGGCAAATTCAAACGTTTGCCTTTGCTTCATTTTCAGTGATTTCACTGCGACACAGCAATAGGGCAGCGGTATTATAAAGTTCTAGAGGATGCAAATACTGAAATAATGGGAAAGTGTTTCTCTTTTCCATTAATGTAGTCAACAGACAAAATTTTAAATACAGAATCCTAGTTATTGAAACATAGTCCTTCATACTGTTATTGTGATGGAACACATTGCTCAAGTATCTGCTATACAGAGTAGCTGGAGTAAGAGTGCCCCCCACCGAGATAAATTCTGTTAAACATACTATATGATATGTATATGATATACAGATGGTCCCCGAGTTACAATGGTCCATTTTACAATTGTTCGACATTAAGATACACGTTCAGTGGAAACTGTACCTCGAATTTTGAATTTTAATTTTTTTGCAGGGCAAGCGATATGCGGTACAATACTCTCTTGTGAGGCTGGGCGGCAGTGATCCGCTTCTTCCAGTCTCTGTATCTAGAGTTATATTTGAGTACTATGCACCATCACCAATCAATTCAGGTCTTAATCAAAACCCTTAACAGATGTAACAGAAAAGTAAAAAAATGAGCATATTTCAATGTGAAAAAAGGTACAGAAAGTAATCACACAGTCAGATAGAAGAGGAGGACACCAGGTAGCACAGTGGATAAAGCTGCTACTTTAGGAGTTGGATGTTTCAGGCTCAAGTAAGGTACTTTATTCTGAATGCTCAGTTAAAAGTTACTTTGCTGTTTAAACCAGGAAACAATTATAGGATGCATAAATGTATAAGCCTTTTTATAGAAAAGCCTCTGCTAAATGAATAAATAAAGAATAGCTACTTCATCACATACAGAACACCAGAAATGGGGTCAACATGGTAGAGGTTCACAGATATTTTGGGGTTGCTTTGTTGCTTCATGGCATCATGAAATCTGAAGGCTACCAAAGAATTTTAAAGTGCAGTGTAGGGCCTAGTATCACAAAGCTAGGTCTCCGTCAGAGGTCATGGGTCTTCCAACAGTACAATGACCCAAAGTAAACTTCAAAAAGCACCCAGAAATGGCTTAAGAAAAAGTGCTGGAGACTTTTGAAGTGGCCAGTGATGAGTCCAGATCTAAATTCCATGGAACACCTGTGGAGAGATCTCAGAACAGCAGTTGGAAGAAGGTACCCTTCAAATCTGAGAGACCTGGAGCAGCTGGCAAAAGAAGAGTGGTCCAAAATTCCATTAGAGAGGGTGTAAAAAAAACTAATTCATGGTTATGGGAACTGATTTCAGTTATTGTTTCCAAAGGATATGTTACCAAATATTAAGTTGAGGTACCAATGATTTTGTACAGTTCATTTCTGGAGTTCTGTGTGGAATGATATTATATATGACTGTTTGTTCTCTGCTTTTTAGTGTTGTTTCAATGCAAACAAAAGAAATAAACACGTGAATACCAAAGCATCTGTAATTGTACCAGTTTTCTAGGAGAAATGCAGGGGTGCCAATATTTTTGACCATGACTGCAGTTGCCTGGCATGAATGTGCAGTAACACTTTCTTCCTGTGTATTGTAACATATGAAGCCGTCCTCTGAAAACAAGCACCTTATGCCAAAGGGTCATAACAAAGACTTGGATGAGGTCATGTGCATCGTGGTGGACCCGAGGACTCTCATTGAGTGTTGCTGTCGATGAGGGCAGCGTATTTAAGTGCTTAATGCATTCTAATGGTTCATATTCCAGTACCTTTATTTTTACAGTGTGGTTTATATCAATATAAAGCAACTTAACAATTCAAGAAAGACTTTACAAACAGTATTCTATCGTAGGAATGAATAAGGGGAAAAATTTTCAGGATTTCGGTGTAAATTTTTGCTTTAATGTGTGGTTTTTTTGTGTGTAAAAGTGTAGTGTTCGTATGTAAAATCCTGATGATATACAGTAAATGTCAAATTGACTGAATTAAGACTCACATCTGTCTTTTACTCTCACAAATTGAATTTCATTTGTGCTGAGTGTGATAAAAATGTGGGTTTTTTACTGGATACTAGCCTGTCCTTTGTCTCTTTGAGCAGGTCCATGTTTCCTTTAGTTAAAAAATGTAGCTAAACTAAGCTGATCTTTATGTAGGCAGGATGCTGCCAAGTTGGATCCTGCTTTTGGTTCCAGCAAGTCTGCCTCTTGTAATTCTCTGCTATCCGGCTCTCCATACCAGACTATAACTAGGCTACAGTTTCTACAGAGCACGGCTGCAGAATCATCACTTGAACCAGGAAGTGTGACCGCATAACACTGGTTCTTAAGTCCTTGCATTTGCTTCCAGTTGAACTTAGAATAGATTATAAAATCTTACTCTTGACTTAGAGAGCATTAACAGGCTTTGCTCCAGTCCACCTTAGTGAAATTATTGATTTTTATGCTCCAGAGAGTTGCCTTCGATCATCAGATGCTGATTACCTTAAAGTAGCAGTGATCGATAAGATTAGAGCAGGAGGACATGGCTTTAACTGCACCAAAGCTTTGGAATCGTCTGCCAGATGTTGCCAGGAATTTCCCTTTAAATCCAGGCTTAAACTCATCTGTTTGCGTATTTGACATAATAAATGCTGATTCTTGCTTGCTGCACCTCTGCAGCTCATCTTTTAGGGTAAAATTCTGCAACCTCTTTATGTCATTAGATGCTTTCTTGTTCTGTCTGAATGTCTTTTGAACACAGTCGCAGGTTGCTGACCCTCCTTCCCCAGATGAAACCAGCTGTGAGGCCAACTGTGAAACCAGCACTCCAAGCTGCCAGGAGCTGAGGACCTCATGCAATGATGGATGCACACTTTCACCTGGATGTCAATTTATTTAGCACACCTGTAATTACTGGTAGTATTTGTAGATATTGAATACCCAAGAGGGGTTGGCAGCCATTAGCATTTCAACCCCAGAGGGTTGGGAGTTTTTTTGTTTTCCTCTCTTTAGTTGTCAGCAGGATTACTTTATTGCTTTTTTTTTAGCCAGTATAGTTCATCTTATTAAATGTATAGCTTTTATGTGTACGCTTGTTGTATATTTCTAATACCTGTTCGACTCTTTTCAGTGGTCTGGGTCACCGTGTCTGAAGAAGCACTCAATAAAAATAAATTGAATTGAATTGAATTATATTGCCAAGGGCAGCACAGGGCACAACTGTGAAAATGTCTAGAAAAGGCCATTTCCAAAACTGCAATCTGTGTGAGAAGGACAGGGTCCCCAAAAGGTTTATAGCAACTGTGAAAGTTACACTTTTCCATGGCAGAGAAGGAAGTGTCTTTAGCACAAAAATAGCAATGAATGAAGACACCTTGGCACCGGTGTCAGTGTAGTCAGTGTGAACAGGTGTGTAAATGTATTGAACCTCAGCCTTTGGCTAAGACCAAAGTGCTGTACTGGAGGCTTTATCTGGGGACAGAGCGGAACCTAATGTGTGCTTGTGGGTGGCCTCAGCACTTTGGCCAAACAAAATCCTGCAAATCTGAGTATGACTGAGTATCACCTAAACTACATGTGAAATAATGTTTGTAGGCCATTCATCCATGAGAGAGAAGCTTTAAATGCTGACAGACTGACATCTAATTGTAGTTGAATTTATGAGAATTTTAATAATCCAATGCTGCCTCGCAGTGCCTCAGTGGCTCGGTTATGGGTTCAAGACCAGTTCATTCTGTGTAAAGTTGGAATGTTGCACCTGTGCCCATGCGGGTTTTATCCCCCAGTCTTAAAGACTTGTGTTTCAGGTTACTTGGTCACTCTAAATTGCCCACAGTCTCACTTGGACTTATAAATGGGCTAACCTGGGGAGCAGTGTACATGCTGGAGTGAAGTTTTGAGAAGAGTGATACTGGCTGTAAAATTTTTGTCAGAATGGGACCACCTGTCTGAGGTGCCAGTAAAATATCTGGTAAACCTCACACTGAAAGTTATCTGGGCATCCAAGAAGTAACAAGTGAATTCGACCCTTATTTGTAGTCACACACACAGAAATGTAGTCATTCAGGAGCAGGAGAGCCGATGTAACAGCACTAGTGCAGAAAGTGTGGTTTCTCCATGCTGGATTGGTGAAGAATGAACTAAGATCCCCAATAGCACAGGACTGTAAATACTTCTGGACTGTGGAGTGCAGGAAAAGCAGAGTGTTTTGTACAGTCAAGTTCTGTTTTAACACTCCAGCTGTGCTCATCTGGCGAACATAACTGGCAACTAAAGTTCCTATTTCAAGCCCTTTAGTGCTGGACCACTACTAACCAGTAAGACAAATGGTGTTTTACCATACTCTGCTGTGCTGTGGTCATATACCACTGTGCCAGGTGAAGCTGTGGTGATAGTCTATTGTTCAATGTCCCATATGGAAACACAGCCTTTTACAGCATGATAATAAATCTTGTGATTTGATGTGTAGCTCATACTATAAAGCAGAAAGAAGCTAAAAACCAGTAGAAACTGTACCCATATTCATTTTGCTTATAGCTGTTTTTTTTTTTGTTTTTTTTTAAACAAAGCATGGCTGTCAGCCTTCCCTAACTTTCCAAAGTATTACACATTTGTAAAATACCAGTATTTAGTAGCACATTGCATTTTATATCTAAAACTCAAGGCTTTTTATGTTTATTTAATCAACACAAGGAGCGCAGCACAGCTGCCAGGAAGACATGCCATCTACATCTACATTCATCACAACCGCTCGGGTTCAGGTTCCAAATATGGCAGCGTTGTTTGGATTCGGGTTGGGTTTCAAGATCTCGTGTACAGCCCTGGAACGGACTTCAGTTTCATGCCTGTGCAGACCTCTGATGTTGCTTGAGAGAGACCTCCTTTGGAACATGGATTTTGTTGACCTAGTCAATGACATTTCAGGAAAAGAAATAAAGACATAACTTCTAAATGGTAAACATCTATCTGTTTTAATTATTTTATTCATGTTGGTTAGATTGCTGTTGTATTGCTTGCGTATGCTGTATTGCTGAATGTTGCTCAGTAATGGTGTGCGTTCTGTTCTGTTAGCCACATAAAATTCAGGTTAGGCCAAAATGTGAACTGAATGCTCACTTTTGTGTCATTACAGTTCTGTTAAGATTGCTACAGTGGCATCCCTCGCTCTTTTCTTGCCACTTTCTCTCTGCCTCCTTCTGTCTCTTTTACATACACGCACGTGCTCTCATGCTCAACTCTCTCAGAACTGGTGGCTTGCATACAGTACTTTGCTTTTAAGGTTCGACACGCAATCTCTCTGCGAAGGGATCACTT
Source organism: Heterotis niloticus (assembly GCA_018136845.1). Lineage (NCBI taxonomy): Eukaryota > Metazoa > Chordata > Actinopteri > Osteoglossiformes > Osteoglossidae > Heterotis > Heterotis niloticus. Next base: position 34,213,727 of record CM030891.1, read on the forward strand.
GCTGTTACTGTGTTGTGCTGAAACTGTTATTAAGTATATCTTCAAACTCTGACGTTGCAGACTTTTTTCTGCCCAGGGACCAGCTGTTCTTGTGTTATGGTGCCAATTCATGTGCAGCAGATATACCAGAGTCCTAAGCTTGACATTGCATGGCAATGGTTTTTAAGGTTTAAACAGTTGTAGCTCATCATACTGCGGTGCAGGTTGGGGCCCAGGACCTTCACCCAGCTAAGTCCACTCCTCTACAAGTATGTGTGACAGTGTCTGTACATGATCATCCTGCAATGGACTGGCATCCCATCTAGGGGTTATTTCACAGCCTAGTGCCCTATGATTGCAAGGTAGGTTCTGGACTGGCGTGATCCTGACCAGGACACAGAGGTTAATCGAAAGGGGTAGGTTTGTAATAACCCACATTTCCTGTTCCAGGTAATACATATGCTGACCAAGAGCGACAAAATTTGTCCTACTACATCTCCCCTTAGGTTTGTTGTAATGGGTTCCTTGATTTCTTTAATTTCCAAATTAGAAAATATAGCATTGTAAATTCAAGATGATGCTCCCAGGCCTGCCACAAACTCCTGGCCAACCATCACATCCAGCATATTATTTTACATGTGCGGTCACTGACTGTAAACAATGCTTCTTCTACCTTTAGCCCCACAACAACAAATCTACTTAAATTCATTAAACCAAAACACATCAGTAAAATAATGGTGTAAAACCACTTCTACAGCAGCCCACCTTAGACCCCTTTGTGACTTTAGACAAATTTCAAGTCTCTCTTTTAGCTGTAACTCTGAAAAAGGTTATTAGTTGAAAAATTTCAGCTTCATATTTGTCTTCGCCAACATAGTGAAACTGACAAGAGACAAAAACAACATATTCCTGTGACCCAAAGCTGGCCATTCAAACACTCCCATCCTCTTACATCTCAGCACAGCAGTGGTGTGATCACACCATTCTGTCATATGGCATGAAGATGTACCTGAGCCTTTCTGGTCCATTCTCAAGTGGTGTGGCTCTTTCATCACAGCCAGGTTTTGGCATGTACATGCAGATGACAATTCCACTTCATCTTTGCAACTTCTCTCATACACAATGAGCTCAAGAATTACTGGCACCCTTAGGGTTCTCGTCACACTGAGCCAAAAAGGAGAGAACTGAGAGACTCTTGCAGTGAAGTGTGACAAGGTTGAAGCACTCTTTTGGTAGGATTTGGGACTACTCTTCTGTGCAGTGCATTTCAGGAACCTTGATAGTTTTCGGTTCGTGCTTGTGGACGGCCCTCTTTTCAGGCCACAGGTTTCATCCTTGTGGAACACAAAAAGACCATCCAGCTCAATTGCCGAGTCAGGGATGTCCCCGTGGAGTCACATTTCCATCAGAATGAGAACACAACAGTCTTTCATTTTTCACTGCGGTGCACATCTTAGCCTGAGCGTGGCAGCTTTATTATCCAATGAGCGGATGTTGGAGAGGAAGAAAGATGGAATCACCAGTCTTGTGGGGATCTTCCTCAGTCTGGTTTGCACCCCTGCCTGCTTGCCGTGTTTCTGCCCACTCTCATGCCGCTTGTGGTGCCTCTTTGCTTGGATATTGGGCTCAAGAGACGCCGTGGTTGTGGGGCGCATGAGGCTTTGTTCATGGAGTATCGATGCCAGCGGTGTGCTGACACAGAGGTTTCCACTTCTCCAGCGAATAGCCAGCAGAGCTTCACGATTGCATTGCATGTCTGCGGTTATATATTGTCAACATAAAAAAGTAAAAAATTAAAGGGGAGCAAAAAACAAGACAACCAAACAAAAACCAAAATAAACAAATATTTCACCATAATGATGCAGAGAAGAATTTGTGTTTCACGTATAGCAAACCCTCGTGTTCCATACAGCACCTGGAGACTGAGACCACCTAAATGGTTTACAATTGGTTTTATTTAAAGTATTCTTCAGAAGTTCCAAATGTTTTTTGAGACATGTTCTACAAACTAATATAACTTTCAGTAAAATGTTTTGTGCTTTGTGAAAAACCGTTGTCCAAAAAAAAAAAAAAAACATACATGCCTTCTTCATATAATTGAGCCCAAACTATGACTCACTGTATTGACTCAAACGTTATTTTATACATTCATTTTTTCTCAGTTTCATGAAGGGCACCAATAATTGTTTGTTACTCTTCTCATTTAATACATTTTAATTTAATTTCAAGCCCTTTGTCAGTTTCACAGAGCTCCACCACACCATCAGACACAAACTCTATGAAGAATCATTTTTTGCTCACATTAGAATCTGAGTTGCTGCCAATTATTTTGCCCTTAATGTTAAAAAAAAAAAAAACTGAGTTTCTGTGACTATACTGTCTTATTTGAACTTGGAGAGCTTAAACTATGGCTTTGTGACATTTCTGTCAAGTCTCTGTGTGTTTTTGAACCAGACTTATAATTAACCTCATATTAACTCAGTCACAAGGACCTGCTTTTTACATCTTTGGAATATTTCTAAAGCGCTCCCCTTCGGATATGACAAAAAAATGTTTGCGTGCATGTCCAGCAGACTCGATTAGTGTAACTCGCTGCTCTCCAACATGTCACTTTGCCCTTTAAATTTTCCAAAATGCAGCAGCTAAGATTTTCACCAACACCGAAAATGAATTCACCATTCTTCATTCTTAATAGCAATTTATCATCTGGACCATGTAATTCGTATGGAAGACAGATTAATTCAGAACCAGCCGGACTGACCCCATGTTGCTTTTTGATTGTGTCACACTGGGTCCCTGCCATGTGACACAGCTGTGCCACATTCTACCCATCAAATGAAATGGTTTCCATTATGGCATTAAGTGACATCTCCACCTGAAAGTAACAGCCTTAAAAATAAAACACAAAATTTAAACACTGGCCATAAAATACATCTTCCAAGACAGATAAAAAAAATCTCCTGGATTTAATTTATGTGTTTCAACTACACTGCTTGGCCAAAAAAAAGTCACCACCTGGATTTAACTTGGTGTTATGATGTGGGGTTGCTTCAGTTGGTCAGGTCTAGGGTAGGCAACGTTATGTTCCCAAAAAATAAGCTCAGCTGAATATACTGAATGACCAGGTTTTTCCACCCCTGATGGCATGGGCATATTCCAAGATGACAATGCCAGGATTCATGGGGCTCAAATAGTGAAAGAGTGCTTCAGGGAGCATGAGAGAGACATTTTCACACATGGATTGGCCACCAAAGAGTCCAGACCTTAACTGGAGAAGACCTTACAGAGCGGTCCAACTCTCCCAACATCAGTACAAGATCTTGGTGAAAAATGAATGCAGCTCTGGACGGGAATAAATGTTGTGACATTGCATAAGCTTATCGAAACGATGCCATGGCGAATGCGTGCCGTAGTCAAAGCTAAAGGCAGTCCCACAAAATATTAGAGTGTGTGACTTTTTTTTTTGGCTGGGCAGTGTATAATGTGAAAAATATAATATCTACTGATACTAATAGAAGAGTAATACTGTACATATTTCAATGGTACTGTACAAAAATGATGACTTGGGAGACTGAACCATGGGACTGCAAGCTTTGTTTTTCCATGGCATTGTTTAAATAGTCACTAATAGAGCACAACCACATGCTTACCCCAAAGCGCTTAAATGTACGGAACACAAAAAGGGCCAATAATCCCCCAATAACTTCCCATTCTGCTTAGACACAGCTATTTACAAACATACAGCAGCAGTGCATAACTGGAGAGCTGCAGCTCCACCCACTGCCACTACAATGTTAAACAGAAACTTTTACCCAAGCATATGGCATCCTCGGGAAATCCACCCAATTTGTCACCGTCAGAAAAAAATGATTTTGTTTAAAAAGGGATTTAACTATATCTGAATCTGTCTTCTCAGTCTTTTATTATACATTTTATTTATAAGGCCAGGGGTGTTCGGTCGTAGGTTTGCATGTTCTTTCTGTGTCTGGGGGGGCTTCTCATGGTGTTCCAGTTTCTTCCCACGGTCAAAACACTTCTCTTTCAGGTTAATTTGCCACTATAAATAGTCCACAGTATGTGCATACTGTGAGTGACTTTGACTGTGGCTGTCCTGTGATAAACTAGTGTCCCATCCAGGGTGTAACCCTCACCCCGCCTTGCACCTAGTGACACCCCCAGGAAAACCTCTAGATGACCATAAACCTATCAATATGTTTTAAAAATGTTCAATATCTTACTTTTAATTAAGAAATTTAAAAAAAAAAAAATGCTTAATGTACGTACAGTTGAAAAATAATGTACTTAGCTCAGAAAAAGAAGTATGTATTTTGGGAAGTAATAACATAAAAATAGATCTAATAGGCTCAAGAAACTTGTTAAACATCAAGTGTTTGGTTTCCTCTGGTCATACATCATCTTCCCAGCCTTCCTAAGTTTGGATAAGATCAATGCAATATGTAACATTTTAAAATGTGCATTAAATCTGAATTTAGGGCATTCCACCGTGCCCTAGCATGTAAAGAGGAAACTCGGAGATGTGCTGAGTCAATGAAATATTTATGCAGCTGGGCTTTCTGAAAGCGAGAAACTTGTGAAGAACAGTAATAAAGGTGTTTGGTTGAGTAATGACACCTTTATTTTTATTTTGCATTATTACAAAGACAACATCACAACTGCTGTGATGGGAAAAAATAATTAAGAAGAAAACATTTTGAGGCCCCTCTGATATTTTGTTTACTGCAGCAGAACATTTTCTAATCCAAAGCATGGGGAACAAATGTGCCTGCATGATTTGCAATATCCCAGTGGTAAAGTTGTTGGATTTTAAAGGAAAATGGGAAAAAATGCATTTTTTACTGGCTCACTGCCTCGCCAGCTCAGACATAACATGGAGCTGCTAGAACATGGGCTCTAGCCGTAGCGTCTCCACGCCTGCACTGCAGATACTCTTCATGAAACACAAAGGCCTTTCTACGCATTTCCTAAATCTGCCTGTGAAAAGATAATATGCAATCTGCATGAAATTACAAAAAATTAAACCACAATTTTTAAAGACACTGGCAAATGTAATCCTCTCCTCTTTTGGCCGCAGAAAACGTACGATTCCATTACTGCTGTGTGTGTTTTCACTTTCACTACTCAGTATGTGATAGGGAAGAATATTTTGTCAAAAACTGCTTAAAATGACCTAGAAACTGGACCTTTTACCATAAAAATAAAATATTTATTTTTTTAAAAATATTCATCTTGTTTTTATTCTGAGTCTTATTCACCCAAGAGACTTTCTGGCACATTCCTGTGAAGATGTTCAAACAGATGTTGCATGGTAACAAACCCAGGTGAGAGGTTTATTTAGAAAAGAAAACTAGAGGACAGTAAGGAACCCGGGAAGCAGGAGTCCCACCACTGAGCACAAAAACACACGGCAACTTCTGCTCCAGCTTTCCTTTTGAAGAAATCTGTGATTGCACCATGGGCAGTTGGTACATGGGAACAGATTGTAATCTGAGGAGATGGAGGACAGGGCATCTCCTGGAGTCTGGTGGCATCTGCATCTTTCACATCATGTTCTGCTAACTTGCTTCCCTATCAGACCACACCCAACTGTTGGTGCCTTGGACATTTTTACAACCGTACATTATCATCCATTGCAGCCACTGACTTCTGAGGCTCATTAAAATGTCGCATCTGGCCTGGCCGTAGCCTCTCCGATGAGTGCATTACCTTTCCTGAGGCAGCATGATTTATGCATTGCGGTTATAGTTTGCTTCTTCTGCTTCTACCCAGAACTACACTGAGCTCTGATAGACGTTCACTGCTTGTGCAGTTACCTTGCTCATCGCTCCCCCTCGAATAATCGTGCACCCCACTCAATTTTAAATGCTGTCTCACTTTTTTATTTTATTCCAAAGTGTTATATAACTTTACAGAGAGCGGTATATATATTAGTAGGCATAGTGAGTGTGAATTTGTTTTGAAAGTCAGGACACTGAGTTTTTAAAGTAATGCACACAGTGTAAATTTGACCTTAAAATTAGAAGAATTATAGATTAAGATTCTGCAATATTTTTGCTAATCTTTATTTTATATTTTTTTCACAACAGGTTTAACACATTTCCTGAAATTATACTTTATTTTCCCAAAACTGCAAACAAAATCAAAACTTTGCGCTCTTCTCCCCAAATCTCAGACAGAATGAAACTTAACTTAAAAGAACTGTAAAAGTTATCTTTAAAGACAAAAAGTTACCGTTGCTCAAAGTGGTTTTAATTTGCTTTTAATAATACACGCTGGTAAGTAAGACACGGAGTGCTGAATATTTATTAGACGCCAGTACAAAGCACTGAACTTTACTATCGGAGGCAGCCCTGCAGAAGTTATCATTAGTGAGGGAGCGAACTGAGTGAGAACTGCCAGTGTCCATGGAACGGAGACCACAGAATTTTAAATTAAAAGTGTGTGTTGCATTCAAGTGCTTGAAAAATGCTACATAAAAAAAAAACATACTTTTATAATTTTATATTTATATTTAATCATTTTTTCTGCAGTCACATACAGGACCATTTTAACAAGAATAAGTCGGATAAGTGTCAGTAACCAACAGTTGCTCCATCAAATCAAGCTCTTGTTACAAACTTTAAACTTTCGTTACAAATTTTTAAAGACAGACATTTCTGAGCTTATTAATATTTGCAGTTCCCTTTATTTCTATTTTTTTTTCTATTTGTAGAAAATAAAATATTTTATTTCTATTTAAAAATAGAAGTTCTATTTAAAATTCTATTTCCTATTTATGTTTTTCTATTGGAGAGCTTCTGAGTTTCAGCATTCTGCCAAATAGTTTGCATTAAAGTGGACTGAAGGGGAGTGGAGAAGTAAGGAGGATGGCGGATGGCGGGCACGAGTGGTTTCCTGCATTGTGTGGGCTGTTTTAGTTCAGTATTTTCATCATATGAACTACGCATTTCCAAAACCTTCCACAAACCAGGGAAATAAACAGAGGTGTGCGTCTACTTTCTGATTTTCTGATGATCAGGCCTAGCTGGCCGGATTCTGATGAAAGCTTACAGTAGATTCCTGATGGGCAGTAAAAAGGTGGGGATTTTAAGGTGAAACACTTTCTTAATAATTTATGAAAGTCACTGTTCCTTCCCTATTTTATTCTGCTGTGACACCTGAAGCACAGAAGTTGCACATGAAATACAACGACACTGCCCAGCATGTATAGTGTGCAACACACTGAAGGTTGTCGAATTATTTTCAGTCATTTTCAAGTAGACTTCATGTTAATAAACGTTAATAAAACCGGTGTCCTGTACATGCCAAATCCTAATCACACACATTAGCAGCACAGAGGAACACGAAGAGCCAGAATTTGCATGAACCGCTAATAAAAATAAAGTCCAAAATTTTTAGCCCATTATAACTTTATTTTTAAATTCGCTATTGTGGGTTAACTCCTGCAAAGTTCTGTTTTAAAGCCACTTGTTTTGTGCACTAAAGGACAAGGGGCAATGGAGTAAATCCCGAGACTCTGTTGGTTTCTAGAAAAGTGAGGTTACTCTCAGTTACTCTACTCTTTTTGGAAGCAGTCCCATAACTTTGTTTGCAATGGTTATCTTCATAGCAGCGTCTTGCTCTGGAGACCACGTCTGTCCTGTCTGTCCATTTTCCCAGTTGTCTCTCAACTTGGAAACTGGCACGTGGCCGGCTAGCATTGTTCAAGTTGAAATATTTTCCGGTTCCATTTGTTTTGGCACAGTAACGCAATGAGATACACAAACTACTGTAAGTTGCTTTTCTTTAGGTTCCAAACATTTTGATAATAGAGGCAACAGAGAAGCGATCCAGTTAAGTGACATGTCGCTGTCAATGTGATCGGAGGAATTGTGTCCAATTCGATATTTAAGTGCCGGTTGTTACGGCTTTTAAACCCAATTGATGTGGATGAATGATTCCCACCTCTCGATCTTTTTCTACTAACTGACGGGTATTCCTGCTCTTGAAATTAGGAGCCGGCATAGTTGGAACTTTTCTTCCTGCAAGCAGTTGTGAAATAATACATCAGTGCAAAAACATTTCTGATGAAATTCTAATGAACCGATCCCTCGAGTAACAAACGTCTGAGCTACAAATTTTCAGAAATGACATTTGCCAGTTTATTTTTTTATTTGTTTCTTCACCGTCCTATTTTCAAAACTGTGTGGGTTGCAGTGAACATGACTTTGGTCTTCACTTGCTGCAGCAAAATATGCAGCAATCCCTCAGTATCCGAATATAATTTTTTTCCATGAAAAAGCATCAGATACCGAATTTTTCAGATGCCAAGTGCCTACTTATTTTTAATGGAACTCGCACACAGCCCATCTCAAAGCACCTATGTAATTCACCAGTACAACTGTCAGTCCATGACCTTAGCCTGATAAACAGTGTAAACAGCAGCTGCCTAATAAGAAACACTTAATTCTGTCATTAATTTGCATGTCTATAGCACGCGGCACAGTGTGTACAGTACAGGACATTAACACGGTATTGGCTGCGTGTCGGAGGGAGGCGACTGTGTCGGTTTTCTCTGTCGGAGGCGTGGAAAAGTCAAAATGCAACTCTGTCTGACAACACACGGTTTTCTTATGCAAATCTCATCATAAAGTGCGACAGAATCTTCAGCTGTGGTGCTGAATGCAGGGATCCTGTTCCATAGTTCGCAAGACCAATGCATTTGCTGCTCCGGAACATCTTTAAAATTCTCTTGTCCAGCACAGGAATGACCGATGGGCATCCAGGTGAATTACCCTTCTTAGGTTACAGTAAATGAGGCGACACGGTCCAAGCGTGGTCAGATCAAGCAAAACCGGCAGAAAAAGCTCACAGGACACCAGTGCAGGCACGCATGGTTTGAATGGGATAAATTTGTGTACAATACAGTTTGCTAAAAAAACATACAATATTATTTTTTATTGCAGTACACAGTATGGTACTGTATGGTATGTATTAACTGATTTTTTGAGTTTTGATTTATATTCACATTTCATGTTTTCTATAGATAAAAATTAAGAAATAATAATAAAAAAATTCGCTACAGCAAATGTTTCTATTTGGTAACCAATGCACAGGCATACATTTTCAAGAGCCATTATAGTAAAAATTCAGATGTACAGGTATGCGTCACATAACAACGTGTCGGTCAACAATGCACCACATATAGGATGGTGGTTTGTAGCCTAGGGCTAATAGTCTGTGACATATACAAGTCAAAAAGAAAGTAATGCCGCGCATGTGCACTCTCTGATGTTTGTGTGACAAAATCACCTAAGGGCGCATTTCTCAGAATGTAACCCTGTTGTTAAGTGACGCATACCTGTAGAGTTCAGATACCGAGACATTGCTTCCAAGGCTGTGGAAACACAAGATTTTTTCCATATTTGGACTCCATTTCCACCTTTTGAATGACTACACTTGGCCTTTAGAATTATAAGCATCTGATTGCAAGCTGATCAGGTGGTCTGGAACTTCAGCGCTTTGAAAGTATTCACATGCCTTAAAATGATCCCCACTGCCTGGTTTATAAAATTTACTTCCACATTATGTGCCGTAACAGAACATGTAAGTGGCCTTACTGTAGTTTAGCACATTTTTTCTTTGATGATAGCTTTGAAGGTCCAGGTGAGTAACAGGATTTCAGCCATAGGTGACAAATGAAAAGTGGAATTTAAAATGTATTTATTTCAAATTTAAAATGTGTACATTCTGCACATTTTACAGGTAGTCCTCAACTTATCACCGCCCAAACAGTCACCCTTATTACACCGCTTGAGTCGAGACGCTGGACCATAAGATCTAATGATGACCACTCTGCTGTACGATGGAGAGGTCATAACATCAGCTGGTCACATTGCTGCAAGGCACTCAGTCCTGTTATTCACTGAGTCCAAGTTAGTGTTTCGATATCTGTCAGTGATTATTATTATCATTCTATATTAGTATTATTTAAATATTAGTACAGTGTATTAGAGTCCCAACGTGCTGTACGATAACACTGGCCAACCGCACTGCCACAAGAAGCCATATTTGTCATTGATTTAGTCAGTGTTTGTTCCAATTAAGTTTGTAAGCTGGGCACCAGCTGTACATTTATGAAAAAATTACAGAAAATTACATTTGTCACAAGAATCATTCTCCTCTGGCTGCTTTCCATCTGCCTTTCAAATTGCCCACATCTCAGCACCGAACTAAACTCAGTGCAGAATTACAAACCTGCCTCTCAGTTCTTATCTTTCTTTTCTTTTTAAAACCCTGTTTACAACCAGTTTTCTGCATTCCTTTCCCTCAGAGATCAACTGGGTCTGGACATAAATTTGGCCATTTAACCGACTGGCCTCACCACCGTATCATAAGCGCTTTAGTCACAGGATCTCCACTTGCAGTGTTTCTTCCTTATGTTAGCAGCCAACTTCCCTATTGTAATACATTTACACCAGATTTTATTTGCTCTGACATTTAAAAGTCTTTTTCCAGTTAAAAAGATCCAAAGCTCTAATGATCATTGGCAAAAAAGCCAAATTAATTCCACCTCAATGCTGTTAAACAATAAAACTTAAAAAGCACGAGGGGGGGTTGAACGCTTTTTTTAGGCACTGTAAAGGATTGTTTGTTTTTGGAGAAACTTAACTGACTATGAAATAACCTCTCTGTGAAACAATTTGAACAAAGTATTAATGAGTACGCAATTCTATCCATAAACTAAACTTTTGGGAAATTTAATCAAATACAGTGAAATTATTCAAGTTGATGACAAAAACCTTTTTAGCAAAATATCCTGTAGGTCTGGCAGGACTACCCAATGCATTGTTTAAGAATAAACAAACCAATAATAGCCTACATGGTGGTGGAAGTGCCATCGAGCCAAAGGAACTAAGCAAGGGGGAACAGAAGTGGGCTGCCGTTGTCATCTTCTGTGAAGAAACATACAGGAAGCATAGAAACTTCACACACCCAGAGCTAGACTACAACATCACGCCCTGCAAGCAGCCTAAGAGCAGTGAGGAACAGGTGTAGCCCACTGTGCCACCAGAACTGCAGTCAATGCTGTGATTTTCTCCTAAACTGTTAAGGAAAGAGAGCCAGAGAGTAGAGGACCTCAGCTGCCAATCTGCTGAGCCTATGTACCCGAACTGGCTAACTGCAGTGCAACAAGACGGAGGAGCTACAACTAAAGATTAAAATGATTAAAATCATCTGCTTTATTCTGTCAAGCTGTCAACTATCCCGAGTAAAAAGAGGTGAAAGATAGTACAATGATTTCAGTGTTGTTGAGAAAATGATCCCATGACCTTGAATTCTTATTACCCGCAACCCCTACAGTTCTTCCTAAGAATTCATTTTGCAGTCACAGTTGTGGCTGTGTCATCAGAATACCATGTTTCCAGTGATGCTGTTAAATGTGATAATAGTGAAAATGTTGAAAAGAATGTCAGTTATGGTTATTGGATGGTTTTGCGCCAAGGGAGGGTGTTGTTTTTTATTACAACTATGATCTGCATCAGATCACAGCAACACACAGGCAGAGACAGCGAGAGGCTGGATGTCCATCTACAAACTGCAGGGCCTGAGGGTTACAGGGTTACACCACATCACAGGTTTGACCATGCAGTGCTGTCTGTAAAGATCCAGAAGGGTATCCACACAGTCCAAAATTGTTTTGAATTAATGTCCAGGTCAAATGTTAATTTGTAAAGAGGGATTAAGATCAGCATTGCAGACGTTCACATATTTACAGAAGGAACTTCAGATGTCGGCCACATCATTAAAAAGCATTTCTTTGCCAAGTATATCAGTGTAAACAAAACAGACTCCATGACTCCAAGTCAAGCCTCTGGAACTGTTCACTGCAATTAGTTTTTTCTCCACTTCAGTTAATTCTGTCCAAAGTATGGTTGTAATAAAACAAAAATGTTGTAGATATTTATAGAAGTCTGTACTGTGTTGGTCAGATTTCATTCTTAGATGTTTAAAACTGACCGGTCTGAAAATAAATGTGGCCTCAAACAAACCTTCAGACAACCAACTTGACCAGTGTTCATGGGAAGATCTGGACTGAAAGTAAGAGGAGACCAAAACTGTTTTGAACAACAGTTGTGCGTCTCTACTGTGATGAGCAGCATAGTTCACCGTGGTAACAGCTGTGATTTACATGAAACCCTAACAGACAAACCTGTTTCTGGATAAAATTCTGCTCATTTTGCTTAAAAATCATTCGGTTTCCGAATTCACGTTTGTGCCAGTTTCTCAATAAACAGCCAAATTATGGCGAATTCATTCCAAGAGACTAAAATGCAGATCAGTCGGTAAGCAACAATGTAGGAACGTGATGTTTCCTCTGAAAAAAAATCAAGCAAAATAGAGAGAGGCTAGAAAACTACTTTCTAACATTTATAATGCAATCCGTGGCCGAAATGATAAGCAGCACAGCCTGAAGTTATCAGGAAATGAGTGCTAGAGAAACCTGGCCCTGAGACAGTGATATTGACAAACTTTTTGCTCTATCTGGGCTAACATTGGGCTCAGAGCTTTCAAGATGTAGTCTTAAAAACATTGGTGCCTGGACCTGGGCCACAGAAAAGCTCTTGACTGATACCGTGAACCAAATCTGCAATCTCTCAATTAAACCGGGTAATTAAACTGGGCTAAACAGGATGAACTGGAATTTAAAAATTGCCGCAATGAAGTGAAAACTGTGGGTCTGCCTGAGGAGGCCAAAGGCGAAAGCGTTTCGGCAGGATGAAGTACACCACGCTGTGTTGTCACCTGTCTTTGTTCCTCGTGATGCTAAGCTTGCCTACCGAATCTCCCTCGCTGCCTTCCCGACCCGGGCGACCGTCTAGAGACATTCGTGATCAGGACTCCTGCATGCAGCTCCAGCTCAATCTGCCTGCCGAAATCCCTCATAAGAGACGCGAGACGAGGTCCTCAGGGCGACATTACAGGTCTTGTTTATGTTTTGGCTTTACATTCCGTGCTGCGGTTTCTTTCTCTTTCTTTTCCAAAGCGTTGGGTCGCGTGATTTAGTCCCAGGTGAGCTGTACAGAATGCAGCAGAGTGCATGGCTAAGGTTATGATTGTTTCTCAGTAAAACTGAGATTCCTGTTTATTTACCGTTTCAGACGTCTATGCAATTATGGTTAGGATTTAAATGTGTTCAAATATTTTGTTGCACTAAAATGAACCTGAATGGGGAGTCTGTCTTTAATATCTTATTGAAGTCTCACAAGGACCTCTTACTATCATTCTTTAACTTCTATTATCGTTTGATCATTTTATGCTGTTGCTCCTGCCCCTACATTTCTGTGACCTATTGTTGATCCAGTACAAATAAATAAATAAACAACAAAGTAATGATAAGGTCCTCACATTACCCAACATAACAAGACAGTTTTCCTTTAGTAACTATTGTGCTTGTTCTGATGCCAACACTACATGTAAAACCAAAACAAATGCTGCCACATAAACATATTGTAAATACTCGCACAAAAGATTTGCCTGTACATGCAGATGTTTTATTCAGTTTCTGTGTTGGGTACAAAAAAGCTCTAAAATCACCAAATTTCAATCCCTCCACTAAGGCTGGTTGATGTAATCCAAGCATTACAGCAGTAAAAATCCTGCTTTTTTCCATGAGCCCTGATACGAAATAACTTGGAAACCTCATTTCGCTTCCTCTTTATAAGTAATAACAAAACCCTAAAGAGCAATGGAATAGGATGACTGGGACTAGAGCCAAGCCTCAGAGCGGTGTTCACCGGTGAGTGACAGTGTTTGTGACAGTTTTCTGGCAGAAGCTGTTTCGCTGTACTGGAAACCTGTGGTGGTTATCCCAGTATTTAAGAAAAAGACTAGATGGTGTGCTGCAGCTACCAGGGATTCACACTCCTCTACCCCCTTGTGAAGCACATGCCAAAATCCTGGAGAGGAGACTTAGATTCAGAAGGAACAATGTGGAATTTTCCTCAGTTGTGAAGTAGAGGGTCAGCTCTACTCTTTGATAACAGTTTGTAGAGAATGACAAAAGCTGTACCCAGACCAACCTAAGCCACCTTCCAAAACTGAAAAACTATAGCAGACAGGAGCACAGATACACCCTGTATTCTAAATTTGCAGCTACATCTGGACAGAAACAATTCATCCTGAGTCATGTCACAGTGGTCCAGAGGCTGCTGCGGTATCCATGAACACTCGGCTATGAAACTACCTCTGGAGGTAATGCCAGTCCATCACAGGGGTGGCCACCCAAGCACACATTTGTACTGCAAGGGACTGAGAGTGACCTTTAGGCCTGAAATGCATGTTTTTGCAGTGTGGGAGGAAAGCAGAGCACCCAGAAAAACCCACACAGGTGCAGGGAAAACATGCAGACTCCACCCAGATTGAGCTGAACTCAAACTCATGCCTGGACAGCTCCAGCACTGAGAGGCAACAGCTGCTATTTGCTGAGCCACTGTGCTGCCCTGTACTGAAACATCTTACAAGAAAAGAACCAGCTGTGACAAATCATCAGCTCATAATCCTTTATAAAGAGAGTGGGAAAAGACCCAAGTTAGGAATTTTTTGGAGTTTTGTAAAAAAAAAAAAGAAAAGAAAAAAAATGGTCTTGCAGTTTCTAAAGTTTAGCTATCTTCCAGGCCAGCACATCAACCTCCAGCCCATGGTTACGAGATTCACTCTGTGCAACAACACCAGACTCCACACTGATGTACAGAAATCAATTCTGCCACGAACATTTCTTCAGTTTCCACCTATCCCAGCCGTGATCGCTTTCCCAGCAAAGCATCATTCTCTGCATTGAATCTCTGACCTCCTGCTAACACATAGAGCCACCACCTGCTTTACCTCTTCTCCTCTAGTACAGGCCGTTTCCCTACAATTTATTCCTTTTATCTCAACTATCATTATTTTTTCGTTCTGGTCTGGTTGCTGCCCATCTGCCTTCAAAACTGCCTCGATCTTCATTCTTTGTGAGCCCACGTCTGAACAGCTAAGGTGGTGTGAGGTGGCAGAGCTAAGCAGGTCCTAGAGGACAGTCTAGCATCTTCAGACATTAAGACAGCTCCTACACTTTCTGTGTATGAAACTGAAGTGTTAAACAAGCACGAGTTTGACAGGAATTGTTTAGAAAGTTTTATTTAGCAGATCATTCTTAGGAAGCATATGTTGAAGCTATAACTAAATTCCACGTGCCTCCATATCCTGGAGAACTGACTACTGCAGTGCCCTAATAATGGGCCATTGAAATCAAATGATACCCAGCTTACAGTTTAATCAGAACGCTAACTCTGATGCTAACTAGAACGGGAAAATGTGAAGCTATTACAGCAGTTCTTAAATCTTGAACTGACTTCAAAATCCTCCTTTTACCGTATAGAATACTTAGTGACCTTGCTCCTCTTTACCTTGGGGAAATTATTAATTCATACATTCTGAAGTGTTCCCTACCATCTTTAGATGCAAGACATCTTCAAGTACTTACAATCAATCTTTAAAGATTTTTAAGAGGAGGCTGCATCTTCAGCAACCAAACTCTGTAATGATCTACCAACTGGTGTAAGAAATGCCCCTTCTGTTTTTCCCTTTAAATCCAGGCTTAAGACTCATTTCTTTATCGACGTCTGTGCATCGTGAAGTTGCTCCTTTAACTATGCATGCTGCGCTCATGTTTGTTAGTTACTTTCATAATGAAGCTGCATTTGTCATCAGGTTGGGGGCACCTAATCCATTTTTATTCTCATTTTCAGCACCCTGTGATGAAACTGGAACCATCACCACTGCAGAATACCAGAATGCGCCAGATTTTGAAATATGAAGTAGGAGGCTCTTGGAATCTCCACTAACACCTCCACTGGCCACTTCATCATCATAAAGTATACTGTGAATGATTCTATTATGTGTTATATTTGTCAAAGTATTTATTCACTTATCTGCTTTGTTTTTATCCATATAGTTGCATACAAAGGTACTTTCAGTTGAAAAGATGAACATAAGACTAACATACTTCTGGTTAGCCTACTTCTGTAAGCTTATAGCTTATTTCTGGGCAATGTTGTTCTCACATATTAAACATCGTTTATTCCATTTAGTTCATTAATTTAAAGAAAATTAAAATTATGTAGTGTTTGCACACATACCCCTTACATGCACTTATTGCCTCAAGTCTACAATCCATCAACATTACCAGACTGTTCATTCCATCCTTTGAAATACTTTGCCAAACCTAATTCTCAGCCTCTTCCAGCTCTTGATTGTGTGTGTGGGGGGGGGTTTTCTGACCTCCTTCCAAACACAAGAGCTGACAGGTTTGAGCAGGGACCCTTTGACAAGGCTATATAAGGAAAGGCACAGCCATTTAACCTTTGTATGCCTTTTGGGATCACATGCCCCTTTGGAGGTACACATGAGCCAACGACCTGACATATTTATTCCAACGGTACCAATAATTCACCGTGGGCACTGAGTACAGAGTGTATCGCTGGGTACAGAGGAGCTTGGTAGCACAGCATAAGGTACACTGGGATTGAGTTAGGTTAGCAGATGCAAGTATAAGCAGTTTCCAGAAGTATTCTGCCCAATGGGAGAAGAACTGACTGAGTCAGCATAAAGTATACTATCTGACCTCCTGTTTCAGCCATTCTACCTGTCTTTTGGACTACGGATGGTTACCAAAATTAGCCTGTAATCCCACAGAATGTGATGAAAAAGCCTTCCGCACTCATGATGTAAACTGAGGGCCCAATTTGAAAACAATGTCCTCTTATATCCTAACTTCAAGAGAAAACTCTTTCTCCAGTTCCAGTTGCAATGGGAAGTTCTTTAAGAGAACGAGAAGAAAGACCTTAGAAAAGCAATCAATGACAAGTAGAATAGCGGTGTTTCCCTCTGATCCCATCAGGTGAATAATAAAATAAAGTGAGGTTTGTGATCAGGGTCTTGTAATCATCACTGCATTTTAGGTCAAGCACAACTTGTAGAGGCTGAAACAAATTCTTTAATGTCCTGCTTGATTGTGGACCACCAGAACTTGACTAAAATTGATGTAAGAATTGTACTCACCGCAAGATGGCTAGGACTAGGTGAATCATGGATCCAATGTAGCTGCTCTATTAATGGGGTCCTGGGTCATGTGTCTGTATGGCCTGAATTTCATCCTGTAGCATCCATCTGACAGGGCTATGGTAAGAAAAAAGAAATAGGTAGGATAGTTTGTGGTGCAGCATCACCTCTGAAAGCTGCAGACAGTCAGGCAAGGGTGTCAGCCTTGCCATTCTTCAAGTTAGGGTGACAGGTGACTGAATCTAATGAACAAGGCCCATCATGGATGTGGGGTTTGATGATGTTCTAAAACCACCAGTCTCTTCTGATCTGAAACCCCAAATGAACATTTTCGTTAAAATATTTATTCTATCAGACTGCAGGGTAAAACTGCTCCACCCACTAGCAGCTGAGAAGGTGGGAAATTCCATGGTATACTCAACTGTCATCCTCCCGACTAACCTCTAGGGTGAGATCTCCTACTGCCTTTACTTTTTCCATGATGGGCCAACAACTTCTGGAAACAATCAGCAAAGATAGTTGATATGGGGATGATGGGATCTTGCTGGTGAATGATGCAGGAGAAAAGCCTCGCACTGATCAGGTAAGCCATTCTGTTTGACCCGGACAAATAGAAATGTGGATGGCCTTGGATCAGAGACAGCGGGAGGTGGTCTACTGTAGTTGGCCGTTGAGAAAGTGAATCTGATTAGACTGTAGAATCTCCTTAAAGAGCTCACAACAGCTCCTTCATAAAATTCTTCTTTATGGAAAAAAAACTATGTAGTCTGGTTTTTACATATGGAACGTATGATCAGTCACTAGTAGTTATGACATCAGCTAAAAATCATGGTGTTTTTTTTGGTCAGATTTACCTTTTAGAGCTGCTCTTTACACCTAATAAATCATTTTAAATAAAACTTTGGTCTCTCTGCATGCGTCACTGAAACCTGCATTTATTCTTCATTTTATTTTCTAAAGTATTTTGGTTGCAGATTGAAAATGACTTCTGCTTCCTTTGTCTGGAGCTCCCAGGGAGTAAAACGCACTCTGAATGGGGACAGGGAAAAGGGAAAAAAGAGGAAGTGTGGGGGGGGGGGGGTGAAGGAGGCACAGGTGCTCCTAAGTGTTTTTAATTCAACTTATTTTTATTTATTCTCCATTAACTCATCAAGAAATAAAATAGGTACGTATATATCTGTAATTATGGGTTTGAGATTATTAGGGTTAGGGTGATCAGTTTCTGTGATGAACACAGCCAGAAAACTACAGTACGGATTTTTCTGGTGAAAAATATTTTAATGCTTTCTGCAAATCACTAATCTTTCTGCACAGCACTATTATTACTCTCCTGTGGATCTGGAGAGCAGAGTTATGACACAAAGTAACATGGCTCCATCTCTGTCAGGTGATGGAGTTTGCCTTTACTCTCCTACCTAGGAATTCACCTCCTTCATTCCGGCTGAGGTTTGGGTGCCTTCTGA
Organism: Heterotis niloticus; assembly: GCA_018136845.1. NCBI lineage: Eukaryota > Metazoa > Chordata > Actinopteri > Osteoglossiformes > Osteoglossidae > Heterotis > Heterotis niloticus. The sequence goes on from CM030891.1 coordinate 34,232,266, forward strand.
CTCATTTCAGAACAGGTAAATGGACATGGGACAGATATGTCTGAACTCAAAACTTAGTTTTGTAAAACTACAACAAAGCATATTTGAGCCAAGAACCCCTCAAATGCAGACGGCACCTCAGCAGGGACTTGGGAACACCTGGTTGCTGTTACAGTACAATTCAAATTGCATGCTTCTCTATCCCTTGTGCTCCTGTACAGCATTTCAGCTATACAATAGCCTCCAGAATTTTTGACTCCTACAGTCAAAAGGTTTACAGTGGAACTAAGAAGATTTTTTCGGGCCAAGGAAGAAGCCTACAGGAGTTGGGATAAGTTTTTATGGCCTTGGAGAGATTGAAGAATGGAATCAGGGCAACTAAGCAGAGATGCTAAGAAAAATGGCCCATCTTCACTGAGAAAAAGGATGCTGTCAATCACTAACATTAAAGAGATGGAACTTTCACTCTATGTCTGGTCATTGACTGGCCTAAGATGTTAGCACTGCTGCCTCCCAGTGTCTGGACTGATAGGTGTGGGTTCAAATCCAGCTCAGTCTATGTGGAGATTGTGTGTTCACTTCCTCCCACAGTCCAAAAACACATTTTCAGGTTGCTTTGTTGCTCTAAATAGCCCATTGTATATGAATGTGTAGCATTAAACTGGTATCCCATCCAGGGTTCAGGTTCATAGCCCAGTGATTCCAGGAGAGGCTCCGGACTGTGACAACCATGACCAAGATGAAGTGCTTAGTCATGTGAATGAGACCACATACGGTAACACTATATGTGCAGGTGATGAATCTGTTTACAGGCAAGCAGTCAAGCAGTTGGTCTCCTGGTGCAATTGTAACAATCCAGAGCTTAAAACTCAGAAGACTGCAAAGATTAATGTGAAGTATTTAAAAAAGTGGTGCACACATAAGCAGAACACCGACACCTACCATTACCAGTTATTTACCGTATGTGCATGACGTGTTTGCACTTCCAGCCAGTAGATGTGTTTAAGACATACCAAGCAGCACAGTCATGTGAGATGTTGAGCCAGCTTTCTTCTACACTCGGTACATATTTATGTCGAGTGATAGCAGTCAATGAGAAAGAGGAACACTGCAGTTGCTTATTTATGTGATGAACTGGCTAACATCTGACGCAGAACAACGCTAATGGACACAGTGTATTTTCATTTAAGTCAATTCAAAATGACTTTCCTGTAGTTCAATGTTAATAAAAACATTTAAAGGAAACACTGTACATAGTGTTTCTTTATTATATTTATATGCAGCATTTATACAGAGCCTTACTGGCAAGTAAGCTAAGGGATGTGTTTTATTAGGTAGGTTAGCTATTGGGTTGCATAACTGTGGGCACCAAAGGGATAAATGAGGCTACCAGCATCGTTGCCTTAATAGAGTTCATTAGAGCCAGGAAGAATACAAGGAAATTTTATTCTTTTTGTCCAAGGACACCCCCACCCCCTTCCTCTCAGGCCAGAATCTCAAACCAGCCTTGCCCACCACAATGAGGGGTAGCCCCTACTGTACCAGCTATAACAGTCTCCTCAACAGTTACACACTGGCACAAGCAAACTACACAGCTCTGCATCGTTTAATGCCCTGCTGCTTCGAGGGGCATCCTTTACTCGCGGACATTACAACAGACAGACAAGCGGATAAATTAACCCTTTAGAATTTTCAGAATTTCTGCATAAATTGGACCTAAAGTGAGAGCAGATCTTTAGCAAATAAATAAATAAATAAATAGATAAAGAGTATCCAACAAATCAAACAGTACACTAAATGTTTTCATTGACTCCTTAATCAAAATCATCTATCATTAATTGTCTTTGTGAACTTCTACTGCTGTCAGTTCAGTTGTGGGGTTATTTAGAGTAGAATGTCATACAGTGGGGTGACTTTGTCAGATAGTCAGACAGTTGGGTATGACTTTGGGTGGCCCTGCCCCCTTTAAAAAACATAAACCTGAGTCTTCATTACCAAAGCCTGGGGTTCACCACGCAGGTTTGTGAAGACATGCCAGCCCTCCATCAAAGGGGATTTCTGAGGACCTCAGAATAAAAGTTTTCGATGCTCATCAGGCTGGAAAAGGTTAGCAACAATTTTCTGAAGACTTTTGGGGCTTCGTTGTTGGGCAGAGTACAAATTCAGTATCATTTCTTACTCTCCCCAAGAGAACTAGTCCAACAAATACACTAAAGAAGACCACAAGGAACACCAGTGTCTAAGGATCAGCGGGCCTCCATAGCCCTGGTTAATGTCATCGTCCACCATCAGGCAAACACCAAAGAGTGTCGCAAGGAAGAAGCCTCTGCTTTCCAAGAACATTGTTGCCTGTTTAAAGATGGCAAATATTTTGTGGGAAAAAAATATACGAAAGTGACAAAATGCCTCCGTTCTGCTTCTCTTGGTTTGAAAATACCAGGCCTACTGCTAAGAGGCATACAGCTGCACTGCACTGTCGCAAGTGAGCAGATAAGGCCATAACCTTGTCCACATCACTTCCGAATATGAGCCAGCAATCAAACATCATCCAGCGGTCACTAGGAGAATGAGGATGTGGGCAAAGGAGCTGCCTACAGAATTACTTTGAGGAACCCAACTAGATTTATATGGTGAGGACACTGAGGGGTCTGAACCACTGCATGGGTGACTACATCAGCTCTTTGTGTTGAAACTACTGTCAACACAGAAACAGTGCTTTGCTTCCCCAACAAGCAACCCTGGACGGCCCAGAAAACAAACGCATCGGTGTTAGAGCAAATCAAGCCAAAGCTGCCATTGGAAGCTCAAATGACCCGGCTTCAACTGTCTTATTTTGTATAAATCCCGAGGAGAGAACAGTCACCGGAAAATGATATCGTGCTCGGCAAAGTGGAAGGTCAACACGAAAGAGGAAGACCTGCAATGCGGTGGATGGGCACAGTCACCACAGCCATGGATCCTCCTTTGTCAAGTCTTAGGTGACTTGCTGAAGACCAGATGCTTTTCAGGACAACCATCCACAGAGTCACCATGAGTCAACATCGACTCAATAGCACTTAACAACAAAGGATCTCCTGAACCCTTAAACCTCTGTTGACACCAGCAGTAAGGGAAACTGTTACGCTGAAGAAAGAGGCTTTATAAGTAATGTTTTTGGGAGATATTTTGATTTGGTTCAGAAGTACCAGCTGACCAAGATAGTTACTGCAAAGGCAGTTGCTGAAGCAAAACTGGAGAAGTGTCTGAAGAGGTCATGCAGAAAAACTCTTAGGCTGGGCTAAGTAAAGGTGTGTAAATGTTGACCACTGCTGTGAGTAATGGACATGTGTTCCCACCAAGAAACGATGTTTGATGTTCCTGGTGGTAAGACTCCAAGGGTGAATGAAATGTGGCCAAAAATGTTAGAAAAATTTGACTGGATGACAGATCACCATCTATTACTTAACCTCTCCAAGACCAAGATCCTTTACAACCCAGCAGGTTTGTCATCCTATTGGGAACTCTTCAACAAACTGGACAGCTCTCTTAATTCATCCACCACATTGATTAAGTGCATCGGACTAACAATCAACTCAAGTCTCTGCTTATTCCAATGCACTGAAGTCATAACCCACTCCTTCACATCTGTTTTGCAAAACATCCACAAGATCTACCCTTATCTCACAAATCATTCTGGCCTGTCCAGCCTCCCAGCTTCCGCCATGTACAGTTGATCCAGAACACTGCTTGATGGGTTCTGTGTGACCTGCTAAGACATTGTCATGTATCTCCTCTCCTCCTAACTGGCTCCCTGCTGCTGCTTATATTGAATTGAAGACTTGGGTTACGGCCTTCATGTCAGTCAATGCAACTGTACCCCAATACTTACGAGACCTGATCGCTCACTTCATTCCAACTACACTGCTATGCTCCTCTACCTCTGGCCACCTGGTAGTCTCATACACAAGGGGTTCAAAATCAAAAGCCTGAATGTTCATAGTTTTTGTTCCAATATGGATAAATGCGCTCGCTCTCTCACTCGGGACTGTTCTCAACATAAATCTCTTTTGGCCTAAAATCTGTTGCTGATCTCCTTATCTGCTCCATAAACTGTTTAATTAAAAATAAAGTTTCTACTTTGTATTCTGTATCAATTCAAGCAGTGACTGGTGTACAACATGCTGGCAAAAACTGTGGTAATAGACTAATTGACTATACTTTGAGAATTGCATGTCAACATTTGTACCTCTCCATCTGCTGCTGAAACACACATTTTTTTTCTTCAAAATTGCATACAACTTTGGAATAAAGCTTTTGCTAAATGAATAAATACAAATGTAATGTAAAGCGCAGCATGCTATTAGGGTTGCAAGTACCATTTTAACATTGCATGGAAAGTAGGTGAGACACATCTGTTTCGCCAAACTGGGGTCCCAGTGGTTAAGGAACCGCATTAGAAGGTATGATCCAGTGTGATCGAACCCTTCAACCTCTCTGGCAAAGTTTATGCCTAGGTACTGGGAAAAAAGACTGAATCTGACAGTTAAACATCAGACTCAGGAGGAACAATGCTAACATTCTCTTCTCCTTCACCATCTTTTTAAGGGGGTATTGGAATATCCAGTCTACCGGTGCTTTGTGGAACTGGAAAAGATTTACGGGTTCTACCTCATGCACGGTATCTCATCTCAGGATGAGTGCAGGTAACTTGCATGTGCGATAAATTAAATCCATCCAGTGTGATTGCTGGAATCCGCAAAGGTTGTATTTGTCACCAGTTTGTGATTTTAATGGCCATGATATAAAAGCACAGCTGAGGCTCAGAAGGTATCTAGTGGGGACTAAGGGTAGTTTCTCTACTGCTTACAGACAATGGTGCCCTTTTAGTCTCATCTAATTGAGGGGCTGTGGATGTAATTTACTGAAATGAGCTTTCATCACAGCATTGGTGAGCTCATAGGGTAAGGAGCTCAGGAACCCAGTAGAGCCTCAGGAAAGCTTCGTAGCGGAGGCGGTTCAAACAAGTTCTAGAAGTGTCTGTGTTCGGCTGCCACTGAAGCTCGCGAGGAGATCCCAGGATAGACCCAGAACACACTGGAGAGATTACACTTTTCTGTTGACCTTGGAGTGCTAGGAGAATCCCAAGAAGAATCTGGAGACTTGACGTGGGCTGGAAGGGGCTGCATGTCCCTCATGCTACAAGCTCAACCCTCTCCGTGACAGGCAGAAAAAAACTACTTTATATACTCACGGCTTTAAATATCTGACACTGTTCTGCAATATGTATATACAGGGGAATTGAACTGTTTATTTTATAAGTATTCCATCTTTAGAAATGCATTATATTGAAAAATCAAAACTGTAAGAACATAATCCATTTCTATTATTGTTACTATAAGTATTTCAGTGGACTTTGGCTAAGATGTAACCACCATGTTAGAAATATGTTGTACAGCAGTTCTACATATAATTATCATGGCGAATTTTACTCTGGTGACAAATCTGTTTCCAATATATCATGTTTTTGATATTTTCTTGTTGATGCCTTTGTCCAAGATAAATGATAGCTGTGTATATACTGCACATAACACATAACGCAAAGGTAACAAAAATAAAGCACCAAAATCGATTAAAACAACTATGTGGGCAGAACACAAAGCTGCATTTCATGTAAATGCAGATTTCACAGCACCTTTAGTACATACACAAGTGTGTTAATCTTATTCATCTAGTCACCAATCTCAGCAGGTGCCTCAAGTCAGTTCATGCTCACAGACATTTAGCCCCAAATTTTTCCAACTTAGCATAGGATTCTAGTCCACATCATCAAAGAAGTCCTTATACAGGGATATGTGTTGTAAATATGTGAAGTGCAGGAAAGTGAATGTATGTTTACAGTTTTTTGGTGCATTACATTTGTCCGACCTACGATTTCTAGTGGAAATACTATATACCACCTACACATCATATACGTGTTGCATATGGGAGGTCTAGAAAAAGCAAATCTGGAGAGAAAATACATAGAAGACAATGACTCACGGTTGAACTCTGAGACCCTTCAGTCATAACAGTGACATTGCTCTTTACCATTAGTGCACAGAATAAAGCCCTGTCTGGAAAAGAATATACATTTCCTTAAAGAAAATTAAACAATTGTGAAAAACTTTGTTTCGGTTTCTTAGTGTGCAATCAGTGGGGATAAATGAATGCGGAGGCAAGGGCTACAGTAAGTAGCAGAAACGTATCAGCCACAGATAAATGTGTCATTATATTACTGGAATCCTCATGCATTTGGCCACTATCTTACAAACTTTAGAGTTACAAAGTTACAGCTTTCGCGCATTAAAACTTTTTTGAGCGGCATGTAGTATCTATTTTTTTTCAGAAAGATACCTTGTGCACCAGTTACACTGCCAATCAAACCATCACCTGCCACCTTACCCAAATACGAACAGTATGCTCTGCCTTTAGTTTCAGTTTAGAAGGTGGAAAAGAAGCAACCGGAAGGACCACAAGCTGTAAGTGGTCCTGTGGCTTGGAAATCTACCAGTTTTGCACCTATGAGTGAAACGCCACTTCTGTCACCCTCCCCATCCACATAATTTCTCAGGCGCTGAGGTGATTGTGTGCTCTTTAAAGTAAATAACATACAACTTACATTTTTTAACATTTATGACTGTTATGCTTTTATTTCTTATTATTATGCTTGTGTTGGGTGTTATTGAATATCATTGTGTTGTTTGGGGTAAAAATATGGACTGAGGAACTGCTGGTGAACACCAACACCCTAGTCTGGTTCTTTATTGGGATTTCTTATTTAAAATGTTATAAATACTCCTGCCAGGGGCTCAAATGCTCAGGTACGTGCATGAGCCATCTCAGCTCACCACAGGAATATAATAGGACAGTGGAATCATCTGACTGTGTTGCTCTAGTCTCCTCAAAAAAGTTACCGTTGCCTTCCTTCCCATGGAGTAGTCTGAGTTGCTGACATTCGCATTTATTCATTTAGCATGCACTTTCCTCCAAAGTGATATACATCTCAGAGCAAAGTGCATTTCACTGGCAGAAGGCTTCTTGAAATAGTCACTTAGTCCAATGCTACCTTTTCGCCAGCACATTCTATGCAAGCAGTTGCATACAGAATTAATGAGGAGCTTCTCACTCGCTCCTTGTCATATTCAACTTCACAATTTTTAAAGCATTGAATCAACTCCCAGTCCTAAACATCTTTGTAAGTCAGGGACCAACTATATTAAAGATACAAGGACAGGGTTAAGGCTCCTCCAGCCAACGGTCTTGATAATCTCATCCTCATTCAGATACATCATTTCCTATTACAATTTTTTCACTCTAATTTGCACTAAAACATGGTTCTTCATGCAGTTCCGTAGAGAACATTTTCCTATTATCTGTCCAACTGCACTTGAAATAACATACCAAGGGTATGATGTCATGTTAATATCAGTGCTCTATGAATTATACCAATACCCTCATGAGCAAAGAGATATCTTGAGTTTGCAAAGAAAGCTGAAATTTAAAAACCAAGAAGTCAAAAGGGTATAACAATCAAAATAGCACGCAAATGTTCTGCATGAAAAGTATACATTCAAAGCATTGATAACCATATTGCACATTTTGTGGAAAAAAAAATCCCTGATCTCGCACCAAAATGTTACAGCTGCCAAGAGTGCCTCTAGGCACTCTGGGGAATGAGGCTGCCAAGAGTGTTACAATTTGCCTTTTACTGCCAAAGACATTTTTTTTTTATTTTGAATAAAATATACACTGTAATTAATATCTGTTATCAAGAATAACATTTGCATTATTCATTATCTGTAAAATTTTTCTTAATCCTCCATCTCCCTTGAGAAGTGTTCCTCCCTCTTCATAGCTAAAGGGGCTGCGAAAGTATTGATATCCAACGAAGCATGCATGCCGTGTAATCTGCTTTGTCATAAAACTTGTACGATGTTCTGGCTCCTCTCTTTGCTGCAGACCTCCTGAAGCGGGACAGTGAACGGTGATTCTGAAGGCCGTTCTAGATTACACAGATTACTACCCAACCAAAAAATTATTTTATGGTTATATATGGCCAGAATATAAGGCAAGGTAGATGTATGAAACTGTAATTTGTTAGCAGCGCAAAGCTGATGAACTGTGGATGTCCAAACTGCTGTAAAGCCATAAAAACAAGAATGCTTTATGGTTTACGATGTTTTCAGCACTACCAGTATAGGGATGTTTCCAGCGCTGTCTATTTAAGTCCTGTACCAAATAACTTAACCTGGAGCTTTAATATAGTGTCCAGAGAACACATGACAACCACTTTGTTCAGGGGATGGGAGACCATGATGGATTCTAACATCGTCCTCATCCTGGTCTCACTGGAGGGAGGAGGTGGTACACATTAAAAGACCTAAGCTTTCAGAGAAACTAAAAACTGCTCAGCCCAATTTGATGTTGATATGCACCCCCAAGTACTGGTAAGACTGGACCACCTCCACATCTGCACAGTAACCTTGCGCAACACAGTGAGATCAACCACTGGCTCCTTCATTTTGCTGATGTGCACCGGTTTGACTGTCACATTGAAACAAAGTCCTCAACCAGAAGTCTGTACTCCACAGGCTGGTGCAAAGAATTTATTGATTCCTTCCGGTTTTGAATTTACAATTTCAAATTTTATATTTTCATCCTATATCTTAAAAATGATATACTAGAAATACACAATTGTTTACAGAGGCTGAGCTTTTTCTGATAACTCTGCCAAATATTTAAGACATATATACAAATGATTCCAAGTTTTGCATTTAATCATTCAGCAAATGTATGTTTTAAAATATAAAGTAATTGTATTAAAATTGTATTGTATTAGAATGATGACCCTTTTAAAGTCTTTAATGAAAATAATAAATTGTGTTCTTCTACCCCAGCTATCATGAGCTCTTTATCAAGAATTAAGCTGTTACTTTTAAACACTTTAAAGGAATATTTCAATTTACTAAAACATTTCACAAAAGCGCTCCCTCAGACTCACTGTCCACAGCTACTGGTCTATTAGTAGTTTGGTGATAGCACTACAGTTAGCAGCAGTACCTTCTGCAAATTATAACCCGCTGGTAAAGGTTTTTTGGTTTTATGTTAGGTAATATATTGTCAACCTGGATTCTGCCATAAACAGATATAAATATTAAAGTTTGATTCAGAGCTGCCGATGACCTAACAACAGCAAGAAAAATATTTTCTTACATTTAAGCAGTCAGCTGCCCTTCAAAAAATTCAGTTACAATCATATCTCCTAACTTCTATATATATATATATATATATATATATATATATATATATTTATATACAGATATGATTGTAGCTGAATTTTGAGAATGAAGAAACTTACACACACACACACCACCCCTGAGGTGGGGGAAGGTAAGAGATAGATTTTTTTTTTTTTTAATATTTGCATAAAATACTTCCTAAATTGAAAATGAGAATCACTAAGGTGCCATACATAGCATTTACACCTACGTCAGGTTGTGCTTTTTCTTGTTCAGCTATTCAGCCTTTTATTTCTCAGCTTTACTCCCATTTGTCCAGGTAACAGTAAATTATTAAATTTCATATTCTGAAAGCATATGGGCTTTCTTGGTTAATTAGTACTTGTCATTGATAAAGCCTTGTAATAATATATGTTCAGCTGCTGATCCTGGGTTACAGCACTGCAGCGTAGCTGACACATTCCTGAAACATTTGTAAAATTCTTACACCGATGATGATCTACCGCATTTATTAGCTCACTACTCGAGTTATCCGGCACTGCACGGGTCAAAAAGGTGCGGCGGTGGAAAGGTAAAAGGTAATAACATTATGTAATCAAAAAACTGAATTACCATTACAGTGGCTGCGTTTTGCACGCAAGTATTATTAGTGCTGAAAGACAAGCAAATGAAAGGGTGGTATACGTACCGTTCACAGTCAAGTGGAAAGGGGAAAAACAAAATATGTATATAGCCAAAATATATTATCCCTAAATTACTAATGTATGGGTCATATATCATTTCTTATCAATTTTGTACATTTTCATTTGTCCAAATGTAAAAGCTACTAACGTGCACACAATAATGCTTTACACATAACCGCACTTTATTACCTTACTACCTAAACTTGTTAAATGTAGTACATTTGTGTGTGAGAGAATGTGCATCAGCATGTGGGTGAGTCTGGGGTGTGTACAGCATGTGCACACTAATGTGCAGGCAGTCAAACTTTACTGCATTCCAGTTTGTGTGTCTGAGTGAGGAAGCACATCAGTGTGTTTGTGGAGCATGAGACCGCCATGCTGATATGTGTGTGAGAAAAAGCGCGTGTGTGGAGAAAATCCGTCAGCGTCTTTACGTACGCCCTCTGCGTGACGCTGCAACACATTCTGTGTGTGACCTCACCGTTACCACAGCTCCAAGCCTGGTCGGTGAACGAAATTAAAATTTTCAAAATAGTAAGTAGTCTTTCTGGCTCTTCATAAACTTGAACACACAGAAGCCTCACTTAGGGCGAAAAGAAGAGAAAAACAAAGCTGTGGATAAAGAGCAAACAAAAAGAAGCAAACAAACAGAGATTAAGCACAGACACAGGCACAGCGCTGGAAGTGACACTAAATGTTGAGGAGTGAAATTTCTATATTTGTCATTATTGATTATATGTCTTTGTCAACAAGTTACCTCAAGATCTTAGATGAGATGGCTGTCTCATTGCCTTGGGGAGGGGTTGGGTGTTTGCCCATTTATACAGCAATATAACCTTTATGAGAGAAATTTACAGCAGCAGTCTTGACCAAGAGTAACACAGCAGGATGTGAAATTTGAACCTGGTTCTCTTGAGTGACACCTTTGTCCAAGGCTGCTTAAAGTGTCAGGTTTGTTAGAATAATTTCCCCCAAGTATGCAGTGGAAATTATCAACATAGCTAATGCTTAGCTGACACCTTTACTCATGGCACCTTTCAAATAGGCTGCACTAAACCTCCACTATCATCCATTACAGAGCAGAGCAGAGGAATGCAAAACACCATATCTCATGCCTTCACAAACTCTGTCCATACTAGAGTCACCAGTTCCAATGAAACATAGCTTTGGACTGTGGGAGGAACTTGCAGTACCCTTAGGAAGCCCACATAAACCCAGATAGCGCGTGCTTGGATTCCCCAGACGGGACATTGTGAGGCACCTGTGCTGCCCATGAATTCAGGTGAAGAACATTGCTTACCAGGATTAAAGCTGGAGCAGGGATTCAAACCCAGTGACTCTGAGCAGAAGACAGTGGCGCTGCCTTAACCTAACCTAACACAACAACCAAGACTGTGGTAACGTTTGGTACTGAAAAGTACTGAAGGCAATTTCTGAAAATAATACATTTGCACTGAAATATAAGAATGTTTTGATGGCATTTCTGATACTGGCTACATAAAAATTGTTTTCAAATTCTTCCATTTGCATCATCCAAAATCATGTGAAAGGAAACAAATAGTGAAGATAAAAGCAGGAGAGAAGAGACAAAAGCAGGTGGCCTATCCCATTAAAGTGATGACAAAACAGTATTGGCTTTATTTTTAAAGGCCGACTGGAAGAATGTAAAACACATGGGACAAATATTTAGCCTGAAAAACGGGACTTTGCATTTGCATTTTAAGTCATTGACAGTCAAGTACCTTCAGGGTTTTTGTAATGACAACCAAGACAAAAACAATAATTATAATAAAAATAAAAAGTAAAAACTATAATAAAAATGAGTGAGATTCAAGCAATGTAATCGGGTCCTTGTTTAGGATGCACAGGTCATGTAACTAGCTTTTTATTTACTAGTGACAGAATAAATGTCTGCAGACAGTATAGTTCATATTTTGTCTGACTCAGACAGATGCCTTCTGCATTTGTTTTTCTGCGTGGAGATACGTGTATTGGAATGCAGTTTATTACGGCTGCTAATTTAATCCATTTCATTCAACAAATCATGATGCTGAAGAAAGGACCGTAAAACATTACTTCAAACTACCAAAACTTAAGGTCCTGTTGGCCAAAACTGAAAATGACAAACAAAAAGAAATTAACACCGGCGAGACCACATATGATTTATTCTGAAAGGCTTAAATTCCCTTCTTAGTGCTTAATCCCTACATTTCTTTCATACCGGTGAAAATCATTAAAAATGTTATAACTTACTGGCATGTATCAAACAGCACGGAGAAGACTTGGTAAACATAGTAATTCTGTCATATAATTCATAAATTCAAAACGGTCAGAATTTGCGCTAAAAAATGTCCCTGGATCCTCTTTGAGCTTCACATGGTGTTAAAGGAATATGCTGCAACCCTCACTATTACTCCGGTGCAATATTTCAGATAAGCAGTCATTTTTATGCAAGGCAAACTTTGCAAAGCACAGAGCAGGTGCTAAAAAGAGATTGCTTTATTGAAGCTGTGGAGCTTCACTTGATATGGAAAATAAATAAATAAATAAATAAATAAATAAATAAATAAATAAAAATCTCACAATGCCCATCCCTATGCAGCAAACGCTCCCCATCAACCGGTTCACCCATCTGTACGGCTTATGACAGTGTTTTTACATTATAGGTGTCAGAGCAAAATGTAAGGGTGTTCAGCAGCGACATTCACCTGCGCATCTCTAAAGCAGATCGCCGGGTCTCAGCAACAACACCAAGGCTGCCAGCTACTAACGTGGGCCTACATTTGACAAACAACTGAAACACCTACAATCCTCACGGCCGTTGCTGAAGCGTTATTTTGCCCCGTATAAACAACAGCTTTTAAAGTCAACGAAAACAAACACCCAAACAAAATGCTGTCGATAACCACAGCGTTGGAGCGGCTGCCTCTCTCGCGTCCAGAAAACGCACATTTTTACACTGCTGGCGAACCGCCAGGCTGCTTAACAGCACCTACACACGGGGTGCGCGTTTGCCGGCCACAGTTTCCCCTGCCAGGATTAAACAAATGCACTAAAATTCCAAGTTATCTGCCAGTGGCCCCCAGCGGCCGCCCAGCACTCGTGCGTCTCCTATTGTGGCTGCTGACTGGACCGCGATCTGTGGAAGCACTGGGCGGCAGCGGACACACCCGCATGCGAGAGGGAGCGGAGACGCAACTGCGCGCAGCGGGGTTTATTCGGCGCACATCTCGGTCGGCTCTTAATGCTCTATTTTCCTGAAAGCCAAATGAAGGTCCTGGGTAAAAAGATGAATAATTCAAGATATTATGGACGTGCAAGATGTACGTGATGTCTGCGGGGTTTTTTTTTTCTTCTCCCTCCCCATTAACATGGCTCTGTGGATCATTTTAAAAGCAGCGAGCCTAGCAGGCTGTCCGCTTTCAGGCTCTGTAAGAATAAAATGGAGGCCCGGCTACGGCTTTTAATCTGCCCCAATAAACACCGCAAAAAGTGCTATTTGTTCCCACTGGAGCTGAATTGTTTGTTTGTTTTTTTTTCTCCCTTCTTTTTTTAACTGCACCAGCGCCCGAAAACGTGTATTATTTCCACTTGGCACGTTGAAATCCAAGGCGAACCCGAAAGCTCGCACAGATTCATTCAGACGCATGCATGAGCACACGTACACGTGCGTGTGCCACAAACGGGGAGCAAATTTCAATCCGCTTCGTCCATCCCGCAACTCGGCGTGAACGCCAATCCATCACCCGCAGCCATCGCTGCCATTCACGCCGGTGCAATGCACAGCCTCTAACCCGGGTGGTGCACCCGTGATTTTCTGATTTATTTATTTATATGTTTGTTTCTAAAAAAAGGCGATTTTGAAGCCCTCTTCACACCGAAACGTTCGAGCGCCAGGCAGCACATTAAGCACAACACTGCTTTTCGCGGGGACGAGACGCATGCCGCTTACCTGTAAACAACGTCGCTAAATGTGCCAGGGATGCTGAGGCGCAGTCGGGTCTTCACGTAGGTATTTTTTCTCAGCGCCTCCCAGGATGTGTTTGTCTCAGGACAGAATCCACCGAGCACCCGACAGATTATACGTAAATGCAGCGGGGGGGCAAAAACGGGACATCTGACGTTGCGTTCCCTTCTTTTTTGTTCTCCTCTTCAGCGCCAGCAGTCAATTCCACTTAGTAAATCGGTATTAATGTGGCGTTTTGAAATCCAGCGGACAGACGAATCTCCTTGTCACCTGCGCCGGGTTCACGCGAAAACCGCACCTCAATTCCACCTTGAACCACGCGCGGCCAAACATAAAACATTGAGAAGCGACGCGTGCGAATCCACAAGGCTGTATCTCCAAATGGTCGTCCCTTTTCGAACAAAAGACTGAGACGCGACCTTCGGCTCCAAGTGCGGGGACGCGGAAAGATCTCGGAATTCCTGTGGCAGTTTAGTTCCGATTCTGTTCTGCGGCTGAAGCTCTCGTCGGCAGGACGGCAGGAAACCATCCAGCTCGGTGTCCGTCGGGCAGCCCGCACATGGACGGCGGCGGAGCAGTCGTTCGGAGTCCGGATGAAATCGCCGCTCTCCTTGGCGTGGCGGCGAACAAAAATCGCGTGAATTCACCGCGTTGGAGCGACGAACTGAACGGCAACGGCGCGGTCCCCCTCGCCACAACACGCTCAGCCGCTAACGCCTGAGAGAAACGCGGCTCTTCCTCCGGCTGTCCTTCATGTCGTCCTGCTTCGCCGTCACGGGCTTCCACTGCTGTAAATAGCAGGAATCCCACCTACGCATTCGAGATGGAGACGCAACATATGTACATGTATGTGCCGTCGGTTTATGTTTTCATAACCGCCGATGCCCGCCGCCCGGCTCCCGCAGTATCATGGATGCCTACAGGGAAGTGACACAATGTTGTTTGTTTCATTGCACGGAACGGAATTGGGGGAAAAGGAAGGGAAAAAAAAACGTGGCAAGAGCGGAGACCTCAAAATTCAGCCATACATGCTCTGGCGCTGACGCATTTTAGCTAAATTCAAAGCCACTGTAGAAGGGGAAAAAAAAAAAAAAAAAAAAAAACAGGGATCCGGGATGACGAACGCGGGCGACGGCTCGTCAAGGCGGGCAGCGGTCGGCGTTCGCCTTGTTTTGCGCTTGCGGCGCGCAATTTCTTTGTGCCTCCTTGGTGTCGGAGGCGTCGCGTTGCATTAGTGGCCGCCTCTAACGGCGCATCCTGCTGAAGGACGGTGCAAGGCGGGGTCCTCCGCCGTGTGGGTGTCCTTCTGCATTCCAGCCGCAATCCCCAACTTCGAGCGAAGGCGAAGTGCGCGGCCGCGATGTCTTCGCGCGAAGACGCCGCCGGGAGGCTCGAGGGGGGGGGGGGGGGGTGCGCGCGCGAGCGAACGCGCCGCGACGATTTCTGGGCCCCGGGGAATTCGGGCGCCTCAGACGCAGCGCCCGCCGAGCGCTCTGCCTGCGGCGGCCGTGGCGAACCGCTCAGCTGACGGGGAGAGCCGGACTTTCGGGAGAGGCTGCGTCGTCCATGGCACCCAACAGCGCGCGCGGGCTGACGTCCCAAAGCCAATAACGTCGTCGGCGAGTGGCTACGCGTGTGCGCGCCACAGCCTTACTTGCGCGTACATGCGCAGCAAATTGGCGGGGTTGCGTGCTCAACGCTTCGCGACGGGACGCTCTTGCATCCTTCCGAGCGCTGAGCTCAAGACCATCTTCTCAACGCTTATTTCAGCTCCAGGTTAACTGCCCGGCTTGGGAATTCCCGTCAATGTGTCACCAGAATCCCATTGCTCCGCGTCCGCTTCAAATGGGTTGCGGCTTCGTGGTGTCGTCAACGGCAGCAACTTAAGTCTCTCGCTTGCTCTTAACACGCGCGATATTTCCACAAATAGCTGCACGCTATGAACTTGAGGATGCTTTGCTGTTCTTGACAAATTCCCTGGAGCCTGAAAGTGGTAACGTAGGTGTTGCTGCAGATGCAGACGGAGGGAAGAGTTCTGGACGTTGAATTTTGGGTGATGCTCTTTGAAAGCAACTTGTGGTGCTGAAGCAGAGGTGGGAAAGGCAGAGGTTCGGGAATCTCCAAGTGCTTAAAGTAGGTGATGACTTTTATTGGAAAACTCATTTGGTGTTACATCAACAATTAATATGTAAGCGTAAAACATGCCAATGCTGTTTGTGGGTGACTGATCGAATCACCAATGGGAAACGTCATCTTCTGCTAATGCACCAAATATACTGGCACTGAAGATGGAATTAAAATCACGCACGTAATTAATAACTAATAAACAGTTTTGCTGGGAAATATCACTTACCAGGATGCTTTGATTTACTTGTTGCCCATGGATCCATGGGTTCCCTGCTTTACGAGGAAATGGATCCTGCATAAGTCACGAAGCTATCTGAGCAAAACATCTCAGCAGAACATTTTCCAAGGGTGCCATGGCAACCAGGCATTCAAAAGAATTCTGATGAGAACCATATGAAGAAGAGACTGATGACAAGTGAGACAATTTGTTACCCCAACTGCAAAGGCTGCAGGACCCGATAGCACACGTAGGCATTGATGCGCCTTATCTGAACAATTACGTTTAACTTCCGCTGGAAGCCACACAATGGGCTCTCAGAGGACGAGGAAACGCAAAGGAAGCCAGCATCTCAATTTGCACGGAGATTAATGAATTTGCCCAATAAGCCAGAGGGCCACAATTGAGATTTGTTATTTATGTCGGTGCGAGGCATGGCGGTACAACGAGGAGTGCCATCACCTCACGGCACCTGGACTGCCCTCGCAGGGGTTTGAGTTCAGCCCAGTATGTGTGAGAGTTTGCACCTCTGTGTGGGTTTTTGCTAGGGCTCCAATTTCTTCCTATAAACTAAAAATGTGTATTGCAAGTAAATCGGTGACTATAATTTGCCTAATATGTATGAGTGCCTGCAGCGTGATGGACTGACTTCCCATCAGCATTGTGTTAGTCTTGTAGCCAGAGATTCCAGGACATATGGATGGATATTTACACTGGGGAGTGATATTTACACCGCACAGGTCGTAGCATATAGACTGAAAGACAATTTCCTTGTAAAGGTTATTCCATCTGCAAAAAAATGATGCATTATGGACTACCCTTTTTCGAGTACTTTTTTGTCATTTGAGCAGGGTGCCCCAGTCATTGTTGTTCAGTCTCTGACCAGCTTTCCATAGGCCTGCAAGTCAGTCTGCAGAAATCCTGGATGAAGACATTCTGTCATCATCAACACTGTTGTGTTAGTAATGTATGGGCAAGAAAATTCCAAATTCAGTCTGGTTCCCTTGTGCAAAGGTTGAAAGAGTCTGATTGCTGAAGGAGGTAGATGTCCGTTTTTGTACCTGAGATGGCAGCAGGCAACAGTACAGTTCATTCATTTATTCACTTACACACATTGTGCTTTGGTTTGTCCATTCTGATCTACTTTGGAAAAAACAAAAGACAATGTAGATCAGAATGGACAAACCAAAGCACAATGTGCACAACTTCACAGTACCACATGGCTGTATGTATATTTGTTGTTCCAGGACTGATCTGTTGACAAGTAAATTCTAGCATGTAAAACACACCTACGGTTAAACTAATACCACACATAACTGTAGGGCTGATCCTAAAATCCACTAAAGTAGACTCAACTATATTTGAACAATCATAAACTTTAGTGAGTTAACAGTAACTGAGTACAGTAAATGAAATAGTAAAGAAACCATGTGAAGCCAAACAATGAACAGATGAGGAATTTGAGAATTATGCAAATACATTGGGCCCTTAATTTACAGAAACAGTGGAGATTCAATATCTGTACACATTTCTGCATCTCCAAAAACACTTTTACCACCAAGCTATCTGAAGCAAAGTGACTTAAAAATTTCACCCTCTACTTATTAACTGGTTAGTTCTTTGTAAAACTAATATTAAAAAAAAAAAAAAAAAACCTGACATTTCTGTCCATCATTTATCAGTAACCACTTGTTCAGCAGAGGAGTCTGGTGGTTTCCTGTATCCCTGGATCAAGTTATGGGTGAGGGTGCACTTTGGTCACGAGGCCTCTAGATACAGTAATATTATAATGCAGCGTAACATGTAAAGCAAAGGGCAACATGACAGCAAACATGTCAGCAATTACAGCTTTCAGAAATAATTCCAACCATTCAGGGTTATTGTGCCAAAACACAAAAGGACAGTTATGTTCCACAAAACATAGGATTATACACTGCCCAGCCAAAAAAAAAAAAAAAAAAAAGTCACAATTCTAATATTTTGTTGGACTGCCTTTAGCTTTGATTACAGCATGCATTCACTGTGGCATCATTTCAATAAGCTTATGTAATGTAACAACCTTTATTTCCATCCAGAGTTGTTTTTATTTTTCTTGTATGGATGATGGGAGAGTCGGACCACTATGTAAAGTCTTCTCCAGCACAAAATCCCAAAGATTCTCAATGGGGTTAAGGTCTGGACTCTGTGGTGGCCAATCCATGTGTGAAAATGATGTCTCTCATGCTCCCTGAAGCACTCTTTCACAATTTGAGCCCCATGAATCCTGGCATTGTCACCCTGGAAGAAAAATCCATTGATGAAAAAACCTGGTCATTCAGTATATTCAGGTAGTCAGCTCACCTCATTTTTTGGACACATAACATTGCTGAACCTAGACCTGAGCAACTGAAGAAACCCCACATCAAAACACTGAGTTAAATCCAGGTGGTGACTTTTTTTTTTGGCCAGGCAGTGCATTATCACACCTCTTTACTACTACCCCAGTGCAAAAGGAAACAGGCAACATTTTCTTGAATTTTTCCCCTGTTTCAATTGTTAATCTTAAAGAATACAATAGATTAAAGAATAAATGATATAACACAAATCAATGTGCCCCACTTTCCTTTAAGTATTCTGAGAACATTGCACATAACTTTTCATGTAACTGAGCTGTTGCAACTACAGCGTTCACAGCATTTGTTTGTTAAAGGTTCGCATCCTACTGCTACGACTTCAATTAATCTTCCACAGAGTCTGAGCTAAAAACACTGTGGAAGATATTATTGCAGGATATACAGTGATCAGAGTAAAATACACAGTGTCTGCGTGGTAAGCTGGGTCTTCCTAAGTGCATTTCAGCATTTCTGTTGTCAGGGCGGTAACATGCTGAAGCGCTCATCCTTTCCCCATTGCAATGCCTCAGATGGACCAGCTGCTGCTGCCTCCTTCGCAGCCTTTTGAGCTTTTAGGAAGCAAGTAGATAGATTACCATTTGAAAGTGACATCTGCATGTCCTCAGTACCAGACAAAAGTCTGCTGAGCTACATTTAGGTTGTGGCAAACTCCAGGTCTTTACACATGTTCCTGGTACCTGAGCTCTGATGCTTCTCTAATTTCCCTGGGTGTCATTTTCTCAATGTTCAATAATTCTGGATCTGCGGTATGAATGCTTAGCCATGTTTCATATTTCATGTACAGGGAATACCTGACTCAGCCACACCTTATTATTACAGCCCCAGTTTCCTTTAAAAAATAATGTCAACTTACCTGGCACTGCCTGGCTTAGAAAGTGGAAAGGTATATGGCGATAACACATTATATAATCACCTAACTAAAGTGGCTGCATTAGGGACTCACAGAGGCAGCCTAGTATTTCCCAGCACACCTGATCCCAGTGAAAAATTCTATTATCCAATTACACACCCAGCCTGTACAGGGAGACTGGCAACAGGCAGATTGCAGATTCTCGAACAGTTGATGCTGTAGCTCCTGTCCAAGTGAGTTATTCTGCGCTGCTCCTTTTCCACCAATTTTCTGTGTCTACTGCCTGATGTGCATCCTGATTCCTGATGTTGTCCCACTCTTGACAGGTGCCTAGTTTCCACAGTCATCATGGTTTTCCAGTCTTTGGATCACCATTTTCTCCAGGTCTCTCTTTCCCTTTATCCTCCATGGATCCACATCACAGAATCAGCACTAAGCACCTATTGCATTTGTATATACAGTTCTGCTCAAAACTGGTAACCTTACATTTTAAATATATCATATGCAGCATTTCCAGTAATAAATTAGAAATAGAAATGTATTGAAATAGTGCTAAAAGTAGCCATGACTAGTACTAGCACCCTTTTAAAGGATTCAAATCTGTTTGGTTACAAGCACTGCAATTTCACTGCAGTGAAATTAGACTCACCTGTGACAAACTGACAGAACTTGCATGGCATGAATTAGTCAGTGATTTAACAATGAATGATGGCGTTCATGCTTGAAGATCACTTTCATTCCGTGTTCCTTCTTGGCAATGGTGACGACAGGAGAGCTGTTTGAGGCCATCAGAACAACTTATCAATAACCACAAAAATTCATCCATCTCTGTTTCAACAGTTTAGAAAGTTAAGAAGTTTGCTGCTCATTCAAATGTCAAGAGCCTCCCAGGATATGGTGGGAAATCAAAAACATCGAAGAAGTCTTTGAAGGTTGGTGTGAACTGTTAAAAAAAGACCATATAAACCATCCAAAGAGCTTAAAACTTTAATGGTTTCAAAATGTGCCATATGCTGTACACTAAATTCAGAAGGGCTTCATGGGCCTACCAATAGTTAAAAGTGGTGGAGTTCTACAATACTGTGGGGTTGCTTTACTGCCTCTGGTATTGGAGGCCTTGAACATTTTAAGGGAATCATGAAATCATAAAATTACCAAGGCATTTTAAAGCAAAATGTGCTACCCATTGTCAGAAAAGTAGGTACGGATGGAAATCAATGGATCCTTCAGCAGGACAGTAACCCAAGAAAACACACTCAAGTGTGTGCAAAACATGGTTAAAAAATAAAATATTAAACTGGCCACCAATGAGTCTTTATTGCAATCCGACTGAAAACTTTTGGAAAGAATTGAAATTTGCTATCGGTAAAAGGAATCCTGCAAACATTCAAGAGCTACAACAAAGCAATGTACTGAGGTTTAGCACCATGACAGAGCCACCCTAGAACCAGACACAGAGCTTGGTCAGGTAACTGGTCCAAGCAAATAAATAGCTATGTGGGATACAGAAAGACAGACTGTTTATAAATATGAAAAGGAAGGAAACAAGAAGTGTACGACACACGTACCCCAGGGAAGGTAAGCGACAATGACATGAATCCCAATCAATTTAAACACACAGTTAAGACACAAAAATAAAGCACATAGTGAACAACTATATACAAGGTCTAACAAATATATGGAATAGAGTAAAATTAGCAAAAAAACTGATCTAAGGTGTACTATCATGAGGAAAAACTGCTGTACTGTGCTTCCCCAACGCTATCTCATTGCCCCTTTCAATCGAAAACTTTCCTCCGTATTGCCTTCAGTGGTGAGGACGTTCACTTTGCCCTCCAGAAGTAGCTGAGGCATGCAAAAGCCCACGGAAGTGAAAGAGTCTGGAAAGCCGTGTTCTTCTGTAGTCTTCATGGGATGGTCGAGGAGCAGCCTTTAGAAGACCTTGGTTACACTCAATAAACCATGCTAGTCAGATGGCCATGGACAATTCATAGAGTCCATATTTCTGTCTGGATCTGTTTATCTAAGTACAGGGCGCTAATGTCAGTGAATGTTTGTGGCACTAAGTACTATCTTCCTGCTTCTACCAGGGAACATCTCAGAAACTCTTGCGCTGAATCCAGGCTTTGACATAGCTGCTGGAGGTTCTCTAGCTCTAACAGCTTGTTCCTAAATCACGATAGCCTATCAAATGCTAAGTCCACTGAGGTTTTGCATTCTTGACCAAAAGTCAATAATGTTAATTCAAGTAAACAATAATAATTGATAGTGTTAACTGGGCAGTTTGAAGAGTGCATCAGGACCATACAGGTTCTTTAATAGGGATAGTGGAGCTAGGATCTTCAGTCTCAAAATACAACAAAAGAATATTAAGCATGCCAGCATGAAGTAAGACACATGAGGCAGCCTGACTGTCTAACAGGCTGTTCATCACACACATTACACCCCCCCCCACCCAATAATTATTAAACAGTTCAAAGCAATACCTCTAAAGATTAGAATTTCTACCAGTGAAGAACATCACTGTGCCATTTCAGTTATAAACTTGCTAATAGATATCAAAATTTGTTTCAGACCCGTAGGTGGCAAAGCATTTAGCTATAGGCCCCCTATATTATGGAACAATCTTCCTACTGTTGTGAAAGATTCCCCTTCCATTACTGTACTGAAATCCGGGCTAAAATCATATTACTTTAATTTACATCTTTGCTATTCAGCACTTTATGTCCCTCTGTTGAGAAGAGCACTCTGTAAAAATAAACTGCACTGAAATCAGAAGCCTTCCAGGAGCTCCGGCCTCCAACACTGAGGCTAGACTGGATGGATTCTCTTGCTGACAATGAAGTATCCACCTTGCTGCCTTTTGTCCAAACTGTGAAAGGTCCAACACACCCACATAACCAGATGCTGGATCTTCTTATCACATTCTTATTACATTTTGATATAGATTAAAAAAAATGTACCAATCTGTCGGGTGACAATTTCAGATCATTATTTAATAACACCTGATCTGCACCTGTATTTGTTGCGCATTTCCATGTAGATCCAGAACATTGCAAGATGTTAACAGCACTTCAGGTTTTTATAATATGAAGTAAGGCCACACTGAAGCACCCTCTTTCTCAGAACAGGGGGAGGAAGCAGTTGCCACAGAACTTGGTCAGGTACTAACCCTTCTCACCATCAGTGCAGGAGCCCCATGTGAAGGACAAAGCTGTCCTATTGAAAGTGACTGGACTTTATGTCAGTACCCACAAGTTTGAGGTCTGATTCTGAACCTCATCATCTCAAGGGCCCCTGTAAAAGGACCTCAGTAAGCTACTGTGTGTATAAATAGCAAATACAAGTGAAACAACAAGGGAAGTCCCTTGTCAGAACAAATTTAATAACATATGCAGTGCCTCAAACACAAGCTAAAGACAAAGACTATAAAACTGTGCATCAAAAGAAAAACCAAGCACAATTCAAACCAATGTAGGCAGAAGATATAACTTACAAATACAAATATTGCAGGTGATACAAAGTAAAACACAGTCTGTAAACAGTCTACCAGGAGTTCATGAGGAGGATGTGTAGGAGGCTCAGTTTAGGGCAGCACTGGTTTGACTGTCTTGGCAACCTGTGTCAGGACTGTGTTTGACTTCTTAAAGGCTTTTAGGAGTAAAGTCCTAGTCTGGGGAATGAAGGTGTGATGTGGAGCAACAGCAAGAAAGCAATGATGGAGATAACAATTGTACAACACTAAGACAACTGCCAAAAAAGGGTAAAAAAAAAAAATCTCATACAGTTTATAACATTGTGCTCTGTACTTTCTCGCACCCCTTTTACTTCATTATTTACCCTATGGAAACAGATAGGTCCTATTTAGGTGGAACCAACCATAAGTGACCCAGATTAGAACGATTAGGAGGTAATGATTGCCTTTTGAGATGATACCTATGTCCCTTCAGCTGGGTCACAATGGTCACATTTATTTAACTGATTTTTTTATCCTACCTAACTGAACCTAACCTTTTCACAAGACTGGCACAAACCACCACAGGGCCAAGGTCACTGAAACCTTTAGTAGCATCACAGATGTTGTCTTTATCTATACTGAATGCTGAGGGTGCACTGTGGGAAGATGTGGTCACGAGTACAGTAGGGGGCCAGCTTTCTTTGTGTCTTGCCACTATTGTCCAGGTCCATGAAAACAAGGTCTTACAGGAGTGACTACTTTGACAGTGTCGGCTGAGCAGCAGATAGCAAGCAGTTGAGGAGTCCCTTAATCAAATTATGCTGTGGAATAAAGGTTTTCCTGACAAAGATGTCCAGGAAGCTTTTGCTTCATGAAGTAGTCTACCACCAGCAGCTCAGCATTTGTCTCCCAAGGGGTTTGCTGATGGGATTGTCATGGTAGTAATTTATAAGAGGGCTCTAAAGCTGTTCAGGCATTGCCAGCCACCACCTTTGGCACCCATCTGTTTACCGCTTTGTGGAGAACCACAAAGGAGATTTGCTGGGTCCTACTACTTTCATAGGTACAGCTTAGCTTTTCTTCACATCCTAGATAAGTTCTATAACTTGGACTGCAACAATTTTTGGGAGCAACTTAAGCAAATTGCAGGTAAATAAGCTAATGTTGATTTCCTGGATGCAGTGAGCGTTATAGAAGTTGGGAGCATCTGGAACGTTCACGGCACCTACATTCTTCTCTGTAGGCGATAAAGAACTTAAACTGTTGTAACTGGATTGTCCAACAGATGTGAGAAAACATATTTTTGTCATACAGTCCTGGTCCCTTACTGTTACTGGCATCCTTGCATTTCTATCATCCACAATATTTCCTGAAAAAGGTGGTCCAGTGTATTAATAAAAATTATTTCGTGTTAAACATTTGCTTGTAATGCTACACAGCACTTCATTGTAATGCTTAAAAATATCTTTATATGTAGTGGATTTGAAGGTGTTTTAGGTGTTTGTTGTGTGACCAAGTGACCAGCTATGGGGCTCAACAAGGCAGCCTAGCACACCATAGCACACCTAATCTTAGTCAGTAGTTCTTGTGTGTCCTCGTGTTCTCCCTACCTTGATGAATTCTTTGTTCCCCAAGTCATCGTGTGCCTGTGTTTACAATGTTTTTGGATCACCATGTTCTCCAAGTCCCCATTTCCCAGTCTCCATGGATCCACATGACAGAATCAGCACCAAGCACTTTCTACACTTGTATGTATAGCTCTGCTTAACAAGTGGGCAGTGAAACAGCTTCAGTCTCTATACACTCATTTATTTGACACAGAACAGCACAGGAAAAAACTAACAACAAAAATGGACTTTTGTGAAAATAGTATTAAAACTGAAAATTTGCCACGACAGTTACTGGCACCCTTTTGAACAATTCAAATCAGTTTGATTATAAAAACTAGACTGTGGCTGCAGTGAAGTTAGACTGACCTGTGATAAATTGCTCAGATGACCTAACATAACCAGTTGTTACCCAATAAATGATGGGGTTGATGCTTAAAAATGTCACTTTCCTTCCCTCCTCCTTTCTGGCAATGGTGAAGACAGGAGAGCTGTTTGAGACCATCAGGAAAAACTATTATGACCAAATATAAATATTCAAACGGATACAAGGCCATGTCCAGAGGCCTTGGCATCTCTGCTTCAGCATTTCAGGATACTATCGAGAAGTTTGCTATTAAGGGAATCATGAAATGTGAGGCTACCCAATGCATCCTATTAAAATATTTTGAAGATCCAAAGTTGGTAAATTTCCAATTAGACAGATATTGTACAGGATATAATTATAATGGGTGTCTCTATTATGAGAAGAACTGCAGATTCAGTTTAGCGCTGTGCTGTCCATATGTTTTTTTTTTTTTCCGCTCTTTGCTGCCTCCTTGACACAAAATATAACACAAGTATGGAAGATATTGTGCACCAGCCTTCAGCTGGGCTCTAATAACCACAGGACAGCTGCTTGTATGTTATTGGGGTTCCTATGTATTGTAGGTCTGACAGTTCATCACATGGAACAGGTACACCCTTTACAGGTTTAGATGAGCAAATGAAGCAACAGTCAAATCAGCATTCAGTAGCTACATCTGGTCATCTATGATAACCTGCCTCTGTGCCCTTGGGTATGTATTCTGATCCTCATACATCAGACTGCTCTTTATATTTAAGATATCTGCCTTGTACTATATTAACTTCTGACAAATAATGGTGAACCCCAGTACCTATTAGGGTGTTACCTGCAAATTCACAGACACTGGATAATAGATGCCACTCTTGTCAATCCCAGGTTTACGTTCTGTTCCCTGGACATTAACCAGTTAATTCTGATTTTTACATTGCACATACAGAGACTTTGTGGTGAGGTTTCTGATAATAAAAACAAATAAACGCCTTACTAGTAGCAGCTGCAGTTCTGTTTTTCTCGGCCCTTTTACCAACTCCAACCAGATTGCCTCCAAAATGTTGACTGACTTTGTTGTCTTTGCCCTCTCAGAGCATTGAGGAAAGGTGTTTAGCTGGACCACCTGAGGAGGCAATTGCATACAGCAGGGCAGGTCTTGCTGTTGACAGCCCTTCCCCTGGCTCCTGTCCTTTAACCCAAATCCTGATGCCAGATGGAAGAATTCAAAGCAGCTGATTTCATCCTTTGTTCTCTGTTCTGGCCAAATCCATCGTTGGCAAATTCCCTTTAGCGTCTGGGTTTCTCCAGGTGCTCTAGTTTGCCTGATGTGTGTCAAATAATTGTATCGTAGATCAACAAAACAGTCTTTTCATTTATCTTTTATCAGGTGCACAGCCAGGAGCTTAGCACAGTTTACATGCATCCAAGAGGAAGTTCAAAATACAAGGGTCCTTTGTTTAGGGTGGTCTTTTTAAACCGCGCTGGAGCGCAAAATTTTAAGAGTTAATTAGACCAACGGAAATTAAGTCTGCACAGGGTAACCAATGACATTAGGACAAGTAAGCAGGTTATGGGCAGCCATGTAGACTACATCCTTCACCTTTCACTTAAATAGCTGTCTTCAGCCCTCTCTCTTCCACCCAGCCCAAGGACACACAGCTCCCTCTCCCTCCCTCCAGGCCAAAGACTCACACAAATAGCCCCATTCTCCTCTACCAGTGCTGATGATAGGTCTCAGCCGAGATGTCAAATTTCACCAACAGAGCCTCTTTTAGTTCTCCATAGCAATTGAACCTTTCTTCATCCCTTGCTGTATAGCGGCGGTATTCAATAGGCAGACTCCGGTCCGGATCTGGACCCAAATATAATTCAGTTCATACAGAGAGGAAAACTTGTATATGGGGTAATTTGTATACTGTTTGGGTTATTTTTAATCAGCACACGGGGGGGGGGGGGGACTTCTAGTGCTGCTTCAAAGCTGTTTTCAAAGTGCCTGTCACCTGCACGCTCTCATTTTGCTTAATATCAGATCCGATCACAGAAGCTGCAACGCTCTGACTGAAATGGTCTCAATTCCCAGATGATTTACACTTATTTGCTTGTGGGATAAACAGGTCCAAAATCCGACTGGCAGAGACCAGTTTGGTGTTTGAACAAAAAGGAATACTGTCTTGTGTCTTGTGCTGCTAAGGATGAGAAAGACAACTACAACATAAAGAAACATTTTCCTTTTTTTGGTCATCAGACCCAGCTGAGATGTTGTTTTCAGTCATGTGGATTCTTCACACTTAGCTGAGGTGCACCCTCCTCTAAAACAGGATGGCTTATCCCACTCTGTGTGTGTATTTGTCCATGTGATGCTGACCACCTGAATCATCAAGGCTACAGTTCAGCTAGCTGTTTTAGATGTTAGCTAGCAAGGAAAAGGGCAATACTTAGACTTCATGGCAAATGCTAAAATGGCATGTTTACAATTGCTTAGTAAAAAGAAAAGAAAGGTTTAAGAGGGAAAACAAAAAATTGAAACCATTGACATCATCTTATTTAACTTCTTTTAACTTCTGTGTATATTTATAACTCCTATTTGTATTTTTACCTTTATTCCTTACTTATGTATTTTCCTTATTTATTCTTCTTAATTTCATTATATCTTATTTATATGTTTTATTTGCTGAGAATGTCTGGAAGCAACACTTTTCATGGGCATAACATTGGTACGCTGCTGTGACAAATAAACCTTGAACTTGAACTTGAACTATTGAATAAAATGTTTGCATCACAGCCAGACACAGCCAGAGTGTGCAAAGGAGGCCTCAGTAAGAGCTGTATGGGACTTGGTCAAGCATGAGAAACCCTGCTCAGATGCTGGAATAATGAAAAAGTGAAAAAGTATATAAGTGAGGTGATAGAAACCATGCTTGACGGAAAACAAAAGGATGAAAGCACCCTGTTTGGATTCCAGCAGCAAGACAAACTGAAATAACTGCCATTTGCAGTAAAAAAAAGCCATAGAACTTATCAATGGAAGCACAGAACTTCTGCCCATGGGCCAGTGCTGCTTCTCTGAGATGTAAGTTGACTGAGAGCGAGGAAAGCATTGCACTGCAAACATTGCAACAAGAAACTCATTGAGAGCCTGTCACTTTCTGGACAAAAATATTTATTGCAGCAAACGTTTCAACACAAGTTTGCCCTTCAAATTCTTACCATGTTTGCCTAAACATATGGCCACAGTTCAGGATTTTAGATGTTAAATATAATAAACTTGTACAACATCAGACTCACTACTGAACTCTTACATCAGGACTTCCAGCTGGCTATCAAGCCTTCTGTATGGAATTTTAAAGATGTACAGAAAGAACATTTTACTTCTTCCATTAATGTTGCACTGCTTCTTTGTACATAGTTTTTGGTACTTGGTTTTGCACATAGTTCCATACTACGTTTATTCACTCGTTTGTTTGAAAAATGAGTAAGCAGACATGTAAAATTTACATTTAAGTACAGCCACTCTATAGGCTTCTAGATCTCTGCTGGTTATCAAAGCTACATGTGAACAGGCCCATTCTTTCTCTGATTTCTTGCCCATTCAGATTTAAAGAGCTACTTTTTGATGTCTTTAATCTTGCTGGTAAAACACTTTAAACACCAGTTACCCAATTAGAAAACACTTAATGTTGTCATTAGTTTGTATTTTAATAATGCATAGTACGGTATGTACAGAACAGGCCATTTTGCATGTTAGTGGCGGCATTGGTGTCACTATGTTACACACAGGAAATGAGAATATTTGGGTGGAATATCAGTGATATGACACATGGAACGAAGGGAAGATGTGTATCATAGTAACCCACCTGGTTTATTTAAAAAATTAAATGCACTGTAAATGCCGTGACATAATGACAAAGTGAAACTAATGGAAACAGCTGATAAGACACCAACATGAGTGTCTATAGAGTACATAGTACAGATTATTACAGTCCCCACAGTATTATTATATAGCACACTATCTGGTACTGCGCAGTATCTACTGTTGATTTTTTTTTTTTTTAAACTTTATTTGATTTTTATTTAGGGTTACATTTTGTTATTGTGGGCAACTTTCAGGGAAAAAATTGTTATAGCAAAAGTCTCTGGATACTGATTTGGGCGTTAATTTTCAAGAGCCGTTATAGTGAAAATTTGGATAAAAAGAATTCAGATGCTGAGGAACTGCTGTACAGTGAACATGAATTGGAAAGCAATGGCAGTTTAGCCAATAAAGGGTATAAGAGGTGTGTACATTAGAGAATGGGAACACTGAACATTTATATACCCTTATATACCGTATGATCTGCTGGTTCACTCTCATATCTTCATTTTTACCAAAACTCTAAGATTGAACTGATAAATTTCAAGTGCTTCTCATACCAGTTCACCAATAAGCAATGTTACAAAGACTTCCTCCAACCTAAATTTTAGGACTTAAGTTCTGAATTCCAACATCTGAAATCAGTTATGTATATTATCACAGTCTACTAATCTTAGAGCAAACAAGCACATGGCATGGAGTCAAATATACAGCTATGAAACCAGCTGGTTCACCAGGTGCAACAGTCATCCACAACCATCAGGTGTTAAGCCATTGCTACAATAAATGTGACACTTTTAATTTTACTTCACTCCTCAATCTGATGACCCAGCCTATTGCCCTATACCTGTGAGAAAAGCTCTGGCGCATCATGGGTCTGGAGTTGGAAAAGTAGTTTTTAGTAATGGTTGAATAAATTAATCTCAGTTGTATTTGAGTGTAAATAAGCTCTAGCGCCCAGCAGGGAAACAGTTCATGGCAACACAAAACTACACACTCATTCACCACCACGTCATCACACCATGTTTGCAGGAGCAACACAAACATCCTGCCAGATCACATCACCACCATGGCTTGGTGTGCAGGTAAAATTTCAGCATTTTAAACATCTTGGTTTACTGAACTTAGTTTCTGGCCTTCCACAAAGTTTGTTCCTGCTGTTTTCTACTGCTGGGTTCCACTTCCTGCTTCCATACTGCCAAGCAGAGGAAAGTTTTTCAATTAATGGTTCATTGCCCTTCATAGGAAGTAGCTACCCTGCCTTTGGAAACAACCACTACTACATGAGAGTTCACTGCATTTTACACTATTTTAGTTCAATTTTATGAATGTCTGTGTGTATTCTGTGTTTAAAACATCTGTGTTGTATCTTTAGGTATAACCATGTTAATTTATGATAATGCAGTGATCTACAAAGGGTGGGGCTTATTATTTATAAGCAAGACAAAAATGGAAGAAGGAGTGTGAGGTCGAGTGGCTTAGTTGAAGGCTTGAATTTGTACAGTGGTTGTGTGTTGTGTTTTATGTCTGCCTCTGACTGAGTGCGGAGCTATAAATATTCAGCATGCCTCAATGCAGCATTAAAACATTGCATTTGCACCATATTCCTGTGTCTGCAACTCTGCCATCCAAGAAATTTGTAGGCCCAATGCTCTCTCTCCAGCAACACTTTCCTCACCGAGGAACGTTGGTGCGACACTACCACACTGCACAACAGAATGGTAGAAATTAGAAGTGTATTTAGTGTAGGACAAAATAGGAAAGATGAGAGGGTGGCTGATAACTTTGGTTTTAAAATGATTTTGAGGGCAAAAAACATCACAAAGCCAGCTGCCATATTTACATAAGAACACAAGAGGGCCCCCTCTTCCGAACACCAAGAAACACCCTGCTCACACGAAACCAATTCCTTGGAAAGGAAACCAGGTGGAAAACCCCCTTTAATTTGTACTGCACCCTCTTCTGTGGTCCTCTGGGTCTTGGCTTTGTGAGTACAAAAACTTCATGTAAGGTGTGTTCATATTTCAGAGGTGCACCTGATGCTGTTTGGTTTGCAGGTGTGGACATTAGTGGACATTAATGTATTCTTGACCCTGAAAACCAGACAGGGTAACAAATGGTTCATGGGACAAGAGGAAACAGACTTAGGAATATAGATTTTCTTTTACTTTATTCTAGAAGTTGTACGCTGGGGAGGCTGTTGGGGCAAAGTTGATCGGGATAGTGAGCAGACCCGCCGTCTCTCTATCCAGGGTAAATCCTTTCACTGTAGATAAGAGGGGCTTTAAATAGGTGACCTGGGGGGAACAATTTGTTGTTGGCTGAAATTAGGCAAACTGTATGTGCCCAGTTGTGGCATCGAGGTGCTGGTGTGTGCAATGTTCCACGTAAGGTGTGAAGAATCCTGGTTGGGCATGTGTGATGGTTGCAGTTGTAAACACGCATGATTTATTTGAGTGTGTGTGTGTGCTTATGGGTGTGTGTGAAAGGTCTACCTACCAGAACAACAGAACATCCATGAATAAATTTACCTTCACTAGATATCAACAGCAGCACCAAAGGCTACAGGAAATGCAGGACTTCAAGCTGAGCCACAAAGCAGAAGAAATCCAAGGATGTGCTGACCACAGCAAAATGAATAATTTCTTTGCAGCCATTGAGGTAATCTATTGAAATATGAAACATCACCTTTGGTCAGCTCAGATGGCTCAACGTTGTTTCCAGAGAAATCACAAATCCTGCAATGTGGGATGGAACACTTTCGGACCATCCGGCACTGCCAGCCTTTGTCTGTGATGAAGCAATCGACAGACTTCCTGAAGAAACACCCATCACCAACCTGGATCTGCCATCAGGTTCTTGAGGAGATGTAAAGAACAGCCCACCAACTCTCAAATGGGAAAGTTTCAGCTGCCAATGCAGTCCCCATCAAGGTCTACAAACAAGGTGGTATTCTCAACTACTGGAGAAATGAATCCACCTGTCTTTCAGGAGATTTGGAACAAGGAACAAATCCTGCAGCACCTCAAAGATACAGCCATCCTTCGCTTGTACAAGTATAAAAGAAAGATATGCTATAAACACTGAGGAACCGCTCTAGTGAAAATTCTTCTTCTGAATATTGGAAAATGTTTGCCCACATCCTCCTGAATCAGCAGATACTGCACCTCAACCAAGGACTGTTGCCAAAGATAGAGTTTGGATTCCAAAAACAATATAGATCTGACTACATGATCAGCTCTGCTGCAGCTGCAGGAGAAATTCCACTAACATCTACACCACCGCTACTGATCTGAACAAGGCCATCAGTACAGTGAACAGGAATGGATTGGAAAATTATAAAGACATTCAGCTGCCCAGGAAAGCTCAGGCATGGGGTCTGACAGCTTCACGACAGAACAATGACTCTACTGAGACCTTTGCAGTGACAAGTGAAGTAAGGGAAGGTTGCATCCTTGTGCCAACCCTCTCCAGGCTCATTTTCCCATGATGTTGATGCACACCAACAGGAATGAGTTTCCTGAGATCAGTACAGTGATAAACTCTTTGCCTGACCACGGGTCACTAAAATCTTCCACATAAGAGAGGAAGGGTAAAACTTACCATGGGTTTGCTTGGACGGCTTCTGTTATGTGTTATGTGTCCTGTGTCCTGTGTCCTGTGTTGCAGTACACATCTGTCAGAGCAAAAACATATTCCTTGTCTACAAGTCTCATCCTTGGACTTTGGTCAGATACATGAGCAGCTTGGAGGTCATCTAACATTGTGCAGAGGATGGCTGTCACAACACACTATGAAGGCAGTGCTTCCTCTCTCCTTCACTACTTGCTCCCTGCCATCAACACTGGTGAAGCATTTGCCTCATTTAAAAATCAATACCATTTCTAGAAATGTCTCAGCATCCTCCTCCTCCTTTGACAGCAGGACTTTCAGGAACTTCTCACTGAAACCCCTCTCTGAAACAAACAGATTCAACCTTCTGACACTACACCAAGCCGCCACCTGCTATGCTGACCCTATTCTATCTCCTTTATAGACCATCTCCCCCCAACTGTTTCCTGTTATTTCATCCATCTTCAGTTCCTCTCTGTTTTCTGCTTGCTTCTTGTTTTCCTTCCAAACCACTCACGTTTCATCTCTGATTAAAAAATCCAGACCAGAATTATTGTCCAGTCTCCCTCCTTCCATTCAAAAACCCTTGTGAATGCTGTTTGTACTCAGTTATCCACATTGTTTCTCAGAATCATTTCTTTAGTATATGTCAGTCTGGATTCAAGATGTTCTACTAAGACTGGCCTTCTTGCCATTTCAGAAGCTCTCCAGTGTGCTAGAGCTTTCCTGTCCTTATGCTCCTCAACCTTAGTAGCATTAAAATGATTTGAATTCTATCTCTCAGGTTAATCTAGGCAGGCATTTTGGTGTATGTCCAACCCTTCTTCACAAATGTTCCACAGGGTTCAGTGGTTGCACCTTGATGCTGTGGCAAAGGTGATTACCTTTGTTTTTCACCTCTGACTGAGTGGCAAAGGTGATTACCTTTGGGAACGTGTGAGCATGAAGAACATTTGCATGTGGCTGAACCTGCTGGCTGCAACAGATGTGTGGTTGCTTCAGTTGGTCAGGTGTAGGTTCAGCAATGTTATGTGCCAAAAAATGAGGTGAGCTGATTACCTGAATATACTGAATGACCAGGTTTTTCCATCAATGGGTGTTTTCTTCCAAGAAGACAATGCCAGGATTCATGGGGCTCAAATAGTGAAAGAGTGCTTCGGGGAGCATGAGAGAGACATCATTTTCACACATGCATTGGCCACCACAAGGTCCAGACCTTAACCCCATTGAGAATCTTTGGGATCTTGTGCCGGAGAAGACTTTACACGGCGGTCCGACTCTCCCATCAATACAAGATCTGGATGAAAAGATCTGCGAAAAATGAATGCAACTCTGGACGGAAATAAATGTTGTGATACTGCATAAGCGAAACAATGCACGGCGAATGCATGCCGTGATCAGAGCTAAAGGCGGTCCATTTTGGCGGGGCAGTATATTTAGAAAAGTTGTAGTGGGCAAAAGTGGATGAGTGAGGACAAAGTGAATCATCTCATACATAGCAGAAACAAACAGCTGACACTCATCTTGACCAAATGTAGACTGTGACCAGCTTATAACTCCTCAAATGTAGTCAACAAAGGTTTGTTGACCTCCCAGCCCCACCACAGGTGAGCGGTGTAGTGTTCTCCAGTGCTAGTGTTATCAGCCCTGACAGACAGACCTCATGTGCCAGCAGAGTTGGTTACAGGCGCTCTGAAAGTGGGAGCACAGCTCGGTTTACCTGTTAACAAAGCATCTCTTATCCTTGGAAATTATTTGCCTGACGGGCAAGTGTTGTGTTTTAGAAGATTTGGCAAAGCCTCTGGAAAAAAGTTGTGGAAGATTTTGCCTGAATATTTCCTGATGAGGGACATGTGTTCACTCTGGCAGCATCCTTGATCTTGGATTCATTTGTGACTCTTTCAAATGCTGGAAATGTGCATCTCACAGTTGCACAGGTACTGTGAAACATGCAGCTAACTCAGTTGCTCTTACATCTAACGCTTTGACACTTGCATCCCAAGAGCAACTTATTGCGTCTCAGAAAACAGATGCTTCTGCAGCACGTTGTTTTTCTTCTGCAGTTTGAGAAAAGCCTATGGGCAAAGGTGTCTTGCTTTGTTTTTTTTCGATAAGGGTATTCTAATGAGAATGTAGACATCATCTCCTTCTGCAGGTGGAGAAGTACTACATACCAGATGTTTCTCACACATTTCAAGCTTAGCACACAATCACAATCTTTGTACACACTTAGCTGTTGCAGCAGCATATGAGCGCATCCTGAGACGTTTCTTTTGGCCTGGGTGAAAGTGTGAGGTGGCGGTTATAGTCGCACTGCTTGTCATACAACCCAAAAAAGTTGAGACGGTATGGAAAATGCAAATAAAAAAACGCAGTGATTCTTACATTTACTTTGACTTTTTTTTCATTGCCCCCTTCGCAACTTTTTTTAAATGTGTTGCAGGCTTGAAATGCAGGAATGGATGTATATTAACAAATGAAATGCCAGCTGACGAGATAAAACATGAAATATCTTGGGTTCATACTGTCTGCAATTAAATAAAAGTCAAAGTAAATGTAAGAATCACTGCATTTTATTATTTTTTTTAATTTTCATTTTCCATACTGTCCCAACTTTTTTGATTCGGGGTTGTACTTGTCAAATCGAGAAGCTGAATGATATAATTCCCTTTGGCCCAACTTCATCTCCTTCCTGTTGTTGGTGAACCATTGAGACACATTATTATTCACTGTGTTAGTCTGTTATCTAGAACTAAGTCCGAGATTCAGTTTCTCTTTACCGTTATATGCGTTGAGACCTGGTTTCCTGAAGTGACATCGTGCGTAAAATGACTGCTTCTGCTGACGTCAAAGTGCCAGCCAAATTCTTTTCTACACGGGAGCTCAAACTTCGCATCCAAGTTTTTCAGACAAGTACTGAATCAGCTGTCAGTAAAGCACAGAATTTGTAGCGTAAATTGTGAGGGAATTAAGCAGCCAAGAAGGTAAAGAAATGCCTTCATCGACTGTCTCAGTGCAGGAGCTACCTAGGAGAAGTCTGACCAGCAGGTTTCTCCCCAAAAATGGGGCCACACAAACTTAAATAGGGCAAGGCTTATGGGCGAGGCTTAGGATGAGGACCTACAGAAGCTGAGTGGTTTGCATGTAAAACAAGTAAATTTTCCAAACACTGAAGGGTCAATGTGTAAAACAGGTCGTCCCATTCATTCAGGCTGCAGGAAACAGTCATGCATGCACCGCAATGTGTTAAGCACAGTAGAAGTCATCATTTTTTCTTCTACAATCCCATTCGCAGATGCAAGATGTCCTTGAAATACTCCATTAAAGTCTAAAAATGTACTTTGCTGCTGTTGTTATGATGATGTTATGATCCTAGAGAGAACTTGGATGAAAGTATGCTTTCTGCTTTGTTTGCAGGTCGCGAAACCGTGTGCCTTGGTTCCACGAGTGATTTCACAAGGCCGGGTCTGCTGCTGAAAACATGGCTGTCACCCCCCTGAAGCAAACAATGTGGTAGCTGTGATGACAAAACTGGGCCACACACATCTTTCTAATCTACATTATGATCGCTTTTAGTCTGCAGAAGGAAACTGCATTCAACTGGCTAACATGGTTTGGGCTGAAAAATCTTTATTCACCTTAGGGTTAGGGTTAGGGTTAGGGTTAGGCTTAGGGTTACAGTTGGAATTGGGGTCAGGGTTGAGATTAGGATTAGGATTAGGATTACAGTTTGGGTAAAGGCTGGGATTGGATTAGGATTAGGATTATGGTTCGGGTAAGGGTTGGGATTGGATTAGGATTAGGATTATGGTTCGGGTAAGGGTTGGGTTTCAGGTAAGGGTTAAGGTTGGGATTGGATTAGGATTATGTTCTGGTAAGAGTTGGGGTTGGGATTGGGAAGGGATTAGGATTAGGGTTAAGGTTTGTGCTAGCATTAGGGCTAGGGTTAAAGTTCCAGTCAAGACTCTTGACCCTTTTAAAATGGAATTTTGAAAAGTATGGAAATTCAGATCAGAGTGATCTTGGCAAATGTTGTCCCAGGTGAAGTTTATCTTGTTGAAGGTTTTAGCAGTTGCAGAATTAAAGTAAGCTGTGCAGATTTTTGGGGAAGCCTGGTTGTCACTATTCTTTGTTTTGTCTTCTACAGTGGTGTCTCCTCTCACTTCTCTGCTTACCCCTTCTACATTTTTTCTGCGCACTCAAACTATCAGCATCCACGTTCAGTTTATTACTTGTCACAAAAATTTAAGCACAACATGAACTATTCAACCATTAAAGAAGCTTAGCCTTGCTGATGCCATTAAAGCAGTCTGAAGCCTGTGTGGGGTCCAGTCCTCTACCAGTTACAGTGTTTGTCCATCGCAATCCCTTGCTTTTCCTGTCAGATTTATAACCACAGTCACAGCCTTGTGACTCAAAACTACGACGTGGTATAAAAAAGTTTCCAAGGGTTAGGGTTAGCTGATGCTTTGTCTTGTGTTTAAATATATTTGTTTCGGGTCAGGATGAGAACTGCAACAAATGTGGGTTTGTTAATCCGTCGTGGGTGTTAGGTCCATTGGTGTGGCTATTTTGGTTTGTTTTCATTTGTTCTTTTCCTTTTCCTCTTTCCGCCCCTCAGTGGCAATGGATCGTACACTCGACCATCATTTTGACCCCTAGAGAGACAACCTTGACTGGCAGGAGAACCACAGAGGCAGCACAAGATAAAAAGATAAAAGCATTTCCTGGGTGAATAAAAAATGAGTCTCTGTTGCCCTGAGAAGGCTTCGTGTTTTTTATTTGTTTGTTTCTGCAACACTTTGGCTCTTTGATGTTGCTGATGTTGCTTGTGTCTTTGTTTGACATTCTTTTGGTTTCTTGAGTTAAAATAAGTAAGATGCACAACATGGAGTGTAGTCAGGTTGGCTGGGCCTTCTTTTCTTGTAACTTTAAAACACCTCATACACCTTCTTCTTGCACTGTTTCACCACCAGAATACTGAATATCTTGCTTCTGCTTGTCGGTCACTACCTGCGGTTGTGTCAGTTTATAATAAATAACCTGGCACAGGTGGTATTCCAGCCCACCATACCACTGGGCAGTAACATTGGTATTAATTGTCATGGCTTCCCTTAACAACCTTGGTTCTTTCCTGTCCTTTGCCCAAACAGACAGAACAAACAAGTACATCCTCATGCACTGCAGCCTGTCTCACCAACATACCTGCATGGATGGCCAATCACCATCCACAATTCAGCCTCTGCAAGATTTAAATCCTCTCTCTCCCTTCTAGTACCATCTCCTGTTCTTTATCTCACTGAACAACTATACCTTTGCAGTACTTGCACAAGCCTGTAAGTTACAAGTGACTGTATTCCTCGCTTTTCCTAGTACATGCTTTAACTTCTACTCAGTGTGCTAAAATCTCAAAGCTCACTGTGCCCAGCTCAAGCTCCAGGCTATGGTAATATCTCTCCTGGGTTACTGCAACACCTTCCAGTCTGGTCTTCCAGCCTCTGTCATCAAACTTCTTCATCTGGTGCATAATTCAGTTGTGTTCCACCTAGCAGACTGTTTCCATCTGTGTTCCCTTCTCATCTCTCTCCACTTGGCTTCCTGCTTCTATTCTGGCTTCTAACAGTTTGAAATACTTCAGTGTGATGATCTCCTGGATTAACAAAATTTAGGAACTATTGAATATGTATATATTTAAATCTTATATATGGAAATATTTCCCACAGAAAGGAATGCTTTATGCAGTGATTATGACTAAGTAAAATGTGAAAATTTGTACAAATTGTCTTTGTAGACAATGGCAGAAACAAAATCTGAATTACAATTCAGAACCAAAAGAAATTCACATGGGTTTAACAGTCAGGAGTTAAGATGAGGACAATCAGGGCCTAAATTTGTAGGGAACCCATCATAATCTGAAATACGGTAAAGTGATCAGTAATCAGGAAGAAAGCAGCCAAGCTTCCTGATGTAAAGACATGTACAGAACCTATAGGATTATGCAGGCTTAGGAGGTCTGAAGACATCTCCAGCAGTCTGATATAAAGCCAATGTTCATACATCCCATATTAAAAAATGCATTTAAAAATTGTCACAGTCATGCAAAACAGGGCTGAGAAGCAGCAGAATAACAAAAGTGTGACAACCATGAGATTCTATTGATGTAATCACAGTCAAATGCTCCTGGCTTTAATCATCACCTTACAGATTTGGCATTGTAGGCAGCACATATTTATGAATGGTATAAATTTAAGTGTTTAAGGTTCACCTTACAAATTCTTTCAGATTATCTAAATCCCCTGTGATTCAACGGGTAAACATAATGTGGTAAAAAAAAAAAAAAAGATTATACAAGCTGCTGAAAATACCTCCAGCAGTCAGGTTATGTTGCGGTTGCTGTGATTCACTGTCGTATGCAGTACCTCAAAGCACCAGAGGAGGTCCTTGCAGGAGCAACCCGGGGCATCCCAGCACATCTGTTGGAAATCTTTCAATTATTTAATCTGGTAATCCAGGGGTTAAACGAGAGTCCAACAGCAGATCAGCTGTAGTTGCTATAATGGTGCTTGCCTGCTTCAGTTCTTCTGCCTAAATCTCACTGTCCTTCCCTGCTCCTGGTGCCTGGGTGTTCTAGTGTTTGTATTCCACATATTCAGGTGTTGTCCATGCCCTTGTTCCAACACACTCCAATCTTTGTGAGTCCCCTGCACTGTTCTGACACAACTCACCTTTGCACTTGAAAATAAATTCTGCCCTTGAATCCTTCCACATTCCATGCGTCTGAGTGTTCATGGTTATCAAGAGTGAAAGAATCCTGGAATCTCAGTCACTATGGGTACCAGACCTTGTGAATGTAGTGGAAGTGGACTACAATCAATGATTGGTTTGCAGTGGACCCTAAGACTCATCCACTGGTTAACTGGGACACATCCTGCTGGGCCTCTCTATAGCATTTCAAGAGAAGGAGAGCACAAAACCTCAGCCCAATGCTAAGGAGGATCTTTCCTCTAAGAAGCCCAAAGTGCAAATGCAAGTTTTTCTGAATGAAAAGAGACTACTCCCCTAGCACAGTGGATACTCTCTTGAGGACAACAAATGCCTTTTCCTGCACAGGCTATGTGGTTCTTATGGAGCTGATAAGCACAACCACATCCACATCAGCTATTCTGTCTGTTATCCTTGTATCCCTCCAGTGGAATGGTGTAGCGGTGAGTTGCTATTCTCACAACCTCTACCAGTTGTTATTACTTGTAAATATTTTGTGGGGCTCTGAGGCAGAAAGCTAAGGTGTTTGTTGACAGAGAATTTTTAAAATACATCTACTACATTGGAAGCTTATGAGTAACTGTGTGTTCTTTGTATAAAATGTCTACGTGTTAGTTCCCTAGATGGGGAAGCTTTCAGCTCAGGGGTTGTGGATATTTGGAAAGAGGAAGTTACCTTACATGTTGGGTTATTTCACTCTGAAACAATTTAGTTTTACTTGATTAAGTCACCCTGTAACTCACTCATTTTAGGATATTGCAGGTTAGTCACCCTTGACCCTGTCTTTTCATGGAGTTTTGGGAAACTATTGTTCAGGGGTAAACAGTACACAGGGTTTTACCTCACTGCTTTGCTAAGCAACATTGATTCTGAGACTGAATGCTGATTAACCTCTGCAGATTTCTTTCTGAGTACAACAACTTGCCTGTTATATTCAGTGAGGTCTGGGTTTCAGCACTTCCACCTCATAGACCATGGAATTGCACAATTGACCATCCTAGGGACATGTATCCACTCTCCCTGCCAGAGCAAGAAATCACAGAGAAATACATAAATGAAGTGTCAGATTTGGGAATCTCACGGCCATCCATGTCCCCAGTGTCACCTGAGGGTTTTTTTTTTTTTAAATAAAAAAGCATGGGGGTTTGCATGCATTGACTATAGGGGGTTGAACACTATTACGGTCAAATACCCTCGCCCTTTACCCCTGATTCCTTCAGCTCTGGAACAGGTTAGTAGTGCCAAGATATTTACAAAGCTGCTGCTGGAGTCCTTACAATCTAATAAGGATTAGGAAGATGGATAAGAGCCAGGACATTACAAATATGTGGTCATGCAATTTGGTTTCACAAATGCACCCTCATTCTTTCAGGCCTTTGTCAACAAGGCACTCAAAGATATGATTAATCAATTGTACTGGTGTGTTCAGATGACATTCTAGTGTTTTCCACTCTTGTGAGGAACATGTCTATCATTTCAAACTTTTTGTTTGAAACTGGCTTTTGTTTTCCTTTGACTTTAGCTTCTCTACATATCTGGAAAGTTTGATCATCAGTTTTGAGCAACTCTTTTCAAGGACATTTCTCTTTCTTGAAGTACAATTTTCTTGATGCTAGCTTTAAATCTTAATGCAGCTTTAAATTCTCGTACATTTTTGCAACTTTTTTCTGTGGGCCTGACTGACTTGTGATGTTGCAGCTTCAGCCTAGATTTACATTGCAGTAGCTGAAGATAGGTACCACAGCTGGCTCCATGTTTTACCTTCATTAATATTTCTGTACAAACCATTGGTAAGCTTCATGTGTACAGTGCTTGTGTTGCCCAAATAAGGTGTTTTAAATAAATTTTTGTCTAAATTTTGCCTGGCAAAATTCAATCAAATGATCTTTCTCTTCATTTCTTTGACCAACTCAATATTTTCTCATCTTTTCAACCTTTTTCTTTGTTCTTACAGTATATCTTGTCATTATCATCATCATTATGAGTGATATGTATGTTAATGGCAGTTTCTCAAAAAATAAAATATATAAAAAAAAACTTGTCATTACAAGTGGAGGTGTTGAATGGAAAAATACTACACTTGTGTCTTTGTATGTCTTTTCTGATGTATATAGGAGACAGCTATTTGACTGTTGTGGGGAGTTGCAGGAGAGATTTTGGCTATGGTGGTGTTCATGGTCTTTGAAAGCTTCGGGTAAAGATTGTGGTGGTGTCCAGTGAGTGTTGCTGTGTAAGATGGTTGTGCACAAGTAAATTTTTGGTTCCTATGGTCTCATTTCCTGGACAATGGAAACCCTTAAACATAACTAGCATTGAATATAATGGGCTTTAGTTTTCTGATTTATAGATTTTTTTTTGGGGAACACATTATGTTTGTACATTGAGGGATTGCTATAGATTGGAGGACACACAACATTTGGGGGAAGAAATTCAAATGAGGACTCAGCTGTCCTGGACTGTGCACTGAAAGTGCTTGAAAAAAGATCAGAATTAGAAGTAAACTGAAACATTTTTCGAAAATAAATGAGACAGCCCGCACCAACTTTGGTATTATTCACAAGTTTCAGTCCTAAGCAGCTGAACACACACACACACACACACACACACACACACACACACATAAACACACACACAGAGAGAGGGTTCCACCTATTATTTACTTTTGGTCTGGAAAATGACTGTAGCAGATGCCCCAAGGTATTGTTCAGTCACGGCCTGTTTCTATATATACATTTTATGTGAAAGTTGCAAACAGATATTCATTGTGGCATTTTACTGAGTATTCGTATGTTTATCTATTTATCACTGATTTCTGAAAAGATGTCAAAATGGCAAGTAAATTGTATGAGTCATTTAAAAAATTGAGGCTCAGCTGACTCGCTGATACTTCGTGATGCACTTCAGAGTGTCATTAGTACTGAAGAGTAGACCTTCAGTTTATTTTATTTTCTCACAAACATTTTTCCAGTCCTGTTTTCACCGTCAAAATGACCTACATTCCATGTGAGTTGTGTTCTATACAGACCTTGTGGTACTGCAGCAGTACCGTTGCCATAGCAATACATTTTTTGTCTCAGTACATTACAATGTATTGTATGATAGGAGTGTCCAATTAATAACACTATTACATTATAAAATAATTCCAAAATGTATTTATAATTATAAAACTGTTTTTTTATATGTCTCATGATTTAAATGACAGTGGCCTGAATATCAAATGAATATTTTCTTTTTATATGCTTATTTTTTCAGTATGTATGGGGTGTTTACTCATGCCAGAGTTTGTAGTATTTTAATTAAATATTATGCATATTAAACAGAATGCTTCAACACCCTTTATCTGTGAGCCAAAAATGATGACAATGGGACCCAAAAGAGACATAAGCGGTGAACACACAGATTGCTCACTCGCAAGTGCTGGAATTTACCTCTTTTAGTCCCAGACAGGCACCTGGCTATGCTGCACCCGGTAACATTGGTGGTTCACAGCTCCTGAGATTTGGGTTCAAATCTGTGTTCATGTGGGTTTCCACTAGCTGTGCCAATCACCTCAGTCCATTCGAAAACACTGGTTTCCAATAAAGTGATACCTCTGAATTGCCCTGTGTGTGTGTGTGTGTGTGTGTGTGTGTGTGTGTGTGTGTGTGTGTCATGAGAAAATCTGCCTGCATTAATATATACTCCGCTTGTGATGTTACTACTCCCACCATCCTGACCCTTGTCAGAGCAAAATTAGCAAAATGCCAAGTAACCTTTTTGTAGTTTAGTTTAATGAACTTTAGTGCAAAAATTCTAACTTATGGTGAGAAGTACTTGTGCGCCAAATTTCAAGTCTGGCTAGAAAAATAAAGCTGCGAATAACAACAAACAAGCAAAGAGAAGTTTGGCTTCATAGCTATGGGGAATCATTCATGTGCATCAGTCAGCATTCAGCTGAGCGCTGGAATGGATAAAAACTGCTGTCATGCTGACCTTCACGCATGCAACCATTTCATGAGTTTACTGAGAATGGAGCAAAAAGTAGTAGTGACTGGAGATCAAGTGGATCCTGGTCATTAGCTGCCCACTGTGTTACAGACCTTAAATATTGTTTTGCTGTCATTTTCCTTGATATATGATGATCACAATTATTTATAGGGGAAGTGAGGAACTTTTTTTTTTTTTTATAGACATCTGAAGAGAGATTAGAACAAACCAACAGGAAAAAGTCTGCTGGGCTATAGAAGTGTATGCACATGAAGAAGCAGTCTCATACCGATAACGTAGTCAATTCCATACTCATGTTGCTGCCTCAGTTGTGAATTTGTCATATGATTTCTATTCATCCATTCATTTTGGTTAACTGTTGAATCCTGATGAGGGTCACAATAGTCTGGCATTATAGGGCGCCAAGCTACAAAACAACCCCCAGATAGGAAGCACACATTTCACAGGGTGACCACACGCAGACACACAATAGGCAATTTATAGTGACCGATTAATCTAAAACATGTGCGTTTGAACTGTAGGTGGAAACCCGAGTACCCAGAGGAAAGCCACACAGAGACTGGGAGAGCATGCAAACTTCACAGACTAAGCTGAATTCAAACTCAGACACACTGCTTTCTCAGTTGCTCAAACACCTGAGTGGAATATCTATTGGGCAGAACTTTGGAGAGCAGTGCCTTACCAATTTGTCTTCA
This sequence comes from Heterotis niloticus, assembly GCA_018136845.1. Taxonomy (NCBI): domain Eukaryota; kingdom Metazoa; phylum Chordata; class Actinopteri; order Osteoglossiformes; family Osteoglossidae; genus Heterotis; species Heterotis niloticus. The sequence goes on from CM030891.1 coordinate 34,276,046, forward strand.
TTAAGTTCGGGATCCAGGCAGTTACCAACGTGTAGCCTGGTTTGTCCAAACTGCATAACTTCTGAAAAGTTGATTCTCCATCATCTCTTTTATTATGCGTTACTGATGCTCATCCTCAGCAGGTGCCCCCAACAGTGCCAAGTGCTCAAGGCAGGGGCAGAACCCAGTAGCACAGAGACAGAGTACTGTATGACCTGCTGATTGGTTAAGCAGATTGTAGCATAATTTTTGCTGATGGTTGACTTAGTTGAGCACCAGAAAGGCAGCCACTATCACAAAGCCATCTATTAGGCCATACGTCTAAGCAAGTCATCTTGTTGGAACTTCCAGTGCCTTGGGAAAAACGGATGGATGAAGAAAGATGCCACGGTATTAGGAATAGGTGGAACAGTACCACTCAAATGGGCTGGAGGGGAAATGTGTACCGCCTGAAGCACACCAGTGCACAGGCTTTGCCGGAAAGTCTGTGGTATCTCTGGCAGTCAGAGGAGGGAAGGCTGTGCAGAGGGCATCTAGATGGCTTTGTGTCAGGACAGGTGAGCCACAGGTTCAACGTGCCACTACCTGGGCACTGGCTAAGGCTTCATCAACCCAGATCAGGTTCTTCTGTGAGGCTGTGTCATGCTGAAAGACCTGAAACGCCTCATGACCCCAGTGTATATCACCGATAATGTAGAAGCATGTGATAGAAATGAAATTTGCTTGAGTTGGAATTTCCTTCTTTTATGTACCGAGCCTGTGCATTTCATATAAGGTTTTCCTTTACTTTTTCAACTTTAAGCACTTTTTTCACAACTTCTTTTCTCTAAGGCTCCTTATTAATATTGATGATGAAATGTTGTGATTTTCTGAGAGATGTTTGCCCGCAGCCACAAAGCCTTGATAACTGGGAAGACCTGCCTTTTGGGGATTCTGTCCACCTTGCATGATGGCCGGAGTCATTGAGGGCCACATTTTGAATTTAAATGTCTGTTTCCTATGACAGCCGACAGCTTGTAACACACCATATAAAGTACAGCTTACATTTGTCTGGAACTTGGAATTTTTGTAAAAAAATCCTTTGTTATTTACTGTGTATCCGTATGCAGCTGGCCTGAAAGAGCTTCTCTAGGAGAAGGAAAGCGCTGAAAGGCAATGCAGATAGACAGCACAGGACTCTAAACATAGTCTTGGCTGTCACGCACAATGACTCCATACACCATCTTGGATAAATGGAGGAGCACCTTCAACAATACACCAGTTGTGTTGTTCCCTGGAGTGGTAGCTGAGGTGATGTCAACGGCCATTCGGCTCAGACTTTGATTGGGCCCACACCAGACTGATGATAGATATCGCCTTGGTCCCCTTATTGTCAGCCATTAAAAAATTGTATGGGTTGTCTCTGGATGTCCACCACTGTGTGAAAACTGGATTCTTTGCAAGGCTTGTGAACTATCTGATTAAGGACACTTACATTCCATCTGGGGGGCTGTACCATGGACCTGGATTGTTGGCCTGGGCAGTGGTGATGTCAGTAGAAACACCTTGTGATGTGGCTCCTAGACTAGCACCAGAGCATCTGCATTTTCATGCCTACTCATCATGGGAGAAGGAGGAGAGAGGAGGAGGTATGCACAGATGTCTCCATGGAGTTCCCTTTTTAACCCTTCCTCATGCAGTAGAGGAAAGCAAGAGACAATAACCCTGATCATTCATCCTGTGCGCTCAACCCTCATGCCTGTACTCCTACCCCTCACAAAGACATTGTTGCACAACTGCAACTAAAACACCCACTTTGGACCCACAGTTCCTGGCATCGGGCCCTCATCTTGTCTATCGGTGTGTTTGTGTGCTACAGTGATGCCAAAACCCAGGATTGCCATCATGGATGAGGAGCAGCTGGAACATCTCCCACACTGGAGGCAAAGCTACTGTCAGGAGTCAGCAGGTGCACTGGTGACTGCCTAGGAGGCCAAATGCAGAACAACTGTGGAAGCTGAGGCCACTACAATGGTACGATCACAGCATCCTGGTTTGAAACATGTTGGATTTTGCAGTTTGAGACTGATGTGTGGCTATATCTTATCACTGGCTTCTGTGTTGCAGCAAAGCATAATTGAGATGTATTTTGTAGGCATTTTCATTCCCTTTGTTTTATTTGTTGTTGTCTGGTAGCCTTCAAAAAATCAACCTGGTTTTGTTGAGACTGTAGAGGTCACGAACATCACACTACTACATCAGTTCTGTTATTTGTTGTTGTCCACTATTTGTTGTTACTGGATCGGTTCCTGCAACCTGGCATTTTAAACAAAGATGTGCAGCACTGGTGTAGTCTGGCCTTGTGGATCCTGTGTCCATGTTGTCATGCAGGAGACATTGCCCCATTGCTTCAGAACTGTTTTCTGTAGAGACTGGTTGACTGCAATGGGTTCTTAAAAAAACAAACATGAAGCCCCACGACAGTAGGTGTTAATACTTTTCATCAGGTGCGCTCAGTTTGTTTCCCTGATACTGCATGCCCTTCACCATGACCTCTAGAAGAATAATGTAATTGTTTTTAAACAATTTTTGTTTGGGTTTTATTCATCTGTTTCAAACGTTCTGATTCACATTCTATGGGGAGATCTCACCTTTTCTTTCTCATTTCTAGTCAAATTTTTCTTCTACTCAGTGTCATAAATACTTCAAATTCTGTGACTGTGGTCAGGTTACCTCTTTGTCTCAGATTCCTGACAGGAAGTGTGGTGGGACTTCCTTTTCCTTTCCCTGTTTTGGTTGCTCAATTTAAAGGACAGTTATTGCTCATTGGTCAGCTCCATTTTTTCTTAGCAGATAAATTTCCTCTACTAGATGTGCTCAGGTGTTGTCATATCCATGCCAGACATTGGATCCATGCAAACATATAGCAAAGAACCTATTGAACTGCAACTTCATAATCATTTTGGCTCAAATTTCACCCCTTGTACTTTCGGGATTGTGTTTGTGTACTGAAAACTGAATATTAACTTTAATTGAGACACCTGAAGACAAGAATGAATCCCTTGTGGTTGCATAAGTGAGCCTCATCTTCCCCAATGTTCCTTTGACTGCTTGACCCAAAACATTTCTCAAGTGCTGTTCAATCCACCAGTGTTGTTACTGAGGTTCAAACAACGCAATGGCAAAGCAGTTTTGTCCCAAACTCTTACATTTTCTTAAACATTTAATTACTTATCAAAGACATTAATTACATTATCTCGATATTATCATGAAAAATATCTTTCCGCATGCATATAGAATTTTGAATTTGAATAGAGAATGCGACTCGATGTCCCATTCGAATGTTGAATAACAAATAGTGGTCTAAACTAATGTATAAATATAAATTGCAAAGTCAAATATAGAGAAATGCAAGACATTATTTTCACTTTCTCTTTAGTGCAGTCATGCATTGTTCACAGTCTGTTGTCTGAAGCTGATTAAAAGATTGTGTAAGAAGTTTGAAGTATCTGCAAAATAGTACAAAGATTTTAAGATGAAAATAAAAGATTCCTCAATTGGAAAGTCAGTGAAATTGAACACGCATCCCAGTATTTCTCAAATGTCTTTAGAATTTAGAATTAATAACTGATTTGCTTGCACTAACAAATAGCCTCTTATGAACATTAATTTGGAAAATACAACTTATGAACCAAACTGTTGCTACTCCTGTATGAAACAACCTTGGGCAATTTTTAACAGCACCAAATGCTGTGCAGCCCTCACCCCTCCACTGTTAATGTAAAAAAAAAAATTTGTTGAATGATGCATAAATCTTTTTCACTGACAATTTATTTATTTATTTATTTATTTTTTTTTGCATAAAAGCCTGTTCCACCCCTCACCTTCCGCTGTCCAAAGTGGGAGAAGATTACCTATAACCTCATCCACATCATTTTGGGAGGAAGCTGAGAAGTCCTAGATGAATCTTGCTGAAGGTCACACAGAGTACCCTGTTGCTACCTTAGTAACAACAGAAGCTTTCGCTCTGGTTCAGAATTTGACTGCTACGCAAACATCCACAACAGTAGTTTGAACTGCAGATTTCTTTTGTAGTCCACTAGTAGAACCATTCGAGCTTTTGTAGCTGCTGTTGCTCTGGTGTTCTGGAGAGTTGCAGCATCTGTTCTGCGTGAACAGCACATTAGCCGTCACAATGCTTCACACTGTTTAATGATCCTTTCTTCTTATTCACTAATGATCACTCCTTTTGTTTGACACAACATTTAAGGCTTTTCATTACTAAATGCATATTCGATCTGAGCATTTGGCCCACGCTAATTTCACAGCTGCAAAGGACCGTGTTTATGTGCGGTGAGAGATTTGAATGTTACTTCGTGATAGACTATGAAAACTGAATTTATTTCTATGTATGTTTTTAGTGAGCCCAGGCTACGCTGCCATTTCGAGTATCCCAGTGCAGTTTGCACTCAAGATCACCCACTGCTGTAATCACATATTTTAGAGATGGGTTTAGAGGGGAATCTTCTCCCTTTGAAGCCAACGGAAGAATAATGCTAAACAGCTACAAATGGTGTAAGCCTGTGTGTCCAATCAGTTTTCTCCTTCCTTCTGGCACCACTCTTTGCTTAGGGCATGTTGATCCCATTTCAAGTCTTCCTCTCTCCCCCACGATCCTTTCCCAATCGGGCCTCTAATACATGCACTATCAGAGCCAGGGACCCGAGCACCGCAGTCATGCATAAGCATCCCCTGCAACGGGGGGAAAAAAGCTCCCTTCTGCTCCTGAAACAAAGCTTTTTACTGCCATCCAGTGGAATATGATGGAGGAGGAATCTCAGCTTAATCCCATTAAGGCCGCACGCAAACCACCTGGCTGTGGCTTGAAATCTCCTTTTTTCAGACTGAACTTAAATCTTATTTAATAAAATTAATAAACTGCTGTATTGCTAGACTGGGTGACTGCAACATCCATAAAGCTTGCTGTGACTAAATGGAAATTTTAATACCACATTTTACAATTTGATTTATTTGATCCTTTATTTTAAGGGTAGCCCAGTGTATTCCAGTTCTGGTTTTTCATTAATTGCCACTAAATGATGTATGAATTGAGTTACCCAGCACTGCCGAAGGAAAAAAGGTGTAGCGGTGGAAAAGTAAAAAGTAATAACGCATCTAAATGCCACACAGTTTTGCCATTAAACTGTTTGCATTTAGTAGAAGTGGAAAGGGGAAAAAAGTAAGAACAAAATGTATGCCATATAACTTTATTGCCCTTATATATCTACTATGTAAAGGAGAAATCTGAGTCACGTACGATACCGCGTGTGTATCAAGAAAATCCGTCAACATCACGTGCTTATGATACGATGCTATGCGCTGCGTGTGATTTCACTACTGCTTCAAGCCTTGTCAGAAACTGAACTTTACCTCATCAACAGAGAGCAGCCTTTTTGGAGTTTAATGAACTTGACCATGAAAAACCTCACTTAGACTAAGAAGTAACCCTGTTCCAAATTTTAAGTGTGTGGCTTGAAAAGCAAAGCTGTGTACATAGGACAAACAGACAGATAAACAGAGATTTAGTTTTGTAGAGGAAGAGATGACGCTATGGTGTCCCCCATAATGGACAACAGTACCTTCAACCCTTAACATGAAATAACTACGGTTGAGTCACTGGTGTTTTAGTGTAAAGTTACATATTGTTTCATGTAGACTCTGTACACTATTTTGCATCAGACTACTTTTGTTTGTGTACAGCATCTCCACAGCTATCTATAGTAACCCAGTTATAACTAATAAATGTGCAGTATTCTATTTATGTACATTCAAGTCTTTATTATTTGTTTGGCAGTACAACACTCTTTGTTGCATAGTCACCATGCTCAGCACCCCAGTTTGTGTGTGTGTGTGTTTGAACCAAGAAGCATAATTCCCACAGTCATAGTCTTGGCAGTAAACACAAAATCCAAAGGTGGGCTATTTTAAGGAAAAGGTGTTCTCAGCCCTGGGAGTAAAACCCACATGGATTGACAGAAATAGGACGTGAAGTCTTCTGCAGGTCTCCGGCAGCCTCGTGTTTTTTCCTCCAGCTTAACACACACTGTGCCCTTCTAATGTGCGATCACTAGCTCAGTAGACCCTGGCACACCTGATGAAGAGCAGTACGACACCAGGGCGGGTGCCATAACGCTGCATTTATTAGAATCCAAGGCAGCCAGGGATTCCATCAGGAAGGATAAATGAAAATATTGCTGTTTCAGCGTGAAGAACCAGGTTCCTCCAAAATAGCCAACATGCCCAAGGCAGCCTTGGGACACACATTAGGGGTTGCCACAGCAGATCAATTGTTTCCATTTCTTCTTTCCTGTCCTCTGCATCTTTATATATATATATACACACACACACACACACACAGTATATATGGAGAAAGTCCACCCCCCCCCCCCCACTTTAGGAGAACTATACTAAATACAACCACTTTAATGATAAAACAGTTTTGGTGATTATATACTGTGTTAATACACTTTTTGAGCTGGGTGGCACCTGGTAATACAGCTGGTATTAAACTACTAAGCAATGGAGTTTGGATGGTGACAGAAATAAAGAAAAAAACCCAAAGGATGTGGTGCAAAGGTGGTTTGCAGTGCACAAGCACAGGTGTGAAAAGTGATGCTGTGCACAGGTTTTCTTACAGTGACACACGGGGAAAAAATGTAAACTGCGGAAAGGAAAGAACCAATCAGAACCCAACCAATGTAGTGTAAGATATGGTATCCAATTTAAATAACCAATTTAAATAACAATAAGCTGAAAAGATCATGTTCTGCGATGCTGTAACTAACCCACGCAAACCCCAATTCTGCTCAACACAGTTGGCTGATCGGTCACACATTCTGTTGTGAAAATTACAGTAATTTACAGTTTAATTCCTGCTCCCACTCCCAGGGGATCCCTAAAGCAGGGAAGGGAAGTATTTTTAAATAGCAGTCATACACTTGCTGCTGTCTTTGCAAACACAAGAGGAGCCAGAGAAGTGCGTTTGTAACTCAGTTTCTAAACCAAAAGTCGCTATTAGCAATAAATTACCAACAATAAAATGATAACAAAGATGTTAAGTTGTTATTTAAACCCTGGGCTATTATAAATAAAAAGTCTTAAGGACTTTCATGCCACTCATCCATCTATCCATCCATCTAATGCAGGGTCCTAACCCTTTCCTGGAAGAATTGGACATGGACAGGGTACACCCTGGGTGGCCCATCAGTTAATCATAGGGCAAACACACACACACAAACAACAATTTAAAGTCACCATTTCATCTGGAAAGCCTGTTTTTGGACTGTGGGGAAAACCTGCAGCTCCATTAGAAAACCAAACTGAATCCCATTGTCCTGTGTATTCTGTTTATGAAGTTACCATGGGAGCTCTCTAACATGCTTCTCACAAAGTAAAAGCTTTCCCATCATAAAACAGTCAGCTTGAGATTAGAATCATGTAGCTTTCTGGGCCTGGAAGTTAGAGGACAGCTGAATGTTATCATCCCGAATGGCTTCTGCTGACTGGATAACTCGTGCCTACCAGTGGCCAAGGGCTAAAATCCTCACGTCACCCTGATGCACATTTTAATCACCAGCCAGTATATATGTGCAAGTGACAGCAAGAAATATGAAGACTGAAGGTAAGAATGAAAGTAAGGAACTTCGGGGAGAAACCATAATTTTTACAAACAACTGGCAGCATTTAAGCAGGGGCTTGTCCAACCTTCAGAAGTAGATTCACCTGTGAAACTCATGAATGTAAAAAACCAGTTGTGATCAACTGGTCAGATGGCATGGCTGGATGCATCTCTGCCTTCGAAACAACAGCTAAACTGAAATGCAGACTTAAATCATGTTTCTTGGTTTGGCAGAAACTCTGAAAAGTGATGTACAGCTCCATAAACAGAAATAGCTTTGAAAACAAAGACCTTTAGAAATGGGAATGATTCCTAGTTTGTTGTTGGTCTATAGAATTCAGTCAGATAGGAAACACAGATAGGAGACTTCAGTTACTAAATTATTCAGCTGATTTAATAAACTCTGATAAGTGGTGGTACTTTTTACATTTTGATTAAATCCAAATATTGCAGAATAACTTATTTTGCTCTGTGTATATCTACCATGCATGGTTGTGTTAAGTTTCCTGTGCAATGAAATGTCTTTCGCTGTGAAAAATTATTGCAGGCACAGTCGAAACCTCCTGTAGACGCTGTGCAGGCTAACAACTAGAAGAAGTGCGAAAGACAGGCGGACAGCGTAAGGGTTCTATTCTCACATTTTCAGCATATAAAATATGACACTTTTCTCAGCAACATAAAATGAAAGAGAGGCAAGGGATCCCTCCTGCCCTCGAGGGCCTTCAGACATCTGAGCCGGTCTTGACTGAGAGAAGAAACGTGACGCTTAACAGCACAGCAGAGGGTAAAGAGAATTACTGAGGAGGTTGTTGAGATGCAGGGCACAGACACTGTGCTTATTACTGGTATCTTTGTTCTGATTTTCTATGTCGCTTGTTCCCTCTGTGCTGGGATCATAAATATTCACCGTGTCCTGCGTGCCTGCCTGACTGCTTGCATGAGAAGGGATTCCTGTCTTCTGGTGCATCTTCACCATTTTGTCCACTTCCCTTTTTCCCAGCTTCTGCCCCTTCTCCTGATTTTCCTCGAGTTTGATCTAAAATGAGCTCTCTGCTCTGCTTTCTCACCCCAGTAATTGTCTTCACCTGCTGCATCCCTGTGGCTCTCCTTCCATCCCTGCAAACTTCCACCCAAATTTAAATTGTCCAAGACACCGCTTGCTCATACACCAGAATGATGCATATGTATGTGTGTAAGAATAATGCAGAACTGCTCAGATTGCAATCTTCAAGCCTGCCTCCATCCCAGATGACTTTTGCACATTGTTTTTTTAGATAATGGTTTTCTTCAGCAGAACTGAGGCAAAACTGGATCAACTGAGCTGCCTCAGTCTGAGGATTTGGTCTCATACTTGCAGCCATGTTTGATTTATCTTTAGCAGCCTGCAAGCAGTGGGTATTTAGAGCCATCAACATGCAGTCAGAAGATTCAGGTTCAAATCCCATCTCCGGCTGTTGTGAGCTTGAACAAAGTACCTTGGTCTGCTCCAGTAGTAACCACAATGACCCAGTGTATTGCCCCCCAGTGTCCATCCAGAGGGAAATGATACTGCATCTAAAGTCGTTCTCTCATTTCCTGCAACCGCTCTGTAACATAGTAAACCATAGTACCATAGCAGCAACATACCAAGAAGCTACAATCCCTGACTCTGTTGTATTAATTTGCTGTACAAAATTGTCTTTACATCCACGGGCTGGACTTCCTGGGTCTTGCAGTATCCACTCATTTACATTTATTTGCTAAGCAGATTAAGATGCCGATTGCTAGTTGCTCAAATATTAATTCAACCACACCCTGCCGTAGAAAGTGGAGCTGCACCATGTAAAGTTGTGCAAAATAAAATAAATACCACCGTAATTGTTAAAATTGTGCGCCTGCTCTAGAACACGGAAGGTTTTTGGAAAAGACTTTTGCCGATGTTTACGGTCCATGGTCAGTCAGCGGATTTCTGTAGCACCGAAACGGCCTAGAAATTAAGGGAAATCAGGATTATTCAGCATTTACTGAATGTGTACAGTCTGATCAGTCAGCAACTGGGAATGGATAGTGGGGTTGTGACAAATTATATGGTTTTATTTTTAGAAATTTTAAATTTAATGCAATTTCAAGTTAACAAAATTACTGTTATGCTGAAACAGACTGTAACCTTTTCAGGACAAGCCCAGCCTCATACCCTGTACTTACAAAATAAGCTTCAAACCACCCTGACGTCATGCTGGTCAAATGATTTCCAATGGAAAGAAGGAAAGAAAGAAAACCTGCAAGGGAAAAGAGAAAAAGACTTTGCAGGTTAAAGCCCAATTATAGCTACATGTGTTCAAGCCCAGTGACCAAATACACATAAAGAGAAATTAAAAGAAACCCTCGACCAAAGAGCAGAATAGAAAGAAATACGGTCTGACGTCATTTTAATTTTCCAAACATGCAGATGGGTCTACATTTGAATATTTGTAATTTGTGCTTTCAAGCAGCATTACTGGTAGTTGATGACAGGCGCCATGGCATCAGTACACAGGAAAGAGCATTAAGATTACTCTGCTTTCTAGAAACATCTGACCATGGAAGCAGCATCTGCTCGGGTTTCCCTTGCTGAAAGATAAAAACTTCTCCAACACAAACTTCTCCCAGCTCGAGTGATCTCATTCACAGCAGGAGGAAGTCAGACGGTTTGTCACTCGCAATTCAAATGCAGGGTCACAGCAGGCCAGACACTCGACAAAACGGAGTTGTGTCACACATAGAGGCACTGGTCCATTGCAGGCCAGCTTTCAGCAGCGGAAAGGTGCCAAGGTGCCCCAGATCATCAGAAATCATCATTTTTACAGCTGTATGGAATCATCTACAGGGCACGGAACGGTGGGTTTCCTCTTCCTCAGGATAACAGTGGCTTTATTTTTGAAGACTGACCCAATACCCAACTACACCATAGTAGATGAATGAGAGCAATCCAATATTAATTTAAGATGTTTGTAGCAAAAAAAACAAAGCCTACTTTATTAGCGGGTGCTTGATATTCATATAATGAGTTAAACATACACATTAACTGTGTTTACACTATGAGCTGAGATGCACTGTTAAATGGTGTGGCTGCTGACTGCTTCAAAATTTGAAATGGTATTAAAACAAATTCAAGACAACCAAGAAAACACAAACTGTCCCAAAAAGAGCTGCTGTAAATTTTAAATGTGGCTGGCAATTAAAGCCGCTCAGGCACAAAGTTGCACAATTTATATTTAATTTAACATTTTCTTTAGCAATTCAATACAAAAAAAAAAAAAAAATCAATGAAAGGAAGGCCTGACAAAGAATTTTTTAAAGACAAAATTAAAATAAAAAAAAAAGTTTAAATTGTTCCTTAGAAGTTGTTACATATACTGCATAAATATTTTACACTTCCTGAATAGAAAATTACATTTTTCCACTGTAACTGTGCTAAAACTCAGAAACATGATTATTAACCCCCACATCCACTTCTGAGGTAAACTTGCATGTGATTCCTTGTGTTTTTTTTTTTGATGAATATTCCAAGTTAAAAATCTTAAAATCTCCAACTTATGGTCACGTATTTAAAAAGAAAAAAAAAAAGAAAAGCAGTATGATGCTGTCAAGCAAAGTTAAGAATTCTGCTAATGATCACACATTTTAGTTTGCCAAATTAAACTGCTGCTGCAGCAGCAACAACATGGTTCAGAGCTGCAATATAAAAATAATAAACAAAGGGGAGACTCGGAGCAAAATAAAGTGACAGGAAAGCAGCGAGCAATGTTACTCCCACCAAGCATCGAGCCTCCGGACGCGCACCTTCTGCTTATAATGATACTCCTTGAGGTGTTCCTTAAGGGCACTGGGGATTGGCAGCATGTCAATTCCATCATAAGTGGTGCAGCTGCTAATGACAGCGCGGCAGATGTGCTGCAGGCTGAATGGCTGGTTGCGGTAGATGGGGTTGGAGAGCAAAGGCTCAAAAAACATGCAAGAGTTGGGGTCCTTGTAATGCTCCAGCAGTCCCGTGACAGTGGAGGCATGAAAGACACTGGGGTCGTGAACATCAAAGCTAAAATTGTGGTTCCACTGCTCAATGCGGGCGTGCAGTGAGCGGCCGTAGCGGCGAAAGCTGACTGAGAAGAGGTAGTCCTCTTGAGCAGAGTCACGGAGGAGGAAGGTCCCCTCAGGCTTGCCCTCCAGAAGAGTTTCTGCCTCGTAGCGATCCATGACACCCCAGTAGCAGGGCAGATTGGTGATCTGAAGGAGATCTGGCACAAGGCAGTGGATGTAATCAATCTGCGTGTGGACCCGATAGCAATCCTTGGATTTTGGCTGCTCCATTTCCGGGACAAAGGTTTCAGACAAGGTGCAGCCAGCTATTGCTCCAGCCTCTGTGTCTGGATCGGCAGCAACGGACGAAGACATCACAGGATTTGCAGAGGACGCCACTACTTCATCCAGCGTGTCCAGGCAGTTCTGCAAAAGAAGCTGATGCTGCTGTTGGTGCTGCAAAAGCAGTCGTTGCTGCTGCTGCTGCTGTTGCTGCTGTTGCTGCTGCTGCTGCTGCTGCTGCTGCTGCTGCTGCAGAGTGGCACGCTCATCTCCCGCAAGCTCATTCATACCATGGGCCAGCTTCGGTCCCAGCTTGTACAGTGGGTTAATCTGCGCAGTCACTTCAAACGTGTGAATTTGGGCATTAGGTGGAGGCTCCACACCTTGTTCGATGCTGATTCGCCGACGTTCACGTAAACGATCATCCTCATCCTCCACCAGGGATCCAAAGGTTGAGCTACATCCAGCAGCTCCGCCCATGCCGTCCAGCAGAGCCGTCTGAGAGATGGGAGCGGTGTGCTGCTTGATCAGGTACCACTTTTGTGCAAGTTCTGAGTCTGCTGGAAAAGGGCAGCTGTCCAGCATGAGTTCACTGAGATGTATCTTGCGGCGAGAGGCAGCACAAGAGGAAGAGGCGGATGTGGAAGGGGATGGGGCCTGCTGTGGGGAGACGGTGTGCGATTTGATAGGAAAACACTGCCCGACTGCATCCTGGATCTTCTGGCGCAAGGAGCGACTCCCCCCAGTTGCCTTACCGCCAGACTCGCCAGCTATTGCCTCCTTCTCTCCAACCCCACCTTCTGACCCTACCAAAAACCTACTAGAGCTCAGATCTGGCCACCTCCTCTGTTCCCTAAGAGGAGAAGAGGATCCTTTGTTTTGAGAGAGGCGGCTACTCAACACCTCTCCATATTCAAAGCCATCGCTAACGGGTCGCGAAAGGTTTTGACTGTTCGAGGTTCTGCCTTTCTTCTTCATTCTAATTCCTTTGTTCCCCCCAGTCATGTCCTTTCTGTCCACAGACCGGCTCTGCCTCACCTTTGGACGAGCACCTTTCTCCCTGTCCTTCCCTCGCTCATCATCTTCTCCTGGTTCAGACATGGCAGCTGGGTACTGTTTTGTGGAGAGAAGCAGGAGGTTTTCAGGGCTAAAATAAGTTCACTTAACAGCAGTGCTGTTTCCAGCGCTGATCAGCAGGAAGGCCCACGCTCAGTGGCTGCCATATTGGTAGGAGAGGGGGACACTGCAAGACACAAATAAAACATTTGTTTTATGTGTTATTGTAAAGTTCCAAAGTGCATAGTAAATATTCTGCATGCATTCCAGTTCAAACAAAGACTGTTTTTCATATGCAAAAAATTTAATTTGCATATACACAGTGTTTAATCGCCAAAATGTTAAACTTTCTTTAAAATGCATGTAACCACTTATAAAGGTGACATGCACTGCCCAGCCAAAAAGTCAGTCACAGACTCTAATATTTGGTTGGACTGCTTTTAGCTTTGATTGCGGCACACATTCGCCATGGCATCATTTCGATAACCTTATGCAATGTCACATTTATTTCCGTCCAGAGTTGCATTCATTTTTCTTGTATTGATCACGGGAGAGTCGGACTGCCGCGTCAAGTCTTCTCCAGCACATCCCAAAGATTCAAAGATTCTCAATGGGATTAAGGTCTGGACTCTGTGGTGGCCAATCCATGGGTGAAAATGATCTCTCTCTCAAGCTCCCTGAAGCGCTTTCACAATTTGAGCCCCATGAATCCTGGCATTGTCATCTTGGAATATGAAGAAAAAAATCCATTGATAGGAAAACCTGGTCATTCAGTATATTCAGGTAGTCAACTCACCTAATTTTTTGGTCACATAACGTTGCTGAACCTAGACCTGACGACTGAAGCAACCCCACATCATAACACTAACATAACATCATAACCAAGTTCAATCCAGAAGGTGACTTTTTTTTGGCCAGGTATTGTATATAAACTTTAACTGTGAACTCCACTATACACAGTAAATGTTCCATAGGAGTAAAGGTGTAACGTCTTTCGTACGGTTGAAAAACATGTTGAAATGATAAGAATATTACGTTACTTTAAGACATCACAACTATTATCGTGGTAACATATTAGACTAACATGAATACGAGATATTTTAATTCGGTTCAATTCAGACACCCCGACAAAAATATGCATTTTTTAAATTTCTTTTTATTTTATAGCGTTCCTGTTACCGCCGGCTGAACCGAACCAAATGACAAGCGGAGCCGCCGGGAGTTAGCGGTTACCAGCGGCACACACCATACCTATTGCTACATGTGTAGAGTTTTTATTTAAGAGAAAAGACAGTAGACAACAGACATTGAAATAAACCTTTTAACGAGTAAAGCGCGCAAGCTGGGCTGTAGCTGCAGTGGAAATGTACCCAGCACTCCCAAGGATGACCGTTCACAGCTCGATAGCTTAGCAGCAGCAAGGAAGCCAACTCCCAACCGCAACACCATTCAAACGACTTTTAGCTCAAGTCGGTCCTTCTAAACACCCACGTACTTTTTTCCACCAATTCTTGTTGCTGATGTCTAATCTCAACAATTAAAATACAGTCTAATTTAAGCAAATCGCCTCAACCGCTCACCTTTTGTTTTGCGCTCAGCAGACAAGCCGTGAAACGCGGTTTACGACCAACGAGCGCTGACGCTAAAAGAGACAGAAGGGCCGCAGCGCTCGGGCTGCTCCAGCGCAAGTAGTTCGCCCCCTGTTGTAGGAAGGACCGAACTGCAGCCCCGTCATCGACCGCTCACTCGGAAACGGGGCTCCTCTGTTAAACCCGTTTTGCGGGGTGACCTCCAAAATAGGCAAACACAGATTTCACGGTGAGAATAAAATTCCCAGACACTGAGCTGTTGCCCCAAACCCTCCCTCATTATGATTTGTAATCCCTCAAATACCCACCCACGTACCTCCCGCTTTCCGAGTTCGTACGTGTTCTCACTTTTATTATTGCTAATATTAGGCACAGAACTATATGGTGTACATTTTAAACTGTTTAAAATTAGTATTTACAATTTCTCTAAGCACATTTATTTTATGTACCGGCATTTGAGTAAAGTTCAGTGTCAGGTCAAGTGTTGCAAGGCAACATTGGTAAATGAAGCTGGTAAAAGTTTTTTTTTTTTTTTTTTGAGAATGGTTTTTGATTTCAGGCTGTATGACAAATAAAGTAGTTATTTCAAATGGTATTATGACTTTCTATAGGCACTGTACATATCCATAATCCTATACAATCTGTTTTGGTTCTGTTTTTATTTATTTGTACATGTGCTATGAGCATCTTATGTGTTCTATTTGGTCAACTGCTGTACAAGAAATTTCCTTGAGTGGATTGAATAAGTTCTATTCTATCCTAATGAAATAATGTAACTTTAGGTATTTACAGAAGTCTGTATTAGGAAAGCCAAAATTATTTCTTGGGTGGCTGAAACTTGCCACTCTTTGATTTGAAACTAAATATATGTAACAACCCAACAGACATCAATTTCCAGATCCCAATTTCACAAATAAATGGGTTGAGAGCAACAGGAGACTATAGTGATGGTTTTATTGGGATACCCAAGTATCTGCTAATGTCTCTCTAAACTAGAAGTTTTGAACATAAAATTCTCAGTTGAGCATGAAACCATATGACATTTCTGAATGAAGGACAAGAGATCTTTATTTGTCTTAGCATGAAGCTGACTCCATGCCAGCCTGACCTAGAACCAATTATTCATTTAACTTGTGGAGCCCAATAATAAAATCTCATATTCTGGACAGAAGCCCCATCCGTCTCTTTCATGTTCAGCAGTCAAATTTAATTTTGGGCCTTATAGTTCCTGATAAAGATCTAAAGATCAAAATGTTTTTTTTTTAATTTCATCAAACAAGTGATGGCATATTTCCGAATATGTATAGCAGGTGAGGGAAAATTAATAAATTCTGACATTAATTCTTTCAAAGAATGAAGTGGGTGCAGTGGTCGACATGGCTGGATCCTCTTGGACCCTTTTATTTAGCAGGGAATAGGTTTCAGCAAGCAATTAAAATCAGGAATTGTGAAAATTTCAAGATAAGTGAAGCCATTGCTTTTTAGTTTAAAGTAGTAAGATTACTCAGAGAGACAATTCAGCTGCACAGCCAAAGATTTAGATTGCTTTGTGCCACGCCACAGTGAGATATAGTACTGTAAGTGCAGAGGTGGTGGTATGGCGGTATGGTGGTGGCTGTGAGAAAAGGTTTACTGTTTGTTGCCATGTCTGTATTCAGCACCAGTTGTTTTCTGACTGTTGTGCTAAGTTAGGATGTACTGTGTTACAGCACAGGAGATCTGAGTGATTTTTGGTCTGAGTCCTGTTCTGTGAGATGCACAATAAAAGAAAGATGTGTGCCTAATTAATCTCCTGCATCCACATCTTTGTGTGATATATGAAGGAAAAGGACCAGTGCTGGCAGAGGACCGAAGGATAAGGTGTACGTGTGGTAGGTGTTTGCTGTTTATACTGTAGCGGTTAACAGTTAGCAGGTTGTTGGGTTGATGCGTAGCTTTCGAACATAGTGTATGTGTAGCAAAGTTGTGGGTGGGTTTCATGGAGTTACAAAGAAGATAACGCATAGCAGAATAGTCAGGTAGCGTGCAAAGTTGTTAGCGTGGGAGTACAGCATGTGTTGTGCAGTTGGGTAGCACAGTGGTACATGCAGTTGTGGTGGGCAGCAGTTCTGGGATGCCAGAGCTGTGGTTGAGCCTTCCATAGGTGTTGTGGGCCTAACTTGACAAAACTCCTGTAAAGGGAGATGTCCACCTGATAACCCCGATGAGATGCTGCACCATCACTTCACTGCACCATGCATGGGGTTGTAGGTGATTAACACTGGATGGTAAGGAGACACAAACTGTTGCATAGTGGCCAGATAGGTTTACCGTGGTATTTACAGGTTAGGATAAGGTAAGACGAGTGCTTAGGATGAAGGTTAGGAAGTGGGATCCCCTTTGAAGCGCTTCTCCTTTTCATTAGCACTTTTGAGTTTGATATGAATCTTGTGAGAACAACTAACACTGTGAGATGCAAGAAGATGGTTGTTGGCTGTGTGTGGGTGGGGCACTGCCATCGTGTTGCAGCACATAGCATCATACAGCATTCACCTTATGCAGTTGTTGCATTACACTGTCACTGTATACAGTTCAGGCACACATGTGCAATGCTTTAATGGTTTTTCATTACATTTTCATAACATCATCTACAGTATAAATTATAAGCACTCATTTGCATAGTGCCATGTTTTTATATGGTCATTGTTATACCATGGTTGTACATATATTGTGTATTATACAAGATTTTCATGTACACATTTTAATTAGCTTTAAGTTGCTCATTTACTTACCACAATTCCTGAAAGTCATTAAAAATTAATTTTTTGACATTTTCAGCAATTTATGTTTAATTTTTCTGGGGATATATAGTCGGGGAGCACTACAAAAGGGTTAGTGGTGGCCTCTGACTTGGGGGGGTGCCTTGCTCCTGTGAGAGTGCTATACCTGCTCCTACTTCTGATGCATCTACCACAACTATAAATAGCAGCAAGGGATCCAAATGTTTAAGGACAGGGGGTGGTAAATGTTTTTTTTCAGTTCTTCAAAAGCCGATAGCCCCAAGGTTACAAGTGAGGCGCTTGGAAACTCCATGTATTAAGCCTGTTAAGTGGGTGACTTAAGTGCTAAAACCTCATGTACAGCATTTATAACAGACAGCAAAATCCAGAAAATGCTGGAACTGCTTAACTGTGGTGGGCTGAGACTATGATACTACCCCTTGGGGCTTCAACAGGAAACCAGAAACTCAATTGTTGGAACTGGTATTTTTGTCCTCTATCATACAGATCATTATTAAGATGCCATCTTAACACAGCTCTGAGATGGCAGCTATGTTCCTCAGAGGATCCAGAGAACACTAGGATGTCATCCAGATAAATCAACACAAACCTATGAATCACATCCAATTACATCATTGACAAAAGTCTGGAGTACAGAGGGAAGATTTGCAACACCAACATTTTTCATTTTATTTTACCGTCTGAATTCTGTTCAAGGGCTGAAGATACCAAAAATGAGGGTTGAGAGTACTGTAATGGCATTTAAACCATGATAGTAATATTTGACCCTGAAAGATGATAGACCCTGATGGAGCGAGCCTAACAACACCCATTCCTCAACAAACTACCCCTACAGTGAAGGATGATGAAGTCAGGACCACGCTGTGGGGGTGCTTTTCAGCAGCAGGGACTGGACATCTAGGTGAAATGGAGCGAAGAACAGATGAAGCCAAGCAGGGAAAACATTGCAGAAGAACCTGCTCCAGTCTGCTAAAAACTGGAGGTTGACAGCGAGATGGCTAGAATAAAAAAGGTTTAATAAAATAAAATAAATGTTTATGTACTAAAGTGACCCGGTTGGTGTCCTTATTTCAGTTCCACTGAGCTGTGATTTCAGTACTGTGGTCTGCAAACATCATCCAATCAACCTGAAAAACCTAGCAAATGTGCCTTAAAAATGAGTCAAAATCATTCAAAGAATGCACAAAGCTAATAAATTCTAAACTCAGAAAACTTAAAGGTGTTTTTGCAGCAAAAGGTGTAAAATATTAATATGCTCAGGTTCAATACTTTTGCAAAGAGAATTTCAATGCCACCTTACAGAAAGCACCCAGTAAAGTGAGTCATTTATCGCAATTCAGCATCGGAATCCAAACGAACACCTTAACGTTTATGTTAGCTGTGGCTGTCCTTCCAAACAGGGTTTGTGCACCTCCTCAAGTAAGCAACAGGTATGCCGTAAGCAATGCTAATTTCAGTTCTAAATTTCATTCTTTTCATTGTTACCACACTACACTACCAATAAGAACAATGGGAGCAAGTAAAAAAGCACGGAAATAAAATTCACTGGTGAAGGAAGCAGTGACTCTGCTGAAAAACCATTGAAGAAAGAGACAGATGCAGTCTAGGGAACAGGAATTAACAGAACAAGAAAAATTAAACGGTCTTTTTAATACTGTCATGCATACACTGACAGAACAAGAAGGTGACGAAATGAATTCCAGGAACGTTTCTGTTTATTTGTTTGCAAGTAAGCTTCATATCAATGATTGGTGTAACCAAGAAGCATTGTTTGTCAACAGGTATAAAATTACAACTGTATGAAACCCACTAATAAAAACTGATAATATTACTTAATACGGATTGTTAAGCATGAATATGGGGATATTTGCACAAGTTTTAAATATGCAAACATAAAACAAGCCAGTCTATAAACCCCCCATTTGCATAAATCAGAAAACATCTAACATTGTTAGCAATTCATCTTAACTGTACCATTCATTTTGAGGAAAAACATCTGAAAGTGGAAACGGAGTATGAAACCACCAGCATACTGACAATATATACAAGACAATCTCCTCAGTCAATTAGTTTCACAAATCTTAAACATATCAAACCACAACTCACTAAGGCTGCCCTGTGAATGGATGAAAGTGATGCAGCACTACTCCATGATGCACAATAAAGACCTCAGCATGCTTCCATTTCGAGCCAAAGCCTGACAAAACACACCTGCCATTCGCTGCTGAATATTTACAAGAAAAATTTATCTTAATATTTAGATGGTGTAAACCAACTTTGCATTTAATGAGTTGTAACAAAATACATCTCATATTTAAGAACTTACACAACTGATACCTCAGCAGGTGCAGCATTCAGTGGTCAAAAAAGGGGGTAAAAAAATCATAACACTCAAAACACAGCTGCTACAGCAAAAGAATTTCAAATTTTTAATTTTTGGATTTTTTTTAAATAAAAATGCAACTGGGACAGGAAATCTGATCTCTCACTCAGAATTATTTGTTCATCCAATCCACTAAATCACAATCAATAAAAGTTTAATACAACTCAGACCAATTCTATTTACAGGTGAAGTTGTGCAAAACATTAACGCCAAAACGTGAAATGAAAACCTGCGTAAGACTTTTATTCCATTGTCATAACCAACTTGTGCAGCGCATGGTTTCTGTTCCTCTACACTGGAAGCACATGGTGCGAGACAGGGCACAGTAAGGAGTGGATGTGTTTATTTTATCATTACTTACATAAAACAGCACCAAATTTGATATATTTAAAAATGTGCCATGTCCCTCTGCCATGTATCATGAGGGTGAGGAACAGAGGGTGAGATGTAGTGCAGTGGAAGATCACATGAGCAGGAAGTATTACAAAGTGTTCTGCCTTAAATGCTGACTGCATATTCAGTGGTGAACTTCCACAAATTTAGCCACGAGACTGATACTTCGCATTAACAACTTTGTCAGCAGTTGGTAAATTTAAGTAGTCAGATAAAAATGTGCATGACAGAATTAACATAGGTGTGTGCCTTGTCATTTTTTCTGTAAAAGCAATATTTTAAAAATAAGCTCTGCTAAGCCCCCCCAATCAGAAATTTGATTTCTTGTATTTTTCTGCCCCCTATTGGTCACAAGCAAGAATGCAGGTAATTTGCACTCTGCAACAGAAATTATAGAATAATCAATTAGTGAAGTGCAACAATGTAATAAAACTTTGAAATGTGTGCCATCTTCAAAAAATTATAACATGCATGTTTATAAAAGGTCCAACTGTACTACTTTCAGAACTTATTTTCAGCCCCATTTTGTGTATGGTCTGCAAAGAAAATAATACTATTTGCAAAACAATTTTTTGCCTCCCCCCAGCCTCCTATAAAGTTGCTTCACAACTATGGGAAACAGAAATAATGCATAGAAAGGTACACTGCAAAATGTTATTTGTTGGAGACCAGAAACAACGAGAACTGCATAGTACCATAAAGTTAAGAATAAAGAGAAGAACATCATTTTCTCAGCACAGCAGTATTACTACACCACACAGCTACTTCAGGGATGGTCTGTTCTTGAACTACATGAAAAGATAAGTACAGAAAAATCACTGCAAGTCTGGTGAACTTCCATTTTAGACTGATATTACAGAAGCCTATTGATGATTCCAGTGATGCGATTGGAAAGATGCGTTTTACTGACACGGAGTGGAAAAACTGGATAGGAAAGAATAGAGAAGCGTTGACAAAGCCTACAACTAAACCACAGTACCATTTTCCACTGAGAAACCATGGTTATCAGACTGTTTCATTTGTTTACTAGAAGTTCTAGATGAACTGAAGCATGGGCCAGCAGGTACCATTGAAGACAGGAATTAGTCTTCAAACAAAGCACATGGAACCAATGAGAGTACTACAGGTTAAGCCTCTGGGAACAGTAGTGAAAAATTAAAGAGAAACACTGGCTTTGAAAACCCACAACATCCATCTACCACACAGGGTCAAGAGTCACTGCCAGTTGAGAAGGGTACATCTGGACTAAGGGGATTGCAACTAAAATAAGGTCTTCAAACAAGTAGACATAAAAAAGCTATTTCTGCATTAGTAGCAGCTTAATACAATGCCAGGGATTTATAAGCTTTGCATAGATATTGATAAAGTACTTTTCTTCAATAATGTGATAAAAAAATAAAAAAAAAATATCACAGTTTATCACTGATTTTAAGTTCCTTCTATTGTAGGGTAAATGATTCTATTGTTATCTCACCTTTAAACCTGAAGAGACCATCAGACATTTCAGATTCCCATGATGCCCTATTAGGAGCACATTAGGCCAAAATGTTGGTGTTAATGTTGAAGTCCAAATCTTCAAAGTTGCTAAACTATTTTTAATCTACAATATAATTTTATTTATATCTGCAATTTTATAAATGATTCAGACTAATCAACCAGATTTTCTGCAAAGCCCCTCTCAGGGGACTTGAAATAGTGGTCAGACTATCAATGGTCAGGTAAGTGTTGACTGAAAAGATTTGCCAAGAATCCCTGAAACAGAACAGTAGCCTGAGTTTGTGCCATTTATGTGTCACTGTTTACCACTTTGTTTTTTGTTGGAATTCTTAGTGCTCCTGCCAAACTGTTTACTGGCAGTAAACGTTTAAACAAAGGGTGCAGCACTCTCACACTTGACAAATGTGCATGGTACAGTTAAATTAGTTGTTAGTCCTGCGGCCTTTTTAATCACAACACGGTTGGGATTCCAGCGTCCAAGCTCTTTCGCTTATAATTCATGAGCCGAATTGAGCCTGTTGTCCTGCTGATAAATGGCAAAGCGCAGCCAAATACAGCAGAAATTGAGCTGTATTCAAAAGTCTGGCTTTGCCAAGTCAAACTGTAGGTTTCACTGAATCTAAACGATGGACGGCAACAACCTTCACTGAGCACACACCTACACAAATATTTCTACAAAGGTCCCAAGTTATGGATTTGCTGAATTTAATGAACAGAAAAACATGCTTAAGAAAGACTTCTGAACTGAGAGATTTGCAAAGCAGAGTGGGAAGAAAATCCTGAAGCAAAAATAGAAATTTAGTTGGCTAGAAGACTAAAACATGATTTATGCAAAGTGTTGTTACTAAGTACTCTTTGAAAGTGAGCCAAAACTTTTGCATTTTCTAAATTTGCCATTTTCTTTAGACTGTTACCTGAGCCAATAGCAACTGCATGTCGAAATGTGCAGAAATATGCCATGTTTACGTTTGCACCCTGCAGTAGTTATTTTTGTTTACATGAAACATGCAATTTGACCAGAGGTGCCCAAACCTTTGTGCAAATGTAAATGAGAACCAACTTTGAGAGAAGACTAAGAAGAGTCTCAAGGCTGCATGCAATTTCTGCACTTCCAAAGGAACCAGCGGTGGGAATGAAGTTAGCAGAAGCAGAGTAGAGGTCACATCCTGTCCTCTGATCGTTGTAACATGGAAACCTCCAGTAAGACATATTGGCATAGTTGTCTTTATTATCTGCAATGGTCAGACCCCAAATTTCAAGCCTGGTTTCATGCACACATTTAATCCATTTTCATAGTCACAAAAAAACATCCACAACACACTAAAGAGGACATCCTCCTGAGAAAGGAAAAGTAATGGGGGTGCACAGAGCCAGGTATACCCATTTGACTGAATAAAAAAAATAAAAAATAAAAATAAAAAATAAAAAAGCCCCTTGAGAATGACATAGCAAACTTCTAATCAATTCCACAAAGCATCAGTGGTTCTGGTGAAGTCAGAGACTGAGCATATAAACACTGTAAACTGTTGCAGTTGCTTTTCTGAAAAGGTTTATATACACCCCGAAAGCTCAAATAGATTTGTGTGTTACTCCAGTAGGGAGAACTAAGAATTATGTTCTGTAAACATCACTCTGCAAGAAAGCAATATAGATCATGAGCTGTCACACAAAGGTTAAAAACCAAATTTGCACAGTAAGCACCATTCCAAAGATTGAGGTTAAGACTATAACTTAGATCTACAGGTAATTAAGACCTAAAGGTAACTCATGTTCTCGGAGTACAACCTTAAGAATGTTTAAGTAAGAGCCATAGACTGAAGACAAGCATATGCAAATATATATTAAAAAAAAAAAAGGGGAAAAAAAAAAAAAAACATAAAAATAAAAAAATAAGATTAGTCAAACCTTGACACTGGCCCTTTTCGTGAAAGAAAGATGGGTGAGGGGGTAACACACTATTCTGACCAGCAGAAAACAGGGTTTCTTTTTATTAATAAGTCATCCATAGCAAAAACAGATTGGGTTGGCGGGTATCAATAGTATTTATTTTGATTTACTGCAGTCGGAGTGCAGGACCTCCAAGCTTGCTTCTGAAAGATTCCATTGCCCTTCACAAAAACATCTATTCAACAGTCAGTATCAAAACTTCTGCATATTTACTTTTATACTGGGTCCAAAACTAATGCTAGCGGTGTTCAATTTCAACAAGTTCTTGGCTTGCCAATTAAGGAATCCCAGTATGCACCATGGCTCTGTGGATGTATGGACTGCCTTGCACCAAGGCCAACTGATGGCCTTGTGTTTTGGACTTCTGCTGTGGTGAATTGGGAAAGAGCAAAAACCTTATTGGAAAAAGGAGAAAAAAAAAGAAAGAAAAAAAACATTGTTCTGCCTCTTTGCAGTTCCTTTGACAGCAGCTAGACAACAAAAATAGCAAGTGCACTATAGACCTGCTATGTTCCTCTTGGTGACATTAAGCTGTTTGGATAACTAGCCCTCTCAGCATTCAGACTTGCCATTTTTTCACACTTGGCTTAATATCATAGTATTCTGTATTCCATATGTCATAAACCTTAGTTAAGTATATTAAAGTACAAAAATATTAGAACATATACACAGTTTCTTTTTTGTAGTGACCATCTTGTGTTTTTTTTTTTTTTTTTTTTTGAAGCATCAAGTTTTTTTCCAGGCCTACTGAGAGCCAAATAGGATTCAGTTAAGATGTAGATTTAGTTTATAGTTTTTTCATATTGTAGATGTTCGGTCCATCCCATCTGCAGGAGGAAAAAAGAAGAATATACACATATTTGAAACATCATTAAATGGTTAAAGTGAAACTTTGAGCAGATATGATCACTAAAATATTTAACACAATTCAATATACAAGAAGCAAGAACACAAAACATAAATGGTTAAAAATGTCAACAGAAGCCAGAACTTTGCCACTACTTGCCAATTTTAATGGAACATTTGTGTTCATTGGCAATAAGAAGTTGCAGGGATGAACTAATGCACTTTTTTCCAGTGTTGAAGTTTCATGTTTATATTTAAAACATAAACACGGGTTGACAAAGTAATATTGATTGCCACCAATATTAAGGCTTGTATAAATGTGGAACTTCACAGACTGTGGGCAGGTCATGCAGCTGTAGGAACCACAAATTCTGATTTTTTTTTCTTGTACTTTGATATTAAGAAGACACAAATGAAATTGTGCCATTGTTGCCTCCAAGGATTTTTTTTTTTTGCTTCAACATGCCCTCAGAAAGCTGAAGGGACTGAAGACCAAAGAGAAGAACTGAACTCTGATCCAACAGCCTGGAGAAGTTTTTACGGATGAATTCAACAAAACAGCTTTTTTTTTTTTTTATTTTTGGCTCTAATTCACTGTTAATTCAGAAACTTGTACCACGGACAAAACAATACTGTATCCATCCACAGGAGCCAAAGAGTGTTATAAAGGCAGTATCTAACCACGTGATGATTATGTTTGATTAAATTACCAATTAAATTATCAGTTCATAAATCTCAGTGAGGAACTAAAGCAGCCTTCACCCTCCATTCTGGGCTACAGGAACAAAGCTTACCACCTTATCTGATTATGCAAGTAACTTGGAAATCAGGACTGTCAAGACTAAACGCAGGATTTCTGCCATCAAAAATGCAGATAAATCATAAGCTAAATGAACAGCTGCCCTGGAGTGAAAAGTTGAGCTGTATGAAAGCACTATGGACAAGCCAGGAAACAAGAAGCAGAGCAATAATAAGAAAGCCACAAGGTTCCCCAAAAATGCTGAACGTTCGAACTTTGCCTACATGTGCCCTGCTGGTGCCTTGCTGGTGACTCCAATCCAAATCCCACCAAAAGGTACGCTAATATCTCAATTGGTATTCCAGATGTGCTACTGAGCAATGGAGGGCTGTGTGAATGGGGCTTGAAAACCACATGTACAACATAATACAAAATAGATGACTTGTACCTTTAATAGAAAGAAAACTATTTTAATAGATAAACATCAAATTCCTAAAAGGAATCAAGGTAACTGTGTACTTGATCAGTTTATGCCTGAAGATTCTGTGAAAGCTGCAATAAAACAATGTGAGATCATGTCTGAAGGTTCCCAACGGTGATTCTAATCTCGTTTTCCTATTGGTGTCTTTATGAAGACAACATGGATTCAGTACTGTGTCCAAAGTTTTAGGCTGGTACATGCCTCAGCTTTTATGCTGTTGTTTAACTTTGGAGGATGGGGAAGAATTTATGGAAAATTTGAACTACTATGGGTGGGTATGGTGGGATTTCTTTCACTTTTTAAAAATTTAATTCACAGTGGGTTCTGGGGCTATGGTGAAGCTGCACATGATGGGCAACAGTAGCAGTTTGGCTAGTCTATGGCACCTATAAATGATGTGTGTAGTAACAGGTTGGACTGGGAGGTGTTGATCTTACAGCTTTGCTTCCTTTGCTATGGTTTAACATCACTTTCTTGCTTTTCTAATTTTTTTCAATGAGCAACACTTCTATACCGCTTTATTTTAATTATACTGTAGAATAACATTATTTAATATTTGTACAGCATTTCCCCATAATCTTATTTATTTCATACCAGTTTTTCCCAATTTCTGTATTATGTGGCATTTGTGATTAACAGATCACTTACATATACAGTTTACGCTGAATAATGAACATTACACCGTTTATTTGTGTAGGGTATTTCTAGGGCACCTCAGCTGTGTTTCAAATGTGAGGCCAGTCCAGACACTTTGATATATTTATTTTGGGAATATGGTAGCACACAAATTTAATCAAAAGGTATCTGCTTAACTTTTGAAAAGACCTTCAACAAAAATATTGATTTACACCTCCCAATCCATACCAGAATCTCCTGTCACCAGTACATCGCAAGTGTCTAACTTAAGTTAAAACACATTCTGGAGGTTAACTAGAACCCTGGAAGACGAGGGCACCACTTTGGATTTTCTTCAATAGTTCCACAAGACCACCCTGCTAAATATTGCAACTTTTTGCTTTTCAGTAGCATGATGGCTTCTGTGTGCATTTTGCTTCTGGTTCACTGAAACCTGTCTATTTGTGCCCCAGGTCTGTTCAGTTTGTTAAATAAAAAGCTTCTGAAGCATATGATTCTTCTCTATACAGAACATAATTTTTTCCACTTACATTTGCACAGAACATACATTTCTGAAGTTACTGTAGCCCACCACAAAATTCAGGGCAATATCAGTGTATACTATATTTTCCCTCCCAACAAAGCTGTAAGCTGAATAATCCACACAGAACTCGGCTAGACTGGGAAGTTGGCTGTGCTGCCTGAACTAATTTGGTGGCTTATGGGAATACAACTCTGACCCCAAGTCTGATGTGCACATATATAGTTCCTTTTTGTTATTAATAAGCTAACTGTAATAGACAAAAATTGTTGACAATTAAAATGTCACTTTACTCAAGATGACAAAAAAACTAAAATTCAGACATCAAAACAAGGTTGTTTTGTCACCGAAAAGTTTCTCCCCCTCTTGTTTTAAAGATATTTTTTAATTTAATTTCATTCTTGTTGTTTTTCCTCATTTTAAAAAAATGTACTAACTGTGTATAACTAGTTTTATTTTGTTGAAGTATACGGTTATTTTGTTTAATGTGTTAACACTTCATATGCTAAAGGAAAAACAATGTAGAAATTATTTGTAAGTCTACAAAGCATGGCTGCCAACACAGGAAATGTGAATCCCCAAATTCTTTCTTGGTGATTCATGTGCTCTGCATCTTTATCCCAGTATATTTGCAGAAAGTAGTTTTATACTGTGCTGAATTTCATTTTAGAGACTGCATTTTCAGCCTGACAAAATGAATGCTCAGTGATACAGTAACACTGCATTCAGCGTAGTACTCAGTATTTTCTAATATCACACAATCAGGGTGGAGGATGAAATACATTTACAACTTGTTTCTGAACCAGATATCCAAATTAGCAAAGACCTTTTGGTTTTCCAAGCCACTAATTGTGCAATGCATTTTAAGAAAAACTGTGTAAGAGTGAAAGAAAATGGAATGAGACAACAATATGAACGTCGAAAAACTCACCCCCTAAGGCATGCTCTGTCATACTGAGGCACAGGGACTCCAAAGTGGGGTTGATCTCCAGGTCTGTGCCTGGAACTTGGCATTCTGCACACAAGTAAAACAACTTTGACAAGGTAGCTTCCACAAAAAGGAGCTACAGGTCAGCCATGTTTTTCAGCATTAAACAGCCACCCAGGAGCACTCACCGGGTTGTTGGAACAGAAGCATTGTCTGCGGCGATGTGTGGACAGGCAGTGAGTGTGTTCTCTGCACAGAGCTGCGGCTCTGGCTCGGCATGCTATTGCTGCCACCAGGATTGGCAAACCACAAATTCTACAAGAGGAAAAGACACCACGTGAAGTCATTAAAATGTAAGAAATTAACTGATGCATTAGTAAAAATAAATTTGAGACTTTCAAATGAAGCTAAATTTAAAAAAAAAAAAAAAAAAAAAAAAAAAACTTAAATAATGGAAAAACGAAAAAAATTCAAATGTACTTTTTAAACAACTTTAAACATCTAGCTAAACATTAGAGACATCTAGCTTGGTCTCTCTAGTAGAAACAGCCTTTTCTGTGGTCTGACCTGGCGGACCTGGCTACCCAGAGCAGGGCTGGTGAGGGTGTGTCGCGGAGAGGTGCCTCCTATGCCTCCAGGGCTTATGATTCCCATTCTGCCAGGAGGCAGACCTCGGGGCGGCATCTGAAACTGCCTTTGTCCCCTCCGGCTCAACCCCGCACCCACAGAGCCGGCTGTGGGGAGGGAGTTAGACCCATATGCCCAGCTGGAGGGGAGACTACAGGGGATTAGCCACAGCAAGAGGAACTGTAGTACATAACAAGAATATGGAAACTATCGCAACCTTATACAAAATATACGGACCAAAAACTGAGAATAGTTTGCAAAAAGTCGCTGAAAATGTTTTTAAATGATTTAAGACAAAGCACGGCTACTGACACGCATGAACATCTGCTACATGTTTGACATAATTAGCTTTGATTGCTCAGGAGTTCAGACGTTAGTGTTCACATACAAAACATTAAAAATTTCAGTCACCCTTTCTGCCGGTACACAGGCATGTCCAGCATAGACTTCCTGGGGAACAAGCGCAGTAGCTTCAGCACCTGCTGCTTCCATGACATCAATCTCTTCTTCTGGGTCTCTGTGAAGGCCTACAGTAGAGGGACAGTTGAGAAAAGAGTCCTTGTTCTTCGTGCATCAGCAGCGAAACCGTGAAGTGAAATAAAGTAAATGCCTTTACACACACACACGTTCACAGATGAAAGTGACTCCCTGGGTGTATGTTAAACTGTACACAGGTTAGAATTTCTGTTCTTTGTTCTGGGTCTTAGACTGAAAAATACAATGTCTCATTACGATTTAATTGGTATACATTAAAGTTAAAGAAAAAAAAAATCAAAAAGTCTTTCCACCAAAAACTAGTTTTTTCCTAATGATAAAAATATTTTAAATTATCCATTCGGCAAGCAGCTACAGTAGCTCACAATGTCTGCCTCGTTGTTGCCACTCATTTTCAAAGCAGAAGAAAAGCCAAAACTGCCAGTTAAAAATAGAAGTGTCAAAAACAAATACACCACTGCATATACATCACCCGGCTAGTAGCAGGAAGGACACCAGTCGTACCCAGCTCACCTGGTAAGCTATTCTTCAAGCTTTAAAGTCCAAAGGAAGTCGTATCTCACGCCTTCATTGGCTCTAAATGTCTTGTAAATAGCTCAAGGAATATAGGCAGCTTAGAGTTAGATGAAAAAGTAGTTTTACAGTTAAAAGCACACAAGAGTCTTACCTCATGTACAAGACACTTCTCGATGAGCTGAAGGTAGCAGCTGATGTTCTCCTCATCAGGTCTGGATACAAGCAGCTGGGTGCAAACTGCAGGAAAGTTACTGCACATTAAACTCACACTCAGTAAAGTCAGCTCATGGCAACCACTGACACTGAATTCACAATACGAGGGTAAAACAGGCAAACAGGGAGAACGTGCAAACTCCACACAGACTAAAAGCTCAGCTCAGTCCCAGATGAACCATCCTTACCTGCAGTGCCACTGTATGTCATATAAATTACCTAATATTTTATAACATTCACTTCAAAATGCTCTAACTACATAAATTCTTATTAGATCTACGCATTCTGGCTCTACCCCATGTGATTCCATTCAAGAATAAAGCAAACACTGTCAAAAATGCATACTCCATTCTGGTTTCTACTAGAGGTACAGGAGACTATTTACTTAGCTAAAATTCTTTGAATGAAAACATGACTCCAGCTTCTCTGACAATATAGTGCACACTTGGGTAAGATTAAAGCTGGAGATGTACTTGGATAAAGCCAAGTTCAATTTCCTGCCCTCCTTTCCTGCTGAAGGTTGTGATGGGAACAGGGTAAAAAGGTTGGCCCAGACCCTCTTGTTCCCCAAAATGGCCTCCAGCTTCAGTTCTATTTGGAAACCCAGCTCCCACTTCACCACAAAAATGAAGTCTTATCCATCAGAAGCATCAAACAACGTGTCTTAAGAGGAAGGCATAAACAGAGTTAAGGAGTTCCTCAAAATGCTTACACTGCTCCATGATCTCCTTAGAAGTGGTTAGCCCTTCTCGACCCTTGTTTAACAGAGCCTGGGCAGGGTCATGCTTTCCTTACTTAAGGCAGATGGTTTACCAGAACATTCTGGGGTTGCCACTATAAGAGACAACTGCTCAGTTTTCAGCAGATGCATTTGCCAGTCTTTCCCAAAACACCCTTATAGAATTTTTGGGTCTCCATTGTTTGTCCAAGCAGGTGCTCTGTGCATCAAACTCAATTCACTATCAAGCTGAGATCATTTGACACGCCCCCCCACCCCCTCGCTTCACACAAGTGCCCAAAACTCAAGTCAGAAGACACAACCACAAAGCAAGTCACTGACTTCTGGCCCACGTGTTCCAGTGCTGAATACATTTGTAAACCTTCTTGTGTCTAAATAAGTGTTTTTTTTTGTTTTTTTTTAAATGGACAATCCCACAGCGTTTCACCACCTGAGTTTTGATGCAGCAAGCCATTCCATATATCCCCGCTGAAACCAACATGAATGCTGAAGTCCCCCAAGACTACAGAGTTGCTGCGTGGCACATTCTCAAGTGACCTCAGTGTCTCTAAGAACAGCTGTTTGGCACACATGCACAAAATGTTCCTCTCAGTGATCTGCAGCCACATTAAGGCAACCCTCTTTTCCACGGGGAAAAACTCCAGCTGCACGGCCATCAGCTGGAGGCTTGCTAATATCCACACACAACACCTGCCCTTAGCCTTCACAAAGAGGAACTGTGGAATAATAGGGAGATCACTCCCAACCTTGGATGAGATCAAATATATCCAGCTCCTGCACCAACCCAGGCTCTTTCCTAAGCAGAGAGGTGATATTCCATGTTCCCAGAGCCAGTTTTCACTACCAGGGTCTACAGCATCTAAGTTCACTCCACTCATGCCTGCCCACAACACACCTGATCCCCCCTTTTAACCTTGCAGGTGGTGAGCCCACAGGATGGTTAAACATTACTGTTTTAGGCTAAGCTCACCTGGGTTATGCAAGTTACCTGGCTATCGGCTCAGTACTAAACACCACCCAAAAACGTTTAAGTAGTGCATGACTTTCCTATAAATTACTGAAGGAAACAAGGAGAAACTAATGGAGAAAATCTTGGGAATTATTGGATAGTTGCTGGCTGCTGAAATACTGCAGTAGAATCAATGGATAATGTTGACAATTCAGAAGAATGAATGATTTTGAACAAAACAAGAGATAAATTGGGGAAACACATTAGCCCATGATGTTAAAATTTCAGCAGAATCTGTACTTTTAAGTATCAATGCAACCATGAGAGGAAGAGAAAACAAAAAGATGCTGCCCAACTATAAAAACTCATTTTCATAAACCTTGGCTCAGTATCAAAATAACATGCATCTGACTTTGGCACCCTATGACATTCTAGAGATTAATGAAAACTAAGACAAGACAGTCATAAAGACTAATGTTTGTTATGCTCTTGTTATGTTAGCATGCATCCTCTTGGCTAAAACAAAAATTGTGACAACACAAAGAAAAAACAGCTTTTAATTATGGGTACTTAAACACTTGGAAAGAAGGTACTTTTCCACCAGGCGAGCAATGAAGTGCAAATGCTTCGAGATTATGACAATGTTTTATGTTATTAGTCATGCACAAAATGGTAGTCAACATTTATCATATAAAATTCCCCTCAAACTTGAAAGGAAGAACAGTTGTGGCAGCTGCTGGAGGCAAATTGGATGGAATGGGGTAACTGGCACTCGCCTTTGCATCATTTTGTTTTGCTAACACATAAAAAAACAATATAATTAAATTAAAAGGTTTTAACAGTACAATAATATCCTTAACAGCATAATTAAATTATATAAAATTTGAAACTGATAAAGACATGTTTAGTGGGTTTGGCCCAAACTAAGATTTTCCATTTTCTTATAGTTCAGAAACAGTACAATTTGCTTACTATGTATTTATTTTTTTAATAAAATACGAAACATTGCTTTGACTTAATGACTGAACAAGAAGTATGCTTTAGAGATTTTGGGAGGTGAGTGTTGCAAAGTTTAACCAAGCCAACAACAGTGCAAATGAATATACTGTATAATACTGCCAATCCTCATTTTGTTGCTAATAGAAAATCTCACTATATTCAGTAAATCAGCTAGTTCATAAATGCTAAAAAATAACAATTATAAATGTACATTTATTGTTAAGTATTACAAAGGAACAATTGCACAACATGCCTCTGCTGTTTTAGCACACTGACCTGCACATACATATGTTATCCATTACCTAAGACACGTTTTCTGATACAGAATTATTCAGATTATGATCTTGGCATATTCAAGCACCAATCACTAACTCTTCTGCGTCACATTGCCTGACTGAGACTCACCTTTGCCCATGACACGGGTGAACTGGCCTGCAATATCGCCATCTGAAATGGGTGTGGCTGTGGACTCCCCATCACAGGCTGGTGGATTATGGGATTGAAATCCTTCACTGGGGGTGTCCTTAGCCTCTGCAGGCTTAGAAACTTTCTCAGAAGTTGAAGCACTGGTCTCCGCTTCTTTTTGGGATATAGCTGGAGGGCTATACGTCTTTATAGGAGTGATGATGATCTGTTGAAGCTCCTGCAGTGCATTGCGTAGAATGCCTCCCTCTAGGATATCCTGTAGAGGGTGTCAAGGGGGATAAAATGGCAACCCTACAATTAAACCACTGTAAAATTCCAGTAGTCCCCTATTTACTGTATGAGCGTAATGCATTTGTAGAAATTGGCTCGTAAAGTGAAAAGTCATAAACTGGACACAAAATTTGTTTATTTCAACTAGAAATTTTTCCTGAAAGAGTGTTCCTGTCTGCAAACACCAGTAGAGTGGCACACAAATTTCTTACCTTCTCCAATGACTTCAGCACACTCTGCCTCTCTCTGAGCTTCTGGATACTCAGAGCAATCTTATGCCGAGCACCCTTTGTTACATTCTTAAAAAGGACAGACAAAAATCATTTATGGCAAATGCAAATATACTCACCTAATTTACTGTGTCAAAATTATATTGAAAATCAGTTTAAAAAAAATTGTTAGCTAAAAGATCAGCTTCTTTAAATACAGACTATGCCCAATACCATAAAAAGGTACCTCGCAACTGAAAATTTTGAAAACTTTGGTGTTAGTACAAGGAGGTCATTAAATACGCAGGGAATAAGAGCTTTCATATCACCTGTGACTCCAAGTGTTGTTCAGTTAAGATCATCATTTCGTCATAGGTCATCTGGGAAAAAAGGCCAGCGTATTTGTGGAGACGAAGGCTTTTCAGCCATGTTGGCACATCTGAAGAGTGTAAAAGTGAAACCCAGGAACAACATTCAGGCTGACTGATAAGTACAAAATTAAAATATGTTCATATGGCTTACACAGACTCAGAAACTGTATTGCACTTTATATAAATATACCTTTAATTCATTTCAAAATGTCTGCAAGTTATAAGTAAACAAACCCCTTTACTAATCTGTAGGACAACATTTTAAAACTGTTCAATAATTCACATTAAATGTAATGTTTTGGAGAACTGCTGAATTATTTCTGGTATTTCTTAGGGGAAAACAGGTGTGGGATGTCTCACATCAAACTGGAACTCAAAATTTAAGCAACAAAAGTTCAATCACACAACCAGTTTGCATTTTTAAATTGACCATACCTTTCATTCCACTGCCTTCCTCTTGGAAAGTATTGCGAACTGCACCCTGGTCCTCAGTTTGCTCGCTGCCAGAAGATGCTATGCTGCTCTGTGGTGAGAGTGGGGCATGGTCCGAAGATACAAATGCAGGGCGTCCCCCAAGGTCTTCCTGACTATTCCACTCCGTGCCACAAGCTTGTGGGTTAGAGGGGCCCAATGTCCTCTTTAGAGGACTGGGGTGAACCTGGCTGGACAGCACTGAAAAGAAAAGCAATTTATTTAGTATTAATCAAGTGGTAGCAAATTCTGATTACAGAATCACTATCCAAATAATATCCAAGTACATATATACAGATGGTTCCAAACTTAAATTGTAATAAACCCATCGTAAGTTAAAAATGCGTTTGCTGCACCCAACCTACTGTCACACCTGTGGCCGCTTTGGCAATGGAATGAAGGCGGTCTCTCTACCCCCATCTTCAGACTGAGAACTCATTGGATGACTAATTGGTGCAGGAACCAATCGTGGACTGGATTCATTTCCTACCCAGATTTCAGTGCTCAGCTTCCGCTGCCCCTTCTGAACTCTCCTGTGACTGCAGTCTCGCTAAGACCTTTTATTTTGTTTATTTTGAATTGCAGCATCTTTCATTTTTGTTTACTGCCAATCGCTAATGTTTAGTGCTAACGGCAACACTTCTGAAAACAAAACTTAGTAAAGAGTTTAACGGAACTTAAACTTATTACCGTGGTGTCTTGCAGTTGCTTCCACCAACCCATGCCATAACATCTACAGAACATCACAGCCTAGCCTTGCTTACCTTAAAAGTCATTATGGCCATTACAGGCTTGCCCCCTTCATGCTGGGCAATTCAGTGGGCATTTCATCGACATGATGGATGCACAAAACACAGTGTAGATACGGGGTGGGATAAATAAAAACAAAATTCTAAGTACAGTTTATACTAAATGCGTTTCGCTAATGCACCATTGTAAAGTCGAAAAATCCTAAGTCAGACCGTCGTAACTCTGGGACCATCTGTATTTTGAAAGGAAATCCAGAACTGATCAAGTGTATTACTGGATTCTACAAATGTAGATAGTAGTCAATGTCTGAAAAATGTTAAACAAAATGCAACAATTATAAATGAATATAAAATATTCTTAGTTTCATAAAACTGGTGTTTCAGATAACACTCCTCACTCTGACTTTATTCACAATACATTTCATACTTCAAAGCTTTGTGTTGCTGGTGCCAGCTCAAAGTGTCTACTCCTTGCCAGTTTCCTGTTTTAGCAGCTTTTTGGCATAACATTCACACACACATTCACTCAAAAATACACACAATAGAAAATACAGAGTGAAACATCTCTGAAATACAGGGAGAAACATACAAATATTTAAGAGTTTGACTCAAACCCACAGCCCATGTGCTACCCACCATGGTGTCCATCAAAGGATGTTTAAGGATAACTTACTTTTGGGTGAAACTGTAAAAATTTATCCACAATATCCATAATATTAACTGTCAGTTTCTTATTTCTGCAGTTTAATGCTAAACTGAAATTTACTGAAGACACAATGGGGGTCAGACTAAAGACTTCATACAAAGCATCACAAATATTTACCAAGTCATGTTAATGTTTATTTTAGGGTGCAATAACTGACAATATGCCTGAAAGGTATGAGTACTAAAAAAAAAAAAAAAAAAAAAAAAAGAAGCACAAACAGACTGGGTGTTAGTAAGCCTCACCTGTGTTGGTGGCAGCACCAATACTGTTGATGGGGGATGGCACACCTCCTGGTGTGTGAAAGGGCAGGTGTCCATTCTGGCCTGCTGAAGAGCTGGAGGAGGATTTGTCCTGCCATGCCTGACCAGAGTCAGAGGTCTCTAGACCAGGCCACTCATCTGATCCTTGCCGCGGGTGGTAGGGGGTAATGGATGATCGCACAGTGGATGTATAACCACTGGAGAGATGCTCTTCAAGGTGGTTAAGCCACATGGCTAAGGAAGTGCGGTCCTCCAGACTGGTGGCAGGGTGAATGAGCGCGTAGGATAGGAGCTGCCGGCTCTCCTCTACAAACAAGCTGCTCTCAATTGTGTGGCTCAGCACCTTCTGCAGCAGATTCATGTACTCACATTTGGCCTCAGTGTTTCTTGGTTGCAACAATGGCAAGTGGGACAGCAGCAGGGAAACCACTTTCTCCTTAGGCTCCTGGTGCCACTGGCTGACAATGGCTGTAGAGGACAACAAACAAAAAAGGCAGCATGCAACATTTCAGTAAATACAACCAGACTTGTCAAAGTATATTCACCGAACACACCTAAATGCTCTATACAGTAAACCCCTTGTTTAATGAATTTTGGATTTAATGGAAAAATTGTATAAATAGCATTGGTACTTCCAATTTTTAAGTTGATACTTTGGTACTTCCCTGTAACTGTCTAGCTTATATTTATGCTCTTCATCAGTCATGCTATAAATGTAATGTTATCTAGTACATGCATTGTTCTCAAGTGTTGTCAATTGGCAAAATTAAACTGATTTAAAATGTCAACAATTCAATCATAGTTATTGAATAGGTACATTTTATCGATAATGATAGTATAGATATTAAACTTCTGAATTTTTCAGACTAAAGGATATGAGGGTATACAACAGGATGGAACTCCCTTAATCCTCAAAGGGAAATTCACCCATACAGCAGGTTGAAATAAAAGACACACATGATGCAGTAAAGTAGCAGTTCTATACCGTATTGTCTGGGCTATAAGTCGTGCCCGAATACAAATTGCATGTCATAAAAATGGACATAGGCCTCAACATTACCAGTGGGTAAATATAAACATAAATGGCAGCCTAAACTGCTTAAGTATCATTACATAGCGCAGACTGTGAAACACGCCATTGTGAATGTCACATGTTGGTCCAAGTCCTTGTCAGTATCACTGAAACTGTCAAAAACTTCAGTATGGTTGTTCATCTATTTTATTAGCACCTCATGCTTTCTTGTCAATGTCACCCTCCTCATCTTTCTCGAATATTTTCATAACTTTTGTAATCGACTAACACTACTGGTATAGACAAACATGCTACACAATACAGCAGATTTTATGTAAACTTTTTCTACCACATACGTCACACCAGAGTAGAAGCTGCACCAGCTGATGCGGTGGGGGGGGGGGGCAATTCTATTCATTACACTGATATGGGAATAGATCAGATGTCCTCTTAAAATTTGAAGAAAAAGTCATAAATATACTGCTCATGCATATGAAACTAAGGTTGGATTTTTCACTGCAAGTGTTTGTCTGAAATGGCTAAATATTGCTATAACTCACAACTCAATGTGTCACTTAAAACTTAGTCTGCAGCAAGTAGGCAGCACTCAAATTTGGCAGTTTAGCTGAGAAGGAAAAGGGAAAACAACCTCTACATGCCAGAACCCTTTATAAGAAATGAAGAAAAGATGGATATCATTTCAATGAAGGCACACATTTCTATTTACCTGCATTGTTAGCCTCAGCCTCTAGAATGTGGATCTCAGTGCAGTCTGCCAGCAAGTGCTCCAAGAAGATCTGAAGAAAGCGGGCTTGGGTGCGAGTTACCCTCTTCAAGAGTGACAGCAGTGCCACTGTCTGCTCACACTCATTCCAGCCCTTAAACCAGTCCGTTAGGATTCCCACCTGATCTCGGAACATCATGGTTAATCCCCTTTTGGGGAGACCACTGGGGGAGGGGAGGAATAAAAAAGCACACTAGAGTCTCGCACTGGGGTGAACAATGATACACACCCAGACTTGTTGCTGCAGCAGAAACTGTACCAGAACAATGCCTGGATCCCCTCTCTGCTGGAAATGAGATACCCTCACATGGTCAGGGAGATAGTGAGGTAAGGGGAGGGGAAAGGGGACTCATAGAAATGTAATCAGCTTATGAGCTGGTGTTGGTCAAATCCACCTGGCCATGACTAAAATTCAAGGTCTCCTTTAGAACATAACTGTGAGATCAGATGGTCCCAATCCCATCCACTGTTCTGGCTTTCTTGCAGAAGTGGAAGCACTACTACCTGTAAGAGAAAAAAAAAGGCATATTACCAGATATCAATACAAATTACAACACAAAGCTTTACAGATTAATCCTATTGAAACTTATGACTAATACTTTATTCATTTTTTTTTTTTTAACACTCATCAAATCAAATATGCCAAGCAACCTCCAGGTTGGAAAATCATGCCACAGAGAGTTTTATATTGCTCAAGATTTCAAGTGAGACACAGCTCAGAGCCCCAGGATTGGATTTGTCCCCATCAACGCCTTGACGTAGAATATAAATTCAGGATGATTCAAAAAGAACTGAACACTTGCAGTTATTTGACTCAGTAATTAAGCATCATATGAATAAGTACTCTAATCTAATCTGTAAAGTTACTTTTTTCCTTAATCTGATAAATGCTCAATATATGCCCATTTTGTCCAACAGCTGAATACTGAACATGAAACTTATGAAAATTTTCTGTGGACACTGGCCTGTTTGGGCTGGACAGCAGGGTAAACTAATTGAGGACTTTACTGTTCTTTTCCAAAACCTAACAAATGCAACCATAAAGACCAAACACTTAACTGAACACAAATGAAAAGTACAAACAAAGGCAAATGAGTAATTCTTAAAATTCTTAAACTTGTAAACTTTTAACTCAAAGCTTCTTTCTCTTAATTCTTTTAAGCCCCAAAGCACTCTCTTAAGCATAAATGATTTTTTATTTCTCTTCAATCCAATCTCTTTAATAAGTCTGTAATTCTGGTTTATTAGCCACACCTGGTGTTATTGTCTCCAAACAAGACTTCTAGTGTTGCCAAAAGTCTGGGATGTAGCCAAGATCGAGCCTGTGATAATGTGCTTGTTAGAAATAAAGACGGGTATTCACACAAATACACACAACTTTTTTGATATCCAAAACCATGCTTTACTGTATACATCAAAACTGTGAATCAGTATTTATGCTTACAAACTTCATTAGGAATAATCAGTCATATAACTAAAATTTTAATTATCTAAGCCTTATAACTTTTTTTAGCCTTGTCATATTTTAAATAAGAAATTAGTACTATTTTAAAAATTATCACAGCATAATATGCCATT
This sequence comes from Heterotis niloticus, assembly GCA_018136845.1. Taxonomy (NCBI): domain Eukaryota; kingdom Metazoa; phylum Chordata; class Actinopteri; order Osteoglossiformes; family Osteoglossidae; genus Heterotis; species Heterotis niloticus. The sequence continues at coordinate 34,315,168 of CM030891.1, forward strand.
AAGAACTTTATTGTAATGGTTTTATGTTGCAGCAATTTAAATTAGTCAGGACTGTCCAACTCAGGCGTGCCTGTTCACCAAAACATTCAAAGAGTCAATCAATTTCTCTCTTATTGAGGTTGATATAATTTGTGGGGTCACTATACATTTTCCTACCATATACACCAAAGAAAAGGAACTGGTTTATTTTTATTACACACACACACACACACACACACACACACACACACACACACACACACACACACACACACACCATCAAACTCCATATCAGAGGACAAAAGCTTTACTCAAAGCTTCAATCCATCTTCATTGTGACATTCTTTAAAAAAGTTTGAAACTGTCATGTTATATAGTTACAAAATGTTTTTAATAAGGATGCTCATGACTGACATGACAGCGATACATCTGTTGGCAACTTGATGAAGGTTTATTATAATTTTTTTTTTGCTGATGTACAGTTTTAACTACTCTATTTCAGCTAAGACAACAGTGTTTTAAACTTTGAAAGTTAAGTTATGTGCAATATGGAACACTGAAAGTTTCTCATCCTGGCTTTAGTAATATACAGAGCAGTAAAATGCATAATCATGTTTAGTATAGCAGTGACTCACAGCAGCTCAGTATCTCAATACAAAATACCAGACTAAAAAGACTGGTGTTACATGAGCAACAATAGTCAGTTTCTAGTTAACTTAAGGTTAGCATCTGAAAAGCACAGTAATGGCACAGTAATAGAATTTCATAAAATTCTCAGACACAACAATAATCAGGTGCATGATATGACAATGCTGTGCTGATGCAAAATGATCAATGCATCTCAATTTCCATGTACTTATTGGCTGAGGTACATATTTATAAAATAGAGAAAAAAAGGGACAAGATCTGCCTGGATGAGAATTATACTCAAATATAACTTTTGTATAGAATTTCAGTTTTTTTCAGACCATGTGCAATCGTTAAAATAAGAGGTATCTGCTAAACTAATTTTGGTTGGATACCCAATCATTAAAATGGGAATGGATTCTTGCAAGCTGTAGCACTAAATTCCACAGAACACTTTTTGCTTTCTTTGACATGAAGGAAAAAAATAAAAAATGCAAACAATTGGCATATTAAACAGTGAGAGCATTACATTGACTACACAGCTAGTGCTTTTTTTGAATAGCATACCTACCTTCTAGCCAAAAATTGTTTCTCCTCTTTTCCTTGACTATATTACAAGCTACACCGAACAGTCATACTGCCAACATTAAATAAAGTTTGCAAATGTTACAAACGGCATATTGAACGTCACTCTCACTTTGGAAAAACTTCCACGTCACAGATCCCTTTGAACTATATAGCGTTGCCTAAATGTTTGGCTCTTCTGACGCACAATGATGGCCTCATCACATATTGGTTTGAATCATCAGTCATTTTTGGCTATCAGTCTGATGCCAGTTAAATTCATTTAAACAATTTTCAGCAATACCAATGTGATTCTAATATTGTGCACTGAAGCCTGTCAGTGGCATTTCAGTTTGAGTGCATTCTGTTACTCTCTGGAAGCAAAAAGTAATGAATACCACTGTATGCCCTGCACAGAAATTTTAGAAAAGAAAAGTGAAGAAAATGCAGTGGGGGGGGGGGGGGGCAGGAGTCAAAGTCATTTTCAGAACCTTCATCTCAGAAATCCCTCTGCAAAGCCACTACCACTCCACTCACTGAAACGCTGATGACTGCTAGACCAATGCAGGTAAAGTAAGAGCGCGCGCACACACGCACACAAAACCGATTTTCTTTCATATGTTAACACATCTTGACACTTGTACCACAAATGTTTATTTCTGGTTTGCCATTTCTCCTCCTTCCCTTGTATGACCCTACATTTAGGTGACAGTCAGCTATGTCCGCTTGCCTTCCAACATGAGATCACAAAAAGTACTAAATTTAATCTCCATTTCCTACAAAGCACTGTGGGAAAACTGTTTACACAATCTTCAGCTCTTATTTTTGTTGGCAAATGGGACTGTTTTGAGTGCCTTCCAAACATAAACCTGTAAAGTGAAAATAGCCAGAAATGTGAAGATGTTCATAGTTTGTTAATCAATTTGACTGACCCAGGCCTGGGTTCATAAAATTGGTCCAGACTGGATAATTTTTCTTCCTTTTTGACAAGTTTTCAGTGAAAATATTGCAGGAAAAGAACAAAATGGCAAGCTATTGCCATAAATTCTGGTTAATAGAGATGCAGAGGACAGGAGGAAGTGGAAGCTTTTGATCCGCTGTGGCGACCCCTAACGGGAGCGGCCGAAAGAAGAAGAAGATTGCCATAAATTCTGGTATTCAAAAAATCTGTGTTAATTTGCAAATCCCTCGAAGGTCAGCTGAAGCCAGAACCACGGTCTACTCATTTCACCATATACTAAGCCTTATGGTTATGCTACAATCTGCTTGCACTTACACAAAAAAGGAACCACGCATAGAAAACTTTTAAAAATATATACTCTACTTAAAAACTCCACATCTCATTGTGGTCACATTGGTTTCCTCCAAATGCTCTGGTTTCCTATCAGTCTAAAGATATTTAAGGTAGATGGTGTGTAAATGTGTGGGAGCCTGTTACACTGCTAAGCTGTACAAACAGGCAAAAGACTATAGTTTTTAGCCTTTCTGTACTATGCTTTTTTCCTGCTGGGTAATATGGGAAGTACCAGCACTGTTTACTTGTAAAGTGCAAAACAAAGAATAGAATGCAGACATAATGCATTTTTTTTTCAGTAATTTTACTCTAGTCTTTAATGTTGTCTCATGGTAATAAAAGATAATAAAACAGGAATCCTGTTTACCTCTTCACACAATGTTGTCAGAACAGAAAGAAAAATGAGGCCCTGCATTGTATAAGCTGCTGCTGTCTTTCAGGAAACAACTTAGGATAGCTTTATCTAACATTTTAAACAGAACCCAATGCGTAACTAAATAGAGAGTTTACAGTTTTATTAACTGTAACTTACTGACTGTGAATATCAGAGACAAGAGTTGTGTTGTTAGAAATCCCCTAAATGGAACTGACTGCACCAACAATGTCTGGAAGCAGAACCATCACATAATGGGCAAAAATGCCACTCAACTACTGAACATGCACATTATGAAAAATTAGGGTACATTTTCACAAGCTGTTGTAGTAAGAGTTTTATTATAAGTGAAACCATTATCAGGTGCGAGTGCAGTTTTTTCTGGTTAAATTTTGGCTGTCACCCGTGTATGCCTCACTTTTGTATTAAGACAACAATAACATTTCCTCTTAGGCTGTTACCATAAGATAGCTGACAGGTATCCATATAATTGTTTAGGTTTAAACCTGATACTACAAATCACCCTGTACAAAGGCACCAGATGAAAAATAATTATAGTAAATGGATATACACAACAATATGTATTAAAAAACTATGATAAACTTGCACTAGCTGTGTAGTCAATGTAATGCTCTCACTGTTTAATACGCCAATTGTTTGCATTTTAAAAATTAGTGCTAGCTGCATACAGTACATAATGTGAGGACCACACCAGCCACCCATCAGGGCCAGCGAATCTGGAAATTACAAGATAAAGTTGAAAAACCTTAGCATTACATGCCAGAAAATATTCAACACCTTTGAGGTCCCTTGAAATCTCCCCTGCCCCCAACTTTCAAGATACTAACTCATAACCCTATCCTGCATAACATTCCTTGGAATCAACATTTATCTCATGACACACTTCTGGTCTGGACCATGGTGACATCCTGCCTGGATTACTGCAACTCCCTCCTGGTCCTATGGACTCAGTCCACTCCAGGAGATACAGAAAGCTCCTGCATGAGTTGTGCTTGTTCACCATGCATTTCCAGTCTACTTCTCTCTCACACCTTCTATATTGCCTCCTTGTAGTCACTTGTATCAACTTTCAACACTATGGTTACAGCCTACAAAACCAACAATAGATTTTCTTTCAGATACTGCAGGACCTGATCACTCACCACATTCCATCCAGACTGCTATGCTCCTCCACCTGTGGCTACTTAGTGGTCCAAACACAAGATCTTCAAAAGCCTGAAGGTTCTCTGGTCTGACTCATTTGAAGTGGAATGAGCATCCTCTCTGAATCCCTCTTAACATTCAAGAAATGTCTCTGAATATGCCTCTGTGACCCACCTCTCTTGTGGTCCATCTGCTCTCTGTAACATTTACTAAATTGTAAATTCAAAAAACACAGTACTCCCCTAAGTTCAATATGCCGATTTGCATTATGTATTCTGGAAAACTGATTGTACATCAAGAATGTATTTGCACATCTGTGTTTTTGCTTGTGAAAAGCACTTGTACATCACATCTACTAAATGAATAAATGTAAAATACACTGAATATACTATTGTCAGTTTAAAATGTTGTGAAATGTGATAAGCTATGCTGTTACAACACAGAAAAAAAAAGTGAGGGCACTAATAACCTTTTACTACCTAGAGAACATTGCTTAAGTCAAAATGCAAACTCATCAGTCTGAACAAAGATGTTTCAAAATTACACACTGCATGCTAAACTTAAACAGTTGAGACAGGCATTTTGTTTATAAAGCCAACTACTACACAAAATTCAGAAATTCCTCAATTTATTCAGGGCCAAGATTTCATTAAAAATTCAAACAAAAATTAATTTAAAAAACTTTTATTCACTTATCCCTTTCTCATCAACCACTGACTCTATGAAGGATTGCTGTGTTCCAGAGCCTGTGCTGAAAAAAGAGCATGAGGTAGGGAGACCTACAGATGGGATGCCAGTCCATGTCACTATTTTTATCAGCTTTTATCAACTTGAAATAACAGAAATGTGTTTTTGTGCTATAAATTGAAGCACTTTTCAAAGCGATAGATCAAATAATGTCTGGGCTGTCACATGGCTGAGTTCAAAGCACAACTTCACAGTTCACCTGCAAAGATGACAACACAACAATTAAAATGTCAATATTTTCTAGCTAGCTAAAGTGCAAGTTAAAAGCTGAAGTAAAAATGTTCATTTTGTCCCACAAAATTAAATTAAATGCACAAAAAAGACTTTAAAAAAAAAAAAAACATGTGGAACTAATAATTAGGAACACTGAAAATAAATGTTGTTAAAAGGTTATGACACTTTAGGCATAAACATTTTGCAAGATGAAGTTTATTATCAATATTTATTATTAATCAATAAATAAACTGCACTGATTTCTTAATAATAAAATGGCATTCTGTCTTTGCCTGAAGCAAACAAGGCACTGATTTATCAGTTTAGTCACACTTTCACTTTTACAGTCACAAGTGACTGAATGTCCTCTACTATCCTATAAACTGCTTTGCTTGAGTTAAACATCAGCACCAAGCAGACATGGCTTAACATCAGTTGCAGAAACCATTTTAGCCTCATCAAAGCCTGTAAATCAAAGATTATTTCCCACTGTATTGCATGAAAATATAACAAGAACACTTTATCCTCTATGCCTCTTCTGCATGTCTATTTATAAAAAAAATAATAAATAAAAAAATCCTAACCAGTAACCATCATTTATATATTTAAAAAAAAAAAAAAAAAAGTACTGTGGCTTGGGAAAACAGTTACTGGGGGGGGATTAAATTCGGTTTCCTTTGTGAAACACTTAAAAGAAGAAAAAAGAAATGTATTAATTTTCATGTTTCTACTCAGTTTGACTGATATTATTACCCAGTGTTCAATGTTTAAATCACAACTTCCACACGGTACTAGGCCATGCAGGCTCCTACCCCATGGCTAGGTTATCAGAACCTCAGCAAACCGCCTAAGTGTCACAAGCGTACAGCAGTGAAGCTCCACATGGCGTCTTAAATAAGAAGAAAATGTCCAGCGGAAAGTTTAAAATTCACATACTTAAACAGTACCAATGTATACACAACATCTAATGTCTTAAGAAAGCAAAATTCGATGTCCTTAATCATTTTCATCGAGAAAACACACACCATCAGCGACGAGATTTGGGTGTGGAAATCCCATTAATGACGACTCATGTGTCCGCCGCGATGTGTGTACAACTCCAGTCCACGGGCGCGTACTCCTGCTGACATTTCTCACGCCCGACAACTTGTGACAAATGCCACTGTAACAATGATGTAGGCCTCGAAAGAGCATTCTGAGCACCGACTGGAAGTAAGGAGTCAGATCTGACACCAATTTAGGCGGATGCCCAGCGCAGCATTTCCGAGGGACCCTCCTCTGTGGGAGGGTAACGTGCTAACAGCGAGCTAACCGGCTAGCTAAAGCTGGAACTTCTGCCAATGCAGCTAAGTGTGCCTAACTTGCGTTATAACATACAAATACATTCCATTCGGGAACTGATTTAGAGACAACTTTTCTCAGTGCCCGTCACCAATTACCCATTTTAGTTAAATATTTAATCATAGCTCGGCCGTATCCTACTTTTAGTTTAGCTTAAGTAGCTAGACGTCCACCCGCGTCCAGTTGGTTCATAAAACGGCACGGCTTGCGCCTACTCCGCACATTTGAGAAACGTGTGTTGTGGCCGCTTGCACATCAACGGCAGCACTTCGAATTCAGTCTAACCCAGCCCACGGTGCCATTTTCCCAGGTAACGAGCAAGCCCGCGACCCAAACACGCAGCACCTTCCCCAGACACGACCGCACTAGCTAGCCATCCCGCAACTACTCGCCCCAGCACAACTGCTTCGTTTTAGCATCGAAACGAATGGAATCGGCCAAACATCTGCAGGCAAAGGTGCCAAGCTAGCCAGCTAGAACGTGTCATTTAGCCAAGGTGTTACTGAGAAACGTCTAAGCGTGTACAGATAGCCAAAAAACGCGTAAAGAGCAGCTTAAACAGCATGCATGTAAAAGAACGCACCAACCTGTATGGCGTCGTGGCCCGCCGACAGATAAAAATGAAGTGATCCGCTGTGCGGCTCGCTGGTGTCGCTAGGCCTTCTGTGCTTCTTGTTGCTTTCCCACTGGACGGGAGGGATTCAGCGGGGCTCTGACTTGGAATACTTTTTGTTAGCAGTACTGTTGACGGCGGAGTCCGCTCTTCTTCCTACTGTAGTGTCGATTAATTCTGACGTCCCGCACGGTTCAAAGTTCTGCCAAAATTGCCTCCAGTTCGCTTGTTTACTGTGTTTCCCCGTTCATTTGTTTATATAGCATTTATAGCAAGATATCGCTTCCTTTTGCGAACGATTTTTAGACAGCATTGAGGCTGTGCTAAGCATTTATTTGCAATTAGTGTCGCTGCAATTGCCGATCGTTACAGACAAATGTTAAAATAAGAACGTGCAAGAGCACAGCTGCTAAAATTTGTGTATATCTGTATATATATATAAAAAAAAAAACAGACAAGCAAAAAAGCTTTTTCAAAAATCAACTCCGATATAGACCTGACGTAAAGGACGCAAACAGACACAATACGTAACGGCGTCTTAGCTGCTTCAGCGAGTAGGCAGGCACAAATTCCTGCCTGTGGTCAGTGATTGGCTGCTTCCACATTGATTGACGTGCACAGGCATATTTTGAGTAGTGAGGTCCTAGTAGTAGGCGGGTCTACAGAGGCGTGAGTAATGAGCGGAGCATGCGCGCATGCGCCAAGCGAGTTCCTACGTCCACTTCAGGGTAGGAGTTTCTTCAAGGGTGCCTGTCTGGAAAACATTTACTTTGCATAAACGCTTTCAGTAAATGTATTGTTCACTGTAATAATAGATGCACAAAAGTAATAATATTTTTATAAGCCTATCGCTTTGTTTTGCTTTACTAAACGAAGCGTAAAGATTTGAGTCAGTGACGGACACAAGTCTTAAAATTCGCATTTCTTTTCACCTGTTTCCCCCCCCCCTTTTGTCTTTATCAGCAGTTTTGTGTTAGTTACCCATTATTTCACCGCATATTTTATTTTTGCCTCATGTGCGTGATGTACATACCAACCCGTCTTGCTCATGCAAATCCAAGTCCAGGTAATACCGCCCTTGAGTAAAACCCAAATACGTTTGTAAATGTCCACGAAAAGGATTCAGTCAGACCATTCAGGTCGTAGGTCAGACAGTATTTGCTTAACAGTTGTATTATGTAGTCATGTTTGCAAACGGGGGAATATTTATCATAATGTTAGTCTTTTAAAATCTAAGCCCAGCAGCCACACAAACTTCTGTACTAGTCAGGGAGTCCATAATCCAAGATGGGTGCCTCTACATGAATTGATGGTGACTTCACTCCAGCATCCCAAGCTGCATGGTGTACAATGCTCCGGAGAGTAAAAAAATATTGTCCGCACAGCACAGCCTACCTGGTCCGAGTGGAAGTAGGCTCTGCCCGGCAGGTAAAGGACAGCATTGTCCATTCCACTGTGGTCTTGGTAGGCAAACTGAACAGAGCCAAGTGCACTCCAGAGTAAAGATTTGAGGTTTTGTTAAGAACAATCTTCTTAGGGTCTTCATGATGTGTGAAGTCAAATCAGTCAATAATCATTTAAAGCTGAGAGATACCTTTTCTCAGGAAGTAGAAACAAGTAACTTTATGTCCGCATCGTTGGGATTGGTTCTAGATTTAAGCACGTCTTGGAAAACTCTGGATAACTGCTGCAAACACCTTCAGCACCTTCAGTCTAATACCACCAGGCCCAGTAGCTTCCACCAGTCTCCTGGACTATTGGCTCAAGTAACATCTAACAATAACAGTATGTATAGTTTTGGGCCTTAATATTCAGTTGCTTAGCTGACAACTTTATCAAAGGCACCGTGCAGTGCTTGACCCACTTTTACAGCTGGGTAAATTTGAGGAGATGTTGCTCAGTGGTACTGCTCCAGCAAAAAGGCTCTAGTAGTGGTTGAACAAGCAATATTCAGGTTACAATCCTTTTATTATGCATGAACTTGTATAGTTTTGCTTGTAAGTGCAGTCAGTGAACCACTATGCTACCTGCTTCTAATTTCAGTAGTTTTTCAGGAGTCAAATTCAATATATGGGAGGCTGTCCGTATGGAAACTTGTTTCATAGTCCTTTTGTTTACATGGCCCAATTATTCTGATAACTTTAAATCATTAAGTGTAAGAAGCGTTGTGACCTCCCAAGCATTAAATCAAAGAAAACAAATATTAACTTGTCTAATTTAGCCATGGTGAACATAAGGTCAACTAATATCTGAATTGTGTATCCAAGTGTATCTTCAAAAATGCTTGAATGAAATACAGAATTTGTTCAGTTTAGCTAAAACAGACGTTTTTCTATTAATAAAACAATTTATAAAAAGTTATATGGTACACGTTTATCTATGTTCATGCTTCCAGTCTACTTGTTTCAAGAGATCCCTGATCAGTGCTTCCCTGAATGGATGAGCAGCAATTTAAAACTTTCCAAAATAAGATTACAACTGGTCTGAAAATGCCTCACTATGCTTAACCTTAGTGGCACCATTGCTGTCTTATGGATTTACTTTTTATCATTGTGTTCAGTATTTATTCATCTATGTTTACAGTCAAGTGATATTTGCAATGCTGTGAAGTAGAAGAGATCTTAATGTAGCTCAGTTTTTAAAAATCATGGAAATGTGTTTAGAAAGAGATAATGAAACTGTCAAGTCAGTCAGACCACTCAGTTTATTTGTGAACGCCGCGCTTTGGGCTGATTTCAGTTATAATACATTAATTCATATTTCCGGATAGGATATCTGCCCCTCCCCTTCGAACCAAACTTGTGTTGTAGAGGAACTGCTTGCAACAGTTTCCTGTTGCTCTATCAGAAGGTGAACTTCGGCAAGAAACATCACTGACAACTGGAAGGGGGAAAACACTGATCTCTGTCATACAAAATGGTAAGAAAATCTGCCTCTATGGTTTGGGTTGTATCTTTTTTTACTAAATTGCTTGTGTGACTGCTCAAGAAGTGCATTGTACAATTTTTTGGCTTTCATTTACACATTCCACACCCATCCCCCTTACACTCTCACCTGGTGATGCCACGTGTGTTATTTTTGCCATAAGGCCTCAGTTAATTTTTGTAGAGCTGTTAAAGTGAGAATGTTCTGTACAATTGTTAATGCATTGTTTACAACATCCTGGAGACATTTACAGTTAAGTTCAACATATTCAAAATAGCTTATACATTACACATTTTTGGTCTTGTTTCTATATGTGACTTTGTTGTTTATTTCATGAATGATTAAGTATCGCTGTCCTGGCATCTGGCTCGCTGTCTTATTCTACTGATTTCTCTGCATCATAGTAGTCCAACAGGATCTTCACAGTTCTTGGTTTGTTGGGTTTGAGCATGGGTTTGAATCCAGCTCACTCTGTGCAAAATTTGCATGTTCTTCCTGTGTTTGCGTTAGTTTCCTCTGCGTGCCACAGTTTCCTCCCTCGGTCCAGTGACTTATATGCCAGTTGGTTTGATGACTTTGTTACTGTATGTATGTATGTATGAGTGAACAAGTTTGTTACTTACCAACCACGGACTGCCATCTTTATCCATTATAGGCTCTATTATGCTGCAGCCCTGCATTAAACAAGCAGGTAGTAACACTTATCACCTTTCTTTGCTGAGCTGTTGAAGTAAGTAATTCATAAAATAACACAATGATATTTTAATAGAATTCATTTGAATTTTAAAGCTTTGGTTTGCTCTTCTTTTTAATTTTTTTGCTTTAGGGCTCATTATTACTGTTAACTAGCTCCGTTACCCAGCACTATCTAGGTCAAAAGAGTGTAAAAAGTGGTAACGGATTATATCATCACAAAATGTACCATTAAAGTAGCTGCACTTAGTAAACATGTGTTAGTGCTGTCAGGCAGGCAGACGTTCCAGAGTGATATGTGCTTTAAATGTAGTCAGGTGGAAAGGAGGAGGAAAAAAAAAAGTTTTACCTTTACATCACTAGTATGTGCTGCTCTATGTATTTGTCATGCATGATTTCTTATTAATTTTTACATTTTCACTTGTTCACATATAACTGTTACTGGCTCCTTTAATTGACCATGTGAATGACACTGACAACAATGCATGTATCAGCTGTAGTGATGTGTGTACAGTAATACATTATATATTATCAAACTATTGCCTTTTAACGCTTTGAATTTACTACATTTCTGTGTATGAAAGAGAATGTGCATGAGCATGTGTATACACCATGTGCGGACGTGACAACAGGAATAAGTTATGTATTGCCAAACTTTATTTTCCTACATTTTGCAAGTTTAAGTGAGAAAGTACATCAGTTTGTGCATTTTGAGAGAGAAACTCTGTCAAGATCTTTAGTGTGGATGGGACAAATAGAGTCAAGCATCCTGCTAAGGAGTCCTCAAAAGCTCAGGACACATTAAATGGGATATTTAGTGATCACTGTAATGTGATCATTTGTTAGTGTGAAAGCGAGAGACCTCAGTTTACACTAAATAATCCCATATGATCAACTGTAAACAATAGGCACATTTTCAGTATTTCTATATCATGGTAAACCTCTAAATATGTTAAAGCTTGGTCTGTTTATTCTTTATGCAAAGCTTTCTTTTTCAAGTCACAGAATTGAAATTTGGTACACAAGTACCAGTGTTGTTGTAATCAAGTGCATTAAACTCCAAAAAAGCCAATTACTATTTGAACATTTATAAATTGGTCTCTGAAAAGGTTTGGAGATGTGGGAGTAGTGATATTAGGTAGCACGTACTAACGGCATATGTAGATCATGTATACGTGACACACAATGTACTGACATAGGATAGATGTTTTTATTACTTTTTTAAATTTCCAGGATATTAAATTCTTACATTGACAGTGAACTTGACGATTCATCTAGTTTTTTTTTTTTTGTTTTGTTTTGTTAAAATTTGACTATTCAACCCCCTTACTTGCTGAGACAGTGTTTTAAGAAAAGGGGATCAGCTTCCCCTTTTCTTAAAACACTGTCTCAGCAAGTAAGGGGGTTGAATAGAGTCAGGGTTAATCGCTGAAATTTTATCTTGTGGTGTTAGAACATGGGAAATGAGACAGGAACTGTCAGTTTATTCGCTTTCCGCTTTTGTACAGAAACATCGTGGCTGATCTTTCGTAACAGTGCGGTACTGAAAATTCTAAATTGCTCAGAGTGCAAAGACACAGACAGACTACAGAAAAGGGATACTTTAAAAAAAAAAAAAAAAAAAAAAAACAACAACTGGAGTGGGGTTACCTTTTATTCCAAGTACATATTTTGACATGCTGTATATTTTTCATGAAAAGTTTAAAAAAAAAAAAAAAAAAGTGTAATGTTTCAACTATCTTTTATATAACACTAGCAGAGTTACCTAGGGCTGCCCAAGTCAAAAAGCTTGGAAAGGTAGAAAGCATTAACACATCATATAATCACCAAGGTATTTTACTTCTAAAGTGTTTGTATTTAGTACGTAAGCATTGTGTGTGTGTGTATGTATAACAACCCAATGGTTCTATGTGTGTTTAAAAAAAAAAAAAAAGTGTGCGTGTGGAACAAGAAACTGAGCATCATGTACGTTATTGTGGGCGTGCGTGAGTGGAGCGTAAATATCTGCCAGCATGCTCTGTGTGTGATATGAGTACTTCTGCTTCTTGAAGCCTTGTCAGAAACTGAAATTTAAATTTTCTAAAAAGTAAGTAGCCTTTCTGAAGTTTCATAAACTCTGCTGCACAAAAACTCACCTTTGAGTACCTGTCAAGTCTGTAGCTTGAAAAACAAAGCTGTGCCTAAAGAACAAAAAAAGAGAGAAAAGATTGAGCTCTCCTATGCAGATGTCGCCAGGTTTGCGCTTATGTACTCAGTATCTTTAATTTTTATTGCTTTCTCTTGTTTAGTGGAAAGCAGCTTGAATGTCAGTCTGTTGTATGAACTTTGAATGATTTAATTTTTCTTAATGTAAATTTAGGCTTTTAGAAACATGAAGTTTTCCTCGGTTCAGGTGATGTTGGTTGTTGATAAATGGATCTTCTGGTGCTTGTAGAAATGGTGCCTGGTGAAATTGTGCAGTAAAAATCTTGGCTCACTGTCCTTGTTCTTAATGTCTTCAGGAGGTAAATTGCAGGCCGAGGCTGCGATCTTCTAATGGCAAAGGTTTTGTTTCTTTAAATAAGCATTGTGACATAATGTGGGACTGCCTGTTTCCACATATTTTTGTGATATGATTACATGCATGAACCAGTATTATTGTAAGCTGATTGCTGTCAGTACTGCGGTTTCAGTGTAGTATTATTGTTAGCCATGTAGATGTCATGACAAAAAAAGCTAGAGAAATCACACAAGATAAAACTGTACTGTAAGAATTCAGAGAAGTTTGTTGTTGAAAAGTGTGTGTTTACAGTTCTGGCCTTAAGTTTACATACACCTTGGCTAAAAACATTCAAATGATTCCCCAATTTCACACACATAATATCACCAAAAATTAATTTGTTTAATCAGAGTATCTACTTAATGTCCATAAATTATTTTTTTTTTTTCCCCCAAAAGAATGATTTAATTCAGCTTTTATTCACTGTGTCAGATTTTTAGTGGGTCAAAAGTTTACCAAGTTGACTGTCTCTTTAAACAGTATGGCTGACCCCAGGAATTAATGTAATTACTTTTAGAAGCTTCTGATTGGCTAACTGTCATAATTAGGGCTTAATTGGGACCCTGTGGCTGTATTTAAGGGTCTACCTGTGGATCCAGTGCCTTCTTTTGGTTAAGACGATGGGGAAATCGAAAGAACTGGCCCGACTGTATGTTGTTTTAGAAAATAGTTTGAATATAAACAGCAGCAATGCTGTGCATGAGATTTCCATGTTATAAAAACTTTTACGTCAACCCAGACAGTTCTCCACTTTTATTACTGTTTCTTTTATGTTTTGTCCACAGGCTGACTCCCTGGTGGTGTGCGATGTAGACGAAAGTCTCGTGGAAAAGCTGAAGAAGTTCAGATTCCGTAAAGAGACGAGTAACTCTGCCATCCTGAGTAAGCGTAACCCATACAGTGCTCAGTGGCTGAGCTGTGTGTAAGGCTTTACTTCTGTTATGGGAATAAACTTGTAAAGTCCTGTCGTTCCCTCTTCCATACAGACTAGTCAGTGTCATGAACACCACTTGCCATTGCACTGCCTTGTTTTCTTTAAGCCGTAGAAAATGCAGCTAATGTTGAATAATGCTGATCGCATCCAAACATTTTCCAAGACTGTAACACCTAGCAAAAAGCATTTAAATTATTAAAATGTCCAAAAGATCGATTTTTTTTTTTTTTTTTTTTTTGGTTTGTTCCCCCCCCCCCCCACCACCAGTTTTAAAGCACATTGATGAGAGGAAGCAGTTAGTAAGAAGGTGTCAGATTTGAGAAGCTTTGCAAAGTGTTTTTGCTTTTGTTTTCCAGTGAAAATTGATAAAGAGAAGCAGCTGGTGATGTTGGAGGAAGAGTACGATGTAAGTGACCCATGTTTGTGTGGAGATGCCCCTTACTGTAGTATCTGTAACTAGATATTAGGATGGCTTCTATAAGTTGGCACTTTTGTTAGTTTATGATTATGGAACACAACTTCTGACACATTAACTGAACTAAGCTGCACTTGGACCTCTTAGTGTCTTTGTTCCCTTTTAATTTTATGCATTTAACCTATATTTATGGTTTGAAGCAATTTATGAACCACACAGAAATATATAAATGTGTACAGATGGAGGCTTAACAGATGTCTGAGCAAGTTTATTACTGTAGAACAGTAACTCAATCATTTTATGATTAAAACAGCAATCTTATGTAGTTATTGTACATTTATGTTTAAAAAAAATTAAGGAATATGTGAATGTATTTGTCTGTGTTACTGTGATACAGTGCTGTTCATTAATTAAAAAATATAAGGAAAATGGTCATGAGTGTAAAAGTTGTGTAAATGAGGTATTGTTGCAGTCGGAATGACCCAGATTGAGACTCCCTCTCTTACCGTATTGTTTTTGATTTAGCCGATGCTTTGGTCCAAGGCAACGTGGGGTATGTTTACGTGCTTATGCTGTCAGCTGACACAACGCAGAATTCTGCATTGATTACTCATAAAATGTGTTCACGATAATAGACAAACATCAGCAGTTGTACTCTTCATGTCTGGTTTGAACACACTATGTGACGATTCACAGTCCAGGGTGGAAAAATATGTGATCCCATGTGTTTGATAATTGGTAGAACCTTGTTTAGCAACGCAAACCTCCACCAAACATTTCCTGCAGCTGCTGATCAGACTTGCTTGACGCTGAAGAGGCATTTTGGACCATTACTGCCTACAGAACTGACCCGGTGCGTCTTTTTTATAGAGTAGAGCACCTCTACATCTCTCACCCCCTGGACTGGAACACCCAACTCCATTCACCCACATGGGTCTCATTACCCTAGAGCTTCTCATTTTTTATTTATTTTTTTATTTGAACTGACACTGATTGTTTAAATGGATCCAGCACAGACAAAACATGTACAATTGTTTGCTTGTTTGTCTATTATTGTGATTTAGATGATTAGACCACATTTTCACAAAGGAGATCACAAACTTTTTTTTCTTGCAACTGCATATAAAGCTAAAGTGATAAGAGAGCAAAGGAAATAAAGGGTAATGGGAACGGCAAGTTATGCTGCCAATCCCCAGGCCAAGGAATCATGAAAAAATAAGCCTTTGGGGGTTTAAGTACCAGTGGCTGCCCACTCCTCCTGGACAGCTTAGTGCCACGGCAACTAAAAGGTTAATCTCTGCTGACTCGTACAGGATTGGCTCGAGAGCCAGTGGTTCAGGTGGCATCGGTGTGCGCTTGCTGCCAGGCCTCCCCAGCAGCTTCATGTACTGGATGGGGGAAAAGTCAACCATCCTGGGAAGATGGAAGAAATAAGATGTGTAGAACTAGTAAAGGAAAAAGTGACCAGAAAAAATGGTTATGCATATAAATAAGTCATTAAATGCAGCCATTAGCAACACCCTACTGTCCTGACCAGGGTGTAGCTGCAACTTCTTGGAATCCACACAGAATCTAGATGACCGTGACCCTCACATGAAAGATAAGTTAGTTACAGTGAGTGACTGTGACATTTAGTGAAATACTGTAGGAATAACAGAAGGTATTAAAACTGGTGTGGAACAACAGGTGAAAAGCTGATGAAGGTCAGAAGACAGGTGGCACATCTACTGTTGGGCGACAGCCAGTTTTGCAGTTTGGGTGCAGAAACGGGATGAATGACCCTTTGTGAATAATCAAACCAAATCCTGCAGGTCACCTTGGACAACAGCATCAGCTACATAAATAAAATCACCACCCACAGTTCTGTTAACTGCCGGATCAGATTATAGTGCAGTTCATAATGTGGACCACACACTTGCTTTGTTTTGCAGGATATCTCCTTAGACGATTTGAGAAATGAACTCCCAGAACGACAGCCACGATATCCTTTCCTGAAAAGAAATCAGGCTGCTGGAGAAACGGCTACAAAATATACAGATGGGCCCCGACTTACGATGGGGTTCCCATCGTAAGTCGAAAATGCATTTAATACACCCAACCTCCTGTCATGCCAGTGGCTGTTTCAACAACAGAATGTAAGCAGCGTCTCCACCCTGTCTGCAGATGGAGCATTGATTGGCAGTAGTAGGAACCAATAGTTTTTCAGGATTTAGCTCCCATCTGGACTTCCTGTCAGTAGGCAGTGTCTCTGCACAGTCTTCGGACTGATTGATTGATTGGCATAGGAACCAATCGCAGGCAAGATTTAGTTTGTGCCTCAGACTTCCTGTCAGTTTTCAGTTTGTGAACTTTCCTACAAGCACTGTCTTGCTAAGACCTTGTATTTTATTTGGAATTGTGGCATCTTCCATTTTTGTTTACTGCCAGTCACTAATGTTTAGCTCTAACAGCAACACTTTCGGAAACAACACTCAGTAAAGAGTTTAACAAACTTAATACTGTGGCATCTCGCGATTGCTTCCACCAACCCATGCCATAACACCTAACGAAGATCATAGCTTAGCCTATCTTAAAAGTCATTACGGGCTTTCTGTTTTCACACTGCTTTCAGGAGACACAGACGGGCATTTCGTAGCCATGATGGATGCACATAACACAATGTAGATACGGGGCAGGGGGTATAAAAAAAAAAAAAAAACACCGGGAACACAGAACACTGTAGATTATCGGTTGTGTGCACTAATGACCACGTGGCAGACTGGGAGATGCAGATTGGTGCCACTGCCCAGCATCACTAGGGAAGAAAAAAAAAATTGAAATTCCAAGTACAGATTCTACTGAATACTCTTTGCTATGGCACCATCGTAAAGTTGAAAAATTGTAAGTCAGACCATTGTAACTCAGGGACCATCTATGTGCATGTGTATATACATCAATATGAAAAAATGCCTTTGAAACTTATATTCCCTGATGTGTGCATAACTAAGCCTTGGTAATTGCGGCTGATTAAAGTCCCTTTACTGTGTAGTTCACATTTGCACGTGATCTGAGGTGATGTCTGAAATCTGAACACCCATTAGGATGCATGCTATTATCCAATAAAGAAATGTATTTTTGGTTATGAATGGAAAAAGGCCTTGCAGTAGTGCTGAAAAAGGCTTCATTAAAGCATGTTTTTGTAGTGGCAGCTGGCAATGGGAAGGGCACTGTATTCATAGTGGCAAAGTAATCCGTAATACTTCATTCATCACTTACATTTCATTTTAGCAAGAACCTCCTGGAAACTGAAGTTAGTTTAAATCACCTGGCGATAAGCCCTGTGTAGTAACTGATGTAATATTTGAGAAGCCACTGAGCTGTGCCCGCTTCGCACTGGCACGGCTGGCTGCTCTTGGTCTGCTGAACCACTGCTCTCCTTTGAATTTAATCTCTCTGTTCCTTGACTCAAACACACATTCATTGTCTACAGTTATAAATACGTTCATGCTGATGGAAGAGTTTCCTACCCTTTGTGTTTTATCTTCTCAAGCCCTGTGGGTAAGTGGTCTAGGTAAAGTTAAAGCATTTGATTTTAACACAGAAAAATGTATTAACCTAGCAGCATCCCTTATCAATGTTATTTTAATCCATTCATCAACAACTGGATTTCTAGTGCAGGATCGCTAATTCCAAAAGAGCAGGGCATGTTGTAAGGCAGGGTCCTTGCAGAGAATGCCAGTCCATCACTGAACCAATAGCAGCATTATTACTATTATTTGCTTTAATAAAAAATGATCACAAAAATGAGGTAATAAAATAAAAGTATGATGTCTTGTTGACAGGCTGCAAACCAGAGCAGCAAATGATGTACGCAGGCAGTAAGAACAGACTGGTCCAGGTGGCAGAGCTCACAAAGGTACCACCAACACAAGGGGGTAAAGTGAATGCATGACCACTGCATACGAGTCCACAGCCAGAAGTTCACCTCTGATGCATTGAGCAGAAAGCCAAGGGTAAAATGGCCCGCAGAAGCGCTCTGCTCCGCATGGAACGGTTGCAGTTTGGCTTTCAGAGTCTCCTTATGCGGAGGAAGGTGTTTTTTTTCACTACAAAATTTCACCCTTAACGTCCTAATTTATCTTAACTCAGGTCACAGAGGGTAACTGGTTCGTGGCATGTGCGATGGTCACTGGCGGTGCTAAAAGGCCCGTGCTTGCTCTGCTATTCTGAGGCTGTGTGAACTAAAGCGGTAACCACTCTCCTCTCTGTACTACAGGTGTTCGAGGTCCGCAATGCTGATGATCTCTCAGAGGAATGGCTGAAAGAGAAACTGTCTTTTTTCCGTTGAATGTACGTCATCAAATCATGTCTGATGTCTGCAAATGAAGAACGTCACCAAAAATCAGCAACATTTATTTACATTATTACAAATGTTTATCAAGGGAGAGATGCTGACCAAAACACAGATGTTCTGCAGCACAACATCAACTGTTTGTGTAGAACAAGAAAGTATTAATGGCCAAAAAATGTATACATGACTACCAGCAAGAAACTTATGTCACCACAAATGTACACAATAAACATTTCCTTTATTGAACTTCAGTAGCTTTCTGAGGAGGTCAAAACACTTGAGGGGAAATCTGAAGAGCTGGACACTGCAAACAATGTTGCTAAGCAACGCAGTGAGGAACCAGTTAAAATTTTAAGCAGATACAGCTAGAGCAAAAAAAAAAAGAAAAAAAAAAAAAAAGGAAAAGTTCCACCCTGAATTTCAAAGGTTACTAATTTTGAATTGAAGTTGAAAGATAACTTCTGTACAATTAATGACTGAATATGAATGGATTTCCTTTTCATGTTGCATGAAGAACATGGAAAGTTAAAAGAATAAATGGCAGTTTAAAAAAAAAAAAAAAAGTACACACGGTCCCTTCAGAAATTTTACTACTTTTATATAGTTTTTTTTTTTTTTTTAAACCTTTGGAAATTTACAGCAACCTGATGTTTTTACTCAGTACAAACTGGCTGAACATATGTTTAAAGTACAGAAATCAAACTTAAAAATGAAAGCTATTTATAAACAACAACACAGATCATTATGTTCCAGCTTGAGCATCTCAATACAGGAAGTCCACGCATATAACAAACCAGAGCGAACCAAATTGCTGTGAGAACTTTCTACTGTGCTCTAGCTACCAGGTCCATCCTGGCCTCTACTGTGCGCTCAGCGACCGCACTAAGACAAACGTTTCTATCACAAGATTCAAACATAAAGTTGGACGAGCAGCACCTGGCCGGTGGTGGCAGACATGCTTACCTGGTGGCCCAGAGCACAGGCTGCTATTCACTGTCGCTGGCATCACTAGAGTTGGAGCCCTGGTCACTGCCGCTGCCACTATGTTGGCCACCATCAGAGTGGCCGCTGCTGCTGTGAGCCGGGGAGGCACTGCAGCTGCGCTGTCCCCTGGCCTCTTCCTCGTCCTCCTCATCCTCGCTCCCGCTGCCCTCACCACTGCTGTGGTTCTTGGGCTCGTCCTCGTCGCTGTCGTCGTCACTGCCGAAAATCTCCTCCTCGTCGCGCATCTCACGGGCCTGGCGATCGTCGCCACTCTCACTCCCGCTGCCGCTTGCCCTCCTTCGCTGCTGCTTCTCTCCATCCTCCTCTTCGTCTTCCTCGTCATCCTCTCCCCTGCGACCCCCATCCTCATCCTCCCGGTCTGACTCGCTGCCGGAGTTCTCACCCTCACTCTCGCTCCCCCTCTCTTTCTCATCACCTGGTTGACATGGGAAAATGGAAATAATTGGTCCAACGGTGAGGTCAAATGAGGACACCACACAACACATTTCTGCAGAACTGTGATCAACAGGATTTAAATGTAAGCATTTTAAAAAAAGACCCCTGAGCAAAGATTTTTCCTTTAACTGTATCAGTGCAAATATTATATTAAAGGTTTAAGCTATAAACTACACATTTGTGTCAGCCAAACAAAAACATTGCTGCGCACCCGAATCCTGCATGTCCTTCTCCAGGTCCATGTCTTCTTCTTCATCCTCGGGTTCATGGTTCTCCAGCTGAGCTTTCCGAGCTTCCTGTTCATCAGAATTGAATTGAAAATGCCATTTATTGCAGTGTTACAGCAGCGAAACAATTCAGGCACCAGAGTGCGTAGACAGACAGCAAATCTGCAGACAAAAAGAAACTGCGCAGTTCAAGAGAATGAGTTCACCACTGAAAAAGTTCAAGGACTGAGCCATCCTGCTGCCTGGGGGAGACCATACGACTCCTTGCACAAGCAAACAAGGGAATACCGGGAAGCTCCTGGATGCTGCCAGCAGTCAGCGAGAAGGCTGGGCTGTAGGTTCCTCACATGTCCAGCACTACCTGTATACCTCCCACTGTTCAGAACTTCAGCAGGGCCCAACCTATCCTCCACTCTCCACTTCTAACCTCCCCAACCTGCGTCACACGCCCTGCTCAACAGGCAGCCGGACAGCAGGCAGCCTCGCCAGGGCCACAGTCGCAACACAGTGTGGACACAGCAGTAAATGCTGTTTTGCTGCTCATGTTTAGGGTGGACACAATACAGGACACATAAAAAAAAGTACATAGAACAGCAGCAAACAGAAAACGATGGAAACTGACAGCAGCATCACTTGCTGCCATCTTGACTGCTTTGCATGGAGAATTAGAACTCTAATGTTCAAGCTCCATGGGTCAGGACACACAGAGAAGGCAAACCAGAGGACTGGAGAGACAGCCGTCACCTGAGCCTCCAGCTCCTTTTCATTCATTTCGCGATGCTTGCACACGAGGACAGCGTTGGTGCTGGACTGCGCTCCTGCTTTAGCCCTTCTCTTGCTCAGCCGCACCCTGTCACAGAAGACAGCTGCCATCACACACAGTAATTGTGACCACAATATGACAGATCAGACTGGAATACCAATGCTTCTGCAGAAGTTCGCCAATACATTCAGTACTGTTGGGAATTTTGGATAAGTACACATGCACATTATTGGTTAAATATTAGCAAAAAATAATAGCTAATTATTTCTTACCAGCTTTAGGACTCACTGGCTACACATGTACATGGCTGCTAAGGAACACTTTATAGATACAAATCCCAAATTCTGCCTGAACATCACTGAAAATCAGTCTCCTCTAGTACACTTCCACCTCAGGTTACAAACATCCAAATTACAAATTTGTGAACATAAAAACATTTCCCAGTTTCATTTATTTTTATTTTATTTTCTGCATTATCTTCAGGGATCTACTTTCTAAGATTTTTGTTTCAGAGCAAACATTGCTTTGCGCCTCTTCTTGCTACCATTTAGTAGAAAACCAGCACACAAAGAAGTGCTTGCGGGGGTCCTTACTACTAACAGCCCTCCCCTTGCACAGTACTAATGAAATGGCACTAAAATGAGCACTGGAGAAACAAGCGTGATGGAGGTAGAGGACAAACTATGCATAAAAAAAGTGAGGCAAGCCTCCATGCAGAGTGTTTGGCAAAGGAGAAAGCAGAAACTTCATCCAAGCAGTCAACGTGAAAAATGGGTTTACGACCCAGACACATGCCAAGAAAGAAGCAGACTGAAGAAGTAACCGCAAGCATGGAGACCATGAACCTAGTAGTTGAAGGTACACAAGATTAACAACGCTGTAGTCATGGAACTTGGATTCTCCTGGAAAACTGCAGATGAACTGATGATGCTAACCTGTCCTTTCAAATGACACTAGAAGAGCAGGCAGCTGTACTAACTCCAGTCAGTTAACTTGTTCTTGCTATATCCCAGACTTTTACAGAACTTACCCAGTGAGTAGAGGTGTTCACATGACTAGATTGTTTGTGGACTGAAATAAAATAGTCCTATATGGTAATTTCTATTTATTTTAGCTTCACCTGATGTTTTTAACAGAACCTAACCTGTGAATAAATCGAGGGATTTAGATGTATTAAGTTCTTGATGATTCTGATGTAGCTGGTGGATTTAAAAACAGTTACACAGTGAGTTCTGGATCCAAATGCGTTTGTAAGCTGAGGTACAAGTGCATACAGAAGCTATTACCTAAAAATAAATCCTGCAGACACAGCTAACAAATGCCTGTTCGGTACAACAGATATAAAGCCAAGAACATCAAAAGTATAATAAATAAAACTCATGTTTTACTATAATATTTTTCATGATTAAAAATCACCTGGTCTCCAGCTCGTTGTAATAAACTCCATCGCCATCTCTAAAAATGAAGAAGTAGTTCTCCTCATAGCCTTTACTGGCCTTGTTCTTCACATTCCAGTTGTATTCTCTAGCAATCTTGTATTCATATCTGCAGTTTTTGTCGGTTGCACAAAACAAAACATAAAAGTTAAAATGCTTTATCAACATTTTACAGTTATAACAAAAACAATATAATTTCAATTTGTGCTCACATTCTAATACTGGAGAATGCCATGTTACTTTTTTTTTTTTAAACACAAGTATGCATAAAAATTAACCAAGGTTTTAGGGAAGACCAAGTGCTGTACTGGATAGACTGCTAAGAAATATTTGCTAACATCAGCCTTAGAAGGTCCCACTTCAAGTGTCATACGTGTATGTTTGCAGAATTTATGTAATTAAGCAGATGGTTCCAAGGACAAAAAACCTTAAGACGGTGTGAATTTGTCAGTATCTTCCTGTACTGCCAAATGCAGGAGATTACAGGCAATCATCTGGTCATGAGATTTTATATAAGAACAGCCTATTTATTTTTATGCCATTTCTCAACTGTGAGATGTTTTGGGTGAACCTGAAAACTAATAATCATTACGGTGTTAAATGCTGAAAATTAGGCAAATTAAGCAGGACCTTCAAACCTTCAAGTTCAAGGCTGACAGCATGATGTTACTTACACTTCTTCTGGCATGTAATCAACATCATCCTCCAAATCTCTCTTTCTTTTGCGCATGGTATCCTCGTTGGGCAAAAAGTAAGCCACAAACTGGTTACCTTCCTCATCCATCATACCTCTGGAAGAAATCAGAGCAGCTGAAAACACACAGGTTCTTACAGAGGACAACATAATGCATTTCCATTTGTAGAGTGAGCGTATGCAGTACTGCGATGATTTTTTTAAAAAAATGTCTTGGCTATATACCGAATCATAGCCTGAGACATCATATCGACTCCAGCTGGACCTGAGATGTCCTTTGGAGCTGGATCAGAGTCAAAGATAACCTGAGCACATGGGTTGATCCACATCTAGAAGGGGGGAGAAAAAAAAAAAAAAAAAGACATTTAAATTCATCTTGCAAGGCTCACAGCAAAGTTCATTAATATATTCTGCAATATTCAAACTCATTAAAAGGGCTTTTGCGAAAACAGGAATAAATAATAAGTAAATAAATTTTAAAAATTGTTGTCAAAATTTCCTTTACAAGTATAAGTACACCATCTGATTTAGCATACCTCAATTTAACAGCTTTTGGACTTTATGAACTGTTACAAAAATATTTTCAAAAAAAAACATAAATACTTAATATTTTTAAGCATGATATAAAAAAAATGCAATTTTTTTTTTACATTTTTGGAGAAAATAATTTTATTAACATGTAAATAAATGTCTTAATTTTGATACTCTATCTCTAAAAAAAAAAAAAAAAAAAAACATCCACTGTCTCCACTGTTGGTTCCATTGAGGCAGCAAAGGGCCAGCTGGTCTACCTGTAGTGGCTCTCTGGTCAAGCTGTATTGCTGACAGTGCTCCTTATTCAAAGTACTGCATGTATACATGTTTCAATTACAGTACTATTTTGTTTTATTAGGCACATTATATATTTATTATACATTAAATTAAGTCATAAAAAGTATTACTGTAGTACATACTGCAGTACAAATTATACTTTAGATATTTCAGACTTGGGCCATACCTGGACACCGCTTCTCCCCATATAGTCTGCAAAATCCATGTACTTTGTATTTAATCATATGTTCAGGAAATTATTAACATTACTACCATTCCTCAAATGTGTGGCTTCCAGATAAGAAGCTTAAGCCTTTCCATTTCAGTCTATTTATGCTTAGTCAGTAAGTATTTTAGAGTAATTACTCTGTTCAGGCTATTTCTGAGATGCCACGATTTAAATATAAAAGAGTACTGAATTTGGCAAATTAAAAATCATGTCCAGCATTCTCTCAGTCTATGCATTACTAAAAAACCAAAAATCTGCACAATGAAAACATAGATCCCACTACTTTTCAAAGCATTTATGTTTAAGGAAACTGATGACCGAAAAGGTGAGACCGGGGAAGACCAATTTTATTCCTAAAAGGCAGGTCTGACACAGCAGCACCCTCCAAGCAATTTGGTAGCATTTGTGTCTGGGCTGCACTTTGTGGCTCACAAATAAAAGGCACACATGAGTACAAACTGGAGGAAACAACTGTATGGTCTGCATGAGAAATTCCAGTTGGCCATTTGTAACTTGGGGGATGCATTCTCAAATCGAAACAGACATTCAGCGAGACCTTTTTATTATAGCGAGGTTTGACTGTTGTTCAATTATGGCAAGATTGAGTGTTCCTAAATCAAAGGATGACTGCGCTTGTATCACACACCAGATGTACATTATTGGACACTCATATGTCCTTAGGCAAACCATGAGACAATTAGGTTGGGGAAAAAAGTGAGTTTTGTTGAAGTATCACTCATGCATTTATCAAAAAACAACCAAATTCAGTACATGAATAATCACCTTACCTTAAAGTCAGGGAACACAGGTAAGACCTCCACTGGTGTGACTCTTGGTTTACTGTAGTGTTGTGTGATCTATTAAGGGGACACAGGGGAGAGGGATCGTTTGTCTCTTCACAAATCTAAGCACACTGCTCCAACTTTAAAAGTTTATTCTGTGCCCAGAGGACTGATCAACCTGCATATAAATCTACTAATGTAATATACACTGCATCATGAAACAAAATTAAATTCACCGTTTTTTGAGCATCCTCAAAAGTCTTCTCAATGGCTGCAATCTGGCTGTCCCTGTCCTTATAAATCTCCTCTTCAGTGAACTGCTGTTTGACAGACACACCAATCCTGAAATGTATGAGAAACACATTATGTTATCATTTATTTACTAATATTCTAACGTACGGGTCCTCAAACTGAACATAATGGAGGCTGACAATCAGAGTTCAGACAATTCCAACTTACTTGACTTCTACTTTCTCGTTGGAGACGCCGTATCGGTTAAACTCAGTTGATATGTACTCGGTCTTTCTCATCCAAGGAACCACCTTAGCATGTTGCTGGGAGCTATAAAAAATGAAGCAAAGACCACTGACCGAAGGGGACAGCACTCTGTTGCCTTCACTCTACGAATGCCAAGTTAAGCAGTCATTTGGGTTACAGCAGCAAAACACTGCAAGGCTTCTATTACCGCTTAGAACTTGATGGAGCTTGAATTTCTTCTTCCAGTAATTTCTCATCAGCTGGGTCCAACAGAACTAAATGAGTACAATGTGTTTGTTAGACACACAATTGACGAGAGAAATAACACAGTTATTATAGGAAAGAACTACATTCACATTTTTCCATTTAACAGAAGCTTTTCTCCACTTCAGATTTAAATAAATAAATAAATAAAAAAAAAAACTCATTTTACCAACACACGAGATACAAATGCAGCCCTGTGAAACTCAAAGTACAGTCAATTAGTGTAACAGACCACTTTTGCCAACATGTGCTGAATACGCATACTGAACTGACAAATGGTGCATATTTTTTAAACACATAATGTTAAGAAAGTTTATGGCGTGGATAGGTGGTACTGACAAAACAGGGTCCAAAAGAGCTGTGAGGCACCTGCTTAACCTGCCGTGCCACTCAATTTGACTGTCTTCAGAAGCTTAATCACACTTAGAGCAAGGCAACATGGGAGGACCACTTCCTACCACATTCACTGACGTAGAGCAATGTGACATAGGGAGGGGTGAAGCACCACCCAAACTCACTGAAAAAATTTGAACACATTAATGTTTGTAAATTTAAAATTCTGCTTAGCAGAAACTGAAAGAGAAATAGAGCCAAACCCTGATTACATACAATCTCAGACTGCAGAACCCATGCACCTCTGTCCCACCCAACCAAATTTCCAGAACCACTTGCCCCTGCATTTCACATCCATGAGTTCATACACAAATTAAACAGTAAATCCAAGCTCCCTTTCCCTGAGTCTTTCACTCTGTCCTCTCCAGTAACCAAGGATCCCTCCACAGCATATTTTAATAGCATAACTCAAATAGCATTCACTAAAATAGTAAAACCCTATTTTTATCAAGCCCCCCCATGGTAAAAACAAATTTGGTTGCAATACAATCGGCTGTCATCCTGCAAGAGGGCTCATAGGTTAGGATGTGATCATTTGGGACTTGTATGAAGTACAAGTGCTACTATCTTCACATTTGAGCGTTTTGAATTTTTGTGATCTTTAGGAAATGATAACTGTGTAAAAGGTTCTATTAGTACAGGCATTACCCATTATCTGAAACTAATCCACTTTGGAAAATGTGTTGGACTGCAAGAACTCATTTTCCATCATTTTCAATAAGATAAATAATGCATTTTCTACAAATATCAGCTAAATAATCTTAAGTATCTATATAAGTCTGCAAAGGATTTCTGCACAACAAAATATGTAATATATATAAAATTAAATACTTAATGATCAAATAATAATACTTGTGTGCAGTATACAACAGTACTGTACAGTACTGAACACAAATGGCATTTTCCATCTACAGTATACAGCAAAGAACATGTACTGCACTGTAAATAAACAATTAAATGATGGATACATAATGAATGTATCTTTCACTAAAAAATGTGGGGAAGGTGATAGATATAATGCACAAAGTATTTAAACAATGGAAGCATGACACATGATCCTACCAGAAGAAAAGCTAAGACTTGACTGCAGTGCACTTTTGTTCTCTTTCCTGGTTTGCTTCTTGACTGTGCTCAAAAATTCCAGTTATAGGTGACATATTCTTCCATGAAGACAATAATTAACTTTTCCATAAGAAATGACAAATTCAACACAATCGCAATAAGAATTTGCTTGACAAGGAGATCAAATTAACCCTTTTTGTGAAGAATAAGTGTACAGAACAGTTGTTAAATTTCTTATTTCGGCAGCAAAGGTCATCTTACTGTTGGGATCGATTCGGTAGGTGTCAGGATTGATGAGGTCGATGGTGACCCCAAGATCTGGCTCAGTCAGCAACTCATGTTTGTGTTGTTTCTCCAACGAAGTCGCTTTGTATTGTACAAACCTGCCAACATTAGACAAAATACTCAAACACCAGTTCAGGGTTACTGTTACCCTGCATTTATAAACATTTATGATGTTAGCATTGAACATTTCCATGCTAAGTTGAACAGTTACAGCTGTTTGAAATACAGAATGGTGCCATTGTAATGGGGTGCAGATTTACTGTTTAAACTGTTATGAAGTTCGGTGAGAGTAAATATAAACGTATATAGATATATACAGTATATATGTATATATATACAGTATATACAGTGTGTATATATATATATATATATATATATATATATATATATATATATATATACACACACACACACACACACACACACATATATATTTGGGTGCATTTAAATAAAAAACAAATAGTACCTGTGCTGATCAAACGGATATGTGATGAACTTTGGGTCAAATGGAATATCTGGAAGAGTATTGCAGTATTTCACACGGCAAACCACACCAGACCTAAAATTGCACAAGAGGAGAAAACATGG
Source organism: Heterotis niloticus (assembly GCA_018136845.1). Taxonomy (NCBI): domain Eukaryota; kingdom Metazoa; phylum Chordata; class Actinopteri; order Osteoglossiformes; family Osteoglossidae; genus Heterotis; species Heterotis niloticus. The sequence continues at coordinate 34,343,369 of CM030891.1, forward strand.
TAAGTTAACTTAAAACACCTCAACTCAAGAATTATTTCAGTGTCCCTCTTAGTTAATGTACGAGTGCATATGGATTATACAGTACAAGCCACTACTGTCAGAAAGAAACATCTTGAGGAACTCACCTCTCTGGGACTGTTCGGTGGGAACTGCTCCTAAGAACAGGAAAGAAGTTAACGTGCATTAACTTCGACTACCTTAACTGTTCCAAGTTTGTCATGCACAAGACTGGATGTTTTCATTAACTTAATCGTAACTTTGCAGGAACTTTAAACAAAAAAACAAGCGAATAACTGGTGGTTACAGTAGCGGGCAATGCTGTACTGCATATTCAACGCCAACAGCAGAAAATGCGTTGCACATGCAGAAGACATCGTACACAAATTCCGTTTACCAGCCATCCACCTATTCAACCGTTTGCAAAAACCTCAGGGTGTTACGTTGTATTTCAACAAACGTTTGTAATTCCAAACAGCAAACGTCCCAACTTCGCCACAGAGCTCAGCCGCGAAATCTAAAACACGGCAAGCGAGAGACTCCGCTCACCTGTGCCCGTCTTCTCGCTGAGCTTGAGTCTGAATTGTTGGAGCCATCTGTGTACAAAAGTAATGTTAAAACTCCTTAAACATAATCGGTATTCGGAAAGGCAGAGCACCGGGACGATGAGGCCGATTTCCCTTCACCTCCCCGTTTCAGCCCTCGCTGCCGTTCCCGCTGAAGGTCCTTCGCCGTCGTGGCTGGCTGCAAGGAATGCCTGACTGAAAAGATGTACAATTGCGACAGAACTTTCTTTTTCTTTATGACGCATCAAAAACAACACCGCGTTGAACTTAAAAAGTACATTTATTTATTGAGAAACTAATGGAAGTGACTTGTGCTACCTTTTTTTTTTTTTTTTAAATTTGTGTGGGGAAAATACTGTTACGTGAATGAATCGGCTGACTCCTCGCTTAAAGAAGAGTCTCCTTTCGGATAACATCGCTGCGCAGCAATTTTGTGCATCCTCCGCCGGCTACACAAATTGAAATGTAAATTTTCTTCACACGTATATTAATTTAATAAATAATCAAATAAATAATAAATATTGAAACCTCTGTTGATGTAAATTTCACTCGTTTTTGAAAGCAATACAACGTTAAACATATTTGTACAATCGTTTTCAGCGTATTCTATATCTATATTCTTTTTAAGATTCTTGTTGTGGACCGTAAATAAACAGCAAATATTATAGAAAAATAAATAAATTGACAGGAGTCCGAGCGCGCAAAGGCCCCGCCTCCTGTGACGGAAGAAGGACCACGGCCGTTTCGCTGGGCCTCGCGGGGTCTCGCGAGAACTATATTGCGCCTGCGCTCTGGAGCGTGAGGAGACGCAGGAAGTGAGTTCTCTGCAAGATGGCGTCGCAGCAGACATTGGGTCAAGCGGTCGGTCCTCAGTCTGGAGGCCAGGGTGCAACATTACAGCAGCAGCAACAACAACAGGCGCAGTTGCAGCAGCAACAGCAGGCGCAGCTGCAGCAGCAGCAACTTGCGCAGCTACAGCAACAGCAGGCTCAGCAGCTGCACCAGCAGCAGCAGCAGCAGCAGCAACAGCAACAGCAGCAACAACAACAGCAGCAGCAGCAGCAGCAACAGCAAGACTTTGATCCTGTCCATCGTTTCAAAATGCTCATACCGCAGTTAAAAGAAAGTCTTCAGGTAAAATCGCAGTCAGTTTACATTGTTGTTTAGTTAATCGTTATCTGCTAAGTTAATGCTTAGAAGTACTAACCATACTATACATAGAAGTACTTAGACCAACACCCACACGAGCACTAAACCCCGCGTTTTGTAAAATGGTTAACTTCTGGTTAACTTTAGCCTTTTCTTCATAAGTGGTCGACTACCAAGGATCAAAATGAAACTTGGTTGTTTTGTCCAATTAAACGCCTAAAATTAAAATCTGGTGAATAGTCTAGCGCTGGAAGCATGAACACGAGTATCTGTAAACCAAGGAATTATTTCTGTTGTTGTAGCCATATTTTGCTGTCTACTTGTGTTACCGAGTCAGGTCTTTTCAAGAATACGGACATTTTCCAGATTATTATTTGTCAGAGCAGTACGAGGGCACAGTAGGCAGCATTGCTGTCCCACGTCACTTGAGCGTAGGTTTGAGTCTATGCGGAGTTCAGATGTTCTTCCTATCTGTGTGAGCAGTCCAGTGCAAGCTTTGCTTCCAGAAGGACCCTCAACTGCTGCCATCCTTACTCAGATGACTTGTTGGCAGTTCTGAGTCAGTGTTCTCTTCTAAAATTTCTGCCCATTGTGGAGTAAAAACAACCAAGGTCTTAACCTTAACCCTTAGTAAAACATATAGGAGTGTGAGACCACCTTCCTTCAACTCTCTGCCACAGTGGCTTCTGTTCCTGGCAGCTGGTGATCAGTAATGAGATTATAAATGCTGTGTGTATTCAACTGACGTTAAATGTTTTGGAGAGAAGGTATTACTTTCCTCATGTATGTTAGCGTTCATACTAAATATTTAAGATGATACATTACTGAAATGAAAAGTAGCATAGATAATTTGTTTTTTTTTTCTATAGCTAGAGCCAAGATTCCTCCAAGAACTATAAACACAACCAAGAAAAATGTAAGTGGTTGTGTAACAGGAGAGAAGTGTATGTCTGGGAGCATCAGGGCAGGTTGCTCAGGGAAATGCCAGGCAGAAACATAGCTTTTGTTCTAAGTTGAACTTAGTTGGCTTTATGCTTTCAATTAATGGATTTTTAGTATACAAATGGTTTTTTAGAAACACTTTGCATTTGTAGATGAAGGGATTCCAGTAGATTTCAAGTTGTGTTACTGGTATGTTATAAAGATGAAAGCAGCTGACAAATATTGCATATGATTGAATGATGAACATTTAAATTAAATGGTGCAGTTTTTTTTAGGATCCCCATCCTGCTCAAGTGTTAGTTGCCGGCAGCAGGTTAGTGATGGCATTTTCCAAACAAGCTGTTCTATGTTTCTGAATTCATCCTCTTGTTCATCCCATATGTTTGATAAAAGATTATTTGCAACCCAGTACTTAATATTTTTACTTAGTGTGTGAATGTAGATACCCTGTGGCAGACCAGCATCTTATCTGGGCTATGACTGCTTAGTTTAGTGCCCTGTGCTACCAGAATAGGCTCTGGATTACCAGAATCCTCCCTGCAAATAAGCAGTTCAATACGGAGTAATTTCATTTGTCAGCATTTTTTTTCCTTTTTTTTTTTTTGGTTTTTCAATGCAGTAGGCTTTTTAGATCACCTTTTCTTGGCATATTCACCAATTTTTTTTTTTTTTTTTATTTACATTTTGAAGGTTCCCAAATTGTTCCTTTTGAAATAATTTTGCGATAGTTTTCTTGATCTTCGAAAAGGTCTTTGTTTCTCTCTTAGCTCCTTGGTCTTATATGTTTATGATTGTTGATATATCTGGAACAGTTCAGAAACATTTTCCAGACCCTTCCCTCGTACCCTTCCCAGGCTGGTGGGGTATGCTTCCATAGTCGCCTATGTAATGGCGATGAGCTGTGTCCATCTCGGTAATACTTAAGAGTCATTAGCAACTGTTCCTATGACATATTAATGGAGTGCTTGACTTTGGTTTGTCTTTCGGCAACGATGACTGGATTTTTGCACTTCACCAAATATTCATGAATCTATCCTGCTCTAATATTCCTTTGTAGGGCTTTTCCATAGATGTGATCTGAATTGTGCAGCTACTTTTATATATCTGTTTTGAGAATGTTGTCAGGGGATTTTATTATTCTCTTTGAGTCCTCCTTACTTATTGGATGCATCTTACTCTCCTTCCAGAATGTTATGAGGATTGCCTCATTGAATTTGGGACATAATACTGCAATCGATAATGGCATGTAAGTGCACGATTATGTTGCTTAATGTTAGCAGTTTTCAGTCAATACTAAGCTTTCATAAATTCATTTATGTTGCGCATTATAGTACAGATGTTGCTTATTTCAGTTGTGGAAATGACTTATTTCAGCAAAAGCAGTGATGCTGCTGTTCAGAGATTTGACAAGAGTCTCGAGGAATTCTACGCCCTTTGTGATCAGCTGGAGCTTTGTTTGGTAAGGTTTACAGTTGATATGTAGTAATTAATGAATAGGATGCTGTACAGAATACATTGTACACATATAATACTGTGCACAAATGCTTTTAATAGTTTTATACACAAACCCTTACAATGTTTTAATCCATTTACCATTTAACTGAAGTGAATTTGTTTATTTTCCTGTTTAATAATTTCAGTAAGTAGATGAGCTAATATTAATAAGGAATGTTTCACAACTTTTTTCAGCTTTTGTCAATGCTGTTTATTTCTCTTTCCTTTTCAACGTTTTTGTTTACAGCGCCTAGCCTATGAATGCCTGTCTCAGAGCATTGACAGTGCCAAGCATTCCCCAAATCTTGTACCCACTGCTACCAAACCGGACACCGTGCAGACTGAGAGTTTGTCCTACTCACAGTATCTCAGCATGATCAAATCTCAGATATCCTGTGCCAAAGACATCCACAATGCCCTCCTGGAGTGTTCCAAGAAGATAGCAGGCAAGAGCCAGCCACAAGGAATCCTGTAAAAAAAATGTGTTGCATGCTTTTTTCTTTTGTAAATATATATTCCTACTGGCACAAGGCACTGTGTTATACTTTTGAATAGCTGAATTTAGTAAAATTGTATTCTGACCGTTTGTTTGGCCATGTTACGTTCTTCCGGAGCTGTATAAGTGTAATAAAAATCAAAAATAGGTAGCCTGAGAAGTGGCGATCGATGGTGCAGAGTAAGTGTGTGCTGCTTGGGAGTAGCTGGACTCTGGATGCTTGTTGTCCTTAAAGTTCAAAACACGACAGGTGACCTGAGCCTGGCTGGCACTTCTGAGGCTTGCTATTGCTAAATAGTGAAAGCTTTTCTGTCCTCTGGTTCACACTGAGCTGATGCCTTCACTGGTGAAAAGTTTGCTGTTCTGCTCAGCAGTCACATCAGGGGCTGCACTGTACAAGATGTGTACTTTGCAGCATTTGGTGCCACAAGCTTTGTGCCGTTTCCCACTTGCAAGACAATGGCACCGACAGTGCCACAACACCCTACCTTCTGAGCCATTTGGGAAGCCCCTGAAATAACCAGACACAAAGCCTACCTGGCTGGGGGTGCCAAGACCATCTGTCTGCGATGACTGCATGTACACTGGGCAACTGAATGTATTAGTGACTGAAGCATCCAACACTTAAGGAACAGTATTTTAAAATACAGCAGTTGGACAGTGCTGCAAAGTGAGCAATGCATTTTACACTTGAATGATTAATTAAGGTCAAATACTTGCTGTTTATGAAAAGCACCTCAGACAAATTTACTCTTATGTATTCTTTATTTTTTAACAATCAATACTTTTTCCATGTACAGATAGAAAATACATTCAACTTATAAAAAATAGTTTTTATATATTTTCTTCATTTATGACTTAACTGGCATTTCTTGCTGGGTCTTGTAATAAAAAGTTAAAATGAAAACATGCCTACTTTATAAGAGCATAATGTCATTACAGTAACAATACAGTGCTGTTTCACATGCACTAATATCAAATATCAGTTGATGTATTTTAATCATTTAACTGTTCCAAAATCTGGCAACCAGTACATTAACTTGACATTCAGGACTTTCAATGGAACTGAAAATGGACCGTATGCAACATATAACCATGGTTTAGCAAATGTATTCAAATGCAGGCATTAAGCAGATTTTCGCCCCACTCTTTATTTTTAAAGATGTGATTAAATAGTAGATGACAAACATCTATATAATGTCAACTTTATTTACAGCATTTACTTATATAAAATGCATGGATTACCACTAAGACTTTGTACAAAGTGTCTCAACTGCTGCTTTACTAGATATAAACATAACACAAATGTATGTGCATCACAGTAGTCTTCCTCCACTTCCATCATAAGTAAACCCCTGGACCAGCCAGGATGGCTCCATTGGCAAATTGTCACCGCACCAAACCTATTTCTTCACACGCTGAGCTGAGATTGCAGAGTGTAAACTGGCTCCTCATGTTACAAATATCAAAAATTTTTGAAAATCTATATTTTCCAGTTAATTAAAAATACTAAAATATGTACTTACAGTACTTATTTTATTACAGCTGTATCCATGACTTTTACAGAATTGTAACTTGTAAATTGCATGGCATATGCATTGTTCAGCTTCTTCAGACGGTAACAAAGTTTATTTGGGTTTATGAACAAATTCAATTGGACCTCCAGTCCAAATTATGTTTGTAAACTGAGGAGCCAGAATCAGATCACTGTTTCAGTTTATGACTTTTACATTTTACTACTTGTATCAGAGAAAGTCTGTACATCTATCCTAGCTGTTATGGACATGTCTCTTACTTAAAAATGTACTCACCTTTTGTTAATTTCCAAAGCAGTATCGACATTCTATGGATTTTAGGATGGATATTATTTTTTTTTTATATACACACTAGGAAAGGGAAAAAGCAGAACTGAAGCTGTTTTAAAAGCTACTGTATATACAGGTTTAACAGCCACAAAAGAAAGTGCTTCAACTGTACAAAATAGCAGTACAAAGCAGCTGTTGTTCACTTGATTCTATGTTCAGGACAACAAGGGTCTGTAATTAAATTTTAATCCCCTACAGATTTTAATATGTTTTCATGACTTATGGTTCTACAAATACAGAAGCCTTAACTTTGTCAGGATATCAATGGTTTTACACGCAGGCCTTTGCAACATGTATTGTATGACTTCCCAGGTTTAAATGGAGTGCTCAGTTTTTGTGACATGCTGGCTGAGAGGGTGAAGGAGGGGGTAAAGCACAGTAAGTTCCACTTTCCTGCACCTCACTTCCATGCTGGACAATACAATCCATCTTCATCCCAGGCTCCTTGATGACAGTCTGGTCTCAGGTCAGGTTTGTGTTGATCTGGATCTGTCCACTCTGAAGGACATTCAGTATAAAAAAAAAAAAAAAAAAAAAAAATTAGTGGCATGACTCCTTAGTCCTGCAGGAGTAATGCTTTCATTTTTTCAATCATTATTTTAAACTTATTATACAGTACAAAAGTAGAAAATAACCAGTCAATGTATAAATAAAAAGACATTTTAAAAAACTCAAGTGACCAAGACAAACCATGAAAGCTTCAGATTATTTTATTTCCCATAGTCAGGCCAGAAAAGAAGGTTTTGCTTCAAGACATCAGGCACATTCCTTGTACTGTACATTAACTGTAATGGATTTGACAAATACAGTTCTTACCTCCCAAGCATGTACAGCATGTGGCCTGGATCATCGGCAAAAACCCTGCATTGGGGGAAATTGGGAGTGCAATGAAAAAAGTTGTCTTGAGAGCTGTCCCTAACAACAATTCAAAAATAAACATTAACATCCAGACCAGCAAGTCACAGTTCATTTGACACTTTTGTCAGTCTTATTTGGTTAGAGTCTACGATAACAAATACTGTGCTTAATGTTCTATAATTTTAAATGGTAATTTTTACAGTTTAATTCTCCACAGACAGTCAGATACAGATAGTAGTGGGCCTAACTCAATGAAACACCTATAGTGCCCACTTGACAACCCTGATGAGATACTGCACCATCACTTCGCTATGCCATGTGTAGATTTGTAGTTTGCTAGCATCGGTATTAAGGAGATACAAGCCATTGCATAGTGGCTAGATAGGTTTGCTGTGGGTTGACTGTAGGGTTGCTGTGGTGGTTGAGGGTTAGCATAAGGTAAAATGGGGCTTAGGATGAAGGTTAAGTAGGTAGTTGGATCCCCTTTATAGTGCAAGTCCTTTTGTTAGCACAACGTGTTTGAAATGAATCTGAAATTATTTTTTGAATAATTTTTTTTGCATAAATTTGGTTCAGTTAAAAGTTACACAAGTCACCACTATCTAAATTGTATTGGAATGCCACAAACATGTCAAATCTGATAAATTATCTATAAACATCTTTAAATATAAGCAGAAACTGTTAAATAACCTCAAGCAATTATGTAAAATACAGTTTAAACATAAAAGATTATAATATACAAAATGGGACTGATTTCCAGCGCCCACATGAGAGAGTTTATTGTAATTAAACTGTATTTAGCTGATTTCTTTCTCCTACAACTGTACCTACGCTACCCCAAGTTAAGATTATCTAACTTGCACAAACCCATTTAGAGTCACCAGTTCACCTGAGAAAGAAAAAAAAAATACAAACATGTCTTTAGACCGTGGGAGGAAACCGGAAAACCTGATGAAAACCCAAACGTGGAGAACAACCACACACATACAAGTAGAGCTAGATTCAAACCGCCACCCAGACACACAGCCAGGGAGGGGTAACTGCCATTCTGCTCCCAGCGTATTTATTCACATTTTCCTGCAACGCACTGTTCACACTAGAATTTGTTTAGCAAATTTGCAAGGAGCGTTTCCCTCACCCATCTCCCCAGTGGTAGAAAGCCCGATCCTGGTAGAAGTTGCAGAGGAAGAGCCACACGCTTATTGTTTCCATCCAGAAGATGACAAAAAGGAACCATACGGAAGACAGCAGGAAGAGCTCACACACCATTCTGTGACTCGAACTGACGGTTGCCTTGCTGGATAATAACAGAGGACAATAAAGTAAAAAAAAAAAAAAAAAAAAAAAAAAAAAGCACTTTTAGTTTAAAAGAGAATTTAAGGAGACTGTTTACAGTATCATTTTTGTCATTTTTCTACTACAAACCTGCATGCAAAGACCATCACAAAAATCATTCAGACTACAACATCAGAAAGGTATTAATTGCTAAAATTACAATAAAACCTCAAAAAATCAAAGTCATCATTTCAGTCAAAACATGAATCCCGCTTCGTGTCTTACTAGAGATTGGACACAAACACCGAAAATGGTAAGAAATGGACTTTAAGCAAATGAGAAAAAAAAATTTCAACATCTAGCTTCCCTGAAAAGCATTAAATTTTCTCTTACTCCAAATTTACCTTAGATCTTAAAATCTTTTAACAGCGAGTGGTATTTAAATTGGGTCATTCGGAGTCTACGATGCTCAAACCAAGTAGAAGGGAGAAACCATTTCTGAGGAAAAGTCCAGTGATTGAGATGCACATTTGGTCTCTTGGAGAACAAAGGAAATGCTAACTGACTTTATGAGATGCTTCGCTGAAAGGCAGCTGGCAGCACAACTTCCTTGAGCTGGCAAAGGTTGCAAGTTTCTGCATCTTAGTTATGTATGCATGCATTATGTATGCTGGTGGAAGCTGGAGGTCTTTGGAGAAAGAAATGTATGGCCTGCTCAGAACTGACAGCTTTATTCCCAGACCCACTTCCCCTCAAGGACACGAGAGGAGCGGCCACACTCTTCACACAAAAGATGACAACGCGACACTGACAAACAAAAGGGGGACAAGAACGACCAAATGGCAAAAACGAGATGTTTGTCCGCTGCAAGGCATGCTGGGAAGGCCGCCGTAGGCCTGCGCAACAGCTCCCCCTTGAGGTACGTCAACAAAATACACGACGTGGCAAATGGATCGTGAATGAAGAAGAAATTCCTTTAAAATGCACAATTCATCGATTCGTTTATTCATTTTTAACAAATAACGTTGGTAGAATTAATCTGAAGCAAGAGTGCACTTTTAGTCAGGCCTGACTTATACTTATGTACACTCACCCACATGCTATTTAGCAGTTGATCGTAAGAGCAGCAGGCGAACGCGAAGGTCAAGATCCGAACCCCGAGCCGGGAGCCCTGAACTGCGACGACACTGAGCGCCTCGAGTTGCCGATGTTGGAGCTGAACCTCCTCCACTGAAAAGCCCCCTTGCTGTTGCTGATGATTTTATTTTATTTTATTTTAGCCGGAGAAAAAGTCACGTCAGCCCCATTTCAGCAATTCCCAGCAGCCATTTTTTCCTGCGCTTATATTAATATGCACTGCGAAGCAACGTCACGGTAACCCGAGTTAACTAGTCTAACTAGTACAGTGCTAGTGAACGCCGTGGACACCAGGCAGTGAGAGCGGGAACCACCCGCCTCGCTTACCGCTTTAGTCGCCTCTGATCTCCCGGATGCGGTTAATTTAGTCCCCGGCTTTTCTAGGCCCGAGCAGAAGGCAGCGATCGCGTTGCAGGCGACATTACAAACAAAGTGGGAAGACGCGAATGGCGCTGAGCAGCTGCGGAGATTTTAAAATGTCGCTCGCCGTTTCAGCCGCAACTTGCGTTGTTCAACGGGGAAATGGCACGGAGTCCGCCGACTCCACTCCAGGTCCCTCCGTTCCGGGTTTCGAGCGACGGATGAATGAAGCCGGCAGTTGGGCGACGGTGCCGCAAGGAGCGCCGCAGTCCCGGCAGCGACGCGGTGCGACGCCCCGCTCCTTCGCGCGAAATACTTACTGCCGTGCAGTTTCCTTGCACTTTTACTCCCTTGTGCAAGCCTGTCTTTACAAGTTGCACGTTTACACGCATTTTATTGTTTGGCTTTTTTCTCCTCGTTATTTTGAATGCTAGAGTTAAAAAAAAAATAAAAATAAAAAAGTTTGTGCCAGTGAACCATTTTGTTGGTTGTTTGCTTTTCTCTTCTTTTTTTTATTTTTGTTGATACGTTATGCTTGTACGCATTTGCTTTTATACTTTTTGTCTCATGGACAAATGTGTCATTTTGAAAATTCCTGACTTTTTCTATCCAGAGGAAAACGTGCATCTGCAAAAGATAGCCGTATAATTTCCAGTGTCTGTCAGAGATACAAATTCTTACTTATTCTTTTGGTTCGGTTTTCTCTTCTTAATTCAGATTAAACAAGTTGGAGTTTTTATAACCTTTTTTTAAATCGAAAACATTTCTTGCTGCGAGCACCTCCACCGCTGTAATTTAATCGATATATATTCTTATATATGACTGCCTTTTTTACTGAGTATTTTATTGAATATTTACACCACAAGGGCCACAACCACTGTTGACGGAGCCCCGGAGGCGAACACCTGTTACCCGTACTTTATTTAAACTGTTGTTTTTCAACATGGTTTTGTATGAATAATTTTTACGTTTTCCCACTTGTGGAGGAAGAAATGAACTGTTACTCAGTTGCATTTGTATTACTTTTTCGTGCCATTTTTTCACATTTCTGATAATTTAGAATAATCATTTATTATATTTTAACGTACATATTTTAAAACCTCAAATCCTGGGTTGTGGGGTGGATCCGGCTTGATCTCCACGTGTTCGTTCACTCCGAAGTCTCTACAGTCCACATTTACGTGTCGGATGTATGAGTGTGTGTCGTTTCCTTCGACTGCAATCTTTTTTTCCTGTTTAAAAGCATGAGTTTTAGGTGTTTGCTTGTGTATGAACGCAGTTTATTTATGTTGGCCCTGTGTATAGCAGAGCAGTGTTTGCAGCGCCCCCCAGCGGTGCTGCTGCTGCTGCGCAAAGGAGCGTCCGAGTCGGCATCTTAGCGGACGCGGACGCGAACTCGGGTCAAAGGTGGACAAAATCTGAACATTCAAAAGCGCAGAAGCGACATCCTGACAAAAAAAGTCATCAGCTGCACCGTATCTTCTGCCAAAATTAAGAAAATTCCTGAACAGAAAAGGTTTTGTTCTTGTTTTTAGATTTCAGAATGGTTTCAAATAAGCTTTTGTATCGGTTTTAAACGTTTGAACATGAGATTCTTTTCAGGCCGTTTTTTCTTTATGAATGTAATAAATTATAAGAGTCATGTAAATTGCAAATATTTTGTCATTATTTTGGAGGGAACTAAAGCTGGGTTTGGTAAGGATTCTCACCAGTCAGCGTGAAAAAGAATCAAAGTGGATTGCTAGTGCCTTCGTACCTCCATGTTGGAGGGGCACAAACATGGGGAGAATATGCAAGCGCCACACACCCAAAGATGGACTCGGTCCAGCACCGACTTCACCTGCCGTTCCACCACAGCCCTGACCTGACTTAGGGGTGTTGATTTTCATACCTGCAGCAGATCATTTCGGGGCACATCAAAAGCCAGTCAGATGAGACCAAAAGAACATCATTCAAAAAAAGCAGAAGCCATCCTTCATCCTCCCAATTGAACACCCACTGTGCACTGATATCCTGTTCAGGAAAATCAAAAACAGAAGTATTTACAAACACAGCCTTGCAGGAGCCTGACCCCCACGCAGGGATTCGAGTCCGTGCTGAAAATGCAAACACAACTCAAAACTACGCTCCTCGTATGGGGAACAGATGGCATGTATCAATGGTCCCAGGACCATATATTTCCGCAATACTTCCCAGAGCGCATGCTGACGGACACGATCATATGCCTTTTCAACTGGGTTAGCATATTCCCATGACCCTTCTAACTCCCATGCTAGAGAAGAGTTAGTCCACTGTTCCAGGGCCAGGACAAACCCTCATTGTTCATCCTGAATCTCAATGACTGGATGGAGTCTTCTCTCCATTGCCCGGGCATAAGCTTTAGCAGGGAGGCCGGAAGCCGAGAAGTGTGACCCCTAAAGCTGAAACACACCCTCTGGTCCTCTTTCTTAAATATAGGGGTCACAACCCCAGCTTTGCAATCTTGCTTTCCATGGTGTTGTGAAGAGTTGTGGGACCCATGCAACCACTCTCTATTTCTGCAGCTTGTGAGAGCAGAGGTCTTCATACACCTGTACTCATCATCCCAGACTTTGAAAAAGAGAGCAGCTCACAAGCATTCACTGTGGGATCTCAACAGTGCCAGTAATCTTCTGAGCCTGCCTGTCTTGAGTTTGATCTGTGCCTGTGTTTGATCTCAGTCCTGTATCCATGCATGTTGCCCCATCTTCTGTGTTTCCAAATGCCCAGGTCTTGAGGTTCCTGACTCTCCTGTTTTCTCTGCAACACATCTATAATTTATATTCCAGTGTGACTTACCTTTATTTTTTTTTGTCAGTAATGTGTTATTTTTTGGAAGGCAACTTCCGGTGTGAAAAATATGGTCCCTTGAAATAATTGTTTCTTTTTTATCTATTATTCATTTATTATTAGGTCAAAATGAAGCTGATTTCTTCATCAGCACTTGTTTGTTCTCATGCTATTCTTGCCGCTTTAGTGAACAATACAGTTTTATGCATATTTGACTGTGCTGAAATGTTGTTACTTATTATCCATCTTCAAAGGATCCTTGGTTTGGTTTAGATATTTCAAAATTGAGTTTGGTGGACTGTTGCAGTTATGAGAAACACATTCACAGGTTGATGATGTGACTCCAGGTGCAGAGTTTATTTAAAGCACAGAGAGCCAATGCAAATCTGTGAATCTGTGAAAACAGGGACACTAGGAAATGTTGGGACTAAAGACAGGAACAGAGGGAATGAGGGTGAGAAATAGTTTCAAACAGAGCACTTTAAACACAACAATACATGTGTCGAGGTTGATAGATGCATCTCAGTGGAAATTACACATGTTCTGACTGCACTTTTGCTGCTTCTTTTATGAATGAGCACATGGAGACAGTCTTATGGAAGGGCTGGGTGATACTCTGCAGTTGGTTTATTCTTCATGTCGTGGTGATGAGGTTTACATTCTTCTGTCAGACATAGGATGAACAAGTATTTCTTTAATTCAACCAATTATTCCTACTCCGGCTTTCTTTTTACATAGTGGGCCTTTGTTTTATGTGCACCAACGCAATGCTCTGTCTCCAGAAATTGCTATATTCAGTAAACACAGCATTTTCGGCCGCATTTGCAACTGATCTATCGCTCTCATTCCCAGGAACAGCCTGCAGTTATATGGCTGAGTATTCTCCTGCTGCCCAGACTTCTGTCACATAAGGCAACCCCAGAAAAGAGAAACCACCCCAGATGAAGAAGCCTGCTTCCACAGACAATACTGTCTGTTGATGCGCCACTGGCTACATCAGGCCTGAACAATGCTGTTTTCTGCATTAACGTCACCTCCTTTCCTACCAGTGTGGGTAACCTTCTGTGTCCCAAGAAACAGCTTCAGTTTTGTTTGCCCATCTACTTCTTTCTCATTTACACTCATTTCCTGACAGGCATTGAACTTGGCCTCCATGCCTTACCTTGCAGGTGATGAGCCCACAAAGTAGTTTCGCAGAATCTTTTTAGCCCAACTTGAAACAAAAATAAAGACAGAGGTCAACCCTGTAAAACAGAATAAAAGCTGGAATACTACTAAAGTGAAAGGGAATATGGAACGGAGCCAGTCCAGAGGGATATCAACAGCTATCCAGGGGGCTTCCAGGGAATCTAGATGCCAGGGGACACTTATATGTGATGTTGAGGAAACCAGGCCTCACGGGTACATGAATGGAGTTCCGGGGGGTTGGAGTGCAGTGGCATCAACAGTAGCGTCTAGTGCATGCAGTGCATGTGCTTGGCTGTGTCTGCTGTGGTTACCTGACTGTGAAGCATTGGTGAGCAATGGGGGAGGTGTTGAGTTTGTGATTGTGTGTGGGTTTCCACCATCTGCCACATCATGCACATTAAAAACACTTTTTGTCATATATAGTAATCTAGTAATATAGTACCGGAGTCTAATTTGTCCCTCAAAAGGCATTGGATTCTGAATTTCTCCATGCCGAGCACCTGTTTCCAGTTAGTCTCAATGTTAAAATAATGCACCCCAGGTCAGGGTTATGAGATGTTGGGTAAAGGGGAGCTGTGTGGCATGGAAACCCACCGCTTCCACATCTTTATTTGACTGTACAGTAAGTGCGATCATTGCATCTGAAACTTCCTCTGAAGTTCAGTCCATCAAGGGAAGGATTTTTGGTTGAGTGAAATCTGTCCTTCTCCACCCCTTCCTTTGATTTTTATTCTCGTTTCAATTGGTTACAAGTAAAGTTTCCGTTTGGATGTCAATATTTACATGTAAATTTAAGATTTATTATTTAAATTTATATTAATAATTGTAGTTATGGCAAAAATTTGGATACAAAGAAATTGAATACTGACGGGTTGCTGTAATCACCTCGAAAGACTTTAAAAGGCAAATGATCCTACATTAAAAAACTGAAGTAGCAGTGCAAGTAGTCATGGTGGAATCAGAGTAAGCTGCTCTGTGCTGTAGATGTTGGAGAGTTATTACGTATGGTGGTGACTACAGCATCACGAGAACGTACTGTTGCGCATCAGCTTCTCTGTCCAGTTTCCGGGTACCATTTCATCCTGGCAGTTGCCAGCTGTACAAGGCTGGCTGTGTAGACCTAGGTGTGCTATTGTATCTTCTCAAATTTGCAGTAAGCTGCTGTTTTCATACAGTGACCTGCAGCTGTGTACCTAGCTTGACACATACTCATAAACATGCTCAGATACGTTCTTCATTTCATTTGCCAAAATCAAATTTGTTCTCGTGCCTGGTAAGAAACACTTTGAAGGTGTAAAATGGGTATGAATAATTATGCAGCGTTTCTTATAGTTAAATTTTGTAAAGAGAATTTCACCAGTTTAGAAGACATCAAAGAAGTTCACCCACATATGCAAATGTTACTTATGGAAGGAACATAAATTAGCTCAGCCGAGCAGCAAGTAATGTTGGCAGAACACAGCTCCCCGGCTTTGGGGTGAGTGTTTATTTGGACTTTGCATTTCCTCCGTTTCACAGTGGCTTCCTCCAGGTCCTCGGTGTGGCAGCACCACCGTGTCGAGTCCGTCTTAGAGCGATGCCAGCATGGGATCCAAGGCAAGGATGAACAGAACTGGTTTGTCATAGTTGTCTTCCGTGCATGTTTGAGGGGTGTGAGCATGGGCAGAACATTAACTCCACGCACAGTGAACTGGATTCGGACCCCCCGTGAAGAGGTGGGAGGCCCCGCCTACCGAGTCAGTGCATCTTTACTGTGGTTACTCGGGATGGAAATGTGTTACAAGTAAATGGTTCACCCTAAACTGCTTTTGGTGTAAGTGTGTGTTCCATTGCTGTCTATAATTCAGGGTTAAATCACCGGCTAAAGGAAACCGCAAAATAATCCTTAATGCCGGCAGTTTTTTGTATGTTCTTTCTTTATTCGTTATATTTTATTTGTCACATACACAGTTACACGAAATGAAGGGTCGGGATTTAAGGCAGCAGGTGTGGAGCTGCCAGAGAAAGTACAGAGCTGCAGGTCTTACAACTTAAGTCTGTATAATTCCGATAACATTACAGAACAGCACATCAGATGTGCAAAAGTGTCTTTTACTGGCACAAGATGACAGATGAACACACTGTGCATCGTAAGCAGGGAGAAATGTGGCGAAAAAGCAGCACAACTTCACGGACGAGCAGGCTGCTTTCGTTCACGCAGGACAACGAACTGCAGCGTCCGAGCCAGAAGGGGGCGCCAGTCGCGGTTTCTGTCTGTGGCGTCATTGGTTGCCTGGCAACAGGCCGGGCTCTCCATCAATCCGTCTTACAAAGAGAGCGTTGAGTTTGCAGCTGAAACGCCGAGAAATGCCGCTGCGGGAGAGTCGCCGCTTCGTTTCTGACTGACGTGGGGAATACACGGAGAAGCAGGAAGAATGCTGGAAAAAATCACCGAAACTAAATAAGCAGGAGGATTCTTGTGAAATTTCGGCACGCCACGCTGCTTGGTATGCGGCACTTCGAGCGCAGTTTTCTCGGCTTCGCGCTGTAACTCGGCGGCTTCTCAGCGGAGCGTTAAGTATCCGCTCCGTCCATGCTTGTAGCTGCGAAAAAATTCTTCCTTTCAGAAGGACTTGGAATACCGGGGAAAAAAGACATTTTTGCTGTTGTTGTTTTTTTAACATCTTTTAAAGCACACAACGATTTTCTAAATAGGCACAAATGATGCCGAAATTCCAAAACTCTGACTTATGGATTGCTTGGATGACATTGTTTTGCATGAGAGGTAAGTTTTCAGCCGTCTGCCTCTTTTCCGAAGTAAAATAGCAAATATACATTTTTAAAAAGGTCGCTTGATCTTAAGCAGCATTAATGTTGCATAGATTCGCCTTTCGGTCAGGCGGGATTTGTCCGCGGTCAAGTATTTTCGGGGGAAATAAACACGCTTTGGTCTGCGGGAACGCAAGTGGGTGCTGGGATGCTTGCTCAAGTGTGCGGTCGACACCAGGGAACGCCGACAGCCGTCCGTTCCTGAGCCAGAAAAGCCGTCGTGAACACCCACGCCCACGCACTCGGCGCCTCCGGAGTCCCGCAAAAGCCCGCGTTTGCGCACCGCGCCGTCGTGCGCTTCGCCTCTCCGAGGCACGTGGTCGCGGCTCCGGCGCCGAAGAAATGGCGCAAAACCCGAGCGCCGTGCGTGCGAACGGCCACCTCTGCGGTAAAACAGCACTTGGATTTGAAAGCCGGGCCAGACGGCGAAGGTCCGCGGCGAAGCCCGTAATCCGTGCGCTTAAGAGGAGCCCTCGGTCACGTGACTGTCTGTGCCGAAGCCCGAGCGGAAAATAAAGTAACGTACTATAGTAAACATAGGTAAACGGCCACCCATCTATCTGTCTATCTAGATGTATATATAGATATCTATATACACTGCCCGGCCAAAAAAAGTCACCACCTGGGTTTAACTCAGTGTTATGATGTGGGGTTGCTTCAGTCGGTCAGGTGTAGGTTCAGCAACGTTGTGTGCCCAAAAAATGAGGTGAGCTGACTACCTGAATATACTGAATGGCTGGGTTTTTCCATCAATGGGTTTCTTCTTCAATGCCAGGATTCATGGGGCTCAAATAGTGAAAGAGTGCTTCGGGGAGCACGAGAGAGACATCATTTCCACACGTGGGTCGGCCACCACAGAGTCCAGACCTTAACTGGAGAAGACCTTACAGAGCGGTCCAACTCTCCCAACATCAGTACAAGATCTTGGCGAAATATTAACGCAACTCTGGACGGAAATAAATGTTGTGACATTGCATAAGCTTATCGAAACGATGCCATGGCGAATGCGTGCCGTAGTCAAAGCTAAAGGCAGTCCCACAAAATATTAGAATGTGTGACTTCTTTTTTGGCCGGGGAGTGTATCCATCTAGCAGCAGAAATAATGCAAACATGAGCGCGAACAAGTGTTTTCGCACATTAATCGTCTGCGTTGTCATGTTTATCTGATGAGTTCAAAGATAATTTTGGTTTTGTTTCTATCAGCCAGCAGCTTTAAAACAGAATTAAAAAATAACAGGCTGCCAAGTTACAGTAACCCCTGTGCATCGCGCATTGTTTTGCATGGCAGCGTTTGGATTAAAAACAAATTATAAATGAGATGCTGGGGTAAAAAGATATTCTGAAGTAATTTGACCAAGTAGACCCTCTCTGGGGAAGCCAAAATGGGAAGTTCTGATTTTCAGATTTTTGTCTTCCGTGTACTATGTTGTTTTGTGCATGGCCACTTTATTAGGCACACCTCTTTGCCAGGATCCTCTTTTGATTCCAGAACAGCTTGGATTAAGCAGCAAGGTGCTGGACGCTTTTCCACAGTTTTCGTTCGCGATGGGCTATGAGCTCTGCTTTGTCTGCAGATGTTTTCATGGCGTTCATTTAACATCGCATTCCACCTCATCCCATCCCGAAAGTGCTCCGTTAGTTTGAAAGCTGAGACGCTACAGGTTGCTATAATAAAGGAAGGGAGCAATCGCGTTTGTGGAGCCGTGGTGTACAAATTCAATTGTTTCTGATATCCTGGACCCAGTGAAACTTGTAGCAGTGGTGAAGCCACTTCAAAGTCTTGTCCACTGTAAGGGTCATTCAAAGGGCGACTTCCAGAACTTTGCATACTGAGTCAACCATACTGAGTCAACGTGCAGAGCCCCTATGTAGGAAAAGCTGTATGTACAGCATATATATGTAGACAGCCATCTGTACCTAATAAAGTGGCCAGGGAGCGTATGTATTTGTAGGGTTCCGTTCCATTTGACTTGCCCTCAAGTTAGATACAAAAAAGCTGCTGAAGTGCCAGTAGTGGCTTTTGCTTCTTATCTTCAACATTGTCTGATCCTTTGGAGGCTGAGAGGAAGTGAGAGGAAGAGCTGCTTTGTTTGAGGAGTCAAAGTGGAGAAGATGATGCATTTTTGTGTTTATTGCTGTTATTTAGCGGGCCAATGTGTTTATTAATCTGATCCTTCAAAGCAGGAGACTGTACAGAAAAATATTCACGACTACCCAACTCTATTAACAAAAAAGGAACCTCATGATGTTTGTCCTCAAAGGGGACTGAAAATGTTGAGCTTTTTTTTTAGGCCATTTAGCTTTTTGGAACTGTGGATTCATGGCTATGTAAGGCACGGAAACAATTGCGCTTAAATTTTTTAGTCACGGTTAAGGAGAAATGTCATGCGGGAACCTAAATTACGATTAAGTCTTTGTTTCAGCAGCATTCGGCATATCTGCTCTCTCTTCTGGTGTAAAAAGAACCATGTCAGGCGTTTTCAGCTTATCTTTTGGACAGACTTCTTGACTGACAAGTTCAGAGGAGGGTGAATTAAACTGTCACTCCGAGTTTACAGCACAGCCCCTTCAAAAGCGTACACTTTTTTCATTAATAATATAGAACCCACATTAACAAAGTGTCTCCATCACAGCTGTCATTTGTAACAGCGGCCCCAAAAGTACACAGTTGTTTTCAGGGAAGTTGTCTGACCAAAAAACGCCTTGTACAGGATATTTAAAATTTTAAAACGCTACTCTAACATAACAAATGGCAAACAGGTTACACTTTTCAAAGTGGATCCAGACGCTGAGATGATGTGAATCAGTTGTGTGCATTAAGATTTGTCTGCTGCTACTTTATTTTTCGTAGATCTGAGGTTAGATGCAGGTACCCCCCCTTACTTACAGGCATATGTGGTTCCTGGAAACCAGTTTGTGAGGTGGACCCTCACTTGTCTGAGATGTTTGCCACTATGCGGATGGCTCGTGTTACTCGCAAATGCAGAAAACCGGCCTCGTGTTTGGTTGTAACGCGTAAACGATATTGTAGTAAATAATTTCACTCCTGTGACTAAAGTTAAACACTTGAGGGATTCTTGTTCTAACTGATTCTTGACTAACTGAGAAATTTACCTTGTAATTTACCACATTTTACTGGCCAATACTGTTATATTCATTAAACGTATTACATACAATTGCTTAAAAACTGCTATGGATATTCATTCCAAAACACTGGAACTCAAGATGCTCCAAGATGCTTTTCAAACAAGTTGGTTTCAAAGGAATGTACTTGGACTCAGACTTAAACATTGGTCCCTCCATCTTGTAGTCAAAGTTATGTCACAGATGTATAAAAATATAAAATATGCATTAGTTGGCTGTTTACTTTTATTAGTTTTTTGAACACGATGCTAAGAACTCCTCTCTCAAACCACTGTTTAATTCCAAAAAGCCAGATTTGAGACCTAAGGACTGTCATGCCGGGGCCATGATGTATTTTATTGTGAATTAATAATATGATAAAATCTAAATGCTGTTTTAATATGCATGAGTTTCATCATTAGATATTTAAAGAAACTAGGAAGAAAGGACCGAAAAGCCGAAACTGTTTAGCTGCACCTTTGAGTATTTTTCAGTCAGGCTGAGTACACGGTGCGACCGCCTGGACCAGTGATGATAAACTGAGCGAAACACTCCGTCTGCACACAATGAGCAATAAAATCACCTGTCCTTTTAGGGAAGGAGACAATTTAATATTTTAATGCAGCAGGGAAAATTTTGATGTTCAGTTCAATATGTATTGGATGCATTATTCAGTACTGCTAAAATGACTGCACAGGGAGCTGTGTGGAAATTGATCTGAAATCAACAATTTTTCTGTAAAAACAAGCAGCTGGATCATGTGGGACAGATGGAAGTTTCCACCTCAGTTGTCTTCATCTAAAAATAGCTACTCAAAAATTAAAAGACCTTTGGGATGGCATGCAAAGTGCATGAGCGCGAGCGACGGAGAAGGCGGAGGGAGAGCTACGGAAAGGAAAATGACGCAGCCATGTGGCCGTTATCATTTCTTCAAAGTCTGCGCTTTACTTGAGGTGAAGGAGTTCAGTTGGAAAGCACGGTGAAAAGAAAAGTGACACAGAGGGGCAAGTCTGCTGTGGGCAGTGGTCAGGTCTGAGGCAGTGGTGGGGGGACTGCACTCATCCCCCAGGATGCACCTGTTTCAGGTATTTCACTTGACACCCCTGCTTAAAATTATGACACATTTCTTTGCGTTTATGAGGAGCAAACCTGAATTTTACCTGCCTTTCAGCAACTGAGCAACGGAAGACATTTACATTTATTCCTTTATCGGACACTTTTCTACACAGTGAGTCACGATGATTATTATTTAGTATTTACAGTATATCAGGGATGTTCTAGGGCTGCTCTACTGCCTCTAGCACTGGGGGATTTGAATGTGTGCAGGACACAATGAAATCAGAAGAGTATCGAATGATTTTGGAGTGAAACGTACTGTACAATCCAGTGTCAGAAAGCTGTGTCAAGAAAACGACACCCAAGAATGCATGAGAAGAAAACATTAGCGTGGCCTACACGAGTCCTGATCTGAACCATAGAACATCTATGGAACAAGCTGAACATCACAGCTGGGATAAGGAATCATCATACCTGAGCGGAAAGCCACTGATCACGAAGAGGTGACCAAACTACCAGTGGAGATGTGTAAATCTCAGCGGCTACAGAAAGCCCTTGGCTGCAGTTGTTGTCTCCAAAGGCTGTGCTACCAAATATTAAGTTCAGGGTCCCAGTATCTTTGTCCAGGCCATTTTTATTTGTTTAATTATTTTAAATAATGTTAAGTCGCAAATCAAAGTCAATGTTTCTGTTCTATCAAATGTGAAACAAAGAATGGACACCAAATACTTTTGTCAGTTTCAGCCTATTTCAGAGAAAATTAAGTTTTTTGGAAAAAGTGGAAAGGTACCAATACTTTCAGTAACACCAGGATGTTGAGGCTGCATCAGTGAGGTACAGGTTCTCAAAACGATTGCAGGGGTGCAGTACGTATAATGTGCAGCTGTGCATCACGTCAGGTTTGTCTTTCCTTCAAGCCCGCATCGCAGTGTGCTTCCCGGAGAGCTTTCCACTGCCTGAGAAAGCCTGCATGCACCAAGAAATCATCCGTCCATGGGGGTGGTTCCGTTGCCAAAAACGGCTTTGAGCATGTACAGCCTTCTGACTTTCGAGTGGTCTAACTTCTCGTCGATCATTCGAAAGCATGCGCTAGAGTCCTGAAATGGTGACTATGATCATTTGCTGAGTGTTAGATTTAGGAGGTGCAATGTGGGTTTTGTTCTGGCTGTGGAGCAGCAGAGCTAATCTTAAACCTATGAACCAAATTCAGTCTAAAATACCATCATTTGAAAAAAAAACTGTAGAATGATTTATTTTTTTATTTTTATTTTTTTAAATTACACCTGCAACAAGGATCCAGTGAAGAAGTCGGTGGGGCTCCCGTAATGAAGGCTTTCACCTCTGTAGGTCGGCACTTCACTTGATGGCTTTTGACTGCCTACAATGAAAGTGTAGTAAAAGCTTTTAGAGTCCAGCTGCTACCAGTCGTGCTGTTAATGTGTCACCTGCCCGTTTTCACCACACACTGTGCAGAAACGCTCTGCCTGGATGTGCAGCACAAAATGTCCCCCTATAATAGTATGTACATTGTGCAGAGATACCGTTTTATTCTGCATAGTGAATTTCAAAGCGAGATGACCTGTCTGTTCAGGCAGGACAGGCTAGCGGTCTGTATTTGACATACAATCCGGGGGGTTTACGTCACCGGACTCGTTGCAGACACAATACAGTCTGGATAGCGAAAGTCTGTTGCTGTTTTTTTCTGGTCTGCAATGAACAATTGCTTTTAACATGTTTTATATCTTAGTGATTATTTATTTACCCGGTTTAAATTTCTGTAAATGATTCTTTTACACAATAAGAGAAAATGGTGTTGCTAAAGCTAAGCTAAGCCGAATCAGCAGTTAAAATAAAGCTAAGACGAATTCCACGAAGACAGAAGGTACTTGTATGCACGATTGTTTCGTTTACGTCCCTGGCAAGAGCCTTGGTCGGACAACTGGCGCTGTATTTGCGGTCAGTGAAGAATGTGAAGTACACTGGAAAGCCCTACATGTATAGAATATTTCAGGAGATGCTCTGAGCCCGAGTGGTCCAGCTGTAGGCTCATTGTGATATGGTTTTCTGACAGGAGGCAGCCAACTTTTGTCAAAACCTAATAGCCGAAACGACAGAGCCGGTCCACAACAGCATGGGATCATTTGTGAAACGAAACCAGCATGACTAACTAGGGTAGTGCAGGGAATTTCCAGGCCCCATGAGAATGGCCATAATGGCACATTAATGCAGTGTTTTTACTCATATTGAATAATATCCAGATAACTGGCTCCTGAATGTAAGTTTAAAACTAGTGGGACGCTTTTAATTTGTCATTTTCACCCCGAACTCACATTCAAAAAGCTTAGCAATTACAAAGCTCCCTTGATATGTTTGCTGGCTGGTTTCTGTCAAAATCTTGGAAAAGCTGCGGCAAATAAAAACACAGCGGCACTTTTTCTGTAATTATTTTTTGTTAACTTATTAGCTTTATAAATGTTTCAACCAATTCAGATGAAGCTTTACTCTATGGTACACGTCTGCTCTGGGCTTCTTCTAGAGTTTATCAACTGCAGTCTGCCTGCTTCTTTTTATTAAATAAAATCATAGTTTAGAGAAGCGCAGATTTGATGGTTGCTATGGCATGGAGAAGCTGTTTGAAATCTACAGAAGACATCCAGGGACAAAAATAGCATAGGAGATGCCATTTTACATTTTGGTTTGGAATGTCTGTTTTTAGTGTTTGTTATGGCTCACTTCTTTAGAACCCATGTAAGAGGAATTAAATTTAATTCATATTAATTCATCCTATCAGTCAACTGTGATATTAAGGCAACATGTTGGCACAGCGGGGAACGCAGCTGCCTCACAGCTCCTGGGCGGTAGTTTCAGACTCAAGTTCAAATCCAGGTTAATTTGTGGGTGGGGGGTAGCGTGTTTATGTAGGTTTCTTCTATAAATGAACAAGTGTGTATGTTAGTCCTGCGATGGGCTAGTGTTCTCTTCAGCATGCTCCCTGCCTCACACCCCATAATGGATGATGACACTGACCTCGCCATAGAGATGGGCAAACTATTTGTTTATTATTTCAGGGCATGAAGGCTGTTAAGTAGATTCGAACCGTATGAGGAGCTTTGAATCTGCTGCACGTTTTGAATGTGGGGGAGCAGAAGTCATCAATGCGTAAAATACTAAAGTGGTCCCTTGATGATTTGTCCCAAATCTTCAGCTGAAACAGGCTTTTCTACAGATTACTGTCCTCGGGGTTCTATGCACTGATTTATAGATTATGGACAGCATGGTTTTTGCATCAGGTGCTCTTGTGGCAGGGGAGCCCTGCAGCCTCGTATTGCATAAGCTAAAATAGTACCAACATTTCTAGATTTGTACCATCCCTCAGTTTAAGTCGTTCCACGGTGCAACACATATGATAATATTGTGAGTACACAGTGAAGTTCAGTTCCATCTGGTTTCTTGTCTGTGACATTTTGGAACATTCCTAGTCACTGTAAATTTTGTGATAAATTTGTAAAATTGTTTTAGCATTGACCTTACATTTGTGTACAGGAATTCCTCAGAATACACATCTACAGGGTACGAATCTTCAAAGTTACCCATTAAGAAAATTAATCCCCTCTCTCGATAAGCTAACATTTACCTTTTGAAGTTATGAGCTGGCCATCAGTATAGTCAGATATATTTATACTCAAAAAAACAAATAGAAGATGACATTTTTATCACTGTATTATTATTATTATTATTATTATTATTATTATTATTATTATTATTATGCTAGACTTAAATAAATAAAGCAAATTAAAATCTTTATTCAATATTTCCTGATGTCCTTTATTTAAATGTTCCCATAATTTGTCATTTCTAGCCAATGGTACAGAAATGTGATGTCATTTCTAGCTAGTAGTATTTTCAGTTACGCAAATTGGAAAATCAATTTTATGTGTTTATATGTTTTTGCTCTCCTAATGACTCAGTCTTTTGCTTCATTTTTAATGATTCTCACCTGAGGGTTTCTAGTCTGTCTGACAGACCATTAGTCGCCGAGCCCGATGTTATGTTCGAGTGCAACCTTTGCACCTTTTGTCTTACCAGCTTCCATTCACTAGTGCCCTCTAAGCGGACTGCACCAAACCTTCATGGTCAAGTGTGGATAGAAACAATCTCACAGTACAGCAAAGTACTGTGCAGTATTTTTCTATAAAGAAAGGGAAACTGGGTTTCAGTATTCAAATGTTCGCTATGTAAATGATTTTCAAGAATGAATTATGTGTGAAAAACCAAGGGATGCCTGTATATTCAAAAAAGGCTCATAAAAAGCCTCTCTTTCATTTTCTTCTACAGTTGGTGAGAGTATCTTATGAAGGATGTCATTATATATCTAGAAATGGCTTTTAGAAAAGACAGCTTGACTATTTACCACATGAAGATTGGTGCAGAAATAGGTGTTGTCATGTAATGGCAAATTTTAGTGTCATGAAAATTAGATGCATGAACCTGTCTTCACACCTCACTGAGGTTTTCATTATTGTAGTCGAGTCAGAAAAATGCTGTTCTCCGCTGTTAAAAATAACCTTAAGAATCAGCTGAAAGTCCTTTGCAAAAATAATTAGGCTGAGCTTAGCAAAATGAACACAATTATAATTAATCTGTATTTAATTTGGGATGAAATATGAATTAAATATCTGCCTAAAATGAGCTGAATGATTGTGAATGGATTCTGCATTAATAGGCTATTGAAGTTTGGTAGACAGACAGAGGGGGTTTGTAATATCGAGCAAGTGTAAAAGAATCTCACGTTACAGAAAACCTATTGAACTCTGTTTTGTTTTAAGTGTCTCCTTTGGACGTTTCAGTTTAAAGAGCCAAGGAGAGATGTTTACATGTTTATTGTGGTTGAATTCGTACCCTCTGGAATTAACCGCTTAGGAAAAACTCGGAAAGTGACGCGGTCTTCGTTCAGGTATGAAGTGGGGGAAGGAGGTTCTTCTTTTTCTCAGCACAAACCACTGTCTGTCTTAGCTGCACGGACATCACAGGACAAGTTCAGCCACTCTGTTTTGTACTGCTGCCGTTCCCCTTGGATTGCGGCCAGATGCCTGTGGTTAATGGGGCAGAAAGTTCTAAGGCTTCAGCTTCTCTGAAGAGGTCCCAAAAAGTCTATTTCTTTACTTCAGCCTGTGTGTGTACTGTGTGTGGTATGAGCCTGGTGTGTATGTTTCCCCTACTCGCTTTGCACAGATTTAAATTTGCTTTAAATTTAGTTTAAAACTGGAACTGAAACAATTATGCAACCAAATATATCTGGCAACAAACACTGTGCTATACTTACAGTTCATCTGCATTTGGAAATGTACATATGAAGTGATGACATTTTAATTTGAGTTGCCACTGATAAAATAATGGAAACTATTCCAGATTGTTCAGTTTAGCCAGTCTTATTTCCCCCCTCCCCCTTCTCACGGGCCTTCATGGTACAAATTGTATCCCTGGCAATGGGGCTTTTAAGTGAGCTTGTTGGTACCAGACACAGGGACCATTGATTTTGTTGGCTTATTTCCATGTGAATACATTATGACTTCCAAGCTTCCTGCCACTGTGGTATGAAAACAAGTGTCTCTCAGTTCAGACATTAAGAGCCTGGTGGAACCCTGTGGAGACGTCTTTGTATTCGGCAGCTTTAAAAATGCAGTTGTTAGAGCAAAATGAACAAAATGTCGCTCTAGTGAAAGTACTCTGTTGCTATACTAGGCTTGAGCTGGGTCTATCGCTAAACAGTTGTCAGATGTTCAGTATTTTCGTTGACTTTTGAGTAGCAGGGTTTGCAGTGAGCGTTTTTAGACTGGGGATGAAAATGGTTACATAATTTTGCTCACTGCTCCACTGCTCCTGCGGTCTTAAACTGCATTAACATTTCCTCGCTAGTTTTAAAGGACATGAACCTGAGAATAAACAAATGACAAAGCTAAATACCCTTCTGCTAATGCATGCTGCTAATTTGGTATGTGTCCCCGCTGCATAAAAAACAATAGTGAAAAAGTTTTGAGTTTGGCTGTAGAGGACTGAGCTGTGTTAAAGTCTACATTTAGAAGGGACATCTTACTGGATCCAAAAGTGATATTACTGATAACTGCATAATCTGTGTTCATTTTAGCTTTCAGTAGCATAATTTTTGTTTCATAGTTTTTTTTTTTTTTTTGCAATATTGCCATTATTTATATATTGTTATAACTAATTATAATTCTAAAATCTAAAATTTACATCTACATAAATATACATAATTCTAAATCTAATTTACTACTGACTGCAGTATTTTCTTTATTTATGGAAATCTTTCTGTGAGGGCATCCTCAGCCTTCACCAGATTCTTGAAGGAGTCCATGGCCTAAAAAGAACCTCTGATCTAAGCCTTTTTTTCATTTAGCTTCCTTACTATTTTAATAGCTTTCTGTCTACATTAAAGGTAATTTCTATATATATATTTTTTTTATAGAACCTAACCCAAGTAATTAATCAATGGAAGTTTATATCATAAAAATTTTTACAGATTCTGACTTGGGGGTTAAAAGTGACTTTGGAATCATGAGCATCCTTTTGTTCACAGATCTGTATTATATAATGAAGTAAATTATGTACGTTTGGTAAATGTAATTACATTTTGTTCACAGCTGGTATTCAGTACTACCCCATCAGGGGCGGGGTTGAACATGATTGACAGCTCCCTACTTCCTAGAAAACAAAAATTCCCTATTTTTGTAGAAAACAAAAAAGGATCTACATCCTGCCAAGTATCAGCAAACTTTTAAACATGTTCAGCTTGGTACATCAGTGAGTGTGTTTCGGCGAGAATGTGCGTCTTTATTTGTACGTGTGTGTGGATGCCGCACACCATGTCTGTGCTTGTATATGTGCGTGTAAAATGCTATATCACCAGATTTTATTACCTTTAAGCTTTCTGATTTCAGTATATTTCTGCAAGTGTGCGTTAAGTGAGAAAAAGCCTTCATCACCCATGCGTACTTGTATGTGTGTGAGAAACCCGTGTGTTTAGAATGTTATGCATCACCAAACTTTATTACCTTTCATCTTATTGAATTTGTGTGTGTGTGTGGCGCAAAAAATCTGCTGTCATCATTGTCTTTACCTAAGTGTTGTGTGTGACATCATGATTCCTGCTTTCGCATGGCTTGTCAGAGGCTGAATTTAAGATATTGAAAATAGTGAATCATCTTTTTGGAGTTTAATGAACATGACTACAAAAAACCTTATTTAGACTGAAAAGAACCTGAATGCCAAATTTCAAGTTTGTGGCTTGAAAAAACAAAGTTATGGATAAAGAGCAAACAAACGGACAGACAAACAAGCAGGGATTGCGCTTTACAGATACAAAGATTAGTGGAAGGTGCTTAGTAAAAAAGCACTGGGTTACTCCAAGAGTTGTAATGTGGTGCCGTGATGTGACAGTAAGAAGCATCTTTCCTTCTAGAGATGAGTGACGATGGCAAGTATGACTGCAGAACCGAACACAACTGTAACTCAGTAAAAAAAAAACAAAAAAAACCCCCGAAAATTTAAAAGGATTTAAAAAAAATAAGCAGTATATTTTATAGGCTGAGCATGATCACTCATATTTTGGAAGGTTGAAACAAAACTTGTTGTATCTTTGTGTAATTCTGTCATGAGATGATATCAGGAGATATTTGGTGTTCTTCACAAGTCCGTCTTCAAAACGTCATGATTTGGACTACAGTGGGAAAGACACATGAAAGTCATCCTGCGGTTCAACACTATCAATAAGTCTATTTTTACGCAAACAATAATTTACCCTTCATGCTCATAACCCAAAATATAAAAATATGCAGTAACAATGCATGGATAAACAGATGTCACATCAGCTTTTCATCTTAAGTTTCCATTTGAAGTATTTTCTTTTCTCCACCTTATGCTAGTTTTTAAAATATTTTTATAATATTTATTTATAGTGCATATGCATGTGTATATGTTTATTTATTTATATGGCTAACACCTTTGTCTAATTTGGACGTATTATTTCCCTTAAATTCCAAGCTGCTGACTAAATTCAATGTAAAATTAATGTTAACACTATGCTGCAATTTGTACCGGAAGAACAATCTGGGAAAAAGAGTTAAAGTTTTTGTGTAGCTCAAGAGGTTACATATGGCCATTATATTTCTGAAGGAGACTTAAACACATGTCGGTTCAGTTCCTAAAACATTAGTCAGCCAGTACGCTACAAACTTGGGTGACCCTTCGGTTGTTTTCAAAGGTTTTGAGGATTACCTGAATTTACTCAGCCAAACATCATCATCACAGGTGATTTTAACTGTGCGTTGAACTCAGGTGTGAATGCCCAGCCCAGCTTTATGGCAGGGTTAGGTAACTTCATGAGGAATTTAAACCTAACAGATATTTAGTCTGATCTTTCCCACTGGTCCTGGCACACAGCAGGGTTGCCTTTTATCTCCTTTCTTATATGTTGGAGCAATTGAACCACAAGCACCCAGCAACACCTTGACACAGCTTCCGTCACGGTAAATGGCATCCACTACATCACTTTATGGTGAGGACAACCTTTTCTACATTGCAGAACCAGAAAGTTCCATTCCGTCACTGCCACACCTGCTTAAAACATTTCGCTCTTTTCAGGATTTGCAGCGGAAAGCAAGTTAATGCCTTTGTCATCTGACATGAGTGCATCATTTTTGAACTGCACTCAGTTCTAAATGGCCCATACATCCTTCAAATATTTATGTGCTATCATTACAAGGAAAGAAGATGCTTTGCTGAAACTAAACTGGGCAAAGAAAATGGGGCAACTTAAAGTCTCGGATTTTTAAGGACTTTACATAGCTCCACAGCGCGCAGGACAACAGCAAAGTGGTGGTAAATCCAACGCTCTTGCATCTGACTGAATCTATTCCAACCTTTAATCCACAAAAATATTTTAAGAAATCAGACTCAATGATATTT
The DNA here is from genome assembly GCA_018136845.1 of Heterotis niloticus. NCBI lineage: Eukaryota > Metazoa > Chordata > Actinopteri > Osteoglossiformes > Osteoglossidae > Heterotis > Heterotis niloticus. Next base: position 34,373,473 of record CM030891.1, read on the forward strand.
TGATTTTTATGGGACCATCAGGTGGTCAGAATATCAAAAAAGCAGAATATCACAGACAGAAAGATGGGTTTGAGCTTCCTAATTTTAAATGTTACAATTTGGAATTTAATCCAAACATCTTTTCCTGGTGGAAGATGAGTTCTTCAGTTAATTCCTGGAGTGGATGTCTATTGATTTTGAACATCTTGCAGGAAAACATCTCTGGCTGGCTCACTTAACAGTCCAACAAAGGCCAATGACGTATTATGCAGTAGTATTGCAGACATGCAGAACTCCCTAAACCATAGAAGTAGATCAAAGCCCATTTAAAGGTCTCATATACATACACTGACAATCCAGTATCAACCTTGTTTTGAGGACAGGGTTTTCTCCACTTGGAAACAAATAGGGATAGGAGCAATAAAAGACGTCTATATTGACAAATAGATCACAGTCGAAAGTTTGAGAGTTTGCAAACACACCCAAAACTTGAAGAGACAAATAAGCATAAACCCACTGATGGTGGTGCATTCTCTTTCTTCTAGAAAATACTTTTGGAGGAAACATCTACAAATACAAACTGATTCAAACAGGAGTGGGAGGCAGAATGTCTGGAGGACGTACATGGGTGTTCCAGCAATGCTACATGCAATGTTATTCAGTTCAAAGTGTTGCACTGGCAATTCTGTTCAAAATCCAAATTAAATACAACCTTAACTATTACGTAACAAATGTAAAGTAACAGAGGAGAACATTTCCATTACTTCTGGTCAGAAGGTAAAAGCATTTTGTTTGCACATATTTGTCTTTCTCTTAAAGGTGTTTTCAGTTATGGTAGCCAAACCCCCTCATTCTAACATTTCGGCGGCAAATTAAAATTGCTGTGACAAGTTAGGAGGCAAGGAGCCATCTCACTTTGCATGGCAGTTGTGCAGCAACGTATGTCAGTGCTCACTTTTGAAATGTGGGTTTGGGACATCGTCAACTTTTGACACCTAAAAAGGTTGAAATACCCTATGGCAGACAAAACATGGAAACTATTTTAAGCGTGATAAGGGTGTATAATCCTCGGGGTGGGACACGTAACCTGGGAACTCTGATTTCATTTCATTAGGGTAATTCTGATTCAGGTTATGCTGGTTTGTGTTAGTTGACATCCACAGGTTGCCATACTTCTTATAGCCTTCCAGACCTCGGGTAAATAGCTGGACCTAGTAAGTAGTATGTTAGATACTGTATGGCTGTTTGATGTGTTTCTGTTTGTATCTCTTTAAATTTATTATAAGGATACTTTAACACAAGGAATTTTTTTAGGTATAATTTTATTCAGAACATTTTAATATTTAAGTCTGCTCACAGTACAAGGTTGTTTCTTGCACTGTGATGTGTATCTAAGGCCCTTCTATAAAAATGTCACGCATGCATAAAGGAAACACAAAAGATGGATCTAAATGCATACAAAATTATTCGTTAACCATAGGTAATGGAAATGGGGGAAACCAGGAGCGACCGGCATCTGCTGGAAACTTGCGATGTCGCGCTCCATGATGGGGAGTAAACTGGGTATCAGGGACAGCAGGTAAAAATTCATTTCATGTTTGGCTTAAAATAAAAAGTAACAACACAAACACAAACAGTGGGTCTCACTGGGAAATCTAACAGGCAAAACACAAAAAAACCACAAGGGAAGAAAAAGTAGCAAGGTATTCAATAGCAAAAGAGAAAGGTCATTTTCTTATGTGCCTAGGTCAAGTGCAAAAACCCTCAAAAAGGGGCAAACATAGCAGTGATTCTTCAGAAAGTACTTGGGGAAGCGTGAGGTTTAAATAGTGCTGGGGAGTGATTGGGACTGAGGAGTTATTGGATAACTGGTTAACCAGGTGATCGGTGAGTGATTGTGTTAGTGTGGATCTGAACCGATGAATCCGGCTGTAAGATGGGTCATGCTGGCAGATGAGACTGGAATTGCCCAACCTCACCGAAAATTAAAAGTGTTTAAATAATCCAGACTGTAGACTGTGACTAGTATTACATCTGATATATCAACCACCTTCCTAAATATTCAATATTACCTGCTCAAGTGTTCCTAGTAATTCTATAAAGACTTAAATCTACACAACAAAATGAAAGGTAATAAAGCTTGATGATGTGTGATAGCTATTATTTTTGTGCATGTCACTATGGCCAGCACACACTTTGCTGTCAGTGGCATCTGTGTGTTCAACCACAGGAGCCAGTAGCTATTATATTTGAGCAAACAAAAATGTAAAAATTAATGAGGAATTGTACATGACACAGAAACGGTGCTGCACACATTAGTGATGTAAGGATTATAAACTTTTGGGATACATGGTGTATTTTGTTTTTTTTTTTTTTCACTTGACCACAACTGGTGCTCGTGTGTGTTCTCCTGTTCAGCAGCACTAAAAATATTTACTGTAATTGCTAAGTGCAACCAATTTAGTGGTAAAACAGTTTGGTGATACATAGTGTTCCATTGCGTTTTACCTTTTCATGGCTACACTTTTTTGAACTCAGCTAGTTACATAATAGTGATTAAAAAGAATCCAAAACTGTGACCTGTCATTCCCAGTTTAGCAAGGTAATAGCTGCTATGTTGCAGTTTCCATGGCAACTGAAATCATAGGTAGATGTTCTTTACTGGTTCAACTACAATTTTTGAACTCTCGCAAACCAAAAATCAATGTACAAAGTACAAATGAAATATTGACCTGTGGAAAAATTCTGTACCTGAGATTTAACCACAATTCAGTACTTTGTGAGCACGGTATGTTACATTCAGTGGAATGTAATTTCGAAGTGCGCTAAGCCATGGGAATACACATGAATGTAGAAATACATTTTGTGTGTGCCCAGTAGGTCTTTATTTATATTTGTTGTGTGCAGTCTGCATAATTCTTAATATACCACAACCACCTTCCTAAAAAATATGCCTCTCACTGCGGGCCAGATTCAAAATGCCCTTTATATACTTTCACATAGTGGTCTCTTAAGATGTCAGCCTCCTCTGAAGGAATTCTTGAAGCTTGAGTTCATGTACTTCATTTCACATCTTACAATGTAACTGCCTTTTTGATTCGAGCCATAATGTGTTGCCTTTCCACAAAAGGGAACTTTTTTCAGACCAAACTACCTTGTTCATTTTTTCATGTAGACAAGTGGTACAAGAAGCTGACTTATCAAATGATTTAGTGCTACAATAATACTGAATTTGATAAAATTAAGAAATTAACTTGTGGATAGATATATACAAAGCTAAAAAAATCATTTTTATTCTGTCAAATTTTGTAAATATAGAGCAAGAGGCTGAGGACACAGCACTGCACTCAGTTTTTTTCTTCCCTATTAGTTCCAAATAAGGCACGAAAACCACAGCAATCTGCAGCTGTGTCTCCTCTTGTCCCACAAACCAGAGCAGTTGTCGCAGTGACGCAAAGGCTGGCATAACATCCAAATGTGGGGGCTATGCGCAGTGGTGTGTGTTTGTGTGTTTGTGTGTGATTGATTCTGAACTGTAATGAACTTAATGAACCATGAGTGAAATGAAGAACTGTGTGTTCTGTCTCCCCACTGTGTGCCACACTCCTCCCCCCACCAGAAACCAGTTGGGGGGTTACCCAACCAGCCCTGACATGTCCGGGCCGGGATCACTGTCCCACCCAGAGAAATCTAGTAGACAACCCGGAACTAAAAAAGCTGCAGGGCCAAGTATCAACGGATAATCCGGACGTTGGTGTTCTTCACGTTTTGTACTCATGGATATTTAATTTCCAAGAAGGAAGCAAGCAGGGTTCTCCCATCCCGGGGTGCGTTATTAATTTCTTCTGTTTGGAAGCAATACCAAAGTAGAAACTTTAAAGGTCAGATACTTATAGCGATCAAACGCATGCTTTTCTTAGGCATCACAGAAGATGCTATGTAGAAAGCAGCATACTTCACGATTTTATTTGATCTGTTTTTAATTTAAAAATTTCAAAGCTCTGCAAACGTGATAGTTAAATGATTAAGAGCGACATCCAGCATGAATTTTTTTCTGTTTTTGACTGTAGGAACTGTTGTCAGTGGGCATTGTAAGTCGAAAATACTGGCATTGAGTATAGAGCCCAAGAATACAGGTACTGTACATACTGTACATCAACATCAGTCTTTATGCATACACCGCTAGTGGGCAGATAGCACACTCCTGCTTTTCTTAAATTTTATTTACACTTTAACAGAGAGACTGAGACACTTTGATAGTCCTGAGGTCCTGCTGCTATGGTCATGGCAACAGTTGTACTAATTATATTGGCACTTTATGGAAACCAGTCAATGTAACTGGTAATTTGCTTCATCTGTTACGTTGCTGTTGACTGTCACTGCTTACATGGGGCTTTAACATGCTTGCCAATCTAAATGTAAGGTTAGACAGGGCTCGGATCTATGTGTTCCAATTACACCACGCACCGTATGGGACTTTTCTAATGAATAATCTGTTGTTGTATTAGCAAAGGATCAATTTCTCAATGTAAGCAGCACAAGCAGAAGGACAAACCAATGCAATGTCAGCAGATTGTTTCATGGAGCACATCAGGAAAAGCGCAACGAAGTGCAAATGGAATGTGTTTCGCTGTACGGTCATTTCCGAATAATTGTCTAAATAATTATCACAAATTTCATTCGTGTAAACCAGTCTAACCCATTTTGTCAGCTACAACTTGGTGACCGTGGCCATTTTTTCAGATTATTGCACTGAGCAATGAGCCACTTTAGACCAACTCAAGTCATTTTCTTTATGTAGCTTTGTGGCTTTTAGACTTTAAATATAGAAGCAATATTGAAACAAACTGAAATTACCTGCCAGGAGAAGACATGGAGAGCTTAGCGTGACATGGACTAGAGAAGTGTGGCAGCACAGACACCCTAGACTTGCTGGAGCAAGCATGAAGGTAACGACAGGTAGAAGATGAAGTGCACTGGCTGTAGGAGGACAGGCTTTGGCACAGCTGGGTGGCATTTTGACAAGCTGGCTTGCACAGTGTTCATGAAAAAATGTCAAAGTTCAAGAGAAGAAGAGATACAAGCTGATTCAGGAGGAGGTGCACAGATGAAGGAAGTGCAACATGAGGACAAGCACCGGTGTCTAAGATCTTGTGTGCAGAACTCTGGAGAGCAGAGCAGAGCCTTGGGATATTCAGTTGTTGATCCAAACTGTTCAGGAGGTGCTGACTAGTTCATCTAGCCTGTTTAGCTGGGAAAGATTCAACTTACTGATTCCTGTACAAGCCCTTTATGTTGAAGGAGAGCGACTTTGGAGCGCATCACTAGTAGCTATACCAGAGCTACAGCTGAGAGCTGCTGTTGCTGGAGTGGCAGTCAGGTGATTGAGGCAATGGCACAGTCTGTCATTGTGGGAGCAGAACATTAGGACCTGCCAGCCAGCAAGGCAGGTAAGATGGATAGTTGACTTAGGAAGGAAACAGATTTTCTCTACATGTCCTTTTCTGCCAAGCACCATACCGCAATGTGAAAGATCTAAGCCAGCCATCTTGATGGGGCTTAGAGTTTCTTGGGATGGATGGACAGAAGAGACTACTGAAAAAGATGTGGATCAGGCCAGATGAGCTGTGGGTTCAAGCTAGTGTCACAGGCTGGGGGTCAATATATGGAGAAATGTTTTGTTTTTCAGTGAAGGTGATGGAGGTGAGGGTGCTAGAAAAACCCAAACCTCCCAGTGACCCCAGGCGTCATCACTCTGGAAGGGAAGAGACGAAAACACACAGCCAGACCTTGGGCCGCTACACTAATGTAAATGAACTATTGTGATCAATACAGTGAGAGAATTGGTTAATGGTCTGAATACTTTTGCAAAGCACTGCATGGGTGACTGGTTGTCTTATAAAAATATATTATTTAATAAAGTTATACAATGCAATGATATCATATCATTCAGTATGATTGTGACAGGTGGATTTTATTTGCACAAATCTAGAACAGCCCCCGGGGTTTTTCTCATTCTACACTGTGACATTCTACGTTGAAAGACTTCACTTGGGGCGTCAGGATCGTTTCAAAATGCAAATTCAAGAATTCTGCAGGCTCTGAAGGTTTGTTGTGTTATAAGACGAATGCACATCTTAATATTCACTTAATATTCACCTGAAATATTATTAGTACCACACATGCCGATGGCTTTGCTTTGCAAAGATTTACTCACATTTTTGTGTCTGCAATAAATTCTGCTTCCTTCAGGTAGTTCTGCTTAATGCCCAAGTTCCTGCATTTTTTCTACAATCGGTCTTTCTGACATCACAGGGCTACATGTGGTGGGAAGCTAAAGTTAAGTTACAGTACAGCGCTCATAATAACTTGTCTTGACTTCTCACTCCTGTGATCATTAACGTCATTTACAATTAAAAAATGTCTATGAGACATATAAGGCGGAGTTACGAGACAAAAGAGAAAATGTTGAAACTAAACCGTCTAAATGTTTCAAGCGTATCCCACTTCCCTTTCATCTCCCGTAGCTGCTGAGAAAGAAACTTGGTTGCTGTCCAGGTGAGGTGTTTTCTCAGTTTAATTCACAGAATTAATTCATGTTTACTACATTAGAATATTTTACCTAAATAAGGCACAGCATATTAGATACTGAGCCAAGATTGTCCAAATGCTCATTGCAATATAGAACTCATTCACTAGAAATAAGTATTGGGAATCCTTGGCTCCTGTTTGGCAGCATCATTAATATTCCATCACAAATAATATTCTAATGATATTGCTACACAAATAATGTCATCGCCCATTCGATATGTATGTACCCTGCAACCACTTGTTTGGTTAATAAATGACCTTGAGTAGGCAGAAGCGCAATTACGTACCAATTGTGCAATCCATTCTTCATTTTCATAATTTTCTCTTTCTTTTATCTTCTATCAGATTGACTTTTGCTGCAATTTACAGTATGATCTCTGGCTTCTGTCAAAGGATCACAGAGTATTTCGGTCCAGAATAATCCGCACCATCTGCTGTCTCCGGCGGTGCAATTTAGCTCTATTCCTGTACTGCAGGAAGATGGACAACCGCTCCATAAGCTGAAAACATGTGCAGTTCCTTGTCAGATCTAATCTGGAGGTTCTCTGGGCTCAAGGACTGCAGGCCTAAACGCGGTTACCAAGCGCTGCTGTTATCACATGCGGAAGTGTAGCAGATGCTGGGTTTGTTTAAAGCAAGGCCCTGGTGACGTTAATGGCGTGAGATCTCCACGTTTTACATTTAAAAATTGAGCAGCATAAATATTAAATAAGTTTATGTATACCGATTACCCAAAAAGTAAAATGAATTATACAACAGGGATGCTTCACATTCACATTTCCGGACAGGTGGAAAAATGGGGTTCTTATTTAAAGAAATGAATAAATGAGAAAATGTGATTTTTTAAATTGTTTTCTGTATGAAGTAAGAGTGGCTTTACATATCTGTTGCAGATGAGAAGAAAAGCACACACATTGTGTCAGGGGTACAACAGTCCGGAAGAAAACTAAAACATTTTAAATAGCAAGAGCCTGCGTTGGATTCCCTACAATTGTGGTGGTTGTACATCCATATGCTGAGCTGCCAGTTTATTAGGTACTGCACCTTCTTTAGTCTTCAGAACAGCATGAGTTTGTCTGAGTCATTTGTTGTGCAGGAGTGTTGTGCTGTGTGGAAATGACTGTGCTGTGTGGTTGCTGCAAACTGAATGGCTGTGCAGTCTTATTGTGTACAACCTTTTCTACCTCATCCAAAAGAATGCCTGATAGGGTTGAGACCCAGGAACTATGTAGGGCAATGAAGCAGTGAAAATTCATTTTCATGCTCCTAGAGCCATTCGAGGATGATGTGCCCCTTGTGACAGGGTGCAGTGCTGAATGCGAATAAAATGAGCCATGAAGGGATGAACTTGATCAGCAGTGGTGTTCAGACACATTATGCCATTCAGTTATTCAGTGAGTAACAGGAGCCTTAATATATGCCAGGAAGGCACTCCCCACATCATCATGCTGCCACCACTGTTGTCACCAAACAGAACGCTGCATGGACTTGTTGTTTGTACCAAATTCTGATCCTTCCAGTGATCACTGGTACTTCTTTTGCTTTTTGCACCGTTCTTTGCAAAACCTTATAACAGTTGCATGAAGCTGGCCCCACTACAAACGACTCAAACGATGAAAACCTTATGGTTTTTTAGCGCTACGTTTATGTTGGTTTGTACTGCCAAAATTAGGATTTGTGCCGTCTTTGTTTTTGAGATATAAGCCTTTATTTTTACCAGGTTGTGACGTCACTCAGTCCCTCTACAACCACAAACCGGCACAAAACTGGTCGCATTCATTAGTGCTACGTTTGTGCTGGTTTGTGCCACTAAAACCGCGGTTCTATCACTTTCCATTTCGGAAATATTAACGATTCTTTACATCGCGCGTGATGTCACTCACCCCTCCTACAACTGCAAAAACGCACTAAATCGGGTACATTCATTAGTGCCTTGTAATGGTTGAAAAGCCCAGGACAACAGTTTTGGTGATGCTGGAACCAGCCTAGTGCTGGCTCTCGTGCCTCATACAGAGTCACCAAGGTCATTTATTTTGCCCATTCTGGTGCTCAGCTGAACAATGACTGATGTTGGAAATGCTGGTCTCCCTGATTTATACCATACACTGCAGTCAGGCCACATGTAACTTGTTGGAAAGAACAGGGTGTGTGAGGGCGGGGGTGATGTCTGTAATAAACAGGCAATGAAAATATCATAATATCATAAATCGTTTTTGTATTGTGCTTCATAGCTCGCTCTGTATATTTCAGCTTTTACTGTTATTTTTTTCCACACTTTTTCATACTTTCACATGTCTTTATGTGACAAAAGGGAAAGTATTTTCAATGCACGTCGAAATATTTTGCTTTTGAATGACGGTAATCTTCCTGCTAGGGAAAAATGTGCTAAGAATATGTGCTCAGTGTCACATTTTTGGGCAGAGACCTTTATGTAAACAAAATGAATATGCATTGACGTGAAGCGCACAGAGGCAGCACAGTGGCACAGCAGGTAGCCTGGAGGGCTCGGGTGTAGATCTGAATCTAAAGGCTGTGTGGAGTTGGCATGTTCTTCCACTGCACTGGTGTTTTCAGTGGGCTGTACAGCTTTCTGCCACAGTCCAAAGACACGTGTCTCTGTTTCACTGGTGATTCTGAATTGCCCTTAGTGTGTAACTGTATGAGAAAATATGCACGTCTGGCTCCTTTGGACTGGATTAGTGTCCCATCCAGAGTCCAGCTTCTTCAGCTTCACACTCCATATTTCCAGGATAAACTCTGGGCTCCTGTGTCTCTTACAGGGCTTAGCAGTTATTGAATAAAATGAAATAGAAAAGGATATAAAGTTTATGCGATGCATAAATGCTTATGTGGCCTGACACATGCAATGAGGACAAATTGATTATTCTCTGTTTGGAATGCATTTATTCTCCAGCATTGGCAGAAATTAAGCACAACCAAGTTCACAAATAAGCAAATATTATAAACTGAATATGAAGTAACCAATTCAAAATTGACACGAATCAGAAGTATTAATACATAAATAATTTCTTTAAAAAATGTAATTTTACTGAGTTTTGTTCCAAATCATATTTTCAGACCACCAAACCCTTTGCCGTGTTTGTAAGAACTGTTTAGTTTGTCGACTCTAGCTGTGCTACTTTGACCAGCATAAAGCGGTTAAGGATTGCGGACCAACGCAGGGTGGAATTATTTCATTCAATATTGTTGTGGCATAATTAGTCAGTTGCAACTTTATTTTTTCTGTTCTGGGGTCCCTTTCGTTGAAACAGGTATTGCTAACACGATAAACATGAAACATACATATATGCATGCTAAGTTATACAAATACATATTAATGTAGCTTATCATCAGCATTTATACAAACCTTTTATGTCATTTGCTTATGGAATAAAGAGCATCGCACTGGTAAATGTCATAAATGTAAAGGTATGTGTAGCTTGAGTCTTAAAACATTTCTGGCCTTTGCGAAATCACAAAGAGAACAAGGTAAGGTATGTGTAGATTTTTGTATATCCAACATATTTAAGTTTTTTCACAGCAAAGAACTTAAAAAGCCTGATCTCATCATGTTTCTTCTGTATCTTCCTTTGTGTCTAATAATCCTTCTCTGTTCACCTTCCTCAAAAGTATCTGGGGAAAAAAAAAGGAAAGATATGGTTTTTTATTACAGTTATGATAAGCGAACATCAAATAAGTGTTAATTTCGGTGCAAATTTTGTGTGCATTTGTTTCTGTTTTGCATGTTGGCTTTGCGCGTCCTAAATGCAACAACGTGCAATCGCTCTGTTTAGGGAATCTGTTGCTGCTCTCCGCACAGATGCCTTTTTAGTGAGATCAAACATGCGATATGAAATAAGATGAGTGCCCCTCTTCTCAGGGATCCTTCGTCTGAAGTGCGGCTGCATTTCAAATGTGAACTGTTACCAAACCCGTCCCAGCCTTTAAGATCAGAGGGCAGGTGCATCTCGGCGCAGAAGCCACGGAGTCGCGGCGCACGGCTCTCGGCTTTTATGTTTGCTCTACGCCACGGACATCTGCTCATGCTAATTGGTGCATTGGCATGACCTGCTTGGAGGCAAAGCAGCGCGATGCTGAGACAAACCATGTGATGAGTCCCGAATTGCCGAAATATTTGGAGAGGCATTGAGAAACTGATCCAAGTTCTGCAAGCAAGGAAAAACAAGAGGAAGTCACACAAATCACTCAGATGATTTACCTCTCCAAAGGTCAAATCCTCTATAAACCCAGTATATGCAGAAATGTGAAACTTGTGATTGTTTATGCCCCAGAATAACAGATTAAGGCCATAGGCACAGAAGTTCACTGGCCAGAAATATTCAATTTCCTTTGGAGGAAAGGGTCTGATGAATGAATAAATGCCTATAAATGAGAAGTGTTTACACACAGTGTAGGTTTAAATCCCTAAAAAAGAAGACTACGTCATTTTTTTCTGCATCAGTTTGAGAAAAGTGCGCTGTTACTCATGAGGGTGAGCGGATCATTTTGTCATCGTGAAGTATTACCCATGGAACCAAGAACAAGGATGAAATTCAGCTACTGCTGCTCTTCTCGCTGCTGTCAAAGGGTTGAGCTTCCATTACCAAAGAAATCTTTCATAAAAATATTCTCATTTATGTGGTGCTGAAAGTTAATATGCACATTAGGAAAGTAAACGTTTAGCTGGGTGGGAAAGGGAGGCGAATTACGATGAGATGTAATAGCATCGACAAAAAGAAGCTTTACGACATGAGATGGCCTCGCTTCAGCGACTCACACGAGCGGCTGTTGTGTGTTTTTTCGGTGAACAATAATCATTACACGGAAATGTTCGCTTCCACATAACTCGCATCTGGGTGTGCCTTCGCTGCTGTGGAAAACACTCCAGATCGCTGAACTGACTGAAGCCGGACAGGTGCTTCTCGAGGACAGACGGACGTGGCGTTAAATACGAAACGCGGGCAACTCCAGGGTTGAATGGTGTGTAAAAACAGGTTACGTTCCGGTATAAAACGTGTTCTTAGCAAATATGGCTTTTCCACGTGAATTGCAACGATCGGGAGAACATTAAAAGTGTGTTTTTTCCCTGTGTCTGTCAAACTGGCTAGCTACTGAGTCGTGCCCCACCAGGCCTCCTCCTTCCCTGCAGCCCTTTCCCTCCACTCCCGAATGCTGCCGACAAGTGGGTGACCCCCCAGGGCGCAGTGATTTGCACAGGGCAGCTAATTCAGACCTCGCCACGTCAGAGTAATTGGATCTGTAAGCAAGCTACTCCCACCCATCCCATCTCATCTAATCTGAGCTTCACGGAACACAGCTGTCCAGAGGTATCTGTCTCTCCGGTGCGTATGGATGTGTCTTGTGGCAAAGTGTTGAAGCTTCCAGGGAGCTGAACCCGAAATGCCTGACGGTCCCCAGTGCGGAGAGACCTGTTTCTGTAGCTCCTTCGGATTTCCCTCAACCGTTTGTTCATCTGTTCATCCATCCATCCATCATTAAACCCGCTTGTCCGAACAGGAGCCGTGTTGATCTGGAGTGCATTTCAAGGGCGCAAGGCAGGGTAAACCCTCGGCCCATCGCGGGGCAAACACACATAAGCGTACGCACACTCTGCATCCAATTTAGATTCACCAGTTCACCTGAAACACATGCAGTATCTCCAGAAATAGAGCCCTCATAGGACTCCCATGCAAACCCCATGTAGACTGAGTTTGGTATTTCAGTCTGGAGATAAGAAACTGTAAGGCACCCATGAAAGAAAAAGTGGATTTTTAGGGTGGCTTAAAGCACCTGCAATAAAAAAAAGCTGTCCAAGCTCTTTCCCCAGCCACTGATTGTAACAGTAAAAGACGGTGTGGGTCAGGCCAACATAAAGGTGCCGCTGCCATCAAGTTCCGTGACCGGCGCATGTGTGTTAAGTGTAGTCTGGATGGAAGCTCTTTTTTCTTTTGTGTGTTTGATGTGCGTGTTACAGGTGAATCTCAGCAAAGAAACACATCTGCCAGCAGCACTGAGTCCCAGGGAATCATAAAAAACACATTGGGTCTTAACAGCAACTGGACAGATATTTCAAGAAGACATATTTCATCAATGGATGAGAGTGAATTTTATAATATACTGTATATAATATATAATTTGAGGAACGCAACCACCTTTTGTACAACATAAATAAAATACTTTACATCCAACCCATATATGAAAGAGCCCTGTCCAAGCAAAACAAAAAACACTATAACAGCCTGCAGAAATACCCACTGTATTCCTACAGATCAGTTTTGTGGTCATTTTACTTACAGATTTATTTATTTATTTATTTATTTTTTTACTTTTTTTTGGGTCAGAACAGAACTGGGTCACAACACAGAGACAGAATCAGTATCACAAGAACACATGCGTACCTTTACTGTGCATCATACAGGTCAGTGGCACACGGTTATAGTATTTAGAAGGGTGGCCAAATGGAGGTTTTTATCAAAAAAGGGGGCGCGTGAGTGCTAGCTTTTCTATGATAGGAATGTTAATCCAGCACATTTTTAAAAAGGGATCTTCTGGTGCAGCTCAGGGGGAGACAAACAAAATGTCTTTTAATCACTTGAATAAAAGTCACTCCAGTAGGTTTGTGTCCTGTCACATTCTGAGAATAAAACTGCTGAAGTGACCAAAACTGCTCTGATGTCCCTGGAAATATCCCATGAAAAGTTACTGGTGTGAAGCACATCTAGGGAATGACTTGGAGCAAAGAGGAAGTTCATTTCAAAAATGGCTGCAGCATATTTTGTTAAACCTAAAGGAAGAAATGTAAACTATTATTTAATGTTCAGATATAGACTTTATACCATAATGCAATTATTGTTCTTTTTTCTTTTTAGAAATGCTGAAATCACCTTACTGTTACTCTTATAAGATTCTTAGTCTCATTTACACTGCTAATTCTCTTTAGACAGAAAAAAAAAAATCCTGATAGTCTATGGTGTGACCCCAGTAATATGGTCGGTCGAATTAATAAATGCAGTGGAAACTGAAAAAATGACCCAGAAATATAAAAAGCAGGAATGAAGACAGAGAAAAGCAATGTGAAACCCAAGTGAGAACCCAAACAAAATGTCAGCAGCACCCTCCACCCCCCAGAGTGACCATGAGATTTATGGTTATCAGGTGAAAAGTGCTTGAGCCTCCTACTGACTTCCTGTCCTTTCTAACTGTACCACTGCCCCAGAACCAATGGTAAATGCCACAGAAAGAAAAGGTCCAACCCCCATAATAAGCTGAAAAGCACAGCAACGTCCGCTGAAACCGATACACAAAGGCAGCGAGGAAGAAATTCAGATCTTTCAAATATTTATACAAACCTTTCCCAGCCCTCCAAGCTGCTACAAAAGTGTTCAGCAAGACAGTGGATCTCAAGAACATCGGAGCTAAGTGGCAAAAACAAAACTGAGATGTAATTTAAACTGGGTAGAAGCTTTAGAAGTCCAGGTTGTCTTTGGGGGACTTAAGAAGGCAGTTTGGGGTACAACTGCGTATGGGAACCTTCAAAAGTAGTCTTCCTCTCCTCCTTCTCGGGAAAACACTGAAGCTGAACCTTCAGGTGGAGCGTCTGTTGATGAAATCTACCTCAACATGAGGAAAATGAACCAACATACCCACGCAAGAAGGCCCTGTTGAAATGAAATATTTAGCAACAGAAACCCAGTCCTCTGCTTTGTTCCAGTTTTCAAAGTTATTTCCACAACTGATTAAATTTTGGTTCTGTAACCACAGCAGAGGACAAAAGCATCTTTACATCAACACCGACGATATCCAGCAACGTGAGCCAAGCTGCCTTACTATCCAGTTACTGAGAAATAATTGCTCACACAGCTCTTTTTCAGGGCATTTTTTAAAAAAATTTCTTTTAACAAGATATTTCCTGTCATTCGTTGAGTAAAGCATGGTAAAATCTGTCAAGTTGTTGAACCAATGTTGAAAAAAAGAGAGAGGCCATGACATGCACTACATTGTGAGAACTGCCTACCCTACTGCTCTCAGTTGTAATCTAGCATTCTTGGGTCTCACTTGTGCACTCGTGTGTGTGTGTGTGTGTGTGTGTGTGTGTGTGTGAACTCATCAAGTCAGTTCATGCAAACTAGCAACAGTAAATTTAATAAAGGAGGTCATTAGTTTTTATTTTATTTATTAACTCTTGATCCTTCATGGGAGGCTCAGGGAGTAGCACAGTTGCTGTGCTGGTTGGGTGTAAGCTTGAATCTGGGTCAGGGTGTATGAGGTTTGCATGTTCTCTCCATTTCTTTGTGGTTTCCTCCCACAGTCCAAAGACATGTGTTTCAGGTTAACTGGTCATTCTAAATTGCCCATGGAGTGTGACTCTGCGTGTGTGTGTGTGTGTGTGTGTGTGTGTGTGTGTGTGTGTGGTTGCTTTACAATGGACTGGCATCCTGTTCTGGGTTGGTTTATAGCCCAGCGCGCAGTAGTTTTGGGATCAGCTCTGGACCACTGTAACCCTGCTCAGGATCAGCAGTTAACAATAACAGATGGAGGAATTAACCCTGCATGTTTAAAGGGTTCCATGCTTGGCTCCTGTGCAAAAATGACAAGTCTGTGAACCTTAAAAACAGCAACTATAACATTGACAAATTGAACTCATTTCTGAATTTGCATATAATTTAAAAGAAAAATGTTAAACACAGCAGTAATACGATAAAAAGAAAATTTGTTGTCATTACCTGTTGGAAGTGTTTAATATTCATGTCTATGTATTTGAATATATCTACATGCACAATGCAAAACAAGGTTTGCAGACTTCCCCTTAAAAAAAGCTTCACGAACATGAACATTTTAAAAGTTTGGGCACAGGCGTGTAATTAAAAAAAAAAAATGGACATTTGCTAGCGTGCATACAATTCAGAAAAACTTCAGAACACCCACCTGAATAATAAAAGTCCTCAGTGTTTCAGAGACACAATCAAATGAGGACAAATTATTTCATTTATACTTTTTAATTTTAATGCATTTTCTTTCCTTTGATAATATTAAGCATCTTGTAGGATGATGTTGGGCTAAACTTGAGATGGGCTTGGATGGACTAAATATTAAGAAAATTTACAAAGCAGTAATGCAGCAATTTCATTACAGATGATCCCTGAGTTACAATGGTCCGACTTGTGAGTTTTCAACTTTACGATGGTGCGATAGCAATGTGTATTCAGCAGAAACTGTACTTGGAATTTCGAATTTTGACTTTTTTCCCAGGCAAGCAATATGCAGTACAATACTCTTTCATATTGCTGGGCCATGGCAGCAATGTGCACCCGCTGGTCTGCCACGCAGTCGCTAGTGTTGACAACCGGTTGAGTCCAGTGGAAGACTGAGCACTGACAGGAAGACCGAGTAGGAACTAAATCCGTCCACAATTGGTTCCCAGTCAGTCTGAAGATGGGGGTGGAGACACCGCCTACGTTCCGTTGCTGAAGTGGCCATAAGTGTGACAGTAGGTTTGATGTATTAAATGCATTTTCAACTTATGATATTTTCGACTTAAGATGCGTTTATTCAAACGGAACCCCATCATAAGTCGGAGACCATCTATAAAGTTTCTTCATATTTGGCCAATTTTAAGAAATAAATCAAAATCAGATAACTGAGTTCATAATTCTAATGTGGGGCACTTTTGTACAAAAACATGTTTGTTTTTTGGTATTTCTTGAAAATTTACGATCTCATATTTTGCTATCCCATGAGTGCACAGTATATTGGTGATGTGTCCACACAATGAATTTTTCATTTTTTATTTTTATTTTATAGAAAAGTAAGATTTTTTTAACAAAACCCCTAGAATGCCTGTATAGGGTAGGTAGGTAAAGAGGTTGTGAATGTAATGTTCCATGTATGGTGTAAAAAATCCTGTCCCAGAAGGTCATACCTGGATAGGACTAGGACTTACCATTTGATTGCCAAGCATTATTTTCCTGTGGTGCGGCTGCAGTGTTCTCTCAGTGACAATTTTTGACTGATGTACTGCCCTTCTACCTCCTGTGATAAGATGGCCCCCAGGGAGTTTTTGGGCGCTTCTGTCAGAAACATTAGTGTGCAACACAAAGGAGGGAAATCAGGAAAAGTGAAGAAAGGCCCACCACAAAGATGTTCTTTGATGGTCTGGAGAGAAGTCTGGCACTGCTCTTTCCACTGGACCAGAACAGGGCTTGCTTTGCGGGTAAGCTCTGAGATTGCAGCAGACAGCTGAAGTTAGGGATGAAAAATTGGTAGAAAGGATCTCGCTGGCTCCTTGATTTTTTGTTGGTGGCAGATTGACATGGCTGCTGTCTTATCTTTCTGGGGCTGAACCTGGCCTCTGTCCACAACAAAGAACAGATACCATACTTTACTCCACCCAGTTACACACTTTGCTGGCTTCTCTGTGAGCCTGGCAGTAGCTGTAAGGTGCATTAGATATTGTTGCCAAGCACTGATATAGATGATGACATCCATAAGCAGTGGCATTGGCTGTGTGTTGGAGAAGAATTGTGTTTATAAGCTGCTAGAATAAAGCAGGGGCTGTTTCGAGCCCAAATGGAAGGGTAACAAACTGATGCAAGCTGAATGGAATCAGGAAGGTTGAGATCTCCCTGGATTTTGGAGGCAGGGGAATTTGATAATGGCCTTTTGTTCCAGCGTTGAATAAGTGAACTAAGACCACGTAGTCCAGGAGTTCCTTTACAAGTACTCCCATGCTGTGTATCCAAGGAAGTTGAGCTTAGTGTGCAAGTCCAAGCTATGTCAGACTTTGTTTTTTGCTGGGACTCTCCTCCAAGGCTTCCCAAATAATATCCAAGATACCTCTGGGCCAGCTGCCATAGAGCATCTTGAATAATAGGGAGCCTGTAGAGGTTTCCAGGACCCTGTGAACAATGAAAAGCAGGAATTTTGAGATTCTTATCCCAATTTCTTGTGTCATCAGCAATAAACTTGCATATTGCATTTTCAGCATTCTGTTAAAGCATTCATTTAGCTAATGTATTTGGGAATCAAACACATTGGTTTTGATCCCTTTTATCTTCAAATATCTGTGTAGTTCCTGGAAGGATGGCCCCTAACCAGTCGGGACCTCTTTGGGGATTCCCATGCTGAAACACTCACAAAACACTACATTTGCAAAGGTTTTCATTTCATTATTGTGCAGTGCAGTATCGTGTTGCATCATGTATGATCGCAAGTGTGAAGTGAAGAGGTTACTGGCAGACGAGGATTCACAAATTGCTAACATCTTCTCACAAACACTGCAAAGGGTTTCTTCTCAAAATTTTCCAACTGAGAAACTGCATAACTCTCCAGGTACCAGAAGCAGAGGTTCAGAATTACTTGGGGTGCCCAGCGCGGTATCACTCCCTTTAGTTTACGTGGGTGCTCATAATGCTGTGATGCCCAGCAAGACTCGGTGTGATGCACATGAGTTGTGATATTCTGATGTCACCGTGGAGATGTCACCTACATCATTATCCTCGGTAGTTGCTGAAAGTCAATTTGGACATTCAGACTGGTGTGTACCTGACTTACATGCTGTAGACAGGTAAAGACCGATATGGTGATTACCTTTCTCTTGCCTTGTGTCATGAATTCAAAACAAACCGTGAGATATTCATGTCACTAAGAATGCATTGGATTTTCACAGTTTTATTATAGTGCAATGCCTCTGGCGGACTGTGGAATGTTGCCTACCAGAGTCGAGCAGAGCCTGATGTTGACTCCCCTGGATTCTTACTAGAAAGTAATGGCGCTGACCCTTTTGTTGTGTCAAATTAGTGATGATGCACTAATCCATAGCAGTCAGTTTGGTGATCAGTAGCTGTTCGCAGTTTGGGGCAATAGTTATGCAGCTATTGGGTGAACACAAAGGACAAGTCAATATCCTGGTAGAGGAGGGTCTTCAGCTTTTCCAATGTCCTTCAGGGACCAAGCCCACCCTCTCAAAGATAGCAGCACGAAGGGCCTCATTATCAGTTGCAGCGGCTTCAGGAGGTTAGCTGGTGACCACCAGGGTCTTGTGAATGAGCAGTGGTTTCAGTCTCAGGGCCCATTCCTCTTGGGGCCAGGAAGAATGTGATGGCACTGTGTTCAAACATTTCAGGGAAGGTCTCTGGGTTGCTGTTGGGTCTGTGAGAGCTGCACTGGGGGCTATCAGCTGTGTGGCCTTGACAATTAGCGAGGAAAGCCGACTTATTCCTCATGACTTGATCGTCTTCCTCTTGCGCTGCAATGAACTGGCTGAGAAGGAGGAACAGAAGCATGATGTCTACTTTTAGATAATTTAAGCTTTTCTTTTGTTACACTGAAACAACATATTTGTCAGCTTATGACTGTTTTGTTGACCTCATTACTTATACATTCAAAAAAGTGTACTAAGAGACACATTGTTTGAACTATTTGCTGGTTATTTTCTGTGAAAGTGTTGAATATCATTATAATAAACACAATATGCTGCACTACCATTAGTTTAACATTTTTATTTTGTAGTTTTGACCTGTGCTGAAATTAAAAATTAAATTTTTGAAAAAAAAAAAAAAAAAACATGCTGTCTTCTTAATCCCTAATTTCTATATGAACAATGTGTGAAAATGGTGAAGAAAATATCAGAGCCCTCTTATTCAATATAATACCCTTACATGTTAATTACATATTTATGGATTCTATACTAAAGTTTAAGGGGACTGCAAGTTATTATCAGTTACTATGAAGTTAACTTACTGCAAGTTACAGTATGTTGAAATGGATTGCAGTTATAAATGGAGGACTTCCTCTACATATGAACACACAGGAAGTATATAATGATAACAGTGTGTTGAAAAGATACAAATTCTTGATGCCTTTACTAAATTTACCTTAATATTTACTAGCTGAGCTGCCCAAATGCTCATCTGGCAGGTGTAGCAGTGGAAAGGTAAAAAGTAATAGCCCATTATATAATCACTGTAAAATTGAACTGGGGTTTTTAGTACAAAAGTATTGTTAGTGCTGTCTGACAGGTGAAAGAAAAAAAAAAAAAACTATCACCAAGCTTTATTACCCTTACATCATTAATGTGTGCAGCACTGTGTGTGTCAAGTACAATTTCTTATTAATCTGTACATTTTCATTTAATCACATGCAAACTTTCACCTTCGAACACGCACATGGCAATGACAGCAATGTTCCCCCTGGCCGTAGTGATGTGCAGACAGTAATGACAATAATGACTTCAGCTTGTGGAAGAATTGTATGTGTATCACAGAGTGTGCACACTTGACATGCAGGCAGGAATACCAAATTAAATGTCCCCAAATTTTATTATTGTCCAATTTGTGTGTGTTTGACTAAGAAAGTTCATCAACGTGTGTGTGTGTGTGTGTGTGTGTGTGTGTGTGTGTGTGTGTGTGTGTGTGAAACAAGGCAATCCCTCAGCATCATGTACATCATAATGTTTGTATGTGTGTGGGGTGAGAAAATCCATCAGTATCATGTACGTACATCCTGTGTTGTGACATCACTACTCTCACAACTCCAAACTGTGTCAGAGAACGAATTTTACATTTTTAAAACAGTAAGTTGCCTTTTTGGAGACCGAAAACCTTGCAGGTGAGAATTACGTGTGTGGCAAATTTCAAATCCGTGGCTTGAAACAGAAAGCCGTGCATAAAGAACAAACAGACAGACTGAGAGTGAATTAGGTTTAGGGTTAACACTAAGCAGAGGCAGGAAAGGTTAAGAGCTGAGTTAAGATGAACATTTGACCACTATTTTATATCATTTTGATCATGTTGGCCTGTAGGGAGTGTTTTAAGGTTTCAGAAAAAAGAAAAATGGACAAAAGTGAGAAGGGAAGAGTAACTACTGACACAAAAGAGAACATACACACTGGAGAGTGACATTGAATCAACGTGGCACAGATTTTAAAGCTTTTTCATGCTCTAAGATAGATAGTTAATGTGGCAGTGTTTCTAAACAGTGATGTTGGTTCTAGCATGATTATATACTGGAAACAAATTATTATTAGAATTTCTTAAAATTTAATAGATTTTTGCTCCATGCAGTAAAGCTAGTTTAGTCATACATTACATGTAAATAAAACATTTGCAGCAGGTTTTACATGAAAAAGTCTTTACATAATTAGTTCATATGCTGAGTAATGACATTTCCAAAGCACATCTTTAAACATCTCCGTATCTGAAGCCTTCCAGAAGGACTTTCATTATTGCTGTTTAGAATAAAACCCCAGTTTCAAACTGAATTAAGCAATTTCAGACACAGGTACACAAATACACAGCAAAGTATATACAATATCCAGGTGACAAAACAAGCCAAAGATGACTAATAAGCTTGCAATGAAATGGGAATATGTGATAATAAAATTTGTGATGGGCTGCAGAGAATATATTTGTATATTGTGTTATTATCCTCTTGAATGTCTGAAACAAACTACACACATTTATATTGCGAATATTAGTTGTAACAGGCCATGCAAACTGACCCCTGTAGCTTCCCGGTGGAGGGTTCCGGAAAACTCCCCATTATGGTGCTGAGCTGTAGGCAGGTTTTTCTTATCATTTCCAAGTCTGCGTTACAGAAGGTGCACAACATTAAGGACCAAGTGAAGCAGATGAGTCAATCACTGAATGTAGAGGGAAGGAGCAGTGTTAGGAGAGTGAGCAAGAGACTGGCTAGCCGGCAAATATAATCATCATTGTCTTCATCGTGAAGTCATCATTCACATTTTCATCACACACCTGCTATGACTGCGAAAGGTGAAGGCGTCATAACTGCTTCCCATCACAGGTGCAGGTATATTAAAATCAAGCACTGACTCGCAGGCAATGCAGCCTTTCACAGCCGTGTGACGATTTTTGTAATTTTTTTAGCCAGTAGATAATAAAACATTTAATATAACATTTTATATTTTTAATATCATCTGTATATGGTGGCATCAGAGTCCTAAATGTTATTTTCCGCCTGGCAGATTTGTTTTATTTCCAATTTAGAATGAGTGATCTAAGACGATGCTTTGGTTTTTTGGGAAACAAGGTAACGCGGAGCTGTGCGCAGGAAAATATTCATTACTGGTCGGAGCGGCGGCTCGCATGAAGGCTTTCATCACTCCGCAGAATTTCATGACTCTGGCAGGTTACGACTCCATTAAAACGCATTTTGCTGGAAACATTTAATGTTTTTTTTCTGCATCGTTAGAATTGGATCCCATTTTGCCCCCTGGCCATTTATGTCCTGCCATCTTATTTTACATTAGTTCACATCTAACTTACCTTATTAGACAGAGGTTGCACATTCCTCAAATTATTTAAAACGTAAGCAGGATTTTAAAAGTATCGTTTGCCAATATTATCTATTCAATCTGCATTTAGTGCAATTTGTGGATCCCCAAAATATAATTTATCTGTTTTATTTAACCACACAAAAGCATAAACACGACTGTTCCCAAAGTTGCTGTTAAATAAGGCCTGCGGTAAACTGCGCTTTCTGTTTACTTGGATAAATCTGGTTCTGTCTGAACATCCTTCTTTCCGTTTCACAAAGAGAAATGCCGTTTCGTAAACTAATTTCTGTTTACTAGTTTGGCGCGTGCTTCAAAAGCTTAGTACATGACTATTAAATCAGTGCCTAAAGTCGGATAACCGAGGATCCCCGCAAACAAGCCGAGCAGCCTATGGGGCCGAAAACGTAACAAAGCTTATAAAGGATTCTTCTTACATTTACCTTCAAGAATTGTGTTGGATGCATAGAGCAGGAACTTGGGCCTTTTATGTTAAATTCTTGTAGCACACTGTAGAGGTTTTCTTAAACATTTCACTTTTACGTACATTTAGCACCACATCTACTACTTTGTCTATTAGATAATTTTCTTTGGCATCGGTGCTTAAATTATTCCATTACATATTATACATGCTCTCTGATTCATTTGTATGGCTGTCTTTACTGGAGCAGCTGAGAAGTTGTTTGCCTCAGGGCACAACGCAATGTCCCAGTTGAGGACTGAACCCACAATCCTTGCTTTGAAGTCAGAACTGGCACTTTGTTCTACTGCCTGACTTTACTAGCTGCCCACATTCTACCCATGAATCAATTCAAAGATGCATGACTAGAAACATCTAATACATTCGGAGCTACGTTCTAGACACACATTCATACCTGGCCATTAAATGCGGCCAACGCTACATTGTGCCATAACCTGAGAACTCGTGATGGACAATAAAGTTGATTCGAAACTGTACCTATGCAGGATTTTGTGGGAAGCCATCATTTACATCTAGGGATCGCCATGATTTTTCTCAGCTAGATTTTCGTGTAGGCTTCACCGAATCTGCGGCGGCAAATAGCTGTGTCTCTCCCCGCGATGCCGATTTTTCTACCTCTGTGGATCAGCGAGCATGACCGTTTCTCTTATTTAGCCACCGCATGGACGTCAGTACATCTGCTACAGTGTCACGGCGATATCGAGAAGAAGGTCACCAGCTTAATCTCCAGCCTGGCCCTTGTCAGGTGTCACATGATGGTCACATGACTCATGATCCTTTTCCACCCCCACATCCCCTTCAGTCGTGCCAGCTGTCACAGAGTGTGAAATGTAAGCAAGGCAGCGCACAGTATCTCTTAATACCTGCTGTGGCGGCTTCTTGTTATTAAAATTGGGCATATTAATGTCTTGTGAAATTATTCTTCCTCAAGAAACTGGGGTGGGATTTAGTCTATAAAAACAAATTAATAGTTAAGGACTTATTTTGTTTGGAAAAAGTTCATTTTTTCAGTGTGTAGTCGGGGGGAGGAATAATATAAAAAGGATAAACATGGCTACTGAATGCCATAAGCTTGGCCTGAAATGCAGCCCAGTGCTATTTGTCTTTTGTGCTGCTAAAAAGATGGCAGTTGCACCAGACGGGAAGCTTTTATTAGCTTCTGTTTAAAAAACCTACAGCAGTCAGTAGCTGTGTTGCACGTTAATTCTTTGTGCATAAGCGCAGCTCTTCTGGGTTTTGGAATTCTGATCTTTTTTGTTGTGGATGAAAAAAGCAGAGGGTGTGCGATTTTGAAGCCAAATGTTATAAAAAACATTCAGCTGCAGAGTTTGATATCTTTGCTGTGGGATCCAGCGAAAACACGTTGGTCTTCTGGGGAATCATGGCATCGCCTCATCCCAGTGTTTCCGTTTGGTCTGAAGGCGGTCCAGTTGTATAGTTCATGGCTGTTTTCATGCCACCTTGTGTTGTTTCATTGTTGCGTGGTTATGCAGGTAAAAACCTGACCTGATGCCATGTGGTACATTTTTCAGGAACAGTGGGTTTCACATTTTTTTATACCAATCTGGGTATTGCTGGCTATTTGATATCTGCAGGGTAACAAAAATGCTTAGAGGAATAAAGCTTCTTAAAAGGGCAACATGCAAGCAAATGTTTAAAATGCCTGCACAAGAAATGAATGAAAATCTATTATTCATTATTAGAACAGTATTAAAGAAAAGACAGTGGGAAGGACATGGCAACGCATGAGCTGCTTTAATAGGGGTGCCAAGCTGTTCACTTCATTGCTGTCACACCTCCAACATACAGCATGATGACGGCTCACAAGTCCTGTGGAAAGTTCGGTTTAAATATTAACTCATTATGACCATTTTCATTATTATGACCATTTTTGTATTTTATATTTATATATTTTCCTCATTCTTACTGTGCTGCTGTACTGTAAAATAGGCTTTTTATTGTATAGTAAATGGTTTTGGGTGCCCACTTCAAGCTATATTTAATCTCAGCAGCTGTGAGATTATTGTGTCAACAGTTATTTACAGGAATGGCATACAGAGGGGTATCAAAACCTTTAAGAGTAAAAGGATCAAGTCAACTGGTAGAGGCAGTATTTGTAGATGACTGATAAGCATTCGGAGATTCGAGACTTTTGGAGATTGAGTTTCTTGTCTCGCTGAGTGAGGGTCTATTCTAAGGCTCAGTGTACTGTTGCATCTTTGTAATTTAAGACTGCCAAAGGTGCTATTGCTCGTGGAGCCTTTAACATGCAACTTCCTTACATGTCAGAAATGTATAAACATTTACAAGTTTCTAATTTTGGACTGCTTCCTTTAAGACAAGTTGGACAAAAGCAGCAGCAAACCAGATGAAGAAACAAGCAAGTAAAGTGACTAAACTGATAGTTGTGTAGTCTTTTAACCACGCATACTTTTATTGGATTGACACATTCATCTTTACTGCACTGGCACTGTTTTCCAAGGCAGCTTTGTTTCTTAGATGAGCAACATTTATGTATGCCCTTCCATGCACGAGGTTCTCCTTACTGTAGTAACTCACCTTTTGTATCTTAAAGGTACTATAGTTGGAGCTAAAATCAAACCAGAGACATTTGAATTCCAAGGCTGCGTTTATGTCTTTGCCTGGTTTATATTCCAGACTACCTGAGTTACACGGCACTCCCCGGGTCAAAAAGGTGTAGCAGAGGACAGGTTAAAAAAGTAATAACTTGTATATACTGTAACAATAACTTGTTCTCATGCAAGTCCTGAACTTTCTATAGCAGGATATTGCACCACTCTTCAACCAAAAAAAAACAATTTCTTTGATGGATGATGGAGATGGAAATCTACTTCGCAGACTCTATGCTGCAGCTCTCACAAAAGGTTAAATGATGTCTAGATCTAGTGATTGGAGAGTCCATAGAAGGTATCTGACTTCACCGTAGTGTTCACAAAATCACTCATCCTGGGATACTATGAAGCAACAATGTTTAAACCATAGGGTACAACTGGTCCTTTAAAACTGCCCCTTATTCTTTAGCTATTATATGATCATGCAGAGACCTCCTGAGACCTAATGACTCTTGTGAAATGGCTGCCCATTACTGATTCCTAACCATGTTTAGCAGTTGGCAACATACATTGTGGGTTGATGGCCTTCTTTGGCTTTCTTTAAATATAAACATGTCTAGATGCAGGGAGCAGGGTGGTACCCAACTCATCAGACCATATTACTTTTTGCATTGCTCAGGGGTCTAGGTTCTTACACCAGGTAATGTGAGTTTGTGTGCTGGTCTTTGGCAAAAGTGCCTTCTGAATGGCATCCCTACAAAAATTCCAGCTTTGTTAAGCTCACTAAGTAGAGTTTTTGCTGAGATGGGGTCACGAAGATGCTGAGTCGATTCTGTGGTACATTTTAAGCTGTGCTTTGGTGGCTTTTAACATCAATCCTGTGAATTGTCCAGTTGTTCTCGTCAATGAGCTTAGACATGCGTGTTTGGCATATGCTGTCTTTATTTTTGAGGCTGTCTCCTTGATACGGTAAATAATTTAGCAGTTTTTGTGACCAACGCACCTGCAGTTTGGCCACTGACTCTCTGGCCTCTTTGGATCTGTTAGTTGCCTCATGCTGCTTTGGAAACTCACCCTTCAAAGTACTATTTATCAGACCTCTTTTTCAATCACATTTGTAAATGCGATTTACTGATATTATGCCCCCTGCGTAATGTTTTTTACTAAACAGAAGTAAAGCGCTGTACTGAATGCAACGTTTAGTCATTCCATAGGTCATATCAGGGTGTAATGCCGTTGCGTTATTTTACAGGAGTATTTAAAATAACTGCGTATCTTCTAAATAATGAAATAATCGTTTTTTAGTTCTGAAGTTTGCAGTGTTTCGGGAATGAAAGGACACCACATCTACTTTTAGGACTTGGATTACCTGCACTGTGAAAGAGTATGCATTGCGTCTCAGAACCAATTAGAAAAGTGTTTATTGGAGTTCCAAACTTGTGATTTTTCACAGGTTGTGTGTGAAATCCTTAGGACGAAATGAAAATTGAGGCAAGGAGCTACTCACATTTTTGAGAAGCAGCAAGGCACACATTGCTAAAGATAGCACAAATCAGTCACACAGCCCCTATTAAACTTTTATGCATAATTGAAGTGGAGACCAGACTTCCGGCAGTTGGACGAAGGGAAAAAGGTGTTCGCGGAAGTTAAACGTGGGAACCCAGTTTTACGCAGAGTCCATGATAGTAGTCGATGGTTGTTATGCTGCATATAATCCATTTGTACAGTGAAGGTGACATTGGTAACAACAGATTAAAACACAGAAACATGCATCCTGGTTGACTGGCCTTCTGAATCTGCTCTTTATAAGAAGGGAATTTGTTCAAAATGAATTTGATCTTGATTTATCTAACGAATAAACTTTAATAGTCCACACATTATTTATACAACACATTTTGCTTGGTTTAACATTTGTACTGTGACAAATATATATGATACATATAATAACAAGACTGAAACACAAAACTAACAAAACATATCAACACTTTATGCTGCAGATAGCACATGATGTTCACCATAAATCTGTAAATTTTGTGCCTGTACATGTTCTTCAAAAATAGACATTTTATTTATTTATTTATTTATTTATTTATTTATTTATTTATAATATTAAAGACATAGCCAAAATCTTGTACATATGCTGCCAAGCAGTTTACACCAAATACATACACATATATGGATGAACGGATAGATGTCCGATCATAAATAGGTAGACCTAACTACTGTACGCTGTACTAGTTAAAACCACAGCAAAAATACACCATCACAAATTAATGAGATGTGTGAAACATTTATAACCTCACAGAAATCTCGAGCGGCTTCATCCCACAAACTGTAGTAGCAACTTTGGCTCTATAATTCAGTGCCAAGCAGTGCTTAAGCTGAAGAATATTCCCAAGATGTGCTGTCCACGTGGTAACGGAGATGGTGGATAAGCGTACCCAGAACTGCAAAATAATCTTTTAGCTGCAGTCAGACCTGCTTTCAGAAACCTTCTGAAACAGTTAAAAGCGCCTCACTGAATAAATAAAAAGCGGCAGAAAAATTACTATGCGTTTACTGTTGCTACATGTGAAAACCTTTAAATAACTGAAGATCCTATTTAGATATTTAAATAATTATTCCTTATTTTAATGGTCATACATCAGTACTATGTTTATTTTAACATTTAAACAGTTGTTTTATTAATAATGAGTAATATTGAAGCTA
The DNA here is from genome assembly GCA_018136845.1 of Heterotis niloticus. NCBI lineage: Eukaryota > Metazoa > Chordata > Actinopteri > Osteoglossiformes > Osteoglossidae > Heterotis > Heterotis niloticus. The sequence goes on from CM030891.1 coordinate 34,401,098, forward strand.
ATCGGGTAGTAGCCCGGGAATGGGAGCCTTTACTCAGCTTTTTGCTTTTCAGTGGATTTCCAGTGTTTACTTTTAGCTGCAGAAGACAAATATCACATTTTGAATTATAAATACTGAATGTCAGTTAGGGCAAAGTCAGTTATTTACCACTGTTTACCTTTATTCACAGATGGGTAAATTTACTGGCCCACTTGAGGATGAATGTGTTGCCCAGGGGAACTGCAGTGGGGAAAAAAGGAGTTCAAAACTGCGCTTTCTGCACACACAGCAGTAGCCAAAGCCAACAACCTACTGCTTCTGCTCAGGGTCATCCGCCTCGCTTGGCACCATCTCTTGTCCGGCATTACACTTAGCTTCCTACAAAACCATTCTTAACAGTGTGAAATCTTCTTGAATATATTCTGCACATATTTTCTATTGTGTTTTATATTTGATGCTTGTGCGTATTTTGTGAGCGTGGAAGAGTGAGAAAACGCAGCTGCGGTGAGGCTCTTGGTAGCAGAATGTTATTTTTGTTCAAGGCTTCGTCCAGCCAGCGAAAGCATGTGACAGTCATAACCAAGTGTGAAATCAATGAAAAAAATAGGACCTTAAACTTAAAAGGACAGCGCAATTGAAATATCATGTGACAGACATTACAGTTGTCTCAAACGTCTCTCGTGTTTCTAGCAGCTAAAAATAGGACTCTTTTCCCTGCAGAAGGGAAGCAGGAAAATAACCTGTTTGTGAAGATACTTCAGCTGTAATAGTGACAGGTTCTGGTTATAAGGCAAGCAGAACATAAATGTGTGAATTTTAAAGTCCCGTGACATAAAATTTGTAATATAAATGCTTCCCCATCTATTTTCCTGTTAAAGCACAACCCAAATTCTCTTTTTGAGGAACTCATGGAGCGTAGGTTGTTCACGCTGACATAGCTGGCAAGCAAATGTATTTTAATGCTTTTTCTGCTTCTGAATTTTAGTAGTTTTTTTAAGAATTGTGAGCAGCATGAGGTCACAGCAGGTCTCCCACACAGGCAGAGACAGTGAGAAGCTGGATGTCCATCTACAGACAGCAGGAGCTGAGGGTCATGGGGTTATAGCACATCATAGGTTTGACCATCCAGCACTGTCTGGAAAGTTCCAGAAGGTTGTCCACACAGTCCAAAATTGTTTTGAATTATTATCCAGGTCACATGTTAATTTTTTGAGTGGGAGGAAATTCAGCACTTCAGACATCCACATATTTACAGGGGGAACATCAGTTGTAGACCAAGGCATCAACTCCACCAAGAAGAGAATTTGGGTTGTGGTTTATCATCAAAATAGATGGTAACAAATCAAATTTTATATGAAAGGTCTCTCTAATGCTTGCAAGAACTCAACTCCAATAAGCTTGCATCTTCTTATAGTCCCAGAATTGGTGTATCAGGAACAGCTTTAAACCTATAACACTTCTGCAATGCTTCTGAAAAAGTCCATATAAAAAGCCCATGGGGGAAAGGAGGTTCCGTGGATGAGCTTCTAGTTTTGCTCTTGGATGTGTAGGGAGTGAGGCTGGGAAAACTTTGGCAGGTACACCCGAGCAGTCATGATCACTGAAAGGCACGTCAAGCCCTCCCTAAAGCCACCAAAGAAATTATTGCCACTTGTTAACTTGTTTAACACTTAAGAGGAAATTTTGCAGTTTTGTTTTGATATTTTGACTTAACTTGTCGCTGCACAGTGCAAAATTTAAATAAAAAAAAATCAAGGAAAATAAATGGGAACGCATTGGCAGTGCAGGATTCTTGATCCTTCCAGGAGGAAACCACAAGGGCTTCTTTTGACGTTTAAGTTCACCTGGGCAAACCAGGTAATACAACGTACTGGACAAACTGGACATGTATGGAGTTCCTTCAAAAGAGCCGAGAAGAAAATGCTTTGGTTATTTTTCTGCTGAAACTTATAAGAATGGCTCATAGACAAATATTTGGAAAATCCAAGTTGTTTTTATGATGTCATTTTTCGTTTTGTCTTGAATTTGTTTAGTCTTTGTTTTTAATCACATTTACTTGTTATTAAATGTCATTTATTTATATTCCTTACGGGTGACTTGTGTTATGCGTCATCTGTGTACAAATTTCAGTGCGGGGATTAATAAAATTCTATCCTTTCTTAACATTTCCACTGAGTGGAATTGATACTTCCCCTCATGTATGCTTAGGTTGCTCTGGTTGCCTCCCATACTTCTAAGACACGTGTCACAGGTTAAATGATTCTGGGATTGGTTCCGAAACTGCTGCTACCCTGTCCAGGACAAGTGGTTAAGGACAGTGGAAGGAATTGCTGCACTGTTTCACTTCAGTTTGGTTTTAGTCAGCATCATTCTGTCACTTCTGTTATTACGTCACCGAAGTCATTTGGTTTGAATGTTCTTATACAACCATTTACAGCTGTGTTATACAGATCATTGCAATATTTTTATTCCTTTCACCTTCCAAAGCCTGTTTTACAAATAGAACTCATCGTGGAGGATCAGGATTTTAAAGCAGTTTCTGTTTCGTTCCATTTTGACACAGCAGGATTTTATACACAGTAGCCTAACTGAATTGCTGACTGTATCATTAAACAGAAAATTCAGTTCCCAGTTATGGAATAAAATTCTTTACAGTGTCAATCCGATAATGAAGACTGAGAAATGAGCCTTGAGAAATTTTTTTTGCAAATATATAAAAAATCTAACTGATAAAAAAGTATCTATCTATCTATCTATCTATCTATCTATCTATCTATCTATCTATCTATCTATCTATCTATCTATCTATCTATCTATCCTCTGCATCTTCTTGTCCATCGTCCATCACGATGATCTGTGCCTCTGTCTATCAAGCTTTGGCAAGGCCAGCCCACAAAGGTGTGATCGAAGGAGCCCATTTTCCCTGGTTTAACGCCTTAAGCAATGCTAGAGAAAGAAAGACCACCGATCCCCGATGATCACTTGAAGCAAAAGTGTGTGGAGGCAGCTCACATAGTAAGCGGTGGTGATAACAGTTCAGGGTGTTCTGATCACGGTGAAGTCAGAGCTACAGTTCTGCAATGTTGCATGCAGGAGAGAAACACGAGACAGACCGGTAACTTCCTGCTTTGGAAGCGAACACCTTAAAGACTTTACAGCCATACGTATGAATCCTATAGATCATCCTGCAATCCTGCAAAAATTTTTCACAAACTCACGTTTTTAAAAGCAATGAGATTATGTAACCAAGGGCCTAGCCTTAATAGTTGGTAAAACCAGATTATGGTGGATTATCTGTGCACCCCCTTCCTGTTCCCATGTAGCCGTAGTGCACGGTTGCAAGTGATGCTGTAAACACTCAAGCCAGATGGAGAGCCTTAATCTGCTTAGAATCACATTAATCATGCAGTTAAGATGCTATCAATGGGGTGGAGACTCATACAGGGAAAAGAAGCACCAACGCCCCCTTCCCCATAAGGGGCACAAACGCCTACGTGGCAACATCCCTGGCAAGTGTTTCATTTCCCATTTAGGCAATTACATGTTTATTCTGGACTCATTCTGTCCTAGTCACTGGGTTTAGTCATGAATCACTGCATAAACCATTTAGTCACTTAGGTGCAAGTCAAAATTTACAAATAATACAAAACACGCAGTAAAATATTATATCATTATATATCATTATGTTATGTGTTATTCTTTTTCCATGGTCAGAGCTGCAGCAGCCTGGAGTCACTGGGCTGGGAAACTATACCCTGGATGAAACATACAGTCACACACACTGCAAGCAATTTAGTAAGTCCAATAAATGCAAAACGTAAGTCTTTGGACTGTGAAAGGAAACCCATCATGATAAGGTGAGAACATACAAACTCCACACTGACTGGATTCAAACCCATAGCCAGGCAGACAACTGCTTGCTGCCCCTCCAAGCTGCAGCTATATTATATTACATTATATTATCAACCCATTATCCTAAACTGCATGTTCTGGTCACGGTCCAACAGTCTGTCTCCCTGGAACTAAACCCTGAATTGGACACCAGTCCATCACAGGGTTGGCACACGCTATGAGCATTTTAGAGCAACCAATTATCCTGAAACACACATTTTGACTCTAGGAGGAAACCCGTGCTGGACTTTATCACTGGTAGTGCTCACCCGAGCATAAGGAATCCCACCGTGGTTACATGGACCGGGGTGAGACGTCTGCTCCCGTGTGGAATCAACGATGAACCTGCTGAGATTTTTGAGCTTTTTGTTTGCCGTCATTCCGAACACTAAGAAGCAACAGCGGAATTCATGATTCCTTGAGAGACATAATTGAAAACATCAAAAAAAGAGCATGATTTCCAAATGTTTTCAGTAACTCTTTTCTTTATCTTTGACCCTGTTTAGTTAATTTTACCCTAAGCTCTTGTTGGTACAGATTAGTTCATTTCCAACTCTGTTACTCTCTCTTTTGGGCTCAGATTTTCAGAGACAGAAAAACTTTCAATAGAAATACTCAGCAGATTGAGTCAAATCGGAGTACAAAATAGTCACTCTTCATTATAAGCAATGAGCACAGAGTCTGATGAAATATTGAAAAAAATGACTTGAAGGAAAAAAAAAGATTTATATCTTCCAGGTGTTGTAGGTATCTTCACCCCTAAATGTTTTCAAGATGAGCGAGCGCTGCGCTAGTGATGGAGCCATTTCCACTTGTGAAGGTTGCAGTGCATGATTGTTTTTTCTAACTTCAAACATTGTGTGATTTGTAAAAGACATTTAAATGAGCCTCATTCTGTTTTCATGTGTAAATCAAGTGAAACTTAAAAATTTAAAAAAAAAAAGGGGTAGAATATTTTATTCTTGAGACACCCAGCATGTGTAGTGGATCAGCAGCAGTCACTGTATTTTCAGTGCCGTGTGGTAGCGTGGTGGTTCTTCAGTGCCCAGGCTGTGTGTTTGGACATGAGGCTGAATCTCAGCTGAATTCTGGACGTTTGTTATGGTCAATGCACCTTTGAATCAGCATACGTCATCCTCAAGCATTTTTATCAGAAACATGGAGCCTGCGGGAAGGAACAAATGTATTTTCTTGCTTTTATTAATGGTTATGTTATGCTAATACGAGAGCGAGCATTACAATGCGAGAGCGGCAGCAATTCGCATCTCACAGTCTGCCACAAGATTGCTAGTGTACACAACCAATACTCTTCAGTGTTCTGCGTTGCCAGTGTTTTTTGGATACCCCCACCCCGCTTCAACATTATGTTTTGTGCATCCATCATGCTGACAAACATCCATCTGTATCTGTGTCTTCTGAAAGTGGCATGAAAGTGGCTTGAAAGCCCGTAATGGGTTTTAAGGTAAGCTAAGGCTAGGCTAGGCTATGATGTTCATTAGTTGTTATGGCATAGGCTGATGGAAGCAATCGCGAGACACAACGGTAATAAGTTTAAAGTTCAGTTAAACTTTACTTTCCCACAAAGTGTGTTCCCATTAGCCGGGAGCTAGCGCTAAACATTAGCAATTGGCAATAAACAAAAATGGAAGATGCCACAATTCAACATAAACAAAATACAAGGTCTTAGCAAGACAGCGGTTGCATGAGAGTTCCCAAGAGGCAGAGGAAACTGAGCACTGACAGGAAGTCCGGGTGGGAACTAAATCCCGTCCACGATTGGTTCCTTCGCCAATCAGTTCACCAATCGGTGCTCAGTCTGAAGACGGGGGCGGAGAGGCCACCTACGTTCTGTTGCTGAAGTTTCCACAGGAATGATAGTAGGTTAGGTGTATTAAATGTATTTTTGACTTAGGATAAGTTCATTGGAACGCAACCCCACGGTAAGTCGGGGATTGTCTTTATTTTTACTTTCACTATAATTTAATTTCCAGGCTGCAAGATAACGTGTGCCCTGACCCTGCTCAGGTCTCCAAAAACAGATATAATGGTGAAAACATATAACATTGATACTTTGGCTTTAAATATAACAGGTTGAAAATAACTTTTTTATAAATTATTTTTATATCGCTATCTTTTATAACTTTTAACTCCCAACACTGTTGAGATCAATGTGGTTGTTGTTGCTGTTGTTGTTATTAACTTGACATGCATTTAAATGCCTTGTTATGATAAAAACTTTTTTACAGTGCAGATATTTTTAAAAATGAAAAATTGGAACATCTAAACGCTATAAAATCAACGATATAAAGGAACTCGCTGAACAAAAATTATGGAAGGGACATACAGTATAAAAAGGCTGCTGGCTGGAGCAACATGCCATCTGCTCTCAGTATTAGAAGCATTTTAGCACACAAGTTAATCCTCCAGCAAAAGGCTGCTGGACTGCACTGACTTCCCGCTTCTAAAGACAGGACAGTTCTTTGGATGACAGTGTGAAGCTAACGGAATTTCCCCGATAGTCTGTCCACAAAACTCGTACTATTTGCAGTTCATATTCGACCATCTAAAAACCCCAGCGACTGCAGTCAGTAGCAAAAGGCTGCAAGTGCCGTTCCAGAGTGGAGAAAAACAGAGAGGAAACAAATTATGTCTTTATTTATTCATTGGTTTGGGGTGAGGTTGGAACGACCAGTGTAAAACCACAGAGCTCTGCCCTCCACATCAGGACTGGATGTTGTGCGTGTGTCTCCAGGTTGTGTGTGAAGCTCGGGGTTGGAGACCTTCTGATGCTATGCTGGGCAGAGGAGATAAAACCACAGAAATTAAACTAGGAGCATCATGTGAAAAGTTCTAGAATTCCCCTTCTGTTAAGGGTTCCTCTTGGGGTTTTGCACTGTTCAATGTGGAAGGTCAACATATTTTACTGTAAAACATTAATTTCTTGTTCGTTTCACCTTGGTTTAGACCTGTCAGCAACACAATGGGCCAAAAAATAGTTGAGACAAGCAAGAACAGAAAAAGACATACAAAAAGTTGAGCTGATGTAAGGAAATGTAAGACAGCACTATTTGTTAGCAAATCTGGAGAAACTTTGTACTGGGACTTAAACTGGTATGCTGGCTCTATAACAAAATTAGTGCAAAATAGTCAAAAAAATCTTTAAAGGCAAAAGGCAACTAGTACTCCAAATTTGGTAGTTTGAGAACCACTGTACAGCACACACAGCAGCTTTCTGTCCAGGGCATTGATATACAATTGCTACCCAAGTAAGCAGAAGTACTACTAGATGTACTACTAAAAACTCCAACTCCCTCTTGCGTGTGTGTGTGTGTGTGTGTGTGTGGGGGGAGGAGGGTTCTAACTGAGGTCCATTGGCTCAGGTGATGTCAATTTGGAATCCTTACAGCCCTAATTGGAAAACAAGGAAGAGACAAACCTCCAGTCAGACCCTGGGCCACCACACTAAAAAAAACAACAGTTCAAAAACAAAAAAGATGAAGACAAAAGTTTCTTCTCAGCCCAGCACACACAAACATTTAATTTACAGACATGAAAAAGCTGCTTTAACTCTGGGGGGGGGTTGGTGTAACCTTCTAAAACATCTTTAAAAGACTTTTTAATTCGCTTTCCCTGGCAGTCTTTGCACTTACAGTCAGCACCCATTCAGGGTGAAATGGCCTACATTATCAGCCTGCCTGGGGGGGGGGGGGGGGCACCGAAATAGTCCGCAAGGGATGGATATCACAAGGTTACATCCTGACTTACCCGCAAATCAGGGAAAGTGTAGGATCTCATTTACATTTCATTACACAGGAAGATGGAGAAGGATGCAGAGCCGCAGAGGCAGACCCACTGTCAGAGGACGGTTTGAGGTTTTAGGTTAACATTCACATTTTATACGGTTGGTTTCCTTTTCTGTAGGAGACTGAAGCTTGTTTATAAAATACTCATGAGCACCAGAAAGTGAGCGTTTCCCTTCTTACCTTAATACAGGGTTCAGTATGAGCAGCCAAAGAATTACAAAGGGTCAAAAAGACAAAACTGACTGAGTGTTATGGTTATTACGAAGTACAGAAAATGAAGCCTCTGTGGTTATTTTGGTCCTTCATTTCTCTGTGCGCAGCTGAAATTTATTGAAACAGTGCAATGCTTTTCTCAGCCATTAAACAATCGCTTGCCTTCTGCTGCTGAATTTGTAAAACCATTAGGTTCATTTTTTACTACAAATGGCCATATTAAGTTTTATAAATGACAGAATTAAAGTGTAGATTTAATTGGGTCTGAATATTGCTCGTGGCAGCCATATATCATGGTTTTCATTAGTATATAAAATATAACGTTGCTTTCGAAAAGGTGTGGGACGATAAACTTGTTTAAATGTAGTATAATTTTTGGTAGATTATTTTGGTGTATACAAATGAGCAGAGTTAAACATTAGACCAAATTTTTTATTGTATTTATATTTTATTGTACAGCTCTGAGGGGTCTGCGTCGCTTGCAGTTTCTCATAACTCATTTTTAAAAATTGATGAAAGCTGAGATGCAGAACTCTAGGAGGAAAAACTGAAAGTGCCTTGAGGCCATTGAGGGCATTTCAGAGAAAAGTTTTGTAAAACTTGCAAAATTTTGTTTTGTGTTGTTTTTAGGTAGGACAGTCTTGCTGAGCTGTTGTGGTTCAACAGAAGCAAATTTGCATTCTACTGAGTGCAGCATCTTGCAGCTTTCAGTCAACATCTTGCATGAAGTCTGATCTGGAGCAGCCAGCTGAGATACCAAATTTAAATGCCGAGTTTCTCCCAGAAAAAAACATTCCAGTTTGTTTGGCCACCGGGAAACTCCCTGCCACAGCCCGCATTACTGTGCAAATTTGAAGCCTGGTCTGCTGTTTACACCGAAAACTGTTACTTGACAAATTCTGACCCTTTTTCTTTTTCCATTTCCCTCCTCACTGATGTTGTTGCATGGTGCTGATACAACCACCATCTCAGCTGAGTCCTCAGCACCTTTTGCTGCAAACTCAAGACCCATTTAAGGGTCAATAACAGATGGGAAAGAAATCAGCGGAGGGTTTATCGGGACGTAACCCCATTGTAAGTCAGGGACCATCTGTATATCTTCATGGACAACATTGCATTTATCTGATCATTTAATCATCCATGTGTTTAGGGAAGTAAAAATGTACACCGCTTACTTTTATTATTGATGAAATTTAGTTTTGGTAGCTTCTAAACTTCTACCTGTTTTAGATTATTGTCTTGGCCCAGAACTGTAGCACAAGATGTATGAATGAATACAAGTTTAACAGATAGCAAAAAATAAACATATTGCTTAAAAATGAGATGCACTGCATATGCTTGGCCTAGCTTTGCTGAGAACAACTGAAGAAAAAAGCAAGAGAAGTTTAAGAGCAAACTGATAGAAGAAGAAGAAGAAGAAGAAGAAGAAGAAGAAGAACAGCAATCAGAATCACAGGAGCTGATTATAAAGACTAAGCACCAGTGTGTTGTTTCCGCCTTTAAATTCCAGGCAGCTGCAGGTTTGTATCCTGCTGCTGCTGCTGCCCTTGCCTTTCGTTTGACATGGAGAAAAGCTAGTTGACAGTATTGCTGAGGAAGAAACGAATATTAGCCAGGCTGAAAACTGAAGAACACACTAAAAGTAGTAAAGTTTATAGAGATTTCCGCATATATTTTTATGCTGCAGGTTCAGCAACATTATTACGTATGGTTTGGATATCACGTATCAGGATTGTACAGAAATTCTAGAAATTATAATGCACTCAGTTGGCTTAATGTAGAAGTCATGATCTAATTTTTTATGGATAAATTTGTCATTTTTGCTCATCAATCTACACTCAATAACCCATAATGACAAAGTGAAAACCTTTTTTCAGAAAGGTTTATACGCCAAAGACTTATGGTGGATTCAGAAAGTATTCAGATTTAAAATTAAATCCACAACACGATGCAAGGGTCCGAATACTCCCTTAATCCACTGTAGATGCAAACAGTTAAAGTAATAATGAGTGGTCTTGTGCTCCTTACCGAGTTCAGATACGATTGCCTATTTTGTGAGAAGAACGTGGATAAATCTTGCTCAAAGTTCTAACACAATTTCATATGTAATACATTTAGCTGGCACAGAAATAGGAGCGATATGATGTAAACACGTTTTTCATTCTGCTCTGTTCTATTACATTTTGCCATTTGGAGGGAGCACGGTTGCTGATTTATGTGTTACCCATAATATGTGCCAGCTATGGAGCAAATATTTTTGAATAAAGTCTGCTCTCCCCGTGTTGTTCATTTTATGCAGTCAACAGTATCCCTGGTTTACAGGGACAGCTGAATACGGAAAACAATGTGCTAGTCAGTCCGCTTGGGTAGATCCCATTCAAGGGTACAGATATACATCGATCAGCCACAGCATTAAAACCACTGACAGGTGAAGTGAACAACATTGAATATCTCGTAACAATAACACCTATCAAGGGATGGGGGGAGACATTAGGCAGCAAGCCAGCAGAGGCACTGTGAGGCTCTGGCAGAGGTGCAATGTTCTGCTGGAAACCTTGGGTCCTGGCATTCATGTAGATGTTACTCTGACACGTGCACCACCTATCTAAACATTGTTGTAGACCATGCACACCCCTTCATGGCAACAGTATTCCCTGATGGCAGTGGCCTCACACAATATAAGTCAGCTGGTTTTAATGGGTGTAAATATTGTAAAATAAATGTAGCTGTAAATATGGGCTGTCACATCTTGCCCATATTAATTATACAGCAAGAACATGGAGACTCCACAGAGGGGGAGATGTGAGCTACACTTGAGCCCTTGTACAAACAGACCAGAAAGTGCAAGATGGTGGTGTAATCCACTGTGGCTATGATACACCTCTGTAGGTGTTCCTGTCTCATAAACGTTGAGATCTGTTTTATATCAAAGAATTTCCACTGTTAGACTGCTTCTCTTTCTCCTTTGAAGTGGTCAACAAGCATTAAAGACAAATTAGTGCGTGCAGTCCATTTTCTGAAGTACGTGCACTGCACAAGACGCTGCCAGCAGTCACACAATTTGAGACACTCGATATGATAGGAAAAGTCACAGAGGCAGCTCCCGTCTTACAGTAAGGTTCTGTTACGATGACCCAACTGTAAGTAAAATTCATTCTTTAAAGTTATAAATCATTATTTTGTTCATTTAAATCACGTTGCTGATCCTCTTTTGCTCTATTATGTTGACCATGAAGATGTGTTAACAATCAACATACATTCATGGCATGCTGTGTAGCAGGGCTTTGTTATATTTGTTCACTAATTTCACAAATTATTCAATTGACAGTAATATACAGAATAATAGTATGAATACAGCACAGTGCTATATTTTTGCGCTACAGTTTTCATCTTCATTTCTGAATCTTTTTCGTATTCGCTTTTTCTTTTCAGCACCACCACAACACTCGCTCTTTTGCTGAAATGTATCTTAAATGGAGTCACACACAGAGTTCTGTCTTGAAGTTACCGATTGATATCCAAACCCTGACTGAGACGCAAACTATACAGTATGGTGCCCCATGACAGCTCATTGCTGGTCATTACAGTCAAACGTCACCCCTCAAAGGTGATGTAATGAGGTTATTTGGCAGCCATCGTAACTCAACCTTGTTTTACGCTGCGTGTTTTAACTGAAGGACTACCAGCAGTGAACTGCTAGTTGTAAGAGACACAGCATCATTCTGTGGCCACCGTCTACTCCTCAGACGGATGCTTCCAGTGGGAAGATGCCCAGTGTTAAAAAGTCTCAGGACACATCCATGAATGCAGTTTTTTTTCAAATTATTATTTATTTTTTATGACTTTTTATTTCTCCAGTGATCTGCACAGTAAACATGTTCTGTTCCAATAGGTCACTGTTTTGATGAAGTGCAATGAAAAATGAGGAGTTAGCTGCTTCACACTATCAAGTCATTCTAGACCTAGGTGATCCTGGAATGTCTCCAGCACATTTTTGGATCCATGCCTTGAACAGTTCATGTTGTTCTGGTGGATAAAGTGGGTACAAGTTCACCAGTGTAACACAGAGGTGGAAATGTTTATACATTTTTCAAACATGGAGGTAAGTTGTTCACAGCCATTTGCTTTGTACAGACTGCAGTAAACCAAAATTTGCAGGTGTGAAAGCTGTTAATTAAATTTTACACATAAACTGAATCTTGCAATGCTTGTGTTTCAAAGCATTGCAGATGAAAATAGCACAGTGCAATGATGTAAGTTTTAGTTAGCTTTTCCTGTTACTTAGCCCATTATATGGATTTTTTTACGCTAAAATTACAATTCTGAACAAATGTGTCCACCTCTGTTACTTGGTCATATTGCATAAAATTAAAAAGCTGTACTGTCAGTTGATCTGTGAATCTCCCCCACTTCTTGTTGGTCTTAATGCAGCACACTGAGATGGTCAGAAGAAGAGGGTGGAAAAACCACTGAAACTGGACCCACAGAAGCAGCTCTTTATGGGCAGTAGACTCACTCTTTTGTTCTGTTTTTTTTCAACAGGCTGTGTTAGGACGCTGGAAGTGACCATAAGTCAGAGCAACGTCCAGGTGGCACGGGGACAGACAGCCTTTTTATCCTGCACCTTCACCACTAGTGCAGCCCTAACCAACCTTAACATCATTTGGATGGTTACACCACTGTCTAACGCCAACCAGCCAGAGCAGGTAATGTACACCTAACCCGCGTAAGCCCACAGACACCTCTTACCAAAACTCCGACCCCCAGTGGTCTGTCCCTTCTACTTAATAAAGTGGGTGGGGGGGGGGAGGATGTATGCACTGCTTGCGCTAAATGGTCTGTTCTGTGAGACGGTCTATCAAAGACAACCTTCAGCCCCGACCGCAGAAAGGCTCGGCCGGTCTGGCATCAGGTCCAAAACGCAGGTCTTTCCAGAAGCTTTGATGTCATTTAATTTATTCCCCTCCGTAGCCATAGAACCCACTGTCTCACCTGCCTCCCTCGCTTTCAACAAAGCAGAATCTTCTGCACTAATTACCATAATTCCATGTCATACCTTAACACAGCTGCTGTTCACACGCGTGCGCTCACACACACACACACACACACACACACACACACACGTAAAGGTGAGGCGAGCAGACTAGCGAGTCAGCGGCTGAAGCCCCTTCATGGTTGTTTGGGCATTCTTCTGACACAGCCTGCTGGGGTTCCCAATCTTTGCGTCTTTGTAGTTCCAGCAGGATGAAATTATTCCACCACATTCAGTGGGCAATCTGCTCTCCCAGGAGCACAGATGCTCAGCACACGCAACCCAGGGCAGTCTGGGCCGCAGGAGCGGCAGACCACGCAAACTTGTAAATATTGTCGCATTAATTTTAGACATAGAGACTCTGCGATAAACTGCAGATATGAGTGCAGTCCTCATCATACTAATTTAAATAGCTAATGCCTTTTTTCACCTATTTCAGCAATTTTATATGTTTTAAGTTAAATATGCATGAAAAGCACGTAACCACAGCTGCAGAGCCTGATGCGCTTGCAGTCCCAGTTTCATAACCAGAACTCCATGTATCTTCTGTCAGGGGTGCGACAAACACTGCAAAAATTGTGGCTCAGAATAGAAGAAACATAATGAAACAAAATTTCATTATGTTTTAATTTTTCAGGATATAATTTCTTAGCTTCGTCTCTTGTACAGTTATAACGCATCTAACTCCTTATGAAAAGTACTGGAGTAAATGTAGTGAATACCTGAATTATATAGCGTGTCTTACTAGGATTTATAAGTACTTTTACTCAATTGCGCCTCACCTTCTACACCTCTGTCTTCCTGTACAAGTTTGAGTACCGTCACCTGCAAATGTTCTCTGATGGCTCTGCAGTACTGGGGTGTGTAGAGAAGGGCGATGAGGTGGAGTACAGATGTCTGTTTGAGGACTTTGTTTCCTGGTGTCAGTCAAACCACCCCTCTAGCTCAGTATCAGCAAAACAAAAAGGAGCTGGTACTGGTTGATCTTCAGTATGTTTATGGAGCCCTTGCGTTGGTCCACTCCTGCAAGTACTGGGAAGTCCATACAGTCACACAACATGATGCCCTGTATAAAAAGGCTAAGGTTGTTTAATTATCACACTATTTTCTATCTTTTACAAAACGGTGTGGTGGGAGGAAACATCAGTTTTGGTGAGACAGACTCAAAACACTCGTGAGGAAAGTTGGTTCTGTACAACTTTGATCAAAACAGTGATTTAATGGAGGCTGTGGCAGAGGCCACGATGCTACAGTCCATGGACTCAGATCCCCTAAATGAAAAGGTGGCCATAACCACTTTTTGCTACCACTTTATTCAGCTTAGGTGCCCTAAAATGCCCTTCTGGGGGTCCTTTTTGGTTTTTTATACATTTATTTATTCTGTTTCTTGCTTTTATTATTAATTTATTGTTATGTCTCTTATGAGTGTCTTAAGTATGTTATATGTTCAGCTGCTGTACTGCAAATTTTCCTACGGAGACCAATAAAGTTGTGTCCTGTCACATGCTGTTTGTTTGTAGGTGAGATGTTTCCGGAAAGGATCCCTAAAAAACATCCACAGCTATACTTTTCATGCAGTAGATTTCTGGCTTTCTGTGTCGACACTCTTGGCCCACTAGGGGCAGCAAAGTGCATCCAGAATAGAAACTCAAGTGCAGTGGTGGGAGGTGGGGAAGTATTAAAAGTGGGTGTTTTCAGCCATATCTTTAAAGGTATTATTGTTAATATAAAAGTGAGAACATGCAGTGAATAACCTCAGGAGCATTTCTGTCAGTTTTGATGCAAATTCAGGTTAACTGGATGCTGATTTTCACGTGCTTATGGAATTCTGCTCGTGGCCAGATTTGTTGAGACACATTGCCGCCATTTTCAGCTAACATTTTTTAATACTTTTGTCCTCACGTTTCCCTTTAAATGTATTAAATTGTATCATTAAGACTTCATAGATTGTGATGTAGTCAGTGGACTTATGAAGAATTCCAAGTTGCTGCCAAATTTCTGTTTTGAATTGCATTCACAAGTTGAGCTAATAGTGTACTGTACATTGATACATCCAGTACATTAATATACAGATTCCACTGAATTTTTCATGCTCTTTTTTCTTTTGCTTCCATAATGTCTCCCAGTTCCACTAAAAGTGTGGGATGTAACCCTGTGCACACATCTTTCTTGTTTAAATTATGGTAGTCCGGGTATTTTGTCAGCCATTCCTTCTCTCCCATCTTCAGCATGAGGGAACCCTGCTGTGCCTCTGTTGCTAAGGTGTGTAGAAGCTTCATGAAATTGTTGTGAAGTTTTGTGAAGTTCCTTAAGAAGAGCTACAGTCAGACACCAGACAAAAGTGTTGGGAAACAGGTGACAGTAACACTCCCACACATTAAAAAAAACAACAGTACTCCTTCATGTTCATGACTGACATTTATATTCCTTAACACCTCATAGAATGGGCATGAGGTTTTTGGTTAATGGAGGTTTTTCGGTCCACCAAATATGTTCCAAATCAAATGTTTCTGTAGATTATAGCAGATTTTCTGTAAATAGCAATAAATTCAGTGTTGAGTTGATTTACTGCAAAGATGGAAAGCAACTCATAAAAAAAGGCCGCGCCACTCTAGTGATAGTTGGACACAAACAGAATTGTGGTCCTGGCTGGACCTGCATCAGTGTTTTTAGTAAAGCGTACAGTAAGGTAAAACCTAGTTGGACAGCAGCTACAGCCATGGTGAGCGGAGATAGGAGCTTAATCCCATATCTTTTACTGAAATGGATGCAGACATCCAGGCACATTAAACATAGACGACGAAAATACAGCAGACCTTCATTATTGCTGACCTGATCTGATTTAATTTTTGATTACTGTGAAATGTTTACAGTGCTGCAAACATTTAAATATGTGCTGCAGTCAGTAAGTTCTAAGACTACACTACGAACATCTTGTGGCAGCTGCTGCTCATTGACTGAATCACATATTGAGCTGCAAACTACTGTATATCACAGTAAAAAAATATTACAACATGGATAACCACATCTATTACAACAATATATAAAATTTTATGGTCTTTGGAGACTTTTAATTTCCAGAAGCTATTGCTCCCTGTGTGTATACTTTTCTTCACTAAATGCGGTCCTGATATATGTAAATGAAATTTTTAATATAGCAAATGTTTACTTTTTTGTGCTTCAACTGATATGCTGTTCAGTTGTATTCAGGTTGTTCACATTTTATGCATGACAGATGCTGAAATCAGGTGGGCGGGGTTCTTAACAGTCATTGTTTGTCTTTGGCGAGATTGTGCTAGCCTATCCTGGAAGCATAGGGTGGTGGTAGGGATGTTGTAGTTACCTGGTTTCATGACTCACCGTGATTAAAAAGGAGATTTTTTTAACGTAGAGTAAAACACTAAATGTGAAGCCTCGCATTCCACATTGCCCTGAAAATTTCCTGTCACAAGTGAGTCATGTGTATGTGTGGTGGGCCTTACGTGGCTCTGCTCATCTCCCTGCTACAGCAACACTTTAGTAAGTCCACAGAGATCAGGTTTGCTATGTAAAATACCAATTGCTACCACACCTCAGCTTTATCTCCACCAATTTAGTACCTTAAATTGGCGGTTGTTGGAAGTAGGAAAATGCCACTGAGATATGTTTGACTCCTAGGCACCCACTACCATGGCTTTCAAGGCAAGGGGGATGGAAATGGTTTGCCATTACCTTCATTCAGTGTATTTTTTCCTTAGTACAAACACAGAAGAGAACATGCAAACTCCACACACACCGCTGAACCCCACATCTGGCAAGCAGCCCAAGGGCTGTGAGGCAGCAGCTTACCCCACTGGGCCTCCAGATCCCCCTTAAATAGGTGATATGGAACCATTTTGGATATATAAACCAGAGCAATAGAACTTGGTAGATGCCCTATGTACAAAATATGCTGAAAACAGTGGCTACCAAAGGTGCAAACACATTTAGTCTCCATACACATTCCCATAATCGCCTTTCATTTTTGTATTCTTTATACTGACAGTGAGTGATGAGAGGGAGAGGTTGAGCTCTGAACTCTAAATATCTTCATTTACCGGCAATAAATTACAGTCATCCCGTGATTTATAGGCCTAATTAGTTCTTAAAAAAAGCTTTGCTGTGTGAAAACGTGTAAATTGTTACTTCCACTGGAAAATTATAATGCATTCGAGTGCGACCCAAAAACCAGAAACAGTGTTCCCAAATTTCACCAGGAGACAAAAAAAGTTTATCCAACCTCTACATATACAAATGTCTGATCTTAACAGTTCTTGAAAATTAATACCTACATATCAGTATCTAAATGGTATCTGAATCTTATCCATTATAAAGAAATGATGCGTGAGTAAAAAACAAAAAAAAATCAACAGATAATATGGGGCAGGACTGTAGAGTGTACTGTGATGAATAATAATGCTGTAGACATCATAATAAACTCTACTGTATGCTCTTACAAATTTACCCCAGTTGAAGCACGCGTGCCTGTGCTGGTATCTCCATCAGCTGCTTCACGTTCTCCCCAGTCACGCGCTTGCTTTGTTTGACACGTCTGTGCACCGCATTTACTGTGATTTAAGCTGGATGATTCAACTGGATGCCCATCGGTCCTCATAGGTTATAAAGAGGTTTACATAAGGAAACTGCCTGAAGGCAAACAAAGTTCCATAATGAGGCTTTTTGCCCCACATCTGCCCCTCCTCTATGCCGCAGATGGAGAAAACTGACACAGCGCCTCCTTCAGACACACAGCAAACCTTACAAGCCTCCCTTCTTGACTTTGTTCTATGAGTAGCCAGTAAATGCTGTTAGCCTGGTTTGCTTTTCTGTACTTAACTTCAAAATTTTAGCTGCATATTGTAGCAGTGGATGGAGCTGTGGCTTTGCTGCCTGTTTAAATACGTAGTTGTTTAACTGTTGTGAGGAGCTACAAGGGAGATATTGGCCCTGGTGGTTTTATGTGTTGGATAGTTTTGACAATGGCCATGTCATGGTGCTAAGTGTGCTTTGTTCAGATGTTCTATGTAGAAATGGAGTTAAAAGATCTCATAATCCTTCCACCAAAAGTGGTCCATTTACAGAGCAGAATCACTGAGGTCTCTTGGGTATGGCCATGGAAGGGTTTGGAAAGCTGCCCTAGCTAATAGTTTTGGCAAAAGACAATGCATATGGGTGAACAATCTCTAAGGGATTATAAGCAAATGATGCTAAAGTGAAACTTTTTGCCCTAAATGTTAAGTTTTATTTGTTGCACAAAATAAAGGCTACACACTAACATGATGCTATGTGGATATTTCCAGTGCCAACATGTCACAGGCATTAATAAAATGGCGCATACAGGTGGCCCCCAATTTACGATAGGATTACATTCTGATATTATTTAGTTAAATTATTTGACTTCGTTCCTACCAGGACTTCCTGTCAGTGCACAGTTTCTGCTGCCCCTTGTGAACTCTCCTGCAGCTGCAATCACTGTCTTGCAAAGACCTTGCATTTTGTTTATTTTGAATTGTGGCAATTGCGTTCTGCTTTTGTTTACTGCCAATCATTAATTTTTAGCAGTTGCTTCAGGCTAACGGTCACACTCTTCGTCAAAAAATAAAATTTAACGCAACTTAAACTTATTACTGCAATGTCACGATTGCTTCCACCCACCCACGCCATAACACCTACTGAACATCATAGCCTAGCCTAGCCTAGCCTAACCTACCTTAAAAGTCATTACGGGCTTTCATGCCGCTTTCAGGAAACACAGACACAGACACAGATGGGTGCTTTGTAGACATGATAGATGCATAAAATAGAATGTAGATAGAGGGTGGTATCCAAAAAAATGCTGGCAACGCAGAACACTGTAGAGTATTGGTTGTTTACACTAGTGACTGTGTGACAAACAGGGAGATGTGGATCGCTGCCGCTGCCCAACATCTCAAGAGCGCATCGTACTGTGTATCGCTTGCCTGGAAAAAAAAAAATCAAAATTCAAAGTACGGTTTCTTCTGCGAGCGTATCACTATCATGCCATTATAAGTCGGACCATCATAATTCGGGGGCCATCTGTATTACTGAGAAATCCTGAATCAAAACTGCTAACCTCTTCCAGAAGCTCCAATTTCAGGTTTAGTTTGTTTGTATTCAAACAGGAAAATGACTCTAAACAAAATGCAAGATCACTGGAGTGGCTGACAGTGAAGAAAAGTATTAGAGTCTCCCAGAGCTTTGATATTAATCCCACCGGAACTGTGGGTGAAGACCTCTAAAATGATCTACATGATGGCCCATAGAACAGACAGATACATCTCAGTCTGGTTACACAAAGTTAATGGAGGCTGATGGAAGTTTTGGCTAACACACAAGAACAAGTATCTTTGTTCTGAGAAGGATTCTGAAAATAAATGTGTGACTCACAAAAAAAAAAAAAAAAAAAAAAAGATTTTTCTTCATAATATTAATTCCAGACTGTAAGATTTTTGGATAAAATTGTGGATGTGGCTTCTTGCCTTTAGAGCCACATTAATGGACCACATTATGGCTGAGGATTTTCTTTAATGGCCATGATCTTGCAGAAGTCCAGCGGGGGCCGCACATCTTTCACACTGTGGGTTTAGACAGCATAAGCTAAAGTGCTCAGTTGTTTTGCTTTTGTTTTTTTTAAAAAAAAATTTTTTATGGTGGTTGGCAGATGCTATTGTGCTACGACGCTGTTCCTGTACATTGTACACTATCAGATGTTCATGTATGCATTCTTTAATCTACTGTAACATTCTCATATGCTCACCAGGATTCCTGGGAATAATGAAAAATTAGTTTGTTTAGCTTTTGCCCATGCCATTTTTTCAGTTATTGTTATTACTGTTATTTACGTACAGTATTGTCATCATATGTGGAGCCTGTTGTAAGCCACCTGTACCTGCACAGCACAAAAATGATTTTCGGGTGAACCGATGCCTAAATGTTCCTTTGCATGTACAGTGCACGTGGGCGTTCTGCCCTGGTGCACCTGCCTCACAACCCTGAGCCTCAACACCTGGCTGCTGTGGGTCTGCACTGGACCGGACGTTGTTGACCAAGGGTGAAGGGATGGATACTATTTTGTGAAAATCAGTTTCCAAGATGAAGACAAGAACTTTAAAGAATTTAAACCACCCCACTGTGTCAAAGACAACCTGATCATTTGTGGTTGAAACGGCAGGCTGGCAAATTTCAATTTTTCTAGAATTTTATACATTTTAATTTTTCTGCATTCTCTTTCCTGATTGGTACTCATAAGGTACCGTTTAACATCTTACCTCCTTTTACAACACAAACAAAGTTTAAAATGCATCAAGAAAATAAAAAATGTATGCCTGCGTTTTGTCTGTATGTCATAGTTATGTACTGCAAAAATATTTCTTTCCCCAAAGGTTCCTGATTTTTATTTTTTCAAAGGGGATGCAAGTACTGCTGAACTTGAATTGAATGACTGAATTTATTTTCTGGCCTCTGTTTCTTGTTTGAAAAAATGTAACTCAGTGTGATGTGACAATGATTAAATATGAGTATCGGCACAGTAGTGGTTGTAGCCACCCACCTGTGTTCAGGTGAGCTGAATATGAACCCTGATCCTACTGTTGAACCCTTAAGCGGGAGTTGTGCCAGTTAAAATGGCCCAGCTGTGTCAGTGAGTAGCTTAGTATTCAAACCTAACACTGTTAACCTCCTGGGAGAAAAACCTCGGCTAATTAAGTAAATAACAACGCACGTCGCTTTATATCCAAGACTCTGGAGCAGTAGCGCCCTCTTTTGGTAGTCAGTGAGAAGGACACAAAATGAAGCGAAAAACGGGCTTTATGGTTCGATGTTGTACTCGTTCCATAGAGATCCACGCACACAATTTGTTACTGAGCCTAGAGAAGAATCTCCATATGACACTGGCTGACCTGAGAAGACATTCCTACAGGTGTTTCATGTTTGTGTGTGAACATACAGGACATCAGACCCCTCCAGCTGCAGGGTGATAGTTAGCCAGAGGCCCAGGCACAAACATCAAACTTTTTTAAAATCACTAATAAAACATCTAACACATACAGTGCGACTGATTTTTTTTGCAGCTATTTATTTAGATTCATTTTTGCTAAACTTTGGTTAAACTGTGATTATTACGACACTCCTTTTGTTTTTGCAGGTGATCATTTACCAAGGTGGACAGGTGTTCAGTTTAGCCACCCACCTGAATGGGCGAGTGGGTTTCGTTGCCACCATGCCCAGCACAAGTGCCTCAATCTTCATCAACAACACCCAGCTCTCCGACACGGGGACCTACCAGTGCCTGGTGAATAACCTCCCTGACCGAGGAGGCCGCAACATCGGAGTGATCGGCCTCACTGTGCTGGGTGGGTGACTTGGCGCCAGTTCACTGTGCAGTCAATTTATTTATTCCACAAACCCAGCAAATAGAAGTGCAATGCAAACCAAACAACCATTCCCATGTTTTTAAAGTTTTCATCTACTGTGAGCTTGTTATGTACAAATTTTAATCACAAATGTATGCGTATTTGCTTGTTAAATTCCATTGGTTGCACAACCATATCCTCGTGTTTTAGCCTAATTTGTTCCCGAAGCTCCATCTGTACAGCAAATATCCTGATACTCTAAAAACTAAAGCACAAATTCAATCAAATATGAGCCACGCTGTTGTACAGTGCCGCATGAATGCTAGCAGCTTTGCAAGCATTGTAGGGTTCCAAGGCAGCACTAAGACTTTTTGCGACTGCAGACGGTGGATTCTGATTTTTAACAGCTTATTGTTTTTCTTTTAAAAAACACATACAGATGATGCCCGAGTTACAATGGTCTGACTTAATGATTTTTTTACTTTGTAATGGTGCGACAGTGATGCACATTCAGTAGAAACTGTACTTTGAATTTTGAATTTTGCATTTTTCCAGGGCAAGTGATATGCAGTATGATATGCAGATTTTAATGCTGGGCAGCAGCAACGATCTGCATCTCCCAGTCTGCCACACAGTCACTAATGTTTACAACTGATACTCTACAGTGTTCTGCGTTGGCAGTGTTTTTCTGGACACCTGACGCCCTGCATCTACGTTGTGTTTTGTGCATCCATCATATCTGCAAAATGCCCATCTGTGTCTGTGTCTCCTGAAAGCGGCATGAAAGCAGAAAGCCCATAATGCCTTTTAAAGTAGGCTAGGGCTAGGCTATGATGTTCGGTAGGTGTTATGGCGTGGGTGAGTGGAAGTAATCGCAAGACATTACAGTAATAAGTTGGTGTTGTTTCCGACAGTGTTGCCGTTAGCACTAAATTTTAGCGATCGGCAGTAAACAAAGCAGAAGATGCCACAATTCAAAATAAACAAAATACAAAGTCTTAGCAAGACAGCATTTGCAGGAGCGTTCAGAAGGGGCAGTGGAAACTGAGCACTGACAAGAAGTCCTGGTAGAAGCTAAATCCCATCCACAATTGGTTTCTATCCTAGCCAATAAATGCTCAGTCTGAAGACGGGTACGGAGAGACCACCTATTGACAGGAAATCCACATGGGAACTAAATCCTGCCCACAAATGATTCCTATGGCAATCAGTCATCAAGTCAGTGCTCAGTCTGAAGGCAATGTACTTAATGCATGGGTTAAAAGCATATCGCTATTGCACCATCGTAAAGTTGAAAAATTCTAAGTATATATGTAAGGATTTTCGTAACTCAGGGATCGTCTGTAAACGGAAGTCCACAAACCCAGTATCTGTACTCCTTTGCACTTAATGAGGGCACTTTGCATGTATGATAGGGCATATAAATCACAGACAAGTTTCCACTAACCTGATGTTATGTTAACTAACTTCTTAAGACTTTTTTAACAATGTACTATGATACAAACTTTCTATATTCAGATTATAACTTGTGATGTAAAAAGTTTTCCTTTTGAATGCTTACAGTGTACTTGACACAGAGTCATTTCAGAACAGCAGTACTTTACTGGTTGACTGAAAATATTGCTTATTCTTATTTTAAGGAAGCTGAGGAATTCATTGTTGTTGGCAAATTTGTTCCAGCTCTTAAGTTGCTTGCAGAGCACATGTGAACCGATTTCAAGTCTTACCACAAAGTTGGTTAGATTCAGATCAGGACTTTGACTGGGTCCCTTTAGGACAGTAACTTTCTTCTGAAATCACTCAAAAAAGCCAAAAAAGCACAGCACAAAAAAGCCAATTCTAACGTTCAGCTTCTTATTCTCCTCCAGTGCCTCCCTCCATCCCCTCCTGCCGCATCCAGGGCAGCTTGGACGTGGGCAGCGACATCATGTTGCTGTGCGGCTCCGAAGAGGGGATCCCCACTCCAACCTATGCCTGGGAGAAGCTTGAGTCAGTGCCCAAGCTGCCCAGCAGCGCCATGCAAGGTATAAAAGTGCAGCCAGCAGGAGTGGCCTTTTGGCCCACGTTTCCTGGTAAATGATGTGCCTCTTAGCCGAGTGTTCCCTGCTGCCAGCCCTCCTCATGCTGCTCCATGACTAGGTTGTGCCATTCTGTAGCTATTTCTTGCCTTGCGTCCAAGTTCTTGTGGCCCTTCCACCTTCTCCTATTCAAGCCGATATGGATACCATGCCGATATCAAGTTGCTAGCGTTCGTGTGGCACAGCTATGTTTAAAATTTTTATACAACAGCACAGCATTCATGGGTGGGAAAAGGTGACCCGATGGCAAAGGTAGACAATTTTCTGCAATCTTTACAGAATTTTTTTTTTTTTTAGTTAAATTATACAATTGTTTTCGGTGCTGTGATTGTGACACATTAGCAGAGAACAAGACAAAGGTGGCAAATTTGAAAATAAATGGTGGATTTTGTAAGCCTAAACTTCTGTTTTTTTGTACGTAAATGCTGAAATCAAAACAAATTATGTCAGACTTTGTTCCATTTTGAGGAAGATGCTGCAACCACAATAATTTAAACAAAAAAAAGAAAAAAATATTAATAATTAAAAATGTTTGAAAGAAACAAAACTTTGATGCTTTGGGTACACATGTGGACACTTTTGAACCAACACCCTCTGCTTTGCTCTTAACTGTACAGGCAGCACCCGGGGTACGAACGTTCGACTTACGGACAACTTGTACTTAAGAACGGACTGCCATAAAGCCTAATATATTGAAAATCTGAGTAAAATACAATGGTCTGTAATAACAAATGGACGCACTACTTTGGGACACTCATGACAACATTGTGCAGTTTGAGGAAGGAGAACGCTGTCCACCATTTTAAATTGGATCACGTTGCCGCTAACACTGTGCTGAGTGTGTAACTTTGTGCTTGGCTTAAATTTTTCTATACTGTAGGTAAAATATATACTGTATCCTAAGACAAACATTTGACTAACTGATGCTAAATAAGAACCGTATGCACCTGTTCCGATTTACCTACAAATTTGACTCAAAGACAGACTCAGGAACGGATCTCATTCATAACCCTGGGACTGCTTGTACGTCTGTTTGTAATGAGCTTATCGCTTCAACTTGGCAATTTGGTCATATTCTTCTTTGCAGAAGATTTCATGCCCAGTCAGGTTACTAGGACCTAGAGTCACAGAACATCAGTTTAAGAATTTGTTACTGTAGCTTGGTCTGCTGTGGCTGCAGGCACCATGCCTACCCACCGATGGATCACTGTTAAAGGATGTAAAGTTTTCTCATTCTGACTGTTACTGTTTGTCTTCATCACCACCTGTTGCCAGCATCAGATCACCTCTTCTGCCCAGGCCAGGTGATGCCCTCGATGTTCATGTGGAACTCAGTGGTAAAAATGTGCAGACAATTTGATTCTAGGTCAGGGCTTCATAAGCAGCAGAGATGCCCACTACCTCACTGCGATCCACTAAAAGTCAGCCCTTGGCAGAGTCAGCCATCTTAATACCATTTCTGGGCATCTTGCCTAGACTCTTATTACTCTTTAGGACCTTTAGGACCGCAAGGAATCCCTGTACCCTGTGGGACTTTGTTCTGTTTCTGGCCATCCCTTGCGGATTTGCTATACACTGTGGGATTTTCTATTGCTTCTGTTCCTACTCCTTAACTTTTTCTATCCCATGGGACTTTTTCTGGCCACTCATGTCTGGGATGCCCATTGCCCCATGGGACCCTGTGGACCATCTGCTTCCATCAGATTGAGATCTGAAGCATTTTTAGATGCCCAGTTATTCCTCTGTCTTGGATTTTTTTCAGTCTCACTTGCAGTTGTACAGATGTCAACCCCAGGGTATATAAATACTGTAGTATACAGCATACAAACTATAACACAGACTAACTCTGCATCCTCACACATTTTTTTCTGCTCTAAAATAATAAAGATATGAGAACAGTTTCCTATTACTTTAAATTAGAAACTAATTCAATGTACTGCATGAGGCCCACCTGCTTGAACAAAACACCTTTAAAATTGCAAGAATTTAACAGAAACAGACAGTTTGTGGTGAAAGACAGTTTTGCGGCTGAATGATGAGCAGCTGGACCTGCTGCAGTGCATTTGGAGAAGCTGTTCAGGGTGCTGAAGACACACCAAGTCCCCACCATCATGTGCTGTTCCACAGCTACCGGGGTAAGATTATCAAAAACTTCAGTGGCAGATTTAGCAGCACGTGGCCAACTGTCACAAAAGTGTCACAGCAGCTTGTCCTTTCAGGGGGTTGGGGGTGAACGACAGGCTTGTATAAAGAAGCAGCTACTGGAACTCCTATCCCAGGGCTTTCCAAACATTTTCCATGGCAACCCCTTGAGGGCCTTCAAAGTTCCTCTGGACACCTCAACATAATGGACTCGTGCACTGATGCATGCCGCTGGATTTTAGCTGGAGAACAGAAAAAAAGCCATGTTAACATTTGCTGACAAATTTCTGAAAGACTTTCTAGATGGTTGTCTACATACGACTGCTGAGCTTTGCAAATTTCTTTGCCGTTGTCAAATATGAGGCAAGGAAGCTTGCATTTTTTTCATTTTTTAGATGTCTGCCTTTTAACGTTTTGTTTGTCACCACTGAGAAATGAGCCTCATACAAATCAACAGCTGCAAATTTTAGCGAAATAATAGGAGCCTGTTCAGCCATTCTTTTGCTTTCCCTTCTTTTATTCGTAGAAAAAAAACAACTTTTTTCTAGTTAATTTAGATATCCAGTTCAATACCAGTAACTTCGGTTCAGTCTTTTGCATCATCTTTTTCACTGCCATTTATGTTTATTTTTATCCCAAAAATGTATCCATGAGTTCCTTCTTGCTGTCATTTTGAGACAACAGTGATCTTTTAGTAAAACTGCAGACTGCAGCAGTTAATTTTTGTCATTTATTATCAGTTAGATGTCACTTCTTGCAGCAGATTTGCTTGTTCTATCTTAATAGCTGAGATTGAAAATGAATGCATTGTTTTTTTGTATAGAAAGTTAAAATTGAATAGATGCCTTTGTAGCCCTTAAACCCGCGTCTCACCCAGTCGGGAAAGCTTTGTCTTCCCTAGTCCGCTTGGACAGAGGGCACAGTGAACAACAGCAGCCTTCCTCTGACGCGCATGGTTGCTGTTGCGCCCGAGTCACTTTCTCAGCTCTCTGCGCTCAGAGATTTAAAACCTCCTGTATTAATAATACAACAATATAACCCTCTCTCTGGTTATGTTTTAAGGCAAGCGAATTAAAGTTTAAAATGTATTTAAATACATAATGTCTTTGGTTCAAATTCGTCAGTGTGTCGGCTACATAATGCTATACATAATAAAAGGTTTTAAATATTAAAAATATCTGAGCTGGAGATGTGTTTAAATTATGGTCGTCTCTCCTTAAACTTCAGATGAACGATGCATGCAGCAGGTTCATGATAGACCTCGCGTGAAGCCACTCTAGCGGCGGCTTTAAGTGATTCCTGAGTGATACGGCGACCGGGTTTACTTTAAAATGCAGCTTCGCAGGACCCGGTGGTCAAGTTTAAGAAATCATGTGACTTGTTTTTGTTTGTCAAAATTGCTTATAAACTCTGTTCAGATATGCGCTTTTTAAACAGAAGACCCTTAAGACTTGAAAAAAAATAAATCCAAAAATAATTTGAAATAAAAAATCCAGACAACGGAAATGATTTTTCCAATTTAAGTCATTTTGAAAATATGTGAGAGAAAAAGAAAAAAATGCTATGCTGATTTACGGAGAGCCAGATGCACCTGCAAAGTTAAAGTATTATTTATTATTATTTGTTATTACGTTCTTAGAATGGGAAATTGGATCAGTGCTTGGGAAGTTCTTTTCTTGTGGAGGCAAGAACCTCAGAACTACTTATGCAACACAAAAGGAGATGTTGTGGAGCAACAGAAAGTGTTAACTATTAATAATAATGAATAGTTGATACGTTCAATTTGTTACCAAGGTCCGTATATCCGATGAGTTGCAATAAGACAGTTTGTGCCAGTGATTCCTTGGAGGAGCAGCGCTGAATTTCCTGTTTGTAGACAATTTGTCTTGCAGAGGTTTGATGAACATTTAGGCCTTTTCCAGCTTTATGCATCTCTGCAGTTGGTCTTCTTTGATGCTCTGAAATGCCTTGTGGTTGCTACATGGCTCACATGAACAGAGTTTGTAGGGTAGGGCACCTCCAACTTTATTCAGATTGGAATGTACGAATCCCATTACTTTTGACTGGCTGTTCACATAGTTTTTCAGCCCAAAGTGGGAAACTTGTTACTTAATTGTAGATCACACCACATCTTCTGAACAGCTGATGTAGAAACCTTGATGCACTGTGTGGTCAAAAGTATGTGGACCCCCGCTCCTTCTAATGACTGAGCTCAGCCGTTTCAGCCCCCCCACAGCATACAAACACATTCTAGACAGTTGTGTGCTTCCAGCTTTGTGGCCACAGTTTGGGGAAAAAGCTCCTTTCCTGCTCCACCGTGACCGTGCCCCTCCATGCACGAAGCAGCTAAACTCCATAAACACACAATTTACCCAGGTTGGTATGGAAGAACTTGAGTGGCTGCACAGCGGCTTGACCTCAACCCCACTCAACAGAATGCTGACTGCAAGCCAGGCTTTCTCGCTCCACGCACAAAAGTGTCCACGCACTTTTGGCCATACAGTGTAGCTGGCACTATATTTCCATTTTATTTTTTTGTAACACAGTGCATTATAAAGAATTAATGAACTTTTTCTTGCAAGAGAAAGTTGGGGATGACCAGAGAAAAGTGCACTTCACCAACAGCCAGAAAAATGGATGCAGACGCATTATTCATTGACCTACAGTCAGTCTAATAGTTCCATTTCCACTAACATGCATTTCCTATGAGCTGCCTGTCACTGCAACAGGAGTACCGATCACTTACACAGGACTGAGCAACAGCAAATCATGTAATGTGGTCACACAAAGGGGCATTAACCATGTGGCATGAACACTGTATTCATGCCGTGGAGGTTGGAGCTGACTCAGTTGCGCTGATGTTGCCCACATCTTCTGCTGCCTGCACTGTGCTGCTGTGTCCTCCAGGTACACATGCTGCACACAAGGGCTTCTGAAATTCCACACTGGCACCGCAGGAGCAGTACACGGTCAGTTGTCACACTTGTGAGCACCGACAACAGCGCACATGGTATGAGAAATAGGAAAATATGAAAGGTTATTTAATATACAATCAGTACAGAAGCATGATGTAAAATTCGTGCTATGAGTAAAGTAAATACTGTGAAGGTTCGAGGTAAACCATCACAAGGGGTCTTCTCAGTCTTTTCTCAGAATCTTCCTAAAAGTGAAAAAGATCTGACATGATTTGCATGATATTAACAGGAATTAAGGTTTTCAGCAAGTGTTTTAACGTTTGATATCTCCCGTGGGTAAACAGTATAATATTGTTTTAAATATAAAAATGTGCATTTTTAAATTAAAATTCGAGAGCAGATTTCAGTAAGGTTATCTTGCAATGAACTTACAACTTTTAAACATGTGTTTTGTCCTCTTCGACTGCACTTTTATATGTAGATGTGTCTGTTTTGTGCATAGCGGTCTTTTGCATTATAATTCCAGTGCAGCGGAGCTGATGTGCAATGGTGTCATCTCGCTTTTCTGCTTTGTTTTTTGACCTGCACCGACTTGCTCTTTCCCCAGATCAGATGCAGGGTACAGTTACCCTACGCAACATCAGCACGAGTAACTCCGGCTTATACCAGTGCACTGCCTCCAACGCCATTGGGAAGAGCACATGCCTGCTCAACCTTCAGGTTGTAGCATGTAAGTATGGGACAGGGCAGAGCAGCCCATGGTAACACGCCAGCGTGTGGTGGGTTCACACAGTGCCCGAGTGGGGACCAGCGGTGGGCGAATGTGCACTCAAGTTTATTCAGTTGTCCCAAACAGGAAACTCAGATGCCTCTTCTCAATACACAAACATGAAATGCAAAGAAAACAGCATGAACGCAGACAGCATCTAAGCTGTAACATAAAACATCCAAATGCTGTCAAGCTCAATTACTGTGGCACTCAACCTCCAGTCGTGTGCTGAAAACTTGCCAGGCTCTGTACTTCAACTCCCACAACAAGAGACAACTTAAGTCTTTCTTTTAAAATCTTAACATCCCAATTGGCTGCCCGTGTCACTTGTTTCCATCCACACAGGCACAGGGTGCATGCAGGTTCCTGGCTGCCACTGTATGGTAGACGTATGACAGCTCAATATATATTTACATTTATAGCTGCATTTGGGCCATCTGCTGGCCTGTATACTCAAATGATTTTATGCTGATAACCTGCATCAGATGGTGAAACATAAGCTGGCACGAGACCCAGCAGCAATTTGTAGGGATTATTTTGGAGTTCATGCACAGCGTTTGCAAAATGAATAAAACCGTATAAGCTGTATAGCTAAATGCGGCATTTTTTTTCGTTATTTAACTAAAGTTTACTCATCGCTTAAAGGAGATATTCTGCACCAGAAAGGAAAAATATAATGTTTTACAGAAGTGAGAAATAAATAAGTAATCAGGTTAAAGACAATAAATGTTTATAGAATGAACTAAAATATAAGGGCATATTCATACATTGCTGGCCTTAGATTGTTAGGCAGAACAAATTGGCTGTTGATGGGGAAAGGCAGTTCTTTTCTTGTTCAAACTCCTCATATTATTTTACCTTTCCTTGAAGATGCTAACAAGGGGTCGTGTACTCAAAACCACTCAGGCTTTCAATGTAAATCCTGCTGTGTTCCAGTTCATCCCAAAGGCATTCAGTGGGGTTGAGGTCAGGTTCTTCCACACCAGCCTGGGTAAATCCTGTGTTTATGGAGCTTGCTTTGTGCATGAGGGGTGGCGCAGTCACCCTGGAGCAGGAAAGGAGCTTCTTCCCCAAACCGTGGCTACAAAGCTAAAAGCACACAATTGTCTAGAATGTGTTTGTGTGCTCCATGGCTGCGGCTCAAACAGCTCAGCTCCGTCATTAGAAGGGGGGGTCCACATATTTTTGGCCATAGGGGTACGTAAACAGTATAATTTTGTCATCTCCGGGGGTCAATTCCCCAGCTGAACAGCAGGGGCCCTTGCACTCAACTAAATTCCAGCCCTGACAGTCCTGTCCTCAGTTGTACCATCAGGCCAGGTTTTAAATAGGAACTGTTTGACGGTGACCTTTGTGGAATTTCGACCAGGGCTATCGGTCTTATCTGCCTGCTTCATGTTTGCTCTGCTCCGTGTTTGTCGCATCCTCAGGTTATCTGTTCCTTATGTATTCAACCCTTCTGCGTTTCCCAAGTACGCAGCCCACCACATCTTTGTTCCTCCATGGCTTCCTGCCTTCCAAGTACCTCATTGTTTTTAATCGAACTCAAGTGAATTGATCTTCTCAGAACCTCCTTTTCATTCCTGCACCAACACTCCTGTAAATAAACATCTGCACTTTCCATCTGCATGTCTCAGCTAACCTGGCCTCGGCAGAAATGAATCATGACATCGAGAACAGGCACCTGCTGGCTATTACGTTAGCTCTGTAGCTTACACAACTCACCTATATGAAGGCTTTTCACAGTGGATTAGGCTCATCAGTATAATTCAATGTTTTATTTCTATTCAGTAGTAATAGTAGTAACAGTAAATACTCTTATTTTTTATTGACTATTTTTGCAAAATTCCCTCGTTTTTGTTCGGACAGTACATTTTGGGGAGCCGGATAAAATCCAGAAACGAACCAAATACATCTCACTAGATGTAAGTTCACGACCCCTGATCTGGAAGAAGGCTGTTGCTAATGCTACTGCTAAGAGGATACTATACAAAAAAAAAAAAAAAAAAAAAAAACTTTTCACGCAGTTCAGTTTCCCTCCACAGCTCATGCAGTGGTGATCTCAGTGTTTCTCTGTCATGGAAACATCACACATGAGTTTTAAGGTTCCTTCATCTTAATAAAGGCCAATAAAGCAAAAACAAAAAGACAGAGAATAAAAATGGTGTGTATTCTAAAGAAGGTGGTCTGGATTATTAAATAAATAAGTCCTATAAAGTGGTTTCCTGAGTGTTTCTCCTTCTGCCCTCCTGCAGCACAGCCCCAGAGTGTCGGCCTTATTGCAGGTACAATCGCGACAGGTGTGCTGGTGGTCATCATTTGCTCTCTTCTCGTGGTGGTCACACTATTCTACTGGAAGAACAAAAACAAATACGAAGACGATGAGATTCCCAATGAGATCCGGTGGGTTTTCTCATTTCTCATGAGCTCTGCTTTTGTTTTGAAGACCATATCAAGTAAGCAACAAATATGAATTAAGTAAAACAATAAATTAATACTGGCTTTGTTTTTGTTGTAAAAATAGTTGTTATGGTGCTTTGGCTCTGTATTACACTTTATATTTAACAGCTGTATTATATTTATTACATTTTTTTCCTCCAAAGTAATGTACAAAGTAAACCAAAGTGAATTTCACCACCTAGCTTTAGATGCAGACACTCCAAGCACAGGTAGCTTTAAAGGCAGATGCAGAACAATTGGAAGACAGTAAGAATTAAAGATGGGACAAATAAAAGGAATGAGTTGTGGTGGATTGGGGTGAAATAGGGGGAAATGGGTTGAGGTTCAGGGAGCAGGTTTTGACCTGGGTTGACAGATGATCTAAAACCTGCTGGTGGAATCAACATTGCCATTTTTTGCAGAACCGATGGTTGTAGAATGCAGTTTTTTAAGGACAACATTTCTTTTGCTAGGCTTGCAAGTTTCCTAACTGTCAAGCACAGTTTTTGATAAATTTGATGATTTTGAGCTGTGCTGTTTCCTTTATTCTGCAAAAACTGTATTTAAGAATTTAAGCGCTTTTGCGGGCTGCGAACCGGTAAGAGACTAATCCGTGTTGCAGTAAATGAAGTTTGAAATTCGAAAGATGTGAATTTAAAGTGAGTTTCTCCATTTTCATTCAGGGAAGATGACCTCCCGCCAAAGAGGTCCTCCTCAGTGAAAGCTTTCCATGCCGATGCATCATCTTCAGAAAACGACACTCTCACTTCAACCAACACCTACAACAGCCGCTACTGGCACAACCCTAAGCCCAACTATGAGACCAACTCCTACACCCGCTACAACGGGGACACACGGCATACCTTTACATCCGGCCCCACCCCTGCTGCTCACCCCACTTACGTCAATGGCAGCAATACCCTCTCTCCACCCAAAACTCTGGTTGTCACCACCAACTCGGCTCCATCCCCACCCGCTGTGGTGCGGAGCAACGGGTCCATCAGTCTGAAGCAGGTTCCGGCTCCCGGGCAGCACACGCACTCGTATGCTGTGAGTCAAGCCACCCTGGAACGTATGGGTGCTGTGCCAGTCATGGTGCCCGCGCAGAGCCGGGCAGGATCCCTGGTCTAAAACTCTGCTTTGCATCCTTCCTTCTGACCCAGCAAACAGAATTTTGCAATTTAAAGTTTTGCAATTTGTACAGTTTAGAGTTCATTTATGCCAACAATTTGTTTTAACGCAACACTTGGTTTGTTTAGCTGCTCTTCTTTTCTAATAGCTTTTGGTTGGTTTTTTTTAAACTTGTGATTTTTGACACAACATTAATGGAATAGCGTACAGAAATGGCCTGGCAAATAATCTGTGGTAAAGTAAGCAGCAATATAACAAAAGAGATATTTCTATATATTCAGAATTTACTAATAACAGTCACAATTGGGGCATTTTATAGTATGTTAATATATTATTTAAGGAAATATAGGGTATACATTTCTCAGTAAGACAGTAATGTAAAATACACAAACATTATGTAAAATATATTCTACATTTCACTACAGGGGTCTTAAATACACAGTTTTTTATTATGGTGATGGCCTTAGAAAATGATTAAATGACCAATATGGCTTCGAGTTGTGTCATGCTTGTTGTAAGTAATGCATGTTTTATGTATTATACAAACCGTCCTTATTTATAGGCATCAGGTTGAAGTACTGGTGAATGCAGAAGTGCAGAAAAACAATATATAGATTTGCATCTTTTATATAGATTTGCGTCTGCATCAGTTTCATCAGCTTGTTTCAGTTTAGTTTGCAAGAGCATAAATGTTAGGTTGAACTTAATTTAAATTTAGCTTTCAGCTAAACTGAAGCCCAAACTAATGAGGAAAGCAGCCAATTCTGAAGCACAGTAAATTTGAGTAAAAAATAGAGGTTTTCCACTGTATGTAACCACATTTTTGTTATACAGTCCATCCTCGATTTAGCGGATCTCGATTTTACGGATCTTCGAAACATGAACATTTAAGTATTTTTTTTAACATTTCTGTTGAAAATGACTCGTTTCCCACAATAAAGTTTTAAAAAATATTGGCACCATGTCTTAAAAAAGAATCATCAAATCATTGTGGTCAGTTTCACGAAGGCGGTGAAGCATCGGCTGGTCCAGCTGTCGTGGCGCTCTGGACAAGCACTATCACTAGCTTCTTCACATTTTTTGGCATACAGTTCTGAATGTATGCATGTTTAAATTAAAGACTTTATTCCATTTTATTAGGCCCATTACATGTTTATTCCACCTTACATTATGTCTTACATGTATTTCTGTGTCACTACTGTGCTGTAGTAAATAAAAATTACGCTCAAATTAAGCTCTCAATTTTCTCTACTTTCTCCGCATGTGGACTCTTCCTCCCCCAAATAACTGAGGATGGGCTGTACTTGTGTGATGCACTATTTGAAATGGTTTGACTGATATATTTAGCTTTTTTCCACAAGGATGTTTTTTTTTTTTTTGGTTTAATGCAAAAAGCACCATTAAATGCAATGGGCCGCACCAATTAAAATGTTCCTGTACAGCAAATCGGCAGCACTAATGTGAGTTGTTCTGTAAACCTGATGCCTGAGTTTATGGTCAGTTTTTTTTTTTTTTTTTTTTTTTTTAAACTAAAGGTAAATTTAAAGCAGTTCTTAATGCAGATTTTTACTGTTAAATGTAATATGATCACAGAGTAATTTCTGGATATCATTGTATACTCCTCCCTCACATAAAAAAAGTGTAATTTGTTCCTGAACATCTGCTTGTAAGGTGATTCTTATAAAATTCTCATAAAATGACCTCTTTATTAGCCATTTATTTAGATGGAAAAATAAATAATGCATTCCTGACCTAGAAAAAGTTCACCCATTTTTTTCTCCAAAAAATCCTGAAGTATCTTTTAAATATGGGGAAAATCTAACTCAGAACCAAGAATCAAATATGAAGGCAAATGCTAAAGCCCTGGTTGAGCAATGAGCTCTGGAGTAAAGTGGCTCTGAAGTGGACAAGCAACAGTAGATGAATTCTGCTGTTCTTTTTCTTGCTGTAACATTCAAACACTGTTATAAACATGTGGCAAAATCTTGCCATAACGCAATGTGTACAATTCAGGACCATCTTACTGTGAAGTTAATTTAAAAAAAAAAAAAAAAAAAAAAAAAAACTGTTGGTCTGTTTACTATGTGAAAAGAAAAAAAAAAAATTAAAAATATGCAGCAACAGTGCATTATGGGAAAGCCACAGCTCTTTTCTTACACTTTTGTCACCTTCAGATGAAAATGCTGCTCATTGGAAAGGGAACAGGAGGACTTGATCCAATTGCTAATTTTGTTGCATCCAAATTTTTGCTATTGTGAGCTGCGTTATTGCCACTGAATTTTTATTTTGCCATTTTATTAGGCTTTGTTCTGTGTTACAAGTACGGATAATTCATGTAAATTTCAACTGTATCCTGTAGATTATTCTTCTGCATTGCAAAGAAGGTACTTAATGCAGTGTATAAATCCATGCAGTCACCTGTATTTGACAAGCACTTTTCCTAATGTATGATCACAAGGTCCTGAGCACATCCTGCAAGCACAGTCTCTCTCACTTTCAGACAAACACATGCACTTCTTTCGACTGTGGAAAGAAAACTGGAGCACTCCTAGAAACACCTAGAAGGAGAACATACAAACTACATAGACTGAGTCTCATTTAACTTGGTCACAATAACATGAAAACAAACCATCTGTTTTGCTGCGTGTGAACCAAAGACCATCTTAAACCCAAAAAAGTGGCAAATCTAAAAATTCTTTATCTCTGACTGACTACAGTGATCTAAACCAACAAATCACACACATAGTAATATGACACATCCCTCTATACAAACCATACAGAAGAATACCAGCACACTAGCCCAGCACACTAGCCCAGAAGGCCAATACTAAAGAAATCTGTCATCCTCCTCCTCTTGTGTGGGGTTCTTTATAGGCATACGAGACAGGGCATCCAACTGAGGTCCAATGGCACAGGTGATGTCTATTTGGAGCCCCCTCAGCCCTAACTAGAAAACAAGGAAGAGACAAACCCACAGCCAGACCCTGGGCCCTACATTATCAGCCTTTTTTCAAGTTCAGTAGTCATGTATTCTGTTGTAGGGTTGCTTTGGTCCAGCATTTACCCCAGAAGCAGTGGATTCAAGGTGGGGGGTTCCCTGACTGGGGTACCAGCCCTTCATGGGGGCAAACACACAGTTACTTACATACTACAGAGCCTTTAGGGTTTCTGTGCCTCACTTATTCTGTTTAGACCACAGGAGAAAGCAAGAGAACTTGGAACAAAAACCCCATGAACATTTCATAGGAATTCTAGATATTTTTTTTCAGTTATAGATAAGGATTTGCTTTCACCTTTCTTTATAACTTTCTTGAAAACTTCTTCACTTTACAGCTTACCATGGTGGACCATGGATTTACACCCTGATGAAACTCATGTGTTTTTCATGGCTGTGAGATAGCTGACACACACAAAGGAAGCCAGAGTTTTCAAGGTAGACATAAATGCATGAATCTGTCCACACAAAATCAACTTCCAGAAAAACAGAAAAAGTCTTCAGCATCTCTGATACAAATCTCACAATTATGCATGCATTCATAACAAATAAATACATATAAAGCAGTTAAAAAGTTAAAACATCCACACTGATAAAAAACAACTTCTCCACTAAACTGCACAGCATTTCCTAAATCAAAAAGTTTAATTGTGCTTATGAAACAAAGTTCTGTAGCCAAAAGCATTTCTTTTTATGCAACGCTGAAAATTGTTCATGTGTAATCCTTTATGTGAACCTTGATAAATAATAGATGTCTTCATTAAATTATACATTTTGTAGGACAGAATAATACAGCTTGCAAATATGTAGCAGCATCTTGGACAGCAGTCTTTGCATTACTTACAAGCAAATGGGACAACTGATTAAAAAAAACAATTTAAAGCTCTATTAATCTATTAAATCTTTAATAAATAATAATAAAAAAAAAACTCTTTAATGGCCTTTACATATTAACTAAGATAAATTCAATTCTAAGCCAAGATGCAATATATCCATTTGTCTTAACATGTTCACATGTAGTTAATTATATACACAGCCTATACAGATACTCCCAGAGTTTCGATGGTCCAATTTAAGATTTTTCGGCTTTGCAACGGTGCAATAGCAATGCGCAATCAATAGAAACCGTACTATGAATTTAATTTTTTTTTTTTCCCCCCCAGGCAAGCAATATGCAGTACGATGCTCTCTCATGCAATCCTAAATTTAAACACATGACCCAACATGCTTAAAACAAGAATAAAGGAAAAGATCAAAAAAATCAAGGGTAAAATATAAACAACAATTTTAAACCAGAATGAGTAAAGTGTTTTTTTTTTTTTTTTTTTTTTTTACACTCAGTTGCTATTTACTACAACATAATTCACCTTTTTAGTTGTTCTTTCACATTTTTCAGGAACAAAGTTATCCAACACCCCCATTACCATGTAAAACAATGAATGCCCCCTTAAACTTTTAATAGCTGGCTGCAGCACCTTTAGCAGCAAACTGCAACCAGACTCTTCCTATTAGTTCACATCAGTCTTAAAGCAGAACTGCTCAGTTTCTCAATGCTGTCCAGTCAAGTGGAAACATGACACAGGAAGCCAACAATGGCCCCTGAAATGCAGACAATACGACAGCTGGCAATAATAAAGCAATGCTATTGACTCACAGTAAAAAAGACTTGATCGCTTTAGGGGAAAACTGTGACTTAGAGCTGACAAACGCAAATGAAACCCTCAGAAATCAGCTGAAAGGGACATCTGCTCAACGGCTTCATGCAACAGTGGCAGAGAAAGTAAAACATTGAAAGAAAAATTAGCAATAGTAATGGCAAAATTCTTTCTTCAAAAGTAAAATTGGGATCTTGAGTTGGGGAGGGAAGGATGGCCCAAAAAACAGTGGCAAAGAACAAAACCATCACACAAGCAAAACTTGTGATTAACAAATGATCTAATCTTCTCTTTAATTGGGGAGCGAATCAGAGCCCAGAGGAAGCCGAGCAGATTTTGCTCAGCTGAGGTTTGGCCCAACCCTACCAAGGCTGCAGGTTTCAAAATCAGCACTCATTCTTACCTTTGCTTCTTGGTGGTTAAGATCAAAGTGTAGCACCTTGATCTCATCAACTAGGTTGCTCAACTCAGGAATCTGTTCCCTGCTTTGAATCATCATCATCATCCTTTTAGCAACAATATGTTTGCTTGTCACTTTTCTGTTTTATTTATGTTCATTTGAGAACTATGTTTCAATGGAAACAATTCTTTACCATTATTAGTGTTTGCCTTTGTATGGCTTTGCTGACACTGTGGTAATAATTTCCTTCTTAGGTCCCAGTATGGTGCCAATTTTCTTAGTTTGCTCTTCAGATTAAAAAGTTTAAAACTCCCCCTGCTTTAGGCTCCTTAGAGCGTGTCACCTCAATTGAGTCCTGCGGCGAGAGAAGGAACAGAGTTTCCCCCCCGTGTTGGAAAGAAAGTGATTGAGCAGCATAGCGCAGAGTAATATATACCAACATGGGGATACTAGCAGGTAAATTGGGCTAATTTTATATTTGTTTTTGCTGTCTTGTCACTCATAACATGCCTGTTACAGAGTTTGTGCTTCATGGTGCGGTTATGTTTCAGGTAAAACACCGTATTTACCAGCTACACAAATCATTTTTATTCACTGTCTGTAGCCCTTAAGTTAATTACATTTCTCTCCTTTTGATACTCAGTGTGGTCAAGAATTCAGCTGTCACTATTTAACTGTGTTCACAATAAAGTTAATGTATTTGTTTTATGTGGAGAATTACAAATATACTATGTAATAACTTATTTGTGCTTATTTGGCACGACACCCCAGTTGCGCTCCGAGCGGGTGGCGGTTAGACAAAAGTCTAAACAAATATAATGTAAAACCTCGATTAACCCTAAAACAGGCAGTCAGATTCTAGATTCAGAGTTTCTCACAAGAAAAGAGTTGTTCTACAACAATGTGATGTTCTTGGTGTGTTTATGAATGTATATTTAAATGCATTTGAAATTTGATAAGAATTCATTATAAAATTTTATGGACTCAGTTGGACTGTGTGTTTGTCTCTTGTTTTCCAATTAGGGCCCAAGGGACATCACCTGTGCCAAAGGATTTAAAATTGGTGCCTATGAAGAACCCCACGTAAGAAGTTTACTTGGTTACCTTTGGGGTGTGCTTGTATTCTTTTGTAAGGTTTGCATAGAGAGTGGTGTCCTATTCCTGTTTGTCTGTTTTGTTAGGTAGTATGGATCACTGTAGTGAGTCAGACATGAAGACTTTGGTTCACACACAGTGGAATAGAGGGTTTGTTTTCACGTTGTTCTGATCACTTTGACCACATCACTATTACATGTAAATATCCACTATAAATCACTAACCTTTCTCACAATAAAAATCTTTCCACGGATACCCCTTGGCTTAATTCCTGGTGCGGTACCTGGACTGTAAAACCCTTTAAACCTCTTTCCCCATTTATGTGCAGTCCCTTTGACCCCTAGCACTTTACTGAGCCTCACAAAAGGGGTTGTAACATTTTTTTTTTTTAGTACAATTATTACAAATAGCAAGACAATAAGCAGTGCTAATTTTATTACCTCTTACTGTATGGCTTCTTATGGCCACTAACCACCACACCAGATCATTGTAACATCCGCATGCGCTCTTGTTCTGTGAGATTTAAGAAAAACATTAAACCACAAAGTAGATGGGACTAAATGTAATTCACTAGTGAACAGGTAGGAAGCAGAGGCTGATAAATCTATTCTACCATAAATCAATTTCCATTGACGCTACTCATGTTCCCAAAAATCCCCTTGTATCCTATTCACTAAGCTGCTGAGAGGTTATGATTAATGGGAGGTTCGCTCTTGTTCCACTTCATTCATGTGGATTCGTTCATGGTCCCGTGTTTGTTTCTAGGCCCCACAAGGTTTATGGAGTTCTGCATGTTGATTTTTCTTGGTTGTTAACCAACCCCAGAGAATTAGCCGGAGCTGAAGTGTCGTTGCAGCAGGACAACCTCACAGCATGATTTATTTTACATCTGTTTTGAGATGAAGACCCATTTTTCTTAAGTATAAACCCAATCAGCTGCATATTTCTTAATCTGTAGCTAAAAGCAATGGCGTGAAATGGAAGATAATGACTCCTTGTTCCTTTCAACAAATCCTTTAATAAAATTTACTGAAAACTGAGTTATAAGGATATGGTATGTAATCCTTTGTATCTTGCATTATAAACATGTAATGGAAACCAGACTCGGTCACTATATTTCTAACGGGTTTCACTTGCAAGAAAATTGTCTTATTTCCTACTATAATTTGAGTAATGTAAAAGATTAGAAATATTTTGTAACACTAATTTTATTACGATGCTGGGTTAAGTATTCATATTTCAAAAGGTATTCTTTTTAAGGCCTCACTGGTTAAGGAATTAGGCAGAGTCCGCATTCAACACTTAAAATTCAGTTATTTTAACATTTTTCTTGAAGAATCGTTTCGTCTCAGTCTTGGAGTAGAAACAGGCGGAGGTATATATTCTTATATTGGTGTGCAAAGACTTTGCCATGCGTGCTTTTTGTTGGCAAACGGAAGTCAGATCTATGTAAACGGCTCGTGATATAAAATAGAAACCCCTTTTTTCAGCTTTTGAGTGGATTTGAGTGCCTCTGTATGGTGGTGTGTTCGAATCCT
Source organism: Heterotis niloticus (assembly GCA_018136845.1). Classification (NCBI taxonomy): domain Eukaryota; kingdom Metazoa; phylum Chordata; class Actinopteri; order Osteoglossiformes; family Osteoglossidae; genus Heterotis; species Heterotis niloticus. Next base: position 34,441,563 of record CM030891.1, read on the forward strand.
ACTCAAACCCAAGCAAGCAAATAAATAAATGGCCAAATCTGTTTTCCTTAAACATGGCAATTGCATTAGCTTCTTACTTTGCAGTTTAAGCAATTTATATTTTTATGGTTACCTACTGTAGGTGCTCATGTTCCTAAAAACTGGAAAGTTCAGTTTTGAGGCCATTGTATTGTCTCAAACTCACAATCAAGGACCCAGGCCCCTCTGCTCTACTGAGGCTCTCAGAGACACATGTAAGCTCACCACACGGGTTTCCCAGGAGATGCGTCCCTGTTCACATCCAGCATCATCAGTTGCTTAGGACTCTTCATGTCTGAAATGAGCAGTTGTTCTGGATAAAAGAGTTTGCTTTGTGGATTCTAGTAACAGTGCACCAGTTATTCTGCCCTGTAGTCTGCTTATGACCCAAATAGCGGTGCTACAATAATGATGGTCACCATCCAGGCTCTCATACAACACTATCTGCATCTCCAGTGTTTCATTACTAATAGTTAGCTGATGGATGCTCTGGCACCATAGCATGTGGGTTACAAGGAAACTGTCAAATGGCAATGAGCTTAAAAATAAAATGCTTTTAAAATGATAAATGAAGCATGGTGGAAATGAAGATTAAAAGGTTGATTTTTAAAGCATAAGTAACTAAAAAGTACCCAAGGATAAAAAGAATGGAGTGTAGAAGCTCAAAGTAAAATGAAATGAATGTTTCATAAAAAAAAAAGCATAAATTACAGAATTATACGCAAAATCACTTTCCTATGAGATAAAAATTAAAAATAAGTAAATAAAAGCAGCTGTTTTAAGGAGGCAAATGTAAAGCGACTGTTTTTCTTCTCTGTTGCCATTCGGTTACTTCTGTAAAGTCTCCTAAAGTTTCTAACTTGTACTGTAGGCACACGTAAGCATCATGTAGAACAGAAAAATGTGGAGTGGTTAATTATGTAATAAAGAATAATTTTTTCTTTTTTTTTCACCAATCTGTCACAGCAATATAGAGACATAAGTGGTATAGTAGGAGAACTCCAGTGCGTAGGAGTACATAATAAAATGGTCAAGAGTTAAAGTACAGTAGTTAGCAAGGGTGGTCAAACAGTCCAGCCATCTAAATTAATAAAAATAAATGTCATTTGAAAACAAAGCTTACTATTTTAAAACTTAGAAAAAAAACTGAAATTCTTTCAAAAGGCAGTGTAGTTGCAAATTACACTAAATCAGGGGTTCTTAAACTTGTTAATCTGTGGACCCCAATAAGAAAATCGGTACCGTACTGGCACCCAATAAGAAAATTATCTCAACGCCAGCAAACCCATACAAAGACAAAATAACAATGGGCATGTAATAAAAAACAGTAAAGATTTCTGGTTCTGTTCAAGCATAATTGTCAAATCAACATTAGTAAAACAAGTGAAAAGCGAGCATAATGTTAATGAAACAATAATTTAGGAAAAAAAGTTGCGTGAATGAAACAATAAGATTGAACAGACGTAAACATAATGGAGCAAAAAAACTGCAGCCACAGAGGCCCCAGGACTGAACCTGAGAACCACAGCTCTGTAGAGCCACATTAACCATAAGCTGGCGGGGTTGCTAGCTGCTACCTCAGCTTCTGCCGTAACTGCCTTGGAAATGGATCGACTGCCTCAGTCCACTCATTGTTCCACTGTCCCGGTGCTGTTTTTCAGTCTTTCCTGCCCTTCACCTGAACATCTCCCCGAGTTTGTTTCCATGCTGTGGGTGTTAAAGGTTGGAAAAAATGCCTTTTTGGTTGTTAAATTGAAGGCTTTCATTATTGAGAACTTCCCCACACACGTGCTCTTCAGCATTTCTGCAAGCTTTGGTGAAACCGAGGGAAATAAATTCATTACCTTTTTTTTCCTTTCTGATATTCCAAACCAGTGCCGGCCCCCATCACCTCACAGCCTTGTCTGTTATTGTTTCTACCCCCCGTCTCGCTTATGGTCGTCCAGCATACGTGTCTGTGCTGTCAATCATATTCATTTGACTGTTTCACAGGTTTTGAGAGGGGTGGCGGCGTCGTGGGTGGGAATGTTGTAGCATCGGACGCTACGTGAAGGTGTTGGTATTGTGTGTATTAAGCATAAACCATAGACTGGATGGCGTGTTCTGTTGTCAGGGTTCGCAAGCTTCCAGTATGTGAAAATTGGGCCTGCATGGGTAAACCATCTCAGGGCGGACATTTTAGAAAACAGCTTGTAAGACTTAGCTTGTAAGAGGGCTAAAAAGATTAAGAAATCAATTCCGGTTCCTCTTTAAACTAAAACAACAGCTTCACTGTTCTTAACCTTCCTGTCTGCTACTTTTTCCCGCTGCCCAGCATTAATAAAAGTTGTATTATAGACCCCCAAGCAGTGTCCTCATTCCACCCATCGGGCCTGACCACCGAGTTTATTACGATTTCGTCTCATAGGAACGATCATTCCGTCATACAGCAACCGCATTGCGTATAGGCTCCGCCTCCAGGTCTTCACTCTGTCGTCTGTGGTTTGGAACAGAGCCGATAGAGGGCGCTATCGCGCCACGGAATTCGTGCTTTGATGAACGTTTACTACAATCACGTGGCGACCCATTGTTAAAGAAACACTGCATTAGGTAAATTATTTACATTTACATGCATTCATTTAATAGAGACTACAAAACAGCAGCCAATCATTATTAACTATTATTGACAAAACACTGTCATCAAACGTCCTGGGTAAACCACTAAACTCAGTGCAACATCTGAGCAAAATAACACTCATTCACACACACATTGCAGACATCGAACTGGATCAACAAATTCCAGGTTTTCCAGAAACATACATCTTTGGACTGAGGGAGAAAACCAAAGCCCCTAGAGAAATTCCCCAGTGACTACAGGATGCGGTTCCCCAGGCTGAACTGGCATGTCTGCTCTTCATGAATTAGTCATTTGCTCACTTATACCAGCACTTTTAAAGGAGGAGGACTGACACAGGGCTGCGAATTCTTAACAACACCCACTCTTGCGACTACCTACGCGGGGAGCTCTCTTGTGTCTTCTGATCTTACATACCTGCCTTTTATTTCAAGTCCCTCCTCCCAGTGTGATCCTCTAAGTTGTTCAGTCACTTTGTCACTTGCTCTGTGTGCGCCTACATCCTCTGAATTCTCCAAGTTCTCATTTCTCCTCATTCTCAACTCACCACCGCACTCCCACTGGGTCCAACTGCACAGCACACTCGTGGGTAAATGTCTCACCTGAGTCCACCCCAATTCACATAGAGGAATGTGAACAGCAGAATGAGCAAAATAATAAAGACAATAATAAGATAAATCACGAGAGCGGAAAGGTACTGTAACATAGAAGGTTCTTTTGGGCAGATTTGGTGTTTAGTTTTATTATGCGTCTTTCGTCTTTGCCTTTGCATGCTGCTTCCTCACACCACACATGAGCAGGTGCACAACAGCTTTCATTTGTATTCCATTCCTGTGAGTCTGGCAGCCCAAGTAGCAGACCTGGTATTACGCTCAAACGCCAAGCAGTCTGTCCACTAAAGCCCCAGCTTACCACCAGATTAAAACTGTACCTGACCATACTGAGTGCCAGCACTACAACTATATATTACTTTATTTTACTGTATTTACTATCCTGCTTTTATTTATTGTTTTGTGCTCTGCACCACCATGGAGGAAAGTGCTCTTTTAAAATAATTTCAACTGTGGAGCTTGCAATCATTTATTGAGCTGAGATTTTCCTTTAAAGAAATGTACTGTGTTTGGCTGCTTGCAGTGATTTACCCATTTGGACAGCTGGGTCATTTACTGTAGTAATGTAAGGTAAGTCCCTTATTTAAGAGTATTTGAGCAAACGGTGGAATTTGTATCTGGTTCTCTTGAGCGCAGGATGGCAGCTCTAAGCGCTATAATTCCTGCTGTCCCCAGCTAATGTCATAACCTCCTTTCCTTATATCAGCCTTGCCTCTTGGTTAATACCTTCTGGCATAAAATATACATTGTTATTCTTTATTTACATCACTGGATGTCAAAAACACCTCCGAAATGACTGCATACATACAGTAGAGAAATTGTGGAATATTTATTTCGAATGAGAAATTGCCTCATTATTCTTATGCATCTTTTTTATTCAACATATTAAAAATCTATGAATCCCCTCTCAAAGGCACCATGCTTATTGCAACAGCTTTTTATTGAATGTGACAGGGTTGCATCAGGGAAGGCTGCTATGGTAATGACTGGCGCGAAGGTCTGGGCCAAATGACACAGCGGTGCCATGGGGCACAGAGCCTTGCTACGGCAGTGGAGCAGATAATAACCAAGATGCAGCACGGGGGTGGGGGGGGTCACTAATTCAGGAAGGGCTCTGCTCACCACCTACTGACCCTTGCTTTCCAGTGTGGCAAACAGGCTGTGAACAGGATGCTCTCAGGTTATTCCAGCCCAGTCTGACTATGGAGAGCTTAGATTGTTTCTTCTCATATTTATTTTGTGGTTGTTTTCAGTGAGTAGGCTGCTCTTAGTTTCTAAGGTGATGTCTTCATCCACGACTTTCACATCCAGCAGATAAAGAGCTAACAGTACCCAGCCTGATGCAGTGTTAATAGATAAGGAGGAGAAACCAGCAGTGATGATAGATGTGGTGATTCCAAGTGGCAGAAACATTAGAAAGAAGGAATATGAGAAGCCAGGAAAACATCAGGGACTGAGAGATGAACCGGACGGAATGTGGAAGGTGAAAACCAAGGTGGTCCCATCGGTGAGAGGAACACTTGGGTTTGTGACTCTAAGGTAGAAGAGGGGTCAAATCCCAAAAATGACACCGTGGGTGTCAGTCCAGAAGTGCACCATAATAGAAACAGGAATATATACTGTATATACAGAGGGAAATATTTTTGCAGCATTACGATAATGGTATTTAAATTAAATGTAGTTTAACTTAAAACTTGATCAGCAATAACAAAAAATGTATTCATGCCAAAGAAGAACATCTTAAAAAGTAAGCTTTTCCTTCCTTGTACTTATTGTTGAACTAAAACCTTTAAAAGAATAATATTGATTTTAATAGAAGCTGGATTCCTTCTAGAGCAAAGTAAAATATAACAACTTTTCCTTTGTTGAAGGGTCAAAGCAGCCCACATTACACCTGTCTGCCCAGACAGTGTGCAGCAGTGAACCTGTCCAATAAATAACTCTGGTGTGAAAAAGGTGCACTGCAGCTGAAAGACAACCTGATTCAAAACCATTACCTTAAGGGTGAGGCAGGTGGTCAGTTAGGGTAACAAGAAGGGTTTGTATCTTGTTTATAAAGGATGATGACAGTGTAGTGCTGATGAAGCTTTGCTATGTAAATAGAACCAGTAGACTAGGTCATTTCATGAAATAAAAATATAAAGTACTTTTGAAATATAGGTGGTCCCCGACTTATGATGGGGTTATGTTCCGATAAACCCATTGCAAGTCAAAAATATCGTAAGTTGAAAATGCATTTTTACACCAAACCTACTGTCACGCCTGTGGCCACTTCAACAACGGAACGTAGGCAGTCTTCAGACTGAGCATTGATTGGCTAGGATAGAAACCAATTGTGGATGGGATTTAGTTCCGACCCAAATTTCCTGTCAGTGTTCAGTTTCCGCTGCCACTTGTGAATTCTCCTGCAACTGCTGTCTTGCTAAGACTTTGTATTTTGTTTATTTTGAATTGTGGGAATTGTGTTCTGTTTCTGTTTACTGCCAATCGCTAATGTTTACTGCTAGCTCCTGGCTAACAGCAACACTCTTTGTTGGAGACAACACTCAGTAAACAGTTTAACAGAACTGCAACTTTTTACCGCGGTGTCTTGCAATTGCTTCTACCAACCCCTGCTACAACACCTCCCGAACCTAATAGCTTAGCCTACCTTAAAAGTCATTACGGCCATTACGGGCTTTCCACCTTCATGTTTCTCTTCAAGAGTAATTCCCTTCCTCCTCTTCTTACCAGGGATCCAAAAAAAATGCTGGCAACAAAGAACACTGTAGAGTATTGGTTGTAAACACTAACAACCACATGGCTGACTGGGAGATGCGGATTGCTGTCGCTGCCCAGCATCATGAAAGAGTATTGTACCGCATATTGCTTGCCCAGCAAAAAATCAATATTTAAAATTTGAAGTATGGTTTCTACTGAATGCACACCGCTATCGCACCATTGTAAAGTTGAAAAATCATAAGTTGGACCATCGTAACTCAGGGACCATCTGTAGATTTGAAATGATGAACATTTTCGAATGTTCATAAGTCAAGGACCTCCGGTGTTTATTTTATATTTAATTGCACTTGTTGTTTAGCTACATAAATATTACTATATATAAATGAAAAACCTAAATAGTCTGTTTTGCTAAATGAAACATTTCCTTTTTTAGTTTTCTTTTAAATCCACCACAAGAAGCTTTGGGCACCAATCCAAACTACTGCAGCTTCCTGCTGCCACTAAAAACCACATGAAAGCATACGGCACGACTGACAAGGCAAACTTTCAGATCTTGGACCCTGGTTCACTTCAACTGTAAGAACAGTTGCTTTCTTCCACTCTTCTACAAGGCGTAAGTTCACTCTGACCAACAGCATACGGTTTTGTGTGATTGGTACAAATGTCACTATTGTGGCTTCCTAAGTTAATGGTGGAATTTAGCCTCTTTTTAATGGTGTTTGACAAATTGAGCCAGATTGGTAGGTACAGACATTTACTTATGTAATGATGACACCCATTGATTTTACTGTAAGTAACCCGTGAATTTTGCTCCTAAAAATACCAGCCATCAGCCAGCTGTACTTCAACTGCTGGCAAAGTGATGACAGGACAGCTTGTTCAGTAATGCTTGCTGAATTCGATGGTGCTGCAGGTGATAATTTACACTAAGTATATAAAAATAATGCAACAATAAGAAGCATCAGACAGCAGTGTTGTGCTGCCTTGTTAAAAATGAACCTTGAGACCTTCAGCAGAGACTGCACTCCCCTTGAGTTTAAACTGATGTGCCGGCAATTATGAAACAAAGGAATCAGAACCACATTAAAGACAAGGGAATGGAAATGAGATAAACCTAAACCAAATGTAACCGGCAGAGATTGCTGTTTCCGGCCATACCTTCACATTTCAAAGACAGACAAAGAGTTCACACGCAGAAAGTTTACGTTCATGTGCTTTTCAGGGCCTTTTGGGGGATTTTTGTCCGTTTCCATCATGATCTGCCATTTTGGCCGCATGTGCCTACTGAGATTAGGTTAAGCACATGTGGGACAGCAATCTCTCAAATGCAATGTATTGATGAACCAAATTTGGACTAAGAGGTTTCTCTAAAGCAGCTGTGACAGTTGGATGCAATTACCTGTCTGTGTTCTACAGAACTTTGTACAACCTGTATATTCATATTCACAGCTACAGTTGCTTAAAGCTGCATTTTCTCATCCTGGTTTGAGTTCATTTCAGAACTGCGGAAATCATTAGGTTTTGTGTGTGTGTGTGTGTGTGTGAGGGAGAGAGAGAGGAAGTACAGCCTTGTGTGGGACTCATTTGTACGTCTCCATGTTGACCAGATGGTGGCAGTTTTGTTCTTTCAATCCTGTTGGTGAAGGGGCCTTGCATGTGGGCTTTGGAGGTAAACAGAAAAACTACACGATTAACCCAAGGGCAATAAGGTGGAGAAGGGCCCTGTGAGATCAAACATAAAAGGGCAAAACAAGGGAAATAAAAAAACAAGGCAGGCAAACATACTGTTAAAGGGAGGGAAAAGGTGGTAAGAGCCGGACAGCTTTGTACTGCCATATATGTGTATGCTTCAGGGGTTAGGGTTTCAAATAAAATAATAACATTTAAAAAACTGCTTTAATTAATAAAATATATATTTCATTTGGAGAAATCCTGCGGAAATGTTGCCACTTAGCCAAGCCATACTGCACAGCAGTTCACAACTGAGTCTGTTTAACACCTCGGTGCGCTGTTGAAGCAGTTCAGGTTCCTTCGTCAGGGTTGTGGTGTCCTCTGTCTTTTACTGCTGGGCTACGGGTGATGCGCAGTGATTTGCTGAGATATAGAACATGTAAATAAAATGTAAAGATTATATTTAAATTGTTCCATCACATTTCATGCAAGGAGTGCAAAATCTGATGAAAAACGGAAGCTCTCAGCTACTCAGGTGCCACGTGCTGCATAAGGAAGGCCGTTCCACACCCAACCAGACTATGCAAAGGAAATATCCTCTGTTTTTCATTACTTGTTTTGAAATCTCATTGGCAATCAGAAAATTTTGCTTTTTTTTTAGCTTATCCAAAATTTGCTTGAATAGAGCAAATGACAAATCTACTGTCAATATCGTTCTGCACTCTAGAACTGTAGTTATACTTAGTTTGACTTTAGAGGTAGCAGAAAACTGCAGGGCCATTAGGACTCCTTTAGAAAAGCTAGAAACAATACCTGGACAACAACCAGTTATTCCCCAGTTAAATACATCCGTCCATCGCCCTCCACCTGTGCATGCATGATCCTTTTCTTATCCGAAGATCGATAGACACAAAGCTGGGAAAGTTTGCCACGGACAGGGTCGCAACTTCATCGCAAGGTACAAAAAAATTTGGAAAGAACAAAAAAGTGCAGGTAACATGTTTACCCTATACCTGGTGAGTGGCAGTGCAATCTATTCTGCAGTCACTGGGCGCTTAGGCCATTCCATTGCTGGGTTGCAGTAATGTATTTAAGTAGTATACATTTTTGCATACAATGCCAATGGGAAAACACATTATTTAATGAATGGGGAAAAGGCCCTGTTATCCCACTGCAATAAAACAAGCTGAGTTTCCTCAGGTCAATGCCAATAACACATTATGCTGTACAGGATTACCTTTAAAGTCACTGTATCCCTCACTCCTAATCCAGCTCTCCTTGCTGGCAGTTTGGGTCCAGATTCTTTTTGGTTTAAAGGTATGCAGTAGATGGGACTGTCGGTAAAATCAGAAGCGTTGTTAAACAGTTTTTGAGAGCAGAAACATGAAGAATCAAACACTCAGGATTGGAGTGGAATGCAAGTCTTGCAAAAAGAAAGCGAGAATTCCTTCCGCTAATCGCGCCATCATCACGAATCCGTAAATGAAGCCAGAACCTTCTGCATGGCTGGACAGAACGGGCCGAGCCGCACCTTTCCGCTGATGGAAGGACCGGGTGGTTTAAGCAATGTCTGCTGCACCTGTTCCTCTGACACGCAGGCATGCTGCTCACTACTAATGAACTAATAAGCGTGACTAAAGTGAGCCAACCCAGTTAAAAGGTTCTGAGTGCGAGCACTCATTTTGACTGTGATATGAAGATGCTGTTAATGGTGGCTGAGAGAAGCAGTAGAAATGTGTGGTTTGTTTATTTTACCAAGCCACACAAGTACACAGTCAGAGTGGGAATTTAGAACTTTATTGTTGCTGCTGGCATCAGACTGAAGCGAAATTGAATTCTCCTGCAGAATAACACCTTTGGATTGCAAACTGCTTCCCGTGCCTCTGCCTTTTATACGACACGCAAGCAAGTAAACATCATTCTGCAGCCCCGGGTTCGGTTCATGACACGCGGCTTGTGTGGCAGGTGCTGTTTATAGCAATCCAAGCTGCTGTAATGATGTTCATCCGTGGTATCCAGGCTTGTGGCAGGTGTCCACGGGAGATCGTGTTCACAAACAATCAGGTAGGGATAACCTTTCCACTATGCAGAAGTGAACTTACAAGAAAAGTCAATTTGCCAAACACTTCCTTCAGACTTGGAATTTATTTTCAGTTGACTCCAGTGCTCTCCAAGACTTCTAATTTTTTTTTTTCTGCATTCTGTCCTTCTCACACATCCCTTCATTTCTTAGAGGGAAAATTCCAACTCGTGCCAAGTAGGACGCAGCATTATGAATAAACTGTGGCAACTTTAAATACAGTGCGTGTACTGTACGCATTTGTGTATCATAATTCACCCAAAGCATAATAAACCTTGAGGTGAATTAGCTAAGGTTTACAAATAAATAAATAACCCAAGTTATGAGTTTACATGGAGTTTCATTTAGTAACCTGGCTTCAGCTTACGAATGAAGGGAAACTGCCATTATTGCGTTGTTATTTGTGTTTTACAGCATTTTTCAGGAGCCCATTACCTTCATAGATAGCTTTGGAGGAAGACTATGGTTTTATTATTAATAGTGAAAAATCCCAACTCACACCAAAGACAACCACCTTCTTATCACCATAAACTGACTGCCATTGTTCTCAAACACTCATTACCAGAGGAACGTAGGCATTGGACTGCTAGGTGCCAGTTCAGAAGAGGGTGGGGGCAGGAAAAAATGCTAAAATTTGCCTCATAAGCAAATGTAATTGCTCATATCTGTACAAATATGAAAATTTTCAGAAATTCAGGTTCAGAGGATTTCAGAGCCAAAAATGCCTCTTGCACATGATAACCACATTTGAAATGGAAGCTGCTAAACTTTAAAGTTAACCACAGCAGATATTTTAACCAGTATTTGCAGAATCTATTTTATATATTTGTGATTGTTTTCCTTAAATAGATTCCATGACAAATTAAAAATTTGTATTTTCAAAGTTTTTATTTTAACTTTTTTCTGTTTTCTTCAGCAACTCAGAAAATGCAGGCTTGTCAGGGACCCATTATACTGGAAGGGTCAGCTGTGAGACAGAGAATATCATGGATAGGAAAGTAACTTTATTATCTTCCTTTTATATGAAGCAGCATTAAATCGGTCTACTTCAAAATAACTGAAATTAAAGTGCATAGCCTGTGTTGTGTTCTGCTTTGCACAAACAAGACTGGTTCATATTACTGCATGCATTACGCTTTAATTTCAAATGCCACAGGGGTACGGAAGAGTGGAGTAGAGAACCATGAGTGAGTCTTTCCTTCTGAGTTCATTTTACTGCCAAGTAGTGGTAGACAATGGAAAGACAGGCAATTTTCACTCTGCAACAGAGAAATACATTATTCTTTCTTTCGAAGAAGTGCTGACTTACGCATCTGCAGGTTCAGTACATATTTAGTTTTAAGATTATGAGTATTGGCATTGTATAATATGGTAATTATACAGCAAAACTCTGCAATAATGTAATTAGTGAAGCTCAAAAATTCAATCACATAAAATGCAAGACAGTTTTATTGTGAGGTCACTGAAAAGCAATACTGTTCAGTCAGTGTTCCACATACTTTGTGAAACGGAAAAGATTTTCATTGCTGCTTTTGTTTTTTTCCCCCATTTATTTATTTATTTATTTATGTTTTAGTTTATTTATATTAATTCATTTATTGGAGAAAACATAAATTATTACCAACAAATGCTATATGTACTACTACTACTACTACTACTACTACTACTATTAATAATAATAATAATAATAATAATAATAATAATAATAATAATAAAAACTACCAGCCTCATGCAGTCAACAGCATTCTGAAAGGAAGACCTGTTAGTCTAGATTGTGGAATTACAGCTTGAAGTTTCATTATAAAACTGGTAACTCCTTTTCACCTAATTTCTGCATTTTGTTATAAAGTAGAAGAAAACAGGTTTCAAACAGAGAATAGAATAACACAAACAAGAAAAAAAATTTATTGTTCTCACACCTGTTCCACAGAATCTGCCTTACTTCAATGCATTTGCATAGGCTGTCAATAGGGACACTTCACTGTGCTTTAAATGCGACGCCATTCCTTACATTTATCTTGATACAATTTATTCTGGGAATGTGACATAATGCAAACTTACCAGAATGGCGTCCGTTTTATTATTCAGAATAGTTTAATTTGTCACTCTCTTTTATTTTCAAACCATACACCAAAAATCATATTTTCTGTCTTCTTTAAAAATTAAGTTGTGGAACGTAGACTGATAACTTTTACATACTTTACAAAGAAATGCATTATAATGCTCCAGCCTACATCCTCTGCAAATACGTGGACGTTTAATTTTCTTCCCCTAAATAGCATTTAATCTTTATGACAGTTCAGCGGAAAGCTGAAATGTCTGGACACGCTTATGGCAATTATTAGACGGTGGCTACATGAAGGAAAGCTTCTCTTTTGTGGTGCTTTTGGAGGTTCTCCTACTTGGCTTTGTGGAGCACTGGTGTGTTCTGCGTGTCCCCCAATGCTTAATATGTAGCGCGTGTACTGTATAGTTGTGTGTAGTAAGTGGTGCCCTGTTGCTATTTGTGCAATTTGCTCATTAGTTTTGCAATCCAAGACTTATTTTCTTTGGCTTTTCCACTTTTAAGGTAGAGCTGTTTCTTTTGTTTTATCAAAGAAGTTTAGAGCACTTTTTCTTTGAGCACAATTCCCTCTGCATATATTGTACATTCCCAGCAGCGTCAATAACCTTCCCTCCAATAAACAATTCCCAAAAAATGCCAATGGTTTGTTTACGGGAGCAGTACATACATTTAAGAATTCCATATTAATGTTCATGTATAACTACCCACATCAGGGAGTGTAGTGATATTTTGTGGACTTCTTGTTGGGACAGCGTGTAAGACATGGATGGTGTGCAGGAGCTTATCTTGGCACCTTCTGAAGAGAAATTGCTATTCTTTATGAGAGGAGGGTTGTACTTTATTTTGAACAGAGTTGTTCTAAACGAGAATGAGAGAAACCACTATAGCTAGATATTTGCAGAAGCAGGGTGTTCCTGTTGAGGCAAAAGAGTCTTCACATGATGGCGGGGTGTAGCCCCCTCATCCTGAGGCTCGTATGTATACCAAGAAGAACACGGAAATATCGGCTTTTGAGCCAGCACTGATGCTTTTGGAAGAAAGAGCAACGTACTCACACACAAAGGAGGATAAATTGTATTAAAATTACTGGCACACTGAGTTGGGCAGATAAAAGATGTTATATGGTGGATCCCTCATTGATACAGTTTACCTTAAAAGGCAGTGTTCTTGTGAAAAAGAGGCTGAACACATGAAGGTGATGATGTTATGGGACACGGGTGCAGCTTAGATGTTAATGTTGGGCAATCTTGTCATTGTCTGTACTTTCTGTAAGAATGCATCATTCTCGAAGGAACTGAACTTATGTTAGCGAGGCTGAGTTAGTCTACCAGTGCAACACATTCACTAACTACTTACCACTATGTACTTACTACTTTACTTACTACCACAGAGTTTGCAGTGGGGTAATGTACGGTATGTACAAGTAGCAGCTGGGTCCGCGTTTCTGACAGGAGTTTCAATACATCTGAGTAATGATTTAGCAGGTGGTAGAATCCTGCCTGTTTTAGCAATCTGTAAAACTCGTGTTTTTCACCCTAACACCAGCGATAGTGATGGTAAGGGAATGATGCACCCTGCATACGTTGTTACTCAAGCTCGGGCAAAGTGGGACAGTAAATCTTAGTGAAACATTTTTAATTTTGGATATCATGTGTAATGATGAACACCCAGCTGAAAAGAACTTTAATATCAGACCAGTGGTGATCTTTCCATTTTGCCTGCAACTCTTGCGGAAGCCCAGAAATCAGATAGCAGCCTTTCTAAGGATTTTACCTTAGCAGAAAACAAAATGCAGAGTCAGATCATTTTCAAACTTTCAGTATCAAAAGGGCAGTATTTATGAGGTGTTGGAAGTCGCCCATGAGCAAAACAGTATTTAAGCAGCTCAAGGTCCTCAGTGCTACCAAGCTGGCACTTGACAGTTGCCTGTCTGCTTGCTTTAACATTAGAAAAACGTACAACAGAGTATTGCATCATTTGTTTTGGCCAGGGTTGAAAAGAGCAATATTGAAAGACATTTCAAATATTGTGATGCATGTCAGCGTGTAGGGAAACCAAACCAGAGGGTTCTGTGAGCCCCATTTCATCCTGTTCTTGTGGTGGGGGAACCATTCAAATACATTTTGAATGATTGCGTGGCTCTGCTGCTGAAAACTTAGTCGGGATATCAGGATCTACTGAGCATCATGTGTTTGGCTAACAGCTTTCCTGAGGCTGCACCTCTGAGAAATATAACTGCGTTGTTGGTCATAAAAGCCTAACTTTCCATTACTGTTATGTTAATATAACCCAATACCACACAGTTAACTACTTCAGCTAAAATTAGTTATCATAACACAGCATGACAAGGCAGTTTCCACTTATGAATTTCTGTATATCACTGAATGGCTGTCTGCCTGAGCTTTCGCAGCTCTTTCTTAGCTGCTATGAACGGCACTCAGAAACATTCATAAGATATTATTGTTTATAAGCATTTCAACTCTTAATGGAAAGAACCGAAGAACACAAGCAGAAGGAAGTAATGGAAACAATGGAAATTAATTTACAGTCACTGAACAAGTTAAAATTGTCTTGGGCAGCTGGACATTAGTTCCAGCCTAACTTTTTAAATAGTTCTGCTGCCAATACTACCTGTAAAGCGAAAACCGTCACCACTTCTGTGGATCTGTTACTGCAAACCTGTACTTACACAAAATGAACGGAGGGATTCAAAAAGTTCTGTCCTGTCCTACCCTATTGTACACAAATGGTCCCAGATTTGCAACATGATCCCAGAACTATAATGGCTGTCCCATCAACCTTAGAGATGGTCCCCAAATTACGATGGGGTTATGTTCCGATAAACCCATCACTATTCAAAAATGCATTTAATACACCAAACCTACTGTCGACACCCGTGGCCGCTTCAGCAACAAAATGCAGGCAATCTCTCCACCCCCATCTTCAGACTGAGCAATGATTGGCTGACTTATATTTTGTTTATTTTGAATTATGGCTTTTTCTATTTTTGTTTACTGCCAAACCCTAATGTTAAGTGCTAGCTCCCGGCTAACCGCAACACTATATCGGAAACAACGCTCAGTAAAGAGATTAACAGAATTTAAACTTATTACCATGGTGTCTCGGTATCCAAAAGAATTTTGGCAACATAGAACACCACAGAGTGTTGGTTGCATACACTAGCAACCACGTGGCAGACGTGGAGATGTGGATCGTTGCGGCTGCCCAGCATCATGAGAAATTATCGTACCGCATATCACTTGCCTGGGAAAAAAAATCAAAATTCAAAATTTTGAAGTATGGTTTCTGCTGAATACACATTGCTATTGCACCATTGTAAAGTTTAAAAATTGCAAGTCAGACCAGTGTAACTTGGGGATCATCTGTACTATGTTAGTTCTGAGTCCAAAAACAAAAAAAAAAAAAAATCAAACAACTGCTCCATTTCCTGTAAGATAGCACTGGCCTGCCATGTTGCTGCACATTTCTTACTGTTTGGGTCTCAGTCAGTGTGTGAAAATCCAACCAGTTTGATTTTTTGATTTTTTATGGTATTATTTATTTATTTATTTTTGCATTTATTATTTTATTTTTATTAAAAAACACCAGAGTACAAATATACTGCAAATGTTTCCCACATCTTTTCTTTGAACACGATTTAGCCCATACAAAAAGGGTACAGCGCAACCTCACATGTCAAGGGAATACAATGGCCTTTTGTTAGAATTAGTAAAATTAGTAAAAATTAGTCTTTCTTAACCTGAGATAAGGGATTGCAAGTTTTTAAAATAAAATAGTGTAGGCTCCAGGTCTTTTTATTTGACCCTTTTGGATGGAATGCTTAATCCTTTCTAATTTAAAAAAACAACATTAGGTCTCTAAGCCAAAGTGAAGCTTTAGGTGGATTTACTGATTTCCATTCTAACAAGATTCTTCACCGTGTTTGAAGAGAGGCACAGGCAAAGGAAACTTGTTTTTTTGGACACTGGAAACCCATTTTCCAAGACTCTAAAATGGGCAAAATTAGTCTGCATTTCTGCATCAAACACTTCTAACAGGGACTCATATGTCACACAATTCATGCACTTATGACTCTGAAACTTAATCTGACCTTTTGCTTTCAGGCAGTTTATGAACAAACCCCAAACCCTAAAGCTAATACATTCTTCATAGTAATTTTTTTTTGCCAAAAACAAGATTTATTTATGATGGCGAGACTAAATGCAGCTTAGTACAATTGCAAAGTTACTTAAATTTTCTTACATGAATTAATGCATTTTTTCCCTGTTTTTGTACCTGTGCTGTACTTGTAGGGCACGGTTATGCGGTGTAAATTACTTGTGAATAAGTTGCTTGTGATTCGTATTAAATTTTCTTATCACCAAAACGGGGCTTCTTTTAAATGCAGAGAAACAGAAGACTGTGAAACTGCGAGGGTGGGTAACTGTGGGGGGCTCAAAAGGATAGATGGGCTGGGGCCACAGGATGCCGGAGAGGGGGGTGTCACTGCACAACTGAGGTGGTCAGCCTTCTCATATGTTTAATATATAATTCAATATTTTTATGCCAACTACATACATCCGTGATTCTTCCAACTTGCCAGAAGAGTCTATCCTGGAACTGCCCCCTCCCCACATCTGCATCAAATTAATGGATTCACCTAAAAGGTTACTTTGAAAAAATCCAATTGCTAAAGTGAACTTTAATGCCCATCACTGGTGGGAAGAAGAACTTCTCTTTGCAACATATCAGAAACAGCAGCTCCCACTCAGATTCACAACGAGTCCACCCCCAAAAATTGAGCACTCCTGCCATGCTTTTACAGCTATTTACATACATACCGCAATGCATGCTAGGAGAGCCACAGCTCCACCAGCTGCCCTATATTCAAATTATGATTTGTTACAGCCAATCTCTGAAGCACTGAGACAACCATCTCCTGTTGACCTCTTAAGATAACCTTCGTGTTAGCTTCCAGCTAGTTAGACCTAGAAGTGTGAAAATATGGTTAAATGAAACATATCCCTTTCTTTTTCTAAAAATAGTGTTTATTTATGCATGAACATGTATTAACTATTATTACCAAAATAGTTACTAAAATTTACCCTTTAACCCTGACCCATGGAAACACAAATTATACACTCGCCTCTGAAATATTGGGTGTCTTCCTCAAATGACTTGGCACATATTATCAAAACACAGGTACAGCTTTGATATAAAAATTATTACACAGCACTTACTAGACAACCAGCTGGAGTCTCCTGTTCTGCCCATGTGTAGTGCCCTACTCAAATGCATTTGAATGAAAAAGTGCCAAGTGCAAAAACTACTCAAGTACTTTGATTGAAATTGAAAGTTTTATGTTATAAATCATGATCAAACCTAACAACAATAATGTCATTTTAGCTCATGTTTTCAATAAATTAAGTCTGCTGTTCAAATAAAATTAGGCATCGTGAGTTGGTCAGACCAAATAGATACAAGACAAGAACAACTAGTTTTTTTGGGGTTTTTTCTCTTAACCATGATTTAGCTGAAAAGTAATAATAATCCAAAAACACATACATATCAAACACAAAGTGCTGGATATGAATGTGTCTTTGGATTATCATTACTTTTCAGCTAAATCGTGATTAACTGTCAACCCATAATTTCAGCCTAATAAACACTGTAAACAGCAGCTACTTAACAAGAAGCACTTAATACTGCCATTAACTTGCTTATTTATAAAATACAGTAGGTACAGTGTGTTCAATACAGGGCATTTTGCATGTTAGTGTGGCCACTGGTGCTTAAATTAAATTTAAGATCAAATTTAAAAAATAAAAAAAAAAAAAGATCATTTGAGCTGGGGTCACCCACATATCATATTATCCTAAATATCATCCATATCCTTTATTGGAAACTCTTAGCGTTTCTGCCTGTGTGTTGCGGTGACTTAATCCTGCTTATAATTCTAATTAAGTAAATAAAATAAATAAAAATTACATAAAAGAAACTTGTTACTATCCACCCCTGAAGAAGAGTAATAACCAATGACCATTTGGAGAATAAAGAAGGCATCAGATTGTGCTGTTTTTCTAAATTTTGTCCATCAGTCCCTTCATGCAAGTTGAGAAGCTTTTCATGGGTGAATCGAGAAGCTTATATCATCCTGATGGTTATGGAGAATGGCTGGGGCTGCTACTTGCCACAGTTACCTTATATTTTATATAAATTTGCCACATAAAAAAACCACTTTTTGTCACATGACTCAGCTCCATTACCATGATGCTGTAGTCTATGAAGTAAAAAAGTTGAAAACAGTGTGCTTAGAGCAGGGGGACTGAATGTATTTGGTGCAAAGATGTAAAAACTGACAGCAATTTTTTTGCTACTTTGAAGTGCTGGATAAGCAAGATAAAGTCAACTAAGTAAATTAAAGCAATATCCAAACAACAACATTAAAGGAATAGGAGTGGAGGGTGTGGAGCGAGATGACACAACACTGAATTATTCATCTGGATTTAGCCCACAGCTTGTCAAGGAAGCCGTTTCCTATTTTATGGGTGAAAACTGTTTGGGGAAAAATCCTTGCGTGTTGGACTAATTACTTTCTTTCTGAGCACGACATGTTATTTTGAGGTAGGTGCACAAGGACTTAGGGAATCTATCACGATGGCAGTGATGGGTCATTGCAATCAGTCTTGTGTTTAATTCACAAAAGCTCTCAATACTTAGCGTAATAAGACCTAAAGGTAGCTAACTTGCATTCAAATTGGCAAAACAAGAGAAAAGGCTCTGAATTTCATGTTTGATTCTCCTGGTTTGCTTCTCAACAATATTTCATTCATTATTCCCTGACATTTGCCAAAGTGAAATGTGTGTATGAGTGTGGGCTGCTTGGGTGCAAGTTCAAGTCCAGCCCCACCTATGTGGAGTTTGTATGTTGTCCCCATGTCTGGGTGGGTTTCCTCCCCATGTTCTGGTTTCCTCTCACAGTCCAAAGACATACATTTCGGGTAAATTGGTCACTCTAAGTTGCCTGCACTGTGTGTGTGTGTGTGTGTGTGTGTGAGTGAGTGTGAGAGAGTGGCCACCCTGCAATGAACTGGTATCCTCTTCAGGGGCAGTTTCATAGTCTAGCACCCTCTGTTTCTAGGATAGGCTTAATAAATTCTTCTAATCAATCAATTTTTGTCTTCCCACCCCCTCCTGGAAAGATCCAGACACTTGCATGAGCAGTAGGCTTCTTAATAACATTACAAACTGTGGAAGATTCCAGGGTCTCTAGAGGTTAACTTGTACCCTTTTGAATTTTTATGCTTGGCGATAACAGTTTTTTCTGATGGTCTCTGATGACTTTCTTGTCTTCGGCATTGTGAGAGCGGAACAGGGAGTGAAAAGTGATATTTTTAAGCATTGACATCATCGCTTATTGGTTGATCACTAGTTAATTCATGTCATGCAAGTTCTGGAAACTTATCAGTCAGTCCAATTTCACTGCAATGAGAATCTAAGTTCTTCTAGTAAAACAGCTTTGACTTCAAAAGGCTTCAGTAAATGTGTCATGGCAACTTTTTAGTTTTTCTACTATTCCCACAGTTCCTTTTTTAAACGTTACCATGCTTTCATGTTCTTTTTTTATATCAGACAAATGTGTAATCCAAAGCTGTTTCACTGTCCCCTTTTTTCAAGAAATTTTGTACGAGATACCTGAAAAGCAAAGTTGGCAATAATTTTCAAAATGTCCTAATGCTGCAATTAAAGATACAATGAAGAGAAAACAAGGAGAACATTTATTCCTTAATTTACTGTACTGTATGGTATTTACCATGGTAAATAGTTATATCAGCAAGTTTATAATTCTTTCGTATGTGCCTTGGAGGTGTAGGAATTTTTTTTTCTTTCAATTTCATTATGAAATGACCCATTTTTGAGAGATGGGTGTTTTTTTTTTTTTTTTTTTTTTTTTGACGTATTCATAGATTTAAGTCTTCCCCTTGACAATCTTTGGCAAGAAAGAAAAAAGGGGCTTTTATTTAGCTTGACAGTGGGAAAAGGAGGTTGATTAATAAGCAGCAAACAAGGAGGGAGCAAACTCAAGAGACGATTAATCAGAGTAACACCTGCTGGCAGTGTAGTTTGTGGTCTTATGAGTTTGAACCAAATTTATGTTTCACAGGTGATTGAATTACTTCCTAAAAATGTCCTTCAAATCTGTCTGCAGGGAGACAATCTAATTGTAGGACACGCTTCATTTAGCATCAGGCTGGATGCTTCAAGTAAAACTAGGTTGGGAAAAAAGCTGTCAACTATAGCATATAAAGATGAGCATCAGCATTCATATACACGGTAGCGGGATAACCGTTCATAAAGTCATAAATAATTTATTCTTTACGGTTTATCCCGTGGAAGAAAAAATGGCTGCATCTATCTCAGCTTGGTGGTCCTCGTGGTTATAAGACAAAATGTTTTCAGTTACTGTTTACATGGGATGTTGCTGTCCTGGAGTTGAGCGAGAAGCTAAGGGTCATGCACTCATGACTGTCTAAGCTGCACCGCCTAATCCGACACAAAATTGTTTATATGGTTCATGTATATAATATTTTCTCAACATGTAATTAGGGCTCAGAAGTAAGTGCAAGTGTAGATGAATGCACTGAATGAAAACAGCTGGGAGAATGGAATGTGTTTTGTAAATCTAACATCACTTTGACCGCTAAGTCACAGCCAGCAAGGGGCTTCACAACACGGCAGTCAAGTCAAGTCCCAATACACAAGGACAACTGAACTGAACTGAACTGAACTGAACTGAACACAGGACATGAAGCAAGAATGGAGGGAATGGCATTCAAGGATGAAAGATGAGGTTTTTTGTGAAGTTATGGTACAAACAAGAAGCTGATTATTATTCTTACTTATTTTTTACTTGGCAAAGAAATGTATTTTGTAGGTGTCACCCACTTACACCTGATAATGTGTGGGTGATGCCAGTGTCTCTTATTGTTCCAAAAGAAAAGTCAATATTTAACCTGCATGGTAACTCAGCAGAATTCTGGAATGTTTGGGGAGATTTTAGGAACTTCTTGCATCTTTTCACACGACTGCCCTTTGTAAATATTCTAACTTTGTGCCTTTGTAAAGTGGATCCTAATGTTACAGACATTCTAGCCGCACATTTTTGAAGACGCTAGTATTTTTTAGTATTTTAAGTTTTACTGTTTTATTTTTTTGTTTTTTACTTTTTTTTTTTTTTTATTATTTTGAGCTTGCAGTGTTTCCAGCTCATGCTTAATAGTTCTGAGAGTCAGCAGGCAAGATGTCAGACACTGAAGTTATCTTTGTGTAGGAGTTTCTAGGAATGTGGTAGTTTTATTTTTAGTAGTTTTTAATTTAAGTAAAGCACAAAGTTTCTAAAGGTGGCATTTGGTTTAGTTGGTAGTGCTGCTGCTTCATAAGACCTGGGCCAGTTGGACGTAGGTTTAAGTCTGGTTCGGTTTATATGCAAGTGCTGTCTTTGTGTCTTTCCTCCCAGGGTCCAAACACACACAATCCAAGTTTATTGATCACTAATTTGTGTGTGTGTGTGTTTCTGTGTGCGTGTGTACATATGTGTGTTTCCACCTCTGCAAGTATATCTGTGTCCTTGTCTTCCAGCCAGTGATTCTGAAATTTATGGGTACAACCTTCACCAGAACAAGCGGTTACTAAAAACAGATGCATGGATGGACTAAATTAATAAAAACATTAAAATAAGGTTTAAAACCTGTTATTTAAGTTATTGTTGCTATATTTAAAATTTTTACAGAAACTACCTAAAAACTAAATCAAGGAGATTTCTTTGTTTTAAGTGTCTGATGATGTGGATTAGGTCAATGCTGGTGGTGAAGTCCGTCTACCCCAGTACAGACTTTAGAGTCATTTAAAGACTCACAGACTTTTATGTTAATGATATTTCCTTAAGGTCGCATTCAGCTCTTAGTCAAGTCTCTTTAATACTGCATTTGTCTGTCCAAGCATATCTTTGCGACGAAGATCAGAAGGTGTCTTCCCATGGGGGCGAAGTTCCCCAAGGGAATACAAATAAATGTGAATTCTCCGTATTAACCCGGGATGAAAAAAGAGAATTATGATGAAAACATAAAATCAACACACAATCGCACGATTTGAATAAACAGCTGAGCAGGGGGGTTTCATTGTTCTTAATATCGAGCAGGATGGATCACTGGTAGAAGCAAGACCCCGCCTGGTTACTTTGATACAGGTACAGCAGCTAAAGGAATGAAAATGAATCATGTGCATTGTTTGCGAACTGCTCAACAACCCAAACCAATTCAAGACTGCCCAGCACGGTGAGTCCTAAAAAGTCACCTAGCAGTCTGGGTCAGGTATGAGCAGAACTACCTACAGGTGCACAGCATAGGTGAGTCCCAAAGTCTCTACTGACTGGCAAGCAGAAAGCTGAATCTAAAGTGGTGCTAGGAGATCCGGTCATGGTTGGTGAGCAAAGCAGCTTTACCAAGCCGCTCCAATTTCCTTGTGTCCAACTGCCACGTGCTTCACTCGCTTCCAGTGGACCAGGTTCCTGGCAATCGGAACCAGTCGGAGAAACAATCACGGGCATCCTCACCCAATCTGGCAACGCCAGTCGCACTCACACACTCCAGCTGCAGATGGCGGTTCTTCCGTGTACCTCGACTGTTGGCAACATCTCCTCAACCAGGTTGCACCCATCTGCCCTGTCATCCCGTCGCAAATCTCACTCACCGGTATTTGCTCTGTTGAAACACTTTTAATGCCCATTGTCCTCCTGCCAGTTATTTTGTTTAATTCCTCCTCCAGCATTAATCCAGAGACTTCACATAATCGCTATGGACATTAACACAGCGCAGCGCAGAACCGACAGACTCAGAGCTCGGTCCTATTTTTCCAGATGATATCACGGCAATGAATGTGTTTTGTGTTGCAGTTTTTTCAGCGTAAGAGTTCAAAAGAAAGTCTAAAGATATAATGATAATACATTTGGATCTTCAGAAATAATTTACTGAAGTATGGAGAAAAACAGGCAGTCCGAGTAACATTTCACCCCTTTTGTGTCACTGAAAACGGTCATTAAAACGCCAAAGTCTGCGGTTCTTTGTGCTTACGTTTAAGAAGTCTATTACAACAATTTCCATTATCGAGTCATTAACACTTTTCTACTCTAATGGAACGCTTCTCTGTCAGCTTCTCTATTCAGCAGTGAGACAACTGTGAATGGTGGCATAACCTTTGCTCGCAGTGGTGTAGCAAAGAATTTCATACAGTGCAATATGAGGCTCAAGCAGAAAAAGAAAAGAAATACACAGATCAGCCGCAACATTAAAACCAGCGGGCTAATATCGTGTGGGTCCCCTCGTGCTGCCAGAACAGCTCTGACCCATTGAGGCGTGGACTCCACAAGACCTCTGAAGGTGTCCTGTTGGATCTGCTCGATCGGACTGAGATGTGAGGCTTGGAGGCCAAGACAACACTTGAACTCTTTGTCATGTTCCTCAAACCATTCCTGAACAATCTTGGCAGTGTGGCAGGGCCATCCAGGGAATATCATTGCCATGAAGGGGTGTACGTGGGCTGCAACAGTATTTAGGTAGGTGGTAATAATCAAAGCACCATCCACATGAATGCCAGGACCCAAGGTTTCTCAGCAGAATTTTGCCCAGAGCATCACACTGCCTTCTTCCCATAGTGCATCCTGCTGCCATCTCTTCCCCAGGTAAATGATATACACACACCCAGCCGTCAACATGATCTAAAAGAAGACATGATTCGCCAGACCAGGCCACGTTCTTCCATTGCTCCATGGTCCAGTTCTGATGCCCGTTATAGACAGAGGTCAGCATGGACACTCTGACTCTGACAGAAAACGCAGCCCCATACACAGCAAAGCTGCTATGCATTGTGTGTTCTGACTCCTTTCTGTCATAGCTAGTATTAAGGTTTTCAGCAATTTGTGCTACAGTAGCTCTTCTGTAGGATCGGACCAGACGGGCATCAGTGAGCCTTGGGTGCCCGTGACCCTATTGCCAGTTCACCGGTTGTCCTTCCTTGGACCACTTTTGGTACTGTAGGTACTAACCACCGCATACTGGGACCCCCCCCCCCACAAGACAGGCTGCCGTTTTGGAGATGCTCTGACCCGGTCGTCCAGCCATCACAATTTGGCCCTTGACAAAGCGGCTCAGATCCTGACGCTTGCCCATTTTTCCTTCTTCCAACACATCAACTTCAACAACCGACTGTTCACTTGCTGCCAAACATCTCCCCCCACCCCTGGACAGGTGCCATTGCAACGAGATCACCAATGTTGTTCGCTTCACCTCTCAGTGGTTTTAATGTTGTGTCTCATCTGAGTTTGTACTAAATTTTCTCTCCCATTTTATTTGCTAGCAAAGCTGCACCTTAAATGCAACTTGATTGGATTCTCTTATCCCAGCCTGCTTAACTGTGCTGGAAACAGGAGCCTCCGTGAGCACAGCACTTAAAGGCTTAAAATAGTAAACAAATGTCTGAAATTTATAAAAATGCAAAGTGACAACATGGTATTGTATATTAAATTCCCAGTGCTTCTATGGCTGTTCTAGTCGTGCAAAGTAGAAACATTTCAGAAAAGGACATCTCGTGTTACTGGGTTTATGACAAAGGGGAAATAAAGATCTCACACGGAGATTTTCACTTCAAAGTGTACATTCGCTTTGAACTTTTGTTCTTCTGTTCTTCCATATTCACGCGGACTTCGCCCCCACAGGTCAAAGATGTGCATTTCAGGTGGACTGCTGGCTTTGCATTGCAAATAATGCCTCGACATTTCAGCAAATGCGTGTTTGCATGGACACCCTACAGCAAACTGGCAAGTAAATGGGTAAAATATTCGACTTAAAACAAATGCAAATAATAACAAACCCAAACTAATGAACTCGGTTCAACATGGCTGCAGAGCTATCCAACAAACTTTTCTCAGTTAAGAATCAATCGCCAAACACCTTTATACAAGAGGGCCACAAAATGAAGACCCTCGGTTCATGATGCGCAGGACAGGGGAAAGAAAATGTAGAAAATGTAGAATAAAAAGAATTGAAACAAATCCACATTTAAACCTCAACATATAAAAAATAAATGCAATGTAGAGACAGGTAAGTAAATGCAAAAATATTCAAGTACACATACAGCGTACATACATAAACAAAACACAGATGCACACATGCGATTGATTTCAGTGGTTATGGATAGCGATAGTGGTGGTGGAGGAGCCTGAGATGTTCAGCGGTCTGAGGTACAAAGCTGTTCCTCAGCCTGGTTGTTTTGGCTTTCAGGTGGCAGTAGCATCTCCCAGATGGCAGTGGTGAAAACAGATGGTGGAGAGGGTGCTGAAGATCTGTGATGAGGGTGAGAGATCTCCTGACAAATCCACTTGTTGTAGGTGGCCTGGATGGTGGGTGGTGAGGTCTTAGTGATGGACTGGGCAGTGTTCACTACCCACTGCAGTCCCCAGTCAGATGCAGTGCAGTTCCCATACCAGAATGAAATGCAGGAGGTTAGGATGCGGTCTATGGTTCATTTGTAGAAGCTGGTGAGGACGGAGGGTGAAGGTCCAGCTCTTCTCATTCTCCTCAGGAGATGATGTTGTGCTTTTTTCAACCAGGTGAGTTGTGTTAGGGCTGCAGGAGAGGTCCTTGGCTATGTGCTCCACCAGGGACTTGAAGCTGTACATCAGCTCCACCACTGAACCACCAAGACACAGAAGTGTGAACCACTTGAATTCTTCTGAAGTCAACAACCATCTCCCTGGTGTTGCTGACCTTGAAAGACAGACTGTTGTCCTTGCACCAGGCTGGAAGCTGCTGAACTTGCTTTCCGTAGGTCCAATCTCTGCTGCTGGTAATTCTCTTCTAGGTCCACAACCGGTGGCACCATCACGCTTTATTAATTTCATCAGAATTGCATGAATAAACCAGTAACGGTAAATAAAAGTAAAATGGAAAAAATTCAGCTAGCTCCTTAGCCCAAGAATTTTTACTAGAGTGTAACTTTCTGCTACCAATTTATGGTAAATATTTACAGGTTTTCCCAGTTCCTATAAAATTGCACCCAAGCTCTTGTTTCCCTCTAACTTCCTCCATAAGTGCAACATTTACATTTTATTATTTTAGGAGAAGCCAATATTCTTAACTCACATCACACACGCTGAGCTCAACTACAGCTTAAATTACAAACACTTCTTTTCAAAGACTTATTAATGCAAACCGCAACAAAGTTAATGGCCTGATGCAATCTAAATCCGCAGCAGAAGTGCTGTGGTTTTAAAGCTGCCATTTTTGTGTTATAAAAGAGTAAATTGGTATATATGAGTGGTATGTGCGCTCTCATCTGTTCAACTGATATAACAAATTTAATTACTGTCACATCTCAGTAATCTTCCAATATTCTACCACAGGATGAAGAGCTCAATAAACTTTAGCTGTCACAGTCACTAGAACAAAGCACAAACACAACGGCTCTTCTTTGTAGAGATTTGACTTCACAGTAAAAGTCAAAGTTCTGCAGCGTTAAAATGGCAGTTTCATATCAAGACCCTGGTAAGGCATTACAATTGATGCCGGCAGCATAGACTGAGACTTTTTGGATAAACGTGCACATTCCTTTCTGAATGGTCTTCAAGTCTTGATCTCCAAATATGGTTCGCTGTTCCACTTATTAGCAATCTCAGAAATCTGCCAAACCTCACCTCCTGCTGCATCTGTTTTTTCAGACACACTCACTTTTAAACCTTTGCAATTTGCGACTCACTGAAAAACAAAATAAAACATTTTACATAGATTTTAAAATTACAAGGAATGTACAGACATAAAATTATCTCAATTTTTTGCATTTCCCTGCATCCCTCATATCTTTTGTGTGAGTCCGTCAATGTGGAGGCCTCTGATGTTAAACAATTTGCCATTTTAGTTGCACCTCAATTTAAACGGTGGTCAGCTTGCCTGTATAGCCTATGGTATTTGGATAGTTTGCTACTCGGTTCCTTTCTGTGTGTCCACCCCTATTTCCAGAGCTGCCTTTACTCTCCCTCCTCACCTGGCTGAAATATCAGTCTGCGGGCCTCGTGTTAGGAGTCTACAGCAACTTCCATGACCACACAAAAAGTACCCACAGCCATTGTTCTATCATTGATGCCCAGCTTCCTTTTGGCCGGGCCCAGAGAACTTCAGTGATGCAGGGGATTCCTTCCTAAAACTCTTTGAAGATGAAGATGAATTCATGCAGCCCCGCCCATTCTGTTTTGGGATCAGGCACCCTGCTTTGCTCTAAGAACTGAAAGATAGGAAGGAGGGAGATGATGTTTAATATGTCATTTTTAAATACCAGTAACAATAAGTAACTGGAGAATTTCAATGAAATATGCAAGTAAATTAAAAAAAATACTTATGAGCACAGTCCCTAATGTGTGCATGGTCTAAAACAGCACTGCTGCAAAACGGAACTGCCATTGACCCCAAACTGTGTGGGCAATGACTGCTGAACACGGTACCAATATAGCAGAAAGATGACCGTTTTCAGTGAATCCTCCTCTACAAACTCTCGTGGATGACCATCGGAAGGTGGTGACAGCATGTGATCTGCTGGCATTGAATTCAATTCATGATTTTTTAAACCTGGAACAGTTTAAGGCCTTACTATAATTCAGCTGTAGTTAAGAAAGGAAGTTTCTGGAACCTTGGTTCTCAGTAGTGTATTCAGAAAAGTGGCTTTCAGCACTTTGACTGATGAGGGGTGAGGAAGTCACAGTGGAGCCTCAGCTGGAACAGCCAGTCCACACATTGCAGAACTTGTAAAGGTGAACTGCAAAGGGTCAAGGTCAATGGCAACCAATTTTGGCTGTTCACCCATCAGTAAGGAATTTTATTGCCCATATAAACACTCCTCTCACTTTCCACCCTTTTAATTTTAATGTCCTGGTCACTTCACCTCAGTCAATGGGATGTTTGCACCAAGGATGCCGAACTCAGCACTTTCACCTTCAGTATTCGTCTTTGGTTTTCCTTGTCCATGCAGTTAATAGAGACTTTGGACCTCTAGGACCGTCTAGGCAGGTCTGTTCGTACCCAAGCCGGACTGACTTTTGAAATCATCCCACTGAGCAATTTTGGGTTGTTTTGGATTGTTGTGCAGTTCGGTAATGATGTTCATATTTATGCATAGTTGTGACCGCAGTTGTCTCATAGCTGCTGGGATCTGCTTGTACCAGTGGGCAAATCCTGTTCGATTTTAAGAATGTGCAACCTCTGTGGCTCTGTTTTATAATTTTAGTTTTTCCCACTGTTACGTTAATTGTTCAATTTTAATGGAATGTTCTTGCTTATCTTTAACATCCATCATTATTAATTTCTACATAACACTGGATTTACATCTTATTTGCATGCCAAGGGAGGTATAAAACTTTTGGCTGAACCTATAAGCCAATATCATTACACAGGTTGGCTGCTCCTTTACATACTGTGTGAAGTGAGGGTGCCCTAACCTCATTTTTCCTTTGGTACTTTTCTGCATGTATGGTGTGACATCTCAGTTGCATCCCCTCCGTCTGGGCAGGGGAAGAGTTTCATAACAGTAAATGCAAGATAAAACCCCAGTTAGAAGTAAAACAGTTGTTCTGTGTCTATTAACACCCAGCTACACAAGGGGAAATAGCTGATGCCTAAGCTAAGTACACCAAGACCACAGCGTATGCTTCCCCATAGTTCTAGTAGCAGATGCACTGTATGGCCAAAAGTATGTGGACCCCACCACCACCACCACCACCTTCTAATGACTGAGCTGAGCTGTTTGAGCCACACCCACACAGCATACAAACACATTCTAGACAACTGCATGCTTCCAGCTTTGTGGCCACAGTTTGGGAGAAGCTCTTTTCCAGCCCCAGCATGGCTGTGCCCCCCCCATGTACAAAACAAGC
This sequence comes from Heterotis niloticus, assembly GCA_018136845.1. Classification (NCBI taxonomy): domain Eukaryota; kingdom Metazoa; phylum Chordata; class Actinopteri; order Osteoglossiformes; family Osteoglossidae; genus Heterotis; species Heterotis niloticus. The sequence goes on from CM030891.1 coordinate 34,470,315, forward strand.
TCCACAAACACACAGTTGGTGTCCCAGGTTGGTGTGAAAGAACCTGAGTGGCTGCACAGAGCCTTGACTTCAAATCCACTGAATACTTTTGGGATGGACTGGAATGCCAAACACAAGCCAGGCCTTCTTGTCTGACCTAACTGATGCTCTTGTTGCCGAATGGGCACAAATTCCCAAAATTTGGTGCAAAGGCTTCCCAGAACAGTTGGGGCTGTTATAGCAGCAAAGTGGGAGAACAGCTCCATATCAATGCCCAATCGTTTGGGTTGGGATTTTCAAGCAGCACACATGGGGAGATATTCAGGTGTCCACGCACTTTTGGCCATACAGTGTAGAAATGTGGTTGTCAATAAAAGCAAGATTACAACAAGTAGCCCTGAAAAGGGAAAACAAAGCACCAGACCTAAAAGTTAAGTTTCAACCCTAACGCAATAAGAAAAGGTGACCTGGACAGAGAATTTCCTTCCACTTGCAGTTACCCTCCATGTGCAGAAATCTTGATGTTAGACAACTGACAGCACATATTATAACCACACCGCACAAAAACACCTGGGCCAGTGACACTACTGCAACACCCAATGCACAGAATGCCGCGGACCATGGGGGGCATAAAAAAAGGAGGTGAAAAATCAGACAGCTGGTACTCACAGTTGTTAAGATAAATCACAAAACCAGGACAGAGGGGGCAGTCTGCTTCAACACTGCACTGCATCCCACTGTGCTGCACCCCAGCGCCTCCCTGCTTTGGTGTGGGGACAGCGGCCACTTGGCAGCTCCGAGTCTGTGCGGAAACAACCTGCCAACTTTTCCCCCTCGGTCCAAGTAAGAGTCACGACCCGCAGCAAAGCGCATCAGGGATGCAGACCAATTACGCCGCTTCCGGGCCGGGTATGGTTCCGAACCCAGGCCGGAACATAAACACCAGGGACAAATTAAGAGACAAACACAAAAGACAAACCAGCAGCTGCACGGCGGAGGGGGGGGGGGGCTGTAGGAAGTACGCTAACCTTAGAAGTGGCGACTGCCAACGTTAATTAAAATCCAAAATTCAACACAGCTCCCTTTTACTTTGCCCCAGGGGAGCTTCTGACACATGCACACAAAAAGAAGGTGATATCAGCACCTTCAGGTGTTGCTGGAGCATCTTGGTCCTGTAAGGACCGTTTTTGGTTACCCTTAATATAGAGCAGGTGAAAGATGCCCCCCCGTCAATGATGTTGAGGACGATTCTAATTCTTGTTCACCAAACAAATGATGTCTCATTCATTTTTAGAGAAATTATTCTAGGGAAACGGGGCAGCACCGTGGCAAAGCTGTTTCATAGAGATGGCCCGTTCGTCTGTGGGTTTCAGTCCAGCCTGGTCTGTTCTCTTCATGTGTTTACTCCCACAGTCCAAAGACATGCATTCCAGGTTACATGCTCACTGTAAACTGTCCCTAGTTTGCATGTGTGAATGTGTGTGTACTGTATGTGGCTCTCCTATGATGGACTGGCATCTCATCCAGCAGTTTTCATTAGGAAAGCACAGACGGAGAGACCAAGGGCCGAGTGAGAAGTGCTCCATTGGTTCTGGCCTTGACCAACTGCTGTTCCTTTGCAGACTTCTGAGCTGCTCACGGTCACGGTCATGTCTGATGCACAGGCTTGCAGCCTCAAACTGGTCTGAAAGGCAGGAGGTCCAAGATCCAGGACATAAGACATTTCCCCCCTTGCAATGGCTTAAGCTTCCACTCCAACAATTGAGGCTACGTGGCTTTGAACACATTGGCCAAATGGAGCAAAAGTGGATGCTGGGATCTATGTGCTGCAACGTTTCAGAAGCTTTGAGTGCCAGAGCTGTCCAGAAATTTAACTCTTTGTTTACCGCAAAAATATTTTCATGCTACCCCTACAAGCATTGTAAAAGGGAAACAACAAGGTCAGCCCTGGTTTTCCTGCACCAAAATTTACTGAACAATAATAAATAAAATAAAAATAAAGATATAATAAAAATATTAAATAAAAAAATTTAATAAATAGGAAAATAGAAACACTTTTATCTGAGCCCTGACCAACCATATACTATTTCCTATAAAAATGCATAAAATTTCTATCATGGGGCTAGAATCATATTTTTGCTGCTAGTAGGATGAAATACTTTACACTATTTCCTCAGCTTATGATAGTAATTGAACCAGAAGTTAATTTTTACGATAAATTAATAGATTTAGGGCCTTCATTCAATTTTCTTACTTTAAGGTAAAGAACTGAAAAACCTCTTTGAGAAAAAACCGAGCATTTAAATAAATAAATAACTATGTAAAGCCAAGAGTCCCGGAGCAGTCAAGAATGCAGCAGCTACTGGGGGTCGCCTCATCCCTGCTGTCCTGTGTTCAGACAGTCGGGCTCTCCTTGTCCTATTTGTGTCACCGCTTTCACAGCAGGGTTTCCAAGCAGCAACCTGTCGTGCTGAATGAAGAGAGCGGCCATTCCATTGCTCGCCGAGCGTCAGCTCCCTTGTTGCTTCCCTTGTGCCCGTTTACATGCTTTTCCAGCGCTGGGCCATTCGCCGCATGATAGTCGCCTGCGGTACAGACGCCCCTCCGCATACGTTTATTTTTTAAACGTTTCTATTACCTTTGAAAAAGCATTTTAATTCATGTAGAATTGCCGAACGCACAAAATTATCTCATTTCCTTGACCTTTAAGTCAGCTGTGATGCAACGATTCATCCCGTAAGCCTGTGCAATGTTTTGCCATATCAACGTCACGTATTGAAAAAGTTTGCTCAGAAGTCCTTTGATTTTTCCGTATTTTGCGCCATGCAAGTCCTAAACTTTTTCCAAGCCTATACATTTGCGCTAATTGGCTCCCAGTTGTCAGTGCCTTGTTGCTGCCAAAATGGTTGGCAGTGGCAGGCATTGCAGAGCTGTGCTTGTTCATCCTCACCCACTGCTATGACCGCATCCACCAATCCATCATAAAACTGAGATTTTTGCTTGCAGTTCAAGTGGATTCCACAATTCACTTCATGCAACTGGGTTAGGGCTTAAAGACAGAAACCTCTGCCACAGATTCATTTCACTTTGTGTGTCACCTGAATACATCTTTTCTCCTGTATTGTTAACCACAGTGACTTTCACGTGACGTTCTCAAATGTCACCGCTTTCACGGTCATACATTGCATTACCCAGCTGCTTGGCAAATGTTTCATTCAAAGTAACTCATACTGCTTACTGTTCTAGACTTGACTTCTGTGTGGTTGGGTTTTATTGTTTGCTATTTTCCTTTAAATTCCCCATATTTTTGTTTTTTAGATGGTGCTTCTGGCCTTGCCATCTTCAAACACGACATTCTGCAGCATTATATTTCCTGGCTGCTCGAGGGTTGTTTAACACCTCTACCTTATTGATCACCATTATCTTAAAACTGGCATCATAACTTCTTCTCAGTCCTTGGTTAATCTGGTCTAACTTTGAGCTTCTCTTTTCCAGGCCATCACAAGGTTTTCCATCTTTCACAGCCGCTAGCTTCAGTTGATCATTTCTGTGGACAATCGACAATAAATATGCAATAACAAGAACACCACCATATATTCACGCCAATATGGTATTTATTTTCTATGAAATGCATACATTTTTTTAGCCACTTTTTTATTATGTATCTATGTGTCTATATTACTAACTGTCTGTCTAAATTTAGATTCTCTTTTCATCTTATCCAGGAAGGGGTTGCCTGAAAGCTTCGACAAAGTTTCACATGAGGTTCATCACTACAACAATTTTTTTGCCCAGCAGTCCATCTCTCTTTCCTTACCTTGCTGTCTGTACAGTATTTATTTTATTTCAGGGTCGCTGTGAAGCGCTTGTTAGGTTTCATTTCTCATTGACTTCTGCCGGCCTCCCAGTTAGACCCATGGTGTGTTGGCTGATGAAAAGGATTCTGTGTCTCACATGTTTTAACCTCATGCCAGCCAATTATACCGTGGTATTATTGTTCTATTAACCCTATTGTCGTGGACACTGGGAGCAGTGCAGCACGGTGTCCATTTCCGTGTGGACAGGCTGCTTCGGAACAAACTACATCTCTTCATCAATCACAGCAGATAAAAGGGGAGCCACAGGCATAATTCAGAGTGAATCTCATCCTGTGTTACCAAGAGAACCTATTGGTCTGACTTTGCGATCCCTGCTGCTTTCAATACCTTTTCTTCCTTTGTCGAGTTGCAAGATGCCATTCCCAACGTGTCTCCATGCTACAGCCTTTAAGTTTACTCTCCAAGTCTCCACCTATCCCAGCATCTCCAACACCATATCTTCAACCCCGCATTTCCACGTCTCTGCGCCTCCACAGCTGAGTCCACAGCAGTTCACACCTCTGTGTGTTTGTGGCAGCTGTTCAGCTCTAATTTCCCCCGTGTTGCTATTTTCACGTCCATGACAGTTGACCGCTTCATATCACGGTTGCTCCTTTCACAGTCTGTGTGCTCTGCTTAAGCTAAGAAAGCTTAGAGGATTGAGAAAATGGCCAAGGTCCAGGTCTTATCTGCACTCAGCGTGCGAGCGTCACGACTAAAGCGGTTGTGTTTAACTGTAATTAATAATTGTAATTGATCGATTATTAGAGATTTGTTTCCACTTTGACATTTAAGGTTGTCAAAACAGCCCAGGTAAATCCACTGTGATGTAAAACAGTAAAACATGAAAAGGGGGGTGATTACTTCTTATTTCCATTATATGTACTTAAAGCGTCTATATGTAATAAGACAGGGTAGACAATATCCACACAGCCATTGGTTAATTTGAGACTGTAGGAAAAGCAAGTCAGGGCTTAGCCACATGGCACAAAACACAGAGCGTCACAATTCAGCTAGTTGTGTGCAATGGTTATAAACAGTGAGTTCATGCTATAATTAGATGTATAATATAAAATACATCCCATATTTACAGTATATGGACATACAAGTACATAAGCAACAATATTTTATTGCAACAGCTTAGTGGCTGTTTAAAAATATTAAAATGTACGGAGAAAATAAAGTGTCTGGTATGTGACCAAAAATTTCAGTATATTAGAGTTCAGGGGGTGATGGAATCAGCAGTACAAGGAGGAGCACAGCCTTATCTACGTAGTTTGAGCGATAAGGGTTCTTGCCTAAGTAGAAACTATTTAAATACCAATAAGTTTTGTTCTCTGTGGCCAGAAGCACCTGCCAGAGGGAAGTCTTTGGAACGGACTGGGTCCGGGAGGGGAAGCAATCGACAGTCATCCTACCTGCACGCTTCCTTATCCAAGTCCTGTCGTGAAGCCCGTCTGCAGGCGATGATCTTCTCCGCTGTCCTGACGGTGCGATGCAATTTCCTCTTTCCCTGTGAAGATGCGGCACCAAGCCAGATGCTGATGGCTGACATGAGGATGGTTTCTATAATGGCGGCGTAGAATTGCACCAGTATGTCTTGGGGAAGATGGGAGTTTGCGTGCTGATGCAAGAAGTACTGAGCCTTTGTGATAATGGAGGAGATATGCATCTCCCACTTAAGGTCCTGTGAGATTGCAGAGCCTACAAACCCGAACGAAGTTACAGGGCTGACTGCCGAGTTGTTTAGAGTAAGCGGGGGAGTGGAGATGGCTTCCCCCTGTAGACAACATGCACTTCCACAGTTTCAAGGGTCAAGGTTCACTTATTTTGCCTTAAAAAAGACATACGAGGGTTGATCAAAATTTGTGAAGAAACGGAAAAGAAATTTGATCGCCCCCTCACGCAAGAGGTCAACGACAGCTCCAGTCAAACCACTGTGCACAGTGTCCTAAACAGACGCAACAACAATGGACAAGACAGACAGAATGAGGTAGTTGGTAGAATAAATAGATAAGGAAATAAACTGATAAATAATTAATAAGTGGCATTTACGGTAAGTTGGTGCAGCAGCGGTGGTGTTACAGTGATACGGTGGATGATGGTCAGCCCCTCAAATGTACAGAATTCAGAAGTCCGACCGCTTGCAGGAAAGCTACTCTTGAGCCTGGTGAACAGGGAGGACTTGGAGAAGCTGCTGTGCACTACCAAGCTGCCATGTTGTCTCCTGTCCAGCGTTGGATTACTCTAAGATTTATTCTGGCGGCGTCAGAATCCGAGGAGATTCATTTGCTGGTGGAACTTGGATTCATAATCATTAGCGGTCATGCCAGTGACAGATGTCTGCAAACACTGTCCTGACAGATTGATCACTGGAAGTGCAGTCATTAGTATAGAGAGAGTAAAGGGGGGAGCACAGTCCCGCATCCCTCCAGTGCTCAGGAACCAGGGCTCAGGGTTTTCCAAGATTCATGAACTGCTTCCTATTAGAGTCCCACCTAAGGAAACGGTTAAGAACTGAGATTTGCGTGCTAACACCGCAATAAATGGTGCCGCACAGTTCTTCTACCAGAGATGTGATTGTCAGTGGAGGATTTCCTACCCCATGCCGTTAACACCCATGTGACTTCACCTCAAACTGCAGCAAATGGTGCAGAAATCATGGCATTGTACTGCAGAGGACCACATGGAAATGGCATCTAATGCTACTGCAGCACCGAGCACAGTGGCATAGTCAATGGGGGCAAATATAAAAATATTGTTTTACTGGGTTGGGGAATAGTGAAAAAAACCCAGCTAGCACTGACAATCATTAAAACAAGCTGCAGAACCAGGACAGAGAGGACAGTGTGATTCAACACTGCGGTATATACATTACACCCCCAGCGTCTTCCAGGACCAGCACTGAACGACCCTGCCTAGCTGGCCAAAAGGAGTCCACATGGACCCAAACCCACGACTTTATTGCTTTGGTCCAAATAAAAACCACAACATGCAGGGAAGCATCACAAAGACACCTGCTGAGTGCACCATCTCCCAGCCAGGTGCACTACTACATGCTGGTTGGAATATAAACACCAGACATGAATTAAAAAATAAAACACAAGCAGACAAAACAGAAGCCAGCATGGTGGGGACCACCTGTAGGAAACACACTTGCTTCCAGGGCGCTTCTTGCATGCATGCCACACACGAAAAGGGGAAATATAAGCCCCCTTAGGGTAGTGCTGGGAAACCTTGTTTTATACAGACCGCTTTCAATTATCCTTAAAACAGAGCAGGCGGTGGATGCCCCCCCATATCAATTAAATTCAGGAAGATTCTGTTCTGAACTCGCATTGCTGCAGTCAGGTATCTTGAAGCACCATGCAGCAGCTCTAGCGACCCACTGAAAATGTCAGCTGAGGGTGGCATTGAAGGTCACACCTGGGCCAGGAGCCTTTTTATCATTTTGTTTCTTGAGCAGCCGTCTCACCTCCAGCTCTGTGATGATGAGGAGGGTGGGGAGCAGTGTGTGTGTGTGTGTGTGGGGGGGGGGGTGTTTTGTACAAAAGCAGAGGAATGTTGAATCTTATGATTCTGAGACGTGCACTAAAACTTATTCAAGTAACTTGGGAGGAGAGGGTCTTCCATTTTGGTGTGTGTGGGGGGGGGGGCTTCTCTTTGTGGTTTTAGTGAGCTGGATGTTTCTCCCATTTCCTTAGTTTATTGGTGCTGTTGTTCAGATGCTGTGGTTCTCCCACTTGTACTGTCCTACACTACACCTTGGAGCCGAGTAATTTTGTTACTAATCGATGGCACTTTGGAAAGAAATATTCTCGGATACCAAGCACATTGCCCTCTCTTCCTTAGTCTAGCCAGGACACTGGCATGTTTGCCTCTTCTTCTGCTCCATCAGCTCTGATCGCTCCGTCTGCCACGCGCTGCCCGGCCAAACCTCCGTGAGTGTGTTTCAGGAAAAGCGTTGGCAAATCCACAGGTTGTGCGATACCAAGTCCGGACGCTGATGGCATGCAACGGTTTGTCTGATGCTGAGAAGCAAGTCCCGTGAGTGAGTGAGCGATCCAGACGGGATCGCCTTAATCGAAGACGAAAAGAAAAACGCACACAAGATGTGGCAGTGCCAGAATGTAATACATATTAGAGTGATAGGAGTCTGCTTAAAAACATTTGTCACATCACCCCAGCTTTCACTGGCAAGTGCAGAAACACCCACCCACCTCCAGTGCGCCACAAACAGAATAAAATGGCCCCTTTTGAATGTTAGTATTAGTATTCCAAAGATTCCTTTTCCTGGCCTCCTTGCATTCTGCCAAGAGGAGGTTATGGACCTTCTTTAGCAGTGTGGTCATATACACACAGGAAGCTTTGTCAGTCATTAAGAACAACCAGAGATGTTTTTCTCCATCTTGTAGATTGGGCAACAAGAGAAGCGTGCATACGTACAATTTCGGAACAAAATTACCATCCGAATACTGTCCCTCCAAGGCAGTTTTTGTTTAAAGTGAGGGTGTTTATACAGGTATCGGTTGTTAACTATCGTACATTAAAGCTTTGTATGAGCTGTTTATGATTTGTACTTATTGTAAATGTTGCTGTCCTACGTGATGCACCTGCACATTGCAGAAGACCCTACAAAGTATAGAAGAAAACATGCACATGGACTGAGTGAGGCTTGGACCCACATTGCAAAGATTTCCCTGCTGTGCAGCTTGGTGCTCCATGTAGCTGTGCTTCAGTCCCAGTATTCAAATTAAGCCAAGAGCTTGTAATATAACCTTTAATATGTTTTTCTTTTTCATTTAACCATTTGATCATTTAGGGATTTTTTGTTCCCTTTAGTTCCAGGAGTCCGGCCATGGCTTCTCTGTGGGGTGGGCCAACAGTATCAAGTGTACTCGACTGACATGAGTCCTGAACTCAAGTCCTTCAGAGCATCACGAAACTCTGCAGTAACTCCCGAGCAACACGTCACAGTCCGTGATCGGTCAATATGTCAAGGTTGCATTACCACGAACCCACCGCAGCCTTTCACACCATTGTGGGAAAGGGCTCAAAATGAACAAGCCTCCAATAACAGCACAAAAAGTTGTTTACTTCAAACAGTGTTGCTTATTAATATCTGAAGTGCACATTACATTCTACATCATAACTGAATTGATATCAAGGTTCCACTGTTGCTATTAAATTTAAATGGCTTGCGCTAATATTACTTAGATATGCACAGGCACATCCCTCTAATTGAGCTTTATTATTTGTGTGGTACTTGTGTATCTGAATAACCCTGTGACACATTGGGTTCCTTCCGTGTGCAAAAGGTATGCGGCCAAAAAATTTGCCTTATCACATACCAGCCTTGCATCGCATTTTGCTCACATAAACACCCCACAGTCTTCACACCTGAGCACACACTTTTTACTGTGATCAGAGTACCATATATATAGATATATGCACACATACAGAGTCTTGCAAAAGTATTCAAATGTCTTCAAAGTTACTTGCATTGCCTGGGCTACCAATTATACTTGCAATTTTTTTTAATCAGTATTTTTATTATAAACTCCAAAATGTGACTTATTTGCAGATATTTTAAAGAAAATGAAAAGTGGAGATATACCCCTTGCATAAGTTTTTAAACCCTATGCATTCATATTTGTTGACGTTTTACTGTAGTAGGTAAGTACCAGCATTTGCATGTGCTTTGAGAGCATTTTTTCCCCCTTCATTTTTGTAAATCTGCAGCAGAATGCTTAGGTTAGTCAGTTGGTGCTAGAGGGCTTCCTGCTCAGTTACCAAGTTGACCTTTTCCAACAGGAGGAGTTTCTGAGGATCTGTCCTGTAGCAGAGATAACTCTGTCCCCATTTCCTCCTAAGAGACATTGGTGAGACAATAAATGGCCGCTGGAAATGAGGGTTGCACAGGACAGAGAACAAATAGCAAGCAAACTTTAAAGACTCTATATCCCATTATTCTAAGTTTCCTCTGCTCACTTTCTCTGCTGCTTCTACCAGGCTGATGCTTTGTGGGAAGCGCAGCCACAGTGGCAAAGTGTGGGATGTACGGCCAACAACAGTCAGGCAGCCCCAATAAGGATCTCACCTGCTTCTTTGTCTGAGGGGTAGCTAAATCTCCAATGTTAAAACTCCAGTGCCTTCAGCAAGTATTCAGCTCCTCTCCCCTCCCCCGGTGATGTTTTCTCATTCTGTTGTGCTGCAAAGTCAAATTAAAGCCAATTTAAAAGAGATTTTTTTCACTCCTCCAGAAGGAGCACAGTGTCACAGCACAGCATCCAACAGGCAAGCCACAGCCAACAAGCAGAAGAGTACCGCAAGCCACCATCTGAGTGCCGATAGAACTCCTATGAGATGCGAGCTTGAGCTCTGTCTTGATTGTGTCTTCTGAAGCTGCCCGTATGTGTTATTTCCTGCAAAATGAATTGCTTAGTTGCGCCCACTGGCATTATGGAAAATTTTACGTGTTCAAAGCAGAAATGGAAAAGAAACATGACCATGTGCCTTTTAGGAGGAACTACAGGAATATGAGGGACCAAGATTGCTGATGCGTTTCATGCTATCTGTTCGTTTCCTCTGTGAGGGCAGTTTGAGCTGGTTCCACGAAGCAAATCTGTTCAGTGTGGGTGTTGGATTTTGGCAGGATTCTATTTTGTTTCCACTCCTCTGTGTACATGATTTTCATGCACATGACATCACAGGTAAGCTAAGGTTCAGAGGCGGTTCAGTTGAAGGAACTTAGGCTGGCATCTTCCCTGTTAGCGGATGGTGGTGTCCATATTATGCTGACTATACCAATGTTCTCATATTCCATGGGTTAAGTGAGTGTTCTCGTACTCTGTGTGCTAAGCCAGTGTTCCCATATTCCTTGGGCTAAGCCAGCATTCTTGTATTCCGTGGGCTAAAGCAGCGTTCTCGTATTCCATTGACTAAACCATTGACCTTCGGCAGACACTGGAACAAGTCACTGCTGAGTGTGAGGCAGCAGCTATAAAAATCAGCATCTCTAAGTCTGAGGTCATAAGCCTAGAAAAAGGTGGATTGCTCTAAGTGAGGAGTGTACAGCTGCCTCTGATGGAGGATTTCAGATATCTCAGGGTCTTGTTCACGAGTGATGGAAGAAGGGAGCTGCAGATTGAAAGGCAGATTAGTGCAGTGTCGGCAGTCCTGCAGTCATTATAAAAGTCTGTGGTGGTGAAGTAGGAACTGATTTTTTGGACAAAGCTCTTGGTTACAGCTCAATCTATGTTTCCATCCTTACTGCTGGTCATGAACTGAGGGTAATGACTGAAAGAATGAGATTGATGATACAAGTGACCGAAATGAGGTTTCCACGGTAGCATGGAAGGTAGATGGCATGTTTAATTGGACATATTTAATTGCTGGCACAGGAAGGCGACATGTTTAATTGTTTTGCTGACAGGGTGAGAAGTTCAGCTATCCAGGAGACCCTGGAGTAGAACCAGTGCTCCTCTGGATTGAGATGGGCCAGTTAAAGTGGTACATGCATGTTGTGAAGATGCCTCAGGAGTTGTACCAGGCATGACTCATTCGGAGGACACCCCAGAGCAGACCCGTGACACACTGGGGCGGGGCGGGGGGGGGGGGGGTTATATCTCTCGTCTGGCCTGGGAATACTTGTGGATCCCCCAGGAGGAGCAGAAGGCTATTGCAGGGATGAAAAGGGTCTTCTCAACCTGCGCTTACCACAACCTTCACCAGGATAAGCATAACAGAAAACCAAACTGAACCGAATCCAGAAACAAATGGGGATAAACACATATCAATTAAGTAATTTACATACTTTTGATAAATGGCAAAAACTGAAGAAGAACATTGATTGCAGGATTTCATCTCAAACTGAAAATGGGTTAGCTTTTGGGATTGAAATTCTCTGAACAATGTAGCACACACAAAAACCATGATTATGAGCAAAACTAAGAGGATCAAGCATTTCTGAAGGATCTGTGAGGATCGTGTATTGGATATATGGGGCAAGTAGACAAAGAAGCAGTAAAACAGGAAGAAAAGAAGCTTCAGAAATTACAGTATCAGGATAGCTTGAGATATTTAGAAGAATACAAGAGCACACGTATCTGGCCACTGATACAGCAGCTCCTGAAGATATTGCATCAGAAAAAGTAAGATCTGACTGCCTGGGGGAGGGTGACAATGTGTAGTTCCATCATGTTCAGCACCTCCAGCAAAAACACACCCACAAAACTCCAAGCTGGATTGGAGTGCGGCATCAGATCATGTGAATGTCAATAACCAGGCAGAGATGACCACTTTCTCCTCTGTTGCTCACCATTGAACCAGCAGTACAATAGAACAACATTCATGGGATGGACTCAAAAATCTCATAAAATATGCCTGTATGCAGACAATGTTGTGGTGCATTTACAAAACCCCTCACAGTCCCTGCCAGAGATTCACAAATTAATTAACACATTTTGTGATATTTCACACTTTTTGGTCAACTGGAGCAAAAGCAATAATCTGCCTTTAAATAAAGACAGCTGGAATGCTGCAGATCCCCCCACACATTAAGTTACACTACTTAGGTTTACCACATCTACAATATGTAAGAGCTTTTCTAGCCCAAATTTGATCCACTGTTACAGAAAGATGAAAATCAATTTAATAGCTGGATGAAACAACTATTCACTTCTAATGGACAAATATCTGCTGTCAAAATGATCATCTGATGATCAAGTAACTGTCTTAGCACCACAATTCCAGTCATGCCTTTAAAGAATTATTTTTCCACATCAGCTACTGGAAGGATTAAAATCTCTGGAATGAAAAATGCATTCACAGACTGAAACAAAGGAAATAATGCCCAGAAACAACATACATTGCTGTTACTATTACTACTATTAAACCCTGACCAGACACACAATTTTTCGACTTTACGATGGTGCGATAGTGACGGATGTTCAGTAGAAACCGCGCTTCAAATTTTGAATTTAGATTTCTTTTCCTGGGCAAGCGATATGCAGAATGATACTCTCTTGTGATGCTGGGCAGTGGCAACGATCCGCATCTCCCGGTCTGCCATGTGGTTACTAGTGCACACAGCCGATACTCTACAGCGTTCTGTGTTGCCAGCATTTTTTTGGATAACCCCTCGCCCTGCATCTATGTTCTGTTTTGTGCATCCATCATGTCTACGAAATGCCCATCTGTGTCTGTGTCTCCTGAAAGCAGCATGAAAGCAGAAAGCCCGTAATGACTTTTAAGGTACTGTAGGCTAGGCTAAGCTAGGCTAGGCTATGATGTTCACCAGGTGTTACGGCGTGGGTTGGTGGAAGCAATTGCAAGACACCACAGTAATAAGTTTGAATTGCATTAAACTCTTTACTGAGTGTTGTTTCCAACAAAGAGTGTTGCCATTAGCCGGGAGCTAGTGCTAAACTTTAGAGATTGGCAGTAAACAAAAACAGAAGATGACACAATTCAAAATAAACAAAATAAAAAGTCTTAGCAAGACAGAGGTTGCAGGAGAGTTCCCAAGGGGAAGCAGAAACTGAACACTGACAGGAAGTCCCGGTGTGAACTAAATCCCGTTCACGATTGGTTCCTATGCCAATCGGTCAACCAATCGGTGCTCAGTCTGAAGACTAAGGTGGAGAGACCGCTTACATTCCGTTGTTGAAACGGCCACAGGCACGACAGTAGGTTGGTGAATTAAATGCATTTTTGACTTATGATGGGTTTATCGGAACGGAACCCCATCATAAACCAGGAACCATGTGTATGTTAATCTCCTGACCCAAGACTGTCCCCTTTTCAGTAAATCATTAAAACAGTGCAAACTGTTCAGCGACTCAGAAACTACAACTTGACGACACATTTCCAGCTTCAAAGTTTTACCCTGCAAGTAGAGGCCAACTCGGTCTAATCCACGTCTTCAGTCAATGGAGGCAAACCGGAATGTAACGCATTACATTACATTTCAGGGACAATAATGTAATGAGCTTCAATGAGACAATGCTGATGTACAACATCAGTGAGTCACAGAGTGAATCCCCAGTACCTTCAATTAAAAACCTAAAATAACCTTTTAGAATGAGTCTGCGTCCAGCTTCATTAATCAAAAGTTTCAAACAGATGGGCAACACAAAAAGCTGCTCTCCACAGTTTAGAAAATCATTAATACGCTCAGCAGCATTACATCTCTCCCTGTCACAAAATGGGAAATAGATGTATCAGTAATGACAGATGCAGCTTCTTGGATGCAGATTTGTAATATATATTTTATGACTAAGAACGGCAAAATACAGCTCATAGGATATAAATGTATCGATTTATCAAATTTAGCACAACAGACGTTGTTTGGAATGGGAGCCAGCAAATTGCAGGTACCCACAGCGTTCACTCAGTTCCACTGACTTGCTCATCCATGTTCACATGGTTCTGCACTCCAGCTCAACAGTTTTATTAAAATTTGATTAAATTATATTAAAAGTAAGTCTAAAAACACTGATATGTTAGAAGTTCCGTGTTTTCATTTCTCTTTTCTCTGGATTTTTTTTTTTTTTACAGTTTCTGCTGCTTTTCATTTGGTTTTACTTTACAAAATAAAATAAAATAATATTAGCTTTTCCCTGTCAGCTGCTATGAGCCTGAACTGGGTGCTGGACTAGAAAATTTTACCCTGGATGGAATGCCAGGCCACTGCAGGGTAACGGTAAAATGATAATAAAAGCAACACAAATTTACACAAAATACATTAAAAAATAATAATACATAAATTTGTTTTAAAAGTTAAATAAATATACTGGGTCATCAACTGCCATCCGAATTTACTTTTGTGGCCATAGCTCATGAAAACTTTTGAAGAGGCCAACCTCTGGACCTGATGATGTGATGAAGCTGTGCATGAAAACATCACTATGAACAGTTCTGTGAAGGTGGTGTCAAGTCTGGTTTCTGCAAGGGAACAAGAACCTGACTATCTTCCCAGATCTGCTGGTCTGATGTACAAGTTCAAAGCTTCTATCTGGTCTTATATTTTGATGCAGAGAGTTTGGATACTGGGCAGTTGCTGTACTTCAAAACTGTCATTAAAGTTTTGCTTGTTGCAGTTTTTCTCGGTTGCTTTTGCAGGTTTGAGTGCATTTTCACAGCTTATATGGTGTAGCACAACGCTGTGGTTGCGCTGTGAAAGGCCGCTTCTCACCCAGAACCTTTACGTCATCTCAAAAGCAAATAATTCTACCGATGAATAAGTCAGTGCCAACAAAACGAAAAGAACCTTCGTCATCGTTTAAATTATGGCAGTCACAATGCTTACACATGCAGTGAGACTGTCAGCGTGCTGGGAGCCCTTCAGCTGCAAAATTCTCATCTACAGATGGTCCCCAACTTACGACGAGGTTACGTTCCGATACATCTATCATAAGTCGAAAATATCGTAAATTGAAAATGCATTTAATTCACCAAACCTACTGTCACGCCTGTGGCTGCTTCAGCAATGAAACGTAGGCCGTCTCTTCAGACTGAGCACTCATCGGATGACCGATTGGCGTAGGAACCGACTGTGGATGGGATTTAGTTCTTACCCAGGCTTCAGTGCTCAGTTTCCGCTGCCCCTTGAGAACTCTCTAGCAGCCACTGTCTTGCTAAGACCTTCTATTTTGTTTATTTCCAATTCTGCCAATTGTGTTTTGTTTTTGCTTACTGCCATTCGCTAATTTTGGAAACCAAAAAGTGTTGCTAGGCAAAGGGACGGCACTGTAATGTGTGATGATTCCACCTCACTGGACATCCTGTCACCCCTGTCTGTCCAGCCACAGATTGTCAGTGATGGAAACATGAGTGAACCACACCACCCTCTCATGGCAGCTCACATCACTGTATTCCTGCCATACTGGCCTGGGATGTTTCTGCCACGTCATGTTGAAATGTGGGAAAATCTCCTTTAGAAGTGAAGTCCAAAGGTCACCTAACAAGCAATTTACCCCTTTAAGAAATATTTACTTGGAATGAAGGCTGGACCGATTATGACTGTTGGCAGAACTGCTTTGCATGTGGTGGTTGACTCAAAGATCATGCACATCCATGGTTCCGAGTGTAAAATTACACAGCCGAGAAGCTCCATAATCGATTTTGAGCAACAAGACGTAAGCAATTGGTGCAAAAGTGGCCTAATGGTGGGAAGATCACACCCTTCCTTCCTTCCTTCCTTCCTTCAGCAACGTTAACTCTCCTTCGAGAACCCATGCCAAAGCAAGCGAGAAAACCTGCATTTTAAGGTCAGTATTAACCAGCGAAAGGGGCCGGTGACCGGACCATAAAGTTGGCTCTTCATCTGGATTGAGCAGCACTGATGTAAAAGCTGTGTTTGTAGCCTCGCTGACCGCATTACACCGTCGGCTAGTGCAGCATCAGTCGCTTTACTGTTCCCGATCGTCCTTCTGGATCCCTTTATTTCCACATTTCAGTTTCGCTTAATAAGGCAAGTTCAACAGGTCACACATTTAAAAAAAAAAAAAAAAAAAAAAAAATGGAGTTGAAGAGAGGGAGAGAGAGAGATGAGAAAGGGAAGGAGGGGAAGAAAGAAGTGACCATCGATCATTCTGACTGTAGCTTATTGGCATTAGCGATGTTGTTGCTGGAGCAGTTTATCTTTGAACGTCTGTGAACGCAATTTAATCTTACTTTTAGTTGTTTAAAATTTGTTTTAATTTCACGTAGCTAGAAGTTTAAAAGCGCTTTAAAAATAAGAATTTTAAAGAGCATTTTTGTTTGCTGTATCTTTTTTTATTATTTTTACATAAAGTTACCCACAAATTGCCAGGGCACAGCTGGTTTATTATGCTTTAATTGATTATTATTACTACTATTTCTGTATAGAGGGTGGATGTGACTGCCTGCTTCGCGGTGCGCGTTGTCTTTCTCTGTAGCTACGTGCTGTTCTTGGCCCTGAAAACTGCTCCACGCCACATGCTTCTTCCCTCAGATATTTCATCAGCAAGCGCCCGAGAGTAAAACACAGCCCTGTCTCGGCCCGCATTAGGATGCTTTCAGAACGTAATTCGTGCAAAAAAGGGAGGCTTCATGTCAGGGTGCGATAGGAGCGCAACTGCGGGAGATTTGGGGGGAAATCGGTGCAGGCAAGTTGTGGGCGGAAAAATAAGACTTCATCCATCTTCTCAAACCGCTCATCCTGAGCAGGGTGGCGGTCCAGAGCCTAACCTGGAAGCGGAGGGCACTGGGCCGCGAAACCGCCCCTGGGTGGGACCCCAGAGCTTTGCAGGGTGGCCGGGCGTGCAAACGCACGAACACAAGGAACGATTAAGATCGACGGACTGCGCTGACACACGTGTGCAACGGAAGGAAATTCGCGCGAATATGGAGAGAAGCCACAAACTGAGTTGGGCTCCAACCCCAGACCCCGGGGGGCAACAGCGCTACTCGCTGGAAAAGTAAAAAGTGTTTTTTCGTGCTGCTTTAAAGCAAGTCCTGCTCATTGTTGACAGACCTAAGGCCGTGGACGCGGGGTCCGTTTCCCTGCTGCGCTCGCCGTGCAGCCACCAGGTGGCAACGACGCACAGACGTAGGCGCGCAATGGAGGCTTCCGAGTGGCGCTCGGCGCTGCCGCTCCGCTTTCTCGTCGTCCGGGGGAGCGAGTTGTAGCGCGGCGCCGCATCGGGACGGAACGCCGGAGCGCGGCTCGTCGGGGAAGCAAGAGCACGGCTGCGTGTGAATGCAGAAGACGTTTCGAAGCGGTTTCACGAAGCCTACAGGATAGCTAACGAACACCGCAGTGCCGCTGGCGTGGAAGAGCGAAGGGGCAACCATGAATCGCTGCTGGATGCACGTCCTGTGGGTCGCGGGATTCCCCTTCCTTTTCGGATTTCAAGGTAAGGCGACGTGTCGCTTTTTCTTTTGGGGGGGTGCAGGTTGCAGCCGCCTGTTTAAGCGCCGGATCCTTGCGTGCAGCGCGCCTGTGTGCCTGCCTGCCTGCCTGCCTGCCTTGCCTGTGCGCGCCTGGCAGAGATGAAGGCGCGGCGCTCCTCTCGGGTGGCCCACGGAGCTGCCATTGCAGCGGCGCCGGAGAGATGCGCACCAGGGCGGCAGCAGCAGCATCAGCACCGCCGCCGCTTCGGTTCACCCCTTTTCAAACGGATGCTTTGCCCCGGTTCGCCCCCTTCTTTGTTTCAGCCTCCGGTCGTGCAGTTGCTTTTTCGCGAGGTGTCACGGAAATAAGTTCGCCGAATCGCACTTGGTGCTGCCTGGGTCCGAGCGAACGCGTGCATTTCTGCTCTTTTTTCCGCACATTTGCTGTCCTGCTGAAGTGGAACTTGGGCTGCGGTAGATGGGCTCGATGCGGCCGTCGCCTGCGCGGTTTTTGGCATTTGCCAAAAAAAAAGAACAGAAACAGAAAGGGCTGCTCGGCGAATTCGGGCTTTGGGTTCTGACCCAGCGCTGGGCGGGCAGTTGCGCTGTTTTATTTCGTGCGGTGCGAATTTGCACACAAACTCTTTTGCTGTCAACTTGTCAGGGAGACGCGCGTCCGTTTGCCTGGAGCTGCCGGCCCGACGCGACTTTCGGCTTTCGGGCGCTTGGCTCCTTGGCGGGGGCGGCCGTTCGGGGTGCGAAAGGCGGGCGACGCACAAGACGTCCGCTGTCCAACTGCGTTTTCAGCCCGTTGAGCAGTGACGTAGGACGGCGGTGTCACACGAAGTGACAGAGGGACACCGGGGAAGCGGAGTCCAGAGCCCAGCGGCAGCCGCCGTTTTCATTGGGGAATAATAATAATAATAATAATAATAATAATAATAATAATAATAATTGACTGCAGTTAATGCAAAGAATCTGTATTGTGTTAAAAAAAAAAAAAAAAAAAAAAAACCGATAAGCGACCACAAGTTACAAACGCAACAGGAAGTTTATTCATAACCTGATCTCTTCATAACATGGTTTCATTTAATAATAAGAATAATGTACAATCTGTTAAAATATTATACATCAGATGCTAAAGTTTATCTAAAAATAAATAAATATAGGTACTTTGTAAAATGTTCTTTTTTGTAACATTTTTATTGACTTCTGGGTGCATTCAAATTAAAACTAATAAAAAAAAATAAGAAATAAGAAAAAAATTAAATAACTCAAAGTAAAATTACATTGTCTCCAAAAACTACTATTCAATGCTGGCAGCTGGCAGACTCATCCTGTAGACATGAGAAATTATTGTTATTTCTTTATTATTGGTTGCAAACACTCAGTGACTCAAGATGTGCTGTAAACATCGTGGGCGTGAGTTGAACAAAGGCAGGCACACATTTTCACTTGGCTCCGCCTCTGTTTTACGCCAACTCGGGGCTAAACACAGAAATGCATGCTGCCTAGCTCAGCAGCAGATATAAGTTTTTGACATTGTAGACAAAAAAAGCAATAAAAAAAACTGGAAAATGTTATTATCTTTCAAAATTCATGCCTCAAATGCTTGTAATTTGAGGAGCCAGGATCGTGTGTGTGTGTGTGTGTGTGTGTGTGTGTGTGTGTGTGTGTGTGTGTGTGTGTTTAATCCAATAATATCCTTGGAAAGGAAGTTAAAATAAAATAACTGCAGAAATAGTTATAACCAGATATGTTGCTCTTTATACTGCACAATGGCTACAGCAGTACAGTCAGCTTAAAAAGAAAGGCAGCACTTCATGCTTCAGACATTAAGTACATTTTTGAGCCCCCCATCCCCCACCCCAGTTAAACTGCATTTCCTTCACCACTCTGTTTAAAACGTTTTTCTGCCTGTGAAACAAAAAGCAGCCGTGTGTCTGTGCACAGGTCTTAGTTGGGGGTAAAAGCGCTCAGGCGGAATCCAGATTGAGGGTCCACCTTCATTCACCTTCCTCCGTGCTTGAAGCTCATGCTCACGAGTGCTGTTCCTCAGTGACAAGACGTGCAACTTCTGCAGATGTTTGTGGGTCACCAGTTGGCACCGAATGGGATTTTGTTCAGCGACGGTGTTTTTCATTTTGTTCTAAATTAGCCCCGATTTAGCTTGAAGGTGAGCGCAATGTTAAAATAGCGTTTGAGTGCGTTCTTTATAACAGGCACGTCCAAGAATTTTCCAGAGCCGAACCTGTAAATAAACGCAGAGATGTCGGCATTAAAAAGCTCTTTTTATAGTGTACATGATTAATAATTTGAGAGTGGCTGAAAGCTGAAGAATGCTGCAAATGCTTATGTAACTGGTCAGCAAATGCCGCCGGAGAGGCAGCAGAGATGACACATTTTGACATTTTGACTAACTTTGACAGACCTTTAATATATGAGAGAAAAAAAAAACAAAAAAAAAAACTTGGGTTTCACTCTAGTTAGAGAGTAATACTGCTTCCATCCATTATCCATGACCACTTTATCACAGTCATGGTGCTACGGAGCCTATCCAGGAATCACTGGGCTTTAGTATCCGGACGCAATGCCGGTCCACCAAAAGGTGGGTTCACGCACTATGAGAAACTAAAGAGTGACCCATTGACCTGAAACACATGGCTTTGGTCTGTGGAAGGAAACCCATTTGGCCAGGGGGAGAACATGCAAGCACCACACACTCTAACCCAGGTTGAAGCTCGTACCCGCCGAATAGCTCACACACTACGACGCGGCAGCTTTTCTCGCTGCGACATCGGGTCCCTTCGCTCCAGTTCTTAAGCTTTTACTGATTCTATCACAAGGTGGGAGAAGTAAAAAAAAAAAAAACTGCTACGGACACACATCCCGGACCACACCGCGTCTGTAATATGAGAAGCGAGTATAAAACGATAGCGTTCCCTTTATTGCTTAATTTTGCTCCGATCGAGCGAAGGACGTCTTTGAACACACGTGGCAGACCAACATCCGGTAGCCTGCGGTTTTAGGGCGCGAGCTGCTGAACCCTGCAGCCGCATTTGTTCCGACACAGTAATTTCGTATGAATTTACAAAACCGTCTCACGTGAAATATTCCATTCCATTCTATTCCACTCCATTCCATTCCACTCCTTTGTCTAATAATAAATTACCCAGCTGATTATAATAACATCCTTTTAATTTGTTAAGTGAATTGGGTTAAGCTGGGATGAGATTCAGTTAAAAATGCTCACTGTTAATTTCTCTACGGAGATGCCGTTCTCAGACTCTAACTAGCTGCGCGGTTTGCAATATTCAATCGGGGCATCAGCGATTCAAGGATCCCTTTAGGACTTTCTGTGCCTCTCATTAGTATTCAAACCCGGAAACCACACGTAGGCGCGTTTTCGGATGCGGAAGCATCCGTCGGACCGAACGCGGCGGCACGGAAATATATAAGTAGGTGCCGCTCCTGTGCACGTGCACGTGGAGCCGCGGGCGACACGGGTGGAGCGGCTGCTCGGGGCGAAATATTTATAAGCGCGTGGAAAACTGTGACTCGGGAGTGAAGTAATCTGTGCGGTGCGAGGGTGCCGTTAAATGATCCTGTCGATTCAAGCTGTCCAATGCGGGAAAAGAAATGGCTGCGGCCGAAAAATTCTAAGCAGTGAAAGAAAGAAAGAAAGAAAGAAAGAAAGGAAACAGTTTATATTATGGAGATTATGACAGACGTGTGATTTGAATTGATGTTTCTGAGTGGTTAGATGAAAAATTGCCTTCCGTGTGTTTGTCAGTCCACGGCACGCTTCTGGGAATAGAACAATTGCTAAGCTGGTTGTTAAGCTGGCAGAAAGAAATACTGTCATCCCATTTGAAATGGTGGGGATATCCACTTTGTATGAAGTCAGGCTGCCAGGATGCGCATCCTGATCCAGTCGTGTTCTTCGCCCGTTTCGGTTGTTTGTGGATCGAAAGCGAGCCTTGCGAACCATCAGAAGAGGAAAGCCGTGTGATGACTTGCCCTTTCCGTGCCGCATGTGTAGGAAGAATCCCTCTGTTCAGTGATATGGGGGCTTAACTGAAAGACAAATAATATTCCCTTGTTTTGTAGATGCAACCTCTCTAGCTGCGTGCGTTTCTTTATTTGCCCGTGGGGAGAGTCGCTTTGTGCATCTGTTTTAAAAGTCAAATGGGTCCCAGTTCACTGATATCAGCTCACTCTTTATTTGTGGGAGAATATTAGTTTCCTTCAAGTATCACTGATATCAGGAACGACTTGAACAGGTACATTCAGAGAGATGTACGCTAAATACAGTGATCTTGCAAGGTAGAGGTACTAGATGCTCATTCTAGACGTGTGTCCAGTCACAGCTGTGTGATATACCTGTTATTTCCCTTTGGCATCTTAATGGATTCTGAAAAGACTCCAGCTTTGTGCATCCCCTAAACAGCTACGGTGTTCTTTACGTGCTTTTGGCCTTCAGTTTGCTGCACACACACACACACACACACACACACACACACACACACACACACACCATAGTCTCAATGGCACACAGTGTAGTCAGTCAATGGTCACATTCTTCCATAAGTAGGTTATGATGTACATAGATGGGTTAGCATTGTATAGTATAAACACATCACTATGCACCAAACTATTCTTAAGTTAAAAAAAGGCTTAACATATGTAAAAAAATTACTTTATTCTCCTTTACTTTTGAAAATGCAACCTGTTGTTGAGGGGAAGTGACAACACAGAGACCTCAACCCTCAGACAAACCTCTCCTGTCTAAATGAATGAACGAATGAATGTGAAATTTAAAATTTACAAATGTTTAATTTCAACAAAATATGCATCTGAATCTAAACAGAAATTGTAAGACTGACACAAAATTTGTTCATTTTTTGTTAACACTGCAGGGAGCTCTTCTTCACCACGCCAGCTGGCTCTAAATTTATGCCCTTTCCAGGGTAATGCCAGCATTTATTAATATGCTGAATACTGAGTCCACACATTAAAAGATAACAAAGTGAGCCATATAAGTTATTATTATTTTACTTATTCAATTTACATTTATTCAACACTTTATACTTCAGTGGTCTGTGATGCTTTTAAAATAATAGCAGTGTCGAGTATGCAAGAACATGGCCATAAGAGTGGATTTTTATACAAATGAATTTTCAGGAGAGATTTATTGGCTGACCCTCACCTGGTTTAGGTGCATTCATATTAAAAGCGGCAAAACTCCCCTCATTACTAAAATGCGTAAGGGGCTGCAACACAGATTTACTGTGATGGTTTCAGCAGCCGATCGCCATGAAACTCCGCAGGACTGCCTCTCGCCTCCATTCTGGAGATGGTTCTCATATCGATGGCACTTTGTAATCTATATTCGCTTTTCCTTCCTGCGTGCCTCTGAATTCACTTGGTGGAGACTCCATCCCCACGACTCCCATCATATCATAATAACACTAATAAAAACCTCTACTCTCCAATTCCACCGCTGTAAACCCTGGTGGCGCAGCAGGTTGCATGGAGTTGGAAGAAGACACCGGCCGACCGCATGGTCCCTTACGAGTCGAATTTGACCCGATGGAACGTCCACCCCCAGCCCTAACCCTGGCTCATGTGGCCAAGCAGACGTCTCGAAAGATTTTCCCGCCTCTTGCTGTAGACCAACCGCCCGCCTCTATAAAATACCGATGGTCAGAATCTCCATCTGA
This sequence comes from Heterotis niloticus, assembly GCA_018136845.1. Taxonomy (NCBI): domain Eukaryota; kingdom Metazoa; phylum Chordata; class Actinopteri; order Osteoglossiformes; family Osteoglossidae; genus Heterotis; species Heterotis niloticus. Next base: position 34,493,734 of record CM030891.1, read on the forward strand.
TTCCTCATTCCTCAATAAACAGAATCTGTCTGTATCATTAAAATACTTGGCCAGTGACACTGAAGTATGTTTAACACATAAGCACACTGAAATATTTCCGCATAACAGTGAACACTGAATAGCGTATACAGTATCTACCACAGATTGTTATATTCTGTCATGTGTCTGTGATTTTATGCAACATAAATGATATGGGCCTACTGTGCACTTAAATACCAGGACCTTGAAAATAAGCAGTAAAATAGTTTTTTTTTTTTTTTTTTTAACCTTCCTAGCATTTGATTGATATCTTGTGAAACAGTGAGACTGTTTTCTTTTACTCATTGAAGAGCGGTGATTTCATCCAGGAATTTTCTAGAAGAAATGAAGGGGAAGAAATAAAGACACACTGGCCTTGTAGGCTACAGAAAGTCTTTGATAGCTTCTTTTTTTCATTTTCATTTTTAAAAGCGGCCTATGTTCAGAATAGACAAAAGTTTGAGTGTGTCTACAAGAAAGGGGAACAGCAAGGATCAGTGAACACAGTGCCTGTTGGCAGGAGACTGCAGGCTTTTTCATGGCTCCTGCAGACTGCAAGTCGTGGAGCTTGAGCTTCACCAAATAACTTTTCTCACGTCTAGCCAACGACACTTTGCGTTCTTCTGTAAAATCAGCTGTTTTTTGCAAGGTGCAGGGCAGGAGAATAAGGGACCTGCGGATCTTTCATTAAATTGGAGCCTTGTCCACAGGCTGCGGAAATTTTTGAAAATGCAGCCTCTACGTTTTGACTTGTCGTCCACACAAAAACCGCGTTTTAGGGTATTGAACACGAAGCTTTTTGAAAATGCCTTCCAAGGTGGAAATTTTTCAAAACTCCTGTTAGGGTGCAATCTGGTGGACGGATAAAATTGAGAATTTGGGCAACTGTTGTGTCATTGCTTCAGATCTCGCGAGGCGTTGTTTTGTGTGTGCACTGCGCACGTGCCAGACACTGTAGTCAAAGCAATGGCAGACTACTTGTTTTATCATATGTGGTCAGTAATATTGGTAGTATTATATTATAATATGTGTAATAAATATAAATATATATTATATTAGTAAAACAATATTGGCAGTATTTACATAAGTTTACATGCAAACCTTATTTTACTTTGCTATAATGCTGCAAATGAATATAATTTGTTTTGGCAGGACTCCCAGTCTCCGGTCTCCTGACTCTTGCTAAGTTTATATCAAAGGCTAACATTTAGCAGCAGCCCCACCTCATCATCCATCCGGATGAACGGCTCTGTCTTTGCTGGCTTTTTCGCCACGTTCGTGTGTATCCTTTGCTCTCCCCGCCCTGTTTACATTCGAGTGTAATGCTTATAATGTTCTTCTTAAGTGTTTTGACCTAACGCTTCAGCGCCACTTACTGGCACGGCATAGATTACCTGAGGGTTTTACATAGTTTTTGTGTTCTCGTGTGGACAGAGAAGTTTTGCAAAACACCGACTGCGCGGGCGGGATTTTTTTTTTTTTTTTTGTTTTACACGGACTTAGAAGAACTGTATTTTCTAAAATATCCACGTCCATGCTGATGACCTACAGGTTGTTTTTTTGTTACCTGTAATGTCTCGTTACTCACTCTCATGAGATTTTACAAAACTTTTCACAAAAAAAGTACTTAAAAGCAAATGAGGAAAAAAGGAGTGTAATTTTCTTACATTTAATTTATTGTAATTGTGCATGACATAACAGTTTATTTTTTCCTATAATAGCCTGAACTTGAAAGAAGGCACATTTGTGTAAAGCTTTTGTGATTCTAAACAGCTCCGGTTACCCATAAGGACATCAGCATCTGGGCTCTCCAGGGACAGAAGAAGAGTGAGAGCACTTACTGTAATGCATTCATATTCATAATGCATTACAATCCATAATGTCATTTTCAACAGACAAGTAAAAATATTCTTTTTATAGCATCTTTGATTTGCATCGGGATGTATTGTACCTGAATGCTTCGCTGTCAAAGTTCAGATCCGTTAAAGAAATATAGAAGCAGCAAAAAAGAAAAACCAAAACAGTATTATTTGAAATTGCGTGTTGCCCTGAGATTCCCTCGCCATATGCAAAGTATTTTTTGCTTCGCACAAACGTTGCACTGCCGTCACACAGTCAAAAGGCGCGATCATTTCTGGGAAATAACTGCAAGTTTTGCGACTGGGTTGTTTTGTAAAAGCTGAAAAAGGCAAATATTCTGGGGAGAATGACGCAGCCGTGTCTAGTCGCTCAACAGCATTTTGCTGAAGGAATGCAAATCAAATGTCATTTGAAAAATGCAGCATGAATGGCAGGCAGCAGATTCTTATTTATTCATTAATTTGTTTGCGATCGAGGGCCATATCTGTGCTAAATAGACTTTAAGGATGTGGGCTATTTTGTCATCTGTCATAGATTCAGGTCCGTGTGCAGGATGTACATGGCTGTGGCTTGAAATGGACTTAGCAATGAACTGTGTTGCCACGGGACTACATTCTGACGTTCTTAAATTTTATGTCCTTGGTATAAAGTTGGAGGGGCACTGATACAGGATCATGTGCAAATAATGCTATTACATGGCTGTACTTACAGCATTATGTTTTGGCTTTTTGATTCAGGCGTAAGGCTGTTATGGGCCGGATGTGTATAACTGCAGCGTAGTTGTGGTTGTCAATATTTTCATTATTTCCCTAATAGTGGAGCCTCGTGTTTCCAGAAATGAAATTTTTTGTAACCGTTGCCTGACTTAAGAAGGTAAACCTGCACTTGCGTATTCGCTAATGTTCCACATGGTGACAAATAACTTAAGGAATTTGGTTTGTCGCTTCTTATTTATATCCTGGTGAAAAACAAAGCTATGAGTGACCACTTTAGAGCACCTAAAGCATCAGTTCTGCTTAAAAATATGAAATCTGAAGGTAAATCAATGAAATTATATTTTGCTCAGAAAAAGCGTACTAATATTCGAAATGTGTTTTTGAGGAAAAACAAGACTGTAATATTTTCTTTTATTTAAAGGACTTCTCTGCTGATTTCTCTCACTTTAAAAACCAGGAGTAAAGACATTTTTATTTTTACCAACGGTAGTTTCTGTGTAAAGATTTTCACTAAAAGCTACAGTATGACATCTCTCTGTCTTTAGTGCTCTACCTCTGTTTGTTCTTTATGCACGGCTTTGATTTTCGAACTGCAGACCTGAAATGTAGCACAGGGTTACTTCTCGCCCTTAGTGAGGTTTTCGCAGAGTGAATTCGATCGAAAAAGGGCACTTGGTACCTTAAAAATTCCCGATTCAGTCTTACGGCCCGGACACACGGACGTGGTTGCATCGCATCCAGAACGCACTTGACGTTGACCGAATGACTCCTTCTCATACTTTTAGCGATGTGCCTAATGCAGCTCCACCTGGGAGGATGACAAGCAGAGCAGCTCAGCTACTGAGGTTCTGCAGTGTGCATTACTTGCAATGCTTACGTATTAAATGCAACAGAATTATTAACGGTAATAATAGGCAATGATGTTTGTTGGTGTAGAATTAGTTATTATTCTGGTGCATGTGTTCCTCCTTCAGGGAAGCCTGTGTGTAGTGTATGTCCTCTTGGCATGTACTCATGTACCGGATGCAAACGGTTTAAGGTTCTGCTGCCCAGAGTACCAGCAACAAGAGGACGTGCCTTTTATATGTGAGCATCAGACAGTTTTTTTTTTTTTTTTGTAGTCATGTTACCAGCAATAACAGAGCGGCCAGCAGACTGTCCATAGTGCACGATGGCAAATCCAATTTTCCTTGCAGAAAAACTGCTAAATTTCTTGAGAAAATGTTGTTGACAGTATCGTCAAATGAAGATGCTAGACTGCAAAGTGCAGCCTTAGCCTGCAATGTGCTGTAGCGAAGTGCCAAACAGAGCAGCAGTTAATATTTCCTACTGCATTTTATTGTCACCCTGCTTTGTGATATTTTAAATTCATGCATTCTTCTCTTTTACTCTTCCCAGAAAAACTGCTCAAAATTGCTTACCCGTTAGGTTTTTTAATACGACTGTTTTCATAAATTATATTTGGTTTTTTGTCATGACTGGATAGTTGCTGAAGTAGTTTTATGCCTTGCAACAGAGTGCTTTCATTTCATAGAAGAATTTGAATGGGCGAGAGGACAAATGCGCCAATGTTTTACGTTCCTTGTGTTCTACACAACTTCCTTCAAATTTTCTGGTTGCTGCCAGTGAGTCATGCGATGGCTGTAACTGAGTTTTTATTTGGCAACAATCAAATGATACTTTCACAAGCGCTTTTACATCTATCTATCTATCTATCCATCCATCCATCCATCATTAATCGCTGAATCCTGAGCAGAGTCAGTGCACCTTTAATAAAATTATTTTATTTTATCGATTAAAAACAAGACGCTTTCCTGGATCTTAATCTGTATATGCCAGTCCTCATGAAATTGCTTTACAACAGGGGGAAAAGGTTAAAATGTTGCTTGTTTTCAGCATTTTTGCATAGCATAGTAAAATGGACAAATGTGGTAAACCCAACCGAAATGTTTGGACATTTTTACATAATGGAATGTGCTGTTAAGACGGTGCGGTCTCGTCTGTAGTCTTACTTGTGACACTTTGCTTTCCTGGTGCTACAGTAAATGTTAACATTTGCATTTTATTCATTTAGCAAACACTTTCTTGAAAAGCGACGTTGAGCAGCAAAGAAAAGTGCATCGAGGAGCTCTTGATCTGTACATACAGTTGACAAACAGCGTTTCTTTGCTTTGCTCAAGTCCCTGCCTGGTTTAGTGAGATTAGAACAGCAGAAACATAGATAATAAAGGCAGATGATGCCGGACAAATGTTTGGAGCTGTCAGAAGAGGAGGACAGAGAGCGAGAGAGCCTTCCAGCACATTGGGGCCTGACAAGTGCCGAACCTTTGGTTTTGGACCTCGTAGAATAAGAGGGACCGTCAAGCGGCTGTGGGCAGGGAGCGTCGCTCTTCCCAGTCAGGGGCACAGGGACAGATGAGGTCCTGTAGACTCCGGAGTCCTTAAAACAGAACCCAGGCAATTCAGAATTTTTATTACCCACAACGGTATAATATTTGATTAATTATACAAAGTAAATTCCAGAAAGTTGGGTTAACCAAAACATGATAAAAACAACCACAGTTTGCTGTAAGTTGACACTCTTGCCCGCATCACAGGTTTATGGAAGGAACCCTGCCAGGTCCTTGCTTGAGGCCCTCGAAGATTGTTGATACGGTAGCGGTCAAGGCAGCCTTTTTGAAGTGAATTTTTCCCTCCGGTTTGATTTTAACGTTGCATCATTTTGGTGGAATTGCTTGAGGCTCATATCTCTAAGTGCTTGGAGGTGTGAATGGCTGCGCATCGCTTTTAAATTAATGTTGCAAGGCAGCGTCCGATATGCTGAAGGTAACAGCACTGCAGTGTTTATGCCCACCTCTCGTGTTTTTGCTTGCAGTGCTGCATCTTTAATGGGATAAACCACTGTGCCATGAAGACAGCGGCTACATTTCATTATAATATGCACATAATTACATTTAAAAAAGGGTATTTTTGCCTTTTAAACCCTTTTCTAGTTGTAAAATGGAAAAATGATGCAGCATTCAATACAAAACTGAAAAAAAAGGTTATTTTTGATATAAGCACAATCTAAAAACATGAAAGTGGATGAGCTGAGTAATAACTCAGTTTCTTCTGCTTGAAGGTCCCTTGCAATCATCTCCAGCTCCTTCTAGGGCCTCACCAGACACTGCCAGCCCAAACAGGAGACAGTGTCTGCAGCATGGGTTGGGTCTGTCCTGTGGTCTCATCCCAGTTGTGTGCTTCCAGTGTAACCCCAGCAAGAGTCGTCCAGACATCTGAGAAAAAGTAACGCTCCTCTCCATTCCTCACCCGGGTCATTGAGGTTCTTACCCTTCAGGAGAAAGCAAGCAAAACAGAGATTTCACCCTTAAGCCCCCCTGACCGGACACCCCTCGGAATTATATTTCATCCATGAAATCATAAACAGCACTGGAGACAAAGCGTGAATTTGGCGAAGACCGACACCTGCATCAAATGCGTTTGACAATGCAGAAAATGTAGACAAAACTTACACTGCACACACTGGCATTTGCCAGCGGACCCAGTAGCCCATTTTCCTGCATGTAGACTGGCTTTTCATGTCCCCTCAAACAACTGTGCCAAGGAAAATGTCTTCATGACCAGGACAGAATCCACATTGTTCTTCTGAAGCTGTGACTAAACTACTGGGCACAGTCTCTTTCCCGCAAGCTGCACCAGGGTGGCTGAGCAGTGCATCCACCTGAAACACACCCTCTGGTTCTCCCTTTTCAGCATAAAGACAACATTCGCAGTTTGCCAACCCAAACCATGTAGGATTATCCAAAAAAAAAAACAAACTTAAACGTGTACTCTGCCTGGATTAGGGTCACCGACCAGGTTTTAGTGTGCCGTCATGCATTCTCATTATCATAGTGAATTCACATCCAAATTTATGGATTACATTATGGAAAAAGTGAAGCAGGGGCCCACAGGTATTACAGTGTGAAAACTATAGGATACCAAATCTCTGGACTTAAATCGGGCCTTTGAATGACACAGTAAATGCTGAAATATTCAAAAAAGCTTTCTAAAGTTATTCAGTGTAGGAGGCACATCTATTGTAACTTCTAATAGATGGACAGACAGGCAGACATAGATAGATAGATAGATAGATAGATAGATAGATAGATAGATAGATAGATAGATAGATAGATAGATAGAACCAAACAAGCAAACAGACCACATCTGGGACAACATTTTCTTGTATTCATGAGGCAGTAATGGGGTTTCATACCTGATACCGAATGCATGTTTGTGATGCATATATTGGCTTATATATTAGCTTAACTATATCGAGTAATATACTGTATTTTTGGTCATTGCCTGTATATTTCCTGTTGTGCGGATAAACACACTATTAAACTTTTTTCCCTGGGGGTTCCTTGGCAGAACTGAGGTGCAGCAGTGCTGCCTCATGTATGTAATTCACAGGCATGCCTTTTTCAGACCCAAGGCAGTTCTGGCTCTGTCCCCAATTAAGGTCTAAACTTGTGGTCTTCCAGCCTAAAGTGATGCAAAACTCACCCATAAGAGTGAAATGTGTGAAAAAGAATTCAAACATGTTTTAAAATAAAACATTGATTTTTGTGTTCATTTTCTTGATGGAGCAACAATGGACAGAATTTGTTACATAGTTTAATCCTTACATTGTAGGATTTTCTGCCTTCATCCACCAAAAGCCTCAGACCCACTAAGGGTGCAGATAATCAGGATAAAACTTTTATTCTGCTCTTGTTTTGCTCAGCTTTAGCGCTCAAGCCTGTCCCAGATACACTGGGTGTTAAGGTAGGGGGGTTTACACCCAACGCTGGATGGGAGTCTGTTGCAGAGTAGCCATACATGCACACGTTCATGAGCACAAATCACTGCTCAGTCTCTCATTTTCCTCAAATGCTTGTCCTGGTCAGGATTCTGGTGATCTGGGTCCTATCCTGCAGTCATTGGGTGCTAGAAAGCACCACCAAGGGTACTGACTATGGTGGATTCCAACCTCTAACTGGGGAAGCAACTTCCTCAGAGTAGATGTCAAGGTTAGCGCTTTCAGCCGCCAACACATCCAGCATCCTGTAGAACCCAGCTCCAAACAAATTCATAATAATCTGAAGGGCAAAGGAGGCCCAACATGGTACTGAATACAGCACGTGTGCCTAATAAATTGGCAACTTGGCGCACGCATTAACATCTGGGCGCAGTGAAAGCAGGGCGCGCTCGGAGCTTTTTGCACTTTACTAAAATGTCCACAAAGGCCGGCTGTTAACCATCCGCTCGCCGCTGTCATTGACCATCTGTAATAGAAGCTTTACAGTAAAATCTGTCGCTACGAATGCTGTCTGGGCTCGGGGGGGGGGGGCACATATTTGATTACACTGCTATTTTTGTGTAATGCCTAGCAAGCAGGAAGCATGTCTGAGCCTGTTGGCACTATTGTATTTTTGGAGCTCAGCAAAGTAGCAGCTATTTGTTGTGTTTTGATTTTCTGTCTGACTGATTCCTTCATTGACAACTGAGTAAGAATAATAAGGCAGGAAGTGAAACGGTAACCACCTTTTATTAGCGGGATGCTATTAAGAGCTCAAAAAAAAAAAAAAAAGAAAGTGAATCACAAAAAAAAGTCACGGCATACAGCTTAGAAATGTTTTTCAGTATAACCCTTGCTTATTTTTATTGTTGCTGTTAAACAGGATTGGGAGTAAAACACAGTTTAACTGTATATATTAATGGAGGTATTTATCCGTTTTTTTGGTGATCCTTCAGTTAAAACTATAATTTATGGATTTTTTTTTTCTGATTTGAAAGCCATGCAAAAGGATAGCATTGCTCTTCAACACCCCAGTGTTAGGAATCAGTCGGGTTTTGAGACAAACTCAAGTGCAGAGCTCGTACGTAGGTGAGAGTTCAGCAGGGTGCATTGGAGCTGTGACAAAGCAAAGATGTGCCAGCCAGGAGAAACCGGGCCTGGAGTGGATGGCACAGCCACCTGATGAAGATGTCGGTGATGAAGGGTGCAGGAAAGCGGATGGGCAGGTGCGTCGACGACTGCTCCTTACGTGGGGAGTTTTGCCGATTGCGGTCAGGTTCAGGTGTGTGAACAGGTGCTGGTGTGTGACTTGCTTTTGCCCCATGAGGGGACGAGTTCCAAAAACCAGCATTACGCTAACATGTAGCCTAAAAGCATGTGAAAATCCTCACAGGATTTTATAGACATATTCTTGTATTTCGTTATCAGACTCGATCGCAAAGCAACGCTGTTTCTTAGCACCTTTTTGGCGGTAGTAACTTTTCCACGATATCTATCTAATGTAAATGTGCTATAAAGTCAAAAGAGGAAATACAACATATCGATGTGCGCATTGACCAAATAATGGAGATGCTACTTTCAAGCAAAATTTGTCGCTTCCTACTTGAGTACTCAACTAAAACTGGTTCATTTGAGAAAGCAGCGTGAATGAGAGGTGGGGGGACTTTTTCTAGGGCAAACCGCTGGCCAGGATTCTGTGTCACGATCGCGTTGTGTTTCATCCTCTGGTTTTTGGAAGGTGAAGTGTCTGTTTACCAAAAAGCAACCCCCACCCCTAGAGAAGATATCGGGAATAATGAACATGAATGTACTTGCTTTGTATAATTTTTACTTTTAAACGCTTTAAATGGGTACTGACTTAAACCCAAACGTATCTGGTCAATGATACCAGACCTCACCGTGAAAAAAGTTACATTAAATGAGAAATGGCATTTCTACTTTCTTTTGAAAAACCAAATCCATGCATTTTCATGAATAAAGTAAGAAATTTGAAGTAATTCACCTTTTGGAATGCTATGGCTACCCTCATTTTCTTAATGGCATCTGTTTGGCAGATTTTATGCTGCAGCAGTTGTTTCCAGAACCAAAGAGGTACAAACAGACCGAGTCGACAGCCTTCATGCGCAAACTGCAAGACATAAACTATCCTCCTTCAGGTGCCTGTGGGTTTTTTAACTTCCTCAAGTGCTATTCCTTATGTCGCAGCCTTTATGGATAGACGCTGCTGCCGTATCGGCTTTCTTAGACAGTAGTCTTTGGGAGATTGATCGGCCCGCTGGTAATCTTTAAGATACTCTGTCGACGAATGGTGGTGACAATTTAGTTAATAATCCTTATTAATCACGATGAGTTATTAATGAAAAGTGTTGCAGACTATGCTGAGATGTAGCATACGTTGTAGCAGACCAATCTCTTTTGTGCGCCATCCTTCATTTTATTAATGAGCCCTATTGGATTTTCATAAGTATTGTCATTTTTCTGGATGTATTTCAGCAGTGCAAGCTGCGACCCTACTAATCTATGTATTGTGCATTAGAATTTGCATTTATTAAATTAGAGGACTGTTATTCCTCATAGTGACTTACATTGTTAAGCTAACAAAACGTATTCATTTACACAGCAGGGTCATTTTCAGCAGTTCAGCCAGACACAAGCATCTTCCTCCAGGGCAGTGCAGCAGAAGGTGGCACCTAAACCTAAGCGGTCCAGTGTGAGGTCGCAGCCTGAACCAGTAAACCACCTGCTGTCCACGTCAACCGTGTATTCTATGGAAACTTCAATATGAGACCAGAGTTTCAGTAATGCTGATTTTATTTTAGGTTCAGCATGCAAATTCAAGTAACCGGTGTTTCAGTTAAGAGTAACAAAGCAAACACTTTATAGTCACCCTCACCCATGAACGCTCAAATGATTTTTTTTCACTTTCTGATTACATTCATATACAGTATATGAGTGAGAACCAATCTTTGTGAAAAAGAAAATTATTAAAAATGATGGTCAAATATATTTGAATGCTGAGTATCCGTGCATTTTCATGATGTTGAAAGGATAAAAATGTAAAGAACTAAGGTGAAAGTCATTTTAATTTGTGTACCAAACCAAACTTATTTGTTGCGAATGTAGACACTCCACGGTTTCTTGAACAGTTTTGAATATTTAGTGATACGTTTTCTCTTTATAGATACCGCTCGGTGAAAAAGAATTTCCCAGGTCCTCATTTCCGGGATTATTGCATATTTGTCACACTCATCAGCTTCTGATGTTTACAGAACGTGTAATATCAGACAAAGGGAACCTGAGGAAACACAGAACACAGTCTTTTTTTAAATTATAACTTCATTTGTTCAAGGGATGAAGATGTCCGACACCCCCATCGCCATGTAAAACAGTAAATGCCCCATTAAACATATTAACTGGCTGGACCACCTTTAGCAGCAATGAGTGCAACCAGACTCTTCCTGTTATTTCACATCAGTCTCTCTCATGACTGCTGAGGAATTTTAGTCCCGGCCTTCCCTGCAGGCTGGCTTTAATTTGCGCACGTTGGCAGGTTTTCCAGCCTCAACCGTCCATTTCAGCTCTTGCCTCAGCATCCCTGTTGGGTTAAAGTCAGGACTTTGACTAACAGTGAGCTGTTGCTATAGTCCTGAGTGAACAGAAAAGCAGCTTAGTTCTGCTGGGGCGCTCACCTCGGTGGTCCTGTTCTCCGGTGGACATGACTGGCCTCATGATTCAAGGCCAGAAAACACATCACTGATGTTGGACGGATGGATTTATTTTTATTTATTTTATCCTTTTATAAGCAAACTGGTGAATACATGGAAAGGTGTAGATGTAAGTAGCTTTTATTTATTGTGATATTTTAGTGATAAAAACCATTGAGCAGATCAAGTTATGGTGCATATGGGTTTTCCTCCCTACGCTCCAATTTCCTCTCCCAGTCCAAATGTGTTTCAGGTGAATTTGTGTGTCCAGATTGCCCACAGTGTGTGGCTGGGTGTGTATGGCTGCCCTTTGAATGACCCGTGTCCTGTCCAGCAGGTGTCCCTCCTCGCCTAATGCTCTGTTATTATGGGATACACTCTTAACTATGATCATAAGAATGAAAGTTAGCAACTATAGTAATATGCTCTATGGCCAAAAGTGTGTGCCCCCCCCCCCCATGGCTGAGTTGAGCTGTTTCAGCCGCACCCACGCGGCATAAAAACATATTCTAGACAACTGTGTGCTTCCAATTGTGTAGCCACTTTGGGGAAGAAGCTCCTTTCCTGCTCCAGGATGACTGTGCCCCCCCTGCACAAAGTAAGCTCCATAAACACACGGTTTGCCCAGGTTGGTGTGGTAGAACTTGCGTGGCTGCACAGCGGCCTGACCTCAACCCCACTGAACACCTTTGGGATGAAACAGAATGCTGACTGCAAGACAGGCTTTCTCGCTCGACCTCACCGATGCTCTTGTGGCTGAATGGGCACACATTCCAAAATTGTGGTCGAATGTCTTCCCAGAAGAGTGGGGGCTGAACAACAAAGGCTGGAGGGGGGGTGGCAAATCCATATTATTGCCCATGGGTTTGGAATGGGATGTTCAACAAGCGCTTATGGAGAAGATGCTCAGGTGTCCACATACTTTTGGCCATACAGTGTAGTTATTAGACTGACAGAGTTGAGTAAAGTACCGTTTCATTTTGGCAAAACACACATTGTGCGGTGGGGGTACAGGGGTCACTGAACCCTTCCTGGAAAGACCTACATACAGGCCAGTCTCAGTGGTCCCACTCAAGGCAATGTAGTCTTTTATTTATTGAGATTTTGTATAATTTTGTGGTTTATAATGTAATTCAAATTAGAAATGCTGGTGCTATCAGTTATTTACCAGCATGGCTATCATATTTTTCACCTTTAGATGGGAACACACTGACAGGTTGCCAGACCTTTCTCTGTTCTGGCTGGTGAGAGGACAGAACTTACTGGAATTTGCAACATTTCTTAACCTGCAGTGCATCGGTTAAAATATTTTAGCAAGCATATAGTTGACTTGGGAGAAGGTGGATAGGTAAGAATGTCAGGTGACGTGCATGCAGTTTTTCCTTCTTGTTATTCAGATACCTATTTTAAATATTTTTTGTGTGCCTCTATGAAATCTTTATTCCCGATCAGTATTAATAATTAGATCAAGTTGGACCGTCATTCACCCAAGTTCAAATAAATTTTCTGCTCTCATACGTTTCCAAAATGTTCTACAATTAGACTGCCTTCCTTGTGGAAGCGTCTTTTAAAAGCCTTGTGTGTTATCCGCAGACTCAACGGTAATTCCAGGGCAAACCAAAAATTAAAATTATTATGCTAATAGGACTAACAAGAACTGTCGAGATTTGTCAGATGACTTCAGGCCAGGCGACTGATGCTTTTTTGAAGCTGTTTTGCTGGATGGTTTGACTCAGGGACGTCAAACTTGTTTGGCACAGTGAGCCGAAAGTGATTTATGGAGCTTTCGTGGCCGCTTCTATACATCACATCCGTGTAAGAACAGAGGCGATTGCTAGCCGAGTGGGTGAGCACTGTTCGTAGCAGCTGTAGCTTATTAAGGCCGTTCTCCTACGGCATTGCATATTTATTACATTTTCTTCATTGTCTGTTATTGCCATATATTTAACCCCCTCTGCATTACTATTACTGACAACTATTTTGAAATGATAAAACATAAATGAATTAGAAAGCATCACCGTTGTACCAAGACATGTTTGCCGCGCATCAACGGTGCCACTTGCCTCCTGCTGCTTAGCTTGGACAGCAGCATCAAAGTTTGGCGCAAGCAGCTGAGGAGCAAAAAGCTTCAGAATGGCAAACAAATCTGCCGTCATCGGGTTGAAATTGAAATATTAACACCCGGCCTCATGCACCGTGCTGGCAGCAGAGTTATGAGCAAAGGGTGCCGTGTGCCTTGACAACACAGCTTGACAGAAAGAACAGCCGTGCTGTCCAAACTCTACGGCGGTCAGTAAGGACAACACAGCTGTCCTGAGGATTATAACTCTCACACACACACACACACACACACACACACACACCCACAAGCCATAACTACAAACTTAAAACATCCAGTGAATAACTTTGCACATCTTTACAGCAATGCCATGAAATATCATCAGCCTTTCTACACACCCGTTACGTGTGAGCAGCGGTGCATCATGGGAAACGTATGCAGTCGTCGTTCTGGATTTAGAAACGTGGCAGTCGTAAGGGCTGCGCTTTCTGTTTTCGGAGGTTGTAGGTTTAAATCACCTCCCCCCGCTGCAGGAGGACCCTTGAGCAAGGCACTTACCGTGAATTGCTCCAGTAAAAATGACAAATTATAACAAGGTGTATAAAAGGGCAAATCACTGCGATGTCAGTGCTAGTTTATACAGTACATAATCGCAGCATTTCGTTGTCATCATACGGGCCGGACACATAGCTTCTGCAGGCTGGATGTTTGGCACCCCTGGTACGACTTGTCTTTGTTAAAAACTTGGAAACAGATATGATGGTTAAGCTACCGGTCTTTGCAAACGTGCCACGCGGCTGCTTTATGTTCTCGCCACTCTTATGGTCACCTTCGTGATGCAACGTTTAATTCAATGTTATAAACAAGATTAAGCTTAGAATAGCGATTGCTTACACGATGCCCTTTAAGCAAACCATACATGATCAATAATTCACAGCAGGCCGTTTATCTCCGTTGTTTCTCATGGCGAACGGATGGGGTTTGCAGAACCCGACACTTTTCCCAACAGTGCAGTTTCAAACTGAAACAGTTGTGCATGCTGGGTTACTGTTGTTTTTTTGTTTTATTGCCAGTTTGTTTTGGGCCGCAGTTGGTGAATATCGACGAAGGTGAATATCGTTTCTCTGCACAATACCTGTGGTAGAATGAGTTGGAAAGATGGATTGAGTTCTTATTTCTGTTGCATCGTAGCGAGATGCATTTTCCGAGCATGGCAGAAGGAATACGGCATTTCCAAGCGTCGATCACACAGTCAGCCACGTGAGACCCTGAAACAGAAGGCATCTCAAACTGTGGAGTGGCACTGCTGTTTATTTTACCCACGCAAATGTCCTTGGTGAATGTGAGCATCTGTGATCCCCTGTTGATCTGGCATTCTATTGTGCAAAAGCAAGGCAGAGTGCTGCATCCTTCTCTCCAAAAAACTAAATCAGCTGCAATTCTACAGCACTTTTTCCTTGAAATTCCATCTTACTTTCTGTATGATACTTGAGACGCAGGTGCTTCTGTTAAATAACACTTTTGGAAACGTTAAGGAAAGGATGGAAGTAGAGAGGTTAAAAAGTACTGTATTTGTATCAAACAGTACATCAAATTGGTGTGTAGCACACAAGTATTCCGAATGGTGTCAAACAGGCGGATGCCACAGAGAGCGGTACTTGCTGGTCATAGTCCAGTGGAAAGGCAGAGGGGGAAGCAGTAATTCAAACACATTAAATAAAACATTACCCTTACATCACCGATGGGTGTGGCACCAAGTCATATAACAATTCTTACATTTTCACTTTAGAGTTTACAAATCATTTTTACTTGCACGCGTATTACACAGAGCAGCTCCCGTTGTTGCTCAACATTGGGATGATCGTGACCCGGCTAGCCCAGCAGTGAGGGGAATGTGAGGTTAATGCGGGCCCACAAAATCTTTATTTACAGGTATAAGTCAACAACAGCCTTAACAGCAACCTTCTTCATTCACTTCCATCCCTCTTCCTTTCTGAAAGCAAGGAATTTATACAATAGGCTCCGCCCTGAGCCATTCCGTTCACCATTTAAATTTGCACACATCCATTGCTCCTTTCAAGTACAACACAATAACCATCAGTCATTTAAAATGCAACCCATTAAATGATCATTTAATATCCTATAAACAGTGCTTGTCAGTTTCTCTGACTTAAAACAATGCACCAATTTCCATATATTTTCAAAGACTCCCTGTTACAACCGCAAAGTGGCAAAGGGTACAGAAGGTAAAGTCGTGTCTGGAAAATTGGTGGTTAGGATATGGACAGAAATAAAGAGAAAAACCAAGGATTTTGGGGGGGGGGGGGGGTTTACCACACACATACACAAAAATAAAGAGGAACGAGTAAGGAACATGAAGTTCAAAACAAGTATTTTACTGATATAACCTAAAACAAACACAAGATGCCAAAACAAGCAGCAGAGACCCCCCTCCTCCCCACCAATTTAAATATTGCTATCTTTTCATTGGCCAAAATATGGCTGATGATATCGATAACAATGGTGATTGACAGGACAAAGGACCAACGGGAGCCAAAAATCTGTAAAACTGAACCAACCAGCAAAGACAGGAGAAAACCCATCAGGTCAGGACATGCCCCCATCAGTATTTGTAGAACTACGGCTCCCAGGCCTTCTCTTTCTCCACTTGATCTTCCATTTTAGTTGGGGTCGGGCAGGTCTTTGTTGTTCCTGTAAGCAGCACATTTCTGTGAACGGTGACATCATACACATTCTGCAGGACATGGGTTTTGCTTCACCACAATGATGCACACCACATGTATCTGGATTCAACACCGGCGTCCAGAATGTCCTCTACGAATTCACCATTTATAAAACTTTGTCCTTAATTGGCTACGGTATCTGAAGACCATGTCAGGTGCCGATACTCTAAGCAAAGAGCACAAAAGCACATTTCCAGTGGGCACAGCAGCATCAAAACTGGACCTTTGAGAAGTTTAAAAAGTTGCGTGGTGGGATGAATTCAGGCCTTTTTGCTTCATATTGATGGAAGAATCAGAGTTTAGCATAAGCAGCATGAGTCCATGGAACTATTCTGTTTGGTGTAAACATCATAGGGTGGTGTTGCCAGTGTGATGGTGACCAGGTTCATGCTACACTTCCAGCATGCTTATGCGCCAAGTTGATGCAGCTCAGTCCCGATTATGTTTTGGAGGGAAAATCTTAGTTCTTGGACATTTCATGAAGTTTTAGCCAAACACAGTTAAGCTAAATAAAGCTGTCCTGTGGCATTTGTCATCCCTGTTTATGCCTTTTGTTTTTATGGCAAAAATATGATTCATGTACAGGCTCCGCAAACAATTTTTTTTTTTTTTAACCTAACATAGATAAAAAAATTTTAAAAAACGTTCAGAATGCTCGAAACATTTTCCAGCTAAACTGTAATTTAAAAATCTCTATCTTCTCTCTGAAAACCTGTAGTTACGTCAAGGAGAGAATTACATGCACTTTGCCCCCCGAGCATTGTTCATAGTTGTGTGGAAAAAAGCAATTGAAGGGTCTTTATTCATGGTGAATATTAACCTTGATGGTAACACACGGCACTTTTTGTGGCAGAAGTTTTCATTGTCCAAATAAATAAATCCCTTTAAATTTTGCCATTTCTGATCTTTCACCCATTTGGAATAAACCCAAGCAGAGAAATTTTAAATAGCCGACTGTGCGAGGGGGGTAGGGGGTGGGGGCATCTGCTGCGGGTTTGTGTCCAGTCGGCTGTGCCAAGCGGGTGTTTTATTAAAGTAACCACATAAATTGTGTTCACAACAAGTTTCTCCGTCCACCTTGTCCCGGTCCTGCAGGTATCGTCCCAATTCAGTGATGCGCGCACACACACGCACGCGTGCGCTCAACCTGTGTATCTGTACAGCTCAATCTCCGTTTGCCTGTTTGTTTGTTTGTTCTTTATGCACAGCTTTGTTTTTCAAACCACAGACTTGAGGCTGCTGCTAGCATGGCTCTTAAGTGTTGGCTGCCGCAATAAAAAGCTGACTTATGTAAGTCACTTGAGAACCGAAACTAGTTCCTTGCCACACAAGAGAAAGGGATGCTGCTTTTATGTTGTACTTGAGGTTCTTGCAAGACACTACCAGTTTGGTAAATAAACCGTAAAAATGATGAAAAGTCTAGTTTTGCACAGAGGTAACCTGTGGTGAGCTGTAACAGTAGTAAAACGGAGCGCTTTCCTCATAAAGGTGCGACTGCAGTGACAATTGTGTGACTTCCCAACGCTGTAATTCACACGGTACTGTTAGGTTTAAATACCACGGGATTAATGTGCATTGAAAAAAGCAGTTTGTGCTTTAGAATCATAACTATTATATATAGCAGTCTCCTCTGAAGAATTAGCAAATGTTGAAGAAATGCAAAGGACTGCATGAATATTTGTGAACACGAACGTATGCTTAGCAATAATATACTGGATGGTAATTCCATACAAGAGATGTATCAAGTTTACTTAACATTACAAAACATTTAAAAACATTAAAAAAGCAGCTGTTTTCTGCACACACGTATTTGCTTTGAATGGAGTGCATGCATTAATAATGAACCCACGCAGCACAGTTCTTGTATTTTGTATGGTTAGACCTGTAGCTTTACGGAGTTCAGCTAATTTATTTAATTTAATGGATTTCAGTTACGCTTCATCCAGCGTTTTTACTGGGCAGCCCTGCATTAAAATGTGCGTAGTTTTGGGTTTCCGGCGGTTTGATTTTATGAATGAATTGCCACTTCGTGCTCAGAAATTAACAGCACATTGGTTTTTAATTCTTGGTTTTGTCAATGGGGAGGGAAAAAAAATAAAATAAAATCATTATTTTTCGTGTAGGATTTAAAAAAGGTAAATGATTTGTGTTAACCTAGAACTATCAATGGCCTTTTGCCCAATAAATCTGAGTTTTTATTGCTGATTTGCGCAACCGTGGCAAACGGTCTGTGTCGCTGAAGAAACGTGGCCCTGGTTTGCCGAGATTGTCTGGATCACATGTCCTCATGAAGCACTTTCCTCAAAATCATTGTAAAACTGCGATGACCCTTAACTTTCTAATGTTAGGGATTACCTGGGCAATGTTAAGGACACATTTTACAGGCACTGTGATGGGAGAGCCGGCTTGTGATATGATCTTCTGTTTAACCTTCTGTTGAACTGTGACCAAAACACGAGGACTCGACCTTGAATAAAATTCTCTGCATCTTAATCATAAATTATGCAGCGTTTCAACTTTGTTTGCTGTTTTATCCTTTTATTTAACCGCAACCAATTTGCATCATAAAATGAAACTGCATTTCCATTTCAGTGTCATAATTTATTTGCAGATATGAATAACTGAAAGAAGCAGAAGAGAAGTCAGTGGCGCAGTCGTATATTTACAGTTGAGATTAGTTTTCTGCACATGTACATATATTTTTCATGTCCATTTCACATAAAGTTTTAGCACACTTACCAGTAAAATCCTTTGGTTCGCAGCACAATAGCAAATAACAAAAGCGTTAAATATTGTAGGGACTGCCTGTCTGGGCTGAAATGGAAGGAACGAGGATGCGGTGCTGGTTTCCATAACACAACCTTTTCTTGAATACTGGGCAGCAGAAGAAGATGACAGCCAGGCAGGACAAGTGGAACAGCTACCATTTTAGCCCCCATCCTGAGACCATTTAACCCCCCCCCCAGGCTCTTCTCTCAACCCAGTGGGACGATGTGAACCCCAACAATGCAACACACCGTCCTGTCTACAGTTGGACACTGACAAATGCAGTACCAACACCTACCCATAGTGTCCAACGCTACAGTATAATAAGAAGAATTAGAATAAGAATGAGCCAGATGAACTTTAAACGCACACAAACGTAACTTTATTCACATTTATTCATACAAGTATGTGAAATACTTTGTATGTTCTTGCTCTTGTGCAGTGTCTGTATCTGTACTCTCTTGCTGAACTGCTATGGTGACTGCCAAAACTATTCAGACCCTTCAAAAAACCTCACATTTAACTGGATAACAAAATTATGTTTTAATATTTCTTCCCATTTGAGTAACAGAGGTTTTGCAGCACAAATACTGAACTATGTCACCTCTTGTAACGGACAGAAAATGCTTTTGCTGAGGAGGTGTTTCAGCTGTCTTTCCAGTTATGATGGATGCTGTAGTTTGGCTGCCTACATCCTTCAGTTTCACGCAGTTGCTGACATGGCTGACTGGCCAGCACACCTTAAAGGAATCCACTGACCCTCAGCGTTAGAAGGACAGAGAATTCAAGTTGACTTACCTTCTCCTTGCATTGCTCTACCTTGCTTTGGTGAGATGGCCTCCAGCATCAGCCTGATGAAGCTGCTACAAAAGATTGATGGCTGTGTGAAAAGCTAGACGTGTTTGCCACCAACATCCTCAGGCTGGTACGTCGGGGTTATCTTGCACTACCAGTTGGTTCTTGTAAGAAGTACATTTACTGAGGTCATAGCGCCGCCTGACACACCCATTACATCCAGGCCAAAGAGCTCAAAGCCATTCTGAAGAACTCTGGTGTTGGATGTCCCACAAAGCTGCCCCTGCTGTTGAGTCAAAAGAGGCAGAAGGTGGGCTGCCTGTGGAATAAACACGGAGTCCTGCATTTTACCTGAGATCAGGAACAACCAGTATCGGCTCTCACAGGCTTGTGCTCCATCATCGGTCTACCGTATCTTGGGAATATAAGGTTATGAACTGTTAACAGCCCGACCGTGAGCAGGAAACGGGGCGCAGACAGACAGCCAAGATGCTCGGTTGTGGAGCTCTGTTTTTGTGAGCTGGCTTCCCCATCATCCAGCATTCGGTGTTCTGGATGACTGCATCACTGGCCTTAGCAGATTTACCAAGTTAGAAGCAGTCTAACCCAATTTGTCTAATTTTCCCCATCAAGCTAGTGAGCCACCAGCCCAGCCCGTGGAGCTGAAATGTGCTACAACATAGGGAAGGCTGTCTAATCCCTCCTAATATCCTCTGCCACAGGTTCAGCACACATAAGCTGGATCGCTCATAGAAATGTCAAAAGACCAGCTGCATAAATGCCATGTGGAGAATGCAGAACCGAGGCTGGCGTTCGGTCGGTTTCGAGAGGAACCGCTTTCACCCTGCTCCCTGCAGTAAAGTACCCAGTTGCTGAGTGGAACAATCTGGAGCAAGTGGACAGGCCGTACTGTCCAGATGAGGAGGATCTTGCTAGCAGGTCATCACCCTCTCTTTCCTGCAGCCAGTTTTGCTGTGGCTCACACGCAGGTCTGCAGGTAGAAAACATGGCACCAGGCAGAGCCGGAACAGCCTCTTCAGATGCTCTTTCTCTTCTAAAGCTCAGATGCACGTCGCCTCGGTATCGCCTTGCCTCCCGAGTCGGCGAGATCGGACACCCGGAGCGGGAGCGCCGCACAGGCCGACACGCACGCTGTACGAACACAGCACCTGCACCTGGAAACCTGCACCGATTGTTGATCTTGTACAAATTAACGTGGCTGAATTATTTGTGGATTCAGGAAATAAATGGCTTTCATTTGCTACCTGAATCTTCTACTGGCAACTTGCAGGGAAATATTTATTTTATGACATCTCAGTTTTTACTCCACAGCTTGAGTCTTGTAACATCCCTGAGTGCTTTATCTTTCTTTCTTTCTTTCTTTCTTTCTTTCTTTCTTTCTACCAGGCATAACTTTTTTATGGATAAATAGATAAATAAAAGAATGTATATACATTTTTTGTTTTGCTTTACCTACATACAGTGCAGTGGTCCAAACAACACGTGGTCAGCATTTTTTCTGAGATGGACTTGGTCCTGTAAACGCCTACGTTTGCTGCGCATGTCTGTGTGACCAGTAATGTCGATCCTGTCATTCTGTCCTATTTATTTATTTATTTATTTATTTATTTATTTATTTGAAATGCCAGTTTAATTTAATGCCTGCTCTTGTTCTATTTCTGAAACCGAATTTCGCTTTCACTAAGCCAGTCCTTAAAGCTCATTGTGGTCGTGGCGAACGCCTGATCTGTCATTATTGGCATTGTTATTCCTTTTATCGCCGTTGCGTTTGCATTCGCCCGAGGAGACGCACAGGGGCCTAATACGTCTCCGCAAGCGCTCCCCGGAAAAATGTAGCCCTGCGGATGGCTGGCTGGTCTGCGCTAGCTCTGTTCTTTAAAATTCCTCGCCGCTGGAGCTGCGGAAGCTGCGCTGCTTTTGTTCGTCACGGAAACGTCCTCGACCGTTACGGCGGCGCAGCACCGACTTACAGTATGTCAGCACTTTTTCTCTACGCGTTCTCGGCGCCGTTCTAATTACGGTTTCGGAGCGCGAGATATGTTTCTGTGATCTCGCCATCTTCAGAACTCATGACAGGTCTGAGGGCGCTGCCTGACACAAATCCAGGCCTCTCGCATTAACCTTGTCTGCAGCAATGCAAGCTGCAGAGCCAAATGCACTGCGACATCCACCTTATTTACCCCTATTTTTTCCAAATGGTAGCTGTGTCAGATCTGACACGTTGAGCTGTCAGCCTGGTGTTAACCTGTCAATAAAATGGAATGGTGAGCTGTGCTTTTGTTAATGATGAGATGACAGCTGAGAGCGGCTTTAATCTCACCCTTATCTAATGCTAAGGGTTGGTGTCACAGCAATGTGATGTACATTTTTCCTTCGCCTGGCGTGCATTTTCCCCATTGTCATCCAGTTTTTCAACTCTCTATTGAAGTCTGCCAAACGGTACGTTTTGAACGATGCTTCAAAGATGGCACAAAAAAAAGGACTCGCGTTCAGATAAGTGTTCGATGAAGTGATACAGACATCTCACATGCTTTTCAGCTGCGTTCGGCTTAAAGGTGGCTCGGAGAACAAATCATGAAGTGTCCGAGGCATCGGGTGCCTCGTTCAGATGCCATGAACCGCAATGACGCCCAAGTAAGATTAATTCTTATAACATTACGTCTGGTAGCATCACGTAATCTCCTCTTTTCCTCCAGATTTACCTCCTGAACATCCTGCTTTACAATGTGTGCTCCCATAGATGGATTGTCTGACTAAGTATGTCTTATTGTTCTTTACATTTAGTCATTTGCCAGTTTTTTCCAAGGTCCTTGCATATAGTAGGCGTGGATAAAAATGAGCGTCTGTGGAAAGATTGACGCAACTTTGCACTTGCCACATTTTTCAATAAAAAAATGCTGCATTAATTCAAATATATACACTTCCAACAACGCAAAGCTGTTAATAGAAGTGACATGTCCTAAAACCATCTTTAACTATCAGCATACCTGCTGCTATCTTCTCATATTTCAGCAGATCGAGATGCCTTAGCTCTTTAAACCCGTGACATATATTTCTATTTAGAACTTTCCCATGAGGATTAAATGGTATTTTTGAGATATAAGAGATATTTATGCTTTGATTAAATCTGATGTGGTGCCATTTGTTCAGCCCTCTCCCTCGCTGTCTCGTACGTGACTGTGAAAAGGTACAGTGTATCTGAAACGGAATGCTGGCACGTTGAATATATGGTGTCATATAGTTGACTGGAAGAGAACGACATGACTTAAAACTTAACTGTGTTGGAATTGTTCTTTTCCACATTATACCAGGTTCATTGAAGACACTTTAATGAGGCAAAATAAGGCTTTAAGATATTTAAAGACATTTGTGCAAATTTTTACAAAAAAAATCCTCATGAAATCCTTTTTGTGGTTCTTCTCTTGCAATCCACCAGTGCAAGATAACAAGTAACCAGCTATTAAATACCCATGTCACCCATTTATTATGTCACCCACGTGAAAACTGAACCCTCTGACCAAATTTAAATGGCAGTTACATTCAGCTGACTGAACACAGCCACGCTTGACTGCAGCAGCCTTGTAGAACGTAGATCTTATTATATGTCGAACATCACCACAAGAGTGAAGTGGCCACCACAGAGTTTCTGTAAGAACACTATGGCGCAATCCAAGGAAGGAGAGAAACATGGAGCGTTAAATACTTTTAAGCAATAATGTACTTTCTTTATAGGCTTCACCTACTGGCACTTATAAAAATAAGTGAAGTACAATAAAAAGATCAATAATACAAACATTTGAAGGAAATTAAAAAAGAACGAGTTGTAAATTGCTAAACAACCAAAGTTGAAAATGAAACGGAAAATAAAGTAAAATTATCAAGTAAGAGTTTATCTGTTGACATCCAAAGAGAAGGACGGGGCTGAAAAAATGGCTTTTGTACAGCTTTCACTTTAACATTTCACATTTCACAGTTACATGTGAATCAGAATAAGGCATAAAGGATAATTTGTGAAGTTCCCTCCAGGATTTAATGAAGTTGTACTGAACTTGTAGGAGATGCCTCACAGACCTAAAGATAATGTAATAAATTCAAAGAAGATCAACCTTTCTGACTGATGTCATTGAGCTACATTAGACGCATCAAGCATGTTTTCAGACTCATCCTGTATGTAGTTATGACTTTTTTTTTTATAACAGCAGTACGATCCCCACCTACTAGCAAAGTGAGTTTCTACTTATACGCTGCTTTCTGGGAGGGTTTCATCTCCTGCAAGCATTTCGGCTGCAATCTTGTGTAAAACATTAGCGGGTATCCCTGCTAATGTATTCAAATGCTGCAGCAACAGGCTTAGTTCATGTTTAATTTGCAAGAATGTGTTGTGCATCAGTTCAGCTGCAGCAGAACGTGTACAAGAGTTAGCAAACAACCCCAGAGTGGCCTTAACTGTGCTTTAACAAGACGGTGTGAATCCCCTGAAGTGAAATGGTAGGTGCATGTGTGTGTAAGCTACATTCTATTATGGATGACTTTTCAGTTCTGAAGTGTGTGGGCATGGGCATGAAATTTTGGTTTAATGCACCACATTTGTATTGTATATGGCATAATATGTCACAAATGCCTTATTATCCTAGTCTGTAAGACCTCCTCCGTCTCTGACAGTGTTCTCCGAATACTGCAACGCTGTGGTGCGCGTAAGTTTGACCTCCTTTATGTAATATCTCTCACTTCTTTATTTATTAACAACCCCAGTGGGTCACAAGAGTGCACCAAGAAAATCCAAACACGTCTACATACATAAAATAAGGGCAAAAAGTTGCAATATTTCAAGGCTGTTATCATGTACTGCTGTCGGCGAGGATCCGACATAATGCTCATATTTTCGCAGTTCCTTTGAATTATGGCACAGAGCAAATGTTATCACATTTTGTTTCAAGTTTTTATTGTAACAATAACAATGACAATAACAATAAAACGCACTTATTTTGCAACCATGTGAGTAATAAGTCTGTCTTCCGTCCCCTTTTCAAAGATTGTAAGTTCAGCACCTTCTTCCCAAACAGTGTCTCTTTGAAGCTGCCCATCTTTAAGTGGCACTCTTGGCCAATTTGCTGTTCGCATGGTTTGCTTTTAAATTTGCATGTATTTATTTAGCCAATGCTTTTATTTAACAATGTTCAGCTACCCATTTTTACAGCATGGTATTTCATACTTCATGCAGTTTATGGGACGTTTTTTGGTCACAGGTTCCTACAGTAGGAAGCAGGATTTGAAACTGGGTCCTTTGTGTTCATACTGATCTTCTTGACAACCTGGGTTCCTGTGTGTGAGGAGACATTAAAGGTTTTGAGGAAGAATAAAGGTTCTGCCATCACACTGACGTTCTAGAGTATCTCCACACTTGCACAAATATTGATGCTTGTCTCAAATCCTCTCCATTCTGAATATCCTAGTAACTGTCATGAGATACCTAGATAGCTCCCTTTGATAGGAAATAATTCAGATAGTGAAATAAGAGTTTTACTGATTGTTCAGCCTTGCTGACCTTGCTTACAGTAAACCAGAGTCCAAGAACTGGTCGTCTGCTAGCGTGGCTTCTCTGTGGTGCTGCAGACATATTGTGTGTGTGTGTGTTGCTTGCTGAGATCAAGCCTGAGGCCACTGTAAGAGTATATCTGCCATGACACTCCTGTGCACAATCCTCCACTGGCTTGGATCTCATTAGCCACATCAAAAGTCTATGGCAGCACAAAGGTTTGCTGCAAAAAAAAAAAACGAGAGTGGATAAGTGGGACCAAAGACTTATGTCCAAAATGATATTTCTTCAGCTACTCACAAGCTCCAGACAACTGTGAGACACTTCTTTTTCAATTTGGGCATAATGGGTTTGTGCTTCTGTGAGCCCTCTGGAGCAGTTTGCCACTGTTTTGTAGTCTTCGTTTTGAAGTTGGAATTGTGTACCTTCGATCTCATAGCTGTTGGTGTCTGTTGACACCTCTGTGTTTTGGATGCAGTCGTTTTGAAGTGCTGGTACTGTCATCAACAACTCTTCCAAGTGCTAAAATATTTCATGCAGCAGGTCTTCCTAAGCCTGTGCATCCTACAGTACATGCTGTATATGGCTGAGCAATGGAGAGATTGGCGACCGACCAACCAACCAACCATCCAACCATCAATCAATCGATCAATCAATCAATCAATCAATCAATCAATCAATCAATTGCTGAGTGCTTGTGGGTCCTGTGGTGCAGATCGTGGATTGATTGCTTCTACAATCTCTGGTTTCAACCCGACTTGTCAATCAGCCTGCTGGCAACTCAAGAATTATTGGTCACCATCATAAAGTTGAGCAAACATGGATGCATAAACTAAGCAACAAATACAATAAGTCATATTTTGGTATTAAAATCTGTAGGAGTTAAATACTTTTGTTATAACACAATAACTTTTCAATATTTTACAGTTGACAGTAGGTACTGATTTACAGTAGGGGTTCAGGCCCCCACGATGTGGAAAAACTGCGTAAAATTTTTGCCCCCCCTGGGCAAGCAAAGAGTGCATGTGAGCGTAGCGAAGCGAACCAAGCACCTCCAGCGGGGGGTTTTCTGAGAAAAAAAAATGTTAAGATTTGACTAGTTTTAGGACGCTTTTAAGGCTATTTGGGATGGGTATTTGGTTATATATTAAGGTCAGTGTTAAGTAAGAATACAGTATGAGAAAAAAATTTTAAAAAGAAACAACTGCACAAAATTAAAAACACAATTTATGTCCAAATGCCTGTAATTAACAGTGTACAATACTGTACTGTCTCTAAGCAAGACTACATTGAATCCAGACATACCTACCTGTCTCTACCCATATCTAGATACCTAAACAGCCTAACAATATTTTTTAAAAATTGTATAGGTACTCAACATTGATGCACAATGTTGAAATAATTCCTAACTTTAACCAAAGTGCGGATATCCAGTTTTTTTTCACAGTCTAATTTTTTCAAAATTTAACTTTAATAAAAAAAAAAATTGAATTACTAAACTTTTTCACCTTTTCTTTACTTTTTTTCTGCAGTGCTACATAGTTTCCCACAAAAGGCCGCAAAGCTCCCGAAAAATTCCCATTTAAGTGTTTGTTGCAGACCTACAAAAAATTGAAGCCGCGAGGTGGGAGGATCAACCGTATTGAGTTAAACATCAGTTTCAAAACTATTGGTACCCCTCTACAGTTAATATTTTATGAAGTCACCCCAGGAGAGGATATCAGTTCACGTGGCCCCCTCAGGCATACTGACAGTCGCTTGTGCCTGGTACATCTCACTGACACGGAATGTTAAAGTGCTATGAACATGCTGTAGTTTTTAAAAACAAATTGGTACAGAATACAATACTGAATTATTTAATAATGGTGTGGATAATGTACTATACTGTGGCGAGAAATAAAGCAAAACAGGTCAAACACATCAACAAATGTTTGACAAGACGTTACCCTGTGGTGGGCCGCACGCTTACAAATATTCACTGTCAGGAGGACGATCCAACTCCTGATGGTGCTGTTGGAAAATGTTGTGTTTTTTGCACTGCAGAATGTTGTGTTTTCCTTCAGTTACAGCCTTGTATCAGCTTGGTTGAGCGCCTGTGTACAGGATATTTGCGGTCTGCAAAAAAGTTAAATAAATTACAATCGGATGACAAGAGACTTGAACTTGACGGTTTTAGTATCTGGCCGGTTCCTTCGTGCCGTGAACAGGCGGGTTAAAGAATTGAAGTTTTGTACACAGAATGAATTTCGGGAGGGATGTATTAGACCAAACCCCTGGCCACACACCCTCTCAATCACACACATGTATACACAGTAAGTACACCTGGCTACTTTTTTTATAATCCCATCCCCACCTCTGTCTTGTATTTGGGGAGGGGGGGTTATCAACCTCACTCTATGGCAGGTGCCAGACCCCCAGTAGACTATAAACCCCATTGGACCCA
Source organism: Heterotis niloticus (assembly GCA_018136845.1). Classification (NCBI taxonomy): domain Eukaryota; kingdom Metazoa; phylum Chordata; class Actinopteri; order Osteoglossiformes; family Osteoglossidae; genus Heterotis; species Heterotis niloticus. The sequence goes on from CM030891.1 coordinate 34,521,215, forward strand.
TCAAAGATACAACCGGTCTAATACTTCCTCCAACTCCTGGAATAACGTGGAGTGATGGTAACCAGGTAACATGGGTAAATGGTGTCTAGATGAAGATCTTGGTGTGTTTGTACAGTAAAAAGATGGAGATGCTGGGATGGTCCCTCCTACTTTGTCTGGCACAGCATCACACTGCTTTACTTCCTGGATGCCTATTAGCTTTATAATCTGCCTTTACCACACAGTTTTTTAGTTCATAACGGCATGAAATATAAGACAAGGAAATGTGGATATAAAAAAATGAGGCTTATTGTATATACATAACAATTAATTTATTCCTGCTGCAGTGTCAAAAACTGCTGTGATTTTGACGGGCGTTTTCATTCCATTGACTGCAAGGTATCAAGGCTCATTTTTCACCGAAGAGTTGCATTACTTCTTTTATTTTCTCCTAAGTGTGCTGCGCTAAATACGTTTCTGCTGTTTGCTGGGGGGGAAAAAAAAAAAAAAATAAAAAAAAAAAAAAAAAACATTGTTAATTGTTTTCAGAAGAAAGAAGCCAAGTTTCTCACATCAGCAGCCTGGGCAAGAAAAAAGTTTGGTTACATCCTATAAATATAATCATTATGATTGGAATAAGTAATGAAAGCAATTGGCATTCACATGGGTGTTCATACATCAGTGCAGAGTAGCCTCGTATTCCCAGGACATGAGCTATACGCTGAATCTCAGCTGGCAGATGGTTGGCGTCTTGTCAGCTGGCCTTGTGATAAAAGCTGCTTTCCTTGTAATCAGCCACTCTGGGGGGATCTTCGCCTGCGCTTCTTCTTGCTTCCATCATACATGAATGAACAGCTCTGTAGTAACTCGGTGATCCGCATCTTTCATCCTGCAAGCACATCCCTGACCCTTCATTGATGCCGGTACCAAAGAAGGCTAAAAAATTGTTAGGAGACCTAAAAAAAATCTATGGTTTCTGCACATAATCTGTGGATGGATCAACCGTCGCGTTTTAGGCGCTTCCGTGGCATCCTCGGTGTTTGTGATTACAAAGCCGACCTATCGCTGTCTTCCGCCGACCTGGACCGGATTTAAGTTCGCGATTTGATGGTTTGATCTGGTACATTTGTGCTTATGATATAAGTATAATATAATTTTTTGTAGCATTTGGAAAAATAACATGCTGCACGTAACAACTGGCAGCCGACTGCAGATTTGGGTTTTAAATTTCACTGTTAGTTGGTGAACTGAAATGCTCAAACTTTGTGTCAGCTTTAATCCTCCTGCAGTCTGTACTGCTGCACTAAAGGCCACACAGCAGTCATATAAGCAATTGTATGGACTGGCGTGGAGGAACAACGGGCTTGTTGTACACTCATGGTGTTCGGAGTACAAGTTCGTGTTGACTGCAATACACAAAATGTGTTTTTATTCACTTTGAAAACTGGATTAATGTTCCATTTGCAGAGTCACAGGTGCTCCTTTGAAAACGACTTGCAAAGCTTGCGGAGCTCGACTTGAAGCTGCTGAGAACCTCCATAGCGGAGTTGATAAGGCAGAAATACAAACTCCATTTTTCTTGTGTGTAAATGCTGTAATAAAGACAAATTCTGCCAGACTTTGTTCCATCTTGAAGAAGATACTGCAATTCATGCTTATTGACTTAGCATACACTTTTCTCCAAAGCAACCTACAGTGCTTATATGGTCAACTATTTACAGTAATTTCCATATGTGTTCAGTTGGCTATTTTTGTTGGAGCGAGTTTGAGCTCAAGAATAGTGCAACAGAGGCAGAAATTCAAACCCAGCTTCTTGATTTGCAAATTGAAGAATCTAACCAGGACACTGCCTGCTGCCACCATCAAACAGCTCATTTTATGCCTCAACAGTGTCCACTGTGTTCACTGTTGCTTATGTTTTGCATGATTGTGCCATATTTTATCTAAAATATCCCTATCATCTGAAAACATACATTATGGAGATTTTAGTGTGGCGTCCATATGGCATGCAAATAGTTATTTATTCTGTAATATGTTTAAACTTTTGTGGGCTGAGGGATTTGACCTCCAACAGATTGTGATGCATAATGCATTTTCAAAAATAAAGCACATTTTCACATCTCTCCAGGTAAGCAATACTTGTCATAACGTTTCCTTAAATGGAACGATTTCACGTTTTGAAGACAATTTTTGTGAGTGCAAAACTACTTTTAGAATCTGCTCCTACAAGGTAATGGTTGTAGAATAAATATTATTTTATGTGTCTTATCCACTCGAGGTGCTTTTTCTGCAGAGGCAACACAAACAGATACATGCGTGTTGGGTAACTGGTGATAATCCCTGCATCCCACAGAACCTTTCCATTCTTTATTTAGAAACTGAAAACTTAAGATAGCAGTATCTCTTTAAATAATACATGGTTATATTATAATGGGATGATGTTTATCCATTTACAAAGTACAGTGTGTGTATAATACAGATGATCCACAAGTTACGATCATCTGACCTTAGGATTTTTTGACTTTACAATGGTGCGATAGCAATGTGTATTCGGTAGAAACCGTACCTGAGTTTTGATTTTTTTTTTCCCGGGCAAGCGATATTTGGTACGATACTCTCTCATGATGTTCCACAGTGGTAGCGATCCACATCTCTTAAGTCTGCCATGCAGTCGCAAGTGTATACAACTGCTTGAGCCTAGCGGAAGACTGAGCACTGACAGGAAGTCCAGGTAGGAACTAAATCCCACTGGTTGCTACGTCAGTCTGTCAGCCAGTCAGTGCTTAGTCTGAAGACCGGGGGGCAGAGAGACTGCCTACGTTCCGTTGCTGAAATGGCCACAGGGGTGACGATAGCTTTACTGCGCCATATTTTTTGTTGATTTATTACATTTAATTGCTATTTACACTTTTTTTTAATATGGATAAGCTTTGAATAAAAATTCATCATATCAACATTTTCTATTCAGCCGGTGATTTATTTCAAGGAGTTGTTATGGTGAAAATTTGGATATAGGGAGTGCAGATACCAAGGGACTGCTGAATTTATTTACCCGATGCTGCCCTGCAAAGCAGCATATAGTTGAGTAATTTTTCCAGCATCAATTTGAGGTACGGTTGTGTTCGGAGCCTTAGGTCAGGGGGATTCAAACCTTGATCTTCCAAGTTGGCAGCTCCGACCGCTGTGCTACATGCTGCTGTTTATTTATTGCCATTTACTGTAAACTTCTAGAAAAAAAGTATTTAAAATACATCAAGGAGTTGATACCTGATCATTAAAAATCTACATAAAATAATTTAAATGAAGATCACTGAACTGACAAAATTCAGCACATCAGAAAATCGGGGTCTTACAATTGCTGAATAAAACAACATTAACCAGAAATCTTAAAAAAAGTTCTTTTAGTTTTTACTTTTGCTGAGAGAGAATGTATTGTGCTAAGATCAACATAGCTGTTAAAGGACCGACAAAAAGAGGGGAAAAAAAACGGATGGCTTTGTGTCTGGGAAAAGATACAGAACCATTTCAAAGGATTTGCATGACCTTCATTTTTACTGTGCAAAATATAATTTGTAGATGGAAAAAAAAAGGTTCCAAAGCTCTGGCAATGTACAAAAAGCAAGGAGGGTGAACGATGATAGAAAGATGCTCCAGGATGTCTGCAAGAACTCCAGGTTAACATCAAAGGATCTGGCGGCATCTCCTGTCACAAACAATGTCAGTTTGTAGAATCGGTGGAGAATTAGAAAGAGACTCATCGTGACGAGAAGTCGGGAAGAAAGAAGCCGTTGCTCCCAAAAAGAACATAGAAAGCACAGCTGAAGTTTGCTGGAGATACCCGAGTTTAGGGCATGACCTCCTGAACAGTACGCTCTGGACAGATGAGCTGAAGGTGGAATTACGCAAGCATTGCTTGTGACACCACTATAAAATGTTAGAGTAGAACTTTTGAATGAACCCTGTCTCAAAATCGGTATTTTCTGTGACTATTATCAAGAGAAATATGTTTTCTAAATATTTAAAGCTACCAAGAGTCAGTGTACTGTACCCTGAAATATTATAATATATACTGGGAACATTATACTCAATATAATAAACAATTAACTCTCAGTTAAACTTTTTATACTGTGAGTTGTATTAAAAAAACACCTTTACTCGCAGGACACCACAAGATAGGACAGGTATACGGGGTATACAGTATCGTAGCATATTAAACCCTGTAGGGAAATTCACTGGTACAAATAGTCCTTGAGTTATGATGGGGATATGTTCCGAAAAGCTGAAAATATCGTGAATCTAAAATGCATTTAATTCACCAAACCTACTGTCACGCCCGTGGCCGCTTCAGCAACGGAAAGTAGGCTGTCTCTCCGCCCCCGTCTTCAGACTGAGCACCGATTGGTGAACTGATTGGCGAAGGAACCAATCGTGGACGGGATTTAGTTCCCACCCGGACTTCCTGTCAGTGCTCAGTTTCCTCTGCCTCTTGGGAACTCTCATGCAACCGCTGTCTTGCTAAGACCTTGTATTTTGTTTATTTTGAATTGTGGCAATCGTGTTCTGTTTTTGTTTACTGCCGATCGCTAATGTTTAGCGCTAGCTCCCGGCTAATGGCAGCACTCGCCTACCTTGCCATTTTCATGCTGGGAAAATATCTTGAATTTCTCTGTCTTCCTCTTCGTATTCTCTCCAGTAGCAGGAGACATACATGGGTGTTTCTCAGACATGATAAATGCACAAAATGCAACGTAGATACTGGGGGGGTGTCCAAAAAAAACGTTGGCAACACAGAACACTGTAGAGCATCGGTTGTATACACTAGTGACTGCGTGGAAGACCGGGAGATGAAGATCGCTGCCGCTTCCCAGCTTCACGAGAGAGCATTGTACCACGTATCGGAAAAAAAATCGTAAGGCAAAGCACAGTTTCTACTAAATGCGCATTGCTATTGCACCATCGTAAAGTCAAAAAATCATAAGTCGGACCATCGTAACTCAGGGACCATCTGTACAGCACCTGACATGGCAAGACGAAGCAGGTAATGGAAGACTCCTAAAAAGTACAAAAGAAATAAATGAATAAATAACCAATAAAACTCAAAAAACAAAGCCAGTGTCAACTAGAAATGGGACTGCAAAGCATATACACAGGACAAATGCACACAGGACTGTGTCACTGCATCGGAAGGGCTAACCATGCGGCATATTCGCAGACATAATTTGCTTTTTATTTATTTAATTTATTCCAATAAATAAAGGGAAAGATGTCCTGCGAGTTAAGCATTCGAATATGCTTAACATGCAGGACGTGATGTTTTGCGATGTCACGCAAGCAGAAAAAAAACAGTGGAACCGAGCTCCCGTTTACCGTTCGTGCCGGTGTTTGTTGCGTCCCCGGATCGGCATCGGCGTCTCCCGAGGACACGGGCTCATCGCTCCGGCGTCCCCTGCCGAGAGAGCGGTCACCGGGATGCACGAGCCGTCATCCGCGCTGACAGCGTCATTATGTCCCTTTCGGACGCAGCCGTACAGGACGCAGCTGAATGCCGATGCTAATAAGCTCTGTGCCATGAATAATAACCATTCGAACAAGTTAGCTCGCGATCCGCAGCCTGATGCCGAGGAGAGCGCAGCGCTCGAGCCACCTCTTAGCTTTCAGTTGCATTCATGAAAAATCTGCTGATATAAACATTAAATAAATAAATAAATACATAACTGATAAAACACAAATAACAAAGCCAGCGTCATTGAAAAATGGGACTGCAAAGCATATACGCAGGACAAATGCACACATGTGAACTGTGTCACTGCGTTGGGAGGGTCAACCATGCGGCATATTCACGGACATGATTTGTTTTTTTATTTATTTAATGTCTTCCAATAAATAAAGGGAAAGATGTCCTGTGAGCAAAGAGATGTTGCTGTGCACAGAAAGCACAGTATTGTATGCAAATTCCAGTCAACAGTTTTGGAAGACAAAACATTTTTTTACATCTTAAAAAAACTGTTGAATAACTTTACTTCATCCACATTAGAGTTCTAACCAAAAGACGCAATACAGCATTCAGTTAAACATTTTCCAGTTTATTTATTTACTTTTTTTTTCTCCAGTTTTTTGTGTTGTAGACCAAAATCCACCTGCATTTTATTTGGCAGTGAAATACACAGAGAGATTTAGCACAGAATAGGAGCATAGAACTGCCTTCATACATCTCACTTTCACAGTGTTTGCAGCTCATGTCTGGTATTTTTCAGTGTCAGGGAACAATAAGAAATATTTAAAAAAATGCAGGTTTATGAGACAGATCAGTTAACCTTAATTAAATGCTGGTTTGTGGGGATGACACAACAGTACGAGGGTTCAGCAGGATGGCTCACAAGGAGCAGTGTGCCTTGCAGTGCCTGGTGGGGCGTGGGTTTGGATCTGGCTCAATCCGTATGCAGTTTGCATGTTTTCCTTGTGCCTTTGTTGATTTTTTTTTCCCCTCGGTCCAAACACATGTGTTTCAAATTAATTGGTCACTCTAAATAACCCAGGGTGTGTGTGTGTGTGGTGTCCATCGTGGGGCAGTTTCATACCCCATAATTTCGGCATTTGCTCGGGATCTTCATGATCTCGCTCAGGGTAAACATGCATGCATTATTACTTTGATTCATTTTAAAGTAATATTGACATTAAGTTAATAAAATGTCCAAATAAAACGTATTTTTTTATGTCTAAGATGCTGTTAGGGTGTAGGTTCAAATGTGGTGCAGTCTGCATCGAGTTTGTGCATTCTCCTTATTTCTGGCTGAAAACCGGATGCTTTTATCCATAGAGCGTCGACTCGACGGCACTTGAAAACAATAACAACAACCTTACTTCTGGGTGCTCAAGCAGGTGCTCGGTTTCTTCTCATGGTCCAAAAACCAGAATTTCAGGTTAAGCGATCACTGCAAATTGTCCACGGCGTGGTTGTATCTGTGATACTCTGGATCCAGACCACCACAACCCTGAGCAGGATTGAGCAGTTACTGACAGTGGATGGATGGATGACAGATTTGTACATAACCTTCCTTATAAATAAATGAAATACTCATGGTTTTAAGCTTTTTTTTGTGTTGATGATAAAAAAAAAAAAAAAAAAATCTGAGCGCAGAGAGAGGCCGGCGAACACCAGACTGTGGACACGCAATGAAATAGTTTGAGGCCCTGAATGTGAGGTTGCGGAGGACCGCGAACCCGCTGCCCTGTGGGGGAAGCAAGAATTTCCTAACCGCCTCCGATGCTAAACCCTGGCGCTCCATTTTAATTTAAGGAAATGAAAGATTCGCGCTTTCCTTTAATGACTTGTTGAGGGCCACAGACAACGGTGTGACCTAGAAGGTAAAATCTGAAGTAAGAATAATTTATATCCGACGCCGTGCTGGGGAATAACCGCCCTCACCGCTCCGAATATGATTTTATGTCAGCTGTTACGCTGAAGCAGTCTGCTTGGATGTGCGGGGCAAGAACCCCCTGCGCCGCTGCAATATGGGGTGCATCCTGCTAAGCTGACATCAGGGTTTGTGTGATGAGCACGGCTCCATGCACATTTATTTTGTCTCATTAGTTTATGAGGGGAGCTGCTTTTCCGCCGTCTCTGAAGGCCTATTTAACGTTACGCACATTTGATAAAGTCACCCTAAGAGGACAATAGATGCCAACGATTAGCGCGGTGAAATATGTAATCCGTAAGGGTCATTATGGCTTCATATGCTTTGCTGCACTTACACCCTCGTCCGGGGGGAATTTGCGGTGTTAAATGAAAGAGACTGGGCTCCGCAGTCAGTACAACGCCCGCAAATGGCTGTTCGAATGTTACTCCGTGCTTCATTATTCCTTTTTTTTTTACTGGCTTATCTACACTTTTCAGTAATAATTACTTTTAATACCGTGTTTATTCTGGGTGTTTCTACCACGTCGCACACGCCCGTAAGGACAGCCACATCAGGTTTGTACTCGACTTGGCGAACAGCACATACTGAGCCGCATTAAATAATAATGAATCAGAGGTGTTTGGGTGTTTATGTTTTGAATGGGAAAAAAAAAAAATATTTTAAACTAATTTATCAGAAATTTAGTAAAAATTATGCATAAGACAAAATAATATCAGTGCCTGCTTTATGGAAAATGCAACATAAAGCAAATGTGGTGGAGGAAATTTGGCTAAATGTTCATTTTATTTGACACATTTAAAGAATGACTGTGGGAGTTCTCAACAAGACCATTTGGTTTAATGTCATCTAAATTCTGTAATAGATTAAGTCCAGATCAGAATCAAGTGAATGTAATGAAGTGCTCAGTGGGGGGAAGGCAAACTCCACTGCCTGCAAAGACGAGGCCTCTACACTGAAGTTTTAGATGGCTCTCCGGCTACTTACAAGTCATTTACTAATAGATGTTCCCACGCAGTTCAAGTCAAGTCCATCTTTATTTACAGTTTGTTTCCCATTCAATGCAGCGTACTCTGTTTCAAAGTCTGGTATACGGTAAGAAATATACCTATATTATATTATAGTATTTACTGTATGGTGCACACATACAGAATGTATATACACACACTAGTTGAGTTACCCGGTGCTGTCCAGATCAGAAAGTGTAACTGTAAATAGTAAGAACACGTTAAATTTCACCAGACTGCAATACCCCCAACATAACTACATTCAGCACACAGGTACAGAACAGGCAAATGCTGCAGGGTGTAGTGGAAACGTGAACGGCAACAATCAGTAAAATGTCCGGCACCACTTGTGTTCCATGTATAACTCCATGTTTCCAGTTTGGGTCCTATCTCCAGCACCTCCCCCACCACACCATTAGCTGTCCCTGATCTGTTTGTATGCATGCATGGATGTGGGTACTGGTGTATATATATATATGTGTGTGTGTGTGTGTGTGTGTGTGTGTGTGTGTGTGTGTGTGTGTGTGTGTGTGTGTGTGTGTCTTTATGCAAAAACCTAACTTCTGTAGAAGTACCTGTGTGCCAAATTTCAAGTCTGTGGCTTGACGAACAAACTCATTGGACGGACTGATGGAAATTGACATTTGTAGCTATAGATTTACATTAATGGTATTGATACACACTTAGTAGTTGACTTACTTTTCATGTTTTATTATGGCTGTAAAAATAGTTTTTGTACAACGGAGCCAGCGGTAAAACTGAGGGACATTTGTATGATTATCAAGCTTTTATTCATTGTGATTTAGCAGTAGAAATGACTGAAGTTCCTTACAAAGCCCATACCAGTGGTTTTCTTAAGATGAGGAGCTGGTAAAGCTCTTTACTGAGATAAACAAAATATACTATGTGGCACTTGGTATCATTAATAAGCTGAGAGACTCATGCTGTTATAATATTAAAATGTGAAAATGTAAAATATCTTTCCTTATCAATGTTTGGCACCGTGTGTGTGCTTTGGAAGTTTATGGATGAGATTAAGCAGCAAGCTTCTGGTTTTTATGTTGACACGCAGAGACACGACTGGATATGTTCCTCAGGGAGAAAATCTGCATAGTGTCCTCTGCAAATATTTGACCGAATGAATTGGCAATCATTGATACTGGCAGCAACGGAAACCGTCAGGCCAATTCAATCTTCATAGATGCTTTTCACATTCCGCGTGCCATGTAAAGACTGTTCAGCTGTCAAATCCATGGAAAAGCCACAAACTTGCCTTCTTAAAACCACAGTGGCTACTTACACTTGCCTGATGTTACCTTCCCCAAGTGGCAGAGAAGTGTGGACATGCTAAGAAGTTGTGTTGGACATGTGACGTGGGGATGAATTTCAAGTAAACGTGTCCCGTCATGTGTGACTCCAGACTATCATGGCTCTGCACTGTGAAGGGGCAGTGCAACGGCGCCACAGATGTCATTAAGAGGTTTTATGAGGTTTATTTTTTATGTGAAACATTTAGCACGGGGACATTTTAATGATTACAGGTGTCCCTCCGTATGCGAATGTTATGGATACAAGTTGTTCAAGTTAGAGAAGAAAATTAATATCCTCCCTTGATATCCACATGTATGGGTTTCGAAGTTACAAACCGGGTTGCAATCAAAATTTACACTCAAAAAATTTCTAGTGCTTTATTATTATTATTATTATTATTATTATTATTAGTAGTAGTAGTAGTAGTAGTAGTAGTAGTGGTTGTAATTTTTTTGCACTGTATTATTTTCAGAGCATTTAAACAATGCATGATGATAATTTGGTTATTCATACAACAATAGTTTTCTCTAAGTGGATGTGACACGTGTATACTTTTTACTCTCCTAATGATTCTGACTTTCGCTTCATCTTTAATGATTCTCACCTGAGGGTTTCTGGTCTGTCTGACAGGCCACTAGTCACCAAGCCTGATGTTATGTTGCAGTGCGACTTTCGCACTGGGAACTTCTGTCTTACCAGTTTCCACCCACCAACACCCTCTAGCGCACGGTGCCAGACCTGCGTAGTTGAGCACAGATAGAAACAGTCTCACAGTACAGCAAAGTAGCATATGTAATTTTCCGTAATGGGCATATTGGGTTTTGATATAAGAATGTTCAGATTACGAATGGATTTCAGGAACAAATTACACTTATAAACCTGGCTGACAGCTGGCTGTCAACCTCGCTGTTCAGCATTTAACTGATGTTACACAAGTGTAAAACAAATAGCCCAGGAAAGCTTTCCAATGAATGAAACGTATATTTTATGTAAATGAAACACTGTAGACCAGCCACATGTTTTTAGGCCAATTCAGCAAAAATATTTAGCTTTCACTCTGCTCATTTCCTGCTGCTGCCAAACTGTCCATCACACTGCTGCCTATGAAGAACACAGTTATAACTGTGGGGCCAGAATAGACCGTGTACTGTGGGAACCAGACCTTGCAATATGAGGTGCAAAGCCCATTATTTGCAGATTTGTGTTGTGAAAAGGGAATCAGAAATGGGACTAAGGCCCAACGCGGTGTTCGTGCAGACATCAAGCGGCATAAAGCTAGAGCTTCTTTAAATAGACAGCAAATATCCTTCTAGTAAAAGGATGAAAGGAATACGATTTGAAGAAGGGTTCACAATCGTGACACGCAATGTGGTCCCTCAGAGAAGCTGCGGGCTGTGGTCTAAACCCAAAACCCCTTACAAAACCTGCATGTAATGTACAATAGAGAGAACAACAGGCAGCTTCAAAGCCGACTTCAAAGCTGGCTTACTGTATATTAATCTTATTCATATCTGTATATTAGATATTAATTGCTAGTTTGTTTTTAGAACTCAATCCTTTGCCCGTTCGCATTTGGATTTTACATTTGAATCCACAGCAGTTGCCACTCGCAGAATAATTGCAGCCGTGGTCTTTTATCTTCCACACAAACAAGGGGAGATGATCAAAGTCCCCGGAAATTCTTCTGTCTCCCGTTGGCTGGCTGTTGTAAGGTAGAAACAAAGTAGATGTTCCGCCCGTTTCTTTCTTTGAGATGAACTCGTAGAATTGTTTAAAGTATCCGTAAAACGCCTGATGTCGAATTTAGGTTCGCCAAATAAGCCTTCATTTATTGCTTTGCGTTAAGTCAAATAAACATTAATGATGCCTGCGTGGCTTCTCGGCCGCTCACGCTGCGCTGTGCGTAGATGCACGCGTTGTGTAACGCTGTCGTACGGAAATGCTGTAGTTTCATCCTTTAGTATTGCTAAAGGATTTGAATAATTCTTTGATCTTCTGGAATCTCTCACGACGGTTATTTATCTGTGGCCTTTCATCTTCTGTCATGCTAGGCTAAGTAGCAGAAGTACCCACTATCTTTATACATTTCTATGGGAATTTATTACCGGTCGCTGAGACTTTAGCTGTAAATGCACATTTTTTGCTTGAGTGGTACCTCTCCTGCGCCCGGTTAATGTCCTTACACCGCAGTTTGGGAGCCCTCGCTTGTGCGTAAACAGTTTTATAATGATGGCCCCAGGCTTCCTCGCCTGGACACCTTCACCTTTGAGACGGTCCTGTGTGACACGGTGACAGGTTGTGCGGTTTTTTCCTCACCGAACCGCATGCAAAATGTTCACCGGCTTCACTGTCTTCACCTCCAGTAATCGCACTCGCTCATAACATCAGACTTAAGGGTGCGGTTTCGATACAGGCAGAGAACAGAGCTGCAAAAACCCGCTGGAGTCAAGGGAGGACAAAATTATTAGATTTATTAAAGCGATTTTTATTTTCTATCAGCAGCTTTGCAAGTGGGCGCCTAAAATGGTTTCGGTTAAAATTGAACGGTAGGTTTCCTTCATTAGTTTAGCGCTCAGTTACAAAGCGATGAGGTCACGTATTGTTTCACGTAGAATTTGGGGCGGAAAAGCACATTTTCACTCCAGCCAGTGAGATTCCATCTCGTACAGGTTGCATTGACGCATTAAGACTTCTTCAGAACGGGATCCCTGGGAACTTAATAGCTTGTGAAAGAGTCTCTCTTCTGGGTTGTCATTGATGTCACCGTGAAATGGCAGGGCTCCACTGAGACCTGCAGATAAGCTTCTATTGACAGTGTCCTTCAGACACCTGGGCCCCGACCCCACTGGCACGCTGGCACACGTCCCTCAGAGGCTGACTGGCCCTGGCTGATAGAGGATGAGTGCCCATCCTCTTCAGATGGCTTTATCATTTCTGGCTTTCCTGCAGAGAACCACAATTCAAGGACATTCAGGCTCTGTCAGCAGCAACACATGTGCCAAGTTGGGCCGTTCACTCGCATGGGAGGTTCTTTTTAGTGGAACAGATACTGGAGTCATTTGTGCTTACAGATGGTCAAGGAACAAACGTGTAGACAGGCAAAGGACAGCTCATTCTTCTCAGTAGTAATTTCAAGATAAACCTGCATTCCGTGGTGAGTCGGTATATATTTAGTCTCTTTTAAGAAGGATGTATCAGCTGCATCCTGAAATTGTAATAAGTCCTACGTTTGGAATTAAATCATAGTGAGCATCTGACATGGAGACATATAATATGATCAGACTTTGTTTCATTACCAGGTTTCTGCAGCACATGCACGAGTGCCCTACTTGCACCGTCAGTGCAGAAACCTTTGCTTATTTATATTCCTTGGGGCAAACAGCATCTCTCCGCCGTCACATTTGCATAAGCACACTTGCAGTTTTTAATCCCGATGACAATACCAGTGCTCAATAATAAATACACCAATGCCAACCCTTTCATTCAAGTAGACATATGAATAATATTTCATTAATAAAAAATTAAATTATGCTCATGTGAGCTTGCATTTGTAAATGAGGCATCTGTGTCTTAACTGGCTTCTGCATAAGTCCCGGAATTTAAGAACTTTCTTTCATTTTGCTTGCCTTTTAAAAATTAAACACAAACTTTATGTTTGGTCTTTCAGGAATCTTGACTTTTTATTGAAGTGTAAAAGCATCGTCAGTAAAAAAAAAAAAAAGAAGAAAGCGCCAAAGAATTTGATAAGGCGACGAAAATCCTTACCTTTAACTTTAAAACATGAAGTTATAAATCACACCGAATCCATCTGAGAGGAGATGATGTTCACGGCTCAACAGTCCCCAAGGCAGTGCCCAGAAAGGGCCTTTATGGAAGACTGGCAAAAAGGAAAGAGAAAAAAAAAATCATGTTCTTGCCCACAAAGAATTTGCAGAACATCACCTGGAAGATACTCTGAAGATGTGGCAGAAGGCCTTGTGGTCTGGTGAGACTGAAGTCAAACTTTTTAGGCTTGAACACTAAGCGATGTGTGCATTAATCTAACACTGAACCTCATCTCCATTTACTCAAGGGCTTCTGCATCTCAGTTAAAGCACTTGCAGGTAAGGAGAAAGCAAATGTGTATAGATTTAGTTTAAAACATGTCGGATGACTTTGAACACAGCCAGGATTTAAAGGTGTCCAGAGCAGCTATTTTGCACTTAGTTTTACAGGTTTGGTGGGGGAAAAAAGTCTATGAATCTTTTGATGCAGAGAAATGGACTTTTATTTAAATGAATGGTAATTAAAATTTTGTTTTACAAGGATTCACTTTAGTAGCAGATTTTCAAGAGCAAAAGATGCTCATTTCATGTGGGAAATCTCTGCTCCTCACCCACAGTACCTGTTGTTAAACTCTTGACATAAATACCCTACTGCGAGATTCAGGTCCTCCAGATGCCACCATATGTGGCCCTTATTATTACTATTATTATTATTATTTCAGCTGTATGAAGTGGAAACAATTGATCCGCTGTGGCGACCCCTAACGGAAGCAGCCGAAAGAAGAAGAAGAAGAAGAAGATTATTTCAGCTGTATCTGTACTCCCATTTATGTATGACAACCACATGCATAGTACTATGCAAAATTCGTGCAGAATCTATTTGTATGGCTGCTTTCTCTCAGAGTTTTAACAAGTGTTGACTTTCTTGCATTACTGTAATGCTCCCAAAAGCTTCTTTCCTTATTTCATTCGAATATTCCAATAGGACAGGGCAGGCACATTGACAGGAGAATTCTCCCTTACAGCAGCAGCTGGACGGGAAGAACATGGAACACATAACATTCATAAGACACATAAAAAGGTGTAAAATAAGTAAATAAATGAATAAATTAATGACTAGTAAATCACAATAGTGCATAATAGTTGATGGGTCCTTGTGTGTCACTATGGCGGTGGATGGCTGCTGGTAAGAAGAACCCCAGAAGCCTGGCTTAGTCCACCTAAGTTGAATCATCTGGGGGCTGAAAGAGCTCAGGGGATGTGAGCCAGTGTCCAAGATGGACTGCGGCGTCCTCCTCATCACTGCCAGAATGAAGCACGATTCTGCAAAAGCCATAAATGTTAAGAAAGCTTCGTAAGCCTCTAACCGAACCATGCACGGTGTACGGCTTTAGGGGGGAATAAACGTGCGCAGTTGCCGATTTCCTGGGAGGAGATGAGCACAAATACTCGGAGTGGAAAACTGGCTCGGTTGTAATTACTCCGTGTCCATTGTTTCCCAGCTTCAGTGTCTTAGGGATTATTCCAAAATTCGCAGAGACGCTTACTAACCCCCGTCATCTGCATGACAGTCCAGCAAAATTTGTGTTCCAGGGTGTAGCCCACTGAAATGTACTTTGTGGTCTTCTGCTCTCTGAGAACATTCAAACTGTGCACTAAATAGGTCTAGGATACTAGATTTAAAGCAAAAATAGCTTAATTTTATCAATGAAAAATTTATTTGGTTAAAATATACATTTATGTGGTATCGGCGCTTGATAAATTTAGGGTGGTAAAAGAGTGAAACCCTTTCACTGAGTTCTTAGTGAAGGTTATTAATGTCTGACTGACCTGGTACGCCACTAGATAGTCTAGTTTCTATATGTGTCGCACTGAGTCATTTGCTCCCCTGCAATCGACCAAGGCGGCACTCGAGTCAGTCTCTCTGGTCTTGGTATCTTGGTGGACAGCTCTGTCTACTAGCAACTGCTGTTTGAGCCTCTGGTGTTGTTTTCATTTCTGGGCAGAGATCCTCATGTACACGCAGCTTGGTGGCTGCGATGCTTGACAGGAGCTTCCATGTTGTCGATCGACAGGTTACTGAGTAAACGGATGCTGCTTGTCCCATAGTGGGGTCTCTCATGACCAGTATTGTCCTCCGTTGGGCTGGCCACTCAGGGTGGAAGCCTGTTGTTAGCAGCTGGTTCTTTTGTGCAGCTTGGTGGATCAGGTCCTGGTGCTGCCCAGCTCTTCCCGTTTGTGACCCACTGTTGGACATCTGCTGTTGTGATGGTGATGGGAGGCTGTGGGTCTGTGTCCTTCTCTTATTACTTATTTCAAGAGAAACTTTATACAAATGCAGATCATTAGAGGCAAACTGCTTAAAATCCAATGCTGCACATAAGAGAAAAGAAGTCTGTGTGCATAAAATTTGCTTTTCAAGCAGAAACATTTCTGCTCGTGGCAGAGTGAACGGACCCGTATTTACCTGCCGGCCCCACAGCAGACACAAGTGGAGAGCGAGCGCGGCACTAACATGCGATTTAACTCACTTTCATGTCGTTCACAGCTTGGGTGTGGAGTTTGTGATTGATGGTGGTTATGACTGCATTGGTAAGGAGAATCATGCTGCTATGCTGGAGATACTGAAGTCACATAATGATGATGAACAGTCCAGATGCTTTCGGAGTGATCCAGACAGCGATGAAACCTCACTAGGAGATAATGCGCAACTTCTGAAAAACAGCAGAATGACTTATGAACCTTCTTCCATCCCGATTACGCTCGGTAAGTTGAGGAGCTAAAGACGCAGAAGTT
Organism: Heterotis niloticus; assembly: GCA_018136845.1. Lineage (NCBI taxonomy): Eukaryota > Metazoa > Chordata > Actinopteri > Osteoglossiformes > Osteoglossidae > Heterotis > Heterotis niloticus. The sequence goes on from CM030891.1 coordinate 34,537,487, forward strand.
TAAGATTGTGCTTTTTTTCCGGTTTGCCTAGTAGAAGTTTCCGTTCCACCGACTGGGCTGTGGATCGGCAATCTTTTTCCTTACATGTATGTTTTGATCCGTCAGGAGTTTTGTGTTTGCTTCGCTCCTGCTCACTTCCGGAATCAGATCATCTAAGTGCATGGCACAGACCTTCACGCGCGAAGAGGCCCAAATCGAAATATCACACTTTCTAATCACTAAATATCTTCTGCAGTTTTGCTAACTACAACCGCAGGGCAAATGCGCTATTTTGCCACCGTCATTTGACATGGAAAATGTTGAATCGCAAGGAACTGACCTAGAATTGGCCTTGGAAAATAGGAACCATTAAATTTGAGTCCAGTGGTTGTCAGTTTCCAGTCATTTGCTGCAGTCCTCGCCTCCTGTTCGCCTGTCCCTGTTACACAGCAAAGTGTCCCTCCAGGCTTCTGTGTTTGTAGCCACATCTTGTCAGTGGGAATGTTTCTGCTGAGGGATTGACCCGCTGACAAGATGTCTTGTCACAGCCTGTCTGATTCTTTATCCCAGAGGAGGCACTGTCACTTTCTAAAATCCACTCTTGCACATATGTGGAAATAAGTCTCCGCTACCTGTCAACAATCTTAGTTGGCATAGGAAATACATTAAATTAAACTCTTCGCCCAAGCCAAAGACTCACATTGTTAGATTTATTAAGCACCTCTTTTGGACATCTGCGCTGGATCGCAAAAGGTTATTCTGTCACACGGAGTTGCGCTGATCCGTACTACAAATTAGTTGTTGTGCAACTGAAATGTGCAATATGAGTTGTTTTTTTTATTTCTTTTTTTTATTATTATTATTTATAGCTTATTGTCTGCACCTTCTTCCTTTTGTGCTGTTTTCTTGCAGCTCTTGCCCAAAATATTGCTTAGTCTGTGTATCTTGTTTTCACTGTAAACTGTCATCGAGCAGGTGAACTACGATGAAGGTAAAGTGGTACGGCGGGTCCCTGACATATCCTGGGCTTTTGGCCCAAGTTCGGCTTCATGCACACTAAACAGTTAACTCAATGTGGCAGCTAATTCCCAATTTCTAGGATAATCTCAAAATAACCCATCAAAACTTTAACCAATTATAATATTGCAGGAAATGGCAGACTCACTGCTAGCATTTTTATTATCTCCACAGTGACAAAGCTGGTCACTCTAATTTGACCATTGTGTGTGTGTGTGTGTGTGTGTGTGTGTGTGTGTGTGTGTGTGTGTGTGTGTGTGTGTGTGTGTGTGTGTGTGTGTGAGAGCGAGAGAGAGACAGCAACTCTGTGTGGTCACCCTGTGATGGACTGGCATTCGATTAGTGATGGATGGATTAATGGGTGGATGGATGGATGGACCTTTCTCAAGACTAATACAGTGGATTATTTGTTAGTAATGATACTGGCACCTGTGACAGCATAGCAACTTTGTGCTTTGTGGCAAAAGACATAGGAAACAGTCTCATGAGCTTTATTTATTCATAAAAATCTGTGAGGAAAAATTAATTCAATATCTCTTTTCAGGGCGTTCTCTACCCCACGTGCCTTCAGCAAGGACATCCGGTCGTGAGGCTGGTGGTCATTAACTCCCACCCTGATGTACACATAAAACAAATAAATAAAACTTAAGCAAAGCGGTTCAGGAGGGGAGAGTAAGGCGGAAAGAAAACCATCATGCGGCCCGGCTGGCCAAGTAATGAGGTGAACGTGAGGTTACTGTGGATCCAACACAGGTTTATTTGCCTTCAGCAACATGCCAGTGCTTTAGTTATAGGTGCACCAGATTCAATAACTATTTACAAGCACCAGACGTTTGCTAGGAGAACAACACTCTCAACAGCAATGCTCACGAGCCTCCTTTCATCCACCACGCACACCACAACTTTCCTGGGTATTTATACACTACATTTCCAATCATTCCTCCTTCACCATCAGGCCCCAGGATTCCATTTTACTGCAGGTAAGCCAACTTGTTTACTTGTTGCCCCAGTAAGCAGTTAGTTTCCATTAACATTTACCATGACAATATGTCTGTCATGTGACAGCAACGTATTCACATACATGTTTCACATTTACTAGCTATAGATATTAAAACTGTAGGATTTCACCCGTGTGTTGAACAACAGCTCCTTCTCACAGCATCATGTGACTGTATGGTGAAAGCTACTTCTTTTCTATGGGAGAATGATGCCCAAATACAACAAAAACTGGAAGTGAAGTCCTCATCAGCCTGGAATCATCAGCCAGCACAAGGTTGCTCAAAAATGCATCCCGAAAAGTCAGCAGACGGTTGACATTGCAAGGGCCTCTTGGTGCATCAAGAGACAATTACGCCATTCTATGAAGTTGCTGCACACATAGTTACACCGGCGCCACGCTGGCCAGACACATCAGCGCTAACTTTTTGAAAAATTACATTTCTGCCTCTTCCGTGATGTAGTGTGGATGAAGCCTGCCTCCTCCACATTCAGATTCTGCAGTTAAACAGCTCTCAGGCTTCGTCATCCTGTCCAAAATACATCTTACGTGCTGTAAAGCAGCAAAAATGCTATGGAAAATTGGGTTTCCACAGAACTTTACTTGAACACAATCGCATCCATTAACCCTTTTGCTGTTTTTTTTTTAATTTTATTTGACCTTGTTAAGCTGTATTTTGTAAATCTGATTCTTCCTCATCATAGTCAGTAGATTCAATGCGTTTATGCTTTCGAACCATCTTCTTCATCATTGTCTTTGTCAGCGTCCCGAATCATCCGTAAACTTTACTGGTAATGACACCGGGACCCGTTACTCCTTCCCGTGCTGGGTCGAAGACCCTCCTCTTCTGCTTCATTTCGCATGATGGCCGTACTGTGCACTCCAAATGTAAGTCTTGCTGAGATGCTGTAACTGTCAGCCATATCACAGAACATTTTTTGAAGAAATTATTATTTTTGAAGAAGTTATTGCTTATATACTTGTTCTCTAGTCCAAACATCCCAATGATGGATACATCTGTGGAAATTTGGGAGCTCCGATTTGAACTATGTTGCATTATTAAATCTAAAATGTGTGGTATCCTTCACCATACCCAGCCCCTTCCAATAACTTCTTTGCATACTCTGCTACAGCGCATGCAAATACCCGTTCCTCCACCAAATGGATTTTGCTGCCGGCCTTTTGCTCTTTGTTCTATCCTGAAGCTACTTCATGACCGCCTCTATTAAATACGTTATGACCCAGCGATTTAGTGTTGAATTATTTTGCATTGCACAATGTACCCAGGCAAGGCCCAGAAGAAAGCCTGTGTGACTGGCTGCTCAGAAAGAGGAACCAGTGATTCTGTTCCGCTTCAACCAATTCTGTGGCATGCAAGCTGGAACCCCAACAAATCAGTCAAACATGACTTTTCTTGGTGGTTTTGTGGTGAGACTTGGCAATGGCGAGCTTCTCCGCAGTGGGGGTGACACAGCTCATCTTCTACACGAGCAGCTTTCTGCGGTCCGAGGCCAGCAGAACTGAAACGCTTCCCTGATTTTTTGTTCGGGATGGCACCTGGACTGAGGACTGTGGGACTCAGCAGCAGCCTTTATTTGCACGTGTATGGGACCAGTGTATAGTACGTGGAAGAGGCGAAATCAACTGCAAATGTTTGATAGAGACTTAAACTGAACAGAAGTCGGCTTTGTGGTCACGGCAAACACGTTTTTATTTATGCTGCCTTTGCGCACGTATGTTCGGGAAGTATGAGAATCAGGTGTGGATATGGCTGTGTCAAAAGCTGGGAAACCGGGACAGCGTGGTGTGAGATGGAGATGGAGAGTGATTGTAGCCCCCCCCCCCCCCAAAGATTAAGGAATGTGGAGAAAGCGCATGCAACACCAACGGATCTGGGCAGAATGGAACCATGGTGTGCAAAGGCCGGGTATGCTGGGAGAGGTGCAAAAAGCATCGGGCCATGCAAGGTGACCCGGAGTGTGAAGCACTCTGCTTCTATGCACCTAGACCAATGGCAAAATGAAGTGTAAGTCAACAAAAAGAAAGCCAGCCTTTTATTCGGCCCGGACAATAAACGCATGAAGTCACGCGCGAGGTGCAAGCGATGAGTACGATGACCGTATGCTGCGATGTGACGTTATTCAAGCTCTCGTTCTACCAGGTGGGAGTCAACTACATTTCAGATATGCAACAGCAGCTTGGCAAACGCATGCGTGAAGAAATAAAGTGAAAAGTGCCAAACACGGGAATTTGAGGGAAATACTAAACCACCAGAGGAGGACACAGCAAGAAATACGACCACGTAGCTCCAGGCTGAAGTGGCTGCCCACCCCACGAGGCTACAGCTAAAGAACAGGCAGGCCGAAAAATCTGCAGTGGGCGAGCGGTACTGGAGGGAAAATGCGGGGGATGAAGCCGAGATGCAGGGGAAATGGGAATGAGGTTTAAGGCGAGACAAGACAATGGTGGCAATGGCGGAGGAAGCGAAAATTGCGGTGACGCAAAGCTTGGAGCTGCAGGTTTATCCTGCAAAGGCGTGCGGGACGAGCGGTGGCGATTGGGCAGGTGGGGTCCTCAGGTGGCGGCTGGACCTCAAGGTAAACAGACAGGCGCAGGCCAAGAACATTGGGGAGGAATCGGAAGCATCATCACGCGCAGGAGACATTGGTCTGCAAAAATCAGAGCTTGCAAGGGCGGAAGCGGGTGGCTGTTTATACGTGTACGTGCGTTATTCATAGCTGGGCTCAGCCGGGGGGGGTGGAGTAAAACTTTTCCGCTGAACTTTTTGCCTTAAAAATGCCAATTAGTAATAGTTTGTTAAAATAACAACATCGCACCAGAGCAGGGTCAGCAGAATTTAATTTAAAAAGCCCCCGAATTAACTTGCTCGAAACCCCAGAATTAAAAAAAAAAAAACCGATTATGAAGTGGAAATTCCTGACTTTGGGGTATGAAATTCAAATGAATGAAATGTGGACCTCGAAATGCAGAGAAAACCTTTGGATCTTCATTTTCCCCATCGGTGTCCATCGCTACAGTTTGGGGAACTAAAACGCCGACAGAAACGCTGTTATTCAGAACATTAGCACGTTGCTATACAGAGGCAGGTATTATTGCATAAATACAGTGTTGTGCTGTGTATTTGAATTCGTAACACGGCGAGTCGTTTATGTAAAGTTTGTAAGTCTTTTCAGCATTTATGAATTTCCGACGCACGGCATTGCATATGCATGACCGGTCCTCCTTCCGCTCCTCCTTGCATCGGGAACCACGCCGGCAGTCACCTACGGGGCTCATCCGACCCGACACCGCTTCCGCACGTGATATATGACAGCGCATGAATGTATAAGCATTTTATTGCTGATATTTTGCTTAATGCTTCAAGCTAAGAGTCATCAGATTTAATGCTTTGCCAAGCAGTGGTAACAATAGACATGCGGTAGATACTCTGACTGAACATTTATTAACATTTTCTGGTCTTTCACCTTGATGCCTAATGGCAGGGTTACAATGATCCCATTACAAACGCCTTTTATTCATCTGAAAGCAATCTGATTTTATGAGCCGACTGAATAAAATATCAGATTATCGTGGCAAATGAAGTTCCAGCCTTTAGGGCAAAAATAGAAATAATAATCTACGTTCTATGACAAGATACTGGAAGAGAGTTTGTTCTGTCACCCGCAAGGTTTGGAAGTTCTTGTGTTCTTTCTCTCCCCTGGCACTACCCGAAAAACAGGCCTTATGCGAGCATGACACAACTGTCTCTTGTCTCACTAAGAGCATCGAAGAGGATTAAAAGGATCGGCATGTTGCCTGGAGGGGAGAGATGAGCGAAAAATAAAAGAGCAAAAGAGACAGTGGCGCTCGGCACAGCAGTTTTGCGCTCATGGACTTTAAATGTTGTTTTGTTTTCGGTTTCCAGGTGTACGCGAGTGCTCCTGCGAGCCTCCTTTTCGGTTTCTTGCTGTTCACGGATTTTACCACAATGCAGTAACCGGTAAGATTTATTAGTCCACAAACACATAACACAACTAGAATGACATATTTAAGGTCTTCACGATGCGACAAGAATGGCGGCACAGTATGAACCGAATTCTGTTCCAAATGCGTCTCTACGGTGCCTTGGTTTGGCTTTTGCTTGTTCATGTACATTCCTGCATCATCTAAATTTTCATTTAAAGCGGATTAATAACATGACTGATAAAACAATCTCAACCCTAACTTCCCAGAGATATTGTTGTGTATAAGTGTATAAAAGTGTATAATCGCTAATAGACAAATAGACATAATAGATCAAATCAGTTGTGGATGGACAGGACCCGAGAGCTCGTGTTGACCCTCAGTCCCTTAGAGGACAAGGGTCAGCATGAAAGATAAGATAAGATAATATAAAACTTGGAGAGATAGCCAATAAATAAATATAATAAATAAAATGAATTATATTACACAAGTATGTGCAGGAAAAATTGGATAAGTACAGGATAAAGGAAAAAGTCAGGAGAAAGTCGAAGTGGAAATTTGTTAACATTTAAAAAAACCACAGGTAGTTTCTTTGCTACTAAAAACGTCTCGTGCAGTGGCTATTATTGCAGCTTAGCTGTTAAAAAACAGCAGCTTTATTTTTCCTTTTCAAACTTTGCAGAGATGTTGGCTTCCATTTGAAAATACAGTACAGTACTGCAGCGCTACAGTACGATAAATGAACAGTTTTCTTAAAACGCAGCCTTCTTGATCTCTGCGTCATCTTACTTTGATGCGTTTTTGCAACGTTTGCGATGCGTTGGCCTGAAGCGCGCGGAAGCGAGCGTCGATGAGGACGGTGTCACTTCATCCCTTTGCCCCTTTCTGCTGCGCGTTTCTCACTCGCCAGCAGCTGCAGCGTGCGTGTCGCAAACCCGGTTTGCGAAACGTCTTATTGCCGCACGTTTCCTTGTCGGGACGGCTCCGTAATCCCTCGTAATGAGTCGTACGAAAGTGCCCGCAGCAGGGTCGATTCGCAACGCCTCTTTGAAAATAATTTATAAAGGATAACAAAAAAATTGACGATTCCTAATAAGCAGATTCAGAAAGCCCAGAGGAACTGCTTTGCAGATCCTTTCTTACAGAGAAAAAAAAAAAAAAAATGCGATTCTGTTCAGCCTCCCTCGTGGTGCTGTTGCTCTTTCTGTTTTGGAGATTTTATCAATTTTGCCTGCGTGTCACATGGCTTCGGCCAGAATGAAGTTGTCCCGAAACGCAGCAGCTCAGCCATTATATTTCCCTGTACCTTTGTAAACCAAAATGTATTTGATTTTCACTTACTTTCATGAATATTAAAAAAATAAATAATAAATGCATAATAAAATTCCTCCCAATTGTTTCACGCTTTCTCACGCATTGCTGAATGTTGATTTAGCCCAGCCTTGTATTTGTGACAAAATTACACGCAAGTGTAATTTTGTCACAAATACAAGGCTGGGCTAAATCAACATTCAGCTTAAATAGATGCCAATAGCGCGCAAGTATAACCCGATTTTATTATAATGGCACGCGTGCTGTAGTTTCGACTTGACACTTATTTGTATTATTTGATTCCGTGCGTTTGCTCCATTTACTTGCAAGCTCAGTGGACGTGGACATAAACCGCTTCTTGCCTTCCCTCGGTCTGTGTTAGAGCTGCCACTGCAGGGCAGGGATCTGCAGCAGAGCTGTGCGAAGCTCATCCAAGTGTCCTAATTAAGAATAGGAGGAGGATCCCCAGGGTTCGCCGCATCCTGCTTTGCTTTCTGCGGGAGCTCCTCTTAGCGCATCGTCGCTGAGACGCGCACGCAAGACGAGGTCCTGAAAAATGAATCCTTGTCTCGGCTTTATCGAGAAATGCTATTTTAATGGTCCCACTGCCAGGGATTTGAATACACGTCTGTGTTGGGAAGCGCTGTGATTTGAGGGAGGAGGCACTGCTATTATACGCCTCTAGCACTTGGGCAAGTGATGCATGTAGGAGAGGGTTGCAACTGCACTTCAGGGACGGCGGAAAACAGTCTGACTGGCAGGAGGAAGATTCCCAAGGCGACTAATAGAGATATGGAGGGAAAAACATGAAGGCTGATGCACAGAATCCATCACCAGCAGGTCTGCCCAACCGGGCCTTCCAGGGGCTGCATTTCCCCCGTTTCCCACTACGGTGGTGCTTCAACTTATGGACACAATTAGAACGGGAAGTGCATTTATAATTCGACTTGTTTGTCGCTCCAGAGTCATGTCTGCCGCTCATTTGCAATCCTTACACGTCGGATGCACAAGTCCTTCGGTCATTAACAAGTTGAAAAACTCTGGCAAAGATGTAGGGCTTAAAAAAAAAAAAAAAGTTGACTCGGCCAGCCATCCATTACTAATAACCGGATGACGAACGTAGGGGTTTGGTGGGACTGCAACTATTGTGGAAGCACAGAGCAAAGCAGGGTTGTGGCTTTGATGGAACCCCAGTCATCCACTGTAACCACAGGCTATTTAGAGTCCCCAGTTCACCTGAGACACAGAAAGCTGGAGCGAACATGTCCGACTAAAGAGTGAAATAACACCGTGAACGCAATTGTACTTTGTGAGGGAAAAAGGCACTGGACCGTATTACATCCCAATTAAAACCGCTGTGCATGCAGGGTAGGTTAAATGCGATCCGTAATGGTGGCACGGCACTGAAATAACAGAAACATTACAATCATAATGCATTTCGCAGGACGCAGGGAAAGTGATCACAGAGCGGAACCCTGTGAATCAGAAAGGGATACCGCGCAGATCTGTGCTTCTAATGACTGCGGAAACACAGCCGTCTTCTATCCGTATGCTGCCTGCTCCCGCTTACGCTCTTCACTTTCGAATGTGCGGTGTTTGAAGCCAGCGGGCTAAAATTCGGAAGCTTCTTAATATTTGAGTAACTCCGTGCCACTTCGGTCCTTGAAGAACTCTGGTCTTCTGCTAATCCAACTTCCACATTTCTCCACCAGTTTGTCTTTCGTTGGGGTTTCAAGACAACTCGATGTTTTTTAGACTAGGGGTGGGGTTGTCAACACCCAAGCAGTAACCTGAAAAACCCCATTAGGGTTAGGCTTAGGGTTAGAGTTAAGGTTAACCTGAAACGCCTTTGTTTGGTCTGTGGGAGGAAACCAGAGCAATCAAAGGAAATATGTAAGACTTCACGCGGTCTGAGCTGGGTTTGGACCAGACACTGCATAACAAACCCTGTAAATGTCAAATACAACTGCAGTCTGTTTTAGAAAAAAAATTTGTCTGCTTTTTCATTCCAAATATCCAATATTTATAAAAAAAAAAAAAAAACAGTCTACAGCTAGAAAGAAACAGAACATAAAAAACCCGTACGTAGATATAAAACTTTGATTTATCATCATGCACATTTACATGTAAAATAATACAATGAAAGTTTCTAAAATCAGAGCCCCAGTCCTTCACTACAAAAAGGAACAATACGATGGCTTATGAAAATAAAGGCAGTCCTGGGATTGCAATAATAATAATAATAATAATAATGATGATGATTTTAGAGCTCTGTTTAGCGAATGAGCAACTTATAGCCAATTAAAACACGTCTACATAAACAGGTACATACGAAAATCGTCACCTGTTCCCCTTTGTCCACAAAGTGCATTTGAGTCAGTATTTTTACAAAGTGCAGCAACTGTCCTCACCCCATGCTGCTCCTCGAATGCTGTCCCTGCTCCCCTTAGGCTGCCATATGCTCATGCTATGGAGCCCACTCTGCTCCGATGATAAATATGATAGCGTAAACAGTGTGTGGAGTCTATAGCGTTTCAGTAATAGAGAGGTAGTTTGCTTGTTATTTGAAGCGTACGTACAATTATGTGGCGCCTGCAATGTAAGCGGTGTTTGAGTGAAAGTCATTTTCTTCTTTGTACACAGCTAGGGAGCCTGGTGTGAGGCTCAGGGTTCATTTCGTATTCTGTAAATTATTATGTTTGCATTTATTTTTTATCAACAGAATTGTACGTTTGTTTTGGAAGTTTGTAAGGATGAACAAATAATGCTTGCGATTGCTTTGCGTTTAGCTGAATCTATGTTCATGAAGTCGAGAGAGAGGTGAAGTTGAGCCTGGTGTGTGAAGGACCTTTCTCCTTCTTCATTATTGCCGCAGCAATGACATGGCGTCACAGAAATATTAGAAGTTCTACAGTCCTATAAGAGTATTTATAGGTAATATAAATGAATTGTATCCATCATATGTATAGAGAGGACAGTTGGAACATAAATCACAACACTACACTGTAATTATGACGACCAAAAATAGGACCAACACAGGTCCTTATCAGACTTCAGCGCAGTATTAAACAAATAGGCATCCCAGTTCCCTTTTGGCTGAATTGGAGTCCTCATAGCTACAATTATGGTGGCGATATGAGTGATCAATTTAACTGGATAACTGGAAATATTTTGTGATACAAAACTCATGCTGACATAAACATTCTGTGTTATTATTTTGTAAAATACTACGTCGAAAGAAATGTCAGCACATCATTCTGTCAGATTGTGAATGGTTTGGTTTAAAAATTTCGATTGCTTATCCAATTGATTTTGTCAGGGGTCTGAATACTTTTGGAAGGCGCCGTAAATAACCCCCTGCCCGACTCCCAAAAAGAGCCCATCAGTCCCTAACTATGTGTCGGGTGACAGTCAGGGATGCCACCTCCTGCTAACTGCTAACCCTAACCGGATATCCCAGGCTACATTCGTGCTCCCAGGATCCACAACGAGTGAGACAGAAAGAGAAAAAACATCATGAATAATTAATAAATGTAGTAAAAGGGGGTAAAATCTGCAACAGGAAACATTTCGAGATGCTTCGTATTCTATCATTTATAGCCACCTAAGTTCATATGAATAGAGCAAAAATATTAAAGTCGTGGGTCCGTAGAGAGAAGACAGAATTTATGCGGGGTTGCAGGTCTACATCTTTATTGCTTCATTTGTTCCAAGAAGCATTTTGGTTTCACTGTGCCTCTTCTTGGAGAAAACTGTCTGGTAAGTGAGCAAATGTGATGTAAATGTCAGCCGCTTTGTAACCTGACAGCAGAGGTTTCTGGACAGGAGGACAATGACACTCTATCTCCTATTTAGCAGATTGCGGCTGACCAGGAGGAAGGCAGCTGTGAGCTCTGGTGAGCCGGGATGCCTCGTGCATGGCCTGGCTACACCGAGTCCCCGGTGGATGTATTTATGACATTGTGTCCATAAGACTAATAAGCCCTGACCAGAGCTACACCAGGGTATTGGAGCTTAGCTGTGGTTCTGCAATTCCGTCTGTTGCTATACACATCACACAAAGTCGACTAATCCCCAACACAAACACAATTATAAGAAACAAAAGCTTAACAAAAACTATGTAAGCTGTTTGTTATTTACTTTTGAGCGCTGACAACAGCTGCACATCAACTTGGAGCCAGAGGTATTACATGGAGGTGGCAGAAGACTGAAACCCAAAACTGAAGCCCAAAACCGATGTACATACCAGTGTGGTGACAGGTAACCCCATGCCACTGAGGGATCTTCCTGAGCTTTTGGTGCATCTCCTAAGGGCACTCAATTCTCCAAAAGAGCCTTTCACCAGGAACACAGATCATGCGGTCTTCACTCCACTTGAGCTGTTTGAATTTGTTCAGAAGAAAGGAGACCTCACCTGGTATTACCAGATCCAGTTTGCTTACCGGAAATATCTCCACACAACTGAGGCTCAGTAGTGTCCTCATGAGTGCATTGAGGACAAACCCAGACTGCTAGTGATGGGGGTAGCTGTGCTTCTGTATTCTTTAGCGCCAGCAGCCTATAGGGCAGTTGATGCTATCAGGAGCGGAGCCTATGAAAAAGGCACGACAACATTGACAGTTTTACCTTCTGTTTTCGCTTCCACTTTCTTCACTCTTGAAAAATCCTAAGGCAGTACTTGCTGTCGGTTGTCGGACCACTGGGTGAAACTGTGGTGCACGCTTCCAGTCGGTACTCCAGCTGATATTTTTATCAGCTTTCTGGGAAAAATGAGTTGTAAACACTTCTTGAAAGTCCATGCATGAGGGAGAAAGTGTGCTTGATTTTTCCAGGCTAGCTGTCGCTGAACAGTGCCGGGGAGGAAAGCCCAGCCATCTCAGCCAGAAAGAGCAATTCTGACCTTTGGGCTTCTCTATGAGAGATGGTTTGTGTAAAGATGGTTCACATAGTCAGGATTTGGATTTAGGAAGTCGCTGGAGATGTCTCTTTTCTTCTTCATCTAATTTCTGAAAACCGAATGAAGAGTATAAAGTTTATTTAACTTTCTGAATAACGTATACTCTGGGCTCGTTCCGAACATTAACCCTGTGTCTCCTTTTCCCTCTCTTACTCTCGTGCCACGTGGCTCCCTAAGGTAAGAAATGTTTGACGCTTCTCTCCATTCATATGTCTGTGCTTACAACTCTTTACTTAAAACCAACACAATAACAATTGGCACACGCATACAACAGCAACGCATGATGGGAAAGCAAAGCATAACACAGAGCACTTTTAACAATGGCAGTGAATTACTACATTTCCCATAATCCCAAAGGTCATGACACATTGTATAGAGACGGTAACCAAGTTAAGACACGTGTGCTTTGTATGCGTTCTCAGAATCTGTTTCCGTTAGAGAAAAATACAAGCATTGCACGATTGCAGGATCGTGCGCTCAACTGTTTGATGTTGTTTTTGTTATATTTCGGTATTTTGGTGTATTGTGCCCGGTTTCTTATGCTAATTATGTATTTTGCTAACTGGGGAGGATTATTGTATTTGTGTGCAGTATATTTATAATATTTGGATGCCCAGCCCCAGTGTGGCTTTTGCTGTATTTGGTTTGTGTGTTCAGGGGGTAACTGGTAGTCTGTGTCTGTGCTGTCTTTGTGTTGCATGAATAAATGGAATGAAAGACCCACAATGGTACAAACTGGAGAAAATGTCCGTGCGGTTCATGCGGGAGACTCAAGTTCCCCATTTGTTATTGCAGGGGAACCATTAATAAATGGAACTGGCAGCATTGTTAGTTGCAGCGCAGTTCTGTAGATCGAGGTTCCTAAATTGAAGGATGACTGAGTAGCAGCAAAACCGAAATTTAGAAAATTCAACAAAAAGTCCAATACCGTTGTAAGAAAAACCTCCCGAGAGCTCATTGTTTTGGCATTTGTCTGATCATTTATGAAAGATGGCCTGCTTACCTAAATTTGTGCAATTACAAATGATTTACATGCAGAGAAAAATATTCTGAATTGTAATGATAAATGGTCCTCAGAATACATTTAAAAGCTTTTATTTACGGTGTCTTCCTTTTCTACGTGTCACCCCTGGAAAAATGAAATACACACATTTGCATAACTGCATATGCAGAACTGCTGAGGCCATGCCAACCTGCCTTTGCAAAAATACGCACTTGAAACATGCTTGCTTGTGAAACAGAGGAAGCCACAAAGTGTCCATCATATTACTGATTTATTTTATTATAGTGATATAATGCACAAGTTATGTGTAAAGGTACAGAAAAAAAATTGTGCTCGATTGAAAACTTGAACACGTTTTTATGAATACCGAAGTGAATTTTGAACATTATAAGCTGTGGTAATGGAAAAAATATGCATTATTGTCATTATTTACATCTTCTTTTGGAGCCATTACTGCAGTTAGCGTGTAATTTACCCACACACATTTGAGTCAGTATTTTTACAATTTTAGAATTTGCTAGCATGAATCTGGTTGACTGCGCATTGCAATGTATTAGGACCTCTTCTGAGACTTGGGCCAGACGCCTTTGCTAAACCTGTCGTGTGCGTCCCGTGCTTTTCCACCTCTTGAGCCCAACTGTGAGCGGGAACACATGAAAGCCAGCAGGCACCTGGTGTAAAAGCACACCTGACTTTGAGCACAGCCCAGTAATTAACCTGAATTATTTTAGGAAAAAGCTGCATGACGTGAGTCATTTTGCCTTGTAAATGTACTATTTTTTAACAGTTTTTAAGTCTAATCTGGAAGCTTACTGAGTTGAGTGCATAGACTTGTTTTCCCTTTACAACAGAACATCGACAAGGAAAATTCTCCCATGCAGAAGTAATATTTCAGTTCTCCTCGCAACACATTCAGCATTTTGCCCTTTGTAAAATAAATGTAAAGTTTTAAACATCACTGTGTTTACTCTTTTGTGACCCTGCAGAACAAATATTTGTTTAGCGCGCACACACACACGCAAAACCCAGTTGCCTTTGAACGTCACAGCATTCGTATGTTTGCCTTATTTGGCGAGGAAACATAGACTAGAACTTGATGAGCATGTAAGTAATGATTCAGTTTAACTGAATTTAGATGGAAAAGAAAAGAAACATTTGTGGATTGCAAATTCTTGGCTGAAGCCTTCAGATCATTCTTGAGCTGTCTTATCCATCACTGCCAGACAGGTAAGTTTATCTCACAAGTGCTTGAAACTGACTCTTTTTTTTCCAATCAATATCTTCTTCGAGTGATTGATATTCCATCACAGGGCTCCAGTTGGTTGATCTTACATGTCAAGGGATGGTCTGTCTGTCACCTCCTGTCAATTCATTCTGAAGATTTTCTCCTAAAAAGCTAAAAATTATGTGAAATATAACATTTATTTTTTTCACTAAACTAAAGTTACATGAGCTATAAAATTATGGAGACTTACCTAGAAATCTGTTGCATGTGTATGTAAACATGTTTTGTAATGTTTGCTACCACTTAACTCTCAACTTAACTCTATTGTTAAGCAGATTTGTTTGCCAGAAAGTAAGAGCATACTGCAGCACATTCTGATGCACTGCAAAAAAATCAAGTATTTATATGTAAATACATAAAATAATACCAGAGTTACCCAGTACTACCCTGGTCAAAAAGGTTTAGTGGGGGAAAGGTGAAAAGTAACCAGATCACCAAACTGTTTTACCATTAATGTGGTTGTATTTAGGACAGACGTTCTGTTAGTGCGGATGCCACAGGGTGACGCAGAGGCTGTAGCCGAGAGTTAGCAGTTAGCAGTGCAGTTTTAAAACCGGTGGAAGCAGCATTTCTGACAGCATTTACTTTAGTGGCTAAAAACGCGAATTTATCACCCAACGACTAACTCGGGATGCGACCGTGCTCATCGTCTTCTCTTGGGTCTGTTCTGTATATTGGAATCTTACTTGTATGCCCTGTGAATTTTTTCTCTATTCTTATAAATAATTAAAAATGAGCAATTATGAAATATGCATTATGGTCACACTCATTTATGGATGATGATGTACAGTACATAGTTAATGTGCATCTGGTTAATACATGCATATATACTGCAGTTTAGGTGTCAACCCATCAGGATACAAGTATTGCCGTAAATCCCACATTCCATTAGAAACGTCCAGATGGTCGCCTTGTTACACTTTTTATTCACTTCATCGACTTCCTTCCTTAAGTTCCTGATTATGGCAAACTGTCTGAAATATGCGATACCAGAAGAATGGTTCTGCTGCCTCTGCTGCGGCATTATTAGCATTTTCTGCTTTAGCCGTGTTGAATTCCATTCGTGTGTTAATGTGGAATAACCATGTCCTTCTATATTATTGTTTGCTACTTTGACTTTTTCCACTGTTAAAAATGTTAAATTACCCAAAGACCTGAAAGCGTCTCCTGGGCAGTCAGGGATGACGGAACCAAACTGTCCATCAGTGGAGGGCAGCGGGATCCCTGTCTGTGGTTCAGGGTCCATGACGCTCTCATAGCAACCAGCAAAAGTGAGAGAAATAATGACGCTCTTTGAATGCGGATAAAATGCAAATTTTCAGATTTATAATAATAAAAAAAGCGAACGTCTTCATATCGTATGAACTCATGCAAAAAACATTGTGTGATCGTATGAAAAAATCTGCGCCCTGATTTATTCAAGCCCTCCTTCAGGACTACAGACTTTTCCTCCTTCGGGTTTAAGTTCATGTGATGAAAGTCAGAAGACCACTGGACGAGAGGGGGACGAGTGCGTTTCGAGCCTGAAGAAAGAAGAAATAAACCCAGCAATTAATCTATCATTAATAATAAGCTGAGGAGAGATATTAAATAACAAACTGATCCACACAACCCGCACAACACGGTGTCCAGATTACATGCCAAAAGCCCGTAAATTTGGAAAAAATCTTGATATGCAAATATCTCATTCAGATGAACACTGTGGGGAATTAATGATTCCTTCCATTTATCATAATTGTGAGGTTAGAACATTTTTAAATTCTTTTTCAATTAAACTTGTAGGATTTAGATTCATATGAATCATGGAATTAACACATTTCCCATTGTAAAAAATACCAATAGGATCATCACAGGTCCCTTGGAATCATTATTACTTTCTTCATTTTTTTGGACTTTAATTAACACTTCTGGCTTTGATATGCAGATGGATTTTTTTTCCATAAAACAAGTTATGATTTTTAAGCATCGCTATGCAGAGTTTAAAGTTTTTGGCCGGTGTCTGAAGTCGAGATGAATTTGTGAAAATTTGTGCGATCTTACCCTCGGGTGCCAAATCACCGCACAGTTATTCCGCTCGATCTGTTTGCCCGACTGATTTGTAATGCAATAGGGTGAAGCGAAGGTTGGTATTGATTTTATCAGTAAGCAAAAGGACCTCAAAAGAAAGAAAGGGAATGGGAGAACTGTAAACAATATGGAAGAGAATTCATACATTTCTATAAAATAATCTAATATTAAACTTTTGCTGCTGATGTCAGTGTTTAAAATTCTGTCTTGAGAAATCTCTCTAAACCGACAGAGAAACATCCAAGGTTACGCCACCAGGTTACCACGGAATTAAACTCAACCAGAAGTTACGCAGAACTAAAATCAGGTGAGCTGAAGGTTGGGAATTTTGCACTGCGAGGAAGGCCGCTGTGCACCGGGTCCACCGTGTTTACCGCACCGGGTTCGCTTCTTTAGGGACAGGGTAGCTGACTGCACCTTTCCCTTCGGAGACGATGGCTCGGCTGCCTTCCTTAGGACCAGTTTGCAGGGCGCTGAGGTGCAGTTTAGCAGAAACCGAGTGGACCTTTGTCTGCCCCGACAGTCAAGGTGGTGCAGGGAGTTGGTGAGCTCGCAGCAGTGCCAGGTTTCCCTCATCTGTGCCTCACTGCTACTTTGTAGGCCGATAATTTCAGGTAGCAAGATAGCAGCAGTGGTTGATGGACCACCTAACAAAATGGCGTGTCGCTGTGGTCATCTCTGAATTTGTGGATTAAAAAGTAGCAGCTAATCTGGTCTTAGCGCATACATAACGTGAGTGTGGAGCGGAAGCGAGCATTGACACAGTTCCGCAGCCAGGTTTGGGGTGACAGCTTGTGGAAAGTTCACTAACCGGTGCCCGGTGCCTACGCACCTCTTGCAGCGCTGGCAGGTACTTTACTGCACCCCCGACTTCCAACAGTGTTCCCTCAGCGGCTCGAAGGCAAAGAGCCTGAACATTTAACTGGGTTAAGACCAAAGAAGGAGTCTAGAGATGATCAGTAGAAGAGAAGGTTTGTGCTTGCAGATTGTGGAGTTGTTTAAACACCTCTAGCGTTCTCACCGTATCTGGCAATGCTGTCGTTCAGGAATATATAACAGGGTCTTTGGCCTTCTGTCCCTCTACTGTGGAGTGCGGCAAACCACAGCTTGGTAGCCAGTTTTCTCCAGCCAAAAGTCAAAATGAATATTAATATTTGCCAAATTCCAGGTGTTTGGTGCTACTTTTCTTAAATTTCATCAGTTAGATGGTGCGCAAATGTTATGCCCAGTTGTTTTACTGGTTAGAGTGGATCCACTGTACCATGGAGGAATGTGTGGGAAAACAAGTGGAGTAAAGAAGGGTAAAGCTGATGGAGAATCCAGTGTTTAATACAGAACAGAATGCAGAGGCTAGAACAAAGGCCATACCGTAGGTCTGCTATGATGTAAAGTGCTGCCGTGTTACAGTAGCAGCCAGTTCATTTAGATGTTTATTTACAGGCTCTGTAGCCTCCCTGCGGCCTTCTGCTCTCCAAGAGGCATAGATGCAAGCTACCTGGTTGCTCATAAAAATCCTCTAAACTCTGAAAGGCAATTTTTGAATGAATGTATGATAGAAACTGCCAATAATCTTTGTCAAAAAACACTGGCAACACATAATACTGCACAGTATTGGTTGTAAATACCAGCAACCATGTGGCAGACTGGGAGATGCAAATTGCTGCCACTGCCCAGCATCATGAGAGCGTATTGTACTGCATATCACTTGCCCGGGAACAAAATCTAACTTCAAAATTCTAAGTACGGTTTTTACTGAACGCACATCGTTCCCGCACCATTGTAGAGTCAAAAAATCCCAAGTCGGACCATCGCAACTCGAGGACCATCTGTACTGATACACAGGACACTGCAAAACCAATTTTTTTTCCAGGGAATTAATGGCACTTTTCAATTCATGGAGTAACTTGTGTCAGTGGAGTCTATAAGAGCAATAAAGAGCGCAAAGAACATCAACAGGTGATGTCACAGATCACTGAGCTGTGCTGTACTGATGGCCACAACACAGGCATCAACAGACTTTGATTCTCTCCCAAAAAAGAGGCGAGCAGCTCCACAGCCCACATTAATCGTTCATTCATTTTATATGCTTTGTGTAATAGAGCCCTAAAGTGGTACTTGGGCCAAAAAAATTGCACCCGCCACAATGTATGCATTGCACTCCACCTTGGTAGTTAAACTGAAGTAAAGTAAACAGTAGAAAAAACAAATAAAGTATAAATAGAATAAAATAAATAAAGTAGGAATTAACAATTATGCTGGATGTAGTGCACGATGACTGCCTGCTAACACCAGACTGTTTACGTTTCTCAGGATCAGAGAACCGGGCTGATGTTTGAGGTTTGTAGGTCCAAGTGTCAAAAAACAGACTGAACTCCGGTAACTCATTATTCCAAAGATAATTTATGCAAGTTGTAAGGGTAGGAAACAATTCTGGGGTTTGGGCTGAACAGATTGCACGGGGACTGCTTCCTTGCAACACGTATTCAACACAATACATTCAACTTTTGTGAAAGTCTTAGATCGATGTTTTGCAAAAACTTTGGACATTTTGATCCAGCTGACCTTCTGCGCAAAGTGCCTTTGCTCCTCACTGGGCAGCAGGCTTATTTCTCTCAATGATTACATAATCCAGCCAAATACTTGCCTTCCACCTCCAACAATGCAAGCGATGCCAAATCTTCAAATGCCAGGACAGCGTATTCAGCAGCGGCCGTGGTTTCTTCCAAGTGAATAATAAGCCTGGCTGTCCTTTGAGCTGGGTCCCTTGAGCTGCACTTGAATGCTGCAGTCCATTTCCCAGCAGTCCACTTCATGTTTGGTGCATAATTTCCACACCTACAGGACTGCTTTGGGACAAGTTACAGGACTACGGCACTTAAGATATAGATTTTTCCCAAATTATTGAATGCAATGCACTCATTTGTCCATTTTTCAAAAACTTAAAAGTAAGTTTTCTGACATTTCAGCCATTTGTTTTATTCTAACAGCTTTAAATTAGTTTATCATATTTGAAGGGGCCTGTAGGTTTACACATTTCTGCAACAATTTCATTTTGGGAAAACAAAGCAGTTGAACTACTGTGCATATAACTACCCGCCCACCTACCCGCTTAACTAATCCGTCTGCCCTTTTATTTGTCCTTTTTTGTTGTGCATTTGTTTCCTATTGTGTCAACGCAACCAGTGACATGAGACAGCGCCTCTGCCGTTGTGGTTGTTCTTACGTCCAAGGCATCAAGTCATGCGTTATGAGAGCCCAAATAAAAGGTGAAAATGACTGTGACCAGGATGGAGACTAAATCGGCGATGGAAGCTTCAGAAAGCCTTGAACACGCTTAATGGTTATTGATAGTCTTAATTATGGGGTAGTAGGCTGGTGGAAGAGTGTTTATAAAGCGTGACAAAAAGCCTGCTTGTAATCCTAGTTCATTTGTTTGAATCTGCGCCGGCATCATAAATCATTACCATTTTTTTCTTTTTTTCAGCAGTCTTGACCACTACAAGTTCATTTGTAGCCGTGAAAACCTCGCAGCACGGACGGAATGCCGGCTTTCATTCCCGCCGAGACCGCAGTTACTAAATCTTGCCCGTGCTTTTAATTGAATGCAGTGCATCATCGTAGCAAATGTGCTATTTGTGAGCGCGTATTATGCTACAATTGTCTTAAGCAAGATTATAATTAAAAGAAAAAACTGTACTCCATTAATGGAAAAGCAGAAATGAGCAACAGCTTCAAGCAATCGAATTACCTAATCTTCTCCTGTAGCATAAAGGTTAATGAATGAAAACCGAGCGGGAAGGAGCCGTTTGGTTCCGCGCTGACTTCGCGCGACAGAGCAGGACGTCGCAGTTTGATCCATAGCCACTGCCTTGGGTTGCTCAGGTAGTCAAACCAGTTAGCAAAGCCTGTTGCACCAGCATGGCCAGTTGGGGTGAAGGCCCCTTGCAAGTGTGCTCGTGAGTGCTGTTTTCCTTACATGTCAAGCTCTAAAGCTCTCGCAAGATCAGGATCTTTAACACCAGTGTAAAGTCAGTCCTTCTCTATGGCGCAGAGACATGAAGGATGACCGTTTCCAACACCAATTAAATCCAGACATATATTAACACCTGCATGAGACAGATCACCCAAGCTCGCTGGCTTGGTACCATCAGTAGAGACAGAGATCCTCTGACAATTCTGGAAATGGATTGGCCACACCCTGCCTAAACCAGGTTCTAGTACCACCAGACAAGCCCTCACATGGAATGCCCAGGGGAAGAGGAATAGGGGCTGACCAAGAAACACCTGGCGTTGTGGCCTGGAGGTCAACATCAAGAGGATGGGCTACACCAGGGGACAGCTTGAACATCTAACACAAGATTGTGCAGCCTAGAGTGCCCTTGTTAGCAGCCTATGCTCCTCTTGTGGTAGCAGGCATTAGTAGGAGTAGCATTCTAAGGCTCTTGCACCTTTTAGAACATCAGGTACCAGATTTTGGCTTCATGGGGCATGAATACTTTGCGATCCTCAGCCAGTCATCAGAGAAACATATTTGCCACCTTAGTTAGGTGCGGGAAATACTGAAAAGCAGCAAGGGGCAGCGGGGAAGCCATTTTCCGCTCGTAAAGCACAGGTTCGCGCACCACCTCCTGATGTTGCAGTAACATTGAGCACAACACTTACCCTGCAGTTAGAGCTGACCAACTGTGCACATGGGAAAATCACCTGAATTTGCTTTGGAGAGAAGCTTCAGCTAAATGTAGGCAGGCTGCGCTGATGGTAGACCCCCCACAAACGTGAGTGTGTAGAAATGTCAACAGAAGGCTAACCTTGAGTATCTTCCAGGGAATTGGTCGGACGAAGAAATTACAAACTGCATGGGCTTTCCAAACACAGAATGAGAGATGTGGGCGTCCCTGGGTCTGGCAGGGCGGCGCGAGACATTTTTACAGGACGCGCTGCTCATTCTGTCCCATTAACCGAGCGGCTGTGGAAGGAAGATGCTGAGCAAGACCGTCCAGTGACCTTAGCTTCAGCGTGTGGATAGATGCCTCTGAGATTGAATTAGGGGCTATGCTGCTGCAGGCAGAGTACCGTGCTGCATTAGAAGGAAACTCGACCCAAGAGCAAAATGCAATCCAATGATGGGTAAGGGGTGTCTTTTCATAAAATAACACAGGATTTACGAGGACAAGAAAGTATGACTAAGGTGCTCCAATGGGTTAACAAGAGAAAGGAAGCCTACAGCATTCCAGGAGGAGCTGCTGCCATCTGTCAATGAAGCACCCCCCCGCTTTCAGACGTACAGAGCAGGGATGAATTCACAGAAATGGACAGCAGGCTTTGTACCTGGTCTGTATGAAGAATACTGGGCAGTGGGGAAACCGTTCTGCGTTTCAGAGGAATCGATCGCTCTAAATGGTCCTCAATGTGTCAGTGAATGAGTGAACAAATGACTGAGTGAGGGAACAAGAGAACAAGTAGGGAAATAAGGGAGGGGATGAGTGAGTGAATGATTGTGAATCACTGCTGTGCTGTATAAATCAGAAAAAAATTGGGGTAGGGGGTTTAAATACGGTCAGTACAATGGACAACAACTAAACAGCACTCACTGTGTACTGCTAAAGGATGAAGTTAAACGTCAGTGAACGAACGAACGAACGAATGTAAATTTGGGTTTGCTTGCCTTCTGAGGAAGTGGTGCTGGGGAGACACATGTTCTGAAAATCCTTTATAATGGCTGGTTAATGCAGGCCAGCGGCGGGGATGACAAAAGAGGTACGCATCATTTTTAATTAATTTTTTGTTGAGTTAATGGGATTATATATCATAAATATTTCGATTTTTGGGACATTTTCGTTATTATCGTATGGGAAAATTGTAATTCGTTGAACTAAGAACTGGAACAATTGGAACAACTTAATGAGCTTTTGTGTTAATGAGAAAGAAAGGTTGTACTTCCACTCTCCGGATGCCGAGCCCTCCGTTCACGGCTGAGTGTTACACTTCTGTCATTCTGTTTGTATTTGTACATCTTATTTGCACCTTTTGTTTATAATTATTGGTCTGTTTCCTACACGTCTGGTAAATGAAAACATTTTTTCTTTGTCTTTTCATGCACTAACTGGAAGACCAAATGAAAAATATTGTTTTTGTTCACCTCAGAATTAGGGGACCCTTCATTTTATAAGTTTGGTTCTTTGGATTCAGCTTACATTGTTATGGGGCGGGGGGGGGGGGGGGTTTACCGGTATCTTAATAAACAACTGATCACCATGTGCAGCTTAAGCTCTACAAGTTGTAATCTTATACACCCTGCTCCGAGATCCGTCTCTCCCTGGACTTTTTGTCCATCTCACCTTCGGTGGCAGTTAAAAGCCAGGGATGGGAAACTGACTTCAGGGTTTGTTTCTCCCAATGCAGTGCAACCGATGTCTTTCGCAGATGCATCCTCTTCAGAATCCTTTGAATCCTCCATCCACGCTGCATTTTAACCCAGCTCCCTGTCCAAGTTACGGTGATACCGTTCCTGGACCAAAGTCCGCGTCTGGAGTTTGTCCCACTGCCATCAGGGGTCTTCGGCTATTACAAAACGCTGCGGCACGATTTGTCTTGAACCTCCCTTCTGAATCTCTCACCTACACCCCAGCAGGTGTGTTGTGGCCATCCGCCTTCTGCTGCCTGCCCGTTCCCCTGACACGGGTCCAACATCTAAAGCCCATTGGTTTTTAGTCTTTGCCAGGATACGGTGTCCTTGAGAACTGCAGTTTCCCTTCCAGCATTAACAAAGAGTCCCAAAACTAATTTGTTTCGAGTCCATTTCCCTCCCATGCTCCTGAGGCCTCCATAGGTTAGTCTCTCACCACCTGCTCCTTTTTATCTACCTGTTGGAATAAGTGGGTTTCAACAGAAGCTGTGTCTATCAGATAAGCCGTATATCACAAAAACGAGTTCATGCATTTTTGTCCTTTGTAAATGGTGTGAGCCACTTTTGTTTACTGTGAGCTGTATGTTGAAGCAAATCATCAAAAAGAACAGATATAAATGTAGATGGAACGGTTCTGTTTTAATGCTCATTCTGTGGAATAAAATTAAAATCATCACACAGGCATTTTTAAAATTTAAACCATTTTTGCTGGAGTTGTGGACCATTGCTGGACTAATGATGCTGGTCAGTTCAATCCTAGTGCTGTAAAATGAGGCTCCTACTGTGTGTAAACTTCTCTTTACACTGAAGGATTAAAAAGAAACAATAATATTTCTTATAAAAAATAGTAAGGGCTGCCATCGCAGAAGGTTTAGGCTTGAGTTTGAGTCTAATTCGGTGTGTGTGGGCTTTCCAAGTTCTCCTCATATCTGCATAGGTTATCTGCCTCCCACAGTCCAAAGACATGTGTTTCAGGTAAACTGACCACTATAAATTGCCGTCAATGTGTTACTTTCTGTCTGGCAACCTCTGAGAGCATCCTGTCCACTCGTGGCCTCGCGTCCATTCATTCGGAGCCACGACTGGGACAAAGTGGTTCACGACAATGGATGGGTCTGAAAACCTCTTAACTTCCTTTAAAGTAAAAAAAGAGAAAAAAACTTTGTGTCCATTTCTGGCTAGCGTGAAAAATACATCACAATTACAGGTCTTCTTCTGCCTGTCTTAGATCTTAGATCAAGGTAAGCTGTCTAATCTCTTTATTTTTCTGCCTTAGTGTTTAAGACTGAGACTTGTCTGTGCTTTTAATTATTTAATTCGCCAATTCCAATTGTGGCACAAATCAAATTGTGCAGTCCTAGCTGCCACACTAAGCTAAATAGATGTACGTGTTCATTCATTAAATTTAATTTATTCATTTTATAAATAGTCATTTATAAAGCAGTTAGAAAATATTTTCAGAAAAAAATGTTTTGTAAATGTAATGTAAACACAGCACCTCCCAAATAGAAATTCCTCAGATGTGACTAATTTTAGTTATCAAAGTTTGCTCCACCACCATGCCAGAATTTTAGAAAGCACATTATTTTACCAACAAAAATACTGCACCATGAATCTATAAGTCTTAATGTTTTCTATCACTAAGGCTTATAAACTTATTCATTCATTAAGTACATGATGCTGGCCAGCAATGTGTGGGTTGGGGTCTGTCCTGAAGTCACTGGGTGAGCACAGATGCACAAATTCGCATACACAGTCACACTTGAACCACTTTGAATTTTAGTGCTATTTTTTCTACAATAGTTAATGATAAATAAAGTGCTGAAATTCTGTTTGGCCCAAAATATTGTTCTATGGAAAATGTGAAAAATTATCATATAAATCTAAAAAAAAAAACAAAAAAAAAAAACTATTTTATCAATAACATTTTTAAAATTTAATTTAATTTCAATTTTTTAAATTGAAACCAGGTAGTCAGTATAAAAAAAATACCCTTTGTTCCATGAGTGTCTGTAACCCATATACGGGGTTATTTGTTCCACTGGCATACAGTATGATTAGCTGAGAAAAATCGCAGGCAAAATCTGAGCTAGACTGACTTATCCGTCTTTTTTCACACAGCCTGGATTTTCAGTGCCGCTGCATTTTTCTAGAAGTCAGACTGGGACGAAATATGGCACTTAGTCCCTAAGTGCAGCATAAGTCATTTCGGATATTTACAGATGATAACAATTAAAAAGAAATAATAATCATATGCAGATAAAATCAAAGGTCCTGCCCTTGGCGGTCTGTAGGTTATTGTGTCTACTGCTGTAATACTTTTGAACAAGGTACTCAGACTGAATTACTCTATCAGCAAATACCCTGGCTTTGAATGGGTAAATCACTCTAAGTAGCTTAGTGTACAATCACACCTCATGCCTTGGCGGGGGGTGGATGGGGTCTCTCTCAGGCATTCCTTCAGATAATTGTAAGTCACGACACATGCGGTGCCAAACGTATTTATTAAGATGCCAAAATAAATGAAAACAAAATACATACTGCGTGCAGTATTTATGAATAAACTTCATTGGTCACATTTACAGTCCACCAATGCATATAAATCAAATCTCCATGCAGAGAGCGAGAAACCGACCCTTTAATCCTTCTGCCTTCAGAGACAGGGATATGGAAATCTGTATAATATGAGATGTTAAACCAGTAAATATGGATTTCCTCTTAATAAATGATAAGTTGCATGTCTCAATTGTTCAGCAGTTTTATTTATGAGCATCATTTAAACTCTACAATCCACTTAATTAAATGAAAGTGGGTTGTCTCAGGTTTATGGGGTTTGAAACGCAGCGGCTAAAATATTAACTTCCACCGCTACCGTAGTAAGTAAATGGCATACATTGTTGAAAGTGTGAGCTTCGGCTAGCTAATTTCGAATGAATATTGCTGAATTCGGCTTTTTTTTTCAACTGATCGATTCACCCCTACATTCGTGCATTTTCGCTAACGCTTATCCTGGGAGGGTCCCAAAAGCAGTGGGCTGTTGGCTGTTAAAGGGCCCCTGGATGGGAGCCCAGTCGAACACTGAAAACCATGATGATCTATCAACATGTTTCATGTTTAATGTTAAATGTACTGTAATGTTATATTTTGTGTTAATTACAGTGCAGTCATGCTAACCATGAAGCTGGAGCTCATCTGAAAACCGTATGATAACTTTGCTTTAATAATAAAACAGTTCAGCATTTGAACTATTCTTTTTTTCTGTGCATATCCACCTATTTTCAGGCAGGTTTATCATAAAAAAGACTTGGTGTAAAAGTCATAAAGGGAAAAATGAAAGTGATCTGTGTAACGGAAGAATTTTAGCTTCATACAACAGAAGAGAATTCATCATGTTGGTCAGCCAAAAGTCTGAATGCAGGCCACTGCAGTAGAATGCTCTTCAGACTTCAGTATTATAACATTAAATCAACAGACTTTTGAGTTTCCTTTTGCTATGATTTGTAATTTTAAGTCCTCCTATCTGCAATTATAATGTAGCATCACAACTGATAAATTTGACTGGGAACTCAGTTTCACTGTAAAACAATAGCAGCTCCAGTTGTGCTGTCTGTCATAGTGTCAGAAACAACTCAAACTAGAACATGAGGTGGTGCAGCAGAAAACAGCACAAATCCAAAAATAGAGAGAAAGAGAAAAATAGTCGGTGGGAGAGAGAGAGAGGGAGGGAGAGAGAGGGAGAGAGATCAGAACCAGAAGAGCAAAGCCATGCACAACACAACCGCTAATGTGCAGCTGCGGGGTGGGGCAGCGATAGGAGATTTTCTCAGAGACATTCACAGAACCAAGGGAAGATGGTAGAGATGGATATAAGTAGGAGGCCAAGCACCAAACCCTGATGAACCCCAGACTGAGGGAAAGATAGCAAGCCACAGCATCTGGTAAGAATGCCCTGACAGCTAATATTCAAGCTACTTCTATGCTGGTCCTTTGATTCCAAAACGTCCAAAGAAGAACAGCAAGATGTCAGTTGCGGCAGGTCCAGGAAAATAAGGACTGAGGAAAGGGAGGCCACTCTGCTGACTGGAGGAGACCTCCTAGTCAACATCTCGGACACACCGTGTGTCCTCAAAAGGGCCGGGCTGCTTTGCAGCAGTGTGACATAGGGAGCAGTATAAGGACTTTGTCTATTGGCTCAAAGGACCATCGTTTTTTCCCCGCTATAGTGCCAAGATTGCAGCAAATGTTCCCGTGCAATGTGGCTTAGCATGTGCATTTTTCCCAGCAGTTCAAAAATGTGCCGGTTGTTGCTGATGTTTAGTGTGTACAAATGTGTTTGTGCAGTCCTGACTTCCTGTGCCACGGGGCTACACTGAGAATTATTAAAATGAGGGAATACTTGTTGAGGATTGTCTATACCACGGGGATTTATTACAACCCTAAATTTATTGAAGCAACAAAATCGACTAGAAGATATGGCAGTCCAAAGCCTTGGCATAATTGCTTCCATCGAAAGATTTCCATCACATTTCAACCCTTTTATTTTTCTTCATAAATGCAGGACACATTATGAAGGTCAAGGTCAGTGCTCTCCTTAATGTCATTCATCCTTACACAGATGTACAACAGAAAACAAAATGTAATTCCTCCTGTGCCATGGTGCACCACACACTAAACAGACTGCATGACAGCAAAGGAAAAGAGACAAAATGAGGTAGGCAATAGTGAGAGGTAAATAAACAGATAAGGAAATGAAGATAGCTAAAATAATAAGTGTGTATTTACAATAAGTAGGCACAAGAGTGCGAACACTGCAGTGTGTACAGACAGTAGTATGTAAGGTAACAGTGGGGTGATGGTCAGTGGTTGTGGTGGTAGTCACTTCCCATACTGTCTGGAGTTCAGCACTCTGAGATCCTGTGGGAAAAAGCTGTTTCTGAACCTGCTGTTTAAACATTTCTTAGCAAGTGAAGATGCTGTAGTTCCTTCTTCCAGGTTTGACTGTGTTGTTGTTCTAGGAGAAGTCCTCGGTGATGTGCACTCCTAGGAACTCTACTGCTGAACCACAGAGGAGTGTGGACAGCACAAATCCTTCTGAAGCCAACAAACATATCCTTGGTCTTGTTGACAGTAAGAGACAGATTGTTGTCCTTGAACCAGGCTACAAACTGCTCCACTTCCCTTCCATAGGCCAACTTGTGGTGTCACCAGCACACTTGATGATGTAGTCATTGCTGCTGTATTTGGCAACACAGTCATGGGTTAGGAGGATTAACAGCACTGGCCTGAGCACACAGTCTTGGGAAGCGCCAGTGCTCGACGTGGTGGTGTGGGAGATGTTGCCATGGATCCTCACAGCCTGTGGAAGTCCGGGATCCAGTTGGACAGGGGAATTTTCAGACCCAAGTAGGAGAGTTTATCGAGCAGCTGCTGGGCGGCGATCGCACTGAATGCTGAGCTGTAGTTAATGATCAGCATTCTGGCATGGGGTTCTTTACTCTTCAGGCGGGTCAGAGCCAAATCTACTGCAGCAGAGATGGCATCTTCAGTGGATCTGCTTTGGCAGAAGGCAGACTGGTGTCTAGTGTGAAGAGTGGGATCCAGGCCTTGATCTGGGCCATGACTGGTTCCTCAAAGCACTTTATGAGGATGATGCTGGATTTGAAGCAGTCAGGAACAACAGCCTGAGCCAGGGAGGTATTAAAGATATCAGCGAAGACCTCTGCCAGGTAATTGGTGCACTTCTTTAGCATGGAAATGGGAAAACTATCAGGACCTACAGCTTTCTGTATGCTGGCTCTTGCCTGAGTCCTTCTCACGTCAGCTAGTGATACTGACAGTACCTGGTCACCAACTGGAGGTGGAGCGTTCATGGCAGGGGCGTATTGAGGGTCTCACTGGCGTGGAAGTCATTCAGCTCATGCGGCAGGGACAGGTTTCTCTCATGGACACTTGTTCTTTTTCTTGTAGCTGGTGATGGTTTGTATCCTCTGCAACATCTTCTTCGTGCCATTGCTCACAAAGTTCCGATCCTCTGAGCAGAGGCTGCCTTTGCTTACCTGATGCCACGTGGTAGAATACACGCAGCGAACACGAGCGAAACTTTAACCTCAGCAGATAGCAGGGTTGGCTTTAAATGATTTGAAACTCATCTGCTGGCAAACAGTGGCAGAAAACAACCGAAGTGTTTGCACACCAACCTTTGCTAATTTAGACTCGGAAGCTGCCTTTTCGCATTTTGTCTCCTGCAATGTTTTTGTCCGTGTGCAACATAAGAGCTCTGCCTATTTCAGTTGCCAAGTCCAGGATGTTCTCGTTTCTCCTTTCTTACTGTGTAGCACATCTTAGCCTCAGAAGGTCCATTTTATTGTCCGGTGAGTGAACTTTAGCAAGGAAACGATATTGAATTCTTGATCTTGTGGGACTGTTTTTCAGTTTGGTTCTTAACCCCCCGGTATCTTTTGCAGAGCCTCCTTGATCAGATTTTGTGCTTGGGAAAGGTTGTAGTGCTGGAGAATGCGAGGCCAACCTCGTACAGCTACACTGCAAGGGGCAAGCTGAGATCTCCACTTCTGGAGTGAATAATCAGAAGAACTTCCCCCGTTTACATCCATGGATGCATGTTCTCGGGGTATAGAAAAAGGACCAAAAATAACCAAAGGCACACAAGCTGTAATTTACATAAAATTGTGTGTAAACCAGAAATTATTTAGATTATTTAGATTATTTAGAAATTAAGGTCACTGTGATAAAGTTGAAAACTTCCACAGCAATGTCGGCGTTGACTGATCTTTACAAAAAGTTCAGGAGATTGTTAGCTTGTAGTGGTGAACATCTTCATTTGCTAAGGATTAGTATGCTGTGTGTCAGTATTGTGTAGCAAAAATCAATAAATTATTGAAGTGCTGCCCAGTTAAAATCCATGAAGTGCTACACTGGAGATGCACAATTCTTCTTAATGGGACGCTGCTTCTTTTGCTCTGTGGTTCCTGCCTTTGCTCGTTCCCACTTGGTAAGCAAGTGTTCAGAAGGCTTGGACCATGAGTCTGCTCCTAGATATAATCAGTCTGTTTTTCTTACAATGTACAGTTGTAGCAGGGGTGGGCCTATCATCACAGCACCTCACCACACTGGTGGAACTCAGCACCAAGATGACCAGTATGATAACAGCATTAAAAATCAGTCCAAACAAAGCGGGACTTCTTTATACACAAAAAAAACCATTCCAGATATCATATAGACATAGACGTGCTAATAGTATGCAGCTTCTTCTTTCACCTTACACCACCTACCTTTATTATTTCTTTAAAATGTTTTTATTTCGTAATTTGCTTATCAAATAATGTAGTTGGCTATTAATATCCAAGCAATTTAATGACTTCCATGGCATACCTAGTGGGTCACTGCTGACAGTACACATTTATTTTACGTGTATACATTTATTTACTGTTTCATTACTAATATTTTATTCTCACCAAGTTAGTGAACATCAACCAGTGCACGTAGCTGTAATGACAGCAACTCCATGTATTTGCCATCTGCAGTTATAACCATCAGAAAGCATTTAAGTGGGAGGAGCGTTTTTATTTCATGCAGGTCAGGATTATTTGCGCCATTGACAAATAAGCTTTAAGGAAGTGTCTGCTAGTGTGGCATAGAATCAATAGGGCTATTACACCGGAAAATTGTACAATGTTATTAAATTTCCTGTTCTTTGTAGCTGCTCCTCTGGGTGAGTGAGCAGCATGTATGGCCCCGTCACTCATGCTGGGGAGGGTTTGCGCTGTGTGGCTCCAAGACCCGACCACCTTCACGTGTGTTGGTAGGATTACATAAGAGGGCTTGTCGTGTGTGGGGGGGCTACAACATAGGAACGCTCAGATGGACCCCTTTACTCAGTGGACTCCAGCCATACCGACCTTCATTTTTAGCACCATTGTGAGAGATGCTTGCCCTAGATCATCTAACTAGACCTGATGGTTAACCATGAAACCTGGTGAATTCATGGTGGTGCTCAATCAGTACATTTTCCAGTTTGTTGCAGTAAAACACAGATGGTCCAAGTTACGATGGTCCGACTTACGACTTTTCAACTTTACGATGGTAACATAGTGATGTACATTCAGTAAAAACTGCAACTCGAATTTTGAATTTAGATTTTTTTATCCAGGGCAAGCGATATGCGGTACAATACTCTCTCATGATTCTAGGCAGCAACATCGATCCACACCTTCCAGTCTACCACGCGGCCACTAGTGTACACAACCGATACGCTACAGTGTGATTACCCCCTCCCCCCATCTACTGGTAAAAAGAAAAGAAAGGCAATTACTCTTGAGGAGAAACTCAAAACAATTCCCCAGCATGAAGGCAGCAAGCCTGTAATGACTTTTAAGGTAGGCTAAGTTAGGCTAGGCTATGATGTTTGCTAGGTGTTATGGCATGGGTTGGTGGAAGCAATCGCGAGACACCGCGGTATTAATTTTAAGTTCTGTTAAACTCTTTACTGAGTGTTGTTTCCAACAAAAAGTGTTTCCATTAGCACTAGGCATTAGCGATTTGTAGTAAACAAAAACGGAATGCCACTGCCGCAGTTGAAAATAAGCAAAATACAACCTCCTAGTAAGAGAGTGGTTGCAGGAGAGTTCACAAGAGGCAGCGGATCCTGAGCACTGACAGGAAGTCCGGGTAGGAGCTAAATCCTGTCCACGACTGGTTCCTATGCTAATCAGTCAGCCAATCACTGCTCAGTCTGAAGATGGGGGCGGAGAGGCCACCTACGTTCTGTTGCTGAAGCAGCCACAGGTGTGACAGTAGGTTAGGTGTATTAAATGTATTTTTGGCTTAATGATGGATTTATTGGAATGGAACCCCATCGTAAGCAGGGGACTGTCTGTACATTCACAAACAGGCTGTACAGTATATACAAGTGCAAACACAGGCACACACACGTCTCTCTTGCAGTAAAAATTGTAGCTGTGAAAGTGTGGCCAATAGTTTTCATGTGCAAGCCAAAATCAAAAAGACTGATAATCTCTTAAACCTGAGCCACGACTTGCCGTGCAGTACATTTGAAATGTTGACAAATCTTCAACAGATGTGAGTTATGGTTGTTAATTGAGCTGTACAAAACTGTACAGAATGTTTGTGACGTTCAGATGAGGCACGAATTATCATTTGAGAAACACATTCGCACCGATGCAACATAAAAATGCCAGGATGTATACAGCTACAGTGTGCAGATTTGCACATTTAAACAGATGTGAGATGCATAGACGCTTTAAGCCCACACGCATGCAGAATATTCATGATGCGCACTCACTGTCTGACTTCAGCACAGTGCACAGTAACAAACATGTTTATGGAAAAAGCTCCCTTGGCTTAAGCAACGTTCATGAACACCCAAATAATGTTCAAGCATGAAGTAAGCACTGCTTGCACGTTGTTTCAAGCAGGAAATGGAGATGTTAATACAATTTGTTAAGAATTATAGTTAAGCTTGCTGACTGGGTTCTAGAGGTCATCAAACCTGTTTAGAAATATAATCATATTAGTATTTTGGTATGAACTAATGTCCATTGATGGGTGGTAATGAGTTTGGCCACTGAGGAAACCTGTTCAGCTGCAAGAGATGTGTGGATCTGCAAACAGCCAGGAACTGACATCAAGTTGTGGATTCTTAATCTACAGCCTGCGTTGTTTTTGTGTGTGTGGTGGGGGGGGGGCGCAAAAACAAGAGAAAATAGCTCCGCTGCTCAGTCTGGTCTTGTCTACCTACCGTTTCCAAGTACCTGGGTCTCTTACAAGTTTCCCGGTTGTGTCCTCACCAAAACTCCACGTTCCCTCATCAGAGTCTCACAAGGCCACATATATAACCATCACCAACTGCACCACACACACACACACACACACACACACACACACACACACACACACACACACACACACAGATGCACGTTAAAGCCCAGTCTGGGGTTAGGACATAACAGAAGTTGAGGAAAAAACTGGTCAAACTAATAAGGAACCCAAACCTGCTGAGAAGTTATTCCTATTTTTAACATTTTATCATTAATATTATTATTAGTGCAATCTGGTAACCAATCCTTTTCTCCATGCGTGAGCAAAGCCAATGAAAACAAACAAAAATCGCTCCGCTTTTTAATGTGAACCAAACTACCCTAACAGAAAAAAGTGCACAGTTCTCTTCTGGCTCCCTTAACACAATAAAATCTGGGAGAAAACTAATCAAACATCAGCCTTAACCCCTCTGGCAGCTCTTCACAGTCAGAGGCATTTTCACAGATTCGCACCCCTTACACTGGTGGTAATGGAGCAGAAGAACAGTAGAAATGGACAGTTCATCCACTAATACTAAATGATAAACGTCACAACTCTCTCTGGCACAGACCTCCAGCTTCATTCTTCTCCTCTTCACCAGGTGTTTCCATTGCTTAGATGCCTTCTTCATACCTAATTGGGGAGGTAGAGCACAGACACAGGGATCCTAAAGGCCTTTTCTCCAAGGCCCTCATATACGTTGCACCAAAGCCCAACCTTATTTCATGTCTGCATGCAATTACGATGCACATTTTGTTATAAAACCATAAAATCTTATCAGAAAAAGAATTAAAAATCATGCAGGTTGCTTTTAGGTTCAGCGCTGCAGACTGGACTGTGAATTTAAAAAAGAAAAAAAACTGTTTAATTTGAAAAGTTCGGATCTGCTCTCAGAGTCAGCGAAAAACCATTGGCTTTAATGAGCCTTTTCCCACAAATTTTAAAACATTTTGGTGTATTTTTCTAGGGTGATTGAGCCAATACTATCATGAATAGGTACTGAAATCCCTTGAAACTACTTTTAGGCATTGAAATCCAGTGAGAGCCCCTTTTCAATCTTTTTCCTAGGTTTTATCTGTTTGTGGAAAACCCACCCGGAGGGTTAAGAGTGTGATTGCTGTATTGTTGAGGAAACCCTTTATGAGGATTTTGCAAATCAATGGCTTGTAAATTTGCTGTGGCAATGACGCAAACCACACCAGTTCTCATGTGAGGGGTCCAAAAAACTGCAAAAGTAGGGATTGCTGATTTTCATGCAAAGAATAAAGTTGAAAAACAGGGACCGACTTCAGATAGTGTAGTTTTGTGGATAAACAAGTGGAAACTTATTTGAATGAATATGAGTATTACAGTAGCAAAATATTTTAACAAATTATTGTTGTTTTTATCGTGTGCACATAAAACGGCCGCCATTTCGCTTCCAAGGAGTGGACGGCTGAATCTTCACTGTGCATTCATTACCTCTCAAACGTGGTACAGGAAGGGAATAAAAGTCATGCCTGATCTACAGCCTCAGTGCTTTGAAGTAAAGACTTGTGTCGGTTGTACAGTTAAATGCACAAAGTAGTACCAATGTTTGGTGAAATGTTTGAAAAGACAGCACTTTGACCATGCATGTATTTCTGTAGTTACTTCAGGACAGCAGAGCAGATAGAATCCGGTCATTTTCAATCTTTGAATTGAGCTACTGTGTACATTTCAGCTGTATTGTAGCATTGCTTGATAGAGGAGGAATGGCATTCATTTCAGAATGTACACCACTGCCTGTTTTCAAACCTCATCTTGTTTAGCAGCAAGAGGCTGAGCAGAATGGACTGCATACTCCTTCCCTACAGCAAAAGCTTCTCCTGAGGCATCCCCAAGCTTTTCCTTTCTCTCAGTCAAAGGCAAAGGCCCTTTACTTTAATTAAAGTGTAGAGAAGGAAGACGCTGTTGCTCTTTTATGAGCAGCATCAGAATGAGGAATGCTGTTAGAGTTCGGTGTTCTCTCTGAGCTCCTACAGCGGGCGACATTTGCATTGTTCATCCTGAACCTGAGGCGAGACCATTAGCTGTAGCTTAGTTTCCAGGACTCTGCTACAGCTTTTCCTGAGAAGGCTGTGAAGTGCATTTGCTTTGTAGTCAGAGCACATCCTCCAGTCCCTCTTTCTGAACATGGGAACCACCACCCCCTTCTGAGTTGAGAAGTACCGTTTCTGTATCCACATAACAGAGGAGCATTTGCTAAGAAACCCCAACAAATCCAGGGCATTTTAGCATTACCCAAAAAGCGTTTTATTTATAACTGGATTCTGGGAGTTCTAGTATGTTTGGTGGCCATCTTGCATATTTTACCTTCATGAAATCTTTTTCCATGTTTGTGACTCACAGCAAACAAGTTCGATGTAAAAAGTCCAACTGGGACTGTAAAAAATGCATCTTAAATGACATTGCACCCCATAGCTTTATGTATTTTAAGTCGATGTTTAAACGGTTAAGCAAAACCATTTTTAATGTAACAACAGACGATTAACACAGACCTTTTCAGATTCATTCAGCATTTGCTTGAAAAGATAATTCCTTACTCATCACATTTGTGGTCCAATGGAAGTATCTTTAACTTTTGCTTTCATAAGCTTAAGGTGTTTGCTTCTGAAAAATGCTATCTTGTTTGTGCATGGCCTTTGGGAAATCTTTCATCCCACCAAACTTAAGATGTAGTGGTGGTACCCAAATATTGTGCAAACCAGCATGGGGGTTCGTGAAAGATACTTATTCCACCACGATGCAATAAAAGAAAAAGTAAAAGACAAAATGGCAGAACGAGACTTTCATAACATTCACTGGCAGTTTGGTGGTAAGGTTGACTCAAGTGCAAAATTTATTTATGAGTGATGCGAAGCGACTGTCATGAACTCAGGAAGTTGGGTCCAATTGTGTCTTGGGATGGAAGTAGACTTGGATACACGAAGGCTCAGTCTATGGAGACCCCCCCCCCCCCCGCGCCCAATAGTCTAATTTATTCCACGTCTACGTTACCGAATCTTAGTTTTCAAATGAAAACAGGAAGAAAACGCTGTACCGTTAAAGATTTGAAAAAAGTTACCTGGTAAAATGAATCCAGGTTCCTTTTACATCACACTGATGGCAGGAACATGACACAAGCATCATGAGTCCATGGAGCCATCCTGTCTGCTGTCAACAGTACAGGCCGGCGGTGGCAGTCTCCTGGTGTGGGGAAAGCATACCTGGCACATATTAGGTCCCCTAATACCCAGTGAAGAACATCTAAATGCAAACAACATAGTATCTGAACATTACTGCTGACCAAGTTTGTCGCGCCATGACTACAGTTTATCCTACTCAGCAGACACTTCCTGTGTGATACTGTACCCTGGCACATGGTGTGTTTCGGACCAAATGCTTCCAGAAATCACTTTTCATTGCTTAAGTGACCTGTGGTGTCCCTGGATCTCAACTCTACAGAGCATCTTTGGGATGAGGTGGGAAGGGCCTTTGGCAGTAAGACTGTGCAGCCATTCGATTTGCAGCACCTGTGCAACAGAGTCACTTCCACCTGCTCAACACATGCAGCATCTTTTAGAATCCATGCACAGACAAGTGTGTGCAGTTCTAAAGGCCAAAATAGGGACAACATGCTATTCAACATTAGGTATAACAAACTGGCACACCTGTCGAATAGCAGTGTGCACAACTTTTATGCAAATACAAACCTCAGTACAAATCTTGTCTTCTGCTTTGTGCACCCTGTTACCTTCAGCTTTAGAAATTAGCCAGCAAGCTCATGCCTTGATAAATAATTCACTTCGATTATCTGAGATTTTATTTTTGCAATTTGAAAAAGGACAATATTATACAATGCTCCACTTGCTGGGTTTTTTTTTTTTTTTTTGCATTGGCTTTAAAATATGTTGTCTGCAATTTTTGTGTGGAATAAATCCCATTCATCGAGGAGCTTCTTTTGCCAATTTACACAGCAGGTAGACAGCAGTGTTTCAAAGAGAGAAACACACGGACATGCATTATGTATAAGAACTCCTTGCTTCCAATTTTACATGCTTGCATTTAGTTTGACTGACTGCTCAGACATCTGCAGTCGATAGAGATGCCCTGAGGTGCACTTATTCTAAAACTCCCACCGTGTAGTTTGAATGTGCTCCTAATACAGCGCAAACTGTGTGGACAGGGCGGAGGCTGGCCACAGCATTTCAAGCTGGATATAAGGGGGCTGATCGGTGATAAATGTGAACGTCCACTGCATGTGCAGACCTCACTTGTGCCCTATCGTGGCATCGATTTGACAGGCAGTTGAGAAAATAAGTGGATAAATCGCCACAAGGTCTTTCAATTTGCAGAGATGGGATTGTTTGTCAACGCAGAATTGATAAAATAGTGATGAGTAAGTTTACTACCTGCTGCAGTTAGTTGGTGTCAGGTAAAAGCTTAAAGGCACAAACTATACAGAGTAGAAGAACTTGTATCTGCTGTCTTTCATATCCTTCACTAATTTGCTTTCAGGAGATGCTAGTGTGTCATTCAGAATCGTGTGCATTTTGTTAGGCATTTATAATTTAGGCAGTTTGGAGCTCATCCCACTAGGGTACTAGAAAGCATCAGTAGCCACACACACACACACACACACACACACACACACACACACACACAGTTTACAGGGTCTGATTAACCTGAAACACATGTCTTTGGATTGTGGAAGGGAACAAAGCACTTGAAGAAATCTTAGCAAAGATATGGAGTAAATGCCACACAAACTGAGCTGGACTCAAATTTACATCCAAACAGCTGAGGAATTCTGAGGGAGTGGAGCCATGCCAGGTTTGGAAGATTTGATTTTAGATTAAATTTGCCATGAAGGTTTGTATTTTGTTTTAAAGTTTTTTTTTTTTTTCTTTCTCAGAGTCAAACATATCAGACTTTGGAAGAAAAGAAAAACTGGTGATGATACTTGGGATGTTGATGTTTGATGCTGGACTGCACAAATACACATAAACATATACATATATTTCTATTTATATATGTACTTGAATGTAGAGATGGTCCCCAAGTTACGATGGTCTGACTTTACATTTTTCGACTTTACGATGGTGAGGTAGTGATGCGCATTCAGTAGAAACTATGCTTTGAATTCAGATTTTTTTTCCCGGGAAAGTGATATGCGGTACGATGCTCTCTCATGATGCTGGGTAGTGGCAGCGATCCGCATCTCCCAGTTTGCCACATGAGTGCCAGCATATACATCTGATGCTCTACAGCGCCCAACCAATTGAGCCCAGTGGAAACTGAGCGCTGACAGGAAGGAACTAAATCCCATCCGCGATTGGTTCGTTCACCAATCGGTCCACCAATCAGTGCTCAGTCTGAAGAAGGGGGCGGAGAGGCCACCTACATTCCATTGCTGAAGTGGCTATGGGTGTAACAGTAGGTTAGGTGTATTAAATGCATTTTCGACCTACGATGGGTTCGTCGGAACGGAACCCCATCCTAAATCGGGCACCATCATGTGTTTGTCAGATAGAGCTTTTGCTTATTTTCAGGCATCAATACCCAGTAATACCTTCTGTCAAAATTTGTACTCGCATTTAACAAATAACACAACTGCACTCAGCCTGAAATTCCATTGTGCTGCCAACCCCTGCAGCGTGGTGCTTACCAACAAAGAAATGAGCAAGCAAGCAAGCAAACAAACAAACAGAAATAAATAAACTTACAGATAGTCTTTTCATCTCAGAATCTACTGCATGCTGATGGCCTTTTTACCCACACATTTGCATATACGCGATAGCTCATCCGAGATGACCATTATGAGATTTTGCATTTCTGCATTGTTAGAAACAGAGAAAGCTGGGAGGTTCCAGACATTCAGCGTGGCCACTAGTTTCTGCTCTGTAGCAATGGAGCTTAAAATGAGAGCAGACACAAACTGTGCACTTGCACTTCAAAGAGGTTGTTTTCTCCAACCCTTCAAAATGTAGGAAGTCAAATAACTCTTGAGTGCTTGCAAACAGGGTCTGCACCTTCAGTAAAAGATTCTTTTCCTCAAAGCATTTGATCTGCACATTGAGTCAACCGTCATTCACCTTCACAGTTGTCTAGGAATTTAAAAGGGAATGCGGCTAAAGATGATAGAGATGCAAAACACGGAAGTGTGTGACTCAAATGAACAAGTCAAATTGTAATTTCCTCAGTTATTGAAGTTATCTGAGAGTCCTTTCACCGATCATTGTCAAATCACAAAGAAAAATTAAAAGCAGTTTGAAAAAGTTATTTTCAGAGCAATTTTAGTCACATCCACATCGTTTGATCTATGTTTTTGTAAAAACTCAATCTCTGCTCATTTGTTCTTCACTCACAGCTTTGTTCTTCGAGCCACAGACTTGAAACTTGGCACACAGGTAGTTCTCAAGTGAGGTTTTTGTGTAGTCAAGTTTATTAAACTCCAAACTGGCTACTTATTGTTTTGAGATATATAATTTATTATTACTCTGTGTCAACAGTCAACACAGCCTGTACATGCTTTATACACATGCACTCTGACACTTTGCTCTCTCACACACACAGATGTAAGGAATTCCTCAAGTGTAAAGATAATAAAGTTTGGCAATGCATAAAGATTTTCTTTCTTTTCCACTTGATCATACCCGGAGTTTCACTCTCTGAAGCATCCAGCTGTCCAACAGCACTAACAGTACTTATGTACTAAATACAGCCACTTTGCTGGTAAAACAGTTTGGTGACTATGTTATGCGTTTTCCCTTTTCGCCCTTGCAATGTTATGCCTTGCTGATTCAGCAGTGCCGGGTAACTTGCGATTTAACAGAGGTATACAAACCCCATACATAGAGAACGGGATTCAAACCTGCACCCAAACCCGTTGCCTTTGACGCACCACAGAACCTCACAAAGGCCTTCTGGTCTACAACTAGAAATTCACAAATATGTTGATATAGCTGCACGAGTTATTTTTTTGGAAGAATCTTCCTTTTTTGAAGTCCAAATTGGTTTTTGCATTTAAACCAGTATGTATTCATGATTCTCAGCAAGCATTTGATATGAAATACATTTGTCTTTGTTTTCATGTTTCTTGTAAACTTTACATGCTCAATAAATCAAAAATGGCAGCCCTCGCTTTATCATTATCTTTCTCCCTTACTCATTAGATTGTTATCCATGTTTTTGAATATATCTGATGATACCTCTGTTTTTCTTCTTTTTGGCTACTGGGCTCAGAACAGTTTGATGTCAGGTTCATTATATTTGTTCTTTATTTTTATTTTTTTCTGATAGCTACAGAGTGTTCGTTCTCAGTGAGAAAAACTGAAGGCTTATAGCCATGGAATAGTATTACATTAACAGGCAAACAAAAATATTTATTCATGCAAATATCTATTTACTTTCAGTATTTTTTCAATACTCTACAGTATAAATATTTACATGGACTTAGTTTTATTGTTTGATGCATAATCAAATCACCTCCAAGTAAATATCAACAAACCAAAGGAGCTGTTTTTTTTTTATTTGTGCTGTGTCAAGGAACCTTTGTGCCAATTTTTTGCTGAGGGTTCTGATGTGGGGGCACAGTCCTACAAGTGCTTAGGGGTCCAGATCAGAAACAAAGAGGTCTGGTCCCACAGTGCAGAAGCCCTGTGTAAGAGCAGGGAAGGCTGCGGTTTCTTAGAAGACGCGGGTCCCTTAATGTGTATAACAACATCTTCCACAAGTTCTACCGGGGCCACAGTCACCAGTGAGATCTTTTATGCTGTGGCGTGATGGGGAAACATCACTTGTGGTGTGAGGCACAGACTCGATAAAATCGTCACAAAAGGGGGTTCTGTCATGGGTCAGAATCCTGATTTGGTCAAGGCCGTAGCAGGAGCCAGGATACAGATGAAGCTACATTTCACCATGGACAGTGGCTCACACCCCCCAAGTGATGTAAGTTATTTAAATTAGTTACACTAAGAGGATTCTGGGGGTCCTTCAAACAACAGCAATTGGCCTCCATAGTGACACGCAAGGACCATCAAATACAATTTTATCATTTTCACAGCTGTTGCTTATTTAGCTAGCTAGCTAGGTATTTTTTGTTACATATTTATTTATTTACAATTTTCTTGTGTTATTTATTTATTGTTATGTGTATAGTTTTATGTGTCCTGCATGTATAACTGCTGCTCCCCCAGTGGGGATCAATAAAACGTTAATATGTTGTCCTGTATTGAAGCACCACAGTGGAATGCCGATCACAGTACCATGTAAACCACGATGTCTTGAAGCCAAATGTTTCTTTTCGCTGTTTAAAGGCTTGTTTAAACCCCCAAGATTTTTTGCTTGATTTCATCAATTTATTGCCAGTTTATTATCTTATTTTTTACGGAAGATAAGAAAGGGAAATATCTGTAATGAAAACATTATTTTACAAAAAAAGTGAAAATTACTGTTGCATAGGAATCCAGAGCTGCCATGATGTTGTCTTCTACAAAAAAGGAAAGATTTTTTTAAAAAGTAAAAAACAACACTGCAGTTATAATGTGTGATATGTTTTGATTTGCATTGTTGGGATATGTATTTAGGGTCCCATGCTTTAGTACGATATTCCGTTTTTTTGCAAAAAAAATGTTCAGTAGTTGTTTGTTAAATGTATTTATTATTGAAATTAAGAATTTCAAGGTTTAAATAACGTTATAGTGTTGTTAGTAAAACTGAAAATTAACATTTAAGGAACAAATAACACTGTTTTAGAATTTCTAACTAGCTTTAGCATGGGTGATGGAAGCTATGGGCAGAGGGAGTGGCAGTTGGCTAAGTCATGGTGTAAAAATGCTGGATGTTGGCAAGAGGCTCTGTATGTTGTAGGCAGCGGTGCTTCAGAACCACCGTCTTCATGTTTTGAGCATATGGAAGAATCTGTCTCCATGGCGCTCCTGGAAGCTCTTCTGCAGTTTGGCCTAATCATTGTAATCACTCTCACATCTGCTGGGCGGCTCAGGGGGAAGCTGTAGGACAATAGATTTATTTATTGATTTCTATTTCTTTCTTTTTGTGAGAAGCTGCCTTGCTAAGGATGTTCAAGTCAGTATTTATCCACATCAGGCATGAAACAAATGTGTTTTACTTTCCTTATCTGACCTCTGCATCTAAAAGGATAACATTTTTGCTATTTACCTTAAATTTTATTCACAGTTCTCCAAAGCCTGGTTAAAAAAAAAAAAGGATTTTTAAAAATGATGTTTTAACACTTTAACCGTTTATTATGTATAGTTCATGTAAATTCTGTTCTTTTGCGCTGCGTGTAATGTTTTGTTCTGCAAGCTTGAGTTCTCTCTTTGTAAACTGATTACATAAAAGTGCTGAACTGAAAAAGGTAATTATTATCATTATAGATGGCACGAGTAAGATGTAACTGAAAACAATGCAACCACCATGTCAAGGTTTTCTATTTTTCTTGATATTCACCAGTCCATAGCGGTTCAGCGGCTGTGTGCTGCTGTATTTCTATTTAAAAAAAAATCATAGAATGTGTAGATATTCTTAATTTTGTTTTAACTATTGTTATGTTTATTTTTTGGTTATGGCAGTTCATAGCTTTTTCTGGCGTCACTAGGCTAGGCTAGGAGGCCGTAGCCTGGGTGGAATGCTGGTCCATCAAAGGGTAGCCACACACATTCTGCCAGTATGGACAATCCACTGTGACCAGTTGACCTTCTTTAGACTGTGGGAGGAAACAAGAGCACCTAAAGGAAATGCAAGCAAACATGGCAAAAACAAGCAAATCCACACATCCGGATTCAAAGTGATATCAAAACAGCCCGGCTGCAGCGAGGCTGTGTGGACACTGTGGGCCTCAACCGCTCCTCCATGAAAAGTGGGTGTGCAGTGCAGTTGGATGGAGGTTTTATCCTCATCCTGTCTGTCCAGAGTTTGAAAATGTTTATGCTTCCGCCTCTTGTAGGTATGAAGGCTCTTATATTGAGGAAGGGGGCAGCACCGCAGCACAGCGGGCCATTGAGGATTAAGTGTCCTTTGAACTGACCAATCAGAACAGGAATGTGACAAGGAAGTCCCACCCAGACACTGGGGGGAGGCTCAGACCCAGGAGACCAGCAAAGGTCATTTGTGCTCGGCGGGGGGTTGGAGCAAACAGGCGGCAGTGCCATGTAAAGAAAGGACTTGTTGGCCAGAACAGAAAGAAAATGACCGCCTTTTAACAGGGTAACAAGCTGCTCGATTGAAACAAATAAAGAAATTCCTTCATAAAAATTATTCCTCCACAGGAACCAGGAAAGATTAAACGGATCTCATTTTTAACAGACTTTATATTTTTTAGATTAAAACCATGAGTTGCTATATTCTCAGCTGTCATATATTCAGTTTAATTTTAATGGCCCTTGAGTCAAAATAGATTTCTACAGTGGATGTTCATAGACTGCAAAGTCAAACCATGCAAACTCAGTACACACTAAACAGGATTCAAACCTACTAAAATGTGGTAAAGAGATCTTACTTACACTACACTTACACTACACTTACTTACACTATATATATATATATATATATATATATATATATATTATATGCTTGGAAATACAAAGTCTACTTTGCTGGAAGAATTTTCTGATTTTCATACAGCAGTTTTCTGGACAACTACTGATTAAAGCTATAGTTTTTGTAAGCTTTATGTAAAAGTGAACTTTTGCCTTGTTAAATTTTAAAACCTGAAGTAATAACCTGTGCAGATGATCAATAAACAATTCAGGCGGCATATAGAGAAACACAAGACTTGTCATAAAAAATACATGAGTGAAATAAATATTAGAGAAATAGTACAGTTATGGGTTTATATGGATGTTTGTGCTGAAAATGCAGCTAAACGATGCCAAGAAATTCTTCCGCTTGAAGTGGTAACTTTTCTATTTTATTTCACTTCTTCTAAAAAGTTGCATCAGATACATTTTAAGCATTTATATTTACCCTGTTATCTCACCAACCTCAGATATCATCAGGATGCTCAGGCAGAAGGGATTTCCCTGAAAATCCACCAACCGCTCCTCTGAACCCTCACCATGCATGAAATGTGTCCCCGCCTATGCAGTTCTACCCTGTTATGGTGCCACTCGCAGCCAACATTGACCTCTGAGGCCACACCAACAGTCTAACGCAGCTTGATGTCTCCTGCCTGCCCACCTCCACACACTGCTGATCAAGTCTTGTTCAGCCATGCTGTGAATTGTTTGTTGCGCAAGGTGCAGCTCTGTCTTGTTCTTATTATTTAGCAGTAAAATGTCAGCCAAATGAATGCTGTTTCGTCTGAGTGCCGAACAGAAGAGAGAGATCATCTGTAGAGCAAAACGGCAAGAAATCTCACAATTGTTTAGTGGGCACTTTAGCCGCTCTTGTCTCCTATTGATGAGCACCCTTACACAGCAGGTGTAAAAGGGAGCAGGAAATGAAGATTCTCGGCTCCACAGGGCACAGAACAGACGGAAAAGAAAATTTAAACACTGAAAAAGGAAAAAAAATAACACAAACATTAACAATGAAATATGTATATAAAAGAAACATAGAAGTTATACGGTAAATAAGTAAAGTCATGAGTAATAATACATGGTGGTGATGATGGTGGTGATTAACCTGAGGTTATGGAGTTTAGCAGCCTGACAACCTGTGGCAGAAAACTGTTCCCTAGA
Organism: Heterotis niloticus; assembly: GCA_018136845.1. Lineage (NCBI taxonomy): Eukaryota > Metazoa > Chordata > Actinopteri > Osteoglossiformes > Osteoglossidae > Heterotis > Heterotis niloticus. Next base: position 34,582,008 of record CM030891.1, read on the forward strand.
TTGGTGGTTTTAACTCTCAGGCGGCAGTAGCATCTCCCAGATGGTGGTGGTGAAAACAGATGGTGGAGAAGGTGGTGATGGTCTGCGGTGAGGGTGAGAGGTCTCCTGACAATCCACTTGTTGTAGGTGGCCTGGATGGTGGGTGGTGAGGTATCAGTGATGAACTGAGCAGTCTTCACTACCCACTGCAGAGCTCCCCAGTCAGATGCAGTGCAGTTCCCATACCAGAATGAAATTCAGGAGGTCAGGATGCTCTCTATGGTACATCTGTAGATGCCAGTGAAGTCCAGCTCTTTTCTTTCTCCTCAGGAATTGGAGGTGTTGTCCTGCTGTCTTTACCAGATAGGTTGTGTTGTTGGTCCAGGAAAGGTCCAGGGTATCGAAACTGCACACCGCCAGTTTAAGGACTACCTGCTGGGGGACGTTGGTACCAAATGCTGAACTGAAATCAATGTGTATACAGGCATATGTGCACCTCTGTACTTGTGTGTACTTGTATATTTTTGTAGTTATTTATTTACTTCCTTATTATTTATCTATAAATTGTATGTATCTTTTATAAATAGAGATTCTGACTTGATGGTCTTTACCCTGCAGGTGGGGTCAAGGCCAGATGTACTGCAATGGTGTCCTCAGATAATCTGTTTGGGCACTAGACATACATGTGTGGGTCTAATGTGGAAAGTCGGATGCAAGTCTTGAGGTGGGACATGACTGGGTCCCCAAAACACATAGTACAGCCAGACAGAAGTTGTTGAGATAGAATGATGGTGACTTCTTGGGGACTGGGGTGATGATAACCCTAACCCTTGGGGACCACAGCCTGAGCCAAGTAGGTGGAAAGTAAGACAAAAAGCAAAATCTCTCCCTGTTCTTTCCTTATCGCTGTTTTAAATCTGCGTTTTTCAGACTCAAAAAAGCTCGGAAGAGCACCTTAATTCCTTAATTTATTCACACCAGGCTATTCGATTCAGTTTGTATTTGTAGAGTGACAATGAATGTTGGATAAAACATCAAGAGATAACAGAAACAGATAAAACAGATAAGAAGTAAGCCTACCGATTAAAAAGTTCATTGTACGTTTAATGATTATAACTAGCAGTAGCTCAAGAAGTTAAAGTAAGCCAGCTGGCAACTGGGGAAACAGAGACAAAAAGTTCCTAACCAAATAGCAAGGGTGCAAAAGTATACACTCGTGGGTCCAAGTGCTAGCATCTGTCCACTCACTTGGCCATTCTAGGTAGAAAAGAGAGCAATTCATCACAGATAACATAAGAATGACTGCAGCAGGATTGTTTTGGGACAAAAGGAATAAGGAACAGGTTTCTTCTGAGTGATGCATTATTGGAGCACAATCGGAACAAAGGGATTCAATAGGTTGGGTTCACAGCATCAGAACTGGAGACAGGGACATGCGGACATCTCAAACCAGGATCCCCGGTGGTGCTGTTTCGCTTGATTGCCTCCCAGATCTTGACTGTCTCTCAGATCTAACATAAAACAGAAAGAGGGGGGTTAATACAGGTGTCACGGTAGCTGGACGCAGTGTTAGAAACTGGAGTATCGTGAGGCATGTGTGTAGAGTTTTTTGCTTTGTGGGGCCTATGTCACTTTCCTCCACTGCTGGATAAAAGGTGTTGCCTGGAGCGAGGGGGGAGATGCTTTTCTGGGAGAGGAAGTCCAGTACTGTGAGGGCAGAACCTGGTTGGTGGACCACCTGGAACCTGAAAGAAATCTGTTGATAGCCCAAGGCAGACAGATGTGTATTAAGTCTGGATTGAAAGATTGAAAGTTATAATGAGTTTAAATCACTGTAGGAGTTTTTTTTTTTTTGTTTGCATACAAACAGTAAAGCGAGTTCAGGGTTTCAGTGTTCCTTTGTCTTGGAGGCAACGTACGAGAACCAATGTGTCTTGGTGCACCTTGAACAGGAGTTTTACTTCATTATCTTTCATTTACATGAAACAGCTGTAGAAGTAAAAGTAGTTTAAAATACAATAACCCCTTGATAATAAAAGATGCCCCTGAGACAATCCATCACCTAATAGCAGCTGCAAGATGAGGAATAACCAAGTGGCAGGGATCATGCACAGGAACATCTGCAAGGAATCTGGCCTGGACTCCCCAAGTCTAAATGGGAGGTTCCACAGAGAGCGCTGGAGAACAACAGAGCCGAGATCCTGTGGGACTTCCACCTCCAGCAGGTCGTGGCTGAAAAATCAGACACAGTGGTCATAGATAAGGAGTGGAAAAGAGCAGTGGTGGAAGATGAGGTGAATCCAAGTGGTAGAAGCTTCAGGAAGAAGGAATATGAGGAGCTGGAGGGAATGTGGATGGTGACAACCAAGGTGGCCCCACTGGTGAGGTGAGCATTTGGGGTTGTGACCCCAAAGCTGGAAGAGGGTTCAGATCCCAGGAATGATAACATGGGTCTCAGTCCAGAAGAGCAAAGTCCTGTGAACAGCAAAAGTGCTGCGCTGTACCTCAAACTTCCAGACCTCTGGTAGGAGAGGAGGCCCGAGTCTGAGCCAAGTTTCCACCCTCAGGATAAAAAAGGTATAAAAATAATATAGATTTTGTTTTACATTAGTGATATTATATTCATTATTTGACCCATCCACTTCCTCTTTTTTCCCATTTCCCTTTCCTGCCTCCTTTCTCAATGTGTTCTCACAGCAGAAAATGAAAACATTTAAAGAAATTAAAAGCAGGTAAATATAACATTGGGTTCAGGTGTGCTGCTGCTGCTACTGTAAAAAGGTGCATGGGAAATGCCGTTGTAAAGCAGTGGTTGACTGACTGACTGCTTGACTGATTATTTTTTTGTTTATCGATGCTTAATTCTTGCTACCGTTTTGCCTGCCAAGATCCTACAGAACTTAGTTTCATATAAAGAGCTTCAAGCATCGCTTCCTCTATCTACTGTGATTCTGAGAATAAAGGAATCTTGTTACTTATGTCTGGCAAAATTTTAGATGCCTTAAAGTTATAATCTTCTAATCATCAAAATAAAGTATTAAAAAGTCTTTAATGTTTTGAAATACTTCATTTTATACAAGAGTGAAAAAACTGTGCTACAGTTTTATGGCTGAAGGAAAATCACCACCCTTTTAACTCAATATCTCAGGAACTAAGCTCAAGGCAAACTTCAGAATCGACACTTTGCCTCCTGGATAATAACTTAACCATTCAGCATCAAGATCACTTTTTTAACCACTATGCTGCTCACAATAAATTGTATCTGTACAGTAAGGAACTCATAATTCTTCTGGCCGCAACTGATTTATTATTTATGTTTGCCATTTTTATGTCTTTGCTGTTTCATGGGATGCATGTGTTATGTCTTATTTATGATCATATTTAGGTGAGTAAAATTCACCACATTTGGGCAATTAAGTACACATTTTTCATCAACCATGACCATCATCAGGACAAGCAGATAGAAAACTGACTCACTGACATATTGCTCCTTGTAAGAGATAATAACATGCTTAAAGAAATAATTAAATGCAGCAAAGTGACAGTTTTTGTTCATAAAATTTCTTTAGCATTCATTAAATTCAATTAGGTCAGAACATGATTCATAAGTTCATGTTTGGAGTACTAATTCAGTCTGAGGGGTATTAAAGTAGTAGTGGTAAAAATGTACCTGGTTTGGTTGTGTCTCAGTCCCCTTACTCCTCCAAATTACTTAGTACTTTGAGCTACAGACCACTGTATGAAAGGTGCTATACAAATAAATGTTGTTGTTGTTTGTTGTTGTTCTTGTTGTTGTTTTTGTGCACTAGCGATCTCCTTTGCCCCTTGTATGGAGGGACTAAGAGGGACTGTGGTCATCCAGATGCGCTTGTCCAGCTACAGCACAGCAGTGGTGCAAGCATTAGCTGCAGCTCCTGTCTAAAAGAAAAGCCATCAGTCATTCCTTTGAGACTTTTTAACAAGTGACAGATTGCTATGCCAGCAGGTGCTGCGCTTCTGCTTGCTGTTAGTGTGTAAAAGTGCGAGACCAGAAAGAAAGACCCTGTAATGTTAGTGATGTTCTCTGCTCTTCACTGTCCGCCACACATCCACTTTATTAGTGGGTCACAATGTAACGGTTAACTCCTGTACGTGACAGCTGGAGTATGCAAATACATATCCAATGATATGATAAGACTTATATCAAATTTTTTGCATAAATGAAGTGAAGATTTTATGAAAAATTATATTAAAGTTGTATTAATCATGTGTCCTTGACCTGAAGAAGAACTGAGAGCTTCAGTTTCTTTGACCTCCTTAAAATGTCTCTCAATCTTAGAACTTCTTGTGCTACATTTTGTTTAGGAATATAAAGCAGATGTTAGGCAACCATGCAGCAAAAAGTCAGGTTCTGTTATCCCAATTGCCTGCTTTGAGCTTTCATAATCTACACACTCTCACATGTGCATTTCTCTCATATTAATGTACACTAATCCCTTGGTATGAGAGGTGCATGGGGCTTTTGGGGTGAGAGGTCAGTGCTGCGAGATGGTGAATAAGGGAAAGATACGTGCCACATTAACCCACCAAGTTAAAACAAGCAGCAGCTTGAATTTCTAAATAGACTGGTGGTTATATTTAAAAATAAAATGTTCAGTATACGTGGCCCAAACACATTCAGACCAGCGGAAACAGTGGGTAAGAAACCTACACAACCGCATGCACACATCATTCTTGGGATTGTTACATGTGTGCGTTTGTGTGTGTGCACACGTAACAAGATAAACATCAAATAGTACAGTTTCTTACAATACATGCAGTATTTTTTTCACAGTACACTGTACAGTACTGCACGGTATGTATTTCTTTTTTTGTTTTGACTTTTAGTCACATGTCTTTTTTATTCTGGATAAGCTTTAGAAAGTAATTCATTATAGCAAAAGTTTTCATTTTGAACAGTTGTTATAGCTGAATTTTGAGAGTTTGTATAGAGAGTTTGCATACCAAGGGATTGCTGTGTAACTGTTGCTGCCATTCATAGTTAGGAATAAAACAATGTGAAATAAACTTTTGGTGTTGAAACAAAATTTTATTTCTTACATTACACATTTGCAATTTTAAAAAGCATAACAAACTCTGACTGATAGGCACACAGACATTCATAGGAAAAATTGCAAAGTGCTGTTTTTTCAACAACTGATTAACTTGGTATAAAATGCTTTATGTATTTTACTCATTAATCTTGCTGCTCTCATAATTCTTAACCTGGATATACTTACATTGTTCCATGAGTCCTGCTAAAAACAATCTAGAAACTCAAGTTTGCTTAATAAAATGAGCAAGAAAATAACCATTTTCAAATGAACTGTGTAGCATAATATATGCAATGCTTAAGGTAATGAATATAAATATGTCCATGGGCCAAGGGTTCCAGCTTCAGGTCTAAGCAGAAATCCTTCACATGCACTTTTTTCTAGTGGATTAGTTCAGGTGGCACAGCGAGTAGCACAGCTGTTTATTTCTGGAATGGGTTTGAGTCCATCTTGGTCTGCTTACATGTTCTTCTCTTGTCTGTTTGGGTTTCCTCCAAGAGTCGAAAGAAAAGTTTTTCAGGATAAGTGGTCACTCTAAATTGTCCCTAGGGTGTGCGTAGCTACTTGGCGGTGAATTGGTGTCTCATCCTGGCCATAGATTCCTATCATACTACCAAGTGACTCCGGGGCAGTTTCTGAACAGCGCTGGCCAGGACAAGTGGTTAAAGATAGTGGATGGAAGAATTAGCTCAGTGTTATTTTAAAGAAGTTAGGTGTGTCAGCTAAATCACCATTTATAAATTGTTTTGTTTGCATTACTTTAAAGGGTTAATTTTTCCAGTCATGAAGGATTAAAGGAGACTCATTACACTTTCCGGAGTTTTCGGGTGCCAGGGCTGTATCTTGGACAGCAGTGGGAATGGTTATTTGAAAACTTTCAAAAAATTGTGCCAGTAGTGACCCGTGTGATACTTAATGAATCCTTTAAACACTTTAAAATGATGAAAACATAAAACTAGCGCTTTAATTCTTGCATGATGCTCTGATACAAAAGAGGAAATTGCTGATGTCTGATATCTTTGTCTGTTTAACCACTGGAATAAGTAAACAGCAGTGGGTAAAGATCTCCATGCAAGACATGCCTGCAGAAATGACTAACAGCTTGTTTTATAGCAAAGGAGAATAAAAATCTGTCCTCTGTGGCTGACTGACTGCACATTCCTGTTACGCGGCAACCCTGGGTTAGAAAAGCAGCTCACTGGGCAGTTTCTGAACTTTTACTGGGAAGCAGTTTATGACTGGAAGAGAAGTCACTTTGCAGGTAATGATCCAGAAGTAAAATGGCAGCACTATGAAGGTTACTCCAAAAGTTTTGATGAGCCCACTTAAAACGTAGACCTGTATCTGACTTTTGCTTCAAGGTTTGGTTATTTCCAAAATCGGTTTTACATACAAACACTACTGTGCCGAAAGCCATGTTTCTTTGCGTAGAATTTAGACCATCTGCAGCCATTACTGATACCATGAATGAAAGGCTGTAGGTCAGTACACTCCTTTATATAACATTTTTCCGTTTCTTTACAGTTTTACTGTAGGTGGGCAAAAGGGTGGCTCAGCGAGTAGCGCTGCTGCCTCACAGTGCCTGGGCTGGTTGGGTTGATTCCATCTCAGTCTGTGTGGGTTTCCTCTGAGTGCTCTGGTTTCTTCCCACAGTCAAAAGGCATGTTCCAGCTTACCTGGTCACTCTAAATGGCCTATTGTGTGTGTGTGTGTGTGTGTGTGTGTGCACGTGCACGCGTACATATTTATATATTTTTCTGCATAAAATTAATATTTCAACAACACCGTAAATTAAATTCCTATATTTGCATTTTGGATTTTTTTCTTTTGGCTGTTTTTATGTTTTTAGCCCTGGATAATTTTTTATCTGCATTTTTAATGGTTTAAGTTAGCATCAGCTGCTTCATATATAATTTATTACAACAATTATTATGCAGTCGTTTCCTTTACGAAACCCCGTCATATTTCTAAATAGGAGGATTTCGGTGATAATGAAAAAGGGCTAATATGAGCGCATTGCACCCTTCATCTCAGATTAATGTTAATCTTGATGAAATTTTGCTTTCTATCAATCAGTGATCAAGCTGAGATCATAAATTTCGCTTGTTATATAATAGAGGACAAACAGGAAGAAAAAAGCCTACATGTTCATGTTCATCTTCTTGTTCATGTTCAGTGCCAAGGAAAGAAACAAAATAGGAGAGAAGCATAATGTATAGGAGGGGCAGGAAGAAAATGATACGTGAGACCCAGATACAGGAAAGAGTTAGACGTTTAGACTTTCAGGCTTTTATACTGTGGAACTGTTGTCATCTTGTTGGTCATGATGTGCAGAACTTGGGCTCTTCACTCCAAATGCTCCCTCAGTAAATACAGACCTTAACACACTAAGTGCACATTCGCAGGCCAACTGAGGCACAGACTGGAGACCTTAGGATGGAGCGAGCAGATCGCTGAAGATGCCTCCATGCTGACAAATCTCATGGTACAATTCACTGCTTACCAACATTACTTTACCTTCGGTCACTGGCTGGCCGTCCACCTCCTGAATGTCGCAACAAGCATGAACAAGGGTGGCATCATTCTGTTGCATAGCCCCAAATTGGCCCCATATTTCCAGTTTGAGTCGATCATCAAACAAAGGTCCTATTTCACTGCTGCTCTCATCTCCACCATGCACTGATGTCACCCTGGGGCTCGACGTGCTCCTGCCTTGGGTGGTGGCTTAGCAGTTACTTGCCGGCCTTGTTTCAGAAGGATGAGGAAATCCTGTTTGAACACTTCTATACAGGTACTCAGAGGTTCTCTAATCCCGCTTCTGTCCCCAGAGGGTGGTTATTGCGTATGGGAAAGTGGCACTCGTTTCTGACCCCCATGCACACAGGTTGGGTCATTTGTATGGACAACTAGTGACCTAAGGGTACATACCAGACCAGATCAATACTCACCATGCTGTCTGTGTCCAGGAGGACTGGAGCTTCCTCCCATGGACCCACATCAAGCAGACCGAGTTAAACCTCAAGCGGGGATTCGGGCTGGGGGCATCCTGGCTTCTCTCCTGCGAGTAAAGTTACGTTTATTCTGTTAATTCCCAGACAAATTGCATGCTGAAGAGTAGTTATTTTATCAGGGGTTTTTATGTTTACTCTGGAAAACAGTAAAAGTACATTCTGGGCTGATTTGATGCTTTATTCGCTAGCTGTGTCTCCAGAAGAAGAGGTGCATCTGCATAACGTAAAGAAAGGGGGCTAAAAACGTGCAGCTTTAAACACTGAAAGCGGAGGTAAAACTTGAAAAAAGCACCAAATCTCCGCACACCGCTATGTGCCTTTATAGCCTTCGCATGATTTTTTTATTATCACCCCTCCCCAAGGTCGCACACAATTTAAAGCAGCACACTGCAAATAGAATGCTGGGGGGTGGGGGTAATGGGTTAACTAATAGCGGCAGCATTGCAAAGTCTGCACAGAACTGCGGGGGTGAAGGAAGAACTGAGTAGGAAGTGGGCTCTCAGGCAAAGGCTCCTATTTACTGATTGGGCTGCACCTCCAGCCATGTCTTAAGGCACAAATGCTGGCTGGTGATTGAAAGAAAGAGACTGCAGGTCCAGGTAGCAGGAAAGGGGCTCCTTCACAGGGTGGTGGGACTGGCAGTCCATGAGAGGATGTGGAGCTCAGTGATCAGGGCAGCCCTGGAGCATCAGCGCTGCTTTTCCAGATCAGCAGGATCCGTGAAAGGTGGTTTAGGCCTCTGGCTAGGATGCTGCCAAAGAAAGCAAAATTAGGAGGAGATCCCAGGGCACGACCACAGAATGCTGGAGAGATAACATCTCTGGTCCTACGCTCACTGCTATGTTGGTTTCTTTTCTACTCATTGTTACTTTCATCTGTTCATTGTTGACCCTCATAATTGGTTTGACAACCCAAGAGGAGAGATTCTCCTTGGATTAAATTCACATCTTGGGTGAGGAGAAGTTTCTTCTGCCTTTGCCTTTGCAAGGACAACTTCAACTTTTGTCTTTGTTGTGCATACACTGTTTCTTTTTCAGTCAGGAGAGAACAGTGTAGTAAGTCAGAATGTAGAAGACTTTATTTTGGGCTTGACTCTCTTTTCATATCATAGTTTGAAATGAGTTTTTTTTGGCTTTGCTTTATGCTCACTTCTGGGTTTCTTTTGCACTTATATTGCCTTATTAAAGACTCCTTGTTGTAAAGTACATGTTGAAACCTTTTTTTTTGTTGCAAGCTACTTGTTCTGCTGTCATTTCATGGCCAAATATCTTGGTACAACTCATGTTAGACCCCATCACACTCCGGAACAGCCATGGGATTATAAGAGGGGTTAAGCGCTTGAAAACAGCCAACAACAGATGCTGCAGAACAGAAAATGAAGCACAGTTTGCTTTTTTAAAGTTGTTGCCACTACTGGGATAATTGATGTGAATAATGGATGGATGGATGGATGGATGGATGGACTTTTTATTACTAAATATGAGGACAGAAGTTCAGAAATAGGCCTTTCAACAGCAATACTTGTTATTTTCTCTGTTTTGCACATACGCATGTCCGTGTGTGTTGAACCAGTCAAAGGTCTGTGCTATTTTGATCTTTCAAAATTAATTTATTTAAATAAATTGGCTAAACTAATATGTACTATCATTAATAATATTATCCATATTACTAGTAAGCATTATAACATGAAATATATTCATAGGACAATCATATGAATAATTAGCATTTAGCAACAGTTAAGACATTCAAGACACTATTTTACTGAAGCTTTTATCAGTATTATCACATTTGAAGTTACCTGTAGTGATTTCCCCATTTATACCACAGGGTAACTTTTACTGTACTTTATACTTAACTACGCTGCTTGCAGGCACCATGGTAGAAGGTGGTAATCAAACAGGGATACTCTGGATCCAAAGGCAACAGCCATAACCATGACCCAAACTGCTACCCTTGTCTTCATGAGGTGTGCAGACTAGATAGAGTCTCTCTCATTAGAATACATGCCTTCAAAAATCAATTAAAATTTTTATGATTTTAAAATGAAAAATTGGAGTTGAAAATAAAATAGAATCAAAATACTAAATTTGAAAATTGCAAACAGCATATAAGAACCAGGTACACGTACATGAGGCTTGACCACTGCAGAAATTTATGCGGCCGTTTCTAGTTTGCAGTCAGGTTGCTGACGCTCCCTCAGACCACAGAAAGATGAAAAATGGGGGAGGAAAAAGAATGCTGCCAGCCAGTCATTTAACATCCAAATGAAAGTATAAAATGGAGATGCCTTCTGGTACGATTGATTTCGACAGAAAATTGAAAATGTGTCTAGTTTTCAATAATGGAATGATGGAAAGTGGTTATTCAGCCTGCTTGATGGCAAAAAATGGTCAAATTTTACATTTGTATATTTTCAAGACCTAATTAAATGAAACCCCTTCAAGGTTTTGGGGAAAAATGCATTTAAAAAAATGTCTTTTTTGTTGGGAGTTTGCTTGGAGGACTTTGAAAGCAGTTGTACTTTGACTGTCATTAGAACGGTATTTATCTCTCAGCACTTTGTGTAAGAATTTCTGTGATTTACAGGAAAAAATATTTTCAAACTGTGAAACTTTTTTAGTGCTCTTGCTGACAGAGCATTCTGTATGCTTGTCAAGGCTGTGGGACCTGAGGAATTCAGGTCTGGTGTCTCTTTATTGTGGATCTCATAGTTTGGGGCAAAGGGCATCAGGAGGGGTCTCTGCTTCTCCGTCTCACTTCCCCTAACTGTGGACTGCAGGGGGTAAACAGGGGCATCACGGCAGCTGTGTGTTTGCTGGCTGTAAGCAGATGTTTGCATTGCAGTCGGCACGGAGTCCAGTAGGGGTGTCCAGGTATGGGTCTGGGCAATGTCCATATGTGAGGTCTCCTACCTGAGACAAGCTTGCAAAACGGCCTCAGCGCAGTTACAAAGGGTCCGGTCACGCACATTTAGTGGGTTTGTTCCCTGAGGGCTATCTGTAACGGCTACAACGGGGTTCTGTGAACATATTGTGTGTGTGTTTGTTCTGTGACTGTGGTTTTGTGATTGTGAAATAAAGCCCATGTGTGTGTTCTGTCTTCCCATGTGCCAGAAAACAGCTTCTTTGGGGTGAAAACCTGAACTGGTTCCACTGCTGCAAGAGATCAGTAAATCTCACATCCAAATTGTAATTCAAATCCTTTATATATTTATTAAATTTTGTGCTTAAATCTCAGACAAACAAATAAATAAAATAATTGAAAAACTTCACCCAAAAAACATTAAAAATATTCAAAGAAAATGTGGTCAATTATCTGTTGATACCTTGAAATTTTTTTCGAATGATTTTTGTGGCCCGGAAGTTGAATTTTGTTGATAAAGGAACTGTGAAAATGTATGTATGTGGTACGTATTGTAGATACTGTCCATGCTGTAGACAGTCCTGTGGGAGAATCTAATTGAAGACATGTATGAGAGGAAGAAACTTAAGTACAGTGAGCTGGCAGTGGAAGTAGAGAGGCGGAGGTGGAGCGTGAGAGTGAGGCCAGTAGAAGTGTGGTGCCACATCTTTATACCCTGGTCAACAACAACGCCATTTCGAGAACTCGGAATCCAGGGACAGAACCTGCGGCAGACAGTGAGGGAGATGGCAGAGGCAGAGGAGCAGGAAAGTCTGTGAATAAGGAGGAGAATATTTTCGGGTTAATGCATGATGTAGTGTATGTGCAGCAACGTTGTGGGTGGGTTAAATGGAATCATAAAGAAGGTAGCGAGTAGCAGAATGGGCAGGTAGTGTGCAAAGTTGTTAGCGGGTGTTTTGTAGTTGGGTAGGGCAGAGGTGCGTGCAGTTGTGGAGAGGAGCAGTTCTGGGACGCCTGAGCTGTGGTTGAACCTTCCGGAGGTGTCGTGGGCCTAACTCAACGAAACACCTGTGAAGGGAGATGCTCACTTGACAACCCTTATGAGATACTGCACCATCACTTTGTTGTACTATTTGTGGGTTTGTAGTTGGCTAATACTGACAGTAAGGCGATGCAAACCATTGCATAGAGGCTAGATAGGTTTGCTGTGGGTTTGACTGTTGGGGTTGCCATCGTGTTTACAGGTTAGGGTAAGGTAAGACTGATGCTTAGGATTAAGGTTATGAAGTGGGATCCCCTTTGAAGCGCTGCTCCTCTTATTAGCACTTTGTGTTTGATGAATCTGAATTGTACGTATTGTATGTGTTATACACACTGTATATACTGTACATACTAAAACAAGAGGCTGTGATTATCCGGTGGCTGACACGATGTGGTGTGGTTTATATTCTCGTGTCGGAGAAAGTAAGCTTGCTGTGTCCTAAATTATTTCCCTTTGCTCGGGGCAGAACATTGCAATATTTACTGTATTGTTTAATCTCTGAACACAGAGGTGATGTGCAGGGTCCCAATGCTCTTGTTTTGGCAGAATTACAACCAGAGTTGTTGCGCTCTCCATTATGGAAGTACAGGAATGTGGAAATGTGCTTTTAAATGTACTTTAAGGGTTATAAAGTTTCTGTTTCCAGATCAATATGTTTGAAAAACACTTTTTTTTTTGTTAGTATATATTATACTTTTATTTAGAGCTGCAACTTCAGTAAATTATACATTATATAGGGAAATTTAATGTAATTTGAACGGTTACTCTACAAGGAATCTAGAGTTCTAGGATGAACGATGCCTTTTAATTCTTCTGTGGTTGTTCTCGTCCTCCAGACTGCAGCCAAACTAATTATGCATTACAATAATGACAAAGTTAAAAAAAGATGAAATTTAAAATCCTGTCCCATCTGCCCTATCCGACAGTGCACCATTTTTGCCTCATTTTTGCAGCAAACAACACGCTGGTGGTTTTCTTTGAAAAGAAACTATGGACACGTTTGATGCCCAAAATAAATGATTTTTTTTTTTTTTTTTTTAATGTACACTAAAAAGTTGTCCATGCAAATCCATGCTTAATGGATCGTGTGAGCTCTTTGATCAAACACAGAATTGTGTACGGAATGCCCGACTGTGCCGGCTGCTGAGACTGCTGACAGAACAAAAGATCCAAATCTAGAAAAACCCAGCTGGTGCTGTAAAATCACATCCAAGAGGAACAATTAGTCAGGATTGTGCTCTGGATGCAGTGAGGAGATCCTGCATTAAAAGAAAACTGCAGACAGATAGAAAAATCTTCAGATGGTAAACAGGAAGAAAGTACAACTGATGAAGCAGAATGAACAGCTGCAATGGCACCAACTGCAGGGTTTCTATACAAAAATCAATCAATAATCAATCAGTCAACCAACCAATCAATCAATGTGGCCTGGACCCCCGCAGGTCTGAATGGGAGGTTCCACCAAGACTGGTGGAGAACGAGAGAGCCGAAAGCGGATCAACAGGTCATGGCTGAACAACCGGACACAGTGGTCATAGATAAGGAGGAGAAACCAGCAGAAATGACAGATGTGGTGAATCCAAGTAGTAGAAAATTCAGAAAGAAGGAAAATGAGAAGCAGGAGAAACACCGGGGACTGAGAGAGACTGAGAGAGAAACTGGAGGGAATGTGGAAGGCAAAAACTAAGGTAACTAATATAGTATATTTATACGTTGATGAATTCAAAAAAACATTCAAAATTCAATCCATTCAAAATAGCATTCAGACTGGCTGTAAATATATATATATATATATATATATATATATATATATAAAAAACCTACTGATCCTATAAATACCTGTAAATATTAAGCAGCTGCCAGAAGGGGTGAGGCTAATTTCTGTGAATAGTTTTCATCTGGTTTTTAAGGTGGTAAGGGCGGCAGGGTAGAATGCTATACCTTTGTCTTTTTTTGTTAAGGTACTTTAGTTCACACCAAAAGGAGAAGAAATTTTGGCTGTTTTGTTGGCTTTGCTCAACCCTGGAAAAAGGTTGATTATTGGGTTGCACTAATAATAATGAAATGCAAAAAAAGAAAGAACTTTCTCATCAGGTTTTGGTTTCTTTGTGGTTGGGCCAATGCTTTCTTCAATGTCTGTTACATCCCAACCCCAGACTGGACTGTAAGGTCAAAACTGCTCAGAACCTACATGGCTAAAAGTATATGGACACCTGAGCATCACCCCAATATGTGCTTGTTGACCATTTCAACCCAAAGCAATGGGCATTAAATTGGAGACCCCCCCCCCTTTTTTTTTTTTTTTTTTTACTAATAACCCTAAAGCACCCACTCTTCTGGGAAGGCTTTCCACCACATTTTTTGAATTTGTGCCCATTTGACCACAAGAGCATTATGAGGTGAGGCAAGAAGGCCCGGCTCACGGTTGGCATTCCAGTTCATCAAAGAGGTTTTCTATGGGGTTGAGGTCAGGGCTCTGTGCGGCCACTCAAGTTCTTCCACACCAACCTGAGCAAACTGTGTTTGTGGTTTGTTGGTTTGGCTGTTGCTGTTCGTTTGTTTGCTATTTCTTTTTGTTCACTAACTTTTAACTTCTATGTATATTTGTTTACATTTTATTCCTTGTTTATTTTTCTTAATTTCATTATTTATTATTTAAATTTCTTATATCTTACTCATATCTTATTTGCTGAGGATGCCTGGAAGCAACACTTTTCATGGTCACAACACTGCTATGCTGCTGTTAGTGCACCCATGACAAATAAATCCTTGAATCACTTGCGTGGGGGGGGCACAGTCATTCTGGAAGAGGAAAAGATCTTCTTTCCTAAACTATGGCCACTGGAAGCACACAGTTTTGTAGAATGCATTTGTGTGGGTGTGGCTGAAACAGCTCAGCTCAACCGCTAGAGGGAGGTCCACATACTTTTGGCCATACAGTGAATGTCCTGGCTCACTGTCTGGACACGTTGCTACAGTTGTTGCTGGGAAACGCCATGGAAAACATGGAAGCAGGTGCATTGAGCTGCGTGAGCTAAATGCTAAATGATGAATTGGATGAAAAACCAAATGAGCAGCATGGAAATTTGCTCATAAAACTGAGGAACCTGCTATCTCTTACACAGGAAGTATCCTGTTCTGCTGTCTCATCATTGTTTTTCGCCACTTACTCCCAGTTTTTCTGCTCTGTCAAATTTTTCCACCAATGATTTCTGAACCTTTTCAAGGTTTATAAACACCAGAAGGTGGGATTTTGTCCATTCCGGAGATGTTGTTTCTCAGCACATAAATCAGTCCTTTGATCGAATGACTTTGCTCCATTAATTCATAATACCATAAACTTTTACAAAATGTGACTATTTTGTCATTGGATTTCCTGCAAATAACGGCGTATGCACTGTGTTCTTGTGTCACTTTGGCCATTTTAGCCCCGGAGTAACTTGTCACTTTCATTTTAGCTTCATATGCTGTCGGCCTTGGCTTCAGTGAATTATAATCATTCTCTGAGATTACAGCCATTTATGCTTGTATAACACAATTGGAAACGACATTTAATTTGTTGCGAATTTCCTGAAAATTACAATGCATAATTATAAGTTTTCATTTTTTTATTTTTATATTGCCCATTGTAACAGGGCAAGATTCTTGTGTGCTGCCAGATGAATAACAAAAATGCAGTTTTGTTCTTTGTTTTGCTCACATATCAGCAAACTTCAGCAGAAATGATCAGCTACCCATTTTGGTTGCGATTCTATGAAGTATAAGCGGTCGTAGTGCTGAAGTCTCTTTACAAACATGCACATTCAGTAATTCCTTTGTATTAGAATAGAATTCTTTCCAAAAGCACATTGAATACTGAAATTGGGGATAAATGGACGGCAGGGGGTGTCCACTCCCAGCGCATCTGAAAACACCTGAAAGCACATGCCATCAGCCTATAAACAGCAGCTGCCTACTTATAAACACTTATTGCTGTCATTTATTTGAATGTCTATAGCACACGGTGCAGTGTGTACAGGACATTCACACATTAGTGTCACCGCATTGGACACGAGAGATGAGAGCTGCATGGGGGGGTTTGGGGCGGGAGGTCAAATGAGATGTTGAATAAAGGGAAGACGTGTGTCACAGCAACCTCCCGCTTCACAACAACTGGCATTTAGATTAACAGGTTTATTTTTAAAAAAGTGAAATTTGAAGGAAAGTGAGTGATTTAGCATGGTGACAGAACAAATACATTACAACAAAGGAAAAGAAGTAGAAATGGCTGATGACACACCAGCACCGTTGTCCCACTTTGGATAAATTTATGGTTTATTACAGCAAATACAGCATTTTTAATTGGTGTACTATATGGTATTGTATGGCATTTGTTGATTTTTAATTTCTTTAACTTTTTTTTCATAGTGGATAACCTTTGGATTAAAAATTTAATACAAAAGTTCTTATTCAGATGCCAATATTTAGGTATGCATTTTCAAAGCCATTTTAGCAAAAATTCAGGTATAGAGAATTTGGGTACCAAGGGATTGCTGTATTTTCTCACAGTCACATGGGGAAAGGAACATGAGCAGAATTTCTCAGAGCTACAGAAATGTAGCTAATATAGTGCAATGCAACCCAAGTAACAAACACAGAAGAAATGCACAATAAATGAAAAAATCTTCAGCGCTATCCAGTGTCATAGCTAACCTATTGTGAGAAGAAAAACCTTGTACAACAATGGTATAGTCTAAAGCAGGCCTACCTGTGTGCAAGACGCAGGTCGCACGGCATCCTTACCGGAATTTTTCTCCTTCAGGACTTGTAAGGTTGCAATGAACCGCAGAAGCATCTGAGCATCAAAACAGATGACAAATGTTAGGCCCAAGAACACAGAGCGGTACCTGTCAATACCCCTTCTGTGGCTATAACTTGCAAACAAATCAAGCAGATTCATGCAAATTTATACAAAACTGACAGGTTCTGTTGGATTTTGGCACTCGCTTCATTTTCTAATAGATCATTGACTTGGTTGATAGTTGATAATTGAGCTCCTGTTGGGACAAAAGCGGTAAGCCTGTTTCATTGGGATAGCAACATTCAGCTCTGTGTCGTGTTGCAGGATTGTGGTTCGAGTAGGTAAATTCTGCGGTTTATCAGATTTCAGCAACCCAGCACACTGCTAGGAGTGCTTTGCAACGCCAAACCATCCTAAATCAGTATTATTAACACAACCAGAGTCTGTAGTCTTACAGGCTGAGGCAACTAAAGAGACAGTGAACCCAGGAATTGTTTCTCTAGCATTTACCTGTGTGTCATCTCTGGAATGATATTTTAAAGTGTTAACGTAACAAATTGATATTTTGAGTAGAAGTGCAAATTGCAAAGTTTTACTCAGTTTCCTCTTCATGGGGTCAAAAAAAAGACGGTAAGGGTCGATCCAGGAACCGATACCAAAACTAAAAGTTTATTGCTGAGATGAAGAAAGCAAAACCGCTTCATCATAGTAACTTTATTTTGCTTTCTTCCATGAAAGAATTATAGTCGCTTAAAATTCACTAAAATAATCTCACACCTTAGTTTTAGGATCTGAGTCATTGGCTAGGAACTTTCTTTTTTCAGGACTCTTAAGGGTCTCCTACCAGCATGACCAAACATAACCTCAGCAGGAATAAAACCTAGATAGAGGCTTTTCTAAAGTTTCATGAGCAGAAAATTAAACAAACAGACCACCTACATCCTAATATTTACCTGTAAGCAGTAATGTCAAAGCATACATTTAAAGCTTTGGAGAAAATGTTGACTAGGATGATGTGCACTAGATGCCCCATCTAATATTGTGAGACACCATAAGAACCAGTTAAAGTTATAAAAGGAAACGTGTACCTTGGTCACTTTGAACTACCTTCGGAAAGCCAAATGTAGAGAAACAGAAATCAAAAAGATCAATGACCGGCGCTTTAATTTTGCAGTTCGGCATGGCTTCGGGGAGTCGCGTAACAACACACAAAACAGGAAGCAAAAATTGATTATCTGACTTGGCCAAGGGAGCAATGCAGTCAACCATGACTTATTCGAGTGGTCACCTTTGACTAGAATGGGATAGAGTGGTGCAGGTGGGATCATTTGAATTGGCTTGACCAGTACACCAGCAAGTATGGCATGTTTTTAGGCCAGGCCGGAAGAAATTAGCATCCAAATGACCAATGGTTTTGCCTTAAAAATGCCAATTGTAGACCGAAGGCATTACAACTTGACAAACAGCCCTCCAGTCTGTTTGCTGCAATATTAGAGCACCGTTTATGAAACAGTAGTCCAGTTTCAGCTGTCATTTTCAGATCTTTTCTCTGGTTTCATCATGACAAACAGCAGAGGAAAAAAACACTTGAACAGGGAGGGGTCATTGTGCTAAGCAGCAATAAGTTGTTCACACATGATAGTCTGATTTCCAATGGTACAATTTATGAGTGTTTGCTACCTGCAAACTGAAATCCAATATTTTTATAGTGTACTGTTCGGGAGATGGGAGAGCTCCTCTATAGATGTCATCTGTAAACACTGGTGTGAGAATAGAGAGAGACAGATTAACCGTGTGCCCCATTTCCTGTGATTTAGCACACATGGCAATACATCTAGGAAGAGCATCAGGGAAGATTTGTTGTAAACTATTTGACCGGAAGTTACTTGGCCTGTTGAACACATCCAGCACTATCAGGTGGTATTCTCCCCCCTGCCAAGTCATTTCCTTAGAGTTCGCACTTCAATGAGTAGTGCAGGGCATAGTCCAACACTAACAAATCCACTAAGAAAATTCCAGAAGCATTAGAGAAATGTGAGGTGGATGGCCTGTGCTATAGATTCCTCCACAGCTACATATATTCTTATGGACTGAGACACCCATATAGTGAAAAAGCAGAGCCATAGCTATGAGTTACTGGAAAGTAACCCCTGATTCTACCAATGTTTTGGCCTGATAAATGTGAAATCCCAAAGAGAACTGGGAGAAAAATCCATTTGTCAAAAGAGGAATGTTTGCTCCAACACAGAAGTTCCAAATCCCCTACAAACTAGCCAACATGGGCAGGCATCAGCGACACAGAGTATCAGATTCACGCATGAAGCTGTTGAACACATTGAACATCACCACGGCTGATATCTCCTCCTCTAAGTCTTGACAAAGGTTAAACAAATATGTAGAGAAAGGGTTGGGGGCAGTACACGTATAGTGCACATTCGTCTTATACATTTTTAGCTTTCTGCTCTGGGAAGATGCTAGAAATGAACATCATTGTATATAATGGAGAGGCATGATGCCCACAGGGGCTGGGATGTTTGGGCCTGGGTTTGAATCAAGTTCAGTCTGTCTGGTGTCTTTGAGTTCTCTTTGTGTCTGTTTGGGTTTTCTCCGGGTGCTCTAGCTTCTTCCCACAGTCCAAAGTCATGTGGTTCAAGTTGACCGGTCACTTGGAATTGTGCAAAGTCATCATGTGATGATGCTGTGGTTCTGGCTACCATGAAATGGACTGGAATTCCATCCAGACTTAAATCTGTCCTCAACTTTAAAAACAGGGACCAAAAGCGGTCACAAGTCAAATCAGCCGTAAGTCAGATTGGAGGGATTATCTCGAAGTGTGTGGCTCACAATTTGTCAGTGATTTTGACCTGTTTTGTTTTATTTCTGGCCACAGTGTAGCATATTATTAGTATCTTTATTAAATAATTCACTGCTGTATTTTTGAGCAAGATTTCTTTTTACATGCACACACCAGTGGTTTTCAGTTCCTGCTTTGAGTTCTAGATTCTAGGGTCTGTGTATGTGTTTATGACAGATTAACTTTTTTTGGTCTTAGGTAAGTGGCTGACCCTTGAACACCCCCTGTAGATGGCAATGGTTGCTGCTGGCTTTCCTTTTTGGGCAAATGGATCTTTGGAAATCAAACAAGATTGTCAAAATCTGACATTTTTCACTTTTATTTCTTTATTTACTTGTTTATAACCATCCCAGTTCATGGGTAAAGTAAGACATATTTGCTACTAATTAAATCACCACTTCAATTTTTGTGGTACAAATTTTATTTTAGATTTTACGTGAAAGAACAGTACTGCAGAGATTGATTGTGTAGGTGTTCTTTCCAATAATACAGACAGTCCCCAACTTATGATCGGGTTACATTCTGATACCCATCTTAAATTTTGGACTTAATATTTTCAACTCAATACACATTTAATACGCCTAATGTACCATCACACCTGTGGCTGTTTCAGCAATGGAACATAGGCGGTCTCGCCACCTTCGTCTTCAGACTGAATGGCTGACTGACCATAGGAACCAATCATGGATGGGACTTATTTCCTACCTGCACTTCCTGTCAGTTCAGTTTTCTGCTGGGCTCAACCTGTTGTATACACTTGCGACCATGTAGCAGACTGGGAGATGCAGATCGCTGCTGTTTCCCAGCATCATGAGAGAGCATCATACTGCGTATCACTTGCCTGGGAAAAAAATTAAATTTGAAGTGCAGTTTCTATTAAATGTGCATCGCTGTCACACCATCGTAAAGTCGAAAAATTATAAGTTGCACCATCGTAACTCGGGGATTGTCTGTACAGATTGGAGGATTTTTTTTTTTTTTGTATTTTATTATTGGTTTCTGTTATCATTTTTACTGCCTCTTGTGGATCCTTTGGTCATCGGGTGGAAACAGTTTTGCACTGCCACAGTCAGAACCCCTTTTCTGTCCTAATGAAACTAGTGTGTGAAGACTGGAAGATGGTAGTCCCACCTTTGAAAAATATTGAACTATTTTATTTTTGAAAGGGCAAAAAAAATGCATGGATTAGTTCTGCAATGCTAATGGACACATGCAATACAAACTAAAGTGTAGTTTATGGAGTTTGCCTGATATTTTGCTCACTATTTAACTATGAAAAATCTTTGCATATATTACATTATGATCATCTTAAATGTGAACTGTCTGTATTAACATGCTGCTCTGTGCCTACTGTATTTAAATTAAAAATGACAAAAGCTTTTATTTATTTTCTATTTTAATGCTGTGTGTTTGGCAAGAAAATTTCCAGTAGGTTTCTGTATTTTGCATTACTAAATCATGGACATTTTTACTTTTAGGAGGTCTCGGTTGGAGTGCAGAATGTCCTACTTTCAGGTGCTTTGTTTTTAGTGACGGCTGCTGAGCCTCGGGGTATCTCACTTGCCGCTAAGTAAACCTCGTCTTGTGGGAACTGTGGCGCTGCCGATTGCCGGGGTTCGTGTTACAGTAAATGAAAATACTGCAGGCCATTAGCTTTGACACCGGTGACCTTTGTATTTTGTCACTCCTGTAATGATGTAGGACACATTTTTGCAGCACAGCTCCTGCTTTTGCAGCTGGTAGCATCATATGACTGGGCATAACCACTATGAATATTACAATTCCACAATGCTGTTATTTTATGCATAAATGTGTATAAATGTTAACGGGCAAAATTATTCACATAAGCACAGAAAATTGTATATTTGCACAATATTGAGTAAATGTTAAAATTAAGCACATCTTATCCATTAATCTTTTCCTCCTGTTAAGTAATACCTCATCTCTGGTGAAATGTGGAGCAAATGAAACCATTTAGTAAAGCACACTCAAGTGTTTTAACTTTTTGTCTTTAAGTCCTTGTTTTAATAGTTTCCTTAAAAATCAGTGCCAGAATTTGTCAGTCGCAGTATTTATTCCTCTTTTCTTAAGTTTACATGTGACTATTTTTTTTTTTTTTTTTTTTTGTGCTGTGTTGTGGTTTTAGGAGAGCTCTTTGAGGTGCACACCTAGGAACTTGATGCTATGCACCAAGTCTGCTGCTGAAATCACCAATACATAGAGGAGTGTGAACAGCTCAAATCCTTCTGAAGTGAACAATCATCTCTTTGGTCTTGTTGGTATTGAGACAGATTGTTGTTGTTGCACCGGGCTACATGTTGCTCCACTTCCCGTCTGTAGACTGACTTATCATTCTTGATGATGATGATGAGGCTCCCAAATGTTGCCACCAGCCTACTAGATGTTGCGATTTCTGTTGTATGGGGTGACACAGTTCTGGTTTATAAGGGTAAGCAGCAGTGAGCTGAGCACACAACCTTCTACAGCACCAGGGTCCAAGACAATGGTGTGGGAGATGTTGCCACGGACCCTCAAAGCCTGTGGGCTGTTGGTTAAGACATTACACAGGGGTGTGTTTGGACCCACTATGGAAAGTTTATTGACCAGTTGCTGGGGGACGATGGACTAAAAGTCACTGAACAGCATTCTAACATAATAGTTTTTACCCTCCAGATGAGAGAGGGGTAGATGTACTAGGGTGGTAGGCATGCTGGTATCATGGGATGGTAGTCATTGACTGGACACTGGTGATTTCTTTAAGACTGGGGTAATAATGATAGATTTAAAGCACTTGGGGACAGTGGCCTGAGCCAGGGAGGTGTTAAAGGTGTTATACCGTCACCAGTTCACTAATGCACTTCAGTACACAACTGGAGATACTGTCAGAACCAGCAGCTTTCCATGTGTTGACTTCCACCAGACTTCTCCTCATGTCATCTAGGGATACCTGTGGTACCTGGTTGCCAGGTAAAAGCACTGCTGTTGTGAACAGGGCTGTGTTGATGGCCTCAACCTGGTTTAGAAGTCATTCAGCTCATTGGGCTGGGACATGTTGCCATCATCAATGCTCTTGTTGTTTCCTTTGTATTTAGTGATGACCTGCATGTCCTGCCATGTCCTCCTAAAGTTGTCCACAAAGTCCTCTGAATCCTCTGGACATAGACTGCCTTGGCTTTCCTGTTGCCTTTGGTGAGAATCGTCTTGGCAACTGTGAATGCTGCTCTGTTGAAAAATGTTTAAAGTCAGGGCTGCAAGCTTTCAAGAGTGAGCAAACTTCAGAATTCAGTCAAGGCTTCTGGTTGGGCTGAACAGTGATGTCCTTGTGGTCACAACAGCGTCCACACACTTGCTGATATACCCTTTGTCACAAGATGTGTACAGTCATGGCCAAAAGTTTTGGCAGTGACACAAATGTTGTAGTTTGCAGAATTTGTGGCTTGCTTTGTGGTGGCAAGTCATTGTTTTTAGATTATTGTGCAGAGTGATCAGATGCATATTGCACCTCAAAGAACCATTTACCGGATCATCAAGAACTTCAAGGCAAGAGGTTCAATTGCAGTCTAGAAGGCTTTAGGACATCCAAGAGTGTCCAGCAAGCACCAGGACCGTCTCCTCCTGAGGAATCAGCTACAGAATCATGTTGCCACCAGTGCAGAGCTTGCTCAATATTGGCAGCAGGTGGGTGTGAGTGCAATATTGGCCACGACTGTACATATGGTCCGACTTACAATTTTTCAAGTTAACGATGGTGTGATAGTGATGCATATTCAGTAGAAACCATACTTCAAATTTAGATTTTTATCCCCTCCCTACCAAGCAAGCGATATGTGGTGCAATACTCTCTCATGATGCTGGGTAGCGGCAGGGATCTGCATTTTCCACACGGTCGCTAGTGTATAAAACTAATACTCTACAGTGTTCTGTATTGCCAACATTTTTTGGAATTACCCCGTATCTATGTTGTGGTTTGTGCATCCACCATGTCTACAAAATGCCTGTCTGTGTCTCCTGAAAGTGGCATAAAAGCAGAAGGTCTGTAATTACTTTTAAGGTAGGCTAGGCTATGATGTTTGGTAGGTGTTATGGCATGGGTTGGTGGAAGCAATCACTAGACATCACGGTAATAAGTTGGTGTCTGTAATAAGTGTTGTTTCCTACAAAGAGTGTTGCTATTAGCCAGGAGCTAGTGCTTGGCAGTAAACGGAACACACTTACCGCAATTCAAAATAAACAAAATGCAAGGTCTTAGCAAAACAGGAGTTGCAAGAGTTCACAAGGGGCAGTGGAAACTGAGCACTGATAGGAAGTCTGGGTGGGAATTAAATCCCGTCCGTGATTGGTTCTTACACCACTCAGTCTGAAGATGGAGGTGGAGAGACTGCCTACATTCTGTTGCCAGTAGGTTGGGTATATTAAATGCATTTTTGACTAAAGATGGGTTTATCAGAATGTAACCCCATTGTAAGACTGGGACCCTCTGTATTCCTCCAAGTTGAAACATTATGTGGTGGTAGCTACAAACATGCCATGTGGTATCCTCCTGCAGTACTAAAATCATCCCTTCCAAGAACACTGTGTTTGACCAGTTTATCTCTTACCAGAAGTTCTTCTGAACAGGAACCAACAGCCGAGAGCTTTAATCAGACTTTCCCAGGTGGGGGTGAAGGAGTGACCTTGTACTCATTACGGATGTTTGTGCAAACAAGGTCCAGCATTTTTTGTCTCTATTCCCCCACTCTTGTACAGTAATGTACATTCTGATAGATTTTTGGGTAGGACTGTCCTGGGATTAGACTTTTTTCAAATTGCCAGCAGCAATAAGAACAGCATCCAGATGTGCGCTTTGTTGCAGTGCTCAGCTTTGTTCGTGTTTGGTAGAATTTGTACACGGAGCACAATGTTGAACTTCTTTGACCGATTCTGAGGTCGATGTTTGTTTGTTTGTTAAAAATTCAGCCACTGGCAACCAATTACACGAAATGAGTAAAGCATTTATGTATCAAACTTTGATGACGTAGACACAAGGGCCGTATTCTCTGAAATCCCGGCTGCAGCGTTTCTGTCTGCGGGGAAAATAAAAAGTTAGTTGGGTTTGGGTTGCCGAGTTCTGGATGTTATTGTGAACCCACAGATCTGTGAGAATGAAAGTAATGTAGTCCTACGTTTTTCCCCTGTTTAGGACATCTTGGCCTGAGTCGGACCATTTTATTGACCAGTGAGCAAACATTAACCAGGAAGACAGGTGGAACTGCTGCTCTTGTGGGATTGTTTTCCAGTCTGATTCATGCTCTTACCAGCTTCCCACACTTCCGCCACCTTTCACTTGGTTTGTTGTGGGACTTTGATTGGATCTCACACACAGCAGAAAAATAGGGGGGGGCAAATAAACACACTGCTGTTGGACTCCATGCTAACAGATTTATGTTAATATATGACTTGTTTGATTGCAACTAAAATCTGTTACCCTAGAGGTGCTTGCTGGTGATTCTTGCTCTGTCTGCCTCTAAAATGTATATTTTTAAAATGTATTTACTTCTTTATTTAAGTTTATTTTTATAGAGTATACCTTTCACCAGAGTGACACAGAACAACGTTCCAAAGAATGATACTCCATCACAGGGTGTGGCAGTAGAGACAGAAAAGCAAGAGTTGCAGTTAATACTGTAAGTGTGCTGGTAGCTGAGGAGAGGGAAACTGTCAACTACAAATAAAGGCAGAAATGTATAAATTAATAGCACCACTAAGTGTTATCTGATGAGGTAACTGGTTTTCAGAGTGTTTTATCATTCCAGAGTCATGGATAAATAGTTACAGAGAGAGTTTGGGAAAGAAGACGTACATTTTTTTTTTTTTTTAAGTTAACACAGCAGAACAGAAATGGAAAGCAGCTTCTTTGTGGTTTGAGACTGGAAACATGAGTTTTTCTTTTCCTTACAAAAAGTCAAAGAACACCTTTGTGGTTCCCAGTAAAACATAAATACTACAAACAGTACAACACTAGGACAAACCACTAATGCTCTACAGAAACACTAACAAACTAAAACAATACACTAAAGGGACTTAGAGTAAAGAATCTGTTGAGCAAATCAACTTCTATAAAGTTGCAGACTGTACAAAAAAAAAATACAGCAAAGTCCTCTAGAACATAAGAACAAAAATTATATTTTCACCTACACAGCAAAAATATACAGTATTTATGGAGATTGTAAAAATTAATATCTAGAATTATCGGGGCATTAATTCACACCAGTTCCCATGAAGTACAGGAGCAAGCAGTTAGTGGGTCAGTTTTCTTCCACTTGTCTATGTGAAGTTGGTAGTATTAGCACACAACACAGAGCAGCTCAAACATTACTTTCCCTAACAAGAGTGTCCAGGCCCTCACAGGAGATCCAACAGGCATTTCCAAGGCTTCTGAAAAATAATAATCTTTCCAAGATATCCTGGGTCTGCCCCAGGGTCTTGTCCCAGTCCAGTGTGCTGATTAGCAGACATTCATCCAAAATCCTCCACCCACCTCTACTGAGTTCTCAATCTGGAGGAGCAATGACTGCACTCTAAAGTTCTCCAGGTTCTAATGCTTTCAGTCATTCGCCAAAACTCAGAGCCACAGATGAGGATGTAGATCGACTGGTAAAATGTGAGTCTAATCTGAAGGGTCAGATGCCGCTTCAGATCTGATGTCATGGCCTGTTAAAGCATAACTTAGTAAACAGGGCTGAGCAAGAGTACTAGCAAAAGTCTAGTCCTTAAGATCTCCATGAGTAAACATTAAAAAAAAAAAAAAAAAAAAAAACCTTGGCCAAAGTAGATTTCCTGAATGCCCCCCCCACTAGTTCTTCCAGGTTCAGGCCTGGCGCTAACATTCACTGAAAAGTATGCACACAACCTGGTTAGGTTCAGCCCAAATTGGCTGATGTCAGGGTCGGGAAAGGATCAGTTTCGAAGGACACAAGATCTTCATTTAATAGCAAAAACACAGAATAAATCAAATAGAACAAACTTTGTAGAACATTTACCACAAGAAAGGTTCAATGCTGCTTGGTGGAGACTCTCAAGACCGAGGTTATAGAACTGCCTATCACACAAAACCTTCAGTTTTTCTTATTTTTGTGAAATGAACAACAACGATGTGTTGTTTTTGGGTGGTAAATACGTTTGTTAAAATAATAGGAAAGCTGTCCCTTCTTCCCCAAATAGATACTTTGCAACCTTTGTAATAAATGTGTTTAAGGTCACCTATCCGCTCTTACAGGTGCAAGAACAGAGTTTGTGAATAACCTGGATTTCTGCATTAATTACTCATGAAACGCGGTTGGATCTTCAGCTAAGTCACAATAATAGATGAGCACAATCTGCTTAAAGTAATAGCACAGAAGCAATTGTACTTCCTTTTGTCAATACTGAATACATAATTTAAACATTTATAGTTCAAGCTGGAAAAAGTATTTGAACTTCAAGGCTAATAACTTCTCCAAAGGCTAATTGGAAACCAGTGTTCCAATCAATGAGATGAGATTGGAAGTGGGTGCTCTGCCATAAAAAAGACACACGGAGGCTAGTTTCTCTCAGAAGTTGTTCTTCTTGAGATGTGTCCATTCAAACCCTGCCTCGATCAGAAGACATCTCGCAAGAACGTAGAAGAAGAGTTGTAGAGATGCATAAAGCAAAAGTCTGCAAAAGCATTTATAAAAGCCTGGATGATCATCAATCAGTAAGAAAAATTCTCTAATGTAGGAATCCAGCGCTGATGCTTCTTCAAAGGAGCTGGTACCTTACAAAGGTTGCAACCAGAGTACAGCATGCAATGTTGGAGAAGGTGAAAAAAACCCTAAAATACCTACAGAGTGCCTTCGGAAATTTCTGAAAACTGCTAAAGTATTTTCTTCACGTGTCTACTAATAAAAAGAGAAAAAGAATGAACTTTATGCAAGGGAAACCATGGAGGAAACCACTGTTCGAGTTTACAAAAGATTACCTACGTACTTCTCAATACGTCTAGGTAACGTTGTGTGCACGGATTTTAACTGTTGGACAGAAATGCAAAGCACAGTTTTCAGAGGAAAAAGCAGTGCACACCAACATCCGAAAGTCATCTCAGCTGTGAACCATAGTGGGGGAAGCAGCACAGTTTGGGGCTGCTTTGCTGCCTCAGGGCCTGGATAGACTGCTGTTACAATGGGAGCAAAGCACAAGGAATTTTACAGATGAACATCAGGGTAGGGTCGCTCCTGCCTTATAGCATCTGAGTGTTTTGCGCTTGAGTTTAAGTCTGGCACAGTTTGTCTGGAGTCTGCTTGTTCTCATGTTTCCATGGGTTTCATCTGGATGTTCCAGTTTCTTCTCATGGTCCAAACACGTGCATTTCAGTGTAAGTCTTCTTCTTTCGGCTGCTCCCGTTAGGGGTCACCACAACAGAGCAATTGCTTCCACTTCTTCCTGTCCCCTGCATCTTCCTCCGTCACACCCACCACCTGCATGTCCTCCTTCACCACATCCATAAATCTCCTCTTAGGCCTTCCTCTCTTCCTCTTGCCTGGCAGCTCCATCCCTAGCATCCTTCTCCCGATATATCCAGAATCTCTCCTCTGCACATGTCCAAACCTATGCAATCTCGCCTCTCTGACTTTGTCCCCAAACCGTCCAACCTGGGCTGACCCTCTAATATACTCATTTCTAATCCTGTCCATCCTCGTCCCACCCAATGCAAATCTTAATATCTTTAACTCTGCCACCTCTAGCTCTGCCTCCTTTCTTTTGGTCAGTGCCACAGTCTCCAACCCATAAAGCATAGCTGGTCTCACTACCATCTTATAGGCCTTCCCTTTCACTCTCGCTGGTACCCTTCTGTCATAAATCACTCCTGACACTCTTCTCCACCCACTCTGCCCTGCCTGCACTCTCTTCTTCACCTCTCATGCATTTCAGTGTAAGTGGCAACTAAAATTTCTGTTTGTGCATGTGTCTGTGTGTGGCCACTTCTTTTGTTGTGGTATGGATTATGTCACATAGTGTAATGCAATTATTTTCAATTTTGTTTTCCACTAAGAACAATGGGTAGTTTTCCAAGTTTAAAATGGAAAGCTCCAGGTACTGATGCAGTTCCAATCGAGGTCCTGACCTGCTGGAGAAGTAAATAAGTAATTTTCATTGGAATAATCAAGTTTTTTTTTTGATTATTCACCCACCTGTTTTTGGGAGATGTGGAATCATAGATGAGTCCTGCAGAACTTCGAAGATGCAACTATCCTTCAAATGGCAGTTTCCTTTGTTCTTGTAAAGCTCTTTTGAATCCTGCTAGGAAAATCTTCTCCCACATCTTGCTGTATTAGTTGGCACTTCACCTGGACTAAAGATTGTTGCTAGAGAGACAGTGCAGATTCTGCACATGACTTGGGATGACTGATAAGACATTGGCAATCAGACAGTTTCAGGAGAAATGGCAAGAATTGTGGGGCAATCCATTCACAACATTTATCAACCTGACCAAACCTTTTGATCCTGTGAACAGGAAGAGTTTCAGGAAAATCCTCAAGTAGGGCTGCCCACAAAAATTCATGCAAAAAGCTTCACAACGGCACATCTTTTAAGACCTTTGCTGTGAAAGCTGTAGCAAAGCAGGGTTGCATGCTTGCTTGAAACCTCTTTAGTCTCATTTTTCTATAATGCTGGTGCACAAAGTCTACAAGGACAAGAGCACAACCTTCTTTTCACCAATAACTGTGCATTCAGCACTACCAAAGAGACAGAGATGCAGTGGGTAATGGACTTCTGTGCCTCTGAGTGCTGAAACTGTGGACTGACCATTAATGGAGTGAAGACAGTGGTAATGCACTGACTAGCACCGCTGAACTCTACACACAACTAAGGATGGTTAATAGTCAACTTTTTTCCCTGTTTGGGGCAAATTCACCTGCTTTGCAATCACACTCTCGCAGCACCACCTTTGATGATAATGTGGAAACCCAGGCTGTTGGCAGGCTACAATCCTCAGTATGAAAGCTAAAGATGTACAAGACCATCATGCTGACTTTGCTTATGGTGCCAGAATCAGGACAGCTAACCAGTGCAAAGCAAGGAAACTCAAACATTTCAACCTGAGCTGCCTATGGAGGATCTTAAAGGTGACATGGCAAGATCCAGACTCTGAGGTCTTGGAATGGACACTCATGCAAAACATCTTCTCAATGCTGAAGTAAATTCAGCTTCAGTAGAGTTTGCAAATGTATGTCTGAGGAACATCACTCAAGATCTCCTTATGTGGCAATACTGCTCTAGGAGCTCACACCCAAGGAGGAAAGGATGCACAGATGACCTCACTCAAATGTGTTGGAATTTTACCAGGAAACAATGGCAAAGAACTGATAAACATAGAAATCCACAGTGAAAGCAGCAGCAGCATTCAAAGCCAGAAGGAGAGACAACACTGAGGAGGAAAAGTGAGAGGAATGAATGACAACAGCATATAGAACTTACTCCGTCCAAGGACAACTCTTCCAACTTTCCCTCACCGTCAACACACAGTCAAAGCCCAAATTGGGGTGGTTGGGCACCTTTGCACAGGAACAAATTAACAAGAGAATGACCTAAACAGAAGAGAATTTGTGCTCCAGAATGGCCTTGATAATCCAAACCTCAGCCCAACTGAGATGATCTGTGGCATGACCTGAAAAAAGGTGTTCACACAAGGAATCCCAAAAATTTCAATTAACTGACAAGTTTTTGTCGGAATAAATAGTCTAAAATTCCTTCAAACTATTGTTCAGCAGCTACATGAAACTTTTGCTGCTGCTAAAGGATCTTCTACCAGAAATACAAGGGTCCATGTATTGTTTTAAGGCTTTTCTACAAATATTTAAATTGTTTTCAATACCAAGACGAAGAAATGCAATTGTTTGTGTGTTACCAGTTTAAGCAGATCGTGTTTGTCTGTTATTTTGACTTAGCTGGAGATCAGACCTCATTTTATGATTAATTAAGGCTTGATAGTTCCAAAGGGTTTACAAACTCTTCTAGCAACTGTCTTTTGTGTTGCACGATTAAAAATTAATTCTAAAAACGCTGTCAAGCACTTGTGTTAAACAAATAGTGCCTGGAGAACCACTGCTATGTAAGAGATAAACTTCTGTATGTTGAGAATTTGTGTTCATGCTCCCTAAATCACATTTTAATAATAATACACCGTGTAGATCGCTTTGTGACCATGAAAAAGAAATCTTAGAAGGAACAAATGCATCAAGGAGAAGATTACTGAAGGCGGAATTACTGAAGCAAGTTGACGATGACAATGTCAGCAAAATGCTATGTGAGAAATTCGTGTCATGTCTTTTTTTTTTTTTTAAACTGCATTTTTTTGGCATAATTTTGTTTAAACTTGGCATTGCTTAATGTTTAAACCACAGCTGTGATGTCTGTGTGAAGAAGCAGTGGCATGGGCAGGTTCTGTGAATGAGCATGAAGTTTGGCTTGTAGATGCATAGGGAGATGTTGGCCAGGGAAACCCACTTATAAGCTCTGACAGACAGCATTGGAATTAATGCCAAGGTGACAATTATTGTCCACACATGAATGAAATGCAAATGTTAAGCCTCTGGAATTGTTCGTGGCAATGAGCTGCTTCTCCACTTTAACTCCATCCAAAGTCTTGGCTAAGGCTGTGATAAAATGACACAGCTAAAATGACATAGATATTTATTTTATCAAAGTTTGCCATTGTTTGGTTTGAAAATGAAAGATTTGTCCAGCAGCCCTTTAGAAAAACATTTCCAGAATCCACTTGGACTTTGGGGGAAGACCTGGGTTGAGAGCAACTTGAGACCACATACAGGGTTTGGCCATGTTGCCGCTGATAGCTACTAGCTTATCGTATTTGAACAAAAACAAAAGCCTGTGTTTCTGTAGCCATTGATATTTGTTGTACTGCAGTACATTGAATTTGTTACTCTATTTTTTTTTTTTTTTTTTATTCTCACTGTAACTTTAGAGTCTTGCTGCTTCCTGCCAAACGGAGGCCGTGCTTTTCGGCTGGTTTTATAGGGCCTCATTGCAGCTGCCCACCTTTGCCTTTGGAACCTTTGGCAATGTGTTGTGTGGGAGTTCAGTACAGGTTGGCTTTAGCGGGAAACTTATTGGAATTGTAGCTCCCAGTTTCCGAGTTCCCGATGTAAGCGCTATATTTTAATATCCAACTCTAAATCCAAGCTGAGAAATCCTGGGATAATTGGTTCTATCTGTAACAGAAGGTGAGGAACTGCAGTCTGGTGAGTCTCGGAATGGAGCCACCAAGTCTCCAGATCAAAGCAGCCAGCCGAGGTGATTCTGCATTTTTAAGGGATGATCCTTAATTATTAACTACTGTGATCTTATGAAAGGTTGCTTTTCGCTGTGGATTGGCTGAACGGTTGAATGATTAAATAAGCAGTGAAATAAATAAATGGTACTTTCTACACCTTTGTCACTCAAGCATTACCAAACATAGGCCAGCAACAATGCTTATTTTTTTCTGCCTCTAAATGCTTCCCTGTTGCAGTCACACCAGGATGAGGATCGGGTGTGGGCTCAAGTGCATGGTTTTCTTTACAAAGGGGCTGGTGCGTTGTAGAGCCAAAGCAGCAAACCGATGCAGTGGTTATGAAATACAGACATGGGGACACTTGGAGGTGTGGGGACTGCTGGACTCAAAGGACACAGGCACTTGGGGAGGAGGCAAAAGGAGGAACAGAAAACAAATGTGAGCAGGAATGCAGGATGGATGAAGGAATCAGGATTGGCTTCACTAGCAATGCCGTAAGAGCCAGGCCAGACCCCCACATGGTTGCTGGAGGTGCCCTGGCAGTCCCATAAACCGTACACATACACAGCCTGACTTAAAAGCCCAAAACATAGGAATCTTTTCAAGTAACATCTCATGCCTTTCTTATCCTTTTTTTTTTTAATGCAGCTCTTTTGATTCAGTTTACTTTGTTTACTCTTCACTGTCAAATATGAGTGGTAAAAATTAAGTGCTGTA
Organism: Heterotis niloticus; assembly: GCA_018136845.1. Classification (NCBI taxonomy): domain Eukaryota; kingdom Metazoa; phylum Chordata; class Actinopteri; order Osteoglossiformes; family Osteoglossidae; genus Heterotis; species Heterotis niloticus. Next base: position 34,614,617 of record CM030891.1, read on the forward strand.
ACCTGTATACACACATCATCGAAGTGTAATGTATTTTAAATTGTGCCATGTCACAGTGTATACAAAATACAAGCAAATCAAAAAACAAGTTTGAATATGAATTTCCACTATCATTTAATGTACAGTATGTATGTATAAAGTCTCTGAAGAGTCTGTAGTATTTTGTAGGATAACAGCTACATTAAGTATACTGTATATGCATTTTTCCGGAAGGCCAGGGCTTCGCACAGTAAAATCTGACTGGTACTAAGAGAACGGTAAATCACCCCCATCAGGCTTTTTAGTGGTGGCAGGCTGCATTCATTACAGCACCACCACAAGAACACAATAACCAACACAGGTGCTTTACCTTCTGAGGACCATGGGTATTACATCTTAATCATTGCTCAAAAAAGTAGAAGATGCTCATCTTAAGCCTTTATTTTTGCCTATAAATCATTTTTATAGCAGCAGATTAAGACTTGTTCAGATAGTGTTAGTGCTGTCCGGATGATTCATTCCTACAGCTTCAGGATGGTCGGCTGAATTCTTGATTAAAAGAGGTGATATCAGTTTTAGACATCCCAGCGCCACGGCCCCTGTAACTGAAGAGAGTTCACACATCAGTGTGCAGAAATGTGACATCCGATATTCTTCGTGTGGCAGTATGGGTGGATATTCAAGGTGCAGCCATACATAAGAAACCCTCAAGTGCAAAATAGTATGGGGTCATTGCTTTGTTTTGTTTGAACTTTTTGACCAGTACCAAGACCTGCAAGTTTTGTGGCGGTGACCACATAATGGGTCAATGCACCAATTACCTCATAAGCCCAAATGCAGTAAAATGTCAAAAATTTGCGATATGCTGCTGAGAGAGGCACGCAGGGGCATCTTCAGTCCATGCCCAGACCTTCATCTGGCCGCTCTCCGTCTGGAGGAGCAGAACTCTACTCCAACACACTCCCGGACTGCGGAGCTTCTCACTTCGTCACAGAGGGTCAGCTCAGCAATCACGAGTAGAAACCCCATTTCGGCAGCTTGTGTCCACACTCTCGTTCTTTCGGTTACTACATGAAGGTCATGACTGTAGGTGAGGACGGAAACGTTAATTGAGTAGTAAAACTGGGAGTTTTGTCTGAAGACTCAGCTCGTGCTTCACCACCACAAACTGCTACAATCTGCCTTTCAATCTTTTGATCCTTTCCTCCATCGCTTGTGCACGAGTTCCTGAGATATGAGTTCCACCAAGGGCAGCAGTTCCCCAACTCACCTGAAGGAGGCAATCCATTTTTTTCTGCTAAAAACAGTGATGCTACCCTTAGTCCCCCTGTCTGAGGAACCTCCAAACCTTGGCTCTGTTTTGATATCCTGTTTGTGAAAATCTAAAACAGGAGTGGCGATAAAACGCAGCCTTGCGGGAGTCTGACACCCACGCTGAATGGGTTCAACGTAATGCAGGAAAACAGACGTAACTGAGACTGCGTTTGAACAGAAAACAGAGAGCCCACATCAGCAATTCTGGTACCTCACATTCCTGCAGTACTTGACAAAGCACATGCTAAGGGACGTGGTCATACAACTTCTCCAAATCCACAACACATATAAACTGGATCAGTGTATTCCCATGACCCCTAAAACCTGCGTTCCACCATTCTACTCTTTCATGGTCATAGCCAAAATCTTCATTTGTTCCTACTGAATCTGATGCTCCACTGTCTCAAAATCTCCTTTTCAGTAAGCCTTCCCAGAGAGGCTGAGGACTGAGATCCACTATAGTTGGTATGCACCATCCAGTCCCTTTTTACATACAGGAACCTCCAACCTTGATCTGCTAACCCAGGGGTACCTTACCTCCCATCCGTGCTACACCAAATAGATCCATGAGTCACTCAAAACTATTCAGTGTCATTAACATCTCTAGTGGAATCTCATCCGTTCCTGCAGACCGGCTGTGAAGGTCATGCACTTCCATGACAACCTCAGGAACTTTGATGGAGTTTAACCCACCAGAGACATCACACAATGCCTCCTGATTGGAGGCCATGTCCATCGGGTTAAAGGAGTTCTTGAAAATGCTCCACTGTTCCGCAGCTTCTCTAGGAATGGTTAGCACTTCTCTGCTTCTCCTTAGCAGTGCCTTAGCAGAGTCTTGCCTTCCCCTCCTAATTTGATGGACTGTTCACCAGAACATCCTTGATGCCATTCTTTAGTCTTTCTCCATGGTGTCTCGAAATTCCTCCCATGCACAGCTTTCATTTCAGCAACTATCTTTGCGGCAACCTTTGGCTTGTTGGTACCTCTCAGCTGAGTTGAAAGATCCTACCAAGAGCATTGCTCAGGAGGGCTCCTTCATCCTCACAAATTCCCACACTGTTGGCTTCCACCAGTGGGTTCTTGGGTTGCCAACATGACAAACACAATCTACTCAGGTTTTGGTGACCACATTCACGTTCAAGGTCTTAAACGTAGTCCATTCAGACTCAATTCCATTTCTCAAAAGGCTGAATACTCAGAGCTGCTATTGGTGCATCTGCACAAACGGCATTCAGAGTTCCCTCTTTGCAACCCACAGCCACACTGACGCAAACTTTCATCCATCCGGGAGAACTCCAGCTGCGCAGCCCTCAGTTATCCTTGCCATACTCATAGGGGGGTTGACGTACACCGTTCTTTGTGTGGACTTTCCCCCCCCAAATCTGTTTGCCAAAGGGGACCCTACCAGCAGCTCTAGGTTCCAGATGAGTCAAAGAGAGTCAAAAGAGTTTATTTGTCAAGCACATGGTTGTGTACCATGTGTTGAAATGTGCACCGATCTGAACCAGGATGACTGTGCGAACAATCTATAATGGAAAATGAAGCAAACACATATCCAAACACTAAGAAGAATAGAGACAGAAACAAGCAGTAAATAGATAAATAAGTAAGTAAATAAGTAAATAAATAAGTAAATAAATAGGGAAAATGGTACGGAACAGTTAAGGTGCCCTGGAAGGGCAGTGACAGTGGGGGGGGGGGGGGGTTGGAGCGGAGTGGTCAGAGATTACGTGAGGGTAGTCATGTCATGTCCGGGTTCAGAAGTCTTATGGCCTGTGGGTAGAAGCTCCTCCTTAGCCTCTCCGTTCTGGCCATAATGCTTCTGTAGCGTTTGCCTGATTTCATCAAGATGAATAGATGGTTGCTGGGATGAGACAGGTCACCGACGATCCTACTCGCTCTGGTCCTGCATCTCCTGGTATAGATGTCAAAGGTAATGCCAAGATGACTTAGCACTGAGGTTCATGGAGACATGCAAGCCCCATCCATCGTCACAGCAAAGTGATGGTTTATCAGTTGGCTGCACAATAATTCAAAGTGATTTTGAAAAATAACAGACAGCCTTCTGAGGCTCATTACATGGTGACACACGACCATAACTGTGATGCACTGTAATCTTCTGACCCTTAATCCCTGCTCCATGTAGGTGGATGTTCAAATTCCCTTTGTCTGTGTGTTGCTGTGACCTAATGCTGCTCATAATGCCGATTAAAAATCTCCCTCCCTCTCACTCTCAACAATCTGTCACTCAGCAGTTATCTTTCCCACCAAAGTCATCCTCGGGGGGGGTGCGGGTCCAGACGTGAAACTCAGCCCAACATACAAAACAAACTTGTCTCTTTTGAACATGTCTTGTGAAAGGATTTGAGCAAATGGCTTCTTCTCACTGTTCAGTATAAAAGCTGCCCTCTGCTTAATGCAATGCGAGTGAGAGAAAAGGGGAAATCTGAGCTGAAAGTACAGTGGATTTTGCGTCCATATGTAATTTGTGGCAAAAGATGGGTTTGCAGAGGATCACCTTAGAACATTTTTATTTCATTACAAGGAAGCATCTTCATCTATAGGTCAAAGCTTATGGTTCAACTTTAGCACAGCACGCACTGGATGCGTTGCATTGTGTATAAACCATGTTCATTCTACATGGCATGTAAATGAATGTGTTTTCTTACACTACCAGTGTATTTTTCCCTGCACGTGGCATTGCTTGGCACTGATGCTCATCCTGTTACATTTAGTTAATTGGTTATATCTGTTCTTTATTGTGCGTCGCATTCTGCCCGGGCCCTGCTTTCCACATTTTAATTACTGAATATTTCAACGCAACCACAGTTTGGCTTTAGTCCTAAAATTGTCTTTGTAACAAGGATGTGTGCAATGCATTAGTTTAAAATAATGCAAATCTGACCCCGAATTGTCTTGTTTCAATACGTCTCATAGTAAAACATATTTACGTATTTATATATTCCGGGATTACATCCCACCAGACATGGGTCTAGGTTACATTTTTATGTTATTTTCTTATTTATCGTCTCTTAAAAGTAGTTAAACAAAAATATTCATTGATTCTTCACACTTTCCGTGTTCAATGGAAAATAGAAAGTTAAGCATAACATGCAAATTAGTTTGTTCCCACACGATGCTTCCAGCTCTTCCTCTTCTGTTATGTGCTGGCATTGTCATGGATACAGAAAACAATGAATATGTTGGTTTGGCACACTGATTCTGCCACTCGCATTAAGAATTGAGCCAACATTATTATACCTACTGTCCACATTATCATATTTACTGTCTACACCGACTGTGATAGGTCTGACTGAGGGAGGACTGTTGACAAAGGTAATGCCAAAAATCCTGTGTGTGTTTGTGTGTGTGTGTGTCCAGATCAGTAGTGCAATATTAACAGATGCTGCTGTGTACCTGGGTTTGCATCCTACTTTCTTCTGTTGTAGCCTTGAGCAAGATCTTTATCCCAAATTCTTCCTGTACAGATGATAATGTAGATATTTGATCCCTCACTGTATCATTGTTGTAAATGACATTGAGGGGAAAAAAGGACAAACATTTAGTCCAAAGGATGAGGGTTGCGAACACACAGAGTGAATATTCAAGCAATATCTTAGCGTGAGTTTCCAAACAAAGCAGGAATATTTCATCTACTCCGACGTGCAGTATAACTAATAAATGTTTGTCAGTAGAACGTTGGCAGTTAGTTAATGATTCTTGAATTAATCTGAGTGACTAAACCTTTTCTAAAATCAAGGATTGCAGAGTAGGGGACGGTTTTGTGTGATGATAAATACAAATTCCACAAAATAACTGGTAAATGTGTGATGTGATGCATTCCAGGTATTTTTCTGCATGGTTTGCACTGGAAAATCAGGAAAATAAAAACAGAAAATCGTGAATCTTTGAATTATGGTGCTGGAGGAAACTACTAGGTGTTCCATGGACCTCCCACTGGACAAATAAATCTGTGCAGGATGACCAAACCCTAGCTCAGTTTGTAAGTCCAAAAGACCAGATGCTGACTTTTTTACTTTGGCTACATTTTGTGGAGGACAGGGCCATTAGGAAAAGGCATAGTGCTCGGCAAGATGGAAGGTCAACGGAAAGATCGTCAATGAGATGGATGGACACAGTAATGATGGCTATGAACACCACTTTAGCGTCACTAAGCTCATCGTATCGGACAACAATCTACAGCATCACCATGAGCCGACGCAACGCTGCATAACAACAACGGCATCAGCTGCAACGTCGGCCACCCATCTATCCATTTTCCCTGATAGCTTCTCCCTGCCCATGACGTGGAGGTCCAGAACCTCTCCGGGAATCACTGGACTCCAGGCTATGAGAGAACAGCTTTGACGGGATGCACAAGCCTTCACAGCGTGGAATACGTCGCACATGGTCTCACTGAAGGCAATTTTTGGTTACTAACTAATCTGAAACACGGGTCTTTGGACTGTGGGAGGAAACCTGAGCAGTCAGAGGAAACCCACACAAATGCTGGGAGAACAAGCAAACAGTTGTGCTGGATTTAGAGCCCAGATGCATAGAGGTGGCAGCGATACTCCCTGTGCCGCCTGCTAATGATTCTGTTACTTATTAATTTAGAGGAAAACTTTATTCTCACAATTTTTACACCTTTTCAAAGTTTACAGTTGAGTATAGAGACCTTTCAGACTGAAAAAAACTTGCTCAAGATTTTAAAAGGACAGGTACTATATGTGCCATTTAAAAGGACAAAGTTCTGGTGCCTGGAGCTTTTGCTCATAAAAGAACCTCACGTGGTAGCACTCTTAGACCACAGTGTTCATACAGCAGGATCTAAACCACGATAGTCATTTCAACAGAGCCACAGATATTAAGACATTCTGCTCCTCGCAAAAATGGTATTAATGCAACGGAGAAAAATATCGCAAAAATCATGGGCTCTGGGCTGGCTTTTCTGCAACAGCCGCTGTATGAAAAAGATAATCTGATATCGCTCACACTATATTGTCCTGCGTTGTAAATATGTGCATTTTATTGTAATTTCTTGCACGTTAGCTGAAGTGGCTTCAACTTCAAACTTCACGTACAAATTGCATTTGCTTGTAAAGGCACGTTTACCTACATTTAAAATTCATAAACCGGTGGGTGCTTACAGTCAGGTGTGCATGTTTATTATTATTAAACCTAAGTGCCTTTCATAGAAGTTGAGCTCGAGTGTCCTTGTGAGGGGTCAGAATTATGGAAGCCGGTCTTTCCTGATTCTAACAGAAGCGATGTGCTGGCGATGCCGAAACAGGTCAGTTAAACCAAGGTGAGGCTCAGTCATCAGAACAGGTGCATCATGTCGTATCCCATGTTCTGCGAAGCATGTGATGCTGCGGAGAATCAAGGAGAACATGGACGTGAAGAGGATACTGATGCCACGGCAGCCCTCACAGCGCTGGTTCGTGGCAGCGCGGGAGCATATTGTCAACATCTGTTGGAGGCCATTGGGCTGCAGCATTACAAGTGATGCAAAAGGCAGGAGCAGCGGTCCGTTCATTTAGATGACATCACCAGAGAGACTGGGACTGGGGTTCGTTCCCACAGCCGTTCACACGGCGCAGCCTGAAAGGTTAGCCTGGGACTGGATGCTGTAGCAAGAAATAACATATTGTGGGCTTCCATTCCAGTCACGCATGAGCACAGAGGAGCTGTTCACACTCAGAGATGTGACTTCTTAACAAAGTGAGGGGGAAGTAATTCAGTGTGGTCTGCTTTTTCACTGTGGGTTTATGCTTAGGAAGAAAAAGGTTCAGCACAGGGAGATGAATAGCCTGAGAAAAGTCTATGACCAACACGCACCTGTCGACAATAGGTAGAAAAATAAAAAGAAAAAAATAAATAGAAAAATGTTCACTATCTATAAAATGCACATTATAAGGTATTGGGTCTTAGACAGATAGAGAGATCTTTTGGGTCATTTATCTGTCTGTCTGTCTGTGTCAATTTTTCTGTCTTTGGGCAACAGTTTAAAATGATCAGGTGATAATTTGTCATATACATGTCCATCCATCCATCCATCCATCCATCCATTTTCATGAATCACTTATCCTGGCCAGTCCAGAGTTTATCCCAGAAGTAATGGATGCTGGGCTCTGAAACTACCCCAAGGTGGGACCCCCGGGGGTGGGAGGATTTCTTTTGATCAAGGACTTTTACAGAATTCACAAGCTGGGTTCATTCATTTGCAGTCTGCACATTTTCTTCCATATTTCAATCTTATTCCAAATCCCCTTAATCATTATGCAGTAATGATATGAAAGGTTTGGCTTTTTAAGAGAAAGTACAAGAACTCGCAATCATTTCTGCAAAGTCAAACTAATTCATTTTAAACACCAACAATGACAACATCCTCTTTTTTTAATACCTACAACACCATCATTAGCCTTTGCTGTGTTAAAATAAAAAGAAAATAATATTTTAAAGCTACATTGTGAATGCTTGAGCAGAACAGAGAAAATGGAAAAATTGTGTCAGTGCTACATAATAAAATGGCAATAGAAAAGGTAATAGAGCATCGGAATGTTAATAAACAACCAAATGTAACCAAAAGTAATGATTTAGATGCCTCACGTGTACGTAATTGTATAAAGTTGCTGCTGTTAAATTGTTCGGCTGTACCGTTCAAATGTAAACTCACACAGGCGTGTAATAAACGTGAAATAAAGGTAAACTGCATCTGTAGCGCCGAATGACATTGTTTTCACCGTAATGATGCGCACGCTGCTTACGGTCCAATGTGTTGTAATAGGGCGGCCGATTCAATTCAGTCAAAACGAAGAAGTCTTGTCCATAGGTGAATGTATGACCCTTACATCCACGCTGGAATATCTGCTTGGGTTGTTAAATTACATACTTGGAGATTGGATTGCTTGAGCTCATTTACTTTGTCCAGGAGATTAGGCGAATAGGCGTCCATGTTTTATTTAACAGTTTTCGACATGGCCATTATTTTATGTATGCACACTTCTCTCCTCACCATTATGGCTGTAACTGAGACTGTAATGCTTTTTCATTTCACAGTTAATGTGAGCGTTTGATTGGTTCTAGATTTGTTTTAATAGGTAAGATTTTAAAGTCATGCTCGCTAAGTTTTTAAGAAGTTGTTTTCTTGTGACACTTAAGCAAACATAAGACCGGGCTGATACCCGCGTGCTTGTAAAGAGTTTGTTTTCTGCACACAGACAATGTTTGATTTAAATGTGTAGTTTAAATCAAACGTTCTTAACCTTTTGTGTGCCGCAAACCCCTTTAACAACCTGATGAAAGGTAAGGATCTTTTCGTAAGAAAGGTCCATAAATAAATCAGCGCAAAATATTGCACACACGTTGTTCCGCTAAAAGTTGATTCCTTCACACGGAATGATGCCATAGATAGCAATGGCTCAGCAACATTTTTATTATAATCTTTATTTAGACGCACGTTGTTTTTTCAAAGCAAGCGTGCACTTCAAGGACCTCTTGACACCCATTCCAAGGTGTCTAGGAACTCTAGGTTGTGCATTTATGCATAACAAGCAGTCTGTTTTAATTAATATTAATGTGTGGGGTTTTAATACTTATGCAAGCCGTAAATTTTTGTTTTTTATTTTCTTTCAAATACCTGCAAACAAATATGCTTTTTGGCCCTGAAAATAAAATACTAGCACATAAAAATGCTGGTATAATTTGTAATCCAAATGCACATAGCTGTCGAGGGGATTGAATACTTTTGCAAGGCCTTCGTGTATGATTTTGATGGCAGAGACCTTAAGTTTGTACTGTGTGTGTGTGTATGTGTATGAATGAATTACAATGCTTCACAGCTTACTTCACATTTCTTATACATATTAACCCCCCACAACATGAAAAGATATTCATCCCCTGGTGCTGATACAGAGTTCACTAAGGCTGTTTAATTCACCACTCAAAGCAGAACTGGCGATCTTTGAAGAGAAAAAATAAAAGGACTCATATCTTTCTTTTCCCTAAGATGTGGCTCAAAGCTGTTACTCTGCTGCTGCAAATTGCATTTCTCTTGTTACACGGCTCAAGACTGAGACTTGAAATTTAGAAGCTTAGGGTTATTTTGAGAGGTAAAGTACTAGATGTTTGGAGAAGCAGGCTAATGCCTTTTGGCCGTGGAAGGTGCTGGAGAACCAAGTGGCCTTAGCATCTCAGGTGTGCTCTGTTGAGCAAGGCTTTGATAAGATGCAGGCTTACAGATTTCAGTCCCGAGCAGAGATTTTGCAGGTTTTAACCAGCCTGTGGTGTTCGGTATGATATCTGTGGCTTTTCTGAGACGGTTTTACTCCAGAAGGGTGATCTTAAGCAGATACACCATGCAGTCCTGTGGAAAAGCATCTATTCCAGATGCCTGGCTTTCAGGTAAGTGCTGCTGAAAAGTTAATGTGGTGCATCTTAAGGAAAGAACCATGAGATGCTGTCTTCTTAAAAGCATTCAAATAAAATGGAGATGCATAAAGGATTTTTCTTTTCTTTTTCATTCACATTGGAAACACACATTTACTGTATGGTCATTAAAATTTAAGTGTGATTGTGACAGGTTTTTGATGCAGGCTGCTGAGAAGGTGTTTTATCTTTTCTTTTCTTTTCTCCTTACTGGTAAATCATCACAAAGGAGCTGTGATGATGTGAAGCGTTTTGAGTTGTGTGTGATATGATGGATTGGGATAGAAGTGAGACAGAGTGGAGGCTCTGGCTGCAGAAGAGCCGACCTTTTTTCCTGACATTGATCTCAGGCTTCGTGTCTTAGCGCAGCCACGTGCAGCAACCGCCTTCTTCACCCACAAACTGTCATGAGCCAAAGTCAGAAGAAGGGAACAGAGTCAAAGTCCGTTGACCCGCTGTCGTACGGAAAAAAGCTTTAACACGAGATACATCTCATGGGACAAAATCATTTTTTGTTTACTTTTTATCAAGTTAAATATGTTAAGGTGGATTATGAATAATACGAGCACAAGGACAAGTGACCTTTTTAACCGTAGTTTTTTTACATGATTTTGTACAGTCCTTACTTTTGCAGACCTGGCCAAGATTAAGAACATCCATTTTGGTTTTTAAACCTTTTAAACCCTGCACCAACATCACTGGCCTAAGATATACTTTGCACAAAAAATAATAACCATGGTGGGTTAAATATTTGTCGATACTCAGACCACCGATTAAATGTTGTGTCAAATCGTAACCCAGAGCTAATGAATTTCTCAGCTGCGGCAAACTTGACAGTTGGGCTGAGAGGGTAGAATCTCACCATGGCAACACTCCTCATCCTTCAGGCCCTTGCACACGGACACACACGCAAACTGCAGCCAATTATTTGCGTAAATCGCGTGAAGGATTCCGACAGCTTTATGTTGTGCTTTTTCGCCATAATGTTTTTGTAAGGTCAGTTTCATCTTCAGTGATTAGTTTGACCTGAAGTAGGTAAAACATTTACTCAAAAAATATGTCTATATGACAAAAAGAAGAGAACTGGAGCAGACTAAAGAGGGGCAGCTGCTGGCAATAAATAAGGTTAATAAACAACTGATGGAAATCAATTGACATAACAAATCACGATCACAGTCTCGGAATTTTTTTGTTCGAGTTGTCTCCTTTCCTGGTGCTATTGCCGAGAAATGCGTTTGTGGGATTCATACTGCTGTTGTCATTAACAAATCCGGTATCCGGTAAACATGAAAAAGAAAAATATGAACCGAGTGCAAAAAAGAGCTCTCTTTGTCATTTTAATTTTGATAACAGCTCCCCAGATACTGTTCACCACAATGTGCATGAGCACACAGTAACACACCCACTTACCAGGAAACAACTGCACATGAACAACTACTGCGTACCCACACATTCCCAGATCGATTTTTTGGAAACCCTGCAATCCAACAAAACTACCTCTCAAGTCTCCTAACATTTGTATTTGCACTAAAGTGCAAAAGAAAGAAAAATTAAATGGGATCTTAACTTCCTTCAATTGCCTTTTGTTAACTACTACCTGTATTTATATATTTATTTACTTATATACATATTCATATGCCACATACTTCCTAAATCACAGGACTCCTTAACTTGTAGATTTCTTGGGCATCAGATGAGCTGACTTTGTCAGATCAGTACCTAAAACTATCATTTGAAGATATACAGATGGTCCCCGAGTTATGGTGGGCCGATTTTTTGACTTTACGACGGTGCGGTACTGATACCCACTCAGTAGAAACCGTTCTTCAGATTTTGAATTTTGAGAGACCGTTTACGTTTTATTGCTGAAGCGTCCACAGGCGTGACAGTAAGTTGGATGTATTAAATGCATTTTCGACTTACGATGGATGGGTTTATCGGAACGGAACCCCATTGTAAGTCAGGGACCGTCTGTAAAGTAAAATCTGTTTTGTGATCATTTTATTAACACAAACTGGGTAAATATTTGAAATTAGTAATTCTTGGGCTTGTGAAGAAGTAAAGGAAATGTAAGGATTTACCCACAAGCATTCTGACTGTTCGTAACTGTTTATTTGAATGAATCGCCGTGGAATTGTGTGAGGAGGGCAGAAAGGAGAAGCTGTTTTTTCAGACTTAGGTTCCACTGCTGACGATTTTTTGAAGAGCACCAAGGAAGGTGGTGAAGGACCTCAGGAGAGCTGGAGCAGAATACCTCAGGAAATGAAAGATTTGGATGTAGCAGTCATGCAGTGTTTTAGGATATACATTGTGTGCATTGTGATGTGGGGTGAAGGCTTCTATTCATTTACTTAATTGTATTTAAATGTTATTATTCCATTATTTCTTCATAATAGTTTTTAAATATATATTTAATGTAAAAGTGTGCTTCTGTCTGCATATCAGTAGCTCTTAAACAGGAACACAACAACAAAATAACCTAAAGTGTTAGCTTAGCTTCCAAGTTTTTTTTAATGAGGATAGTTTTATTATATATTTTAAGCTTATGGTTGCACAGTGACTCAGCCTCTGCTTGGTTGTGAGTTTGAATCTGGCTCCGGGATTAAGAAGGGTTTGAATATTCTCCCAATGTCTCTGTGGTTTCCTCCAGTTTTCTCCTACAGTACAAAGATATGTGTTTCAGTTTAACTGGCCACTCTAAATTTCATAAACTGGCATCCAGTGGTTTCAGGATAAGCTCTCGACCGGTGTGAGCCTGCTCAGGATTCAGTGGTTAACAATAATGGATGGATAGATGGATATTTTAAATTAATTTTCATTTATTTGTTACATGACTTAAAAAAAAAAAGATTTTTACTAAAGGTTCTAGTAGAATAAGGTTGAGGACCATTAATTCAAATCTCTCGTTCCACATTTGGACAATGTTTTAAAACACCTAACGCAAGAACACGTAGCCTCAAAGCTGAAGCACTTTTGTGTGCTCTGGCCTTTTTTTTCCCTTTTTTCCTATAGAAGTAAAAAAACTTCACAGGGGGTTTGATACAAATGGCCTGGCAAATGACTATGGCCTTCTTAAAGCTTCCTTTTATGGTTTGGTTTGAAGTGTGGATGTGGTTAGCAGGAGGTCTTGGGAAGAGATATGAATACCACCAGGATGTCTCAGTTATATACACTTTCAGGGTTTCTCGGTAACGTTCTACCATGCTGAGACAGATGGCTCGAGTTCCTATATGGGATCATCTGCACACGTCTTTGGTGTGAGACGTCTTCAGAGTTGTTCTGACTCTCGCATGTGCAACTGCCTGTTAAATTTTCTGCCAAAACCTGTGTCTGTCTGCCTCCGTGTGCTTCCACAAGCCTCCCTTTTAGTTGAAACAGTGCAAATGCAAAACCCTAGGAATGAAACACATAGATTTTTCTCCTTGTTTCTCAACATCTTCGATTATTAAGTCATGGCACAAAAATGTTTTACCATGAAAACCTACTTAATTCTGTGCAGGGTATTTCCATTTGTCTTAGTAGATAAGACAATACATAATAAATACTAGTAAAAGTAAGTAAAATTAAATTACAAGTAAAATTTAAAAAGTTGCCTTTGTATTTTCACGATGTAAAAAAAAAAAAAAAAAAAAAGACATTCATCATTTGTCATGTATCGACCCTTTATCCGTGTTTATCCGTAAAAATAGAAATGCAGTAAAGTCTCACTCTGGCTCTGCCTATGTAGTTCTACCCTGTTATGGTGACACTCACAGCTAACAACGGCCTCAGATGCCACACTTCCGGCTGCCTAACCTTATAGCTCCTTTTTGTTTTTTGTGGCCAAAAGCAGCTCTGTTTTGCCGGTGTCTCTGCTCGAGCACAACCTTCTGGCATCGGTTATCATTGCTCAATTTGCGCAGTCCCTGCTGAATGGTTTCCAAGTTTTTCCTCTGTGGCTGTCAGCACACGTTACACAGTTAGGATAAAGTCGGTTTGAAGCATAATTTACCAGTGAGGGTGAAATATAAGTTCTCAAGAAGGACAGAGATCAAATTCTGCTAACAGCGACATCATCGCTTTGCACTTTATGATTAGTGGGATATCCAAGGTTAGCATTAGTATGACATACAAATGGGCGGATATTATACGCTGGCATGTAGTCAGGATGAACTGATGTATTACCAATAGCCTTAGACACCTTTTCACTGCAATGTTTTATTTTCTTTCAGTGAGTTTGCTCTTTTTCCAGAATTAATGTTGTGAGAAAGAATTTTTTTTTCTTTCATTGAGAATACAGTTATGACAGTCTTCCTGATATGGAGACTGTAGTTTAATGCTCCTGCATTTAATGTAGTTTAATGCATTATTCCAAGACATTTTTTTCTGACACTCTTCATGCATTTTCTCAACAATTACAGTCAATTTATCACTGTGACAATATGCAGACCTGGTCTGGCAGCCAGTGAATGGCTGTGAATAATTTCTTTTGACACAGAGCCATTTGTAAGTAACCCCAAGCCAGTGATATTATAATTAGGAAGGGACAGCAACCTTATACGTTGCTTCCCTCAAATAGACACAAATGCACTGCTCTAACCTAAATGTACATGTATGCATACATACGCGGTGTCTTTGGGAGCAGCCATATAGTTTTTACACTGTATATAGGGGATGCGGATAGCAGGGAAGCAGAGGAGGTGTCATGGCAGGATGAGCCCCTCCATGGAACTTACTATCCACAGTGAGCAGAGGTGGCCGACATGAGCAGTCTGTCCATGGCACCAGTTTGTAGGAGGAGACACAGCTGTTCTCTGGGCTTCAGTGCTTCATTTTGAACCGACGGATAACAGTACACAGCGGTCAGGACACATCTGTATAGTCAGGTTCTTGCTTCGGGGGAAAGGTCCTCATTCTATGAACAACAAGGGCTTAAACAGGGATGTCATGGCAACTATGTGTTTGTTTATCGTAACCAGGCATGGTGTCCAGGTGTGAGCTGTGGACAGTGCTGTGTTTGAACGTATAGGTCTGAGTAGTGGTGGCAGATGAACGCTGTAGATTGATCATTTTTTTTGTGTCCTGAAACAAAATGTCTGATCTTTGAAGTGTTTCGCAATTGAATAAATTAAGCTCCTGAGACTTGTTTTGTATGCAGATCGAAACATAAACTTGCATCAAGAATGAGACCCATGTTGTATGCTGAATTATGCCAATACCGTGAACTATTACATTTACTGGCTGAAATATCATTAAGCTTCTATGTTTCTTAGGTTCAGTTTGCAAGGCCTCGCTTTTGTCAGAATTTAACAGAAAGAAACTAAATCATCCAGGATTCCATATCATTGAGATACAGCTCAAGTCAGTCCATGCATGATTTGTCATACAGTTTAATGGGAGGATACAGCTGGGGATCATCTGCAGATCTGTGAAAGTATATATTGTAGCTACTTATGAATAATAATATCCAAATAGAACATGTAATGGAAGAACAAGATGCAGCTGAGCCTGGTCAGATCCCACAGAAATGAAGGTGTGTGGCTGGTATCAATCAACAAGTTTGCTAAATGGGTAGTCTTTTATTTATGACATGCTCAACATGTGACTGGCGCACTTATGATGGTCAATCATAAATAAGTAATAGTAATGATTTAAGAATTAAACGGATGAAAATGTAGTAGTAATAATAATAATAATAATAATAATAATAATAATAATAATAATAATAATACATTTGTGAAGATCTCCAGAATTCTGGTTGGGCCATGAGCATCTTACAGTTAGTTAAAGCATAGAACATCCTCTGTATGAACATTCTGTAATGTATAGCATACAGCACCTGTACGACGTCATAGTGCAATGGCAGCTTCGGTGGACAGCCGTATTCAAACAGATACAGCACTACGACATGACTGAGTTGCCTGTAACTTATACTGTGGATGAAAAAGTTCTAAACATGTATTATAATGTGTACCTGCGCAGTATGCACGTGTGTGGTAGTGTGAGTGATTGCGTGAGGTAAACCCCATTCCAGACTGTGCGCTATGCACCCGTTGTACCCTTGCACACCCAGTAGCCATCTCATATCTCCTTCCCCATGGCCCCTCTCCTCTCTCATCTACCTCCTTTCCATGACTACAAGATTTGGCACGTCCTCCCTATTTATTGTCTTTATCTCACAGAACTGAAGCCACACTCCAAACCTCCAGCTAGTGCCCCCCTCAGGCTCACCAGTGGAACAGTCGCAAGAGATCACGTCGTTTGCACTTGCATCTTCCTGTTATATGGCACAGAACATTGTTGTTTTTTTTAATGTTATGAACATACTGTACTTTAAAAAAGAAAAGCGATGGATAATATATACTACATTGTGTCTAGAAATAAAACAAATGTTCACCCCTCGATTAATGTGTCTAATTGGTTCCTGAAAATACTGGCACCTAGCGCAGCATCGGCGCCGCAATACATCACGTGAGACAGTTTGGAAGGTTTCTGAACGTAACATAACAGCCTCGGTCTACATATTTTCACCTGGTGCTTGAGAAAAATTCTTCATTACCACATCGTTGCTAATATTTAGTACTTAAGAATTTAGTGTCAATTTTTACCCTCAGGTCCTGACATAGGGTCACAGGCCTGCAACCTGACTGATGCTCCTGGGGGGGAGGTCAAAGTTTTTTATGATGCAGTTTTGTAGGCTACCACTTCGCTTTGGCTTTGCCATACAGGTTAAAAAATTGTAAACTGTAAAATCACCAGTAATGACAATCTTTTCAAAGAGGAATCTCTTAACATAAATCAGAACAATCTGGCGTGCCCAGACGATTGTCTTATAGCATTTTTCTCAGTCATTCAATCATGTCTGAGCCTTCGAATTGGATGGATTTTAGCACACCAGGCCCATCTGTCCTCTACTGCCCTTGCATCCAGCTCTATTCGCAGACAGACTCCGTGATCTCATTATAGTTTGGACGTCGTTGCATGACGTTTTCTTTCAGTTCAGCTCAAGTTCTTCCATCTTCTGCCAAAGGCACTGTAAGCCATAACAAGAGAGGTTGCTTAGAGGCCTCTGACAACAACATGATGTCAGGCATCAGCATTGTGTCTGACGGTGGCTAGAAACCCGAGCTTCCTCCCCAAGGCGACCAACAATTGCCGGTCTTTTGCCATCACCAGAAGACCTTACCTGCAGCTGTGCACAGACTTTACATTTTCGAATTCCTCCATAAATTCTATGGGGTCCTGCTGGGTGCTACCCCCACACTGATGCCGTCTGCTGAGGACATGGCTCCGATGATGCTCTGTTTGAACATAATGAGCAGGACGGAGAATCAGATTTTCCACAGCTTTATGGGTTGGATGGAATAGGCAGCACATTGTTAACTGTCTGGATGAAGAACTTGCACTGCCCATGAGAGCTTCCATTTCAAGTGCTTGTTACCATCTTGTCCACATTCCCTGCTGCTCCTTCCTGGTCATTCTAGCCATTCGTTCTTACTCTGTTGCTGCATGCACCCACTCATCTCTCAACTTGTGCTTCGCTTTTCCTTGGAGACCTTGTCATAGCTCCATGGTGTAACAGGTGGTGTAACTGGAAATGTTGCTAAAGTAGACCGGTTTGTTAGTAACATTTCCAACAGGTGACATAATACACTGCCCAGCCAAAAAAAGTCACCACCTGGATTTAACTTAGTGTTATGATCTGGGGTTGCTTCAGTTGGTCAGGCCTAGGTTCAGCAACGTTATGCGCCCAAAAAATGAGGTGAGCTGACTACCTGAATATAATGAATGAGCAGGTTTTTCCATCAATGGATTTTTTCTTCCAAGATGACAATGCCAGGATTCATGGGGCTCAAATTGTGAAAGAGTGCTTCAGGGAGCACGAGAGAAACATCATTTTTATACATGGATTGGCCACCACAGAGTCCAGATCTTAACCCCATTGAGAATCTTTGCAATGTGCTGGAGAAGACTTGACGCAGCGGTCCGACTCTCCCATCATCAATAGAAGATCTTGGTGAAAAATGAATGCAACTCTGAACAGAAATAAACTTTGTGACATTGCATAAGCTTATCGAAATGATCCCACAGCCAATACGTGTCATAATCCAAGCTAAAGGCACGGCAATGAAATATTAGAGTGTGTGACTTTTTTTTTTTTTTGACCGGGCAGTATATTTACAGAAATAAAACTTCTTGTTTTCTGTCACAGATACCCATGTTTTAAAGATTTTCTCTCTTTAGTTGCTGTAGCATAAATGAGGAAGCTGGCTTGCACCTTCTACTTCTCTGCGTTTGGTTTTGTTACTGTACTGAATCTGATGAAGTGCTGCTTCCAGTCCAGCCACCCCGCTGCTCTGTCAAAAGGAGATATTAAACTTTGCCATGGTGCACTTGCTGTTTATCTTCTTTCGCTGACAACAAGTTACTGCTTCTGACAATGTTGTAAGTTGTAATCATGAAGGTAATTTGTGTAAAAACAATTTTTTGTTAGAACACAGAGAACTGAAACGTACTTCCACTTCAACTTTTCCTCTGACTTGTGTTCCTGTACTCACAAATATATTTAATTTAATTTAATGTAATAAATTTATTTAATTATTTATTGATTATCTCTTTCTATTGTGTCTTGTGGCACCAATCATGTTGTCAGAATTTTCATAGGGATCAATAAAGTTTATCTTCTCTGATCTTATCTTAGACGTATATTGTAGGCAGATGCCATAAAGCCCTCCCCTAAATGGCCTTCCGCTACCCACGATGCAACACAGCAGTGCAGAGCCATCATACATCATTCTGTGACACTTTTCACAGCAGCAACTGATCTTAATGAGGTTAATGAAACCGGAGGAGTTATGGAGATCGTAGAGAGCTATGCATTCACTAAGGAGACAGGAGCAAGGGATGAGCATCCTCAGACTCAACTGGTGGTCTTCTCTGCTCCTCTGTGAATTCTGGTGGTGCTCCAACAGACGTTTTCGCTTTGTCAAAAAAACCCCATCGTACTCTGGGTGTTTATCTAATAGCACTGCCTACAGTAGTAATCGATCCCTGCTGGAGAAACGGTTACCACCAGCGTGTCAAGTGCAGATGGATGGTGGCAACACGATTCTTGCGATGCATGCGCTTGCAGCTATCTTCTTGGAAAGCTGTCCAGGAAAGGTTTTAAAGAATAAGACACCTTAACATATGGCATTAAGAGTGAAGTGGGTTTTTGATTCTCATTTACAACACTGGGTTTAGCTAATTTTTAGTTTTTATTGTCAGCGTCTGCTAATTCAGAGCAGATTTGTGGTCTTTCTTCTGGGAAGACACCGTAAGAATACTATGAGACAAGGTAAAACCTAGATGGAGATACTTTGCAAATGCGGCTGACTTTCTAATGCAAGTAAATAAATAAGATCAATGCCTATGCCTTTCACTCTGCAAAGCATGTGTACAATAGCTGTAAGTGATGTTGTGTGGTGGCTGAGGGTGTGATGTGGTAAGAAATACCGCCTGATCCAGATTCAGATTTCATTGCATTACAACCTTGAGCAAGGTACTAACCCTAACTTGGACCAGTGAAAACTACCCAGCAGTATAAATGGTCACATCAAGGCAGAGGTATTATTCACTTCCTTTATACTTAGAGACTTTCTTGTTCCAGCATTGACCTGCAGGAAAGTGATGCTTCCTGTAAGAAGCCATGGATATAAAATAGCAGCAACCTTGTTTGAAGACCTTGTAGCCCCTTGAATATTCAGAAAGTATTACGCCTGATGGAGCCATCTGTTGCTGAGCATTGTGACTTCTCTCCAGGTTCAGACAAAGCAGACTCCATTAATTCCCACAAAGGTCAAAGGTCCTCCTCAGTCTGTATTTCTCCATAAATTGTTTTTTTTTTTTTTTCTTTTACAAATTTAGCAAATTCTGATAGATTGGACAAAACAGAGCCAATATATCTATATCATCACTACACTGAACTGATGAATAATGCATTTGCTTACTATATATAACTTGTACACAAGATGTATAAAACCTCTTTTTATGTCACTGTTCATGACAGAAACACAGTTTATCTTATTCTACTGAAATCTGGAAAAATCAGTGGCATGATGTGACACAATGAGAGCGGGTTAAATCTATTTTTGTATTATCAAAATATTTATTATTTTGTGTGTACTGTTTTATAATGGAATTTAAGCTGATTTGTAGTTTTCTGCTCAAAACTGTACCTGTGTTATCTAACTCCTCAATTTAATATTTTGCCTTGTAAAACAAATGCATTGCACTTAGTTCTACAGACCATAACACAGTGTAGGAAAATGGAGGAAATCTTCAGGTCTTCCAGTGGAACATATTATTTGGATTTTTTTAAACTTCCATTAAAGTAGTGGAATAAGCTATTTAAATTCACCGCTAGAGCAGAATAGGCTGCAGCAGTTTTAAATTGTATGTCTGGTCTTTCTGCAAAATCACACAGCTTTTTCCAAGGGCTTTTCATTTATTTATTTATTTATTGCAGTGCACTGCACAGCACAGCATCGCTCGCATATCCGGTGCCGTCTCACAGGGGAAGGTGGAAATGGGGGTTTCCCAAAGGGTCACCGTTTTAATACCTTCAGCATCAGAACATATCTGGGTTACATCAAGATTTCACAGCATGTATTTTGAAATCATGGTAACACCTTTAGCAAATAACACTTTCTTTTGTTATCTGCTGAAGCTTAGCTCGATGTTATTCATAAAGTTCACGTTGTGAATATTTTCTAGTTCACAATATGCTGAAAGCAAAGCAGGTGATGGTGTTTTTGTCATTACAAGGAACAAGGCTGCTTCATAGCATGCAAACCCGAGTGAGAACGTATTGCTAGTTCTGTATTTCCATATTTCATCCTTTACATGTAGAATGTTATAACCTCTCAAAGTCCTGGGTAACCCAAGTCATACATACAGTATATGGGATGATTTCGACAGAAGAGGCCAAGCGAAATAGCTCCTGAGTTCCGTGTACCTGTTGCTAAGCAGATTAGAAGACGTCCATTGTGGAAAAAAATTGCTTTTCTGGAAAGCGTACTCAATCTTTCAACCAGCAGTATATATGATTTTTGTTTATAAAACATATTGGATTCTCCAGATCACCTGATCTGCAAAAATGAACGTATGAGTTCTCTCCTTCTCTGTTCAACCTTTTATAACCCACCTGCTGGCGATATCTTGCCTTTATTACTCTAAATAGATAGATAGATAGATAGATAGATAGATAGATAGATAGTCCTAATTCTGTGGTTTCCTAACTTTTCTTGGTGGCGACTTACTGAATACAGTCTTCTCCTGGCTTGGCAACCTTACATGCAGGTACAGGCAGGAGCACTGGCCAGTCATTTTGATGGAATGTGGTCATTCATACAGTTTTACAATTTTATATTTAGGGCTCAGGAATGAGATTAGAATTAGGGGGTTAGATTAGGTTAAGGTTGGGGTTAGGGTTATTGCCAGTGGTCGTATAAATTATTTAAAAATACAAACAAAGTCACTGGTAATAATAAATTCAGTTTAATGATCATCAGACCAGCACTCCAGCATGCAGGGAGACAAGTGTAAAATAACAGGGTAACTGCATTCCTTTATACACAGCACGATGAGGTAGGCACTACAGCACATTAGACCCCAAGCCAAGGTGTCAGGCACAGCTTCTAGGCAAAACAGCAAAAAAACAGAAGAGTGGAGATTACAGCCTGGCTGGGGGCTGAGACTGGAGCAGAACAACCTGACATGACCCAGACATGAGACAGCCTTGAGTCGCTAATCGCAATGACACCCATGAAGATGATCACTTAAAGGCAGACATAAGCAGAGCGTATTTTGCGCTTCCACACAGTGGTCCTGAAGACACCGGAGGAGTGGATCTGTTTGCGTTAAATGAGGCAGTGGGAGGCTTGCTGACTGATGGGGCTGCGGAACAGCCTTAAAATGTGGACTCTGCTTTGTAGTTGTGATCAAACACTGATCAGGTTTGTGTTCCTGGCTGCAGTGGTTTTCTTTGCAGTTGGCCCAGTATCTGTTTAGTCTTGCTGGCCACTCCAAAGGTTTGGTCAGTTTGTTTACTGTTTGGCTGTGCTCTATCTTAATCTGCAGGGTGCTCAACCTTTATAGGTATCATTTCTAAAGAGATTGTTTAGTTGTATAGTTTTTATTATATTTATTTTGTTCTGTGAATTTTCTAGTTGTACAACTCCAGGTAAAATATTGCCTGAGACCTTAGAAATACATGCCCATAAGTGTATTTGTGTCTTTCTAGTAAATATTGAAACTGCTTTAACATTCTGACTGCACCAAAGGCAGACTCTGGTCATGGGGCTCACAGCAGGAAAGGAGGCTTCTCGAGTGAAATACTTAAAGGGGAGACTTACTGAGGCTGAAGTAAAGACAACGACGTCGTAGACACTGAAATGTGGTTTTCTTCTGTGCTTGGTCACTACGTCTTCAATCTACAAGGTTTCTGCAACCAAGTTGTCTGTTTATTCATCACTGCTCCATTGTGTCTGGTTCTCCTTATCTGGTTTACGTCTTGAAATTTATTCATACCATGCGCTATTTTCAAATATCTCATATTACTTTGATCTTCCTCTTTTTGTCTTGTTAAAATGACTTAAAAACACAAGTGCAATTATTATTTTATCAGTAATGATGATGTTTGTACAGGCGGTCCCTGGTTTACAGTGGGGTTATGTTCCAATAAAACTGACTTTCGGCTGCTCCCGTTAGGGGTCGCCACAGCGGATCGTCCGCATAGTTGGTTTAGCAGGTTTTTACGCCGGATGCCCTTCTTGACACAACCCTCCGTTTTTGTCCGGGCTTGGGACCGGCACAGGGGTGCACCTCCTTGTGGCTGGATTTGCATCAACGCCCAATGTGGGGCTCAAACCCACCACCCTGATATTACGAGTCTCATGCTCTACTGACTGAGCTAGCCTGGCAGGGACTGGGTTATGTTCCAATAAACCCATCGTAAATCGAAGATATTACAAGTTGAAATTGTATTTAATGTGGCATCTTCTGTTTTTGTTTACTGCCGATTGCTGTTGTTTAGTGCTAGCTCCTGGCTAACAGCAACACGGAACTTTAACTTATCACCACGGTGTCACGATTGCTTCTACCAACCCACTATAACACTTATCAAATATCATGGCCTAGCCTATCCTAGCCTACCTTAAAAGTCATTAGGGGCTTTCAAGCCGCTTTCAGGAGACACTGATATAGATGGACATGATGGACGCCCAAAACTCAATGTCGATATGGGAGGGGGGTCCAAAAAAAATGGTGCCAACGCAGATCACTGTAGAGCATTGGTTGTATACAATAGTGACCGCATGGCAGACTAGTACGGTTTCTACTGAATGAGCATCGCTATCGCACCATCGTAAAAGTAAAAAAATCGTCAGTCCATCGCAACTTGAGGACCACCTGTACCGCACAGGCAATGGAAAGGTTAAGCTGTCATGTTTGTGCTCAGGCATCCTGCTGCAGGGTCCTTTGAAAAACTGCATTAATGGCTTAAGCGTAATTGTTCCAAGTTGTTTAATAGAGTCACAAGGGTGAGATAAATAAAATGCAATGCGAGGTAAAATCTCATTTAAAATTGGTTGATGTCCACTACCAATCTATACAATTTCCTGGCTTCTGTGATCAGGCTTATTAACTGATTTTATCACATACATGGGAAAATAGCCGAGGAAAGACTTTTCGTTTAAGGTTGGACTGCTTTTTGCTGCTGTGCTATGAATTGTTTTCCACTGAATCTTAAGCCGTATTTTAACATAAAATAGCACCTGGCAGCTGCCTGACACAGAGAGGCAAACACTCTTTGGATTTATGAAGAAAGTAGAAGTTCTCCTCCAGCTCTGTCTAAAACAGCAGCAGCACATCAGTGCTTGTATGATGACTGCCTCATAAACCAAATAAAATATTTATAGCGTATAAAAAATAATATAGCATTTATTACTTAAGCAAATGTGAATAAATTCCATCTATTATCCTTAGTCACAGAAGTCTGGAGCCTGTGGTAGAGTTGCTGGGCTAGCGGTGTGCACCCTGCATGGGATGCCAGTCTGGCCACACACTCAGAGGCCCAACTATAGCTGGAACAGCACGCAGATGGAGTTGAACTCAAACCGCTCCCCACAGAGCCCAAGCCATGTGCGGTGGCAGCGCTACCCACTGTGCCACCGCGAGTGCTCAGCTGTACCACTGCTACTTGGCTGTAGCTGTAAAGGATTTCTTATCTATTCTTTATTTCATGCATTCTATTGTGGAGCTTCAAAGACGTGCTTGCCTCATCCATCCCCTGCAGTATGAACAGGGCTCCCAGTGTGCCTGTATTCCAAACACTAGATGGTCCCTCTGCAGCGTGTGAACTTGGGTCAACACTGTTTCCAGGCAACTCTCATAATTTGCTTAGAATTAAAAAGTAAAATTTGCAATTAAACGACTAAATAAGCACTATCGGCACTGTTTCAAATTTGATATTTCATTTGATTAAGATATTACAATGGCTTCGGCTTCTCACCTCTGCTGTCTACCAGCTCATAGTGATTTCAGCTGGAAACAGACAAGGATATGTCTGCGCAGGGGCGTTTTCCACAAACGGCTCTGCAGCAAACTCTGTAGTTAGAAGGAGCTGAGGGATCTACTGTCTCATGCTATCAATTACAGGGGGCTGCAAAGGAAGAAAAATCAAATCGTAGCATCCAGTCAAAGATCTTGTTTGTATTCGACCCAAGAGGCGCTGACAGAGTATGACATTTATTTCTGCTTTATTTCTTTACTGTGCTGGAAACATAATCCAACTAAAAAGAAAGACAGATACCGCAACTGTGTCTTTCAGGCAGGGGGACGGGGCGAAAGAAGTAAACAAATCGTAGTGACGATGAGAACTCCGCAACTTAGAAGAGGCTTCCCTCTTAATTCCAGGCTGTTGCTGACACCCAAAACTCAAGATGTGCTGCCACGCGCCCCCCTTAGCTATAGCACGACTCCCATTGCTTTGTTGGTTTGGTGCTCTCAGGTAGGTGGACGTGCACAAGGATCATGGGACAAAGTTGTTAGAAACGTTGTTACTGCTCCAAAGCAGCTTTTCCACTAATAGACCTGTTTTTCCATACAATCCCGGCCGCAGCTTGAATCTGGCTGCACACAGGCATTTAGCAGCAGTGCGGAATGAAGGACTTGAGCCTGGAAAGGGGCAGAGAGTGGCAGCGCATGACTGCTGGCGACTGGATGAGTGAGTCATGTATTTTATTTAGGAACCATTAGGTGACCCGGTGCCGGCAGTGCGGGCTGCTTCTCACCTGCCCCTGTTGGACGTCTTGCACATTGCTCTGTGCTCTGTGGTGTAAAAAAAGAAAGCAACCGGCTTCCCAAAGAGCACATCGGAGAATGCAAAACGCCCACTGACTATGGGGTGCAGTGCAACTGGGAGCCTCGCGTCACAGTTTGATTGCCTGAAATAAATCTATTACAGCAAAATGCAGCAAATAAACTTTTTCTCTTGATGTTCTTCAGGTGAGCACAAGCACACAATATGGACACAACAATGAGCTGAGGACATTTATTATTATGCATTTTGTAAATCCGTGTGGCACAGTAATTGAAATCTCCAGAAAGCTGCTGTGGATGTAGGTGTGGTGTTAAGGGAAGTTCCAAGGTTAGCATTTGGACAAATCCGAATCAAGGTTCAACGTTCGGTTTATTGAAAAGATGTACACAAGGGAATGAAATATTGCTTCATAAAAATTGCTGAATAACTTATGGCATTCAAATGAAGACAATGCAATGTGTTGCAAAATATTTACCCAGTAATAGATTAATAAACCCGTATTTACGGTAAGCGTTGGTATTTACTGTACGTACAAGTGGTGATGTGCGTTGAAGCTGTTTGAGCTCCAGGGGTGGCCCGGAAGTGGGTGACAAAGCGTGACACAACATGGCAGTGCAGCCATTACAGGGCAGGGACTGCAACCGAATAAGAACTGATACTTCTTTGTAGCCCAGGCGTATTTGCGCACGAGTCGTCTGTTACTGAAGTGGCGAATCCCTTGAGTGTGCGTTTTTAAGCTGCAAAAAAAGAAAAAGGGAGCTAACAGGTCACCTACCGACCCGAACAGCAGTGCACGTTTATCCCACCAAGAAATGTTTGATTTGATTTTACGTGCTTCCAGAAATATGCCAGACACCGATGCCACTCTTGGACCAAGAGATGGTCCAGTCCGATGACGTTTACTCCTATTGATCACGCTCAAGGAATTACTGCTTTGTGTCATTTGTTTAAAGCTATTTTAATCGAAAATTGGTTCAAATTTGTATTAGCATGTAGAATCACTGTCACCTAAAAGATGTAGCTGTAATTCTTTTTTCCAAGAAAACTGCAAATATATAAAAATTAAACAAAATGTGGTGCTAAATGTGAATTTTAAAACGCAAACATGGATTTTCTGTGTGCTGGCCAAGTCACACTATGATCAAAGCAAGGGCAAAAAATGGGATTGTCTTTTAAAGGTGAAAAAGGACAATGAATTCAAACTTTTTAACACCATCAGACACCCAGCAGCCAAATCAATGCTTCCGGCTTATTGAACTCACTTACGATACTCAGGTATTGAACTCCTTTATTGGGGCTTTTTCACATTAAATGCCCTTTCATTTAAAAGTTTTGCTGTAATTAGGACATTTGCCTTCATGGCAGTGGATTAAGCCTTTTTAGTAAAAAAGTTATATTTGAAGCTTTTATTTTAAATTTCAATTATGAGCTGCATGCAACAAGTGGGAAAGTAAAGTAAGAAAAGTAAAAAATGAACAAATAGCACCAAAAGCAATAACCTGAGTAAACATGCAGTGATTAAGAAAGAAAAATGAAATGCACTTCAGCTGAATGCTGTTGTTACTTGGGGAGCGCACGGTCGACCCCCAGGAGCTGTCAGTGAGGACCATGGGGGCTGTTGAGGAATCCTTGACAATAATATAAAACTTATTTGTTATGTAAGTTCTGCACTTCAGTAGAGAGCACACAACTGAATCCAATTTGTGTTTTTTACAATGCACTTTTTTGTTTATGTCATTGCCATTTCCCTGCACTTTTTCCACTTCCTCAGAGTCTTCAGATGCCTACAGTATGTACAACACAAGCAGCAGCAAGTCAAGTACAACTGGTTGTCATCAGCTATGTTATGCTTAAAAATGACCTCTGCGACTATAGCTCATGCTTGGAACAGACCAACAAAAGTGAAACTGACATGTGGTTGGAGATGGCGTGGGAGAGGGAAGTGAGTTGGGTTTATCCCCTTGGTTAACCGCAGCATTTTCTCATTTTATTTTTAATTACTTATTATTTGCAATGTACTATATATTTTTCCAACATTTTCTGATTTCACTTTCTAGATAGATAGATAGATAGAGGGTTCAGAAAATATTGGTTATGCCAGTTATTATTGTTATTATTTTGTTTGTCTGTTACTACTGGAAAGACCACTAATATGATCACCGACAATGAACTGGTAGTACTTACAAGGATATATGTTGAACATTTTGAGTTGATACTAGGAAGTCCACAAGAGTCAAAGTTTAAAGTTTATGTTTAACATTTTCTAACTCAAATTTTCGTAAACAATAATGCAAACAGCTGAAGTTGGTAATGCATAGCATTATTTTTCTGTAGCGAGGGCCAGTCTGGGTTTGGATGGAGAGAATGAGGACATTACACCGATGTCCATAACATAGCCTTTTATTCGACACAGGGCAGCAGGAGAAGTTAACAGTCAGGCAGGGCAATGGAACAGCCGCTCTTTTAGCGCCCGAATCGAAGCTGGTTAACTTAACCAAGCAGCCTTCTTTTTCAACATAGCTGAACTGGGCGAACCCCAACAATACGGCACAGCATTGCATCCACGGTTGGACACTCATTAACTGTTCAAAAATGTACAGTACTATACATACTGCATAAATGATATATTAGGAATATTGTTACAAGCATAATCTGTGCAAATCAGTGACAGTTTGTGTTTAACGCAATGAAAAGGTTTAACATCCAGCTACCAAAGTAAAATATATTTATGCATATTTGCATGCCTTCATGCCTATAAATAGTTAATGAAAAAGTGCACATTAAAAGCTGGGATTTTAAATGGGCTTAAATTATGGAAGAGTTTTGTTTGTGAGCTGCCCCTGAGGCTTGTTCACTTAAAGCACTCAGCCTCCTCATGACATCTGGACACAGTTCAACTCTGGTATCTTTCCAAATAGCAGAGCAGAAAGGTATTGTTCCAGTGAGGTAGAAAGGTACTTTGTCATCCAGAATGTTGCTTAGCTTTTCTATATACTGTGGGCAGAAAAAAGGGCAGAAAGATAGGAATGGTAACAGGATGATGTGTCACATGTTATTGCCTTACTCTTTGATAAAGTAGAATGAATGAAGGTGGGGGCTGTATTAGGACTGCTTTACATACCACCTGCATTTTTAAAAAATAATCAGCACCCCCTCAGTATTCCATCTCTCTATATCCAAATTTTTGCTACAGTGATTCTTGAAAATTTTAACTATACCTAAATATTCATATCTGAATGAAAACTTTTGCGATAACAAATTTTTATCTGATGCTTATCCATAATAAGAAAATTTAAATATGCATAAAATAAATGAAAAAAAAATCAATAGATAAATAATGTACAGCACCATGCAGTAAAAAAAAAAAAAAAAAGACCTGTAGGTATTGTACTGAGCTCTGTTGAACACGGTTACGAGTTTATCTGAAGCAAAAGGCACGCTGCTGTCTTATCAGCTGTTTCTTCTACTTTCTTTTGTCTGAACGTATTTGTGCCACTAACTGCACTGAATGAGCATTTTATTTTTTTATTTTTATTTATTCAAATTGGGTTGTTGTGAAGCACCGGGTTACTTTGACACACGGCTTTCCTTTATTCAACATCTCACAACCCCGACCTTCCGTCCCAAACCCCCTCGCGTATAATGCAGAGACGCTAATGTGCAAAATGTCCTGTACTGTACACTCCGTACCGTACCGTACCGTGTGTTATAGACAGGCAAAATAATGACGGCAATAAGTGTTTATAATAAGGCAGCACCTGTTTGCAGTGTTCATAGGCTGAGGGCACGGGCTGATGGTTATACAGTGCGTGTATAAATGTATAGCAACTGGTCTACTTAAGGGACTTTTTAATGAAAAAACTGTAAGTGCCAGATACTGTACAGTAGGCACAAATGCAAGCAGTGTCCAAGTTACACATTATGTACACAATTATATTTAACTGTAATTTGAATGTCAAGGGAAAATAATTAAGACAAGGAAGATTTGTATGCAAGTTAATACATTAAAAAATCTCTTTTTATGCTTGTTAGTCTTGTGAGAGAAGCCATAAAAGCTTTCATCTTGGTTTTCAGTGCTTGCATGGCTGCCCATTTATGTATTTAAAAGCCTTGGCTTACTCGACGGATACCAGGAGACTTGAACCAGTGGAAATATTTATTTGTTTGGTTCCTGTTAATACACCCCTGCGCTGATCAGGCAAACATTTAATTCTGAGAAAAGTGAAACCTTGCTGCAGCATCACTTGCACTAAAGATGAAACAATTCTAGGAAAAACTGCAGAGGAAATCCAAAACATTTGTTTGTCAGCACGAAAGAAGCCCATCTCAATACGGACTTGCTCCTTCACAAGAAGAATACGAAGGTCCTGACTGGTAAGGTCAATAATTTTATTCTTGACAGGGAAGAAGCAGAAATAGTTGAAAGCTTCAGTCTAATTCAGTCAATGAAAAAAGAGATGACAAGCAGCCAAGAGGCCTGACGACAAACCGCTACTGGCAAAGTGGCCATTAAGAACTTCGACAAGATTGCAGAGATGTTAAAACGTTCAACTTGTGCAAGCCATGGAATTCTCGACGTGAGGAAGTTATGCTTCTGAACTGTGGTGCTGCCGAAGACGCAAGAGAAAAAAATGGCGTTCGATAAGTTCTCACTGAAAGCTCAAATTGCAAGGCTTCACCTTTCATACTTCAGATGCCTCATGCAGAAAGATAGACCATTGGAGAAGGATATCATGCTTGGCAAGGTTAAAAGTCAATCCAGAAGGAAGGAAGATAAAATAATGTCTTCTATGGATGGCCCTTTCTCAAGGATTAGTTCTCTGGCAGACCCTATAATTCAGGGCGCAGCCATGTGTCGACATTGACGTGTATGCATGCACGTGTATATACGCACGCCGCACACGTTACATATTTACCTTAAAATAACAGCAAAAAAAATGTAATTCCAATAATAGCTTCTGTTATGTATCATCAAAGCAATGAAAGAGAGAGGGGGAGAGTGAGAGACCAAAGCCCCCCGATATAGAATTTGGATGTAAACAAAAACTTCCCTCCCTCTCTCACCTGTCAGCCGCCTTGGGGAAAGCAAAACTCTGACAGATTTTAAGTTTTTTGAAAAAGAAGCAAAGCACATAATTTTCAGCTGGCAGTTTGGGGACAAATAACAGATAGGAATCTTCAGAAGTAGCGTTGCATCTTTTTGCTGCTGCTTTTTTGATGTCTTCTTTGTGAGTGACAAAAATCAAGCCACAATGCTCCTCAGACCGATGTTCAGAGTGCTGCAGCAGATCCAATACATTAGCAGGCAAAATGGGAAGAGAATGGGCCTGCATTCCCAACCCGAATTGTACTTTGTCTCGTGGAAATCGTTTAATACATTTCTTTGAGCATTCATAGGTAACCCTGACATTTTCAGCAGTTTTGAAAGTTTCCCTCATCCAGATTCCTTGGGCACATTTTAACTTTTTGCTCTAAGACAACTACTAATTTGAACAACAGCAACATTTATTTTACACTTATTGTATCAGTTAAATGGGTACTTCTGTTACATCAAGAAGAGAGGTTAACATTTTCTTTAGTTTGGCACTGACAGCTCGTATCTCATTCAGCTTTGTGAGATGAGCTTTCAAACCTCTCAGTTTGTGAGACATCTTATTCATAAGACTTGACCAGAAACCACCGCTTTCGTTCATGCTGCATCTTCTGAAGGTGAACTGGCACACCTGGCAACATAACAAATAGTCACAGTCTCAGCCTCTTGAAGAATAAACATCTGCAGACCAGAAAGTTAGGCTTCACAGAGGAATCAGTGTAACACCCATACACCAGGCATGTGGGGAACACCAAGGCTGCAGCACATGTGCCCCTCAGCAGTGCTGATGCCATGAGAAGTTTCCATGATATAATGTACGAAGCGCCTATATGTTCTCCAACAACCAGTAAGGAAAGAGCAAAACACATAAGCAGGGTTCGAGGGAAAGTCAAGGTGACCGATGACAGTGCTGTCTTCCGCACTGGGCACTCTGGTCAGGCAAATGGCGCGAAGACGAAAATGTGCCCCAGTAGCCACCGGTGTGCTTTAACCACAAGGGTGCAATAAGACACAAACCTGCGGGTACTGTAGTTCAGAGACATGACAGAATATGAGAAGAGAAACACATGCAGGGACAAAGGTGAGTTCAGGGTCACTGACTACATTGTGTGCAGAATATGCCAGTAGTTTTCCACGTTTGCTTTTTGCTACACGCTGCAGATGCGTCCACAACAGTCGTCTTTGATGTGCGCTCCGAGTCAACCTTTTCTCAGTAGCTCCTGTTATATTTTTGTTTTCTTTCTGAAAGCATGTTAAGGAGAAGAAAGAAAATAAATCCTTGTGGTTCTTGGAACGAGATGTGTCAAGTTAAGTCCGATTTGGGAACTTAAAAATCAGTACAGGGGAAGAAAGATATCAAAGCTTGTGGATCTCTGAAGTGAAGTCAGAATTTAAGCTTCCATCTTAGCAAAGAGCCACATGATGAACCTTTGAGTCTGTCTGTTTTTGTCTTCATTTTATCCCACAGTGGACTTGCATCCTGTTCAGGGTATACCCTGCCCTGTGGCCCATGCTTCTGGGATGGGCTGCAGACAACAGTGTTGAGAATGAATGAATGAATGAATGAATGAATGAATGAATGAATGAATGAACGAATGAATGAAATCTCAGATTGGCCATACATATTTATTTAATTTTATTCAATGTTTAATTCCATTGGTGGTAAATTTTTTTGCACAAACAAACAAACAAAATGACGTTTAAAATCAGCTGCTTTCATTCTGCTGGAAAGAAAACTTATTCTGCCCCTGCTAAGGACAGTATGCTTCTGCTAAACATGTACAAAGTCTGGGTGGCTCTTAAGGAACCATTTTTTTTTCTCTCTTACAAGTCATTTCTTCCTTTATCCCAACAGTGGGGAAAACTATTTTTAATTTGTTTCCATCAAGTATGCTTAAGAATGGACTTGCAGCTAAAAAGAATGGGGCTGCAATTTCACTATTCACATTGCTCTATGAAATCTTCATGACTTATAGCTCTTTAAGTTACTGCTACACAGAATTGCATACAAAAAGAAAAATGAAAAGTCTGCTTACCATATGCATTCCATTACATTTTTGTGTTTGTCTTTATTTCCTGATCACTTTGCTCATTATTGGTTGCTGAGTTGAGTGAAACAAATGTCATTTGTTTGTTTTTTTATTTAAAAAATGCACCTTTCCTGCTTGTCGATATAAATACAAACTCAACAATGAGCATCACCTTTAAACCTCTCAGAACACTTCAGGTTTTAATAATGTATCTTCAGATTCCTCTAAATAAAGGATAGAGCTGCAAAAAACCTTTCCTCACTCTATCACTCAGATTCTTTATTTCATTTAAATCTTTTGGTGTTTCAGACTCTTTTTTACAGTCATTGTCACTTGTCATTTTTTACTACCACTGTCACAACCCTTGCGGATGCTTCCCCAGTCGACCAGCAGAGCTCCCTACGAAGTTCTCCAGCAGAATCGTGCTCGTGTGCCTTCACTTTGCTCATTACTCCAGCCTGTAGAAAAAAGGAGATTCACTCCTTTCGTCGAAAGTCAAACAGTGTGTCTTCATGTGCCAGCCTGTTTGAGTTTGCTCTGCCTCTTGCTCCCAGCATTAGTCCACGTGTTACCATTTGCCTTCCTGTTTCCCAAGTCCTCTGTCCTCCACATCTCTGGAAGTCCATATCACTTAGTCCTTCACTCACCGTGTGACCTGTTTGTCATCTCACTCACGTTCCCAGTCTTTGTAATACCTACTGTTTCTTACCCACTATACATATAACCATCGCACTTCCCACAGTCACAGATCACCAGGTGAACCTAACAACCACTAAGACTCAAAGTGTCACTCTGCACAGCTGTGTTCCCAGAATCTCCACACAGGACTTAAGGGTTCAATTAACCCCATTTGTGCTGTTATTGCTTACAGAAGGCAATAGCTGTTTGTGGGTTTTTATGGTTCACGAGTTTTATCTGCGGCTCTCCATAAATTATAGCAAGCCTAAGTATAGAGAATCCAAGGGGCATACAAAATCGGAAACTGAAAACAGCAGGCATAACAGAAATAAATCACTTAATTAAGAATTCTTAACAACATGGTGATATTTTTAAAAAAAAGTCCATTTACTTACTGCATATGTAAAACTCGCTCTCTCGTATACACATATAGAAATAAAAATTTAAAAAAAGATTGCACAGTTGAAAGCTATCATTATAAGATGTAAGCTGTTTCTGGCATCATTTATTTTCAAAATCAAGTGTGACTAAAAACCTGCTCATTTATTAGTTTTGGTAATAACGTACAGTGTAAATACTGTATTTAAATATATGTTTATATAATACGAAATGCTGTAGTCGTGTGCGTATTGCATTTGAAACAGCTAATGTTTTCATTTTGTTCAAGTTTATATGAAAAGAGTTTTAGATCTTTAAAGTCGTGCAAACTTGCATTGATTGAGTGTTTTCATGGAGGATAAAAGACAGCATATGACAAAAATGTGATATGCAAGAAGCGTCCTGGAGCCTCAGGTTCACCTGAAAATTATATCTCTGAACGTGGGTGTAGCAGGCAAAGGAGAACTTGTCACCTCCGCACAGATTGACTTGTGTCCATATCCACCGCAGAACCTGGTGTTTGACTCACAACTGCTTATGTCGGCATAAACAAAATCCATACTTTGGGACCGAGGAGTGGATTTAATGATTGCAGCGACTGGTGCTTCTCGCAAGATTTATTTGTTTTCTAATCTTTGTTCAGAGAACGTGTTTCAAATAAGTGCAGTTTTTCCTTCAATTGTGCAAGACCAGAGAAGACGTCTGCACTCGGTTCACCTCAGATTGTCTCCTGCTGGAGTCGGTAACTGATGGAAAGCTGACAAATTATTCAAGGCCTCAATCTGTTCCCAGTTGGGAGATAGAACAAGCATTTTGGCCATAATAGATTAGACGCATTCAATTTAAGAATAATGTGTCAGAAATAACGGAATCTCGGGGATGCTGTAGTCACTTGGCCGTTTGTCTTGCGATAAATAGAAAGTTGCGAGTAGCTTATGCTATAGGAAAACAAATCACTTTAGCCCGAAAAGAGTCCTGATCACGCGGGGTCCTCTTTGTCTGTTTCTTTCATTCGAAACAGCCAAGCCTCTCTTTCTCACGAGGTTCCAAACAGCTTTTCTCCACGCAGAGACACAGCCCCCAGCCCTCCATTGATTAAGCACCAACAGCCCTTTGTAACTCGCCTGCAATGCTAAATTACTTTCTTCACAAACTCCGGGTCCATAAGTATGGATTCGGTGTTCCGATCGTGGATGATTGATCTTCTTGTCAGGCTCAATAAAGCTACAGAACCAAATATTTAACTTTGTCAGGAACCGATTGCAGCGGTAATACATTACATCCATTGATCCTTGTAGTTCTTGTGGGCTGGCAATACTGCTGGTTGTGTTAATGAGCACAAATGGTAAGATGTAACTGCCTGTTTGTGACGTTAAGCAGAACCACACCAGCACGCTTACGGTCGGATTGAACGGAGAACGCAATGATGTTTTACGTTCGATTCCCAATTAGTTCGCCGCAAATTTTCTTGCTCCGCCATAGAGTCTGACCCCGCATCCCCTTTGCGTCGCTTCCGTTTCACAAAGCTTGCTGTTGCCTGCTTTGTAGACACTAAGTTGGATGGGCCTGACATCAGTCTTACGTATTAATTGCAGCTAAAATGTTGTTGGCTTTTCAAATATTCCTTAACTTGCAACTTGCAGGGCATGACTATGTTTCTATCCATAAACATTATGTATAAAAAGCAACGAAATAATTTAGTGAACGTGCATTCTATGATCTCACAGTGTAGTCAAAGACTCTAGTTCCATCCAACCTCTGAGCACTTTATACTTTTCACAGCATGAACATCTTTTTAAAAATTTATTTCTATGTTTTTTTTTTTTTTTTTTGTAGAAATGGAGGAAAAAGGTAACATTTCAAACCTCCTATGAATTTCAAGCCGAATTCACTCCTACAGGTCGGCTGGACCGTGTCTGTGAAATTCTGAGGAAAAAGCATGTGAATAGAATACAAGGACTGGCATTTGTTTTAGACGATTAAATCGCACCTTCCTGAACTAAGAACTACTTTCTCAACTTTCCTCTGTACCTGTTTGATAATAGCAAGTGAAATTATTTAAATGCATAAAGCCACGCGAGGCTTTTATGAATCTTTATAAATTAACTCGTATTTGTCTGTATGAAGAAAAGTTGAACTGCACTGCAAATCAGAATATAACATTTACTGTAATGAATCAAAGACAACCATTTGCACGACTTCCTAGAATGAGGGGGCAAATGTCTTGTGGGCATCTGCAGGGAGAACATGTAGAGTCCTCGCACCCTGAGCCAGGTTCGAGGCCAAAACCCAACCAGTTCTGTAACTGTGAGAAACTGTACTTACATGCTCTACAATACAACTGTAAGGAATATGAATGCAATGTGCACTTTAACTAAGGTTTTATTTATTTACTTACTTACTTATTTACTTATGTATCTATTTGCTGTTCGTTTCTTGTCTTCTTGGTGTTTGGTTGTTTGTTTGTTTTACCCGTTGTAAATTTTTTCTGGTATAACCACGCACAGTCTCATGTTGGATCAGAGCACATTTCACTACATGGTATACTCAGTAACCATATACATGACAAATAAACTCTTTTGACTTTGACTTTTAAGTTTTGAAGCCAGAACATTCAGTGCATGACCAGAAGCAGCATCAACAAATATTAATAGTGTACAAATTTAATTTATGTATAATTTACCATTACTTTTACTTATTTATTTAAGTACATCTGTGGCAGTCACAGGTAACAAAAGCACTGGACTTGCGGAGTCTGCAAATAAAGACAGTTGACAGGCTCACCTTCTTATACAGCACAGTTATATTTTTTCTAATAAAAATCTATTTCTTTTAATATTCTGATATACAGAAACAAAAAACTAGATTGTATGTTTTGTATAATTTTGAAGTTGGCCTGGAGGTGTTATGGAATATTGCTTGTTCAATGACTCCTTAAATTGAATAGTCATCATTTGTGGTTTGAGCTGCCGTTGGTCCTCCCCATTCCCTTGTGTGTGTTTAGAGAGCTTAGTCCTATACATGTGAACAGTTTGTGGCGTTTCCCACCCTGCACGCACATCAGTGCAATAACACATTTATATATTATTACAGTTATATGCGCAATGCATGTGTTTGTCCGTTTCTCGTTCCCCAGAACCGCTCTTGGCAGCACTGCTGCCACCGCCTTGGCAAGGGGCAACATTATAGCATCAGGAAAGCAGATACATGAGCTTTTACCTATTTACTACAAAAAGCAGCATCCAGTGTCTATTAGTGGTTAATAGAGTTCAAAAAATACAATGATGGATTCCTCGAAAGTGCCAAAATGGGTTACTGTGTGGGAGGGCCAGCACCTTCGGTACAGCATTTCCACCTTAATGGCCAGCCATGCTGGGTGTGCCTGTGAATGAGGTACATGGTACATAAAATACAGTCAATTATTTTATTATTTACTGAAAAAACAAAGAGCTGGTACCACAGTAGGCACCGAGAGGAAATGGCACGAAACAAATCCTAAACTGTGGCCCTCGGCCCGATCGCAATAAAGGAATCGGGCTGTCGGACTCGACCGACCGACTACTCTGTGAACACGTGTGTGGCTTCGACTGGGGGGAACCTCTGCTTAGTCACGCCGTAGCCGTGAAGTTGGCGTGAATTGAACCAAAGAAGGCCAGAAGTGTTTCACAGCACCGGCTCCCCCGCACGCTTTCCCACCAGACCTCTCACACTGCCTGAGCTGCTCTGGTCTTGAGAGACACACTTAGCCTGTTTTCAGCTGAGTGACAGATGGCTGATAAATAACTCATGATTTTCTAACCAAGGAGAAGAAAAGACATCCACTGGAGGTCATGGCTTTATGTGTACTCCCCAACTTCAGCCAGCATAACTAGGACATGCATGCCAGTCATGTTGGGTTTTGCCACGTCAGTTCCCCTCATTCTCATGCTTGCTTTTATGGCGGTAAATTAGAAACGATTGCATTTGAAAAATGAAATGAAAATAAAATGAAATAAATAAGCTTATGAAGCGATCAAATGAATTAGAAAATGTGGTGCCTTTGAACAAGCATAGCATACAAAGCTGATATAGACAACAGAGGAAATGTGACAAAAAATATTGATGGTGTATGAAAAAGTCTTTTCTATACATAATTTAATTTAATTACACAATGGATTTTTTTATGGATGGGTGCCAATTTCACAACAAATTTATTTTCTTTTTTTATTGACAAAAAGTATGCGTGACACATTGGGAGTTTTGATGTATTTGGGATGGACATCATTATACAGAGGTACTGTTACTTCATATCTCATGATCATAACATTGAAAAGCTGATTTTGAAAATATTTCGAGCGAACTGTCGTTCTCTGCATCTCTCATCTCTTAAAATTCCTTTCGTGTTCTTATATTACATAAAAGGCCACTTGCACAGTGAAAGCGCAACCTGCGCTTGTGAGCTCAACTGACAGTCATCATTGAAATAAACAGAAAAGCAGTCACTTGCACAGTGTTTTCAGGTCACATCTGGTGTTCCTGAGTTAGTTGAACTCCAGCGTATGTGGCTTGATGGTGGGTGCTTGGGTGGAGGTTCGAGCCTGTGACTTCAGTGTGTGTGGAGCTGTTATGCTCTCCCCACATCTGTGTGGATTTACTCTGTGTTTCTGTCCACACTTTAATTTGTGGCTTTAAGATGCCATAGTGTGTGAATGTGTGTGGCTGCCCTACAGTGGACTGGCATCTCACCTGTCTTCTCTGCAGTGATTCTGGGATAGACTCTGGGCCGCCAGTTGGCTGCACGTGTTGATGGGAAAAATCATTCACCAATTGACTTTGAATTCAGTTTAAAATTTGGGCACGGTGATAGCAAAGCAACAAATAAATACACAATGAATCAGGACCGGGAACTGATTCCTTATTCCAAGCTATGACCAAACTGCATGCATGATACTGTATTTTATACAATCACTGGGTTTTATGTTTACTGATGGACTGGGAAGCAATTCTTTTTTACATTGTTATCTCATCTGAAGCTGCATTATTAGATTGTAAGTATTTGGGTTCCTATACTTGGCAGTGAGATGCTGAATTTGAGCTACGCTGATCTTAGTTTGGCAATCTAGGCTGGTGTTAACAAATACACACAAAGCTCAAGGTTTTGTTTAAACATCAGGAATGACCCGTGTGTACCGTAAGTACTGGCCAGACAAGGCTTCAAATTCCTGAAGAAAAGTTTAAGGCTTTTTCATCCCAGAGGTACACAGAAAAAAAGGTAGAAAAACACTTCCTGGCCACTGTGGTGCGCTGTATATGGACACCGAGGTGCATGAAATTTCGCGGCCCAGCATTTCATGTTGTGGGTGAACTTCATCGGCTGTAGGTGCATTTTCATTCCAGGCAGGTAGACAGGGTTTCCCATGGTAGGCCTGAAGCAGACTGAAGACAGACAAAGCAGAACCAGAAGCTGTGTGAACATAAATAAGTGAGGAGACTTATAGTTTCAAGCTGTCTTTTACTTTTTGTGTAATATGGAATTAAGCAGTCTCTCCAAAATATAAGAAAACCAAAACCAAAAAGCATTTCTGATTGAATCACATTTTATCTATTATGCATCTCAGAACGTCTCTAAAACTCAGCCTTTCTTTGTTCTTTATGTACAGTATGGCTTTGTTTTTCTAGACAAAGATGCTGATGAATTTTCACACACACACAGCACTGGCTACATTACTGACACAAGGTTAACATAGATCGCTTTTCCCCCTTTCCACCTGACTATGACCATCCCGTCGCTCTGTATGATGTTTGCCCGTATGACAGCGCTAGCAATGTCTATGTAGTGAACGCAACAGCAGCGATGGTAAGAAGGTGTGCCGACTGCGTAGCGTGTTATTGCTTTTTACTTTTCTGCCGCTACACTTCTTGACCCAGGCAGTGCTGGGTAGCTGCATGAGTTTCTCTTCAGTGCTAAAAGTCCCTGCAACACATTGTTTAATGTTCATTGTTCTTAAATGCGCAGGGTTTAATTAAAACAGAAGGATGAGACAAAGAGTTCATTTCCCCCACCTAACTGCTCAGTTAATGACAGCGTTGGCTTCAGTATCAGCAGATGTGCTGAATACAGGGTCCATGTGCTTCCTTGTGCCAGATACAAGGCTGTATCGCAGCCATCGGTGGGAAACAAGCGAGTAGATGGGCTGCAAAGAGCAGCTTGTGGCACTGCGCTCAACAGGCTCGAATTACCCAGTCATACTAATTGCCTCAATCTGGCTGCCTTTCACCTCGACGCCATGAGACTGACTTGCCTTCCTCTTATGCGTGCGGTGGGGTTTGACCCATTTCCAGCCAAACACACGTTTGTTGTAATTCTATCCTCAACAACTATTTGCTATTTAAAACTGCATGGAGCTCCTATGGGAAAAAAGAATGTCCTTATATTTCATTTTATGCAGAAACCCAAAAATCTCCATTATGTTATTTAGTAAAGCCATAGTGACCAGATGAGGTGAAGTGAGCACAAGGATTCTATCCATCTATCTATCCATCTATCCATCTATCTGTCTATCTATCTATCTATCTATCTATCTATCTATCCATCCATCCATCCATCCATCTATCTATCTATCTATCTATCTATCTATCTATCTGCCTGTCTGTGGATAACCGTAGAGCTTACAATAAAGTGGCTTTCATGCTTTATACAATGAGAAATCTTATTTTAGTTTCACTTTTTTACATTCTAACTTATTTATTAGCTCCACTTGGTTTAAAAGGTACCCTCACAGAATTTGACAGAATTTTATTAAAAGAATTTACCAGAGATAACAATACAGGTCATGACCCCACTTTGATAATCCCACAGAAAATCTTGATTCCAATTCGAGCAAATTAAAAATGCTCATAAATTTCTACAGCTACAGCCCACTAAACACTTGAAGATTAAAATTTCATGAAGCTCAGATTCAGATGAAATTCAGCCCTAAACTACAGGAATAAATATATCTGAACGCTCCATTTATTGTTCATAAAATAAGCACAGCACTGACTAAATCAAACTACACAGGGAACAAAACACAGTATTGCTGCCTATCTGTGATGTGGACACAATGACAAGATTGATGAAGACAGTTGTGAAATGTCTTATCGAAGCAAATTCAGATAATTCGGATTCTTTTTAGGATTATCGATTGGACAATGTGTTTCCATTAACAAATGCATGCAGTACTAACACCAGATAAAAACTGTCTGCACACTTTATAAAAAAATGAAGCTACCAGCACTCTTCTGCAGCAGGCTTAACCTTGAAATAAAACTTGAAGCTGTTGCTGACTGCTTGTAGCTACAGTATTGTTTTTTCTTTCAGTCATTACCCAGAGATCATTGACTGCTGGTGAGGACTGGAACCCATGCTGACCAGTAGAGAAAGTTCCCAATGTACAACCACCGGTGGTTTACAATGGCCACCCCATTAACTTTACACAATAATATCTTTGAGGGCCAACATTCATGAACGACGGTGGTGGTATTACTGGTAATGGTAGTGGTAGTTTTGGTGATGGTGATGGTAGTTTGTATCTTAAACATGATCCATTCTAAGTATGGACATGATAATCTCTTTTCCAGCTAACATAAGGTTTTGTTGGTTTTAGATTCATCAACCGATTAACAGTTGGGAAGAAAGTGTGCATCCTTTAGATTTGCGTAGTTGTCTGCATGAACAGCTCCTGAATAAATAAAGGCAGATTTTTAAATAAATAAATACAACATTTTATATTTGTATTTATATATGTTTATACGAAATAGGGGAGGGGGATGAATATTTCTCAGAAAGTCACTCAGACCAGCATCCTGAGCATTCGTTGGTTCATGCTTTGAAAGCTCTGCTAAGAGTATACTTTGGTGTTAAACAATTCTAGCACTTTCTTCAGTTATACATTTTTTTTCTGAATCCAGAGATTTGTTTTGTGAAAAACAGCACAAAAAAAGCTGTATAGTTGGAGGTCACTTTCGCTCTGCGATGTGCAGCACTTTTGAAAATGCACCGTAGAAGAAAACGCTACCAAAAATACATCATACATGGGAAAACGTATCTGTGGAATTTGTCATATGAATCCTCACTAAACTGTTGAATGTGTAACATTTGTCACTGTTTTTTTTTTTTTTTTTTTTTTGCATAATCCGCAGAACAGATCCTGCTAATAATATTGCATATAGTTATAGATACCTAATTCAGGCCAAGTAAAATTTAAGGCCTTTATGTTAAACACTGCAGCGGCTTAATAATGTACTCGTCTGGCCCTACATCTGCTTTCTTATTTCATTTTCTACTTGTTTTCATGTTTCCTTTTTTACTTTAAATACTAGAGACGTATAGAAAACGTTTGACTTCCTTTGCCTTGTAATGTGATTTTTGGGTGAGTATTCTCACGTCGTAGCACATTCATACTGTGTGCACCTTTACAATAATTTCTTGTTTTTCATGTCATCCGGTTTGTTTAAAAATAAACTTCTTAGTCCCTCTGTTCTCCTTGATGAAGTCATGCTTATTTAAGTTGCTTTATTAGATGTGCATTTTTTGTCATGTAGTATATATACTGTAAAAATACAATGTTAATGAAATATGACTTTAGAAGTCCTAAACTGGACGATTAAATACCTCCTCATTTGTGAGAAGCGATTGCTGGGCCCGTTGTCCCCTTCTCCACCCAGCCGTGGCATCTCGGGGGCCATCTTGGGTAAAACTGGGGTGGGAAAAAGGCACAATTTCGGTGTTTTACTATAAAAGCAGTGATTTTCACCGAAGTCAGAACACTTAAAAGCCTCATTAGTCATTTCTCTTCTCTTCTACTTGTCATTTTTCATTGAGTTTCACCTTGTCAACTTGAAATCTTTCTTAGGCCAACAACTGGCAAAAAAGCAGAAAAGAAACAAAAAATGGTGTTGCCTCTCTCCTCTGTGTTTAATGTCATGATCAATTAATCTCAGTGAATTAATTTTAAGATGATTTCAAATGTTGATTAATGATCAATAAAGAAAAATAGCTTAATCCACATTTTGGTTACCAATGTTTTCCTCAACTCCTGCTTTTTCCTCATCAGAAAGTCCATACCAGTCCTTTTTTTAATTTGCTTTTTGCTCTTCTTATTGTTTCTTGTTTATTGATAAACAACAGAACAGACCTGAGTCGCACCAGCATGGAGGCAGAAATTCCACACGCATGCAGATAATAAAGTATAAACTATGGAAAGATGGACTGGCATCCACCCAGGGAGCATCCCAGTCAGTGTAGTGCTGGACCACTTTGAGCCTGAGAGAAAAAGTTAGACACCAAGTCAGCCACATACAGTAAGTTACTGGTGCTTACAGTGGCAATGAAATACATTTCTTTATATATTTCAATATATATTATAATGTTTAAAAAGGAAGCATTTTCATGATGCTATTTGTGTGCGCAGTGGAGCTTCAAGGAGCTTTGCAGGACCTTGTAGATACACCTGAGACTTTAACAGAAACTGTACAGCAAATACAGACGGTCCTCATCTTATGATAGGGTTACATTCCAATAAACCCATCATAAGTCAAAAATATCTTGTTGAAAGTGTATTGATTGATTGATTGATTGATTGATTGATTGAGGTGGGAACCAATCGTGAATGGGATTTAGTTCCTACCCGGACTTCCTGTCAGTGCTCAGTCTTCTGCTGGGCTCAACCATTTCTGTACACAAGCAACTGCATGGCAGACTGGGAGATGTGGATCACTGCCCAATATCACAAGACAGTATTGCATATTGCTTGTCTGAGAAAAAATCGAAGTTTGGTTTGAAGTTTGTACTGAATGCGCATTGTTATCGTACCATCGTGAGGATGAAAAATCTTAAGTTGGACCTTCGTAACTCGGGGACCATCTGTACAGGTATGTGTCTATTGTTGGGTTCCTTTGACTGCAAACTGGGAGTGACCAGATGCTGACAAACATTACAAATGTTGATATGATGAAAGGGGTCTACCTTCTTGGCCAGCTTTGTTGGGTCGGTCAAATGAGACTTGTAACTCATATTTAAGGTCAAACACTTTGTCATAGGTTTTCCCCATTATACTGCCCCCTCGTGTAAAATGCAAATTGTACAGCTCTGCAGTTCACTTCCACTTTTGGAGAAATGCATCAATTTAATAGGTGTAAAAGTTAAATCTCTGTAAAGTAAAAGCTTTTTTGTTGAAATGTTGACAGATAAGATGGCTTTGAACAAGCATGCACACCAAGAGTTCATCCTGATGGACAGGATACATGTACTCCATAACACAACTGTATTAATGCATGGATTTTAGTAAAATATTCATAAATTTAAATACTGACCGTGCTAGCTTGAAATTAGCAACAATGTGCTGACAGTCTAGATGCATTCTCTTAATTTTATGCTTTTTCAGTTACCTCGGGAGGGTCACTGTGGTCCAGTGCAGCTCCTGGATGTAGGTATAGGAAGGGTAAACCAGGGCTGGGCCAAACTGGAAACTAAAAGCATTGATGGCACCACTGAATCTTTTATGGGCCTAATTTAAAAAAAAAAAAAAAAAGTGTTTAACTTTTAGTATTAATTTCAGAAACCTGTAGTTTCTGCTCTGGTTTACTGTCCAAATAGCTCTGCCAGAAACACTCTTGTAACCTCTCTCCTGTTAACACCAAGTATCTGTGGACAAGACTGGCTTTTCAGCAGCGGGAAAAGCGGTCCCACCGCCTTCTGACACAACGGTGGTCACATGTTAGGGAGCCTCTTCAGATAAGCACCGCTGCACAGGCAAGAACTCTGAACTAAGGCACAAATGGATGCGGCTGTTCCTTCTCTGTATGGATATGTTGGGACCCGGTTCCATCATGCGCCCTACAAACATCTCCTTCTGAGCTGTGTCCCCTTCTGTTGCTCAGAGGAGTCCCTGCTTTGGCTTCACTCCACTGTCTGTCTTTTCAACAGGTGTGCAGCCTGAACATTTTTATCTACTGCACCCTGAGTAGTAAACATCTAACATCACCGCCTCCTAAGGCTGGGAAGTGGACCAGGATATAATTGATGCTTTCCAGCAGGAAGCATAAAAGCAGCTGCTTCAGAGAAGCCCTCGACGTGGCGCAGGCTCAGGTGCAGCGCCGACTGATGAAGTTATGCATTCGCTCCATCTGCTGCGCCGCTTGCAGTTATGGATGCAGAGATGTAGGACAGTGAGTTGGACTAATATTGTCGGGGTTTTCGTTTCTTCACAAGATGCCAGCCAGACTTTGCAAGCATTGCAACAACAGAAGGAGACAGCTAACATCTGATAACAGCTTGGGAATAAGTGCAGGTGCAGCAAGCGAGAAAGTTCACTTTGCAGCGAATGAATGAACTCAGCGAGGGAAAATGCGTGCGTGCAGTATGTACAGCACATATATATGGGAGGGAACCTGAACAGAACACCTGGCCCAGGTGTGGTTGTTGGACTCGAGTGGTCTGGCATCAGGTTGGAAGATGATCTTTCATGGCTGTAATTTAAATTTACTTGAGATTTGGTTTCATTATGACTTTAAGTTTTGATGAAAGTGACGTGCATTTCAGTATAAGGAAACATAGGGTCATTTTGAATATTATGTTAAATTTTTATATTTTTACATAAAAATATATTTTTATTGCATTGTTTTTATGATGTTAATTT
This sequence comes from Heterotis niloticus, assembly GCA_018136845.1. Lineage (NCBI taxonomy): Eukaryota > Metazoa > Chordata > Actinopteri > Osteoglossiformes > Osteoglossidae > Heterotis > Heterotis niloticus. Next base: position 34,659,515 of record CM030891.1, read on the forward strand.
TTATAACCTCAGTTGCTTTTTGATTTTTGGAACCGTTTTACTGAATTTTACTTTCAGGAACTGTACTTTTCTTTTGCTGCTGGTGATTGCCTGTATTAAGTTCGGGTCTCAGGTTATGGTTGATAAGGGTCAGAACCCCAATGCCCACAGGATCTCAGGATCTGATCATCTTCCGTATCCCAGCAGCAGGTGCTGCGCTCCTCTAACTGCTTGCTGGCCACAGTTACAAGGATTTCAGACTCCGTAGGTTCTCAGTCTTCGTTGTGATGTGATGGGAGGAACTCCATTTGTCCCTCAGAGCTGCTGAATCACACCTTTCAGTGTGCTAGTTTCTGGATCTGAAAACATCCAGATTTTTGCTGGCAAAAGTGACATTAGACACTGTAGAACAATAAGTACTGCTTTTTGATAATGGCAGGTCGGTGTCTGAAGCTCTGCTGTTAAATTTGTTTTGTATGACTTGGAGAAAAATTGGGAGAAGAAATAAAGTGTAAATGTATAAATAACAACAAACAATGGCATTGTGCTGTATTTACAGGAATACACTGGTGCCTCTTTGTCTGTCCCCACATGGGTTTGGTCTATTAATACAGCATTTTTCTGTCTCTGTCAACATTAAAGGAGAACTCAGCCCCATTCTAATCCCCAGTTGGCTGTGAAATCACATTGGTGTGGGGAAAGCAGTATCAGTGGTGATGTGTGCCAGGGACAAAACAGATGTGTACTGCACTGTACTGTATGTGTACCTACTGTATGTTAATCGGTCTGTTTTGCTACTGCCCATTCATTTTTCTGTGTGCAGGAGTTTACTGACCTCACAGAGACCCTCAGATCAGTTGCTCGTGTTTTTTGTTAAGTATAAATACTATAAATAAATAACCTAATAGGAATGAGAGGAGCAGCACAGCAGGGCTGAATCTGAATGACTGACTGACTACACCAGGCTTCCAGCATCAAAATGAATAAAAACAAAATCTGTTGCTATGCATTTTTTTTTTTTTTTTATTTGTGGTCTTGTCTATGAAAGCATTTCATTGGAAACTTTGTGCATTCTGACCCATCCGTCTCATACGGGCACCCTAACCACACCAAAATGTCAAATAGGGCTGGGAAAAATACAAGAATTACTGCTCCAGAGCCATATTTTTTGCTTTTGCAAAACCCTTGTACAACTTGCTGTTGGTTGTATCGTTGTAGACCGAAATCTCCCGCTTCAGAACATTCTGGACTGTGCGGTGTTACGCTGGTTTTACCGGAGATTTAACTCAGCTTCATCTGCTTTAGACACCTCAGGCTTTCTCACCAGTTTCAAAAACAGGGATGCATATACAAGTCTTTGCTTTATGATAATTTATGCTAATATGTCAGCACCATATTTTTTTTTTTTTTTTGCTGAGTAATTTTTGGATTTTTTTTCTTGCCAAAAATTCATCCCATTTGTTCCTCCCTGGTCTTCCTCTGCATATGTTAAAAAAAAAACAAACAAAAAAAAACGGTGTTTGTCATCCAAGTTGCGCTTACAGCTGCGCTTTGATTGTGCCGTGATAAAGAATGGATCTTCTGAAGATCCTTGTACGAACCCCTGAAAACATTACTTTAAATATTTATGCCAGGAATACTTTTGTGTTTCACCTGTCAGTCCACATCCCAGCTCAAGACAAGTTTGTACCAACGAAGGAGAAAACCTGTCAGATGTGTTTACTGCATCACTGCTATAAACAAAGATCTGAAATGAACCGAAATGAACATTTTGCTTTAGCAATTAGGCCGTTGTGCAGATGTAGCAGAATTACATGAAGAAAACATTTAAAGAAATTGTAATATTACAATTCAAAGGTATTCGTAATACAGTGGATCCCTGACTTATGATGGGGATCTGTTCCGATAAACCCATCGTAAGTCGAAAATGCATTTATTGTGTCCAACCTACTGTCATGCCTGTGGCCGCTTCAGCAACGGAACGTAGGCGGTCTCTCCGCCCCTGTCTTCGGACTGATTGATTGGCGTTGGAACCAACCGTGGGCGGGATTTAGTTCCTACTCGGACTTCGGTGCCCGGTTTCCGCTGCCCCTTGTGAACTCTCCTGCAACCACTGTCTTGCTAAGACTTTGTATTTTGTTTATTTGGAATTGCGACATCTTTTGTTTTTGTTTATGCTAATGTTTACTACTATCTCCCAGTTGATAGCAACACTCTTTGTCAGACTCAGTAAAGAGTTTAACGCAACGTAAACTTATTACCACGGTATCTCACAATTGCTTCCACCAACTCACCATAACACCCGCCAAACATCATAGCCTAGCCTAGTCTAGCCTACCTTGAAAGTCATTACAGGCTTTCCGCCTTCATGCTGGGCAATTATCTTGAGTTTCTTCTCAAGAGTAATTGCCTTCCTCTTCTTCTCACCAGTAGATAAAGGGGGGGGTCCAAAAAACATTGACAACACGGAACACTGTAGAATATCGGTTGTAAACACTAGCGACTGTGCGGCAGACTAGGAGATGAGGATCACTGCCAACGCCCAGCATCGTGAAGGAGTATCGTACCACATATCCCTTTCCCTGGGAAAAAAATCTAAATTCAAAATTCCAAGTACGGCTAAAGTCGAAAAATTGCAAGATGGACCATCGTAACTCGGGAACCATCTGTAATAATTTAGCATGACATAAAATGTTAGGAAAATAAGTTTGCTGGTTTTTTTTTTTTTGCAACTTGTTTTTGTCTTTTATTTCTTATTATAGTCTACATTCCTGTAGTTTGCAAGGCGTATTAGTCCTTTCATGAACGTTGTATAAATGGTCAGTCAATTACCATAGAAATACAGTGTGAACCCATCTTCAGCCCCCTGAAGCTTTTGCAAATCTACACTTCCAATCTTGGCAAAATGTTGTTTGAGCTGAAGCTATCAGCACTCTGTTGGCTCCCTTAGTTCCAAAGCAGCGCATGAAAAACCTCGAAAACAGTCAACGGATTGGTTCTGTCTGGCAGGCTGGGCAGTTATGATGTACAGTAAGGATGCAGAGGCGTCGCTCTGATGTCAGTACAACTGCATTTGGGCCATGGAAGGTGAAAAGCCTCCTGGTGGCTGTCTGTGCCTAATTCAAAGGCCTCTACTGAGGTTCAGTTTTTAAAGTGATACAAAGCAATGAAGTTTCTATGCGTCCGCAGGGATTTTCAGGATGGGCCTCATTAACCATCTGTTTCATAGGTTGCGCTCAGCAACCTCCTTTCAGGCTTTAGCTGACCGCTCTTCTCACTTACATGCGCTTTCACAATGATTTCTTGGCCTTTTGCATCGAGCCATCAGGTTTCATCTTCTTTTCAGAGAATAAATTATTATCGGCCATGCACTCCTGTTCTCTCACGCACTTTTAATAAATAATTGACAAAAGACTGCGAGTTTTGACAAACAATCCAAACAAACAAGACACAACGGTGGCTTTTAAAACTAATTCGCTTTAGGTGCGTTTAAAACACGCGCGGCAATTGCGACGGCGACGCCTCGGCCACAGTTGTTTGTACTGCTTTGTCAAATAATTGTTATTGACACCGGTTCAGTTTCCAGGGAAATAATTCGCTTTACAGTGCATTTTGATGTACATTTACTAATTCTCACTTCCGTTAAGATGCGGTTACAAAAGATTGCTCGAGAGACGTGATCTGTTTGTCTAGCTCATCTAATAGTGCCACTTCGGAAAAGTATGATTTATGGGCTGGCAAAGATTCATGAAGCAGCACGGTGCACAGCAGCCGCAGTTTTGAGCTTATATGTATTTATTATGGGAAATAAGGGAGAACAACACTGCTTCGGTGTTAATGAGCCTCATATTGCTTGCAGGTCTTGCACTACAAAAATGAGTGTAAATTATTTAAGCCTATGCCCCCCCCCCCCCTTCTCCTACAACACACACACACACACACACACACACACTTTTAAATCAGCGTATGGGCTTTCCTAGCTCAGATACAGTATTTATTTGCACGTTTACATGGAACAAGAACTCCGACTGCAACGCAGCCACTGAAACAGCCAGTTTTAATAGCAGCCATTTTTCTACAGAGCGGTTATTAATTTGTACTTCTTATGCCAAATTAATGTTAACATTGTCGCCTATATATTAATCCGTAAGTCTTACCGACGTCCTCCGCCCGATTCGTTGCAGTATTAATTGTCCTAAAAACACTTGAATAAGAAGGTAATAATACAGTAAATAATGCTTAACAGCATAATTTAAATGGAAGTGATTTTCTCTGCAAGACACATTGCAACCTGTCACTGTGCAGCAGTTTAATATTGGACATATGAGCTAAATGTTTTATACCGTGTTTCTGGCAGCCTGATAGCTTAAGACAAAAACAAATGTCATTTATCTGCTTGGTTATTTAAGTCGCCATTTTAAAAGTTTTACATGCGGCTGGCTGAATTACCTGCCATTGCCCAGGTCAGAAAGCAGCAGAGTGGAAAAGTAAAAAGCTGAAAAGGTAAAACTCATTTTATGTCACCAAACTTTATTACTCATACCTCGTGTGTGTGAGAGAGAGAGTGTGTGCGCCAGTGCATATGACAAAACTACATCCTGCATGTGATGCAGCTTTGTGTGAATTTGCAAGCCTTATTTCAAAGCCGAAATAGAAATTTTGAAAGTATTAAGTAGCTTTTTTTAATGAACTTGACTGCGCAAACCCCACATAGAATACGAAGCACCTGTGTGCCAAATTTGAAGTTCATAGCTTCAAAAATAAAGCTTTGTATAAAGAATAATCAGACCAACAGTGAGTTTTACAGACACAGACATTTTACACTTTCAAAAGTCCAAAAAATATGTTCCCACACAGCACAAACATACTAAAAACATGGTTTTATCGCAAAAATAGAAAAGGATGACTTTCTTGATTTTATGACCTAAAATGTTTTTCATCTTCCACGATCTCCTTGCCCCATCTCCCTTGAGGGGATCTGCAGAATTAAGGGCTTTCAGACACACAAAAGCATTACACAGCACACGTATTTACTCGTACGGACACATTTTCCAGCCTGCTCAGTACGAAATGAGATCGCTCAAATCCCGAACCCTGGTAAACAACCATAACAGAACTGCATTGATTTGCAAGTCCCTGTCACTGCTCAATGTGTCTCACACTTAATCGTACGCAGCACTTTAGGGAATAAAACGTAGAAACCGCATCTTCAGCTGTACCCGGAGTCAAAGATGACTAGGACGTGACCAAATGGGACCAGGACTGCCACCCCCCAACCCCCTTTTTTTTATTTGTGTACTGCAGGAGATCATTTTCAAGAGAACCTTGGATGTGATTTCTTGGTCTTATTACTCCTTTCATTTAACTTCAATTTAATTCATTTCATCTTTATAAAGGACCATTCTCAACAATTTCATGAAAAAATGAATGCAAACAATGTCACGCTGAAAAAAAAAACAAAAATATGTGATGGTTTGCTAATAAACAGCTCTTTAGTACGCAAAACAACAACAGCGAAAAAGGGGGCAAATAAAGAATACAAAGGAAAAACCTCAGGGCAAAGAAATGCAACAAAACAATACTGTAAGTGAAGGTAGGGTCACCTGCAACTGCTGACCCCTCCGGGCATTCCATTGCGTTCTATTGTGCGATCGGTGGTTCAGCTTGCATACTGAGGGTCCATAAGTTAGGACTGCATTTACAAAATCCAGAACCATTCTCAAAGAAGGCAGAACTCGAAACCTAGGAGTCAGTGAGCTGATCCAATAGGAATCGCTGTCTCGTAGCTGCCAGAAGCTTCCCAGTTGACTTGTGACAGGTCTGGAGGGCACATAACAGCCATAGAAGATGTACAGTAGGAGACAGTAGAAATAATGAGCACAACTGTACCAAATGTACAGCACATTCGAACAGCTGAGATATAAAGAGAAGCAGAGCAGCGTGGATCGGTTCTCGGCCTGAAAAGATAACATGAAGTAATGAGTGTGCGCCAGTCTGGACCGGCCTGGATTTAAGCAACAGAAAGGGCGATTTATTTTGTAATTCATTCCACAAATTATGAACCCTGTAGCTAAACCTGGGGTTTTAAAATACATTTTGGGAACTGTGAGTGGGATGACACTTTGTGGCACCAAGTGTTCCATTAAGATGAATGCAAAAGTAGGGTTCGGTAAAGGTGGATGCTTGAATTCCCAAATGCCTGCATCAGTAATAAAACAGTTCACACACATTTCTTGTCAGGGTTAAAACCAAAAAACTTTAAGTTCCTTCATCCTTCTTGAGCTGTATTCCAACCAACTACATATCAATAAATTTGAATCAAGAAATGTAAATAATAGCATCCCATCCAGGTAGTTTCATAGCCAGGCACCCACTGGTTCCAGGAGAAGCTGCAGACCAGCGCAACCCTGCTTAGGATTAACAATACTGGATGGATGGATGGATGGATGGATGGATGGATGAACAGAAATCTATTTATGAACATATTTAAATTAATTCGGTTGTCACATCTGCTCTCATCAGCCAAGTGGAGAATTTTAGTGACTCTACTGAACGTATAGTCTTGGTAATGAGACTCTGATGAAAACCAGACTCCTTTCTGGGGAGCCACCTGCATCCCTGAGTGCTCTGTGCTACCACAGCAGAACCACTGCAACCCTGGACAAGACAACTGGTAATCCATGAATTTACTGATCAAGCGGAGCCCTAAAATGGGTCTACAACGAGAAAGCAACAATTAATCTTCAAATGTACGTATTTCCACCATAGTGAAAAAGAGCGGTCACGATATTCTTATCAGAGCAGAAGCACATAATTTAAATAAATTCAATTAAAATTTACTCAAACCCATCTCCAGTCATCCGCAGCAGACGTAAGTGCACCACAGAAACATTGGTGGTTCAGCATGCAAAAAAACCACAGTATGATCCAGGCTCCCGACTTTTACAGCTGAAATTTGCAGTGTAAACATTACATTATTATTACTGTTCCTTTCTTGTATTGGTTTCAAAGCATTGAAATGCAATGGAATCATCTCAGTCATAACAGTTTGCTTACGAATAATACTTAATCCAAACAGTTTTTTTTGCTGCTATCTGAGAATAACCGAGAACATGTATATAAACTATTAGCCTCTACTGAAAAGTGAGGATTTTAGGATGCAAGGAAAATTTGATTTTGTTTTTGCAGAAAAGATAACTTGCCAGAGAGACGATACACTTACCGTGGTAAAGATAAGGGGGAAGTTACTGCTCTCACAGGCGCCGCACGACTCTGCGCGAAAGGAGGAGAAAGAACCAAGCCTGTTTTGCTTTGATAAACAAGGTGCAACGCATTGCAGGATACAGTTGTTGATATGGAGCTTGTTGACTGGAAACTGAAGAGAAGAGATAAAGCATCATAACTACAGGGCACATTTGTTCAGCAGAAAATGGGAAATAAAACGTTCAGCTTATTTGCAATGTAATTACATACAGTATATTTAAATTTACTGAGGATTGCATTTCACAGCAGACGTAAAGTTTTGCACGCATGTGACTGTGGAAGCATCATTTTCTCCAAAATCACCATTTTCCCACCACATATTACATGCTTAGTTGGGTGTAGTATTAATAGGAAGTACAGTGGTAATTGTGGCAGGTGATGTGATGGAAGTCAGTGAAGTACCTACAAAATCAGGAGAAAATTTGGTTTAAGAGAGAAATGTTTTGACCACCTACTTGAATGCCGAGAGAGATTCAGAAGTTCTGTTGGAGAGCCGGAACTCATTTTGCTGAACTGGAGGCAAAATCAAAATTCTATGTTTTTTCATTGTGCACTTCTCTTGTGTCGAATCACCAACTAGCAAGAGTTGCTGGAGTACCTTTCCGGTGTATAAGGTGACCTTCGGTATCAACACAAGAGGCTTAATGGCAGGCGTCAGAGGATACAACAGGACGGAGTTGCAGAAGTTCATCATGGCTTGGTGGACTCCGGTCTGGGTTTGGAGCCAAATATAATTCGATTCTGCCCAAGAACAAAACTTGTGTGTATGTATGTACTGTTTGGGTCATTATTAAATCGGCCCACAGAAACGAAAAAAACTTCTAGCGCTGCTTCAAAGCTCACATCCAAGTGCACCTCACCTGCATGCTCTCACTTTGTTTAATAGCTGATCCAGTCACAGAGGCAGCAGTGCGCTGATTGAAATGGTCTCGATTTCCAGATGATTTACTCTTATTTCCTCGTGGGATGGTTGGCAGCGACAGGTTTGGTTTTAGGAAAAACAAAGGAGCTGTTATTTGGGCCACTAAAACAATGACAAAAGAGAAAGTGTTTTTGTGTGTGTGTGTGTGTGTGTGTGTGTGTGAAGGAGCAAGGAAAATTTGCCAAGTTGAGATGCTGTCTGGCCAAGTTGAGATGCTGTCTTCAACCTTTTGTAATTTTCACACCTCACCAAGGTTTCCCTTCCTCAAAATCAGGATGGCTTATCCTGCCATGCTATTTCTATTCGCCCAAATGATCCTGACCACCGGAATTACTGAGACTGCAGCTGCTCTCAATTCAAGCTGCCATTTTACACAGAGTTAGCAAGGCAATTGGCAATGGTTAAAGCTTGTGGAAAATAGTGAAAATGATTTATTCAAAATTACTCAACACAAAGAAAAGAAAGGTTGACAATGAAAGCCTTGCATTTAAGGTTGAATGGACTGAATAGTGCAGGTTCATTCTTCGCAAGAAAAGCAGAAAACTGACATACAGTTGAGTCCGCTTGAGTGCAAACCAGATAAGCGGATGCTTTACTTCACTGGACGCTGTCTCTACGGTGCCATTTTGGTTGTGTTCGCTTCAAAGGGACACAACTTCAAATGAGTGGCTACCTGATAAGTGAATAGATCTGGTTCTTGCGCTATCCACTAAAGCAGACTTGACTGTACTTGCTCTCCAGCGAAATGGTAGGCATTGTGAAGAGTGGCCGTTAGAAGTGAAGCTGACAGCAAACATGGAAATTTGGAGCACTGAGCAAAGAACAACAAAACAAAATTATTTGAAATCCTGTCAAGCTACAAAAGGGAATAATTTTAGTTCGCTGCCACAGCGTTAGTGGAGGTCTCACTCTCACAACAGCTGGATGGGCCTTGGGCAAACATAAGAAACCTCTGTGATGCTGAAATAATGAGAGTGTATGAGAAGAGATGGAAGCCATGCTTGAGGAAAAGCAGAACGAAAAGAAAATGGAAGCTGTTGCTTTTTTTGGCTTTTGTAGTGCTGTATACCATCTCAATTACCTAAACATCAAGCTCCAGAGCAGAAACAGCACAGTATGTGACCTCATGTCAGCAGTGTGCTCTGTCCAGAGAGAACTGAGGTCTTCAGGTGAGACATACAGAAGTACCTGCACCACTTCCAATACTTTTGGAACAATCAGCAAGAGAACATCACCCTCAGAATCAAACTGAAAATTTCAAAACTCACTATGGACATTTCAACCTGGAAGCACAAGTCCTACTGTAGTTTGACAACAAAATTGTAGTTTAAAAAAAGTCACTGAGTCCTCAACAGAAGCACAGAATATCTGCGCATTGGTGAGTACTACTTCTCTGCGAACTGGTTTGAATGACCTTCAAGTAGTCCCGTCACTTTCTGGACAAAAATGGTTCCTGCAGCTAATGTTCCTTCCCTGCAGAAGATGGACCTTAAAATTTTCACCATGACTGCCCCAATGCACAGCTGTGAATCAACTATGAATATGATGAGCAGCTCCTATCACAATAGACTTGCAAATGAACACCTGCATCAGTGTCTCTACCGGGCCATGATGTCTTTTAGGCTAAATAAGACTCAACTTACAAAAAAAAGTGGAGTTCTTCTCATTAATGCTGCAATTCCTTTTTTGAACAGACTTCTAGAGTTTTTATAGGGTCTATCGTTGTGTACACCTTTAACTTGGTGAAAAATTTGTAATTGGACCTCTAAAATTTATATTTGAGCATACCAGGTGTGGAGTGTGTCGTGACTTTCAGGCTCTGGATTGATGAGATAAAGAAAGTGTTCAGTTTGACACCGGTCAGCGGATTTCCCGGGGGAAATTAATGGCCTTGGTCTTGGAGAGACCAAGACTAGGATTGGTTATTCAAACAAGAGGGTGCTACTGTACTGACAAGTGGGTATCGTCGGTGGACTAGGGATACGGGACATGTAGGAATAACAACGGAGGGTCCCGAAGGTGAGATAGGTACGGCGATGAAATGGTGGAAACAAAAATTGGCCAGGAATGTGAAGAAAAGAACCAGAAAGGGAAATTCCGGGAAAAAAACACAGCTTAGATGACTGCTGCAGGCAGAGAACTGGGACATAGAGGTCAAAAATGTCATAAATGTCCAAAAGTTCAAGGTTACGGCCACCCAAGAGGGGTGGAATGTGAACAAGGGCAGAAAAAGATTATGAGCAGAAACTACCAATTATTGCTAATGGGGAGGGATAAGCAAGTCAGTGTATTCCCGGTTCGAGAGGAACAAAGTCTTTGGGAGAAGGAGCAGTTGGTGGAGAGGTGTGTGTGACTGCATTTTTAACAGCCAGAAGATTGAGTGAGAGGTGGGAGACCTAAGGATGGTGGATGAAGGCCAAGATGAAGTCAGATGAAGAAGGATAATATGTCAGATTACTGCTACAGTTGAAACATTTGAATCTGCAGTGACAGTGATGCGGTTCTACCTACTGTTTGGTGGACTCCTGCAGGTACACTTGACTTGTATCTTGAGTTTTCACCACATGAAGGAGAATGTGTTAAAACCCAGTTTCAAATGTAACCCAGACATCACAATATTACCAGCCGTCTAGCAAAATCATGCAAAGTTGACATTTTCCGCATTTTAGTAGTAAAACCACAGCTTAAACAAATACTCACCTGATGATGGTAAACTGCCAGCAATGATCCTCCAACATAATGTAATGTTGGAGAAGACCTTGAAACATTGATCAGGTGGCTCGGTGATGCAAAGAAGCACTGCTGCCTCACAGCGTCCGGGTTTGAATCCAGCCCAGAGTGTTTGGAGGTGGTGCGCTGTCCTGTCTGTTTGGCTTTCCTCTCCCAGTCCAACAATATGTGTTTCAGGTTAATTAGTCACTCGGGTTTACCCACAGCATGGGGCTGTGTGTGGCCACCCTGTGATGAGTGCTCAGGGTGTAGATTGATAGCCCAGCGATGCCAGGTTATGCCTCAGGGGACCCCAGCCATGGCCAGGATGCAGCACATAAGGACGGGATGATGGATGGGATGGGTATAAATATGGATTCCACAGTTATGCATATGCAGATTGTAAGCAGGTTTAAAATCATCTGCTGTGAAAAAAGTATGTTTTCTGTAAACGCGTGACCATAAAACTGTGTTTTTCTTCATTTTTTTTTTTTCTCTTGCCTCTATATTGTGGTTCAAAATATCTGCTTCTTTTGGTGGGGAGGGGGTCTATAACTGTAGCTTCTTGATATTCCAGCCGTATTCTAGAAAGCATTCGCATGGAGATACCCTGTACTTGTAAAACCTTTTATTGCCCAGACGTTTTATAACAGCTCGCTTTGTTACACGAGTATGGAAATTAGCGAAAATGCTCCGGAGAGGGTGAGACAAAATAAAAATTAGCAAAACAAGTTATCATTTCATAATAATGTTTTATTTTGAACACTGTTTATTGAATGGGCAAATTATTGGTAATAATACCTAATAAGATCATAAATTAGAAGGCTTGTCCAGTTTATGGTAAGAAAATAGGCCTCAGAGGAGCAACCAGCGCACGCAGTGTTTGTGTCGTGAAAGCTGTTAGAGGCTGGTGTCTCCTCTCGTGTTACATGGGAATCTGCGTCTAAGCCGAAACTCAACCCTCTAATAACAGATCGAAGGACTGTCACTATGACTCCGCGATAATATACTGAACCTTTTCGGCGCACGCCGGTGCATTTAGTAGCTCTTGCGGCAAAACGTTAGCTTTTATAAAAGTTAGAACGCTGAAACGAAACACACGGGGAACGTTTTGCTTCCCGCGTTTCGCTGCCAAGTTGCAGAACAAATCCGATCGAGCGAAAATCCTCTCGGCGACCCAGCCCACACCGCCATCAACAATTACAGGTACAAATGAATTGCCTTCCTGTACCCTTTCCAGCCAGACTGGTGACGCCGTGCTCTCAATGCAAATTGGCTGAACTTTCAAAATGAAGGCTCAGAACTGTCAAGGAGACCTTTTTTTGTAGCGCCGCTGACCATTAAGAGCGAAGGCAGAAGGACCTCTTCATTTTGCTGAAGCTGAAGTTTCTAAGTGCCTTCATGTAGATCTTCAATCAAATGTCACCTGTTCCAGTCTCCCTTGCAGCTAATTTGGCATCAAATGAACTGGCCTGTGCGAAATAATGAGAAAAACTGCCGAGAGGAGGATGAATGCATGTCACGCCGAACTGTTTTCATTATGAGATTCAGTGAGGAAACGGGTTCGAATCTTATGCTGCCCTTTTGTCCCAGACGTTCGCAAAAACATCATTGCTTTAAATATTTTGCGTCCATCTGTCTGGACCAGACTTTGTGCTTCGTGTGTTTAAACCAGGGCAGAAGTTGCGCGTTTTTACATTCACGCACGCAGTGCACGCAGTACACTGGCAGGGCAAAAAAAAAAAAAAAAAACATTTCCACTCTCTGGGTTATTAATATTTTCCTAATTTGAACCGTTTTTATTTTCAGATTCTACATTTTCCCAAAACGTGAAATGCTTGTATGTGAAGCTGAGGCATCTGAGCTCTAAGAATAATTTTCCCATGACTCTAATATGCAGTAAACCATTATAAATTTATTCTGGTGAATTCCTTTGCACTCTGCAATGCTCCTCCTTACAGTCTGTCTGAAAATGTACAGCTTCTTGACAATTTTTTTTGATAATTATTTTCATTCCTGTACATTTTTATGTATGACTTTTAACTTGGGTGAAACCGACATTACGGTGCTCATCTCTCATTATTTTCCTTGTAAGACTAATCCTACCCCAGAGCTTTGAAATTTGTCCAATCGCAGTTCTCAGTTTAAGGTAATGAATTCTTATACACAAACTAATATTTCTATCTGACAAATTGCTCAATGATCGGATTACCTTATTATGTGTTTACAGTACCGCTTCCCAGTGCATCTGCCAGTAATATTGGCCGTCTGTCACCAGTTACCATGCACATGTAGCATAAAGCACAAACTTTGCTGACAGCAGTAAAGACGTTGCTAAATTCATTTTGCAAACCTCAAGAAAATGTCATTTTCAAACTTGCTTCCACAGGTATTCCACAGGTAACACTTTGTACCTTTGCATTAATTATTTCCCCCTTTTTCCTTTCTAGGTAAGTGCAGCTTTTGTGTGTTGACCCATCAAGGAAGAGGAGTGACCCCCGCATGTAGCTCCTTGATAGGACGCCTGCTTGGACCCGGCTCCCCCGTATGATGGCATTCTTTTCTTACTGTTCATAAACATATTCACAGTAAAGGTTTAGTTATAAAACAATGCAATAATATAAATATTTTGCTTAAAAAGGGACGTGTTGACACTGTAACGGTGGGAACAATAGGATCAGTGCACGTGAGCTGAACCCAAAGTCTGAGGAACACCAGCTATGTGGGGGAATGACAGGAAATCGAACAAATGTGCTACTTTGAGGATTGTGTCTAAAAGAAAGAGAGCGAAAGCGGTGTCACCGGAGCTGGTTTAGCACGCGCGGTCCTGCGGTGCTTCGATTAACTAAAGACGCCGCACAGCCGAGTGTCATGAATTGCTGCCTATAAATATGAGCTGAGACGGAAAGGGTTTAAGAACAAACTGCGGCATCTCACAGCTACTTTGCCTGAGCACCAAGGGGGTTACTTCTTCATATGCGTCCCCTTGCTTAACAGTCTTTGAAAACCCCAAACAACATGGTGAACAGCAGGCCTCGAAGTGCAAAGGCATGGAGGAAGGTAGGAGAGGTCTGTGGAAAGGTGCACTTGCAGATCCGTGTCCCCGCTCTGTAGTGCAGTTTGGCTGTGTGATAGCGCTGTTCCACTTGAATGGTTCAGATAAGCCTTGTCAGTTAGTGGCTGACTGCAGCAGGGCTTATCTGCACCCCAGAGAACTGTGTTCCTCTTATGTTTTAAAAGCCTGTCATTTCTTTTGCTGTGCACCTGAGTCTTTTATATATGTATGTTTTGTGTGTGTGTGTGTATACACACATATATATGCACACATATATGTGTATGTATGCAAGGCTTTTATATAAATAAATCTCGGATGCAGAGCAAAAGAGCTATATATGCTGTAGATATATACTGTATATATATTATTTAGACTGTTGAGTTGTCAACTGTTATTTCTGACTTATTTTTATTTCTTCAATCTCTTAATTTTGCAAGCCAATTGAAATGAGCCTTTATGAGGTGCACTGTGTATTCTGCCCTTAGCACTCGGTGATAAATGCCATTTTGCTAGCGTTACTCCACATTGTGCTGAATTACTGTTTTAGCGCAGGTGGACTCTGGTGTCTTTAAGTGTTTTGTTTTTTTTTTGTTTTTTTTTTTTCCATCTTCCGCTGTTTTGCTGTGTGCGTTTCACCTGGAGTGGAGTTTCGTGTCCTCCCCGTTTTACAAGTGATAAACATTTATTGACAAAAGTTCTTATCCAAAAACATTTTGAATTATTTCTGTGAAAGAAATGCTCAGACCCAAGACCCCTGAGGTTTCCTTTCCACTTTAACATGAACGTCGTGATTATGTTAAATACAGCCTTGATTAAACCGATTTACTGCCTCTCTTGTTCTGCATTTGTGAATGATGAGGAAACTTGAAAATGCGCTGGAGTGTGACTCTTCTCAAGCGCGTTCGAGCACCGATGGTCTCAAGTATTTAGTTGTCATCCGTGCACATCTTTCCTTGTCCACCCTCGGAGCCCTACGGGCTCGTCCTTCATTGCAACCTCAGGTTATTCGCTGCAAAACATCAGTGCAGAAGCAGCATTAAGTTTGGCTGCACCGAAGACAACTGAAACAGAAGTATGAACTCGCCAAATTATTTCATACACCGAATTTGAAAATGTAGAAAAATGTGAAAAATCTGCAGCCTCTCGTGACTTTTGTGATCATTCAATTCCACTAGTTAACCTTGCCCAGTGAGTAGTTTCTCATTTTATTGATAATGATTTTAATGAAAATATTAACATATGTTTGACAGTGTAACTTTGAGTCCCCGAATAGAAACTATTGTGCAACGGCCATGTGTAGCGGTGAAATGTCGGTGTACAGTAAGTCTGACACACTTATCTGAAAGTATTCAAGACAACAGCCTGTGTCTTTTGACTTGACCTTTGACTTTTAAGTACAGATGGTCCCTGAGTTATGATGGTCCGATTTACAATTTTTTGACTTTACAATGGTGTGATAGTAGAAACCGCACGTCGAATTTTGAATTTTGGTTTTTTCCAGGCAGGTGATACACGGTACGATACTCTCTCATGATACCGGGCAGTGGCAGCGATCCGCATCTCCCTGTCTGCCACCCAGACGTTTACAACCAACAGTCTACAGTGTTCTGTGTTGCCAGGATTTTTTTGGGTACCCTCCCATACCCACCTTGTATTTTGTGCATCTATCATGTCTGCGAAATGGCCGTTTGTCTGTCTTCTGAAAGCAGCATAAAAGCGGAAGGCCTGTATAGACTTTTAAGGTACGATAAGCTAGGCTAGGCTAGGATGTTCAGTAGGTGTTATGGCATGGATTGGTGGAAGCAATCAGTCAGCCAATCAGCGTTTAGTCTGAAGAAGGAGGCAGAGAGACCACTTGTTGACAGGAAGTCTGGGTAGGAACTAAATCCCGTCCATGATTGGTTCCTATGCCAGTCAATGCTCAGTTTGAAGATAAGGGGTCAGAGAGACTGCGTACATTCTGTTGCTGAAGTGACCATAGGCGTGACGGTAGCTTAGGTGTATTAAATGCATTTTTGACGTATTTTTTGATATACGTTGGGTTTCGGAAAAGTAAGTCAAGGACCATCTGTAAATGAACAAATTTAATTAAAATCAGTATAAACAATGTTCCTAATCATGAGCTACTATTAACTGTAGCTGTACAGTGTGTGTGTGTGTGTGTGTGTGTGTGTGTGTGTGTGTGTGTGTGTGTGTGTGTGTGTGTGTGTGTGTTTCTACTCAGCTCCCCACTCAGTGAATTATGGAGATTATGAACTTGCGTACTGTAGGCCTTCTGCCCTCCCTATTTTACTGCAAGTGTTGAAGCACTGATTCGATCAATGTTTATATATTTATCAGCTTGATTACAGTGCATAATGGAAGCAAATGGAAATTACTACAAATATTACTATCAGGCAAAATAATTTTTGACTTGAACCTTGCTGATGTGTTATTTTTGTACTGCTTTTAATCTGACGTAATGGCTATACTGGTCCCACTGTGTACTGCACGGTACTTGAGCTACTCTGTCGTCCAAGAAAACTAGCTATCTTTTTATATTTACAATGCAAAGGTGATGTTTCAAAGCGCCCGTTAAATAAGCTCACTGTGAGGAAGGTTCACTGCGAAAAGCATGAAGAGCAGAGTGGCAGAGATGTACTGTGTGGACCTATGCTTGAAGTCGTGAAGCAGCATGCAACAGACTGTGTATTAGATGGCTTTTGTGGAGACCGGGCGATGTGCTGTTCTCTCCTCCCACTCCCACTCACCGCCTCTCCTTTACTTTGTCCTTTTTCGCTCTGTGTGCTGGCGGATTATCAGCTGTAATGGGCAGGGGCATTATTGACTGCAAATCCGACTACTCCTCACCACTCGCCGCTGTGATGGCAGAACCTTTTTTCCCAAAATCAGACCAGGAAAATGTGCTCATCTGCTGACTTAGTCTGCTGATTTTCATCAGGCTTTAAGCGCCTACAGTTATGCAGGCACCTCTTCAGAACTGCGGCCTTTATCTGTTAAATTTATCTTGTAGGAAATATTATGACAAACTAGCAGTCTGCATTTCACGGTCCTCGTGACAGAGACTGAAATAGCATCACTTTTGTTTAGCAGCCTAAAAGATACATAAGAGCCCCAAGCACAAAATCTGGGTCCTTGGAATTAAAAATGACTGTTTCTTAAACCAAACCGGAATGATCTCTGCTTCAAGAATCTATTGATAAAGTGAATGGTACATTTCATAAATCTTTGCATATCTTAACCTCTTTTGGTTTGCTGATTTCTTCTGTATGCACAATTTTTTTAAGCTACATACTTGAAAGTTGACACATAGGTACTTCTCATTCAAAATGAGAGTTTTGCATAAACACACATACACACACATGCACGCACGCTCACACCTGCACACCCGCATACACACACAAATGCACACTCGGGCATGCATGTCACTACACACATTGATGAACTGTGCCCCCCAGGCAGTTCCAAGCTAATTTGTCAAGATGAAGACAAATGGGCCATTTCAGACACACATTGAAACACTTTACACAATAAAAAAATGGTAGGTTCTACAATTACCCAAATCGGTATTTTTTGGTGGTAACATAAAAAACTGTTGATAAGGTGCTGTGGCACAAGCTAAATTAAAACATAACACAACTGGAAGTTGGTTGCCAGCTTTCTGCTCTCATTCCAACCACCACCACCAACCAGTCCCTGCGGTATCATCGGCATCATCACAGCTGACCTTTTCACTGTTTGCACTGGTTTTTCCTAATTATTTATGTATCTGTTTATTATCGTCTTGTCTGTTATTTATTAATCTATGTATTATGTCTCTCTTTTTCATCCATATTATTGGTTAACCTCAATTTGTCTATCTTTCTGCTTTTGTGTTTAGTTTGCTGTGCAGTGTGGCAGAGACAAAGCTTAATTTCATTTTCTATTGTACAGTACATCTGTATAAGTGCAGCATGACAATAGAATGAACCTTGAACCTCACAATAATTAGACACACATTTCACTATATTTAATTTTTGGCCCCCACTTTTCGCATTGTGCCAGGATTTTACTCTGTTTGTTAAAATGGTAATAGACACTTAAAGTATTTATTCAGTTAGTTTGAGAAATAGCTTTTTGGTAAAAATTCTGTTAAATTTATTGTCTTGCTTTCTGCAATTGGCTGTGGACTGCAGTGACTCAGTGTGATATGTACACTACTGTCCAGGTTTAGCAAGTCAGCAATGTTATAAGCTTAATATATGCTTCAGTTAGAATAAACTAAAAAAGGAAGCAGGGTTAATGGATATAATTTCAATAATATAGAAACCACATGTGGACATAGAAGAGATGTAGAACTGCAATGCCTAAGAGAAAAGGGAAAAAAAAATTGTTCTTGTTTTACAAATATTATCAATAATACATTAATAGTGCTACAAATAAAAATGCTACCAAGACTAATTATCATCTTTGAATTTATATTTGTATCATTTTCAAAATTATTTGAAAGCTATATCCTTGTATGTTAACTATGGTACCTTAGGAATTTCATGCATGCGAGGTAAAACAGAGTTATATAAGAGGTCACATATTCCTTTGGGTTGCCAGTTTTAGTCCCCACAAAGGGCCATGTTGGCAGACACAGTTGTTATTATTGCAGGGGCAAAGACCGATCAGCTACCCAGAGACAAAATCGCTGGAAACAGCTAGGCTAAATACATCATCTAGATGACTAAGCAGGCTTATTTTTACAGATTTACACGATAAGCAGTACTGTGTTTCTTTCCGTGGCAGATAATACAGTTTGGTGTGTACATAACTGAATGAAATATAGTTATTCAAACATGATGTATTTCCAAAGGCAATTAAACGTGCAACAAACATACAAGGGGAAAAATCCCAATTTCTCTGTCTTCTCTGGAGTGTTACCATTTCCCTAGTTAACCATTTCACTTTGGCTACCTTTGTAAATGCAGATAATAATAATAATAATAATAATAATAATAATAATAATAATAATAAGAAGAAGAAGAAGAAGAAGAAGAAGAAGAAGAAAAAGAAGAAGAAGAAGAAGGTCTCCTATAAACTTGGGGATTGCAACATGTTTATGAAAATGGGGCATTCAGAGGATTTGGCTCTGGTGCAGGTTACCTTTTGTCTGCAGGTGTGTGAATACAGGGCAATGGTACACAAGGAAGGCCTCTGTAATGCAACCATTGCATCCAAAGCATGAATTTGACCTCACACAGTCCAACATGCCTGCGCAGAGTTAAACTCTTCAGATGCAAAGCCATGTGATACTGGAGTTGTACTTGAGGGAGTACAGAGACGATTATCTGCACTCTTTCTCTTCTGACACATTTCAGCTGCTGGACTCTTGTTCTGGGCCATTTCCATCAAGGCCACAGGCCAGTAGAGTGGTGCTCCACCTTCATGTGAAGGATTACCTGTAAAATTGGCTGCTCTTGTTTTCATTTTTAAAGTTGCTCCAAGTGCCTTGATTTGAACATACTAATGGTTTTCGTGGCCATGCTCTTGAAGCTATGGGCAGCCAAAAGTCGAAAACAAAAAATTACCACTTCTCTTTGTGCTGGTTTCATAACCATTTGTTCCTTCAATTCTTCAGTACATCAGCAGAAGTACCAGAAAAGGTGGTTTTGGCTTCACATATGTTTGAGGGGCAGCTGAAGAGCACCTGCCCAGCACTGTCAGCCCTTACATTAATGACATTGGCAAAGATAATGAGAAAGTACAGTAGCTGCAGAGGATAAATCCATGCAGCATTTCTGTATTTATGCATCCACATGTGCATATATGCCCTGTATATGCATGTCTAGTTGATATGCAGATGAGGAAAGGACATTTAAAGATGTAAAGATGCATGTCACTTGTAAAATTATTCAGTATGTCATTTTAAAGTTGTGTTTTTTTTTTATAATGTTCACATTAAATATACATTGCCTAATGCTATAGCTGGATGCACAACCCATTAAGCAATATTTATCTAAAAACTGAGTTCCAAGGAGATCATCAAGGGTTTCATCAGGCTTCAGTGTCTCCTTATCCAGCAACAGTACAATACATATATCTTTTCCAGTAGCATTCAAAAGCGACAGAGGAAAGATTATTGATGTATTTATTTGTTCCAGTTGCATCCATAAGCAATTCTGGAAAGATTAAGTAGTTGAATGCAAATTAAAATTTTGATTGGTTATCAAGACTCCCAGACACCAAATTTCTATTGCAGTTTAAAGTAAGATCACATCAAAGCCCTGAAGATGAGATTTAAATTTCTTTAGTTGCTATTATTGCTGAAGAGTGACATTTTAGCTCTCCATGCTTAAATATTGGCAAGAGATAAAATCCTCTTATGCATATGATATTGCTTTTCTCACCCTGCTTCCCAAGTAAAAGGATATTGGTGGTGGGAGAAGGCAACTGTATCGTGAAAAGGAAGAGAAACACCTGGCAGTCGTGTTTGTAGAATTAGTGCAGCATGCAGCTAAATTATGAGATTAAAATGGAAAAAAATAAACTGTATCTCTTTGCCAAGTTTGATTTATGATGCATCATCCCAGAAAGATCTGTGCTTGTTATTTCAGACACAGTCTGTAGAATAATAATAATAATAATAATAATAATAATAATAATAATAATAATAATAATATAGAAAAAACTAATGGCTGTCAGCCAAAAACATTCACCTTGGCATGCTTGCATTAAATTTGTGTCAATTAGAACTAATACATGTATTTATGTTTTTGATGTGGCATAATCCTCTAGACATAACAAATTTTAGTTAAAAACAACATTTACAACATATTTTCAATAAACTGCAAAATTAAATCACCGTAAAATATATTTTACGTATTAATTACTCTGATTATGTGAATATGCAGTGATTTCAATACGACCACCTGATTCCAATAATCCTTTCCAATCACTAATTTTTATGTTAAAAAAATCACTTTTTAATGAAAAAAATCACTTATTATATCACTAAAGTTATTATTTAAAAATTCCCACTGAGAAGAATCGGTATCTTCTGAGAAAAGGACAATGAGACGAAAGTTAAAGACATTTTGTGTTTTTTAGAAAAAGTGAAAAAATGCAGTTTTTGTCGTTTCATTTGTTTTTATCGAATGTTAACTCCATGACAGCCATCAAAAACCGGCCTGTATCCCCACTAACATTTTCATACGTTCCCCAAATGAATGTTCATTTGTAAATTAAGGCATTCTGAAAATTGCCGTAGCAAAAATAATGAACATTTTTAAACAAATCTGCACAGCTGAACAGCATAAGAGTTTGCACCTTTTTACCTCAACACCTACGAACACAAAGGTGCTTTGTTAACATGCGGATGTGGACATGTCCGCTAATCCTGCAGGCTGATGTGCAGTCACAAAGACGTTTTTTTCCACTAAACACGGTTCCACCTGAAGACGTTGTTCTGCGTGAGAGTGGTTGGTCATGCTGCATGTCTAAGACAGGAGGGAATGAACAAGTGCTTATTGCCAGTGAATTTGAGGAATGTTGTCCTCTCCCTCTGGCCCTCTAATGGACAAAATCATTTATCCAGAACTAATACCCTTCCTGTGCCACATTAAGACCAATTGACTTTGAAATTGCATCCTTGGTGATGGCTTCCCACATTTTCTGTGTGTGTGTGTGTGTGTGTGTGTGTGTGTGTGTGTGTGTGTGAGAGAGAGAGAGAGTTGTGACACAACAATAGAAACTGAGTGGTGACATGACCAGATTAAAATAATTTTATATTAGTGACAACTTAAATTTGGATATAAACAATATCCAGCAATAGTACTTAGTGCTTCTGCTTAAACAGAAGGCAGGAACGTGTCCATAGCAACATAGCATCTGGTCCTTACCAGTTAGCAAAGGGGCTAAATGCGATTCTGGCCACTGGCAAGCAAATGCTGTGTCCTTTACTTTGAGCTTAGTCTTTCTGGCATTCTGTTCTGGTATGAGGTGGAAGAGCAAAGTCCTTGCAAGTTGAGTTCTGTCCTATCCTGTCTCAGTCCCACACTGGTAAGGTCCTTCATTTGGACCTGAAGCTGCAGAACATGGTGTTCCATTGACATCCATCTCCTCTCTTGGTGCTCTGCTCTTTCTCCTGTTGGAAGTCTCTTGCCCGCTGGTGCTCCTTGGATTTTAAGAACATGTCCCTCATTCCTGCCACCGGACTTTCCACGGGTGGTTTAGCAGCTTCTTCAGATGCTAATGCAAGCGTAGGTACTTCAAAGCGAACCTCTGGCATCACCTCTCCTTTTGGGTGGCATTCTCCAGCTGCACAGCCTCACGTTTTGGTAGGCTGGTCTGGCTTCTGACACCAGGTGACCCAGCTGGCCAAGCAGTGAGTTGAATGCGGCGTTAATTTGGATCCACGAACAATTTTACACAATAGGCTCCACCCTCAGCCATTCCATTCACCATTCAAATGAATGAACATTTATTCCTCCTTTAATGTATAACACAAGATGCATCTTTTATTTAAAGTACAGCACATAAAATTTTAATGTAGCTCAACATTTTACAAATGTAATTTAGTTTCTTTAACCAACTTCAAACAAGAAATGTATCCATTTCAATGATTTCCAAATGGGCTCTCCCATTACCATTTAAAGAACTCCAACTCCCACAGTTCCCCCACTGCTGTTTGGCCCTCAGCTTTCTCAGCTTTTTTTACAGTACAACGAGTATTTATTTACAAACAGCACGTTTCTATAAATATTCACAGTGGCATCACAGATGTGCTGTAATATATGGCATTGTATACACGTGCGGAAACGTGCGGAAATGACTGCTCCATCGCAGTCAGCAAAACGTGCAGCAGTCTTTTTAAATTCTGCTCTGAGGTCCAACCATGACTTTGGATGGATTTAGAGCTAGCGGCTAGAATGAAGGTTTATCAAGATAAATAAAATGACTAACTTTAAAAGTAGGCGATGTGTTTTGTGGCACTTGTGCATCTCTTAGACATACAGAGTGCAGGCAGACGAGACCTCAACTTTGCTTTGTTCTTCAGAGTCACATCCCTCTCTCAGTCTGTATTCTGCTTTCATGTTTTCCCTGACGGTTATGGCCTAAATATTCTCCATTGATCAAAACCCCAGCAAATCCACCACCATGTTCTTGGTGTCCCTGACCATCTCATAACACAGCAGTCAAAATGTTCTTCTCATTGGTGTATTCTAATTACGGAGCTTCCGTTTTTCATCTGTGGACCTCTTTCTCTTCTGTGACAAGTGATAGTGAAGCAACCGCTTTGCTGTGGCCTAACAGCACTTTGTCAGACACAAACATTTGCTCACCCCGGGATCATCCATGCTTTCAATTTCTATTGACGTAGAACATGTGGTTCTCTGGAGAAGTATTCAGAGAAACCAAATATTACCATCCTGGGTGTTGTCTTTCTCATGCCGGTGTCTTTGTGAGAGAAACTCGATGCATTTCATTGAATTTCCATCTCTGGAGAGCTTTTGCTTTCAGTAACCCCGTGTTTTAAAGACAAAGATTAATTTGAATACGTGTTTGCCACTCAGGACACGTTTCGATGGATGGGGGGATGCCTTTGCGCAAGACTTGCAGTTTATTCATCTATCACAGGAAAATAAGAATCAATCACGCAGCCTCTGCTAAAAACAGGGAAAATAAAAGTGCATTTTTTTAATATGAAGCAGCCGCGCAGCGTAATAGACCGCCATGTTGCAATAAAAAAAATCAAACTTTCAAATATACTTTGCAAAAAACTTTGCTTGCGGCGCATTTAAGTTCCATATTTAAGTGGATTTCATGTACAGCCGCAAAATGACGTGCTTGTCAATGACGGACTGCATATACGACAGCGGTCCCATAAGATTATATACAGTACATAATACTTAATGTTAATAAACAACTATGTTACTGGTTAATATGTATTAATTGTACTGTACTTTTTATCCTTATTTTAGCTGTACTCTTTCTACTTATCAAAAAAGTTTACTGTAAAACATGCCGTGTTATGCCAGCAGCAGCCTCGTACATCTCATGTTTACTGCATGTGCTGTAACCGTAAAGCGTTGTAGCCTAGAAGCAATAGGCTGTACCATATACAAGGCAAAACAGACGCGATGCAGCACACGTACATGATGTTCGCCCAGCAACGAAACCTCCTAACAACACTTTTCCTGTTGTTACGTGTACCTGAACATGAGTGACACTCAGACTGCTGAAAAGGCCATACCTTTGCAAATGTGCAAAGTCTTTATTTTCTGAACAGCTGCAAGGGCAAAAAAAAACCCTTAATTTTATGCCGTGCTTTTAAAAGCAGCTTTCCGGAGCCTTTAGTGTTAAAAGACATGTACACAGCACGCAATAATAAAGCAGCAAAAAAACTCAATAATAAACGTGAACAATGCAAAACAATAAATCATGGCAAATATTAAAAGTAACTGCATAATCTGTATAAATCTTGTACATGGGGTGCGCATGTTCCTAATGGACACCATTTAATGGCTTTGTGTGTAATTTTAAAATGCCGCATAGATGCTTTACATTGCAAACAGCCAGTGTTTAGCATATCTGGTATAGATTTATGGTTTTGTGTCCTATTTTCCCCAGCCTGGCTGCTGAATCTGTGAAGAATCTAGCTGGAGGGTTAATTTTTTTACACAGCAAGAAATCAGATACGAGCACAAAAATGCTTTAGGAGTCTCTTATCTGTGTGGTGCAGTGTATTTAACAGAAGCTGTGTGTAGCCTTTGATCAGTTTGGATTCT
Source organism: Heterotis niloticus (assembly GCA_018136845.1). Classification (NCBI taxonomy): domain Eukaryota; kingdom Metazoa; phylum Chordata; class Actinopteri; order Osteoglossiformes; family Osteoglossidae; genus Heterotis; species Heterotis niloticus. The sequence goes on from CM030891.1 coordinate 34,684,197, forward strand.
CATGCGCAGCCTCTCGGTTGTTTTTCACCTTTAGGGGTATGTAAACACGGTATCCATGTGTTACGCAGTTAGCAAATCTCTGCTGCGTGAAACTTGGGATGCGGTCCAAGGCTGCCTTCATTTCAGCGGGAGAACTGAAGCCGCTTTTTTTGTACAGCACGTCGAGCCTGCCTCCAGGAGTGGAAATGACCATGAGAATACGATGTCCCAGGTCTCGCTTAGCTGTTGCAAGTCAATAAACTGTCCGCAGCTTTTCGGTCTGGATCACGTTCACCCGACTTTGACTACGGAGAGCAGGGCATGAATGGTAATGAAAAATCATTATTAGACATGAATTTCAGCACAAGTCCTCGTGCCGAAACAACTGAGCTGTCTTGAGTCTGTTCATTCTGGCCTTTTCACCCTTTTTTTATCGGGGAGATTAAAAAAAAGCCTACTTTTATGCAGTGATTTCATATGCTAATCGTAAGCATTGGGTATTAAGCTCTATTTTCGCTGCAGCACCGCTATTGTCCTTCTGCATATAAATACTACTTCATGCAGTATTTTCCATTTATGTTTGTATTGTTGCTGAATTAATCCAAATTGTTAGTTTTCTGAGGGCAATTTTTCCAGCCATACAATTAAAAAGACAACTGCTGGTTAAACGGAGGGGTTATTTGCGTCTCGTGTCCCAGTGGCAGTTGGTCAGTTAGTGACACAGCTAAAGAATGTCGACTTGTGATTTATATTAGCACCTACAAATGAAGTCTAATGATCGATTTGGAGTCCAGGGGAGAGAAAGAGAGAGTGCCAAATTGCTGCATCAAATGCTACGGAGCGTTCTAGCGCTTGTGCTGAAATGTACATGACTGCGACACGCTTGCCGAATCACCACCTCTTTCCTGCAACTGAGAGGTGAGCTGGCACCTGCGGTTTCTCTATTTTGCGGTCAAAATCACGGCTGAAATGCAGATTGTTATGATCCGTTAGGATAGACAGACATCATGGGAATGCAGAGCGATTTATCTTGTTGGGAACCGTTCCTGAGAACAAACTGGCGGCAGGGGTGAGGGAAGTAGAAAGATTTTGCCAAAAAAAGAAGCTCCGAGACTTGTGACTTGGATGATCTTGTAAAAATAACTGCATGGCTGCCCGAGTGACATTTATTTAATTGTTATATAATTCAAATTATTTCTGTAATTCAAATAATTTCAACAAGTGGCAGTCGCACGTGAGTATGACGCTGGCACATTATTGGTCATTCATGTTTTCTGATCACAATTCGCTTGTTTGTAACAGAGGCTCCAGAACATTCTACCAGTTTTTTTTTGTTCTATAGATAAAGCAGTCCCTTGAACAGTGTTGCAAAGTGTAAAATGCTTGCGCTCGGGTGTTACTGGGGGAGGCAAAACCCCACAGGATCACAGAAGACCACCAGATGTCAGACCATTTAAGCTCCGTTTCCCCCGCTGCTGCGTTCCAGTCAACGAGAAGCTGCTCTGATGGACCATCGCCAGTGGAGCCAAACGCGAGGCAGCCAGGTTACAAATGGACAGCTGGGTGGCATCTTGTCAGCCAACTACCCAAACAATGTAGAAATTTGGGATCCAATTAATTCAAGACACTTCCACAATGTTTACTGCTTGTGTAATGTGGCCGTGAGTGCCAGTCAGCAACAACAAGATGTCCAACTTTGTATGCTTCTCGGGTAAATCAGCCAGTATTTTACACTGAATGCAAGATTGCAGACATTTGTGGAGACAAGGCACTTTTATTTATTTTGTATTAATTTTCATTTTAAAACCGCTCACCTCTCAGAGAAACCCTTTCTGGGTATAAACTCAGTCCAAAGCTAAAGGCCAAAACTCAACATCTCAGAAAGGTGCAGATTGTAACTGACGGTTGCGTCTGGGTTTCAACCTTGGCGTTCCCCTTTCTTTGCAGGCTCAGCATCTTTGCAGTCATTTAAAGCTCAGTTGCTCTGCAGCATTTTATACCATCAACCCCCAGATCCTACTTTTCTCTACAGGGCAGCTTGCACTGAATGGAATGGCACTGAACAGTTTGACTGTTGCCAGTCAGGTAGATTTTCCCAGGTGTTTTGCTGCAGATCCCTGTCTTTTCCTCAGTGTCTCTCAACTGGCGTTCCTCAGGGCTTGGTTCTGGGCCCTTGCTCTTCTCCACATGAACTTCTCTCCCACTTCTGCAGAAATATCCTGCTTAACAGCTGCAGGACTGACTACTTTCCAGCACACTCTGCACAACTTCTGATCTGGGCCTTGGACCATCCAGCCAGCTTAGAACCCTGCAGCTCCTTTGTTTGTTTGTTTCCCCGTCCGGTCTTCCAGTCAAGTTTCTTTAGAATTTTTTCTAGCAAATGTGTTGACCCAAAGGTCCGTTTCTGTTACTACAGTTTACAGGCTTCGTAAACACTATAGTACTTTCTTGGGTGAGTTGATGAGTTAATCTCTCAATTTAAAAATATCCTTCCTGTGGCTCATTTTGTCACCGAAATGGACTGAGTAGTACAGCTAGACGTATTTTTTACATTTCCTACTGGACTTTTCACATAACTTGACTTGTGCTCAGGCCAAATGACAGAAGCGGCCACCCGCTGCACTTGTTTTCCATTATTCCGACCTCAAAGTTGGCTTTCTTAGTCACTTAGCCATTCTTTTTCAATCTCAGATTCCCTGTTTTGCACCCCTCTTCTTCACACTCTGTTGATGTCAAGAAGACTTGTGGATATCTGTGCACTCCAGCGAGGCATTTACGTTTATTTACTAAGTGAAAAAAATGCAGTTGGTGCAGGATCTGTGGAATGAAGGCGAGGAGATGAGAGAGTGAAGGAACAAGGAGACTTGAAATATGAAACAAATGGAGACCTGGGAAGCCCAGGGAGTCTGCAGAACACATAGAGGAGGGAGGAGGCACCCAGAGCAGCAGGCAGTGGGCACAGTTACTCCAGCAGGCAGGTACTGTGGCTTGCAATGCTGTAGACGCTGCGGACCACCTCTTCCTGTTAAAGTCTGGTCTGCTGGATTAAATAACACAATAATTTGGATCAGGTGTGCTGGGATGTGCTGGGTTGCTCATGCAAGGAGCTCTGAGATCACTTGGGGTGCTGCTCATGACATATGAGAATAATCTTCCCTGAATCTGTCAATTTCACACTGTTCACTCTTCCAGTCTAAACTTCCCTAAATGAAAAAGTTTAATCATTTGGTGGTTTCTTTAAAATCGCTCTCCTGGCCACTCTTGAGCCTACGAAAATGGTCTCCCACAAAGCCAAACAGAGAGTGTTTTTCTAGCCAGAAAATGCATATTCATGATGGAAAATACAGGTAACTGAATATCAGAATGCCATGGAAGCTGCTCACTTCATCTCCTGTTCCCGTATTATTGAAACAAATCAAAACAATTTCATCCATTTCTTCTTCAATATAAATTTATTCTCAAAGGCTAATAACTGTGTTAAACTGTCTCATTTGTATGTATTTAATATGTTTTTTCAATCAAAATTGAAACTGTTTGTCATGAAAGTCTGACAACCATGCCCACAAGTTCCATATCCCATTACCTTCCCTCCCTTTACTGGCTCTTTTCTTTCTTAGCTGCACAGCTGTTAACCCGGTGATGTATTTAACACCAAAGACTCCTCACTAGACCACATTTCTTCAATATTTATACACAGGAGTTGAATAAACAGTCCTCAAAACAACAATCACATTCATGCCCAAAGAAGCCAAATGTGCTTCTCAAGTTAATGGTGCAAAGGCTAGATCTTCTGGATTTTCATACTTCATACATTTTTCATACTTCAAGTTTTCATACTACTACCTCTACAGTTATTTTATCATTTTTATGCTGATGACATTCAGTTCACATAACATTAAAGTCACCGTTCATTAACTCATTTCTACAGCTAAAGTGGAAAACTTCCTACATCTTAACTGTTTCGGGCGTTTCAGGTCTGAGGTCACGTGAATGCTGGCTCCACAGATGTGCATGGCTCTGTGCTTAAACTTCAAACTAACATTAAAATCCTTAAAGCTCTTGTATGACTCTGGCTTCACTTGTGATCCATATGTGCAAATTCGTCATTTTTTAAGTTGCATTATTTCACCACAAACACTGCCCATTTGTGCTCCATTTTGCTTTTGACCCCATTGCTGAAAAGCTCCACAACATTGTTTTATGTTCAGAATTTAGCAGCTAGCATCTTGACCAAATCCCATATGAGCAACCACATCTCTCCCGCTTTACCCTGGCTGGATCTCACCATAATTTTATCGGCCTAACCCTTCCTTCGCGCTCTCCATCAAACTTTGCTGCTGGCCCTCCCTTAATCTGTCCTTCAGTTGCTGCGCTAATAAAATGTGTGATTCCCTTTACAAGAATATCAGGGGCACTTTTTACACTCCTACCATGGACACCATTAAGTCAGGCACATTTGGCACAAACATGTTCATTTAAATTTATCACATTTACAGTGTGTTACATTAATGTGCTTCCTTTATTCTGCCCCCATTCATCCTATCATTTTATTACCATTTTTCTCATTTTACTTAAGTTTTTTGTACCAGAAAAATACAATAAATTGTTTAGCACTGCAACCAATGACTGTTTCTTCATTATTTAAAAGGACTTTTAAAAAGCTGTACAGTAATTACAGCCTTACTCTTCATTCATTATGTTTGTTTAATGCAAGGCTCATGGCAGTCTGGAATCTGTCCTGTAAGGCAAGGGCTAGGTAGGCCTTGGATCAGATGTTAGCCCATCATAGAGAGTTGCAAAGAAATAAATGTGAACTGGCAGGATCTCTGCGTTTATTTGGATAAAATATGATTTGTACTGTATTTTAAGGTAAGACACAACAAGGCAAACGTTTTCTGCTTAAACAGAAATTGTCTTTGCCAACACTGAAAACAGAAACATTTAAACAGTCCAAGCTAAAAGAAAGTACAAAAGCCCTTGTATTTATTACTGATAAAACCTTTTAGAGCTGCAATGTCCTCCACCGAAAAGGTTTCCTGTAGCTGCTGACCAGACTTAGCACAGCTAGGAGGAATTTTAGTCCATTCCTCCTTACAGAACTCTTTTAGTTCATTGATATTTCCTGGATTCCCCATGTGCAGCGCACTTTTCAAGTCATCTCAATTTTCCATCTCAGCTGGGTTGAGCTCTGGAGCGTCTGCTCTTTTCTTTTTGTCATTTACTGCTGCATTTTGGGTCTTTGTCTAGATGCACCGTGCACCTTTTGTTAAACTCTAGGTGACAGACTGAAAGACCTGTCTTTGGGGAACAAACCCATGTCTGACTGCACAGCCTGTGGTCTGTGAAGGACCTCAGCATACTGCTGTACCAGTGTGCACATTCACTTTGCTGCATTTTGACATTTAAAATTTTTTAAACAAATAAAAGTAGACATTTCAAGCAAATATGCAAATGCAAGTTGAAGTGGAGTCATAAACCATATCTAGCCATATTAAACTTTACCACCCAACATGTATTGTTGCATTGATCTACATTGTTGCCGAGACCGTTCAATCTTAAACACATTAAATGCATGGAAACGCAAAAGTTCTCCAATGACAAATAGATGCAGTTGTGCCTGAAGTTAATCCTCAGTACACGTGTTGATTTACACTGAGCTACAAGTTTTGAGGTTTATTTGTAGTTTGGTTGCGATGCCTCATTTTTATTTTCTAAATAATAAACAAATCGGTGTGGCACTGCAGCTGTTAGAGGAGGGGTAGCAAAATGTGCTGCTGCTGCCAGCGCCATTGCTCCTGCCTGGTTTCGGCGAGATGCATTGAATTTATAGCTCCATTAATTGATCAGTACAGATGCAGAAACACCCATTTAGGAAAGAGCTGATTCAACAGAGTCAATGCCAAATGTCAGTTAAGTAATGCCTGTGCCTTACTTAATGGATACACTGTCAGATGCAGTAAAATTAATCTGAAATGCACTTAATCGTGTGCGTAGCATAATACCAGCGAGGAGTGGCATAACTAATATTTATGAATTGTTTTCACACCAATTTCTTAAGTGTATATAATAAAAGTGCAGCCAGATTTTGGTAGCCGTTGAAAAATTGTGCAAGACGTCTGGCTGCTGTGAATGAGCTGCCAAGCTTTCAAAGGATCCCAGGCCTATGAGGCTAAGACAAGGTACTTCTCCAAGGGCCGTAGCACTTTTCAGGACTGAGTGCTGTGCTGAAACCGTTGGGTAGTAAACATATTTATTTCAAACTGAAGGGTCACTGAAATGGCGAGCTTAAAAAAGCTTAAAAAAAACAAGCGAGTTGACTGTAGGCTCTGGGTTTGCTGTACAAGGACAACAATCTGTCTCTCCGTGTCAACAAGATCAAGGAGATGATTATTGACTTCGGAAGGATTTGAGCTGTTCACACTCCTCTGTGCATTGGTGGCTCAACGGTGGCGCTCATGCACAGCTTCAAGTTCCTCGGAGTGCACCTCACCGAGGACCTCTCCGAAAACCACAATGCAACCCCCCGGGGAAGAAGGCACAACAACAATTACGTGAAGGAGGCCTTAAAGAGCTTGGCTTCCTTTCCCCATCCTTACCAGCTTCTACAGATTTGCCACATAGAGGACCTTGACCTCCTCCCTCACAGTCTCTTATGCGAACTGCATTCACTCTGACTGGGGGAGCTCTGCTGTGTGCAGTGAAGACCGCATGCATCACCTAGACACCACTACCCACCATCCAGTCCACCTACAACAAGAGGACACCACGTATCATCGCCAGGGACTACTTTCAAGCCTTCTTAGTTCTTGTTCTTACCTCTGCCGTCTTGAAGATGCTATCACAACTTGCGGGTCAACACCAGTAAGCTTAGAAACAGCTTTTTTCATGCTGAATTCTGAACTGCATAGGACTGATAACCACCAGTGGTGCGCCAGTGGGTTCAGTGCCCCATATGTGGATATTATGGCAATTCATCTTTCTGCTTAAATGAAACATAACTTTGTCACTGAATGTGGGCCGATTTGGAAAGTCATCATCACTTCCCAGGTGACTCTTAATTCCGCAGCAGAAGTTTCACCTTATCATCCTTCTCCAGAAGCTGCAGTAGGTCCTGTGAGTGGCAAGGTACCGTGATCTTCAGCCTGGGACTTCGCTGAAGTGCGACACAAGCTTGATGCATGGCTTTTTCGGACACAACGTGGCCACCCTGCACTCTTTCCTTCGCAGATGCATCCTTTCTGCTTCGTGTGTTGATGCCATAATGTTGTCACAGACTCTTGGAAACTGGCTGGACTGTGCAAACTGTAGCAGAGCGCTAGCTGCTGATCCCTTTTTATTTTGTTGTTTTCCCCCCTCACTGAATTTTTTTTACTCAGCTCCCTTAAAATAAGACTGCATAAAGACCCTAACACCGGCTCTACTTCTAGTTTTCGGCCACAGAAGACAAACTTCTCGTTGGAGCCCTTGGTCGGATCCCTGCCTGGTCAGTGTCCTTCATGTGCACTCAGTATCTGAGGACAGTCTGTTAACTGTTCTCAGTCACTGTACCGAGTACCCAAGTACGTAGGAACTTATTAAACCTTCCCCAGTCGATACTTTTCTACAATCTTGTCACAGATTTGTGTTGAATATTTGTTTGTCCACTTGCAAAACTAGATGGGATTTATGGCAGATAATTCACGGTGATTCAGTGTTTAGTGCAAACAATAAAACAAATTCCAAGGCAGGTGAATCCTCTTTTCAGCTGCTGCATGCAGAAATCGAAAAAGCGATTTTATTCAAATTTACAGAAAGAGCAAAATGACACTTTGTGTTGTAGCAGCAAAAGTTCACAGTGTTCCTGTGGTCTGTTTTCCATTTGGCACAGTCCACTGAGCTACAGTTTTGTCCATTTTCATATGTCCCTATTTTTTATCATATCGCTCTTTGTCATTTCTTTAATGTGCAAGTTATGCAGTCATCATGTATGAACAGGTAGTGACCTGGTCAAGGTAACCAAATGAAATGATTAATTCGAGTAATAGCAAATACCAATTTCACTGCTAAATAATTCAGATATGAAGGCAAGGACAAATACACTGCATTGCATGTTGCAAAGATTCTGCCACGAGTTCTTGTGTAGCCAAACAGCACAATAAAAACATTGTCTTCCCGCTAAAACTGTGCACCCAAAAATAAAATGGAGTTCATAATGGACTACATCCACCATAACAGTTTGGTTGTTTGTGACCCTTTTCCATAAATTCTGAATGGCATCCAATTTGAATTACGCTCAAGCCTCACCACTGCCATTGCCAAAAAGCATTATTACCTTTTATGGAGCTGTTTTTAGGCAGCAGGCTGATTGTGGAAGTTAATTTGTTTTTGTAAAGGCAAGAACAATATTAATAATATTAATGTGGACATTTTAATAGGGCATCCATATTTCTGATTTCTGTATCACTTGCGCAGATCATTTTGTGCAAAGCACAGCATTTTGGTCACAAAATTAAATGTTGGGTTGATACTGACTCAACACCCTGTGTGCATCACCTCCAGAACATTCTGTCCACTGCCACTTGTTTCCTTAGGCTTGGACAGGGTACATGCATTGTAGTTGTTATTGAGACCATCTGTCTGGTTTGCTGAACCTTCTCTTTCTCTGCCTTTCCAAAAATTAGTCCTTTAAGAAAAGAAAAGAATGAATGTGAGCATAAGAAACTGCACATGCAGCTTTGTCATGCAGTTTTTATGGCCTGAAATAGATGAGTGATAATAGTAGTTAAGCCTCAAAATGAGTGCTGTCACTAACCCCCAGGCAGCTAAGGCCAATCCAGTACGCGATAGCTTGAGGAGCACAGATAACATCAACCTTTTTCGCAACACAGTGCAGACTACGTACTTGGTGACCACTATGAATGATAGAAGAAAAATAATTTCTTCACTCATTCGTGTGGCAATGTTTTCACATATTAAAGAATTTAAAAAGATGGATACAATTTACATGCATTGTTCGTACTCCACTCCACTACTTAGAAGCACAGCTTAGTCTTTTCTTTCTGTCATTCTTCTTTTATGCATGTGTTGAGAATGAAATCTTTGCAGAGTTCAAATTAACTGGCCGAGGGCTGAAGATAAGACCGTGCTCAAGACTGTTGAATAGACGGGCAATTTTCCTCTCTTAACTGTGACAAAAAAATGAAGTAAAAGCTGTGGTCATCTTCTGTTCCACTCAGATTCAGCATGGTATATATGTAGTGATTTAAGTAGCTCCATCTGTATGCAGGTTTTGACTTTTTCTGATGACCTTTACAAAAACACATTTCCTTTGACAAGCTGTGTGTAACTGGAAGTTAATATCATAATTTTTGAAAAAAGGTAGGTCAGAACCTGCTCTTCTCTAAGTAGACCCTGGCATCAAATAAAAAAAAAATTGCAATAATTTGATCTTATTCCCTAAAGCATTTGGGCTGATGTGTATGGAATATTAGATAGGACAGCATTAAGTCTAGAAAGACTCAGCTTCAGAAACAAATTTTCAAGCCATTTTTCCCCCCCCTCTCTCTTTTTGTTATGTATGTAGCTACCAGCTTTGGCCGCCTACTAACCTTTAAGTTAGAAATGGATGTGAGTCAGCAGACTGTGTAGCTTAAATTCCTTTTGCAAATTTACATAAAAGTGGAACTCTGTTGGTTATGTAATTCGACAGCAATAATGCAAACTATGAGAGCGTCATCATAACAAAAGTTTAGAATTGCAAAATAATGGCTTAAGCTTATATCAGAGAAAACAAATCCAACTGTAGCCTGGTGTTGTCATTATTATTATTATTATTATTATTATTATTATTATTATTATTATTATTATTATTATTATTATTATTTCAAAATGTGGCCCAGTTAGCTAAGCAACAAGGTGAACGTGAGGTTAATGTGAGTCTGCAACAGCTTTATTTACAGGTATAAGCATCCCAACAACAATTTACAAATTTCTGACTTCTGTTAGTGAGCAACAGTCTTAACAGCAATCTTCTTCATTCTCTTTGTCTTTTTGTTCCTCTTTGAAATTAACAACTTTATACAATAAGCTCTACCCTCAGCCATTCCATTCGCCATTTAAATTTACACACATCCATTTTTCCTTTAAAGTACAACACAATAAACATAATTCATTTAAAGCACAACACATTAAATGTTCATTTAACACAACATTTTGCCAACACAGTGTTTCTCAGTTTCTTTACCTGAATTCAGACAATGTACCCATTTTCATGCCTTTCCAAATGCACTCTCTCTCCCCATTAGTATGTATAGAACTACAACTCCCATAATTCCCCCTGCCCTTTGGCCCTCAGTCTCCATTTTATTTGAGGTAAGCTTGGTGTTTGTTGCTTCTTTTTAACCACGCATTTCTGCAAACATTCGCAGTCACATTTGTGCATATTCTGTAATTCAAAGGATTTTATACACGTGTGCAGTAACTGCTTCATCACAGCTATTTTATTTCAGCAGTGTTCATGGTTTTCTAAAAAAACGTTATTGGAGAAGAAAGGTGCAAGAAAACTCATAAGTGTGATCTATTCCAAAGATAACCTTCTATAATACTCAGAGACAAATTTATATATAATCATTATTATATTTGATGGATTCTTTGATCCAGTTGTTTACCCCTTTATCAGAGATTTGTTTCTGATACAGTATTGTGTTAAATTTGACCATTTTAAATAATGTTGCTTATAGAAATGCTATGACTCTTATGAAGTTCACTTCTCCATAACAAAGGACATTATCAATAATAATTTGTTTTTTGTTTGTGTTTACTTTTAAAAAAATGATTTATAGTAAATAAGACTTTATACAAAAGCTGCAGCGCAGAATTATTAAAAATGCATTAACAATAACCCACCTGTTCCTAACTGTAAATAATACATTTGGAAGTGATATCAAGGTTATTCGGCATCAAACAAACCTTTTAAAATAATCTCAAACCCTTGTCTTGTTGTAAATGACACTTGAGTTGGAAGATTACTGGAATAAAGCCCAAGCAGATTTGTGACATTTAAATGAATTTGGCTGGCATTTGTAAGGGCACTGAGGATAACACCTTTGTAAATATCAAATGATGCAAATCAAGCTCTATATTCCCTGTTAGTGCTGAATGTGCTGTTCCAAGTGGATAAGCACATGGCAGCAAACATTAGTTTTCTTTAAAACTGGTCTTGTTCATCAGCTGGAATATAATCTTAAGGAAGTGTTTCCCTTTTTAATTGTTTAATGCAAAATGATAGCTAATTGTCTGCAGCTAACGGAAAATATTCCTCATGCATTTGCACAGATAATTTTAAATAAAATTTTATAATCTGTAGAAAATAGTAAGAATATTTTCCGTTAAATGTAGACAATTAACGTCCTTTTATAATGCATTTACAGACGGTCCCCAAGTTACAATGCTCTGACAATTTTTTGACTTTACGATGGTACAGTAGCAATACGCATTCGGTAGAAAACATACTTCGAATGTTGAATTTTGAATTCTTTCCCGGGCAAGCGATATGTGGTACGATACTGTCTCATGATGCTGGGCAGCTCCACCAATCTGCATCTCCCAGTCAGCCATGCAGTCGCTAGTGTTTACAACTGATACTCTACAGTGTTCTGTGTTGCCAGGATTTTTTGGAATACCCCCCCATATCTACTGGTGAGAAAAATAAGAGGAAGGCAAGAGAGGCAGGAGAGTTCCCAAGTAGCAGTGGAAGCTGAGCGCTGACAGGAAGTCCGGGTAGGAACTAAATCCTGTCCACGATCGGTTCCTACGCCATTCAGTCATCCAGTCAGTCTTCAGTCTGAAGACGGGGGCAGAAAGACCGCCTATAATCCGTTGTCGAAGTGGCCACAGGCGTGACAGTAGGTTTGTTGTATTAAATGCATTTTTGATTTACGATATTTTTGACTCACGATGGATTTGTCGGAACGTAACCCCATCATAAGACGGGGCTCATGTGTAAACAGTTAGTGCAAAATACTTTAATGTAAGTATTAATAATTCAATGATAATAACAAACAGTAGCAGTAATGCTGACAATGTGATCACTTGTGTCCGGGGTTATCCTTTAGTATGGATACTGCAGGGTCACGCTCAGAACACGGTGCACACGTATTCATGCATAAATAGAAGGAGGTGTATTAGTACACACATAAAGTGTGTGGAGTTGCTGCAAAAAGCCTCTTTCCCCAGGTGTTTTTCCTGCTGCGGGAAGGTACGTTGGTGCAGAGCAGCCGAACGCCTACGGATGATTAATTAAGTACTAAACATCTAGAGGCACAAGCATAGAGTTTCCTCAAGACTTGTAGCTCCTGGGATGTACATTAGTTTAGCAGCCCTGGGGAGGCATTTTAGTAGTTAAACAGATGTGGCAAAAGCCAAATAACTGCCTCCAGCGCAGTGATTCAGTGGAAAATGCTAAGATGGGCCATGGATTTGTCATGGCTGGTGAGGCAGAGCAGCTTGATATACACAGATTTAATTTTGTTATCAAGTTGTTTTAATGTTATTCTTTTCTGTATCTCATTGCTGTTCTTTATATTATTATTATTATTATTATTATTATTATTGTTGTTGTTGTTGTTGTTGTAAAATAATTAATATGAAAACCAAAAAGCACGGCCTGTAATTGAATCCTTATTACAAATTGGGCAAATAGCAGAGGTAAGCGATATTATGTTCGGAGCCAAATGCCTAAATGTTTAAATTATAAACAAGGTCTCTGAAAACCCACCCTTCAGATTAGGATGTTAATGCTGAAAGCCACACAACTGTCAGTTTCAGTTCAGCGACCCAGTCGATCTACAAAATCAATAACCTGGTGTAATATGCAAAAATTGGGCCTTTCATCTGTGGAAAAGGGTAATGCTGGATTATGGAACGTCTTGCACTACTTTTGAGTTGGTGTGTGCTTGAAGAATATCAGAGCAAGCTTTCGTAAGGCATTATTATTGCAAACTATTAGCCCTGGGGATTGATCTGTAATGAAATGTCAGGCTTTCTTCAGCATCCGGTGATGGTTGCTCTCCACAGTTGTATAATGACATAGAAATATGAACCATTCTGAGTGACCTTGAGCAACAAAAGCAGCAAATACCATTCCCTCACAACAATGTACACACTACTAAATAGAATTCATGTGGTTTTATGGAACATGGGGAATTGACCACCACCACCACTGCTGACCACCCCCTACTGATCCTTTTTTCTTACCTTATTCATCTTTATTTATGGATAATTTATCCATTTAAATCTGTTCATCCACCCATCTACTCATCTCTTCCCTGCAGTCTTGTGTTGTCATGCAGTCTGTTTACTGGCCTTTGCATTGTGGTCCAGCAGAAACTGCACAATGTTCTCTCCTGTACATCTGTATAAGGCAGAATGACAAAAAGTGAACCTTGACCCTGAAAGTACAGCCCCGCCCGATCCAGACAATAAAACATGGAACACTGAAACCTTAAAGGAAAACTGGGGGACAGGGTGCTGAGCACATTTGATTTCTGCTTTTCTTCTGGCAGAATTCTTGAATGCTCCCCCATATAAAGCGCAGAACTTCGGCAGCATTTCAAGAATATATTTAAGAAAAACACTTCAGGACAAAATTTTTATTAGCTTTTTGGTTTTTTTCCCACTTTTTTAGTGAGTATTCATATTACAAATAGCAGTCATCAAAAATATCCATTATCTGTGGTTTGTTTTTAGCTAAATTTCGAGCATAGCTTTCTTCAGTTTCATGAAAACTGATGTTAAATCAACAGGTGTTTGTTTTATTGCGTTTTTGTTGACTCTGACTTTTGTCCAAATATGTCTTTTTGTGAAGGACAAAATAGGTGAGAAAAGTCCTCAGTTGTGCTGGTAAGTAGAGAAAACCAGTATGAAGACTTTCTCGAAAGAGGGAACAATTTCATTGCTTTTGGAAGAGATTACAAAATACGATGCTACACATTTTAATTATGAAATGACATAAAATCTAAAGCTGATGCAAGCAAAACTGAGAATAAAGCAAATGAACTAAACAAAGAACACAGTGATCTGAACACTGATCTGAAATGAGCCCTCTGGCAACTGGAAAGGAAAGCAAAAAGCACCCAGGCAAGGAAGAAAAACAATAAAGACTTCAGTGAACAAATTCAACTAAGAGTTAAGCATTTTTATAAGCTTTGTACATTACATAAACTTGTTTGTTTTGCAAAATAAATAGGTGTATTTTAATGAATGTAAAATGCACAACTTTGTGACAGCAGAAATAATTTTAGCATATTTTAATGACAATGGTCAATGGATAGATTGATAGACAGAACAAATGTTCCTCCATGTTCTCCAGGAGGAAGAAGTACAATGCAGCTTATAATCATAATTCAGTACAGCCCATAGGTCACTCACTCAGAAAAATGTAATAAATTTAATAAATCAATATATATAAATAATATATAAAACAACATAAATTCAAGGACAATGGCCACATAATGCCTGAAAATGAAAAGCCTAAGTGATTTTCATATTTATAGATAAGAGCCCAATGCAACATTCATTGGATGGAATAGTTTTGTAGTCATGAAATGTCATAAAATAATAATAAGGACAGCAGACAGTGCCGTGTTTACAGATGTCACCTTACAGTTAGAAGACCAAGGTTCAAGTCCTACCTCGTGCTGTAGAACCCTTGAGCAAAACACTCAACCTAAATTGCTTGAGTAAAAATGATCCATCTGCATGAAGTAGTAAGTAATACGCTGTAACTTTTTTAAGTGTTTAGCTGTGTTTTTTAGAAAATTTTGCAAACTGGTTCCAAAAATCACATGATTTTTTTTTTCTCTGGTCAAAAGTTCAAGCAAAGACGTTGAGTTAAAACTATGCTATTGTGTGAAGTCATTAGTCTGTGCATGCAGATGGAAGCAACGTGTGCATTAAAATTGCAACATTGAAATAAGTTTTTTTTTTTTTTTTTTTACTATTATCACTAAAGTTGAAGTCAATACTTTAGAACAAAATCCTCAAAGTCTAAATTTTATTTTACACTGATTTTGCCTCCTGTGACTGGAGCCATTGTCTCTAACCAGGCCCATGGTGTAGCCCTCCATCATTGCTCCATCCCGTTTCCCCTAATATCTCCTTCTTATTGTTTGGATATTGTGGTGGAAATGCTACCCATGTTCTTCACTAAGATCTCTCAAATTTGATCTAATAAAATCCAAATGTGAGTGTTAAACAGTGGAGCTTGAGTGACCTTCTGCATCCCAGACCTCTCTAGCTGTTGACCAGTTCTTCAGCTACATTCCTGAAGTTATCTGCTTTGTTATTTCCTAGGAGATCAGAAACTACATCCTTGAAAACATTCCAAGCTTCTGTCCAACTTCTGTGATGCCAACATCTTTTTGGCCTGCTAACTGACAAATATGCCTCCTTGGACTTTAGTATCAGATAACTTAGGAAACACTGCACGTATTTTCCAAAATATTTGCAATATTGGAAATGATCAGCACTAGCTTGTTGTGTAGGGGTGTGTCGTGCAGTAAGATTTTGTCCACTGGAAGCAGAGAATCATGCTTGACCTTTTGAGCACTGGGCTGCAATTATTGCAATTATTAAGCAGCTTCTCTACTGCCCGAGAGACACAGGAAACAAGGGTGCCTGGTAAATCCACCATGCAACCCCAGTAGAAATCCCAACAACTTCAACAAATCTCCACAAAGGTCTGACTTATATCCTAAGCTTTTGCAGTAATGTCATCACGTTCTAGGGATCTTGTTTGAGGTGTGCAGAGCGAACAACAGGGATCAATGGATAATGAGCGACATTCCTGTGGTGAAGAAGCACTTTGAGCCTTGAAGCTCCTAGAGGTGCCTCTGCTCTGGACAATGGTTTATGACAGTTTGACCAAACAGTGCAGACAGATTGGTGCGGTGCAGTATAAAATGTAGCATGCAATACCTGTCTTGTCCAGAATTCAAAAACTTTTAAGGTAGGATCCAACAAGTTCTGCTCTTCCAGTTGAGACATTAATAGCTGTGAGCTTGATATGTAACTCATCAAGTCATCACTTTGAGGCATTGGAGCAGATGGTGTGTCTGAATAAGCAAGAGATTTTTGTCTGCCAGCTTCTTGTACTTGGGTATGAGTACCATGCTGAAGTAGCAGTTGTCTGCATGGTTTCTAGGCTCTCTCCATGATCTGGGAAAGGCAGATAGCCTCCACCTTCTGCTTCCATAAAGTCATCTTTCCAGTGTCGATTGGCAGCAACCACAAATGCCATGAAGAAGCCCTGATTTATCCCGGCCCCCAGTGGCATCCCATAGCAGGCTTCATGTGCAGGGCAAAATTCTGAGCCTCCAACTTTTGCCCATTTCTCTTGTTTTGGTCCAATGCAGTATCCACTCATATAGCAAAAGCAGTGTGGTGATGATTTCCAGATTCTGAAAGTCCTGCTTACTGGGGAAAATGCTGCCCAACTCTTGAGCACCATATTCCATTTGCTAAGACTGTGCTCCTCCTGTTATACATCACTCCCAGAACCCACATGGCCCACTTAACTCCTTCCTAAGAACTTTCTGTTACTTCAGAATTTTCATAGCCCAAGGCAGTTCTCAACCCTTTCAATTACATGCATATTTCTGGAAAACACATTTCTGTCATTTTCAGAGAAAATGTTGAATATCCTTGCTATCATATAGAAAACATATACAAATTAAGCCAAATGTATTTTGTAATACTGCCTACAATGGCTTGATATACAAACCTAACATTGTAAGCTGTTTCAAAGAAAGCACAAACTAACTACATAACAAGGAATGTTAAACAGTTCCTGTCAGAATAAATTGGTGAGCAACCTTGCTGTTTTTAAAGGACTCACAATGAGCACATACTTATCTCCCTCAATATGAGAATTTGCAGCTGAACATGAAAATCTGATAGAAATCAGATGCATCCAATAGAATGGAAACTATGGCAATACCCAAACTGTACATACATAATGGGGGAATTGGAAAAAAAAAATGCAGGCCTGCATATACAACATGCGGTCTGGTGTTCAAATGCAGTGACCGTACATTGTGTTTGTGTCTGCACTATAGTAGTCCCCTTCATACTTCAGGGATGCCTTATTAATGCAACTTACTGTATACAGCACAGGTATTAGTGGGTTTTCAGCCGTTAAAGAAATGAGCCAGTCATGTTCAGAGCCCACTTTAGCTGCCTGCTAACACAGGATTTTGCTGATCCACGAAAGCATTTCTCACAAATATAAATCTTCTCAATAGCAGACCCACCTAATTAAATTTACTGAAATTGTATAGTTCATCTATGAGTATGCAGACTTTTTATTCCTTTGCACAGTTTTAATTGTTTGGAATATTAGCCATAATAAAAATGCCCATTACCTGTTTGCATTTGTGTGGTATGAAAGAAAATACCAAATAAGCGTAACAGAAAGGCAGTTCAAAAGGGCCAGGAAAGGAAGTTTGAATGTTTTTAAAATGCGGTCTTTAAATAGCAGAGCAGAGGGGCAGTGCGCTGCTAGATTCGGAGTGTGGGCTCATTTCCATAGAAATGCGGCAAATATGGCCTCGCCGCAGTTACGACTGGTTACCTTTGCTTCTTCGTGTGAACTCCATTTGTGCCCTTCTGCAAACTCTTCATCGCTGTTATCCTATTTTATATTTTCTGTCACCTGTTCACAAATAATATGACATAACCTCTCCTATTGTCCCTGTCTTCCCATTAAGTTCATAAAACTGCCCTGCTGAGCACAGTTTTCGCTCATAAAGCAAAAAAAAAAGTTTTAATATGTAAACAGTTCTATGTACATAATTTGTTTAGTTTCTCACATAAATCATAACTGTGCATTAACATTTTCATGAAAAATCCACTTTTTTTTTTTTTTGTTGAAGTTCTATTTACTATTGTCTATTTCAAATGTCAACAAATTTTGGCCAGGGTGTTCAAACTTTTGCATATAAAACAAACAGCACCATAGGTCTCCTGTACTGTAGGAATCCCACTGAGTTTTGTCTCTTTTATTCCTTTGCACCAACTGCTTCCCCTTCTACCCACACCCTCCTTTGTCCTCTGCCCTGGCATGGAAGCTTCCTCCCTTACGCCCTTCAGCATGCAGCTCACAACTTGTGTTGACAGCAGTCAGTGAAAATGCACTGCAGAAAAAAGGCAAGATTGGGATAATCTGAATTTTGGCAGACCTTCATTTTCTAGTCTTTGCTGACTGTAAAAAAGGCTGGAAGATATTCTAATAACTCCTTTAAAATGTTTCTTTCTTTACTTTAATTTCAGCCCATTACTGGTTCATTTCTGGTTCTCTAAGTCATTGTGTAATCTGGTTTTTGCATCAAATCATCTTCAGTATTTCAATGTGTGTTAACATCCACCTCTGGGCAAATCCTTCTGATTCTACACTTTCGCTGCAGTCCCCTCAACTCCGCATCAGCCCACTGTTAGCTCCTTCAGAGGCTGTGGGCTGCAGCTGAAGGTTAGCAAAACCTATGCAGTAATGGGGCATATTATATTCTACCGAGGTCCTTGAAGCACACGGTCTAAAAGCAGAGCAAAATTTACCTGTTCAGCTGAAGTCCACCTTCTGGATTCATACATGGTGTTTCAGTCCATTACAGACAGGCCCCGACTTACGATGGGAACCAGTCATGGAGGAGATTTAGTTCCTACTCTGACTTCCTGTCAGTGCTTAGTCCCCCTTGTGATCTCTCCTGCAACCACTGTTTTTCTAAGACCTTGTATTTTTTTTTTTTTTATTGGGAATTGCGACCTCTTCCATTTTTGTCTACTGCCACTCGCTAATGTTCAGCACTAGCTCCTGGCTAACGGCGACGGTCTGTCAGAAGCAACACTCAGTAAAGAGTTTAACGGAAATTAAACGTATTACTGTGGTGTTTCAGCATCTAAAAAAATGCTGCCAATATAGAACAATACAGAGTATCTGTTGTATACACTTGCAACCATGTGGCAGACTAGGAGATGTGGATTGTTACCGCTGCCCAGCATCACAAATCATTCACCTGGGAGAAAATTCAAAATTAAAAATTCAAAGTATGGTTTCTACTGAGTGCATATTGTTATCGCACCATCGGAGAGTCAAAAAATTGTAAGTCGGACCCTCAGAACTGGAAGACCATCTGTTCAGTACTGCATGGCTTAGTGTAGTAAGTCCCATCTCCCATTTACTCTGTATCTCCTATAAAATCCAGGTAACCATTTACTGTTACATCAAGTTAAGGTAAAACACTGTTACTGCTGCTCCATTTCTCCTGAAAACAATGCCTTTTCCCCGGTCTGTTTTACCGCTTCTTTAAATGATGCCTTAAGCAACCTGCATTCTGCTGGAAAATCAATATTACATTAACTAAGTTAAGGTTAAATTAATTTTACCTTTCATGTCTCTCTCAAGATAAACTACACATTAAATTTTCTTGTTGCTTTTTTAAAAGCAGTCATTTTTTCACAATCATTTTGGCTTCAGATGGGAAAAATGTCAGTCATTCAGTCAGTCCATGATTTCACCAGAAGTGGTGAGTATTTCCTTCCTCTGCTTAGTACAGCCTGGGCAAGATCATGACTTTTTTTTGTTAAGATGCTCAATATATTGACAGAACAACTTGAAGGTACACAAGCCCCCTCCAAACTCCAGCAAAGATTTCTGTAGCTCCTTGCACTCCAGTCGCTCTGGCCTGCTGGCACCTTTCACATGAGTCAAGAGATTCTGCAAAAACATTTAGAGGAAGGGTTTCTTCCTTCTACCAGGCTGTCACCCAGTGGGTTCTAGTGCAATGACAACCCCAAAGCCATGGCTTTTAATAGCTGTGCACATTGCTAATATCTCGATCATTTTCCATTCTTACTCCATGACCCCATTGTCACTTGAGAAAATGAAAAAGTTCTCTCATGGATAGCGGCTGAATTTATCTCACACTGACCTTTCGGTCAACTGTTCATGGAAAACCCTCCCAAAACCTTTTTGTCTCCCACTTTCTTCTGGTCAATGCCCCACACAGTGAGCCAAACTGACCATCAAGTATGACTCAGGTGATAGCTCTACTCTTTGCTTCACTTGGGTATCTGGAACAACCAGCTTCAAGCTGGGGGACACAAGCACAAAGTGAAATGTCAGCTTTTGGTTTAAGGTGGTGCAATATCAGATATGCCTACAAACCTCCTGGTGTCTTTTTTTTTAAATGGATAAACTAAAAGAAGGCAAAGAAGCCCAGCAACATCAGTGGAGTTCAGGTGCAGCCAGCAGTTCATGTCCTGACCATCCCTAAGAGCCTGAGCAGCATCCCCCAGTAGACCACACCTTCTGCAGTACCCATGCACCCTGGTATCCGAGTACAATTTATGTTCCTATAAACGGTTTGAACACTGTAAACTTGGGTTATGGGAAGCTACTTCCATTATTTAATATAAAGACAATTATGACTCATTCAGGGTTGATCTGAGAAACCCTAAAAAGTGTCCCCAAAATATCCCTAGGACTGTAAAATAGCTGTTTCATTGTGATAAAAACACATTAAGTACCAAATACGCAGTAACCAAGCGGTTAAGGAAATAATTATTATGCATGTGTGTGTTTATATGCAGCTGCTTTTTTATTTAATGTCATGCATTGCATTCTTCCCTTAATAGCAAAAGACATTTAATGGTCACATTGATGTGAACAAAGAAATGAAAGCAATGCAAAACATAAAAACAATAGAATGTACCTGCTGCAATAGACTGTTAGTGAACAAAATGTTGAAAGTGCAAACTGTACGTGAACCCAGGCCACAAAGCCAAAGGCTAAGAACACAGATGCGGGGTGTAGTGCTGCGACTCAGTGTTGTTATCATACTTTTGCCAGTTTGAAATTTCTCTGATGCACTTCAGCTTCATTTGGAAATTGCTCAATATGTCGAAATATGTCTCGACTAAGCTACCGAACTGAGTATAACACGGTAAACCGCTCCTTATAGGAGGACCTCCATTATTGGGCTGTAGGTGTGAATCCCAATGTTGCTCTAAGAAGGTTGACTACTCTTCTGTCTCCTACATGCAAAACACTGACGGTTAGAGGGTTCCTTTCTGTGGACCACAGCCTTAGGCAGTCACCTACACCAGTTGGCGTTTGTAAATATTCCCATACCCATCTGTGACATAAAGCTGTGACTGTAACTTTACCTAAGTAGTACTTAGCTGGAACTTATCAGCCTTCTGTGCCAGGTCTGGCTTCTCTCTGCTCCCCTGCCCGACCCAGTTTTTCATACCAGGGTTCACTTTGCCTACAGCTATGCTGGTTGAGCTAGAATTGCATGGGAACATCACCCTTGACCCTGCAGATTTTGACTGCAGAAGATGATTTCAGATTTACGGTTTCAACTGAGGCCAAAGGAGGACTTTCAGGACTCGTGAAGAGCTCAGAAGTGATTCTGGGGGTAACGAAATTAGGGTACGCATTTTTCATTGCCTATTCACGGAGGTCTTTTTAGAATTTTTTGTCTTGACTTTCCCCTCAGACCTGTTTGCCAAGTTTATACAAGCACAAGTCTCCAGATGACAGACTGCTGAGGTTCACTGAGGCACACAAGTCCCACCACCATGCCAAGGAGAACCGTCAACCCCTCACTGGTGAAAAAATAGCCTTGCACCTAGACGTTAGATAGCAGCAGATGGCCCTTTGGCAGGAAGGAGCCCAGGACACGCTCACCTTCCCAGAGAGACGGCTACACCTGGGGAGAACTTGATGGGCCTCTGAGTTGTTTGTGGGAGTTCTGAGCTGTGAATTGTTAATGCTTTCAAATATTAAAACGTTTGTTTGACCAGGAGGTAATTTAGTGAATAATTTCCAGATAAATGTCTGATAGTTTTGACAGTGAAATCTTGACAGTGAAATCTGGATTTCTTGGAAAAAGCTATTGGGTTCCATGACAAGAATGAGTATAATAACAGAAGCGTAGGTCAGGTAATGGCCAGCCCTGACTCCATGGTCAGCCAGTTCTTTGTATTTGCACATGTACAGTATGTCACAGATAAATCGCAAACTTTTTTAGCAGGAGTATTGAAAATGATACTTAGAATGTTCATTAGTCACCCTCACCCATGTGAAGCTCATGTACAGAAAGACATGAAAGATACTTTTTCTTCTAAAAATGATTTCAACAGTGTAGTATCTTCTCGCTCTTATTCCCCCGCGCTGCTCACCTGTACAAGATACCTGCTCATTTCATACTTTAAGCTGAATAGAAAATAATTGCTATGTACTTTTTACAAAAGTCCAATAAAAATGAATCCACAGAGTGCAAACGACACGATAGTTTTCTATTATAAGTGTGTTTCTTGCAAGAAAATCGTCGTCCTCCTGCTGAGCTGAATCCTGAAATCATCTTTTGATTTGTGGATTTAATCCAAGAAGCAGAGGTGAGAGGAGATGTTGGAGGAGCACAGACCTCCTTCCATTGCAGTGTCGAGGTGCTCAGCTGTCCGTTATGGCAGCATGGCAGCATTCGGCTTGTTGTTACAGTTTCCATCACTTTATTATTTCACAGTGCAAATTGTAAATATTCTATATTCATAATAGCACCAGCATTTGATTCCTCTCATTTTATCCTATTGTATTCTAATGGCCCTAATCTATCTGTATTGCATTGTTTCATAAAATAAGGTTCCACTCCAGTTCACAAGTCATTATCTTCTGCTGTTAATGGAATTTCATAAGGAAACACTCAGCACAGGAAGATATTTAATTTTCAGTTTGTTTTGCATAGAAAATGAAAATGAGTAAAATAAAGTCTTACTTTTCACTCATATTTTTATCAGTTTCAAAGAAACCTCAGCTGAATACTACGTTTTTTTTTTTTTTTTTTTTTTGGCTATTGTCAGTAAAGCTTGTGCATAACTGACGCCAGCAAACGTTCTGCTGTTTTTAGGTCAATGACACCTATTTTTAATATCCATATTATTGTTACATTATCATTCTATAACATGTGTCACCATGGCTTTAATAACTGCCAGCAGCAATTATAGCACAATAGAAAAATTTAACAATTTAACATGCGTGGAAATAGACAGTAAGCGTAATAAGACCGAATTTAGCCGAAAATAAATGACATTACCGTGGAATATCAGAAACCTGCGGGCCTAAAGAACAGAGACGTCCAAATGGTGTTAGCCGTGAAACAAATAGATGAGTTTGTAGCAAAACTGTAAAAATATTAATTGTTTTAAATTAAACGAGTCAGAAGGTGCTCACATAATTCAATATTTTTGTGCTGACAGTTCATCACTTGAGGATCCCGGGCAGCAAAGAGCATAAATACATTCCTCTATGACGCTTAATAATTTAGCCGGAATTTCCTTTTTAAAACGCGTTGTTACATCACTGTACAGATTGTCTTGTCACTGTGCTATTGTGCATCTTTCCCGTTCATTTCTCTTTCATGCTGCTTCTCAAATACATTAACCTGAAAGAGGAATTTTGTCATTACCTTCACGTTTAGGATTTTAAGCGACAGCAGCAGCAGCAGCAGCATCCTGCTTAGGCCAGGGTTTAGAGAGATGTTTGAGTGGCTGTGCTCTGATTTGGGGCTGCAATGGGCCTGAAGTCTCTGGTTATTTGTGTCCTTCAGTCTTCAACTGCCTCTCCAGCTCATGTTGAACCAAGACGTAATGGCACATTTGAAGGACGAGCTCCCAAGTGGGAAGCCAGCACTCAACTCATTAATTCAGACAAGTGTCACTCAAGACCATGACATTTCTTCCTCTAGTTTGTTCTCACTGTTGACTTTTTGTCCTTTAAGTTTTTTTTTTCCCCTCAGTTTTGGCTGTTTGTCTCAGTATAGAAATGTAAATTTCCCGGGTTTTCTAAATAAATCTCTAACCTCTGACACTGTTGACTTCTTGTGGAAAAGGGAGTAACCAGGATGTATGGAAGCACCAGAGAAACATCTCCCAATCTGGAATTTCAGCCAAAGTGCCTTGTGCACTAGATGAGCTAAACATTAGAGTTTTATTTGTATGGCTTATGCAAGAGTGCGTGCATCAGCTGGTCACATGGAGCAAAGTATGCATAAAGACAATATAAACACATGTCAGAAATAAAGAGACGGCTGTTTATAGGATTATAGTAGTTGTGTAGTAAACAAAAAAAAAAAAAACTTGCTTCTGTTGCAGAATAATATCACTTAAAAGTATATTTACTACCACTATGTTAGCCAACAAGTGATCGCTCAGTTCTCTAACAAATATACAAAAAATAATAACTTGCTTGCTGAATTTGCTTCTTGAATGCCTGTGGGGGGGGGGGATATCATTACTATTACTTTATTAGTATTGGTATTACTATCATCACCATTGCATCAAATCATCGCGGTGGTGTTATTTTCAGTTTGTTGCGGAAATGTGTGTTTTTGATTTATCGGCAAAACACGTCTAATGCGTACGTTTCCTTTTTTTTCAGGTAAGTGATCGATCTGCTCTAAAAGAAAGTAATGAATCTGCCGACGGAGAATTGTGAACTTTGCTGAAAAAGTAGAAGGATGCGGAGGATGCCGGGTGAGTCAAAGCGTGGCTAAAAGTTGACTGTCCGTTAATCTCGATGATGTGCTGTCAAGTCCATTTCCATTTATGTCTGAAACCGACAGGCAATACCAGCCAACAGATATCGCTCGATGATTTGTATGAAGTTGCAGACAAATTAATTAGAAGGTTAGTAGCTTTCGAAGGGATTGTCATTTCGCTCCTTAACAGTATCACTTTTCAAATAACTCAATAAGGCGGATTTTATTTTAAAATGTATATCAGGTTTGTTTAAAATGAGGTTGTCATTTTGATTGATTTGCAATATTATATGAAGACAGTTTTACTGTATCCTGAGTAAAACTAATATATGCAGCCTTATTAGTATTTGGAAACCGAGGTCAGCCATCCAGAAAAGAAGTTAAAAACACGAATGCTAAAGAGCATTGCACACTTATTACCCGGCATTAACCAGGCGCCAAACATAAAATGGGAGCGTTTTGTGGGGGTTTTGCTGTAATTGTCATTGGCAGAAACTTGAAGAACAGCTTTGCTCGGTCACTTACACCGTGTCCTTGCTGTGTGTGTTTACTGTTAATGTGAATTATTTTTATCTGTCATTTTTTTTTTAAAAACACGCACTCATTTACCTGGCAGCTGTTGTCATACCAACTGTGGCTTTTTCTCCAACTGCTGTTTTTTTTTGTTAAAAGTTCTTGTTAGATGGATGGATTTTGGGGGAGTGTCATGGAAATCCTCAGCAGTCGACTCCGAGTCATCGGTGCTCTAGCTTTTGCTCCGTCGGCATAATTACCTCAGTGGCCTCGAAGAAGAAACGGATTTATATCAGCGGTTGGAATAAATTTTTCATTGTGTCTATAAATCATAAGAATGATCATAATCTGAGAGCAGCTGTGTCCACTGAACTACAATAGATGCATCATAAAACCCATCAGCTACACTTTAAGTTGCACACAATAAGAGTTCATGCATGTTTTATAGTAAAATAAACTACGAAGGTGCATTTAAATATTGTCTCAAACTTGTATGATGAACTAGAAACATTGCCGTATAAACACACTGGCCTAGGTTTCTGATATGTAAATTAATATAGAGAAATATTTTAGGTATTTTGGAGCATTTTTACACCTGTGAATTGACAGATACGTTTGAGCTTAAATGTTAAGGTCAATCCTCCACACAGTAGATGAAGGGCATCAGGGCACTTCTGTGTTTCTGGCACAGTTTAGTACTTATTTTCTGTTATTATTTATTGTTGTGTTCGTCTGTCAGCAGCTCACCCCGGCAAGCACAGCTGGTTAAAAACTGTTATGTCTTCAGAAATACACATTTTCACATTTTTCTCATCCAAAGGCACAAATTATGTGGTATTTGTTACAAACAGACAAGCGTGATGTGAGATGGTTTGCGAAATGAATACTTAAGACCGCGTGCAAATTTAAATGGTCGGTGAAATGAACAAAATGGTTACGTCACACTTTTGAAAGTGCTGCGTCTCTACCTCGCCATCTACGTAGCAGGTAGCACTGAGCTGTGAATGGTGAAAAAGTCTTTTTATGCATAAATGCTGTCCACCCATAGTAAGAATATTTGTTTTTTTTTTGTTTTTTCCACCGTTGCCTTGATGTGCAAAACAAACCCAGCTTTCCATTAACAAAGGCAAGTAAATCTGAACTGTAAAACCCCATCGCAGCTGAAGTGTGAAACCACAGCAGAACCGTTTAAATGAAACTTTCAAAGTCCTCAGCAAGCATCAACTAAATAATGACAATAATACAAAATAAGAAATTATAGCTGATTTCCACATCTTTTTCCATTTAAACCCATAGCAAAGAGAAGGACTTCTTAAATGACTGAACGTAGTTATCATTGTCTTTTCAGGCAGTTGCTTACAAAGGTTCATTTTCAGTTTGTTATTCATCTGCTGAGATTTTGTTGTCTGTATTTCATTGCATTTTTGTCAACGGACAAAATGTTCAGCGGCAGGTGCAATGCCCAAATTCTTTAGTCACTGGCAACATCTCTACTGTCTTTTCCCAGCAGCATTGAACCACAGACCAACACTTTAGGGAAAAAAATGCCACTGATTTATCCCAGCACAAGTATAGCCTGGATATGCTACTTGTTAAAAAGCATGCAGTTCATTTATTGCTCCAAAGGTATCACATTTGTTTAGGTTTGGGTCTCAGTTCATGTTTGTATAGGGTTATTTACAGATCTTTTCATTTCCAAATCCTTTGAGGTTAGCAATAGATCACAAGCAAAACAGTGAGTGTTATGGTGAGCAACCAGAAACTGAAAATAGCAGCGCAGCATCAAAGTGTAGTTATAATACTGCCATAAACTATTATTATTATTATTATTATTTTATTTATTTATTTTTTTAATTTTATTTTACCACATAGACTTCAGGCTTGTTAAATCATTATAAATCCTCTTTATTTGTACGGTGTTAGTAGATCTGGAGCCTGTGAGGATGTGAGTTTACGGTGAGGTTTGTTGGAACGGAACCCTGCTGTAAGTGGAGGTCGGCTGTGACCGTTTACAAATGTTCTCAAGCAATCATCGTGTTAATTTTGACAAAAAGAAAAATGGTGGCCAGACCAGAGCACTTTGAGAAGGCATTCTGAGCACAAATGTTAACGTGGGACCTGAAACTAAGGCCAGTCAATTGTTTCTTGGCTTCACAGCAGATGCAGGTGAAGGAAAAAAAGTCAAAAGAGTTTATTTGTCACTTACATGGTTACCGGGAACCATATAGCAAAATGTGCTCTGAATCGACAGGAGACTGTGCGTGGTTACATTTAAAGGAAATTTAAGTCACACAGCAACTAGATAAGTAAATAAATGAAACAGTAAATAAAATAAATAAATAACATTGAATAAAATTAAATGGTAAACAGACATTAACAGTGACAGGAAGGAGGGAGGCAGTTGGCGGATATTGTAGACCGTGGTTTTGAGGATTGTGATAAGTTCAAAAGCCTTATGGCCTGTGGATAGAAGCTCCTCCTAAGTCTCTCCGTTTTGGCCACAATGCTTCCGAATTGTTTGCCTGATTTCAGCAGGATGAACAGATGGTTGCTGGGGTGAGACAGGTCACCGATGGTCCTAGTCGCTCTGGTCCTGCATCTACTGGTGTAGATGTCCTGTAGGGATGGCGGAAACCTTCCTTGGGGTTGCCTGTTGAGCCTCCACTATCGGCTGAGGAAGTCGACTCCTCTGCTTCTGGAAAGTTTGAGTTTCGATTCCCATTTTGTCACAGTGGGTGGCATCGGGGCCGTTTTTAGAAAGAGACAAATGGGGAGAAGCATCACGGATCTCGGCAACTTTCTCCATTTAATTTCTCCACTTAGTTCTTTTTATGACAATAATCAAATTAACATAGTGCATACAAAAGTGTTTTTTTTTTTTTTTTTTAAATACAGAGTAGCTTACAGTGTTTTCAGAGTAAATCGCTGCGAGCAGGAGAGAAAAATCTGAGCTTAAAAAGCCGAGTCAGTTCAATAATAGGGTCTTAAAAATGAGAGGCAATTTGACAGTAATTCATGTCATTGCCTTAATTAATATTAATAAAGGCACAGAACAAGGGTGACATCTCTTTGCATGAATTAAGCGCTCTTTTTTCAAAGGGAAAAGGTGCAGATCACACTCAGGAGCTGCGCTTACAAACTGTAGGTCACTGGTCCAGCTGCACAGCCATTGCAACACCTGCTGCCAAGCTACGCGACACCTGGGCTCATGATGCGCCGCTCTTCATTCCGCCGAGCTTTCGAAACCTCACTTACATATTCATCCGTTCATTAACCGACGCGTTTCCTTACTTATTTGCTGCTGTAAAGCATGCGACGGGGGTTCAAAGGCGTGCGCCGTTCAACGGTTTCCTTTCTTTCGGCGCAATTTCATTTCGACGCGAGATTCGTTCGCTCCGATTTGAGACGTCGAGAAAGACAAAAAAGGCCAACGTGTTGTATGAGCTTGAAATGGAACTGCAGTTATGGTTCCAAGGCTAAACTCTGTAATCTGCTGTTTTGAGACCGGGAGGAAGACGTGCGTCTCCCCTGTCAAGCAAAGAACTAAATAATGCAAATCCTGAATCTCGGCGTTCGGCCGAGTCTTTCGTTCAATAATGCATGCAGATTATTTCCCGTGACAAGACCCTTCCTGAAGCATTTAACATTCGTGACTATAATACCGTCGAATGCTGTCGAAAGCACGAAGTTAACCATTACTGGCACATTCAGCTCTCATTTATTATTGATACATCATTTGCATGAAAGGGTTTTAATCAGCATTAATGCATGTGTATAGTGCATTGCGAGCGAAGGCCAAATTTAATACTACGTTTTTCTCCTGGTATTTCTAGTATATTCTCCAACGTCTATGTTTTCATGATTTGCATTGCTTTTGCTTTGGGTTTGCATGACTCAGCCCAGCAGTGCTGATCCATGGCGCCTGGCGGGTTCAGGTGTGGGTCTGTTTCAGTCCACAGTGCAAAAATATGTGTTTCATGCTAACCGGTTGGGTGACTGTGCGTGTGGCTAACCTGCAGTGAAAAGGCATCTCAGCCAGGATCTAATATATAATCCTGGTGTCTGATTAATCCTTGGCAAATAAGAGAAATGCGATATCTGTCAAAAATGTACTGACAAATTATTTTTTTCTTTAAATCATTCAATACCTACAGATTTTTGACAAATACTTAAGTAGTTAAGCAGTTAAAAGCTGTTTTAAGAAAAACCATGTGCAAGAAATGAGCTCTTACAGTTTATTTTTATAGTATATTATTGCCTGTTGTTCTTGTATGAATTTAAAGCCCGATATAGTTTAACGGTTGCTAAAGTTGTCCCGGGGAGATTAAGCCACGGCCGTACCCGGTGCTGTGGGTGGCTTTTTTTCAACGTATGTGTGAAGCACCCAATCCGTCATTTAACCGTATTTTGCTAAATGTAGACATAAAAAGAAACTAAATTTTATTTGACCGGCTGTGTCATTGATTTTCACGTTTGCCTTTCATGCGTGCAAAGAATGAAAAATTGAAAATACAAATATCCCCCGTAACCAAATCCTATGTCCGAGTTTTCACTATAACGGCTCTTAAACATTAATACCAATATTTCTTGAATTCGAGCAGAAAGTTTTGCTATCAAGGTTTTCCACAAAAAAAACTAAATGCAAATAAAAACCTAAATAATAGTAAAAACCTGTAGAAATTATACCAGTAGAATATACAAAAATAAATACAAGTAAAAATGTTGCGCAGTAATAAAAAAGTACTGTATGTGTTATTGTAAGCTGTAACTGCTGTTAAGAATTTTATCTGAAGCAAAAGATCAGTGTCTTTCCAGCTGTTTCTGCAAGCTTTCCTTTGGGTTACCACGTTTGCCCCGTGTCATCACATTTACTCTGATTTAACCTGGATGATTCAGTTGGGTGCTTATTGGTCCTCAGAGGAAGAGGAGGAGGAAGGGTTTTCCTTCCCGTGTTGGACAAGAAGTTCCTTGCTGAGTTTTTCCATCTTGCCTTCACCCCCCCACACCTCTGAATACAGTTTATCTGCAATGTTTTTAAGTAAATTTCATTTTTTAAAATTAACCTGTATGTTTAAAGATGAATGATAGCATTGATAAAAAGCTAATAAAAATACAGCAAAATGTCCTGTACTGTACACACTGCACTGTGCGCTGTAGACATGAGATTAATTTAATGACAACATCAAGTGTTTATGATTTGGTAGCTGCTGTTTACACTGTTTATCAGGCTGATGGTTATACTGGTGTTTTTGGATGGGCTGGATGTACATTTTCCCCTTCTAAAATAATGACAAATACCCAACTGAAAAACTTGGTATTAAACCTGTTTTCAGGTACAAATTAGATGCAGACATCAAGTGAGTACAGTTCAGAATATTCAAGTACTGACAAGACAGCAACATAGAGATGTGCATGTTTTTGGTGAGATAACTTCATTTCATTGGTGAGACAAACTGTGAGTGAGCTCCAACTTTTCTCCCTTCACCAGGATCAGGGTGTCTGCTTCCAAGCCTTTTACTATTGAGGGTTTTGTTTGGCTGTCTGAAGAAACCACCAGTTATGAACCTGATGCAGGTGCAGCCCAATCTGTTCTTCTGGAAAATGTGCTGCATCTCAGTGAGCAAACTTTGTGTGGCCCACCTGTCTGTTTGGATCTGAGCTCAGACCCGTGAAGGTTCCCCTGCTCAGTTTTCACTGGAAGTCTGATTTGGTGTCTGGCCAAGTTAGTTTGGATGCTTGACCCAAGTTATGTGTTGAAAGGGTGGCGTTGATGCTTGAATATGATGTGATTGAAGGTGAAGTTTTTGCTTTAGCAGAGATTGTAGATGATCCAGCTGAGACAGATCCTGTGCTACAGTAAGAATTTATTGTGATATGGTTTTCCATACATAGATGAAGTGCTTGAAGTAAAACTTGCAACCTCTGTTTAAGGTCTAGACATACAATTTCTTTCTGGCTGGGTATAGACTCCGAAATGATCAGCCTTCTCACTTGTGCTGACAGTGTAATAGATGGTGAAGAACCTGCAACCTGGCTGCTTCCAGTTTCTCCTTTTAAATGGCTAGACCATAACTGGGTATCAGAGGACTGGGTTAGCGGTGCTGGGCCATGCTGTGCTGGCCATGCAAGGTGGTCTCTCCTGGTCTTTTTGGGCTGCTGCTCATGACACCAGGTAGTTCAGGTAGGTTAGGTGATGC
Source organism: Heterotis niloticus (assembly GCA_018136845.1). NCBI lineage: Eukaryota > Metazoa > Chordata > Actinopteri > Osteoglossiformes > Osteoglossidae > Heterotis > Heterotis niloticus. The sequence continues at coordinate 34,715,458 of CM030891.1, forward strand.
TTGCAGCTTTCATAGTGCCACAGTTGGACTAAGATTTGGACTTTGACTGCAATAGTCTGTTTTTTTCTTGCTTTTTCTTCTAGTTTTGCTTTAGATGTATGCTTGCTTTAGCCACAGGCAGGAAAAAAACAATGTTTTTGTGTCTGTGTGCCCTCATTCACAGAATTTTTTCTGTGTTTATGGTCACATTGTTCTGTAGAACATATCGCTCTGAGCCAAAGTGGCTATGACAATGGTTTTGTGAAGGGAATGTTACTGGCTCATTATGCCACCTTCACCGATTCAGAAACTTCCTAACATTTATAACTTTTTGCGACTCAGCCTAGGGTTGGGACCTAACACAAGCGTATAGGTTCCCCTGCTATAACACTTGCAACTTCCAAAGATAAACGTACAGACAAGCCTCAAAGAAACTACACCTCTAGATCTGACATGCAGGTAAAAAAGTTCAACTTTTTTCTTTAGCGTAGCAATAACAGCAAAGCTGTCTTTGCAGGGGGGGAGCAGCGCCAATACAAACAAAAATATCCCTGCTCTTTCCGTGTTAACCGACTGCCCTAATAAACCAAAGCAAACACTACTATTCTGCCCAGTCTCCCTAACTAAAATCAGGGAGAAATCATGTCTTCTCCTGTATTTGGCCAACAGTCTGGGGCCGATCAGGCTTCACCCTAGGTCCACCTGTTGAGGAGAGGAGATAGACAGAGAGAGAAATACAGAGAGATAGAGATCGAGAGAGAGCGTGAGAGAGATACTGACGGCCTTAGGATCAACACTATAACATTTTCGACTTCCAAAGATAAACTAACGTACAAATTACAAATTATGCATCCGTAGAAGCCGGCACGGAAGCTGCTCGGCTGTGGAGCCAAGTCCGGATTCGGTCTTCATAAATGCAAAAAGATTTATCATAAAAAGAAGCAGGAGTATTAAATGAAGTCATTTGTAACCTTGAGATAAACCATGGCTGATGACTGTACATGCATTAGTTCTGCTGCGAAAGGTTGTTGTTCGCTTGTGTTTGTATTAACGTTAATGTAATATTAATATATATTAACATGGCACCAGCAAGAACCCTCATTAGCGTCTGCGAATCTTCTGCCAATTCAATTCCCAATTAAATGCTTAAATGACGCATCGGATTGTGAGTGCTGTGGATTGTAAAATCTATTTCTGCGTCTAACACTACAGTGAAAAACTTTTGTTAACTTATCTGCTCATTTTAAGAAAACAGATTCGCCCCCTGACTCCGATTTCGAGTTTCACCTGTTGTCGAAAAATTGTACATGGGTGAACGTATAAAACTAAGGCGTCATCCACACGCAGTTTTTCCACGTCCGTGCACACGATCGGTTGTTTACGACTTTAATTATTGTCTAAATATAACATTAATAACATAAATGAGGAGGAGGTATATGGGGGATAGCTCTGTATACATACATATATGGTATATACACTGCCCGGCCAAAAAAAGTCACCGCTTGGATTGAACTTGGTGTTATGATGTGGGGTTGTTTCGGTTGGTCAGGTGTAGGTTCAGCAATGTTATGTGCCCAAAAAATGAGGTGAGCTGACTACTTGAACAAACTGAATGACCAGGTTTTCCTATCAATGGATTTTTTCTTCATATTCCAAGATGACAATGCCAGGATTCATGGGGCTCAAATCGTGAAAGAGTGCTTCAGGGAGCATGAGAGAGACATCTTTTTCACACATGGGTTGGCCACCACAGAGTCCAGACCTTAACCCCACTGAGAATCTTTGGGATCTTGTGCCGGAGAAGACTTCATGCAGCGCTCCGACTCTCCCATCATCAGTGACAGATCTTGGTGAAAAATTAACGCGGCTCTGGACGGAAATAAATGTAGTGACATTGCATAAGCTTATCGAAACGATGCCACGGCGAATTAAAACTAAAGGCGGTCCACCCGAATATTAAAGTGTGTGACCTTTTTTTGGCCAGGAAGTGTATATTAGTTGCATCTGTTTCAGACATGAATTGTTTTCGTAAAACGACTAGCATATCTTGTAGCTTTTTAGTGAATGCTTTGGGTAGAAGTTATATTTTCGTGTAATATCCGTGTCAAATTCGCTTTCATTTTGTCATAATGGGGTTTTTTATTCCATACAATTTATATCATAAGCAATGCCCTGAATCAGCTTAATTAATTGAGAAATGAAGATCCGGGATGCCCAATTCGCATTAAAGGCTCCTATAATTCTTTATTATCAGGTGATTAAGTGTTCATTTTGTCTATTATAAACGGTAATCTGCTCCCATCTGCCGCTCGCAGTGTTTGTCTGTATTGCAGCCTTGAAGACGCATAATAAGATCAGACAAGCGTATTGACAGGTTATGGTGCAAGTGCTCAGCTACTGTACATTTTCCAAATACGAATGAATTCGGAGGGAACATGCGATTGTCTGCAGGTAAGCCTATGCGCTCGAATACGCGCCCTCACAGATGTAAGGATATTAGCAGCTCATCTGTCCAGTATTCTGTGCAAAATGGTAACTGTTTTGCTGTATGGGATTTGTTTGACTGCATTATTCTATTTTTTTTTCTCCTTTGTGAGATCTATTGAATTATTGGAACTGCATGGTTCATCGGGTAGAACTTGGCTTCCACCATCCTTTGGTCACAGTTAAGGGCTCTAAAGCAGTTGTGCATATCGGCTGCCGTTGCTCGCTCTCTGCTGTCCTCCAGCTTGTATCTTCTGTTCTCAGAATCTCATCGTGGCTGCACACAGCTCTGCAGAAGGCAATAATTCTGCTTTAAGGCCTTTTTTTCAGGTCTTCTCACAATACTGTACATAACATCGTCTTTTTTGTCATGTTTTAGTCATGTGTTTTTCGGATTAACTTCGCGAAAGAAATCATTGAGGTTGCATTTATTAACTGTTATTTTGTTATGACTGTAGGTAAACTGAACAATATTACCGTTGCTATTAAGCTATTAGCAGTGCCAGTAGCCATGAACCATTAACAGCACAGTGGCAGCTGGGAAGCTCAGGATTTTTGCCTGTGACCCAGGACTGAAAATTTCCAGATTGTATAAAGAATTTGCCAGTTTTCACTCTTGGCCCATTTGCCTGTGGAACCGATACACACATTTATGCACAAAAGTCTCCTTTTTTTTTAAGTCATTGCACACTCACTGTCCCATTGAAGAACATGGCAGCAAATGGAAAATTTTACAAATGTGCGGTGATGTTCTAGACTCATAAAATATTATAGTGAAAATGACAGGACAACTTCAGCAGAGCACAGCGTTATTATAGGTGTAAATGGAGGATTAGATGTGCGGTAATACATTATGCCTTCGTACTTATGATATCCTTATAATTGCAGCAAAAGAACTCCAGTGAGTTATTATCAAATATGCCAAGATTTTTTTTTTAATGTGTTTCAATACTTTTTTGTTAGTATAGCACCGCTACTTGCGCTAATTTTGAGCATGCGGGTCTGTAGAGACTAGAATACTGGCATTCATACAGACGTCAACAGAGAAGCATATTTTTATTTCCCCGAACGATGATGTGACAGATAAAGCGGCAGAGAGCAGTGACCTTCGAAGGGAGCTGCGTTGTGTTTTAATGTGGGACAGACTGTCAGTGGCTAAGGTGTGAGTCAGGACTGTAATTTCAGGTTATTCTTGCATTAAAACCTTGAGCTCATTTTCATTTCATTGCATTGTCTTCTTTTTAGGCATCATTCTTTATTCCTTTCTGGGCTGAAAGTGAGTCCCACTCCTGCCTCAATATGAATTTATAGATAGAGGTAGCAGCATATATACTTTGAGATGTATTATGAGAAGCAGTATGGCCTCGTGTGAAAGAAAATTATGAAAAGTAGATGAGAGACATTAGAAAGCTTTCTGGCTTCTGATGTGCTTGCTTTTGAGAAATAAAAGCAATGCGTGGCTGAAGTTGGAAATGTTAATGTTATTGGGCATTGCAGTTGCATTCAGATTTTAATGAACTACTGTAACTGCTGTTATTACAGATTTTATTCAATACATCAGTATTAAGGAGCACAATTTTCAGAACACAAACAATCTGTGCCTAATGTGTGCAACCACTGGTTCTGTACAAACAGGGAAGCAGCGCATTGTTTTCTACTCTCCATTCTTGCTCTTGTACCCAGTACAGCACCTAGAGAGAAACCATGTGTTTTAGGCTATGCCGACTTTCGTTTAAATTCACAGTAAGGTTGAGGAACGGCACTGTGTGAGGCTCATCAGGTGTTCCTAAAATAACCGATGGGGCTTTTTTGGCAATGGTTGTTCACTGTGCACGACACACTGTAGCTTATTCAGACGTAATTGCAGACATTTCAGCAATTCAAGAATTTGTTACTACTGCCCCTCAAGGAAGGTACAAAAGCTGAAAAGTTATTTAAAATGTTAAAACAGAAGGCTGAACAAAAAAGGGGGGGTCATAGAGTGAAATTAAATTTGTCATTTTTCAGCTTCTCACTTCTTTTTTATAAAAGAATTTCGACTACATTGTTACGCTCTGTGTGTGTGTGTGTGTGTGTGTGTGTGTGTGTGTGGGTGGGTTAAGCAGATGTCCACACATAGCACTTGTCACACTTAAGCCTGTTTAAGGACTCGGGATGTCTAAGGCGTAGCAGCTCTGGTAGCAAGCCAGCTCCTCCAGGTCCTTGAGTCCCTGATAGGTGTTACCACCACGATCCATCATCCATCCGCTGCTAAAAACAACTTAATGTACAACAGATGCAGAAGGAGCATTATGCTTCCTTCATACCCTCTTTAAGCAGGAAAATGAAAAGTAATTGACAGAGGATCCCTCGGTGGGCAAAAACCTGCTCACAGCATCCTTTTGCCTTCCCTGGAACACGTCCTGAGAAAAAAATGCATCAACGCTTAGCGCCAAACTGCAAAGAAGGTTTTCCAGAGCAAGGGCTAACAAGCCAAGGTGACCACTGAGACCGAAAGTGTAGTGGATTTGACTGTTGAAAAAAATTCCTCTCGCTCTTGTATGAACTCTTACTATGGAGACATTTTGTTGTCAAAGGCTTTTTTTCACCCACAAAGGCTTAATGATTAAGCGATGTATTAAAGATTTATGTCTAAGGACTGTAAGTCCCAGTCCTGCTTCAAAATGTGTATTTTGACAGAAATGCTGTAGTTCAGTGTAAACCCAAGTCTTCTCTAAAGGAAAGATCCAGAAAAATCAACATCCCATGGCCCCTGCAGACTTTTAAGTTACTATCATCTTCATACTGTGGCCTCCTATTTATTAAGGTATTCCCTGGTCCATGAAACAGTAGCCTACAACAATCCAACATTTCATCAGTCTCACACACACATATGCAGTAGTGCTAGAAACTCTGTGAACCCTGTAGAATTTTCAGTTTCTGAATTTGACCTAAAATAAGATGTTCAAAAATTGAAAAAATGAAGAAAACCCAGTGAAAAAAGACACAAAATTGTATACTTTTTCATTTTCTGATCAAAATGAGTCATCATTAAATGTTTTTATCAGAAAAAAGTTTGTGAACCTCCAGGATTATGAGTTTATTTAAGGGTCAGGAGTGTCAGTCAGCGGGGTGACCGTCAGGTGTGACTTTGGCTATAAAAAACATAAACCCAAATCTTTACTTCCAAAGCCTGATCCTCACCACACAGCTTTGTGAAGACATCCTGGTTTATATCAGGGGATTTTGGAGTTAAAGGTTATCAGTGCTCATCAGCCTGGAAAAGATTGCACAACAATTTTTAAAGACTTTGGGCTTCACTGTCTAGTAGGCAGAGTACAAATTGAGGAAATTCAGTGCCATGACTCCCCCCCGAAGGGGTGGTCAAACAACAGATATTTCTCGAAAAGCAAGGAGTATACAATCCTGAAAGACCAGAAAGAATACCAGGGTAATGTCTAAGGATCTGCAGTCCTCTTTAGTCCTGGCTAATGTGAGTGCCCACCATCAGGCAAACACTGAACACAAATGGGGAGGATAGTAAGGAATCCACTGCTCTCTGAGAAGAACATTGCTGTCATTTGAAATTTACTAAAGTTCACATGGATGAACCCAAAGATGACTGGAAGAATGTTCTATGAACAGATGAGCTAAAGATCAATATTACCGAGCTTTTTGGTTTAAATCAGGAAAGCTATGTTTTGTGATGACCAAACAATGCATTCCAGTGTCATTCCAGCCAGGAAACGCGGTGGTGGCAGCATGATGATTTGGTCTCCTTTCCTACCATGAGATGAGGATGGCTTTCCATCACTGATGCAACTATGAATTTTGGATTGTACCTGCAAATTGTACAGAGTAGAATAAATATCAGGATGTCTGTCAGTGAATTGAGCCTCAGCAGAAGGTGGGTCTTGGAGTGGGACGATGACCTTAACCACACAGGTCAGTCTACCAAACAATGATTGAAGCAGGAAAATATTTGCATTTTTGGAATGGTAGAGTTAGTACTAAACCCAAGAGAATTGTTGTGGCATAACCTGAAGCGGAGAAGTTCATGCAAGAAAGCCTATCAGCATCAATGAGTTTATAAAGTTCTGTAAGTAGGAACGAGCCAAAATTCCACCAGCAAGCAGGTCTGGTCAGCAGTTTCTGTGAAGGTTCAGTTGAGGTCATTGCTGCTCATCTTGGTCACAGCAGTTACTGGAAGCTTTGCCAGCATTTTCCCTTCCTTTGGATCGTTTTGCTTAATAAATAAATTGAAAAATATAACATTTGTATTAGTCGTTTTAATTTTTCTCTTTATTTTGTGACATAGATGACAATCTCAACACATTTTAGGTCAGAAATTCTGAAAATTGTAAACGGTTCCTAGACAGCAGCACCAATGAATGTATATGGATTCCAGTATATACTGTATAGTACAAAAAATACACACACACATATGTAAAAGGATGAAAAGGTGGGGGGGGGGGTGATGAATGAATGAATGAATGAATGAATGAATGAATGAATGAATGAATGAATGAATGAATGAATGAATGAAAAAGATGTGTTAATGATTGAGATGCTAAACCATGAATCATTAGAGCTTGTAGAACTTCAGTGTTTTTTATAACCTAACCAAGCTCATGGAGAATTGGAAAAATTAGAGTTTTCATTCATTTTGTAAATATGGTCAGAACAGAAAAATGTATAAAATTATCTACTATTATTTTTTAATCTTTTTTTAAGCCTGTCCATGTTCAGTGATCTCGGTCTGCGTAGTGCATGGGTAACAATGGATTTTCTTTTCTCCTCCAAGTCCACCATTTTAAAAAAACTCTCACGAGAATTTCTTTGCTGTCTTATTTATCCAGTGTCAGCTCCAACTTTAGCCAAAGAACAGATGGCTTTGTGCAGTTTTATGATGTTAAACTGAGTAACGTAACATCACAGTTGTATTTTTTGCACAGCAGCATCTCTTTGTGTACTGCTTATCTCCTCTGATTATCCATCTGTTGAAAAGCTGTTTGACCTCCAGGGTTCCAGGTTTGGACACCAGACCAGCTTCAAATTTCCTCTGTGCCAAGTGCTGACTCTGATGTCACAGCCATTATCTATTGCCAGCGGCAGTTACAAATGATTGCATTCTTGGCTTGGCTGAGGATTTTATTTCATAGTTAACTTTGTGATTCCATGCGCTGTTCCTCAACTGTACGGCTGGAGGCTTCTGCCTCTTTACCATATTTTTTTTTTTTTTTTTTTGCTTAACTGGGTTTTTGACTTTTTTCCGCCGTTCACACAGATGCGCAAACTCCTTCAGCTAAAAATGTCCAAGGTACAAATTTTCAAACAAACCTTCTTGGGATTATTTGTTCGCTGTTACCTGCATTTTCTTAATTCATCCCTTTCCAGAATAAAAAGAACTGTTAGCAGTTTAGGTTGCTGTGCAGCAATGATAGCTGATTTTTCTGCACCAACCTATTAAATGGCAGCACCAAAACAGTACAGCAGTGTGGGTGGCCACATTCGTTCATGTCCCTTCCACAGTGTTTACATGTACAGTAATGTCCAGTGTTGGTGCTGCCCCACTGGAGGCATCACAGTGGCACAGGAGGTCTGTCCCTGTGTGGAGTCTGTATGTTCTCCCTGTTTCTGTGTGAGCTTCCCTCCTAAAATCTGCACATGTGTTTCAGCATCACCACTTACCTTAAATTGCCCATAGAATGCATTTTTAATTGCTTTTAATGTATTCCAGCATTAATGAAAATATTCAAATAAAAAGTAAAATTATTTTAAATATTGTAGCTTCATTATCTTCTACAGACTCTATGCTTAAAATAAATTTAGGAATGTCAGCATTATTTATTTATTTATTGCGTGATAAAGAAAAGCAGCCATTAGGAAGACAGATTTTTTTTAATGATTTAAAAAAAAAAATGAAATGTCGTACAGAATTTTTTTTTACTTTTTTTTTTCAGAAGTTAATTGGAAAATAAATTGAGGAATTTTTATAGTGTTAACTTCTTACTTCTTGTGAACAACTTGTAAAACTAAAGTGGCAACGAATAAACAAATATGAGTATAGCACAGCCCTGGATGACAAGTGTCTACTTTGACAGCACTGCATTTTCCTGCCTAATTAAACTTTCAATTTCTAAAAACCTGGTTTTATACAAACCCCATTTCCAGAAAAGTTGGGATAATTTCCAAAATGCTATAAAAACAAAAATCTGTGATATGGTAATTCACATGAACCTTTATTTAACTGACAAAAGTACAAAGAAAAGATTTTCAATAGTTTAACTGACCAACTTTCCTTTTGTAAATATACATAAATTTAGAATTTGATAGCTGCAACAATATCAACTAAAGTTAGGACAGAGTTAAAATAATATTGAAAAGTGCACAGAATATTCAAGTAACACCAGTTTGGAAGACTCCACATTAAGCAGGCTAATTGGTAGCAGGTGAGATATCATGACTGGGTGTAAAAGTAGCATCCATCAAAGGCTCTTTGCAAGCAAGGATTGGTTGTGGCTCACCCCTTTGTGCCAAAATCCATGAGAGAATTGTTAGTCAGTTCAAAAGGAACATTTCTCAATGCAAGATTGCAGAGAATGTAGGTCTTTCGACATCTTCAGTACACAATATTGTGAAAAGATTCAGAGAATTAGGAGACATCTCAGTGCGTAAAGGGCATGGTCAGAAAGCGCTGTTGAATGTGTGTGATCTTCAAGCCCTGAGGCAGCACTGCCTAAGAAATCGTCATGCTGCTGTGACAAATATAGCCACCTCGGCTTGGGAGTACTTCGGAAAAACCATTGTCACTTAACATAGTCCATCGCTGCATCCAGAAATGCAACTTGAAACTGTATTACGCAAGGAGGAAGCCATACATCAACTCTATGCAGAAATGCCAGCAATTTCTATGGGCCCAAGCACATCATCTGGACCGAAAGACTGTGGAACTGTGGAACTGTGGGCTGTGGTCAGATGAGTCCACATTTCAGCTTGTTTTTGGAAAAAACGGGCACCGAGTTCTCCGTGCCAAAGATGAAAACAACCATCCAGATTGTTATCAGCGAAAGGTGAAAAAGCCAGCAGCCGTGATGGTACGGGGGTGCCCACAGCATGGGTGAGTTGCATGTATGTAAAGGTACCACTGACTTTGAGGCATATATTAGGATTTCAGAGAGACATATGTTGCCATCAAGGCGACGTCTCTTCCCTGGACGTCCATACTTATTTCAGCAGGACAATGCCAGACCACATTCTACATGGGCTACAACAGTGTGGCTTCATAGACAGAGTGCACGTGCTTGGCTGGCTTGCTGCCGGTCCAGATCTATCTCCTATTGAAAATGTATTGCACATCATGAAGAGGAGAATCAGACAACAGGGACCACAAACTGTTGAGCAGCTGAACTCTTATATCAAGCGAGAATGGACAAAATGTCCAATTGCAGAATTACTACAGTTAGTATCCTCAGTTCCAAAACGATTAAAAAGTGTTATTAAAAGGAAAGGTGATGTACGGCAATGGTAAACATGCATCTGTCCCAACTTTTGTTGAGTGTGTTAAAGCTATCAAATTCAAAATTTGTGTATATTTACAAAAGGAAAGTTGGTCAGTAAAACTATTGAAAATCTTTTCTTTGTACTTTTGTCAGTTAAATAAAGGTTCATGTGAATTACCATATCACAGATTTTTGTTTTTATAGCATTTTGGAAAATATCCCGACTTTTCTGGAAATGGGGTTTGTAAGTTTTATTATAATGATTAAAATCAGCAAGAATGTTATATTTGGAAATCAACTGCTAATAAAGATTAAAAGTGATTGAAATGGCCAGTAAAAATTCACATAGGTTACAAGCTTTACTTCAGCAGCATAGTATTAAATTTGAAAGGCAGAAAGTCACCTTTCTGGAGTTCAATGAACTTAACTACCGCAGTGCTAGTGCACCAAGTCTGTGCTTTGAAAACAAAGTTGTGCATGAAGAGCAAACAAACAGACTGAGACTGAGTTTTATGCCTAGAGATGAATTAGAGACTGATTTGTAGAAATGTGTTTTAACTTTGACTTTAAAGCCTCTTTTTCTGTGGCTCAGTGTCAAAAAAGCCTCATTAAATCAATTTGCTGTAAAACAATGAAATGTGAAAAAGTGGGGTGAATTTTTTTTATCCATGCTGTGTGTTTCTGTGCATGTTTACTCGTTCGCTACAATGTACGCCTTTACACTTGTACTAAACTTTTGTAGTAAACTGTACTTCATGCAAATGTGTTAGCCCAGTATTAACTGGTTGGGCCAGGGCTGTCTGTGTGAAGCCCACATGTTGTCCCAGGGCCTGTGTGAGCTCTTGAGTGCCCAGAGACATGCCTTTTGGCTTATTTAGTGAGCCTATTTGGTGTGTGTGTGTGTGTGTGTGTGTGTGTGTGTGTGTGTGTGTGTGTGTGTGTGAGAGAGAGAGAGAGAGCGAGCGAGCGAGCGAGAGAGACCACCCTATGGTGTAGTTTCATAACCCAATGGCCAGTGATTCTGGGATGAACTCCAGTCTAGTCCCGAATATAGCAGTGATTTTCATGGATGGATGGATGGATGGATGGATAATAATACCTAGGATTCAGTCTGTTCTCTTTTTTAAAGAAAGACACATAAAAGGCAGTGCATTATATTTATAAAACAGGCAAAAATCACAAAGAAAGTTGTATTTAGGCAGTACGCAAAAGTCCTGCAGTCCAGCAAACACAGTTATGAGAATTTTGCATAAAATCTTGTTCCTGTAGTGCTTGCAGTGAGGCAAGGCAATGGCTTTCACTCAGTCCATATGAGTCTCCTTGCTCTTGGGAATTGCACTCCAGAGGGTCCTTGCACAGTGGCCACATGCAGACTGAAGAAGCTGTGTGTAAAACGCATTATAGGGCATCAAGGGTCCTGGCTTCTTCACGGAGGAAATGGCTACAAAATTATTCCAAACCCTTTATTTTAAAAATAAACACAAGAGAATATAATTCAGAATCATCTTCTTCATCTTTCGGCTGCTCCCGTTAGGGGTCGCCCCAGCGGATCAGCCGTTTCCATTTCTTTCTGTCCTCTGCATCTTTCTCTGTCAAGAGAATATAATTCAGAAATGTTTTTTTCTTGTTGTTTTTTTTTTTCTCTCAGTTCTTTTTTTGTTTTGTGATGAAGGCTGAAAATTTAAATTGTGGATGCAGTAATTCAAAACCATGGCTGAAAATCAGGTGATCTGGGCCACTGCTCTAATGGACTTTATTGACAGATTCATACATGGAGCCCTTTGCTGAAGGCATTTGCATTGTTTCTCCAGACCACTGTGTGTGACATGTAATAAAAATAGTGGGACTTAATATCAGTTTATCAGGAAAAAGTTTGCCAGTAATCTTTACAAAACAGTAAATCTTAATCAATCCATCCATTCATCCTTTTATTATCATTAACCACTTCATCCAGGTCAGGGTTGCAGCGCCAAGAGCTTTGTTACTAAAAGCCTGCAAGAGAGTAAACATCTTTTGATGCAAAACCATCAACTGATCCATAACAAATTCTGCTTGCAGTCAGCAATTCCTTTGGTGGAGGTTGCGGTCATCATTCTCATTGCTCTGAGATGCGGATGGAGTGGTAGCTAGAAAGGAAAGACTTTTTTTTTTTTTTTTTAAACTACAATAGCTCACTGAGGCTATTTTTGCACCCCAGTGTGTATTTCTTTATTAAGATTGGACCCTGTGGTGGAGATGCACAAATCCACAGGTCTCCCGCCCAATTTTTGGAGCTGCGCCCACCCACCGGCCTGGGAGCTCAGTCTTATTTCCAGCAGCTAGAAGAGTGCTGAAAAGGCCATGCGAAGAGGCTCATTTTGTGATGACAGATGAAACATCTGAGCTTATGTTCTTCGCACTGGTTGCATTACTCCAAATAATTATTTTATGATACAAAAAAATTTAAAGATTTAAGTAGCTGTTACCGTGCTGTTTTTCTTTAAGGATGAAAAATTAAAATGAGAATGAATAGTTTTGCGCGTTTGTGTGTTAAGAGTGTCAGTGAATAATGTAATGCAGTTTGTATGAAACGGCAGCCAAATAAAGTGCCGCGGCGCTCCTTAATTTGCTGCATGAGAACATTAATAGGAGAGACCGAGTGAGATGCTGAAGGGCACGATGAGCAATGCTTCATGGGAACATTTTAATGCAGTGATAGCATCTTCACTTAAGCGTGTCCTATTTTCCCGCCTATTGAACAATTTTTTCTGCTGTGTCAGTTGAGCAGTTTCTCTCCGTTGTTTGCATGCTTCTTTCCGAACCCACGGGAGGAAGAGGTTGGAAAACAAACCGTGCCCTGACTTTGTCCAGCTTCACCTTTTGTCTTTGCATCGAGTGTCCGAACCCTGCGCGTCCGTAGAGGCCTCGCTGTTCGCCCTCTGCTTTGAAATACTGCTTTGCAGGAATACAGCGGCAGCGCTTTGGCGTCACTGAGCTACTGGCTCAGCTTTGTGCATAAAAATGACAGGTTGGGGAATACGAGCAAAGAAGGGAAGCTCCACACAAAAATAAACTGCCATACAAGTAATATGTTAACAGTATTTAGTACCTTTTAACAAATGCAGAATAATGTAGAGGCTGTAAATGTAGGCCTTGCCACAGAGCACGCTGCCCAAGAAGCGTTTTTATCTGCCATGTTCATTATTGGTGTTATCGAATCCAATCTTAATTTGCTTACATGGTACGTGCCAGTGTCCGTGTTGTTATCTCCACTTTGAGGCTCTTAGGGACTCATCACCACTACCACCACCACCAGCACCACCGACTATTTATCTATTATGTACCCCTATCTATTAATCTAACTATTTATCAAGCTGTCTACTTCTCTATTCACCTCACTGCGTATGTCTTGTCTCTTTTTTGGACATTGTGCCGTCTGCCGAGTGCGCTGTGCTCCATGGTCCATGTTTTGCTCTCCCCTGTACTTCTATTTCAGTGCAGAACGACAGCAATGTGAACGCCAAACCTCCCCGTTCCAGCATGATGCATCTTTCACACTTATCTTACATGTTTCCATTTGTAAGGCCTTTGCAGCATCAGTAATATCTATATATCCCGAATTACATGAAAAGACTTAGATCACAAGCACATTTACTTGTGTGGATAACACCCAGCTGAACAGAGGGAAGAAAGGAAATCCATATGCTTCCCTTGAGATGGGCTTTCTAATTTTCCATTCAAAAGGCAGACAGATTTGCTAACTGCCTGTGGGTAGAGCTCACTTATCCAGTTTGGCACCACACTATTACAGATAAAGCTTCCCCCTGCCTGGGCATGTGACGCCATGCTTACAGCTGCCTCTTGTCATCATTGTAAAGCAATACATTGACTCCCTGAATCCAAACAAACTTCACCAAAATCCCTCTGTCTGAAAGATGGGTGTTCAAGCATGCTGCTCTCAGATAAACAGCACGCTCGTGTCCATGGGGAAAACAGCACAATATTGCCCAGGAGCTCCATGTACAAATAAAGCACATATTTTACAAATATAAATATTAAACATTACAATTCCTTTCTTAGCAGAAACACTGCTATTATTTCTTTCCATTATTGTGAGTTACCATATAGCATAATTATTGTCACTCGAGTGTTTTTCATACTTTGTGACTGTTCCTATTTTTATGGCGCTTCCAGGGAATGATTTTTAAATACAGGCCTCATTATGGAATTTGGAGATAAATGTTTTCATTTGCCGCTGTTTTACCGTAAATATTAATAAACTGAGCCGCTGGACCCCTACGAAAATTCCCTTGTCCCACTGCAAGGTTGTTGCAGTCTAGAGCCAAACCCAAATGTACCGGGCACCGGGACACACAAAGCAGACCCCAGAGGCAGGAAGTATGAATTCATTTTAATTAAATTAATCTACGAGGGCAAATAGCAGAATCTCAAAAAAATGTTTATTTATTTATCTATCGATTTACTTACGAGCACCATGATCCCATGTGCGGTCTACAGTTTATTATGCAATTCAAAATGCAATGCAGAGTTGAATACCACATCAGCAGGCAGTGTTCAGAAACAATAGCCACAACTTTTTTCTAAATTTTGAACATGCTATTTTAACCGTGACCAGCCAGGTCTCTTTGTTGTGCTTTCTTATTTGCAAAGTGTCGCAAACACCTCTGTCAGGAGACTCGGGGGAACGTGCAGAATGGGCCAGGCGTCTCGGCTCACCGAAGGCAGCTGCTGTCTGTGGGCCTGGACTCTCTGAACCGTTCGGTTTCATAGTGAGAGTGAAAGGGGGCTGCTCTCTGCACACTCAAAAAACCCCACTGTGGTCTCTCAGTACAATCACAAGGTGCACAAGTAGCTGCAGAACTGAGACTGACCCTCCCCAGGCTGTTCCGTGTCACATTTCTTATTTCCTCAAAGGTTCCTTGTAGCTTCCTCTCAACAAGTAAAAAAGGAGCTCAGCAAGTTGTTGGCCACATATTTAAAAACTTTTACTGAAAGGCAGCGACTGCAGGCACTTGCGCTGCACTCGTACTGCCACTCAGCTGTACACACACTTTGCACGTATACCTATGTCCATGCATGACCAAGTCATGCTGCAGGCATCTGGTCCACCGCAAGCCGTGACTTGTACACTGCAGTTCCTCCCTGCCCATAAAGAATGCTGTGAACTCAACAACAACTAACAATGCAGCGTTACTGGACCTTTCAGCTGCTTATGACCACCACCTTGTTCTTGGTGAATGCTGCACGGTCATCCTCAGGAGGAGGTTGATGGGCAGATGTGCTAGGATGCTGTACATTAGCTCACCATGGTGATGACGATGGTGTAGGGACCAGGATGGGTGTGGGAAGCGCCTCATCCTCAGTCAGTCCTGTTTTTCCTCAGCCCATCCTAATGATGCCTCTTAAAATGTCCAGGGAGACTTCCACTATGCACTACAGGGCTGCTTTTTCATTGTAGCAGTGAACCATTTGTGGTCCTCTTGGTAACATCTGGTCAACAAAGTCTGTCCATTGGTTAACCTCTGGATCCTCTTATCGGTCACTTTGACTAACTTTGTCTGAGCTGCCTGTAAAGTGCCTGCCCCTTGAGGTCTGGCTGAAACAGATCCAGCCAGGAACAAAGAGAACACCCCACAAACACAATGCTGGATATTGATGGGTTATGCTTGGCATTCTGATAAGCAAGCCATACATTTGCTAACTTGTGCTGAAGGATTAACTTTTGCGCACCGTAGCTCTTCGGGGTTCGTTTAAGGCTTTACACAGACCTCTTCACAAAGCTGTTTGTTACCAGATGCTATGATGCTGAATTCCTTTTGTCCAAAGGAAAATTTGAAAGTCAACAGCTGCAAAGTGAGGATGATGTCGCTCACAATCTGTTGTGGAACACCTGTTCTAGCAAACAAGTCTCTTAGCACATTGATGATGTGAGTGGATGTGGTGGAGCTCATCGCAAAGACCTCTGGCCACTTTAAACATGCAATGATGACCGCTGAGAAGATTGTGTCTATGAATGGTGTGACAAAGGCCTAATGGATTCATTGCTAAGGCAACACTGGCTCTTCTCAGAGGTGCAGAGGCCCATGCTCAGGCTCATTCTGCCCCAGATCTTGGCCACCACGTAAAACTTGTTGTTAGTGCCTTCACCTTCCCTGCACCCAAATGGCCTTTTAGACATCTCTTCCAGAACCCTTGGTGTCAACTTCACGGGGATCTCAGTCTTTACAGCTACAACATGTAGCCAGGACCAGTTTATCTTCCTTTTGGTAGAACACAGATAGCAACGACTTGTGCTTATCTGCCCACCCATTGTGTGATTCTATGTTCACCTCCAACAGATTCTCATCGTGCTTGGTTTCAGACTTTACTAATTCACCTTTAACAATCAGTATTTTTAGCGAAAATAGCCTCAGTGAGCTGAGCGTGTGGGGCATGACATGTGGTGGTCTTGTACTCACTTTGTTAAAATGTCCACCAAAGAACACTGCCCAGCATTGTATTGAGGCAGCAGGAGTTGCAAGAATCCCCTTACGTGGGTTAAAGATTGAGGTTAATGGCTGGCGATCTGTGGTAACAGTAAACTCTGCCAAACAGTCACAGATTTAACAGGGGCGTACGGTATCTGTGTTTTGGCACCTGAGGCAGATCCTTTCTTTGGCACCCCCCCAGTACACTGTGTGGCAAAATTACTTCTAGCAATAACCATGTGTACCACATAATAGCACTAATGTTAATATTGGGGGAAGAACTCAATGAACAAATTGCATTTTCTTGTATTATATTTCTAGTTTTTAAAGACCCAACCCTGTAACAAATGCACACACACGACACCAACTCTGGTTACCAAGCTGTAATTAACGTAAATTAAAAATATTTATAACATAGCAGCATGGTGGTGGATCCTTCCCATCATCCCTTGCTGCCTAGTATTTAAATGCCGTTTTAGTTTATGTTCGATGCCTTGTGTTAATTCTAACTTGGGCATTATTTTATTTGTGACTTTGCAATATTTGGTTGCTCATAGCTTATATTTTGTGTACTTTTGTACGTCTGTGCAATTTTTTTGTGCAAGGGTTTTTGTCAGTGTTGCCAATTTTTTAGAGCATGCTATGGTTTCATGTGTTCCTCTTCACCAGCACATTAAAGGAAAAATTACAAGATAAAATTAAAGACTGTTTAAAAGATTATTATGGTACATCTCTTTTTACCTGAATTGAGCATATTTTTTTCATTTTGAATTTACACTGAAGTTTTGACTTTTTCAGAAGTAAATAGGAACCTTTATGACTGTAACAGACCCGGTCTCTGTAAAGATCCCAAACAATTATTTCACAGTTTCTCCTGTTTTTGTCACCCGGTCACTTTGACACTTTTTTTTTTGTTCACAAATGTTGATTAATCTGAAGCTCTGCCACCCCCTTTATGCTTGGCACCCAGGGCAGAGCCTATGAAGAGAAGCGTCGCAGGCCAGCTTCGCTGCTGTATTGTGTCGACATTGTGTTTCGCATGAATAATCTTTTGGCCTCCCGAAATGAGCAGTTGCGGTCCTTTGTTAATTTTTTACTGCTTTTCTGCTGGAGTAGATGATTTAAGAGGTGAAACACCATTGCAAGTTTGGACCCTTGGTTGAACTGATTGCCAGGAACACCTTGGAGCAGACCTCCATTTCCATCTGGAGATGTGCAACGGCCAGATCAATCTTGCAAAAGCACTGTGCTCCAGAACCACTAGCAAAAATATGCAACACTGGATTGATTGAGACCTTGAAGTTGCCAAAGAGACTCACTGTGCCATTGTTCTTGACAGCAAGCACAAATGGTGTTTCCCATGGGCCAAAATCCACGTTTGAGAGAATCCCTTTGGTTTATAATCTGTCCATCTCTCTCTTCCCACCAGTGGTCCGATGGCATACGGCGCCAGACGTGCTTTGTGGAATTGTGGACCTGTCCTGCCCTTGAGCACAATTTTGCCCTTGATGTGCCTTGGTGTATCATTGCCACTCTTGAACACAGGATCAGCGTCCCTTAGGGTCTTTTGCAGCTTGACGTCTGGGGTTGGGGGTACTGCGAACACCGCACAGAGACTTTTTATCTCCCTTTACTCAATTTTCAGCTGTCTGAACCACTCACCCAACAGGGGTGCTTCTCCCTGTAGGATGGTGTACAAGATGAGTGCCTTCTTCTGGCCTTTCAGCTCAATTGTCATGGGCAGAACCCCAAGGGGCCTGACCTTTTCACCAGTGTACATCCGTAAGTAAATGGAGGCTGGGTTTGACCTCTCTTAGTTGAACAGCATTTCGAAGATGCTTTGGGACATCATGCAGACAGTAGACTGGTCTTCAACTTCATATTGATCATGCGGCTCTTCGTCTGCTCTGAGCTTCTGTTGAGATGCACACTCTCATCTTGTTTGTCTTTTGCACTTTTTGGTGAACGTGTCCCGTTCCACGACCCCTTCTCCATTTTCACTTTTCAACTTGCGTTATGTGGGAAGGTATGCTGAGCAGCACAATGTTATAGCAGGAGCACGGCTTTTCCTGCCATCATGATGTCTTCCTGAAGGAGTCTTGTCTCCATGCCCTCATGCTGGATGCTGCACACTGGGCGGTAACATAGTTCATATTGTCACTGAAATAACAACTTTCAGGCAGTTCCTTCAGCTCAGCTCCATATACTGCGTTCATCTTCCCATGTAGCTGACTGTGCTTCTGAAATTCTTGAACCCAAAGGGTTTCATAGTTAAAAGTGGCTTGGCTGACAAGTGGTCCCATATAACCTGGGCTAATTCATCAAAACTTTTGTCCACGGGCTTATCTGGGATAGTGAGGCACCAGAGGAAGCTACACACCTGGCCCCCCATGGTGGGCAGTAGGAATGGCACATTTTTGGCTGATGCAATGTCATTTGTGATGAAGAAAATGGTTTAACAACTCCACGTGCACGTTCCACTCATGTACAGAACTATCAAAAAGATCGATTTACCCAGTAAAAAAAAAAATCTTTCCAGTAGCGTATAGCACTTTACTCACTCTATTCTGTCGGCAAAACCCCTTTTTCCCTTTAGCGGAAAAGCTGGATTTTCAGCACTCCATCATTCCACACAATGACTTTTTTCTTCCCTAGACACATTGCCATCAAGCTGTATTTGTTTTTCATTTTATTTTTTTATTTGGTGAAATTCATTCTTGTGGCCGGTTTTAATTGTGTCCATGTAAATTGCTTGCAAACTAAAAATAATTTTATTATTATTATTATTATTATTATTATTATTATTATTATTGTAGTAGTAGTAGTAGAAATTGAAGTTTTTCATGTCATATTTCTACACAGTGGAATGCAAATTGCAGGAATGAAAAGCAGAAGGAAGCAACCAGGGTGGTCAGTTTCATGGTCCTCCCTTCATACCCTTCCTGCTGCATAAACATAATTAATAATGAAAAAAAAATAATTTTAATGAAGTTTTACCAATGAAACTAATCTGCTTAGCAAAGATGTAATTTTTTTCTTTTGCCAAGATGCGATCAGAAAATCCTTGCCTCCTTGGCTGCTTAGTCCATCAGGACATTTAGTGGTGTTGGAGTTGTCACGAGTCTTTATTTACATTATTATCAGCATTTACACAGATGCTTTTTTCTAATGTTGTTGTTGTTGTTGTTAAGTTTTGCCCAAAATAAGATAGACAAAGCCAGGTCATTTGAGCTTCCAGTGGCAGCTTTGGCTTGATTTGCTCCAACACTTCTGCATTTGTTTTCTGGGCCATCCAGGATTCTTTCCTAGCACCATAATTCAAAGGTGCCTGTTTTCTTCCTGCTTGTCTTTATCACTGTCCAACTCTGGCATCAGTATGATGTGACTGAAAACCCGATGGCTTCAACAAGTCGGATGCGTGTGCACAGAGTTACGTCCCTGCACTTGAGAATTTTGTCCGAGCTCTTCAAGGCTGTTCTGCCCAGAGCTGTCCTTCATCGGACCTCTTGGCTGCTTGTCACCTCATTATTGATCGTTGATCCAAGAAAGCTGAAGCAGTCTAGTCATGGCTTCTCCGTCAAGTGAGAAGTTGTCCAGTTTTCCGGTTGTCAGGAAATTTGTCTTCTTCAAGTTAAGATGCAAGCCTATTAAATATTAAATATTTCTAGTATTAAAACCTGTAAAATTCTGCCCGAAATACACAGATTTATTCTGTTGATTTTTTTTTTTCCCCAGATTTTCTGGATAAATTTTGGATCACAGTTTTCTTTTCATAAGTTTATTTTCAGCTGGAAGTCAGCTGAAAAATGTGTCCAAAATGAAGAGTAGAATGAGTTTTCAGAATATCGTTTCCTTTATAAATGTTTGTGTTAAACCTTGTCAAAGGTTTTAAGCCTGGGCAACCTTGCGAATGCTTGGATGGGATGAGCTGAACAGAAAAGTAAAACCAGAGAAACCCAAAGAACGCTGCATCCCTGGGAGTTTGTGTAGAAGAGCCTGGAAACCAGGTTGTGAGGTTTGCAGCTGAAATTTAAATAAATAAATGCTTCACTTGAAGAAAAAGATGGGTTTCTGCTGGTCTATTAAGCCTTTTAATAAATACTTCATACGTAACTGTTAAGAATTTGTTCATTTGTGTTAATTTCATTAGAAATAAAATTTACAAATTCAGACATCTGTCTTACAATTTAGATTCAAATTTAAGCAATTAAAATTTAAATATGTTCCCTGCGGTATTCATATATTAACGGTTAAATTAAATTGTGCTGCTAACATTTTATAGCAACTTGTTTTTTTATTGCTTTTTTCCGTTTTCTAAACACACTTTGATTTCTGCTATGAGCTCAGTTTTGTAAAGGTTGTTCACTGAATGATGATCATGCCAGTGAGGGTAATGTTTTATTTGTATTAACAATGCAAATAAGTATTTGTCTTTACATACTTGTTAGCATATATATGCTTCTATCTGCTTTGTTTCTCAAATTCTCATTTTATATTTGCAAATTTTATTACATCCAAGTGCAACTGGAAATATATTGTAAACTTAAGTTTTCTAATTTAATTTTAGATTTGATGTACTTTTGTTTCTCAAGGTCTTCCCTACTTTTTCACATATATATTCTAAATGTTAGTCTACTGGGTTAATTGACTATGGACCGTGGACTATGATGTTTGCAGATGACATTGTGATCTGTAGTGAGAGTAGGGAGCAGGTTGAAGAGACCCTGGAGAGGTGGCGATATGCTCTAGAGAGAAGAGGAATGAAGGTCAGTAGGACTAAGACAGAATACATGTGCATAAATGAGAGGGAGGACAGAGGAATGGTGAGGATGCAGGGAATAGAGTTGGCGAAGGTGAATGAATTTAAATACTTAGGATCAACAGTCCAGAGTAATGGGGAGTATGGAAGAGAAGTGAAGAAGAGAGTGCAGGCAGGGTGGAGTGGGTGGAGAAGAGGGTCAGGAGTGATCTGCGACAGAAGGGGACCAGCAAGAGTGAAAGGGAAGGTCTACAAGACGGTAGTGAGACCAGCTATGCTTTATGGGTTGGAGACGGTGGCACTGACCAAAAGACAGGAGGCAGAGCTGGAGGTGGCAGAGTTAAAGATGTTAAGGTTTGCATTGGGTGTGACGAGGATGGACAGGATTAGAAATGAGTATATTAGAGGATCAGCACAGGTTGAACGGTTTGGAGACAAAGTCAGAGAGGCGAGATTGCGTTGGTTTGGACATGTGCAGAGGAGAGATCCTGGATATATCGGGAGAAGGATGCTAGGGATGGAGCTGCCAGGCAAGAGGAAGAGAGGAAGGCCTAAGAGGAGATTTATGGATGTGGTGAAGAAGGACATGCAGGTGGTGGGGGTGACGGAGAGAGATGCAGAGGACAGGAGGAAGTGGAAGCTTTTGATCCGCTGTGGCGACCCCTAACGGGAGCGGCCGAAAGAAGAAGAAGAAGTCTACTGGGTTAATTGGTGTGGAAAATTTTATAGCAGTTACTGTGAACTTTTTACGGTAAACCATAACATTTTAAAAACATAGATAAAAATGAATAAATATAAAAACAGTGTTCTGATAATGTTCACATAAATGATATTTTATGAGAAAATCTGTCAGGGAACAGGTTTTCCTTTGTTTTTCATTTGGTGATACTGGGTGGTGGGATTGTGAATGCTGGCATTTAAAAATATAATAAATAGTAAAATATTAGGTAGGTAAATAAATAAATAAATAAATAGGTAACCAACTTCCCCGATTATTAATAACTGCTTTTCCACTGCAGGGCCACCTCAGTGCCCAACCCGGGCTCGAACAGAGGAGTGCAAGGCATAAAGAAGGCAGGGTCGCTCGCCACTCTTGTTCACTCATACATTCACACTTTATGAGCGGTTTAGAGCCCCCGGTTCCGCTGAGTCACGTCTTTTATGTCACCGTGCAGGCCGGGGCAGCACTCAAGCATTTTGCTATGAACTTCCAGAATAGGCACGATTTCAGTAAGGTTGACAGACGCATTGGAGGGTGGGGCTGCATGAAATCAGTTTTCTCCATTTAAAATATTGCCAAGAGAATTTGCAGGCACATGAAATTTTGGAAAAGTTAGCCTTTAAGGAATCTAGGACAAATGACGCAAGCAAGACAGGAGTCAAAATGGTCAACGTGGATTTGAAAGGTGTCCCAAAACTGGGTCTCAAAGCGGTCTCGTTCACACCATCTGGGTTATTTTGCAAAAATATCAACTCAAATATCAAGTTTTTCCCCTCCCCTTCCTTCAGAATGGCGAACGGTGGCCTTGCTGCTTTCACACTGAATCCCAAAATTCTATGTTAAAAAAAAAAAAAAAAAGTCATTATTTGTGCGAGTGTGTATGTAAAATTATTTAAACTTGTTGAACGCTAACAGCATGTTAAGTATATCCGGTGGATTTTTTTTTTTTTTTTTCTTTTTATTGAACTGCAGTAAACCATTTATATGTATAAATACTTCCAGTCGGGGCAGCATGTAAATGTTAAGATATCTCTGTGTAATTGCGTGTAGCAGGAAATTTGAAGTGTTTACTTTTTAAATTATTTATCACTTTGCCCCACTGCCTGTCAAGATTAATTCTGGTTCTTCACCTCCTCTCTTGTGGATCCTTTCCAGCCGCAGCAGAAGGGTATTTTCCTGCCCACTGTTCTCCATTGTTTTCTATTTTCTTCCTGTCACAGATGAGATGGAATTGATTTCAAGTGTTTAATCCCTGTTGGTACTACGTCATCGTCCACACAGAGGAACCGCTTGGGCACAGCACAGCATTCATCCCAGTGAAATATGAAGCCAGACAACCTATTGGCACCTGCAGTTTATAGAATAAATAATTTAGAGGTTATTCCACATCAGAATAGAAAGTGGATAATGGAAATCCTGTGGTGTCAAAGGTTAAATATTATTTGCTGCAACTGTGTGACGGATCATTTACAGAATCTAAAAGACAGAACATTCATTTATTCTTTAGGGAAATGTCATAGTGTAAAGATTCAGAAATAAATATCTATTAAGAGGAATTTTTTTAAAGTCCCAAGTTCCAGCAAAAAACAGATGTCAGAAATAGTTGTAAATTACATTTGGAGTTCAAAAAAAGTGCAAGTTTGCTGTTTTTTAAAATGCTGTAAAAAATACATCCATTACTATTCTAAGCACTTCATACACTTTCGCTGGAAATTCATTTCACTTTATTCCCTAGAATATTTTTCTGGTCAGCTGCTCTCATGAACTGTTTTGCATTTATTTAATAACCAAATAAAAACACTTACATGAATTTATTTTATGAATTTATGTGAAAGGCATTTGAATCTATTTTCGGGTTTTGTAAGCCTGAAAACAAGCATTTTCCATGTCATCGACCAGTATTTAAGGCAAGCCTGCATTTGTGTCAGAAAAAAATAATTTTGCTGGTTTAGATTCTGATTTAGATCGATGTCGGCCTTTTCACATTCTCGCTATTCTGCAGTAACGGCAATCCCTCGGCATCCGATCTCTACATCCACATTTTCACTATGCCAACTGTTGAGAATTAATCTGTATATATGGGAATGTGTACAGAAACCTTTGCTATAAAAACATTTTATTTGAAGCTCCTCAATAATAAAAAAAATCAAAATGCATATCAAAATCAAAATAACCTTGAAAAACTGACCGGAAACAAAAACGTTACAGTACCATAGAGTGCGTTATCGTAAATAATGCTGTAGGTATTGTAATAAACTCCACTGCGTGCTGTTTAAATTTGAATGCGAAGTGGGGCGCCTGTGCTGGTGTCTTATCAACTGTTGTTCCTGCCAGGTTCGCTTTGTCTGAACACGTTTGCGCTGCGCATGTCACGCTAACGTGCAAATGTCCTGTACTGTACACACTGTACCGCATGCTATAGACATGCAAATTAATGACAGCAACAATTGTTTATTAATAGGCAGCTGCTGCACATTGTCTTTAAGTCAAAGGCATAGGCTGATGGGTGTACAGGTGTTTTCAGATGGGCTGGGAGCCATCATTTATTCATGTTTGCAATGAAACAATGCGAAATAGACATTCGGTGTACAAAAAATTTGGAATCGAGCATTTTCGGGGAAGGATGAGATTTGGATTCCGCATCATCTTCATCCATCAGTACTTTTTAAAGTACAACTGGAAAAAGTATGATGAATTCTGTTAATTAAACAGCAGAAACGTAGTTTTTCCACTTCTGAACCTGGAAACGCAGTTAATATTTCTGCTGTAAACCATTTATCCCAAAGTAGGGGAAATTACATCATACGCCCTAGACGGAACACCAGCCCAGCACTGGGCTATCACGCACCGGAACCGACTCGCGCGTAGACACACGCCGGGCCTTTTAGGGTGACGAGAGCTCTACTAAAACACAAGTGACTGCGAGAAGATGCCCTGAGAGGAACTCGGGCAGAAACAGCGAGAAGACGGCAAGGGTGCATAGGCAGAGCCAGGTTCAGACTCGCTTCCCCTCCACGGCACAGCAGCTGCCGACAACCACATGAGACCGCAGGTTGTTAGTAAAAATGTATTTCCTTCGTACACAAAACAGCTGTAAAGCACAAAACATATTCTGCATCCATTTTCTAAAAAAGGTCATTAAGAAATGTGCTGTATTTTTTCTTTGTTCTCCACTCTTAGTAGAAAGTGACTCTCAGGACTAAAATGGTGTGAAAAGGGAGAATTTGTGCCGGAATTTTGCTCAGATTACAGAGCAGAAAGCTTTGTTTGGGGGGATTTTTTTCTGTGCCGTGTGACACTTTTGATATTTTAGGCAGCTGTGTTGTGCAGTGTCTCATAAACCGCTTTTGTTCTCAGACAGGTGAAGTTTGTACTCCATGTGGTCTTCATCCAAATCCCTGCAGTGCCTACACAAACAATAAGGCTTTGCTCTGTTTGTTTAACCCTGCTTTACTTTAGCTGAGATTTCTGCGTTCCCCAATGCAGCTGCCAAGGTGAGCACTGTCCACTGCATGTATGTCGACACGTGCGTGCGTGCGTGGTCTGGGTTGCTCACCTGCCCTCAGCTGGGTGGGTGACACATTAACCATCTGCCTCCCAGCAGTGGTCACCTGCCAACACTGCCAGCCAAAGTGTTTACAAAGCCACACAGCAGCTTACCTGGTCCCCTGCATTGTCGAACCGATGGTAAACACTGCTTTGTTTTTAAGACCATTCAAATTTCACATGCGCTTGGACACAAGAGTGCTTCAGCCTTCTTCACGCCGAATGTCAAAAATATTCCATGACTGCAAGGTCAGACCAGAATGGTTGCCACAAGTGATTTAACCCACTTTTTAGTTCTCTGGAGCAACTGAAGATAAATGGGAGCTGGTGCCAAAGAAAAATGACGGTTATCACTTGCAAACTGTACGGCTGCTCTTAACTTTCAGAGTACATTTTCAGAATTGCTCACAATTCCATCCACTGGCTTTTCTGTTATTGCTTTTTGGAATGTGTCTGTGAGCTGGTTTGTCCTGCCGTCTGCTCCATACTAGTGGGTTCACGTCCCAGTCCCGGTGGGCCAAGCGGTATCGTTCCCTTGGATGGCTTTGGCTTTGAATGCCTCCTTATTCAGTTCCTCGTAAACATTCTCACTTGAAAGGACACTTCTTTTTTTTTTTATTCGCGTTCATTCAAATTTCTTCAACAACATTGCTGTCACTCAACCGTTGCATTCACATTTGCTCTGCTTCCTCTCACTTTTTCTCCGAAACGAAAAGTAAAAAAAACCGCACTGGCACTCATATTAATGAGCTAACGTGCTGCCACCGTAGCTTAATAGCAGTTATACTGAAAAGGTTATAGCGAGAATTTCGTTTGAATGAGCAGTTTTATACATATAAAATTAACTTTGTTTTTCAAGGCCAAACACTGATGTTGCTCACGTATGAGACAGCCATCTTCTGGTCAGCGGTGCTTCGCACCTGCTGTAAACCAAGGAGGCAAGGATTTTCTGATCGCATCTTGGCAAAGGAAAAAAATCACATCTTTGCTAAGCAGGTTAGGTTCATTGGTAAAACTTCATTAAAAATATTTTTTTTCAGTATTAATTATGTTTATGCAGCAGGAAGGGTCTGAAGGGAGGACATTCTGTGGAGGGAGGGTCATTTTGGAACACGATGGGCTCAAAATCTTTAGTAATGTAATGGAGGGACAGTAGTTTAACTCCTCAGGAACTACGGCCTCAAAGATGTCAGCTGAAGCTGCGCGCCCTGTGACTGCAAAAATTCCTTTGAGAAAAATTGAAAATTCCCAGCCGGGTTAAACCCTGTGTAAGTTGCTTTGAATGTAAATGTCAACTTAGCTGGAAATTAATAATGAAAATGTCAGTAATTAGAATGCAGTTTTCGAGGGGAAAAAGACAATTTTCTCTAATGTAAAATAATTATACACTGAGTTGTCACGTTATTAGGTACCCCCCCCCAGTATAAATTGTAGTTTCCGACAAGTCACTTGGTACAAAGCAGGCAGCGTTTCTAGTGTCGGTCAATGCTCAGCTGAGCGTTGGGATGGGCACGGCGGTAACCTTAATGACCCTGCACGTGGCATCATAGTTGGCACTAGGAATAAACAGCTGTTGTCCCAGGCTTTCACATACAACTCTTTTAAGGGTTTTCAAGGGTTTAGAGAGAATGGTGTGAAAAGCAAAAAAAGTAGCAGTCTTCAGCAATCCTGGGAATGAAAACAGCTTGAGGACCAAAGGTGAGAGTTGTCCAGGAAAACATGCAGGCCTCAACCAGACAAATCACATCCACATCCTCCACTGGTGTGCAGAATGTCATCTCAGAACTGACCACTTATGAGACTTTGTCTCAGTTGGGCTACAACAGCCAAAGACCATGTCTGGTGCTGATCCTATCAGATACTAACAACAAAGCACATCTCTAATGGGCTCAGGAGCATCTCAATTGGACCACCGAGTGGAAAAAAGTTGCCTCATCGGATGAATCCAAGTTCCTCGTACATCGTTCTGATGGAAGGATCAAAATTTGGCACAAGCAACGTGCGTTCGTGCAGCCGTCCTTTCTGGTGTTGACAGATGAATTGGTGCGGTGTCACCAGTTTTGTGGGACCTGTACTGGTGGTGGCAGTGCAATGGTGTGGGGAGTTTTGCATCACTTCACCTGAATCAGTCCCTGGGTCTCAACCCTATAGAGCACCATTGGGATGAGGCGTTGAGGGCTGTTTGCAGTAGCACTTTGCAGCCATCCAGTTTGCAGCAACTACACAACATAGTCATTTCCACACAGGACAACACTCCTCACAAACCACATGCAGCATCTTGCGGAATCCATGCCCAGACAAATTTGTGCAGTTCTGAGGATTAAAGGGGGCACAGCACAGCACTAGATAGATGTACCTAATAAACTGGTAACTCGGTGCATTGTTATTTCTCATTTGCATGCATTTCATTTCATTGCCTCATCGCCAAGGTCACAGTAATGATGCAGAAAGAGCCAAGAAAATGCTGTTGCGAGTAAATAATTTATGTCGTGTATTAAGATCACAAACACCTCAAATAAATGGGAAAAGTCAGTAGAAAATTAAGCACTTAAATCAATTCCATCTATTCACAGAGTCATAGGTGTTTACTAAATGTGGAGGGAATGCAGGAAGTTCAAGTTTTTGTGTGAATGTGTCTGAGTGGGGGTGTGTGTGCTGTACACAGGAACTCGCACGTAAGATGCATTTATCCAAAAAAGAAGCAATAGTACAAGAATAGCTCCAACTATTCAAAATCTCTCTCTGGATACCCACCTTTTTTTGATGGACACAGACATGCTGCAGACATGATATAAACTCCCAAGTTTAGTTATGAATCCTTTATCCACCTATACAGTACTCTCATACTTGTAATATTTCTGAATGTTTATATCTATGAAGCTCAAGTTCTCTCCATTTGTTTGTGTTTGTTCTTCATGCTTCATGTTTTTCTTGAAATTTGTCACAGTTGTATTTTTCACCCTCACTGATGTTTTTTTTTTTTTTTTTTTTGAGTATTCCAGTTCAAAAAAATGCAAAAAAGACCACAAACATTTTACCTCAGCCTTTGAAAGGAAGCTTGGAAATGTGCTCGTAGCTGCATCACACACAGAACAGAGTGACATGCAGGATGTAGTAAGTGCAGGAGGTGTATCATGTGGAGGAATTTTACTGCTGAGCAAGAAAAAACAGATCAAACCTTTGCAATTTAAACTGTAATTATGCAACAGTCTGGGGTTTAGCTGAAAATATTTAGGTTTCTGCCTCTTCAGGGCATTAAGGCCCTTAAAAAAGGTGTGAAAGTCGGAAAGTGTAACAAGCCGCTCTATTGAAATAAATATAAAACGATTTTTCGATGAAATTGTGCCTCCACAATGTACACGCAGAATGTGCCGCTATGACAGTTTCTCAAACACACATATATTATAATATATAATTTGTTGTTTTGGCGATATATAGTTTATTACTTTCTGCACATCACAACGGCCGCTGCATTCGTCGCTCTCTGTGGCATCCGTTTGTTTGACCTGCCTACTTTCTGACCTGGGCAGCACTGAGTATGTGGATGGAAGATGACCTTAAAAATGCTGTTCACCAGAAACTGCAGCCTTGTTTCGGCACCAAACTGATCTGCTACCGCCAGATTAAGAGCAGAGTTTGGTGCTGTGCTACTTTTTATGCAGATAAGGCAGCAGGAGGCATAGCAGTTTAAGCCATGGGTGTGTAACAAGAAGGTTGCTGGATCAAGCCCCATTTTGTGCCCCTGCTAGTCAGAAACCCCAGAAAGCAGGTCTGCCAGGAAGAGCAGAGCTGCCCATCTGCTGAGACCCGGTGGTTCCACATCTGCTAAATAAGGAAGATTATAAAGTGGAACCGGCAGAGGCAGCGACTGTGGAACCCTGCTCAATGTGTCCTGTTTTACCCACATCCAGAGTGCCTGGCCTGCTCCATCAGTCCAGGCACTCTGGACTTCTTTTTGTTTTTTTGCAATCCTTTGTCATTACTGTAGTTGCACCTCAAAGATTCAAAAGATTCAAAGAGATTTATTTGTCACATATGTACATGGTAACCAGGTATGCCATACAGTGAAATGCGAACTGAATCGACAGGAGACTGTGCGCGGTGACACTCAAAGGAAATCTAAGTCACACAGCAAATGGACAAGCAAACGAAAGAAACAGTAAATAAAAATAAATAAAGTTGAATAAAATTAAATATTAAACAGATAAGGGAGGGGCAGTTAGAGGATATTGTAGACCGTGGTTTTGAGGATTGTGATAGGTTCAAAAGCCTTATGGCCTGTGGATAGAAGCTCCGTTTTTGCTCTTTTGTCCAACACTGCTTTGCCCCTCTACAATTCTGATACGGCTCGAATACCCTGTAGTAAAATAGCTAAATGTATGAGTGAGCGAAATGCCGCAAGTTGCGTTTAGCTAAGCAGATTACAAGTAATGAGACAAAATGACAATAACTCCAATTTGCTATGAATTATGTCATTTGTCTTGTAACAATTAATGGTGGAATTAACAGTATAAATCTCTAAACGCTGAAAGATTTTTGTTCCTTTAGTTCAGCCATAGCCAAATGTCTAATTATTAAGGCCCTTTCTGAACTGCAGCATCCAACAGCACTTTGAAGGGCTGAACAGACTTCTTCTTGCTCTCCAGGCCGTTGGCTTCATTAACCAGCTCTTGGGGAAAAATGATGTGTTCTACCCAAAGCCGTGCACAGCTGGTTTTACATGTTGCTCTGAGCGGTGAAGGAGAAAGAAGGCCAGGCGTCCTGTGCTGCTTTTGCCTCTTCTCCATAGAAGGCTTGTGTGGTAAAACAAAGGTTTGAAATCCGGATTCCATGCAGCGCTGGAGAGGCTGCGTATTGATTATTTAACATGTCACTAGCTTGCGAAATGTGCAGTCCTACATTAGGGGCGGGATGGCGGCACAGTGCGTAACACCATCATCTCACAGCATCCGGGATGTTTGGGCTCAGGCTTAAATTTGGCTCAGTGTGTGGAGTTAGCGTGCTCTCCTTGTGTCTGCATGGGTTTCCTCTGGGAGTCCCAGATCCTCTCAAAGTCCAGAGAGAGTGTTTTAGGTTCACCGGCAACTCCAAATTGCTCATTGTTTCTGCATTTGTGTGTGTGTGTGTGTGTGTGTGTGTGTGTGTGTGTGTGTGTGTGTGTGTGTGTGTGTGTGTGTGGCGCTAAGAGTAGACAATGATAATGGATGGATGGACAAAATGTGTCTCTTTAAAGCAAAATAACCTGTTATCATGATTCAGACAGATCACAAATATATAATGCAGGTCTTTATTCTTATTTTGCACATAAAACAAAACACACAAACTTTGTCTCTAAGTTTATGGAACAAAAAGAGACACAACACAATTTAAGCTAATGTAAGCTTAGAGCATCACTGGCCGAGAGAAACAGGAATTGTAATGTACCCATTAGATGTACCCATTCACCATCCATCATCCATCCATCCATCCATCCATCCAGTTAATCATGAGCAGGGTTGCCGTGGTTCAGAGTAAATCCCTCATTCTCTAGCCACCAAGTTCTGAAACTACCGCTGAGTGGGACTTTAGTCCATTGCGAGGTGGTCCACCCCGACACACATACAGCGGACAATTTAGAGAAACCAGTTACTGTGGTCAACAAGTATGACGCACAAGAATACAGTGGACTAGAAAAAAATTATATAAAATTCGACAACAGTCCTAAAACAATCAAATGCTCAACCCCCACCTCTCAGTTTTCAAACTAATGTATCTTATAACACATATATTACATACACGTTTTAACTTCATAGCAATTTATTTGCATTGTCAACATAATTATGTATTAATAATACAAAGAAACTAACAGTTAAGGTTGTGAAGCTAAAGTGCCCAGCAGATAAAAGTGTGGCTGGGCAGTTAATTTTGCTGCTGCCGGACGGAATACTTTTATAGCTGCAGCTGCATACAGAGGCAAGAGCATATCATAATCATCATCATCATCATCCTCATCACCATCTGTCTACATCAGCAAGTGTGGATGATGTTGGGACCACTGAGACTGTCACTATACAACACAATCAGAAGTCTTGGCTGAATTCTGTGGTCGATGCCCCGCTAAAGGAGCGCAACGTGTCACTTAAATCTGGCCAATGAGTGGCGATGGCAACAGCCCGGGCTGCTCTCACCAAGTAAAAAGTACTTATCTTGCACTTCCCTGTTCAATTTGTCTGTGATGTTATGTGATGTTATGTGCCATCATACTGTCTCTTTAGTATCCTGTGCACCATGGATCAGGAGGAACTACATTTCATTCTCTAATCTGCAAAAACGCAGATTGACCTTACAGTGAATCATCCAACAGGTGCTCATGGCCCAGACGCAAACTCTCCAGTCTCTCTATTCTAAAACAATATTTAAATACGGATAACAAACATGTTAAAAACAGGCACGTTGCTAGTAAAAATTACCTGTGTTTCCGGGTGTCACCCCTAGTTGGCAGCAAAACGCACATAGCATTTTTCTGTTCTTCTTGAGTGCTGGCGATCCATTAATAAGATGAGAAACTTTGCACATTTATGGGATGAATCGGTCAGTAATTGCGCAGGAGTTTGTGCAGTGAATTTATTTTTTATTTTCGGTAATTTCTTTTACATTTTCTCCATCTGTTTTTTGTTAACTGTTTATTGTCCTCAGCAGGGGTGCAGTGGTTCAAAGCCTATCCTGGAAGCAGATCGTGGTAGACTATGAAACTACCCCTGGTTGGAACACTGGTCCATCGCAGGGTGGCCACATAAACAACACATACAATTTAGTGGAGCCAATTAATCTGAAACACACATCTTTGCACTGTGGGTGGAAACCAGAGCACCCACAGGAAACCCATAAAGATATGAGGAGAGCATGTAGCCTTCATACAGACTGAACCACACTCAAATTCACACCCAGTCAGCTACGCTGTGGACCAGTGTGATAATTCAGAGCACATCATGTGGTTCATTGCTGCGCATCACAATTCCAATTCCAACATCACTGTGCAAGGAAACCTCACTGTACCCTTGAAGGAATTAAAGTCCCCTTCGCAAGTCCACAAATCTCTGCAACTCCTTTTAAAGATTATCACTTTATGAGATACAGTTTACTGCTGCAGTGGCATTTAAAATGTTTTGTATTTAATCCAACTCTTTAGAAGAAAATAATTAGTGCGTGCCCACAGTATTGCAGTGAATGTGGTTTGACCGCTCTGGAGACCATCTGATGAGTTCAGTTCATGTTGTGCTTGAACTATCTGCCTTCTCAGTCTATAAGGATTTTAATGCATTTAAAGGACATCAAGGTTACCACAACTTCATTGGTTTTAGTGTTGCAAGACTAATGAATTTTAGTTATTGTACCAAGTGGCAGGCGTAGCTTTTGTGGGCTTGATGAAATTCAGCTGCAGATTACTGTAAATATAAAATGTTCCCACCAGATAATGGGGACCCTTAATGCACTGTGGATGATGGGACCGTATAAATTAAATGACATTAGTTAATGGACTGCTGGGTGGGTGGAAGACGGGAGCTGGGTGAGCCTGGGACTGATGTGTCATAAATATTTTATAGAGTTTACACAATAGACGCCATATAGTACATTACAATATAAAGTGCTATTTATGAAACAATGGCTTAATAACCAGCAAATATTTCCTGTAGACACACATATACATATATACATTATACATACATGTTATATACATATGACATGTTTATACATGTAGTATGTATATATATATAATTCTTCTTCTATACTATATTTTTTTTATATATATATATATATATATATATATATATATATATATATATATATATATATATAAAATAGTATAGAAGAAGAATGGCTTTTACGGAGAACCCTGGCCATGACGAACGTGTTGGATTGTAATGCAGAGGAACATTGCCATCTACTGGTTCTGTAGCTACTTGGGTGTTGGCGATGAACCTTTATTTATTACTTTTAACCACTGTAACTGTAGCTAACATTCATTTGGTTTAATGCCTGGTTTATTTATTCAGTGTGTTTTACTCATAAAAAAAAATTAAAAGCCTTTTGTATAATTTGAATGTAAAATTTAAAAAAGCACCACAGTGGGTCATGTATTAAAAATACTAACATAAGAGAGCTGAACAATATTTTATTTGTGGCGATGCAAACAGCAGCATTTGTTCATCAGAACAGATGTCAATTTTGGGCTTGACAGTGAATTAATCTATTAATAGATTTAGGCTGGTTAAATGGCACTTGGCTGCAAAACAGAACAATGTTTTTCATTGAAAAGTTCTTTTTTATTTTTCTTAAGCATGCTGAGTCACTTCTGCATCACATAAAACCAAACAGCAGTGTTAATTGCTCTAAATACAGTCAGCTATTCAGACTGCGTTTCCAGTCATGTTTTCACCGTGGAACTCAACCTTCAAGAAAAAACAGCTGAAGGTTGCAGGTGGAAGTCCTCTGAGGTATCTGATATATCTTACTTTTGGTGGGATGCAAGACAGCTGATGGTAAGCATTGTAATAAAGAGCCTGTCATCTCTGACTATTCTTTACCAAGAGTCATTCAACAAAGAAAGGTACTGGAGCAGCTTGTATCTGCCTGGTGCTGCCATAGCAACCGCATCTGCATCTGCACTTGAGTGCTGCAGGCTGGATAGAATACATAGCTCTTCTCATTTGTGAGCTTGAGGTGGGGAGCAGATCCCAGTCTGCACAAAATCCCTGTCAGGCCAATAAGTGCCCTCTGGGAAGACATGGAACCTGGCTCGATTTGCACCACTCACAAACTGCACTAACATGGAGAGCCAGTTGCTGAATTTATCAATGTAGTAGCACTGTAGTGATGAATCTCCCGAGAGGATCATCCCTGAATGTGTAAAGCAAAGAATTTCTCTCATCTGAACGCTCTCTTGTATTGTACATCCATTACCTTTAAATGCTTTATCCTGGTCAGGGGGGCAGCTTATACCAGGCTATACCAGGTGGTGAGGCAGGAAACAACAGCCTGAATGGGATGCCAGTCTGCTGTAGGGCAGCCACACACACACATTCACACATTACAGGCAATTTAGTGTGATCCACTAACCCGAAACATACACCTGTGGATTGTGGGAGGAAACAAGAGATCCCCTTTGAAACTTACACAGACATGGGCAGAATATCCTAAATCCATGCCTAATCAACCCAGAGGCTGTGAGGCTGCATTGTCTCACCTGTGTATAATTCCACCCTAACATGATATTTAGGGGCAGAAGTAATGCTTCTGAAAGGGCGTACTTGGCAATGTTACGAAAGAAGGGGTGAGGAATGCAGGCTTTCGTTTTTCCGCTGTGTGCGTAGGCATTCATTGTGAAATGGAACTGCAATGGAGTCAGCAGACAGAATGTTTAAAAAGCAGCACTCACAGAGTACAACAACAAGTTTGCCCCAAAGTTTTCAACCACAGCAAACTGAGAGGGTCAATAATCTCCTTGCAATTCCCTGCAACAGTTGCACGCACTGCTGCACAATACTAACGCCAATGCAGTCTTAGCGGTAATAATGCAGCGGTTCCTTCGTATCGGAATCTGATTTGTCCCTGAAAACACATCTGATACGAATTTTTTTTTAGATACCAAATGCCTACTTCCCATAATTTTAAATAAAGGGAAAAAATAAATGCGCTCCCAGTGCATCCAGAGACACCAGTATGAACCCCTGACTTCAGCATGATAAAACTATTCCTTCCTCATCCTCCTCATCCTCCTCTTCTTGTTTTAGATAAATTCAAAACTGTAAATAATGCAGTTTATTACAATACATTCACTTTCCGTTGTAGTGCACTGTATGGTGCTGTACGGTATTTACTGGTCGATTTTTTTTAGTCAACTCAGGAACCAGAATTTAAGCATTAAAAGTCAAATTCCCTGTATGTGCGAAGACACTTAATAGGCCAATAAATTTGATTCTGATTCTGATACTGATTAATTTTCAAGAGGCTTTGTAGCAAAAATTTGTATACCGAGGGGTTGCTGTAAACACTCTTTTATATCCACATACTTTATGTATTGCTGTATAAAACATCCCTCACATGTCAGTCCCTTCTTCCACCCACCCATTTGATCATCCATAATCATCAATTGCTTCATCCTACTCTCTGGGCACCAGGCTATGAAACCACTCTCTGGGTGGGAACCCAGCTTTCACAAATGTATGGGAGAAAGAAGAACAATGACATTCATTCTGGCTCAGACACTGAACAGATTAACAAGGTCCATGTCGAACGCTGGGGAACCCAGATGGTATTATGTTAAGTTGGATACTGAACAAGATGTACTAATACGGACCTGATGAATGCAGGCCAAATAGTACTCCAAAATGCAATGAAAGAGGCTACATGAAGCACAGGATGGAGAAACCTGTCATCCATGCTCACAGAAAAAACACTGGCCACCCAGCGATGAAACATCTTCCCAAGAAGCTTCCTGACATGCAGATGCTGAAACTCAGATCCCATCAAATCCCATCCAACTACAAGTGGAACCCAAGCAGAATCCAGGAAAAATGCAAAGGAGTCCAGGCCACACAAATGGATACTAGACTGCCTAGCGCTGTACAAGGCCAATAAAACATTAACAATCTTCATCAAGAACTCGGTGCACCACTGGAGGAGAACATTAGCAACCAACTAAAAGGCAATAGCCCAGGTGACCATAAAGTGTGCTCCATGGAATGGATATGCACGATGCTCTCTGCTGTTCTGCAGAAGCCTGAATCCCCTCAGCCAGATTGTTGCTAAGAGTGGCTCCAGATACAGGATCAAAAGTGGAGCCACATCAGGCCACCACCTGCACAAGGATGACATCCAGCTGTACGCCAAGCCTGAAAGAGACATGGACTCCTTGATTATATCCACAGAGGGAGCTGAACTGGCACAAGGCCGCATAACAAACACACAGAACAACTATGAGTCCCAGGGATCCGCCAGGCATACGGGGACCATGAGGTGAAAACTAATAATTCGGCCACGTCCGTATCCAACCTCGCCTCGACATTCTGCATTCTACTGACCGCGGTCCTGTCCTTGCAGCCTCTTTCCGCCTGATGTTTGCATCATCTGGAATATTTACACTGATCATTAGGCCCAGCACTTCTTGCTCAGCAGCCCTGTGTCAGAATGGTCCTGTGATGTTGATAACCTTCTGGGGCTTAAGGTCATAGTACTTATAGGTACATGGACCCTCAGGTGTTTGCACATGTTGCCCCGAAAGCAACTGATCAACCTTGTTGTGTCCATTGGTACTCAGATGAGGCTGCAGAACTGCAGCTGGCAACCATGTGGCTTATATGGTCTTCCATCTTGTAGTGCACTCTGCATCTTCTTTCCACTTGGTGCTTCTTCTTCTTCTTCTTCTTCTTCTTCTTCTTATTATTATTATTATTATTATTATCAGCAAAAATACAAGCTGCCTATTAGAACTAGAAAGAGTGATGAAGATAAAACAGTTTCAACACACTGCAAGTTATCATGTGGCGTTTTCATCGTAATAAAATTGAAACTGATGCACAGCTAAGCGAAGCCGTGTTATTGCTATAGGGATGACGGTGTTTATGACTGCGCGTGTCCATAAGTCACACTGATTTATGTGCTGATGCCGATGGCAATAAATACTCGCAGGTAATAATTAAACACGGTGCAGGTTTAATAAATGTGCTTAAATAAATGTCACTTTTCCTGCTTCTAATGTAAACAAAATGGTGACAAGTTTCGATTAATTCAGCCCGACAAAAGGGCTCAGGTACTTAGTCATCCAGGAGATGGGAAGGTGTGCAGGGTTCAGAGGACGCCCAGGACTTGCGGTGCTCCAAAGGCAAGCTGTGTCGATGAGAATTTTATTTGAGCTCCGGCTCAGCCACCCGCAGCGAAGACGCACGCGTGAACGCAGCTGTTTGAGGGTCCGGCAAGACAGGACCCAGCTGGCTGAGCGCGGCCTCTGCCCCGTCCCTGCTGGGCAGGGGGCTTTTCCAGCAGGCCGGAGAGCAGCTCCGCTGCTACCAGCTGAGCCTCCTGCGCTTCGCTGCAGCCGTTGACACGGAGAATCCTTGGCACTCCGCTCCATGCGATGCCGCCGTACAAATTGGCTGCTGTCACCTTGATGGGCGCATGAGGTTTAGTACATGGCAGGACAGCAGGGCTCTGCCACTTGCATCTCAGACATGGATAATTAGGGTAAACAGAAATGGGGGTTCACTTACTATGCAGTGCGGCGATCCAAAGAATAATAAAAAGAATCAATTTCGGGGACAATTAAATGTCAGTCAAAGGAGAGGGAAATGAGAGAAGTCGACGGAGAATTGTCTTGTTTTGCCTGAAATAATAACTGAATATGTAATTATACACGGTGTGGTACAGTGTTTTACTCTGTTTATACTGCAGTCGGGGTGGCACAGGAGGTAGCGCTGCCGCCTCACAGCTCTGCAGCAGTCACCTGTGTCTCTGTGGGTTTGCATGAGGAGTTCCGTTTTCCACCCGCCGCCCAAAAACATGGTTTCTTTCGGTTTCTGGTGAGCTGGTCAATGTGCATGTCCCATGGTGAGTGTGGCTAGCCTGTAACGGACCGGGGCCCAGGCCGGGAGCGGTCTCCTAGCCGAGCACCCGGCGACTCTGGAATGGGCTCCAGACCTCTGAAACCCTCACCAGTACGTGTAGTTAAAAATTATGGATGGACGGATGGAGGAATGGACGGACAGATGACAGTATGACGCTGCAGCAAGTAGCGCTGAATAGACTGTTCAAATATAGGTTCAAGGAGAGGTCAGTTTGTGTGGCATTTGCATGCTCTTCCCATGTCAGCTTGGGTTTCCTCCCACAAAAATGCGTTTTTATTTTTCATCCCAACCCTTCTGAATTAATAGACGACTGAAGATGTGACTGTGCCTGGTACATTTTGATGCTATGTCCTCTTATGGTTGGCGTTTGCAGGGTCAGTCTCACTCATGATGCGAGTGCTCCGTGGAGTTCCCGATGGTCCCAGATTTTAACAGGCCATCGCAAGCCACCGACTGACATGGTGCAGTAGGGCTCGGTTCAAGGCATTCGGCGACTGCAGCTGTGTCTCATTTCAGGAACCTCCTTTCTGCAGTCAGCAAAAAGCTCCCTTGAGCTGTTTAGTCATAAAAAAGGATCTAAAGTTGAGTCTCAGAATCTTGAAAACATGAAAAACATTCAGTTTTTTTCAGGGTTTCTGGGTTTAGCTTATGGTCGGTCACATATTGTGTATATTGCTTGGATTTTTTTTTTCCATAAATAAGTGCAAAACAATAAATACGTGCAATAATACATGCCGTGTGTATAAATGTACATTTTAATGCCTGAAAGAGCAAAATCGCGTGTGCAAAAAAAAGCAGATGTCGTGCTTTCCAGCGGTTTATTTTATATAGCGGTGGATGTTCGTGATGAATTCAGGCCAGGTGGTCAAAAGAATTGTAGAGAAACATCCTCTGCAACCGCCGCCGTGGCATTTTCCTGTGCTAATTGTTGAAGGAGATGCAGGAGCAATGACAGTAAAGTGAGCCTAGAGATAAAGATGCAGAGAATACGCGTGGGCAGACTATTAAAGTGGAAAGAAAATTATCTGCACGCCAGCTTCAGCTCCAAGGAGACGTCTTAACGGATAAACCGTTTTCTTCCTCTTTCGGCCCATCAAACATTATTTAACATTCAAGAGGGGTACATGGAAACCGCAGCAGAAGAAACCTATTTCTCACCCGGTGCTTAGCACTGCTCCCTTTTTCTGTATTCTTATCTGTATTGTTCTTTCATGATTGGTTCTATTATAGAAGAAAGAACGAACCATAAGAGTGTTGTAAAAAGGTTCATCTCCTCACCTCCTACCTCCACACTCACACACTTTTAAGAATAATAATGCAGACCTTGTGGGGCTGAAAATGCACAGTGAAGCGAAAATGCCTCCACTCTGGGGTTCGCAGTGGGGCTCTCGGTAAAAACAATAGAGGAAGCACTCCAAGCAAACATGTTTGAATGAAAGGTGCTTTACAGCCGCCATGCTCTCTGTCAACACTTTGAATGTACACAACAGCACTGAA
The DNA here is from genome assembly GCA_018136845.1 of Heterotis niloticus. NCBI lineage: Eukaryota > Metazoa > Chordata > Actinopteri > Osteoglossiformes > Osteoglossidae > Heterotis > Heterotis niloticus. The sequence continues at coordinate 34,754,991 of CM030891.1, forward strand.
CTCCCTTGACAGAACATAACCGCTTTGTTCTTTTTAATGTGTTTTCACGCCTGTCAGGTGAATGCGGTGGCTGTTCTCTCCAACATGCTAATTGCTGTGCCCAAACTCCAAGTAAGATCCAGAATTAAATGGATCAGAGCTAAACTGGTCAGCCGCAGCATTAAAACCATCGCCTAATATCGCGTAGGGCCCCCTCGTGCCGTCAAAACAGCTCTGACCCATCGAGGCGTGGGCTCCACAAAACCTTTGAAGGTGTCCTGTGGTATCTGGCACCCAGACATTAGCAGCAGATCCTTTAGGTGCTGTAAGTTGCGAGGGATGGGGCCTCCGTGGATCGGACTTGTTTTTCTAGCACATCCCGCAGATGCTAGAAAATCGGATCGGATTGAGGTTTGAGGCTTGGAGGCCAAGACAACGCTTGAACTCTTTGTCACGTTCCTCAAACCGTTCCTGAACAATTTTTCCAGTGTGGCAGGTCCACTGCCATCACAGAACACCGTCGCCATGAAGGGGTGCACGTGGCCTACAACTATGCTTAGGTACGTGGTAAGCATCAAAGCAACATCCACGTGAATGCCAGGACCCAAGATTTCCCAGCAGAACTTTGCCCACAGGATCACACTGCCTTCTTCCATCATAGTGCATCCTTCTGCCATCTATTCCCCAGGGAAACGACCCAACCGACTGTCTGCACGATCTGACAGAAACCACGATTTGACAGGCCGGGCCACCTTCTTCCATTGCTTCGCGGTCCGTTTCTGACGCTCACCTGGCTGTTGTTGGCGCTTTCAGTGGTGGGCGGGGGATAGCGTGGGCACTCTGGCCGGTCTGCGGCAACGCAGCCCCATACGCAGGAAGCTGCGAGCCACTGTTCGTTCTGACACCTCTCTATCCTGGCCAGCATTAAGGTTTTCGGCAGCTCTTCTGTGGGATCGGACCAGACGGGCCAGTCTTCGCTCCCCACGCGCCTCGGTGACCCTTGGGCACCCATGACCCTGTTGCCAGTTCACCGGTTGTCCTTCCTTGGACCACTTTTGGTACTGTAGGTACTAACCACCGCATACTGGGAACCCCCCCCCACAAGACAGGCTGCCATTTTGGAGATGCTCTGACCCGGTCATCCAGCCATCACAATTTGGCCCGTGTCAAAGTCGCTCAAGTCCTTACGCTTGCCCATTTTTCCTTCTTCCGACACATCGACTTCAACAACCGACTGTTCACTTGCTGCCAAACATCTCCCCCCACCCCTGGACAGGTGCCACTGTAACCAGATTATCAATGTTATTCGCTTCACCTCTTCATGGTTTTAATGTTGTGGCTGATCTGCATATATCCTGTATATAAACCCTTGGAGTTCTGTAGATCATCTTCCTCTGTATAAAGTTCACATGGTTTTCATAGAAGTGCCACTGTTGTAGAAGAAAATGCAATGTACAGTATGTGTTCAGTATTACCCAGATTCTCATTCAGATGCTTCAGCAAATAACTGAAATAATTTGAGACGCAAGAGGAAATACTGCAGCCTAAAACCCCCAGCAAGGAAGCTTTTGACACCCTTTAACAGCAGAGGACAAAACCATTCACAGTTAGAGAAGCAGTGCTGTGTTCAGCTGTTCCTCGCTTTGCCGCTCTTTGTGCAGATTATCGATAACCAGTTAATGACTGAAACTGTTACCTGCGAGGAATAAACCACCAGTTTGTGGTTAACACCAAAGATCATCCGTGTGCAGCATTTCCTCCAGCTTTGTGAAGGCGAAAGAACTTCTGCGTGTGCACAAAAAAAATCCATGCTGTTATTTGGCCTCGTTTTTGCTGTTCTTGTTGACTACAGGTTGCGTCTTTTTGTGTTTTTGGGTCTTTCCTTTTGTCTTCACTCTAATCACAGGATTTTTGCTGACTGATGCGCTTCTTCCCCCAAGATTTCTTTGTATTTTGTTTCATTCCTTTTGACCACCATTCTGAGTGACTCTAAAGGCCCTTTCCATGGAAATTATACCCAGGGCACGATGCATATCAGGCATCTGGGTAAGAATGGTCCTATGTACCATGATGATCTCTGCTGGGTTCATGCCAGGCCAAAAAGTTCATTTTTTGGTTCACTGGACCATGGAATCATTCGCCACTTTGTTTTCCGATGCGATTTAGCATGAACCTTTACATGAGTTTATTTAAACAATTACATTTGTCTTGCTACCTGGCCATTATGAGCTCAATAAGAAGAATGCCTTAGTCATCATTTGCACAGGGAGGGTTCTTCCCCTGCCTACCATAAACATTTGAATCTTCTAGAGCTGTCATTGTCCTCTTGGCACATCCTCTGGCCGGTGACCCTGGATCCACCTCTGTGTTCTGGAGACCATTATTGCATGTTCATTTTTCACCCATTTGCTTAGACCTGTGTTCTGTTGCCCATCTGACCATTTCTTGCATTTAATGTTGAACCCCATTCAATTTTGCATTTCATGCTGTTAGGAGGGTTGATGCTTCACAGCACCTAAGCTACGAATTCAAAGACAGCTTTCAGTCTGAAAGGAGTTTGCTTGCTCTCCTCTCACTTTGCTTTCCCCCCACGATTCAAAGACATTGCCTTTTCAGGGGCACCGGTGACAATAAATTGCCTTTAGTGTGTGAATGTGTGAGTGACTGTACCCTGTACCCTGCTTAGTGCCCTATGCTTTTGCGATGGATTCCAGGCCACTCCCAGCCTGTACTGCGTTCAGCAAGCAGTTACTGATGATGATTTTTTTAAAGCTCCATCGTACCTTTGCTTCTTAAAGCTATCAGTTCTTTTTTTTTTTATTTTATTGCAACAGCAGCAATACTGGGTCACAGAGGCATAGAAAATAAAGACGAAATAGCAGGCACATCAATTAAAATGTTTCCTCGCAATGGTCAAGCACCACCGTCTAAGTCCTCTGTTGTAAAAAAATGATCCTATGAGTTGTAATGTACATTAAATATTAACTTTATGTAGCAAAGCAGTTCCTCATTTGGGCCATCCATATTGAGAAGGAAGTTTAAATGCAGGCGATGCTTCTGGTGATTTGCTCCTGTCCTGCTGCTCCCACCCCAACCACCAACATCTTCTGACAGAGACGAATGTACAGGACTTACTAAAGACAGCATGTGTTTGAGTACAAGTTTCCATTAGCATTTTTAGTAATGCAGTAGCAAGAGGAGTCATGGCTGTCCCATGATGCACTGCTGCTGCATGTTCGTAAATAGTTGTCACTGTTGTGGGAAGTCCACCCCCCCCGTTTGTTGACTCTCCCATGTATTCACTGTGTTTGAAAGCGTTGGGGTGGATGTGCTGTCGTGCTATTAGTGCCGGCATTTAAACAAGCCGTTTGCTGACTCTGTTTCTTCCTCACTGCAAAAATCTAAACATGGCAGGCAGAAAAAAGCTCGTGTTCCCATATTTAACTCTCTCGAGTCGTCCTTTTGTCATGCTGCCAACAAGAGTCCTTACAGAATTATTATTCTATAGGCATCGCTCAATTTATGAGCACTCCTTATATGAATTTTTTTGTTCTAAATGCTCTTGGCTTTGATACCCAAATACCAATTTCAGAAATGAAAAATCAGTTTTTATCTAAAGTACATCCAAAACAAAGACTTGCACTTTGCAAGGAAGCGCAGTAAGTACTGTGGTTGGCACTTGTGTATCACCACACAAGTTGGGTTCTCCTTATGTTACTTATGTATGTTATGGCTACTAATTCTGATTCTAAAGCAAGTTTATTAAACATGACAGCTGCACAGCAGCTTCTGTCCTTTTAATCTTCACTCATTCTGTCTCACTCACTTCCAGTTTGCACACACACATACACAGTGTACAGCACATACTACTGTGTAGTACAGCAACCTGCAAGAAACATACCTTGCTAATATCCTTATAGTGTCTTGTGTTTGCTTTGTTTTTACACTTTTGTTTAGAGTCTCCATTTTAATACATTGTAATCCAGTATAGTGAGGCTCAAAAAACCTTGTGCAAAAATTTGGAATAAAGAAGGGAAGAAAAAGAAACATATATGTCATTACTTAGTTTGTTGCTGTGTACAGGATTAAAGGAAAACATTTGTTTTTGAAATGTGCTGTCTAGAAACATTAATGATTGTGGCAAATGTGCTAGTTTGTGGGACAAGAGACACAGTTGCGGACTTGTGTTCTTTAATTTAAATCTGTGCAGTGAGGGATCTGTGAGAATCTGAACAGTAGTGGGGTCTTGAGCTCTGGAATGACTGCAGAATATGGAGTCAGTGCGCCTTCTCTGTCTCTTTCAAGTCTGCAGGAGGTTCTCACATCTGTACAGTGAATGGAAAGGTTGGTGCAAGTTGTGCGGTGGGCAGTGCAGTTACTGGCAGAGTGCACGGTGCAGTGTGCATTGCATGTGCATGGGCATCCCCCATCTGCTGCAATGCATTGTACAGCATTTTATCGATATTTGGGAAATTTTGTTTGGACTTTCGGGTGGGCAGTGGATGCATTCCTCTTCCCCATTTAAAATAGTAGGAAAGAGGCTTTTAGTAAGCAAAACTTGTGTATACATACATTTTTCAGGATTAAATTTGCACATTGAGGGACTGTTATGTTATCATTAGTACACTTTATATTTGTGACATGCACATTTTGTTTGTGATAACTGGTTTATTTCCTGCAAGTTTAATAAATGAAAACAGTTTTATTCTTATTTTTTACAGAAAGAAAGTGAAAAACTGGCTGAAAAATTAACCTCAGAATGACCTTGCATTTTGCAGGACTGAATTTTTAAACATTTTTTATGGCTGGTTTATGGCATTCAGTTGTTAAAACTAAGCAAATAATGCTGTTACAAAGTCTTCATTTTTTAAAAATTGAGTCACTGGAGCAGAGAAAAGCAAAATAAGAAATATGTGTGCATTTAATACATTTCTTATAACCACAACCTTTCTTCTTCAGATAATAATTAAGCATCAAATAAAACAGGAACATGGGAAATGGAGATAAGTATATTTAAAGTTAAAATTATCAGACTTTTTTTCACATTTTTTACCCATATTTGTTTCTTTTTCCAAAAAAATATTAGACTACACCATACTCAGCTAGTATTGTATGTGAGAGCAAAAACGATCATTGTAAAGCATTTTCAGTCACATATATTTCAGGAAACCAAAAACAAATGATGTCTTTGAGGAAGTATTTACTGAATAAGCACGTTAGTCACATGATGTCTGCAGTCGGTTCATTTCATGCTCCCAACTGGACAGGGGAGATCATTCGAGTCCACTGGAGCGCAGAGCTGCTCGATGTGTGGTGCAGCCCTGGCCAGCAGATGTCACTGTCAGAAAGGAAGAAGGCATCAAGCCAGATTCATTGGCGTGCCGAATTGTTCTTTTCATTGTAGTGTGTCATTATGTGGGAAACTGGATGAAAAAGGAAAGGTACCACCCACAGGGAAAAAAGGAGCGAGAGGATATGTATGCTGTATATATTTCCTTTCTGTTTTCCCTGTAGGTGGTATCTTTCTTCACACTTGGTCCTCTTGCCAGAGGCCTGAGAGTGTGAGCTACAGCGCAGCATTTTGGTGCATATTTAGGACCGTGGCTCATGTTGTCGTTTCCGGTTTCTGAAGGAGCTGTTCTTCCACATTAGAGGTCGTAGCCCTAAGTGCTCCTCTCACCAGTGGGACCACCTTGGTTGTCACCATCCACATTCTCTCCAGCGCCTCATATTGCTTCTTCCTGAAGTTTCTACTACTAGGATTCACCACATCTTCCACCACTGCTTTCTTCTACTTATCTATGACCACTGTGTCTGGTTGTTCAGCCACGACCTGTTTATCTGCTGAAGGTGGAAGTCTTACAGGATCTCTACTTTGCTGTTCTTCAGCGCTCTCTGTGGAACCTCCAATTTAGACTCTCGGGGTCCAGGCCATATTCCTTGCAGATGTTCCTGTGCCTGATCCCTGCCACTTGGTTGTGCCCCTCAGTATCTGCTGTCGCTCCTGCATCCTGCAGCCACTACTTTGTGCTGGATTATCTCAGGGAGTTTTGTAAGGTCTGCACCTGTGCTTCTGCCTGATGTGGTCCCTCTGTTTCTAGCGACCTGGTGCTGAGCGATTCTTGTGCAGAACAGCGTTTTTTTCTGGGTTTTTATTCCAAAGGTGAAAATTGATGACAATGATGGTGTGTGTGTGTGTGTGTGTGTGTGTGTGTGTGTGTTGTATTATGTGCCACTGAAACAGCGATTGCTAAATTTCTGAATTTTACCTATTTCTTCACCATTAAAATTGTATAAATCAATATTAAAAATTAAAGGTTGGGTATTCATGTTGAAACTTTAACTTCTCATTGCTCTCCTTTAAATTATATTATGGACTGAGTAAATCTATTAGTGTTTGGTTTTCTCAATTACCCTTCAGCAAAGTCATGACAAAGAGTTCAGCTCAGCTGAAGTCTAATAATTCATGCCTTTATGTGTGTCCTTGTCAAACGTGGGAGTAATGATGGGGCAAACTGTCAGACGGGTGTGAAATACATCCCCCATTTATAACTATGAAGTATTTAAAAAAGGTGAGCATTTCAAGATACCCAGGTGATACACAAACTCTCACAGGAAGCGCAAGAATCAGAATAAATGGCAGAAAAGTAAGTCAAAATTATTATTTTAATTTGCATTTGGTTGACACTTTTGTCCGAGGCAATTTTCACTGCTGCCTGTAGCGCAGTATAGTCCCTATAGTCATTCATCCATTCCTACAGCAAGACGGTGCAACTCACACACAGTCTATGGGCAACTTCTGCCACCTCACCTACGACACGTCTTGGACAGTGGGAGGAAACCAGAGTGTCAATCACGGGGGCACACATATGTGTCCCCTATATATACTGTATGTAAGATATATAGATAGCAACATTATATGTGTTTACCCTTGTCTGTTTTTTCTTTTCACTGCTAATATAAAATGTTTCCGAGCAATGACATTTATGTCATATAATAACACAGTTTTACGATCAAATTAAATTTTTGCCATTTTCCGAAGGAAATAATCAAAGCCGCTTAAATTCATTTGATCCCATGCTGAAATTGCATTAAAGTTCCCGTTTTTCCTCAGGACTGGCAATAGCAAAAATGCAAACCATATTCGTTCAGCTGCGTCCATCTGCGCTAGGATATAAGCTTGTTGTTTCTAAGACTGTTTAATTCATGCTGTCCCCATCATCCAAAAATTAGACATGATGCTGGATGAACATTAAAATACTGCTTTGTGACAAGTGGCGACTGCACATTTGAAAGGAAACTACGCTGCCATAGTTACCATCTCACTGGCACCTTCATGCATTAACAGCGACCGCATGTTTGCAATAAACCGAGTCAAGCAGAACAAACTATGCGGTGATATTCTGCACCTTTTGCTCGTGCTTTTGTGTCAGGCCATTCAGGTCCTTAAGGTACAAATTCACAGTAACGCTACCGCGGGTTTTGACTCATTTCACTTCAGTTGTATTGCTGTCATTCAGTGATATTCTTCTTTATCCGCTGTGGCAGTGACACCTTCCTTTTCATACGAGCGTGTGTTTGTCAGACTTTGCCGCCTCTCACACCCTTTTACCAGCCTCCTGAAGGTCGGCCTCAGCCCCACCACTAACTTCTCCGAGCTCCCGATGTTCCCGATGCGGCTCAGGTCACGGTCCAAGATGCCAGATTCTTCTCATTTCCTCCAACACAACTTGCCGGTCTGCGGCACCCAGGCTTCCCCGGATTTGGCCGCCATTTAAATGGCTGCCATTGTCGAAATCCCCCCAGTCTCCTCCCGCCGTCTCGGACGCACCATCGCTTTCATTTACATTCTAGCTGTACTCCCTGTTGTGAGCAGATGTTCATTTATTTTGATATGTTTTTCACTTTAGCTCTGTTGTCTTTGTGTGAAAATTTTGGATTAATTGCAATGAAAGAGGACAAATATGAATATGCATGGGCATATTTTAACTGTTACATAACAAAATGCTTGCATCAATACACCAGGCACTAAAAGCAGCACAAGGAAATTTATGGTATTTCAGCTAAATTATTGAGAATTAGCATATTAGCATATAAAAAGGGGCCCGGGACTTCTGTTATGCTGCACCAGTTGCATCTATCAAAACAGTATTCGGTCCACAGGAACCTTCTGTGCCGAAAGGCCGCACGCCTGCCTTTATTAACAATCTAACCGGATACAAAGAGCGGGCACCCATCTAGCTGGCGTCACATCAGAGAGATGGTGCTCGGGACGTAAAGCGCGTGACTTTTTTTAAACAGCCGCAATTTGCTTTAGGTAAACTCAAACGTCCTCCAGCCACGACTCCTGGGAAATATGCTTAGTTCATAGTTTGCCGTTAAAGCGGATTTATTTTCGCTTCACGCGATTATTTCTACTTCCCCTGTATAATAAATGTGACGTGTTTTGTCGTGCGGGGCTTCTTTGTCTTTCACACAGCAGTCTGTGCAGCACTGTCTCACCTTCAGTCTCCTGTCTGCCATAAGGAGGATGAGCAGCAGGTTCACACCCTTCTGGCGGTTACCCTGTTTGCGGGGGTATTTTGCAGCCAAAAAACCGGCACACCTTTTATGCGTTGACCGTGACTTGGGGGTGCCTGTTTCATCCCTCACTGATACCAATAAGCCAAGCAACTGAAATGTTAAGATCGACCACTTTTACCGCTGAACAATGCAGCACAATCAAAGGGGATCGAATTCAGCACAAGTTTCCCCGGAGATTCAAATCGTCGAGTGTTCGAGTCCACCGGTGAAATTATTTAATGCCTTTTACTGAGCTGCAACCAAATAAGTCAAAGAGTCAAAAGAGTTTATTTGTCACTTACATGGTTACTGGGAACCATATAGCAAAATGTGCTCTGAATCGACACGAGACTGTGCGTGGTTACATTTAAAGGAAATTTAAGTCACACAGCAACTAGATAAGTAAATAAATGAAACAGTAAATAAAATAAATAAATAAAATTAAATGATAAACAGACATTAACAGTGACAGGAAGGAGGGAGGCAGTTGGAGGATATTGTAGACCGTGGTTTTGAGGATTGTGATAGGTTCAAAAGCCTTATGGCCTGTGGATAGAAGCTCCTCCTAAGTCTCTCCGTTTTGGCCACAATGCTTCCGAATTGTTTGCCTGATTTCAGCAGGATGAACAAATGGTTGCTGGGGTGAGACAGGTCACCGATGGTCCTAGTCGCTCTGGTCCTGCATCTTCTGGTGTAGATGTCCTGTAGGGATGGCAGATCAGATCTGGTGTAGCCTTCCGCTGCCCTGATCACTCTCTGCAGTGCCTTGATGTCGCGAGCACAGCTTTTCCCAAACCAGGAGATGATGTTCTGAGTCAGAACAGTTTTTACAGCACCAGAATAGAACGTTTTAAGGATTGCCGGAGAGACCTGTAGCTTCCTCAGCTGCCTGAGGTGGTAGATGCTGCTTTGCTCTACTGGCCTGAGCTTGGATGTGTACGGTCCATGTCAAGTCCTCAATGAAATAAACGCCCAGGTATTTAAAGCTGCTCACCCTCTCCACTGCAGTCCTGTTGAGTGTAAAGGGGGTGTAGGACCGCTGCTGTCGCCTACCAAAGTCCACCACCATCTCTTTAGTTTTACCTACATTCAGGTGGAGGCAATTCTCCTGGCACCATGATGCCAAGTTCTCCATCTCCTCCAAGTATGCTGTCTTGTCCTTGTTGGAGATGAGGCCCAGCACCACCGTGTCATCAGCAAATTTGATGATGGAGTTGGAGGCGTGCGCAGCCACACAGTCGTGAGTATAGAGGGCATAGAGCAGAGGGCTAAGTGCACAACCTTGTGGAACTCCTGTGTTGAGCGTGATGATGCCGGAGGTGCAACTACCGACTCTCACCATCTGTGATCTGCCTGTGAGGAAACTGAGAACCCAGGCACATAGGTGGCGGTTCAATCCCAAGTCACTCAGTTTAGTGAACAGTCTGTGGGGGACAATGGTGTTGAAAGCTGAACTGTAGTCAATGAACAGCAATCTGACATAGTTCAAATATGAGAAATACAAGGTTGATTTCTCATATTTGCAGGTAACAAGGGTTAAGCTCAGTTTCAGAAGTTCGTGCTGGCAGCCGCTCGGGTGTTTGAGTTCCTGTGATAGATTAGTTATTAGGCCTCTGGGTTCTAAGGCAGGACTGTAATGCAGTTGTGGCTGGGGGTACCGTATGTGTCGTACACAACGCAGTTGCAGGTTGCTACCCCTTACGTGCGCTCAGTCACTCACTCGCACATCTCCCTTTACGCAAACGTGACCCTCGAATTACGACCACGTTGGGGACCGACAGCCAGCATGTAAATCGAATCAGTTGTACTCATGACAGCGGGATTATTTTAAAGTGTGGGGCCCACCGTACAGTAACATCTACGCAAACATTTGTCCGTGATTTTCACCCCTATTTCTGGCCACAGGGTACTTTATTATTCATACCATTATTAAATAATTCACCGCTGGGTTCTTTACCAAAGTTTCTTCTTAAAAAGTACAACTTGGTCATAATGTTTTTTTTTAAACGCTTTAGTATTCTGTGCCAGATGAGGACGAGACATAGTAACTCTAGCGACACCATCGCTTGTCGACTGCTGAAGGAGGCGGAGGTGGTGCTATGAGGGGGTACAACAGCGATTGTGGGAAATTTTCCATGGGATTTCTGTGAGATGCACAATGAAAGGAAGAGGTGCTGCATTACCCTACTATGTCTGTGTCCTTCTGCGACATAACAGCGAGAACAACTAATGTGTTGCACAATCTTTTCGTTGCAAAAAGATGGGAGAATGGGCAGCTGAGGAGTAGCAGTGGAGAAGATGTGAGAAGATGGTTGCTGACTGTGTATGGGTGGGGTAGGTGTGTAGCAGTAACAGCATTCACCTCCTGCACTCATAATGCTACGATGTCACACGTGCATGAAGTGCAGGAACCGTACACCAGAGCAGCATGAATTTGTCCGGACACGGATTCTACAGGATGCTGCGTGTGTTGTATTACGTGGAAAGTGTTGTGTAGGTGCTGCAATTTGGACAGCTGCACAGACTCAGTGCAGACCGCCTTTTCCGCCTCATCCCAATGATGCTCTATAGGGTTAAGATCTGCAGTTCCTACACATCAGGCTTGTCTGCCTAACAAATGTCAAGAAAATCCCCACAGCATCACACTACCGCCACCGGCCTGTACTGCTGACACCAAACAGGATAGCTCCATGGGCTCATGTTGTTTGTGTCAAATCCAGATTTTCCCATCTGAGTAATATGACAGAAATCTGAATCCATCAGACCAGGCAACTTTTTTCCAGTCCCCAACAATTCAGTTTTGGCACTCCTGTGTCCACTGGAGATGTTCTTTCTTGTTCGCTGGCAAGAAGCACATGGGAGTAAATAGAAGTGCATGGCCTTGCAGTACACATAACAGACAGCAGGGCTGCCAAAGGTCCCAGTCCAGGCCCGAGTCCTGACACTCCGAATGTTCTCGCTGGATCCGAGGACATCTTCTGGTATTCATTATGGACTCCTCATTCATCCACTTACTCACCGAGGAATATTGATCACAAGGCTGTCTGCTGCTAATCAATTTATCGGGCGGATGCTGGAGCCCGACCTCAGGCTTTACTTCAACTGCTTTGTGACTTTAATATGTCAAGAACAGGGAGGCTTTTTCAGCTCTCTAAGAAGTCCCTGTGATCAAAACCAAGGAGCAACCCATGCACATCAGTCTGTTATCAAAAATTATTTAATATTATAAAATTTGGCCACTTTGTATGTCTACATCAATGTATTAAATTCCATGGCATTAAGAGAAATAAGCTAAATAAAGTGATCCTGTCACAGTGGTTCTATTAAGTAATTAATTTAAAATTCTGATATTTTGGCATTCCATAGCAGCAGATGTATAAAATTTGATATTTTTTTCAAATATCTGGATCTAAAATATGAGCTCACAGGCATAAAGTATTAATACGAATCCAGAAAGGTTCCTGACACTTTAATTAACATGCCTGTATTGTGTATAAAAAAAAAATCATAAAAGAAAAATAAAATAAGCAACGCTCATCCATACCTTTCAGTCACCTTCCGGGCTGCATTCCTCCAAGAGCAAAAGGCACAAAATTCCTCCAGCTGGCTCTGGTTCTCCTACGCATTGCCACCTTAATCCCAATGAGGAAAAAGAAGGTGAAGTTGGCCTGGGTAAGACATGGAAAGGAAGATGCCAACTGCCCTTGGGCTGAGCTAAATTCATGTGAAGACAGGAAATTAAAATAATACAAATAATACAAATAACCCTACGATGCGCACTGCTATGGAGCCAAGTCGTGCAACATCTTAATAAGTCTGCTGTTGTTAATAAGTTAGGTGTTATTGCAGAACTGATAACTTTCGGAACACCATCAGCATGAAGCAATAATTTGGTGTGATGTGGCCTTTAATATTTTACAGTCTAATCAAATTGCAAATGTCAAGGTTTCCCTATTCTGGGGATTCAGCTACAATGTAAAGAGAATAAAAAGATTATAGGGAAGGAATAAATGAACGCTCAACGGCAATGACAGCAACTAATGATTCTTTTTATGGTGCTGGATAGCTCATGCCACAACCTGGAGACACAGGTCAGAGACAGGAGGTCTTGACAGATGGCTGTTCAAGAAGATCAGAGTGCAATCACGCATGCGAAGGCAGAGAAGCCCTAGCAGGTGTGTATGAGTAGGGTGGCTACAGAATGGCACGGCAGTCGTGCCTTCATAAATCAGGAGATGGATACGCCGGGAGCAAAGTGGCACATAGGGAGGCCAGCTGTGTGGAAGAATTCTGAATGATGCTGAGGGGTCAGACAGAGGACGGGTGTGTAGATTATTAGTATTTTCCATGCAAACATACAGATGAGCACCATATGTTATGGGAGACAGCGAGAGGTTCTTCATTACATAAAGGTTGCTTGTATCCTTTGAGAGACTCCAAACAGAATTAAATATGCAAACCGGGGAAGCTCAGTTAGCAAGGGCTTACGGTGAGCCTGGAGACCTACAGCTGAAAATGCCCGCAGATTTCTCAGGTTTACAGTGCATCATGTGGAGAACTGGTTACGGAAAAATGAATTTACATAACAAAACGGGTTTGGGAAGTTTTCGCACCGCTGGCTGTAAAGCATCGTAAGGAGGAGGGCGAATAAAATGCAGTGCTGAATGAGAGGCGCGTGGAGATGCAAAGAACAGTGAGGAAAAGTAAAAGTGCTGTTGCCTAAAAAAATGACAAATAAACGCTATCTACTTAAATACACAGCAAAAAGTATCAGGACTAAAGTAACAGTGAAAAGGTTCGGCTCAGTCAAAGTCCCGAACATCAAGGCATTCCCTGCAGCTTCAAATTTATTGTTCTGAAGGACTGGCAATATTTGCAGCGTCAATAAATAGATTTAGCTTGAATTTTTCAAACATGTTTACAGCACATTAAGTATTCTGTGCCTGTGTAAATAGACTAATCAAATGAATACAAAGCAAAGGTAAGACTGCAGTTGGCTCAGTGTTGTTAGTAACCGTAGCTTAGCTGAGGCTTTTGTCTAAGGCCACTTGAACTGTAGGGTCTGTACAGTAAAGCACTGGCAATTCTTTATTGCCCTTCAGTATGAATGTCCTGACCAAGCGATGTGGAGTCGCTCTCCTTCGATTGCAAAGTGATAGCAAATGAGTGGTTATGTCGTGCATTTGCCATCTAGCCAATGTCTACAGCCAGAGAAATTTAAATCCAAACGCTCATTTATACGCATGGATGTTAATTCCAAAGCAGTACAGGGCAAATGCTTTTATTCCAAGGCAACACAGCAGAGGCATAAAGGGGGCTTCAAGCTCACAACCTTTGGGTTTCGGGTCCTTGCGTGGAACCACTTCAGCGTTAGCTGTCCTTACGTTCACAAAAAAAAACTCTGACATTTTCCACAGATAACACTTAGCTAGCATTTAAACCACCACCTAGTTCCAGTGTTTTAACCTGAATGTGTTTTAAGTTTTTTGTTTTTTTTTTTCTCAAATATTTACTATTTACATGATTTTAAGACACAAAAAGCAATATATGTTGCAATTGGCCATATGCTTAAATATGTAAAAGCTGGAGAGCAGCAGATGAGGGAAGGAGCGAGGAGATGGCACACTGGCCAGATGGGAGGTCCTGATGGATTCAGCTGCAGGGCATGCTTTCTGTCTGGTGTCCTTGCAGACCCTTTCAAGCGGTCACTGATACTGCAAAAAGCACCACTACCCGGGAGAACATCCTGCCTCGTCCCAGTCCCAAGGAAAAGGGCACGAGGGGTAGTTACAAATCAGGGGATCTCATGTAGGCCTTTGAGAGGTTGGTACTGGGTTACATCACACCTTAGGACCACCCGGACCCCCTGCCGTTTGCCCAGCAGGCCCAAACAGGAGTGGATGATGCAACCTACATGCTCCACAGAACTGATTCCCACCTGAAAAAACCTGGCAGCCCAGACAGGCTCATGTTTTTTTTTTTTTTTTTTTTTTTACTTCTCCCAAGCCTTCAACATATCCAAACTCTCCCACTGAGGGATAAACCAAAATGTTTGTGGGTGCACCAGTGGTGTCCTGGATTGTGGACCGTCTAACAGGCGGACCACATTTTGTGTCTTTGACACAGTAGTATGGGACCTTTTCCATTCCTGTTCTGCACCTCTGACTTCAAATGTAAGGTTGGGGCGAATAGAGAAAGGCCGTGAGATGGAATACATTTCCGACTTTGTTTCACGGTGCCAGTCAAACCACCACCAGCTTGATATCAACAAAGCAAAGGCTCTGGTGGTTGAGCTTGGCTGTGATACAGGATCCCATGTAACCAGTTACTATCCAAGGTACAGGCACTGAGGTGGTCCACTCCACCGAGTACACAGAACCGGTCACACAAAGCAGAAGTTCTGTATAAGAAAGAACAGAGCAGCTGAGAAGGCTGAAGTTCTTTAACGTGTGCAGCACCATCCTCTACTTGTTCCATCACACCCTATCAGCCAGTGTTATATTTCATATTGTGGTGAGCTGAAGGAAAACATCACTTCTGGGGGGGAGCCACAGACTCAATAACCTGGTGAAGAAGGCAGGTTCCATTATGGGTTAGAGCCCTGATTTGGTGAAGGCCATGGCAGAGGCCACGACGAGGAAGAAGCGATATTCCATCATACGCGCTGGCCCACATCCCGCAAATGAAGTGACCACCATGAGCTCTTTCAGCCAACTGAATTTCACATGAATTTCCCTACAATGCCCACCCCATCCCATCCTATCCTATTTAACTGCATTTAAGAACAATTTATTAATGCTACATTACTCGTGGAATAAAACAAAGAAAAGGCTTGTGTGGTTCGCAGTGTGGAAGGAGGCAGCTGGATTCTTGGAGCTGGGGAGGAGGGAAGGATGCAGGGCAAAAAAAACTTATTGTAGAACTTTGTTTGCTTTCACAAAATTTTCTTGAATAATTGTCTACATAACTCGTGACAGCATCTGCAGCTATGCTGCTCAAAGCAGGTTTCCTGCTCGTGTCGCTATCCTGTTCCATAATTGGCGAGATCATTGTGTCTATGGCTCTAAAACTTCTTCTAGTGCATATTTCTGTTCAGCACGGGAAGGAAAATCCTCTCCCTCCGCCTTCCCCTCCACTGAGGACTGTTGGGCGTCCAGCTGAATTATCTGGGTTAAATCACAGTGAATGCAGCGAGGTGTTCAGACAAAGGGAGCATGAGACTTGCGAGCAGAAACAGCACCAGCACAGACATCTGCCTCTCAAATTTGTAGCGGTAAACAATACAGCGTTTTATAATAAATACAGTATTATTTTCTACTACAGTACACTGTACAGCACTGTGCAGTATTTGTGTTGTCTTTCATTTATTTTCATTTTTACTAGAATTTTGGTTTTCTGTTATGACTAAGCTCAGATAAAAATTATCACAAAAGGTTTTATTAGGATACTGATTTACCGGCAATAATTTTCAAAAGCTGCAACAGTGAAAATTTTAATATATAGATTTCAGATGCCGAGCGACTGCTGTACAAATCGTTATACAGATTTTTTGACTTTACAATGGTGCGATAGCAATGCACATTCAGTAGAAACCGTACTTTAAATTTTGTATTTTTTCCGGGCAAGCAATACGCTGTATGGTGCTCTCTCGCGATGCAGGGCGGAGGCAGCGATCCACATCTCCCCGTCTGCCACGCGGTTGCTATTGTTTTCAAGCTACAATGTTCTGCATTGCCAGCATTTTTTTGGATACCCCCCCATATCTACATTGTGCTTTGTGCATCCATTATGCCTACAAAACACCTATCTGTATCTCCTGAAAGCAGCATGACAGTGAAAAACTTACGATAAAATTTAAGGTAGGCTAGGCTAGGCTAGGATGTTCAGTGGGTGTTATGGCGTGGGTTGGTGGAAGCATTCACAAGACACCACTGTATCAGTCTCAGTCTGAGGTCTGGGGTGGAGAGACCGCTTACATTCCTTTCCTGATGCGCCCACAAGTGTGACAGTGGGTTTGGTGTATTAAATGCATTTTCAACTTGGGATATTTTTGACTTACGATGGGTTTATTGGAACGGAAGCCTATCATAAGTCATGAACCACCTGTATATGTAAAAAATTTTAATTCCAAAAATTACTCTGATGTTCCAAATTTCTGCAGAACATAATAGAGCAAATTGAACTCATTACTTTCCACATCTGGACCATTTTTGCATAACTGAAGAAGCTGCAAAGGAGACCAACAGAAACAAAACCAATATTTGGTACGACTTCTATCAGGTGACTTTTAATAAATTGTGACATATCAGTTTACTTGAGTCACTACATGTGTCGATGACAAAGTATTACATTTTAAATGTAAACTGTTTTGAATAATAAAATGTCGTGTAAATATAATCAATACTGATCGCTGGATAATTCAAATGTGACGGCAGCGTTTGCTGTCATGGCGAAACAGGTGTCCTGTTTGCTGGGTGGCTCTAATTATTGTAACTGAACATGACTTGAGGTGCATTAACTCTTCTAGGATCTCAGCATCTGCGCCAGTCCAATTAGAATGCCATTTTCAGTGTAAGGTGTAAGACTGGCATGGCACTTCAGAAGAATGTAAATGCAAACATAAATACATGTAAATGTAGATGCATGTCAGCAGATATTTGCAAGTTGGGAGAAAAGCCCTTGAATTAAGGGAAAATGGAATTCTTTGTTTAATTGTTTTTCTGCTGCTGCACAGGCAGCTTTTCAGTTGAAATGTTTTGGTTGTTTTTGTCTGGTTCTGAGCTATGAGAACAGGGTTAGGGTCAACATGAACGTACGGTCGCGCCAGATACCCAAGGACAGCTGACTCTTAGACTGGATGCTGTGGGAAACGGTTTTAGCCGTTGACAAGCTATACACTACGATGGCATTTTGAGAGGAGCTGAGCACATCTTCAGATGGGGTTTTGCAGGTGTTTGCAATTGTACACAGGAGAAAAATATGCTAATAAGTTGGGATGAAAGCCTACCAAGAAAGAGACAAGTTAGGTGGTTGCCATGTGAACCAGTGCCAAGGGCCACTTTCTCACTCACATGCTGCATTCTCACGCAACTTTTTGTGAGGCTGATGGAAGGGGTGGCCTGACCCTCCTGAACTTCCACAGTGAGCAACAAGCTTCCTATTTCTGTCAGCTGCCATTCGCCTTTCAGGCAAGAACTTGCTCATTTCTCTTAGGAAGACCAATCTCAATTTTCTGTCTGAAGCCAATCTCTCCTTCCTCCCTTCAATACCCTTTTGTCATTTTGAATTTACACTCTGAAGGAAAGAATATAATCAAGTAATGCTGGGTGGGCATTTCAGAAAAAAGAAGTTGGCAGGCTAATCTAGAGTGCAGATTTTGTAGTTGAAAAGCGACCAAAGAGAAGGAGCCCTTTCAAAAGAAATAGCTAAACACTTACTCTTAAATATGTTGTCGTCTAGGTATACATTTTGTATTTGGCAGGTATATAATAATAATACACAGCAATTAAATGGAAATGTCAATCAGTTTGTTTTTCTGTCTGTGACACACACACACACACACACACACACACACACACACACACACACACCCTAGTGACATGTATCTTCAGGCAGTTCCCAGGCAATGTGTTAAGTTGAAGACAAATGGCCACTTTATAAGCATCCTCTCTTGCTTTCTCTTTCTCGCTCTCTTTCTGTCTCACACACACACACACACACACGAACATGCTGTGTACACTCTGCACACTTGCACATGATAAATGCACTTTCTTGTACACACATACACACATATAGTGAAAGCATGCCCGCTGCACATGTTCTCTGTGCAACTCACTTTTTCCCTTAAACACACACAAATTGGGGGGTAATAAAGTTTGATGATATACAGGTAAATCCTAGTATATACAAATTTGTTATGGTGCAGCTAAACACTTAATTCCAGCTCCTGGTTTGCACAATAGATGCCCACTATAATGCAGAGCCATAACACAGCACCAGATAAGTTAGTCTGCAAGAAATTTAAAAATTCCAAGTTCACGTGTCACACCAGCAGCTTGTTTCTGCACTGCACTGCCCCATGAAGCAACGCTGCGGAGTATGGCAAGCTGTAAAGTTCATCATTTGCTGACATTCTTAGTTTCCTACCTCTTGTACAGACCTAATCTCTGTACTGTGAACAAGGCGGTTGGTGACATGCGTGCATGTGTGTGTTTGTGGGCGCTGCACAGTGCAATGCTGCATGTGCTACAAAAGCGTTTTATGCAGTTTTCATGGTGGAGAAATAGGTAAAATCAAGAAAAACAGCTACCACTGTTTCAGTGACACCATAGCACCAGACACACACACAGAGGCCGGTTCTTCGTTGCTTGTTGCGTGGGAACGTCGGCTTGTGGCACCAGGCAGTTTGTATGCAAGTGCGTCAACTTGTAAAGATGAACGCGGTCTGGGAAATCCAGAGACTCGGGCTTCAAGTTACTCCACGTTTTTAGGCCTCTGTTAATGTGGAAATTGCTTTTGTTTTTTTTGTTTTTTTAAATGTCTGTCTTTGTTCAGTCGACTCACGTATCTGTCCATACTCTTCTAATAAGATGCCATTGTACATTCTCTTGCTGTTGTCAAATCTCAACTGCTGTTTAATTTATTGTATTTGGTTTAATGTGATGATGAAAAGCAGTTGTTCAGCCCCTCTAAGCCTGTGTGTTCAACTGTAGCTCCGAGTTCCTGGGGTTTTGCACGCTCTGGTTTCCATCATGCGGCACATTAACTTGTCTTAAAGAAAACATCCACGAATGATCAAGCTACTACAAGTATTTGACAAATTCAGAAAAAAACGTACCTTTCTTAAAGAATTCATTTTGGATTCATTTTCTTTTTTCAGTTCGCTAGCGTTTAATATGTCACAATTTTAAATCCACATCTGTTGCACTGTTTACAAGAAGCTCTACTTCTGTATTTTGTTCTCTAACAAGAGCCTTTGTGCAGAATGTTTTCATCCTGTTGGACTGTGATGGTTGCCACTTTCCACACCGTGCCGCACTTGTTTGACCGCATTTTTGCAGCTTTGCTTCATTAAGGTGAAGGTTACCTTTGTTTAAAGCGCAACATTTCCGTCTCGCTCTTATTTAAACAAGGACCCCCTTCGGACACGCAATGAATAACTCCCAGTTCACCAACTGCTGAAAATATTCTGCGTTTGTAGGAAACTGGTGGGGTTGTTGAGATGCGTTTCAGGGGTGTAAACACAAATGAAAACACTGCGCCGATATTCTGCAAAATATGTACTGTATAAACACCACCGCCAGTATGCTAGTATGTCTTCTTTTTTAATAAACTGCTTCATACCTGCAGGGTGGCACGGTGGCTCAGCGAGTAGCACTGCCATTTCAGCAGCTGAGTTGTCTGGGTGTGAGGTTGAATCCAGCTCAGTCTGTGCGGGTTTCCTCCCAAAAACATGCGTTTTGGGTTCATTTGTCGCTCTCAGATGTCCAAAGTGTGTGTGGCCACCCTGCAATGTACTGGTCTCCCTTCCAGATGCAGTTTGCTAGCTTAGCACCCTCGACGCTCAGCATAAGCAGGCAACACACATGGACGGATGCTTTCATATTTGCTGCAGCTTTTTAATTTACTTAGAAGTTCTTATTGCTGAGTTTTTAGCTAAATGCTCCATTTGATACATAGATTAACAAATGGTCTGTGCACAGCAAGAAAAATGCAACCCATCCATAATAGCTCTGCAGTGCAAACAAGGTCAGTGATGCACAACTGACAAGTTGGTTCACATAATAATGCGGTTGGTGTTTGCAAGGCAAGGGATGCAGACCTCCAAGAGGGACATGCAAACAGAATTGAGAGCAGGAGAACATCCTGCCAGTGATGCAGTGAAAAGCATGCTTAGTCATGTCTGTCCAAACTGTACTTTCCCTGCGGTGCTTTTGGTCACAACCCATGAAGAGCCACATACAAGAGTACAATGAGAACTTAATGAGTAACAAAAATGAAATAAATATTCATTTAGCTGACATTTTTCTTAAGTGTGACTTGAAATGATTTGCCTTTCATACAGCTGAATAACTAAGGTTGCAGCACCGGGGGGTGGCATTCAAACTTGTGTCTTTCAGTTGCACTAAAAACCAAGCTGCCTGCTGCATTTTTTAGTGCTGTTGAATTAAAAATCTATAGTGTTACCCAGGATTTCCCATTTCTACCCCCTGCTCGGTGAAGGTTACTGTCCAGCACAATGCTCTAACTTTTATTAGCATTGATTTAATCCTGGAAATGGTGGTGGTGGTCCAGCACCCATCCTGCATTGGGAGGGTTACACCGTGGCCAGTCTGTTCAAGGAAAGCCACACACACTCACTCATTATGGGCGATTTAGAGTGACCAGTTAACCTGTAACACATCTTTGGACCTGTGTGAGGAAACGCATGCAAACATGCAAACTCTGCAGAGGGTTGATCTGAATTTGGATGTAGACCTGAACAGCCTAAGCACTGTGAAGCAGCAGCCGTAAACCAAAAAAAATAAAATCCGTCCACCCACCCGTCCATCCATCCACCCACCACCTTAAACCACTGCATCCTGGTCAGGTTGTGGCAGACCAGAGCCCAGTCCGGTGTTACCGGGCACCAGGACTGCACAACCGCACCACGGATGGGACGCCCATCCGTCGCAGCCAAAACTATAAAAGGTTCATTAAAAATCACTTTTGGCTGGAATTACCATTGAGCTGGAAGAGAACTTTAATCGGTGTGTAAATCTGCTGTGCACCACATCAGTCTGCTCTGTTTAATTTTGCAGCCACTAATTTAAAATGTGTAACCCATCTTCTCAGTCACTGCACATCTTGGTGCAATGGTGGTTTCACACTTTGTTTATCCTCATTGTCTCATGATCCATTCAATGGTCTGTGACTTCAATCTCCTTTCGGAATTATTTTCGGCGTTTGGAAGACATTTCCAAAACAGCAGAATATTAATTGTATTTATCCAAGATTGGATGTAGCAGTTCCAGGTCTGACACAATAGCCTGTCGGAGCCAAGGGACAGGAAAATGAAGGGCTTGTGAAAGCTAGGGACCAGAACAGACGCCGTTCCATCAAGTGGGCTTCTCAGAAGCACCATGGTGTCACATTATGGCAAACAAACACACCTAAGGCAGACTTGGCTTTAGATGACACGCACCTGTAAGTGCCACAGTCTCCTCGGTGACACATACGCTGTGTATCTGTTTATTTGCTCAGGAATGAGCACATCTTCACTAGGATGCTTCGTATCATTGCTGTTGCTCACCATCATCCGCATAAATCCTTTACTGTCTTTTCATGATGTTGACCTCCTCTTGCCCACTTGAAGCCCAAAATAGGCCGCCGCTTTCTAAAGTGGCCACCAATTATTGAATAAAATGGGCTGACTTTGTTTGAGGTCCAAATTAACGCAGGGCCTTATCACCCTCATTCTTTCCTTATCTGTTTTGGCGGAGTGTAGCCCTTGCTTTCAGAAGAAGGTTTCGCCCATATTTCGTGTGCCTGCTTGAGCGGCGGAGCCCTTTAAAATGTAGTCAAACACAATCTCGAGCTGTCAGCTTTGATCAACCTGATATGAATCATTCTTCTTTTTTTTCAAAATGGGATTTTTGGGAAAGTCTTTTTTTTCTTTCCCACTGAAATCACTCGGACGGACCTCTGACAAAAATGTGATATGCCAGAGTTCACAGGGAGACATGCAAAAGTTGTAGGTTAATTTCAAGCAAATTTTTTTTTCAATTTAAGCAAAGTGTTAAAAAGTCAAAAGAATGAAATAAAAGGTGGGGTTTTGCTAAATTAAAAAGGTCACTACTAGTCTGCCATGATGATCTTCCTCTTTGTGTTCTGTGGACCAGTCCAAGAACAATGCACCCGCAGGTCTGCAGGATTATGGTGAGCCCTTCTGCAAACCATTCATTCTCTTTAGTTGCTTCAGAATTTTTGCCTTTGTACTTCTGGCCAGCAGTGTTCACTGTGTGGTATTTGTGGACGGCTATCAAAGAGTAGTCAAGGTTTTAAGGCCATGCGTGTTGAGGATGGGTTTCATCGCCACGGTTCCCAGTTGAAGTGGTTCTATTGTGTCCGTCACAGTTTGATATTCTGCCTGCACAAGAGAAGATCGCAGTTAAGAGTGACAAAGCACATTTCCTCCAATTGGGAGATTATAACTCATACAAGGGAGGAGAGGGATTGTTCGCGTCAGTTTTGTGCCAGCTGAGCCAGGTGGACGAGTTTAAACACCATGGGGGTCATACGTGACGGCGCACAGATTCATTAGGCTGAAAAACGGCTCAGCATGGCTGCTGCAGTGCTGCGAAGAACAGTGGACTGCAAAGCAGGATCTGAATCACGGCCGGAAGCTTGCAGCTTGACGTTAGCGTTGCATCCTCAGCCACGGTATGAGGTTCTTCAGCTACACCCTAACACCCTAACAATCGTGGAGATAAACGCATTTTTTCACTTTTTGCATGAGACACTGCTTCCGTCCCACATTTTCAATAAGAACATTTAGTTCACAGTTATTTTGCTTGAATGCCAGTTTTATGCCAGAACGCAGTCTTCCCAGCATGCATGTCATCTTATACTTTAATTAGATGTTAATACTATTAGCCAAATTGCTCAAGAAATAAGAATAAAAAGGAAAGTATTAAATATAGAACACCCGTACTGAGGGAAAGGGGTACAGTGCTGTGAAAAAGTATTAACCCCCCACCTAATTTTCCCATATTACTGCATGTTTGTCCCACTGGATCTGCACACAAAAAAAATAAATATTAGGCAGGGGAACCTGAGTAAACACATAACGCAGATTTTAAAGATCAGTCTTAACGTAGGAGCTCCACAAGGTTAGGTACTTAGCCCTCTGCTCTATGCCCTCTACACTCATGACTGTGTGGCCGCGCACGCCTCCAACTCCATCATCAAATTTGCTGATGACACGGTGGTGCTGGGTCTCATCTCCAACAGTGATGAGACAGCATACATGGAGGAGGTGGAGAACTTGGCATTATGGTGTCAGGAGAACTGCCTCCAACTGAATGTCAGCAAAACTAAGGAGCTGGTGGTGGACTTTGGTAGGCGACAGTAGCGGTCCTACACCCCCCTTAAAATCAACAGGACCGCAGTGGAGCGGGTGAGCAGCTTCAAATATCTGGACATTCATGTCACTGAGGATTTGACAAGGACTGTACACGTCCGAGCTCAAGCCAGTAAAGCAAAGCAGGGTCTTTACCACTTCAGACAGCTGAGGAAGCTTCGGGTCTCTCCGGCGATCCTTAAAACCTTCTACTCTGGTGCTGTACAAACTGTTCTGACTCAGAGCATCACCTCCTGGTTTGGGAATAGCTGTGCTCGTGATATCAAAGCACTGCAGAGAGTGATCCGGGCGGCAGAACATTGCACCACATCTGATCTACCATCCCTACAGGACATCTACACCAGGGGATGCAGGACCAAAGCAACTGGGATCATCAGTGACCTGTCTCATCCCAGCAACCATCTGTTCGACCTGCTGAAATCAGGCAAACGCTTCAGAAGCATTATGGCCAGAACAGAGAAGTTCAGGAGGAGCTTCTATCCACAGGCCATAAGACTTCTGAACCCAGTCATGCTATCACAATCCTTGCAAACCAGAGTCTATGATATCCACTGACCGCTCCCCTCACTATCACTGTCCCCATAAAGCAACTTAAGGTTTTATTTACTCTTTTTATTTATTTATTTACTTACTTATTTATCTATTTATTGTTTGTTGTCTTCTCTATGTTTGGTTGTTTGGTTGTTTGTTTTACTCGTGGAATGGAACCACACACTCCTGTTGAATCGGCACATTTCACTACATGGTGTACTTGTAACCATGTATGTGACAAATAAATCCTTTTGATCTTTTTTTATCTTTAAATTATGGCTTAATTCACCTTTAGCAGCAATGAGTGCAACCAGACTTTTCCTGTTATTTCCTATCAATCTCTCACATCACTGCTGAGGAATTTTAGTCCTAGCCTTACCTGCAGGCCGGCTTTAATTCGTACAAGTTTGCAGGTTTTCCAGCATCAACCGTCCATTTCGGCTTCTGCCTCAGCATCCCTGTTGGGTTAAAGTCAGGACTTTGACTTGGATACTTAAAAACTTGAATTTTGTTAATTCCCAACCATTCAGCTGTAGACCTGCTTTTATATTTTGGCTAATTGTTGTATTGTGTAGCGCAATTGCTCTTCAGCTTCAGTTCAGACAGATGGTCAGATATTTCCTCCAGAACTTTGTGGCCCAGCCCAGAATTCATGGCATCCCCGCACCATCACGCTGCCACCACCATTGGTGGTTGGCGTAAACTCTTACTGTGCAATGGCTGTATTTTGATTTGCAAAAGGCATTATAGGACCTTTTCACTCATCAAACCATAGAAATTTGTCCAAAAAGGCTTGGGGATCATCCAGGCTTTTTTCTTTTTGTTTTTGTTTTTTTAAAGCAAATTTGAGCATCAGTGTTACTGTTGATAGCAGTGGTTTCCACCTTGCTACCCTCCCATGAATCCCATTTATGCCCAGTCACTTTCTGGTGGAGTCAGGAGTACTGAGTTTAGCTGAGGCTGGAGAGGCCTGTGGTTCTTTGGATCTTCTTTAATTTTGCGCACATTTAAAATTCCAATGTATCAGTTTCCAAATTTTCAGCTGAAAGAAGTCTATGTATAACACATATTTTCCAACCACTATATTGTGGCAACAGGTGAGCATTTTCACACAACCACTAATTTATTCCATTTTTCCAGCCATGAGTGCTGGGGATTCAAACCACATCCATTTAACCTCAGTTTAACTAAGAAAAACTACAGACTTCAAAACTGTACTGTGCTTGTCACATTAAAAGTAGGCTTCACAATTGATTTTTTATGTTAGAAAACATAATTTCTCTGGTTTTTCATGCATGTCTAAATGGAAAGTAGTTTAACTGTAGCAGCTGAACCTGTATTTTGATTCCGTCTTTTAAAATGCGTGTATTATAATGGAATAAAAAAATGTTGTTTGGTATTTAAATGACAAAATCAGTCTGTGAAATGCGCAATGTAGCAACAATGTACTCCTTGTAAACATCTTCTGCTGTACCAACTGCACGGACTAAAGGAAAGGGATTCTTCTTCACCCAACTGGCAGAGATGCAGCCAGCGGGTTTATATTTAAAAGTCATGTTTCTTCAAAACACATCACAGTCTGAACATTTTATCCTCCTCGAGTTTATCTGAATGAATAAAGCTTTTGTTTTTAAGACACTGAACAAACTCAAACAAAAAACACGAGTGATGAAGAATAGTTTGTGCAAAGTCTGTAGACAAAGCTTTAGCAGCACAGTATTTAAAAAGGCTTTTAAAGTGTTAATCCATACCACACCCACGCACTCCTTTACACATTTATTGTATTGTGACAACTAAATAGTCGTGGTTCTGAACTGCTGGCTTCCTTCATATTCAAGCTCTCAAGTACTAAATGTAATAGTTTTATTTTACCCAAAAAGGTATGATAGCTTTGACAAAGATGCTCAAATAGATAAGTTGTTTGTTGTATGACTGTTTATTAGTTGCGTTGCGTGTTTCATACAGAAATACTGTACATTGTGTGATTTTAGCCATGATCCATAAACCAGTGGTCTAGGCCAGGGTCAGGGTTCATGGATGGGACGGCACTCCATCGCAGGGTAGTGACACATGCAGGCACACACAATTTATTTCAGATAAATTGTCCGTAGGTGTGTGTGTGGGGGGGGGCTCCCCTGAGGAGGACTGGCATCCTATTGAGTACAGTGTCTTGGCGTAGTGACAAGAGGCTCCACATTGCTCAACATCCTGACCAACAAACCTTGGTAAGGGCAACAGGTGAATTGAGGTCACGGTTATTGTCATACATAAATCCAAAAGGGGGCGCCTTTAAATCCACTTTATGAATACCTGTCTGACTGAGGCTTATTGCACAACAGTGCTTTAACACAGAATTGTGAATAACTTCACTCGGTTATGTTCCTTTTCCAGCTAACAAAAGACTCCTCCTCGGTAGCGCTTTTTCCCTTACACAATGCAGCACTCATTTACACCATGGTGACATTTACAGTATATGAGCAGTCAACAGTGGTTCCTGTTGTCTACGTATATGCTCACGGCATGCTGGATAATGTGCGATTGTTTTAGCTTCAGCCTAAATTTCTTTTGAAATTCTCACATAATCTGCTTAACTGCTTGTCAGCAGATGTCGTAATTGGTTTTCATGAAACAAAATGTCTGCCTTGCGTGCCAAAGAAAGTCTGTGAACCCTGTGCTGAACATTTTCTAAAAGAATGGAGCACTCTGGAATATTGCAAGCCGCAGCAGCAGCCATTTAAGATTACAGTTTCAGGCAGCCTATGAAGTGACTGGCTGGGTAATCCCAATTCCTTGTTGTTCCTGAACAATGAAAGGGCACTACAAAGCCAGCACTTAATCTATTCGGGCTGCCCTGAAAAGGAACAAAATTTTTCAGGCCAGTCTTGCCAGTGTCCAGAGTTCAAGCTATCTCAGATGAAATAAATAAAAATAAATAAATAAATATGTGTAATGTATTTAGTGGGTGCAATGTGAAGTGAGGCCATACACGAACAATAAGCGCACAGAGAAAAAAGTTAACATTAGTTCAGCTTTTTTGGGACAACAGTCAAGTGTGTTTATGCGAAACACCTTCACCGGCCAAATGGATGAATTTTATCTGAGCCAGGGTATAGTACGGGCTGTTTGCATCTGTGCAATTGCCATTGAAACCTTCAGCGGGAAAGGGTTTTAAACAGTGGGCATCAACACCGCTAGACGCTACAGAAGCGGTCGTAAGTAATGCTAACCGAGAGGGCACGTTTGATATTCACTGAGTTGCCAGTTGTTTTGGATACACCTGCCTAGTAGCACATTGCACCTCCTCTTGCCATCACCACTCATCTGGGAATGGATTCCACGAGATGCTGGTGCAGGGATGTTGCGCTTTGTGGAAATGACTGTGCTGCTTAATTTTTGACAAACGGTTGGCTGCACAGCCCTTTCCACCTCATCCCAAAGAAACTGAGCAGGGCTGAGATCTGGGGGCTGTGCAGGACACTGAAGCAATGGAAATTCCCTGTCATGTTCCTGGAACCATTTGGTGATGATACTACCTTTAGGTGATGATACCTACCATGTGGCGTAGTGCATTATCATGCTGGAAGTGTGGATAACTTGGTCAGATGCCCTGTGCTATAAAGATGTTCTTTGGTGGGAAATGGGGACCCTAATGTGTGCCAGGTAGACACTCCCCACACCACCACACTGCCACCACCAGCCTGTACTGACAACACCAGTCAGGTTGGCTCCATGAACGCCATGGTTGCTTGCACCAAATTCTGATTCTGCCATTAGCATGATGCAAATCGACTTGGATCCGTTCAATCGGGTGACTTTTTTTCACTTCTGAAAAATATGAATGTTGCAAAAGGTGCATGCGGCTGGATTGTGGATTAACATGAGCAACAATACTGTTTGTGCTTCATACGCTGTCATCGAGCCAGCAGCAACCTGCCGAGATACAGCTGCTAAATTAAGGGTGGATTATGAAGATGCTTTAGTGGCAGATCCAAGGCCAAGTCCCTCGTGCTACATGCAGCAGGACGCCATGGTTGTCACTTTAGATGATGAAGAGCTTTTTGCTGAACTTCAGTGATGCAACAAGCAAATGAATGTGAGTAATAGGGTTCACGGTAGGGTGAGGCTTGGGAATGAGCACCGCTGTTGTGGTTAAAGTCTCCCAGAAGCACATGTTGCTAACATGAACTAAGAAAGATGGCAGAGGAATATGTCACAGCCAATAATGATATCACGCTTTATTGTTCAGTGATACACAAAAGAGGCTTAAAATAAACAGTTGGACTGTTGGGTGAGATGCTGAAAAAGACAAACAGTACTAAGGTGCTGGAATGACACATCCAAAAATATACGCGGAAACATATTTCCTTGCATGTCCAACAGTTAAATGTATAATATAATCTGAGTAATTTAATCCATTCTGTAATATGAGATCTCTAACTCTAACCCTAGACAGAATAAGGTTCACGTCCAGGGTTTTATAAAAAAAAAAAATTTTATTGAAAAAAATCTGATGTTAGAAAGCGGCATTTGCAGGTTTGCTGTCCAACTGGACTGCTGCCACAAAACAGTAAACCAGGGCAGCAAGTGAAGTTACACGAAGTCATCGGTTCGTAAGCGGTACAGCCAGGCCCATCAGTCACGACAAGCGGAGGTATCGAGTGGCCGGGCCCCCCCAACCAGACCATCGCATCTCCATCACGGCAACTGCTGTACACAGTCATTGTTCCGCACGTCTGTTTCAGAGATCTACAGCCGCAGTTTTTTGCCGATATAACTCGGTGGGTCTAGAAGTGCAAGAACTTCTCTGGTCATTTACACCTCTGAAAGGTGTAAAGGGAACTGAGCCTTAGCGCATCCCTGTACATGAGCTGAGCTTGTGTGACGCATCTCCCTTTGTCATGAGTCATGAATGCAGATGCTCATCTTACTTCATCTAAATGAAAGTTACTGTTAAAATATACTGCAGTTATTTTCAAACTCCGTTATATTTTTATTGTAATACACTGATGAGCCTCAACATTAAAACCACAGAGAGGTGAAGCGAATAACATTGATAGTCTGGTTACAGTGGCACCTGTCCAGGGGTGGGGGGAGATGTTTGGCAGCAAGTGAACAGTCGGTTGTTGAAGTTGATGTGTCGGAAGAAGGAAAAATGGGCAAGCGTAAGGACCTGAGCGACTTTGACACGGGCCAAATTGTGATGGCTGGATGACCGGGTCAGAGCATCTCTAAAAAGGCAGCCTGTGTTGTGGGGGGGTTCCCAGTATGCAGTCTTTAGTATCTACAGTACCAAAAGTGGTCCAAGAAAGGACAACCGGTGAACCAGCCACAGGGTCACGGGCACCCAAAGCTCATTGATGCCCGTCTGGTCCGATCCTACAGAAGAGCTACTGTAGCACAAATTGTTGAAAACCTTAATGCTGGCCATGATAGAAAGGAGTCAGAACACACAATGCATCGCAGCTTTGCTGTGTATGGGGCTGCGTTGCTGCAGACCGACTGGTCAGAGTGCCCATGATAACCCCAGTCCTACAACGGGCACATGAGCATCACAACTGGACCACGGAGTAATGGAAGAAGGTGGTCTGGACTGACAAATTGCATTTCCCTTTAGATCATGTGGACAGTCAGTTACGTGTGCGTTGTTTACCTGCAGGGCTACCACCAGTCCTCACTTGTACTCTTTCAAGTCTCCTTTCATCCAAATGTCAGAAAGGTGGTGCTCATAAACCACTATTAGATCAGGTGTAACTTACAAATACAACTGGGACCTGAACTATAGCTTTTTTAGCTCTGAAGTCACTTTTGCTGCTAGTGCACAGTTTTTACAAGCTTAATACAGATGTTTCTCAATTTATTTGCTGGTTGAGTTCCATCAAACTCTTCAGTGCATCTACTGTAAAAAAAAAAACCGCTGTTCGCTTTGATTTGTTGTCCAATCCATCCCATAAATGAGCAGCATTTGTCCTCTTGGTTTTTGACTAACAGCACTAAACACCGCAGTGACACAGGCTGCATGTGCAGTGGAAGTGCACTGAGTTAGATTGTCACACACTTCCATTCTTTCGCATTGTACTACCTTTTACTCGTGTTTATCAACCGGGTACATAAACACAGGTTGTGGGATACAAGCAATATGCAAGTGAAGGAATGGCAAATACAGAAACAAACTGGAAAATGCATTCTAAAAATTGCGTGTGCTTGTATTTTCCGTTACAAATGTCCTGTACTGTACACACTGTATTGTGCTATAGACATGCAAATTAATGACAGGATTAAGTCTTTATATTTTGGTAGCTGCTGCTTACATTGTTTATCAGCCTGAAGTCATGGGTTGGAAGTTATAGGAGTGTTTTCAGAAGGGCCACAACTGCACTGTTATGTTTTTTCCCCATTTCAAATAATCCAGAATAGACATTCGGTGCCCATTATTGAGTAACCATGAGCTGCTCTTAGCCGGTCCAGTTCATTTGCCTTTATCGGTGAATCCCCTGGTTAACAAATTTAAAATTTAACTAAAACTCTTAAGTGCAGTACAGCTGTATTAATTTTCCACTCTTGTGATGCAAAGGATTGTACCTGTCAATCCATCTGCTTTTAATAACTGCTTGTCAAGTTGTAGCCCAGTGAAACCTCTGCCCATCACTTCCTGTGCCCTATAGCACAAGAGACAAGAGGTTCTTGGACTGACAAGGGCAAATCAGACGATAAGACCGAAGGCTAAAGATGTGTAAAGAGTGGCTGGTTAACAGTTAAAAGTAATGAAACCAAAGATCAAGGAATGGCTTAACAGATTTAATGCTTCAGGACAAGTGCACTGGTTTGTAAGACAAGAGCTGTCGTGGCAGTTGCTTTCTGCGGTCTCAGTGAGCTCATAGGTCAGGGTAAACAGTGGTTTTACCCTGAAGCAAGAAAATGCGTCTGGTCAGCATTTTCTTGCTTCAGGGTAAAACTTCTTATTCTGTGGACAACAAGGCCTTAAAATGGGATGTAATATGAGGGAGAGGGAGATATTGCTGCAGAATTAACTACTTGTGGCTGGATCTTTCCTCTACCCGCAAGGAAGCCCTCGTGCCCCGTATGGGCCATTTCGCAGTTACCATGAATCCAGCATGTGTTTTAGACTTTTAGACTCCTCTGAGATTCAGAGGATACTTTTTGCAGCCTTTGCTAAAGATGATGATGTCCTCCAGATGAGCAGCAATGTGCACCATGTGGGGATGAAGAATTTTGTCCATGAGTTGCTGGAACATAGCTGGGGTCCCATGAAGTCCAAAGAAGCGAAGGCCAAACTGGTGAAACACAAGTGCTGGCAAAAAAGCAGCGATCTCCCTGGTCTTTGAGGGGAACTTTCCAGCGGCCTCTCATTAAGTTTAGTGCCGAGTAACAGCAAGCTGCATCTATGTGGTCCAGGAGCTCATCCACCCAGGTTATTGGCTAAAAGTCAAACTGGAAAATCTTGGCCCACTACAGCACCACTAATTTTAACATTTTCCTCAAGAACATCGTGCATCATTTCACACCTTGACTGTTCAAGAGGAAAGCTGCTTTCCTCATCCAGGTGCGGAAGGAGTGAGGCTTCAGCTCGACCAGCTGTCTGTGCAATTTTGTCACAGATTTAGGCATCATTTTCACTTGGATGCACACATATGCTACATCAGTGGTTGCAGGAAGGCAGCATGGGAGTTCGGGTTCCAGCCATCACAAGTGATGTGAAGTCACGGCAATGCAGACGAAACCCCAGACTGTGCTGAGGATGGCAGGGAACCAAAGGCGGAGACTTATAGTGACAAACATTTGTTATCGCTTGCCTGAAGTGGTAAATTCAAAGTCGGCAGAGGGATATTTGTGTGCATCACTGTGCACACACCGAATCTTTTTCAGCCATTTTATTATATTACAATTCCTCCGCTGGTGTTAAGTGCCAACAAACCATGGGCTGGCGGCAACCCGAATCCAGCAGGGGCTGCTGTCCTCTGCTCTGAACTCTTTCTAGAATGCAGTGGGTGTTCGCTTGAGCAGGGTTCCCCAGGACCTGGCAGACAAGTTAGCAGCGGGGCTGCTGGGCACATGGGCGCTTGCACTTGATATCCCATTTTTTGGGCCCTGGCATTCACGGGTACGGTGGCCGGGCATAGAGAGCGGGAGGGCGTGCGCATTATTGCAGGATGATGAGTGTCTCTGGTGGGAGTCCTCAGTCTAGGGGAGAAGCCAGAGCCAGAAGTCAGAAAAACATCACATCTTGATGATCAAAGCATGCCTTTCCCCAGGCACAGTAGATGCAAAGCAACAAGTTTTCGTTTCAGTATAACCAACACACAGCACAACTCAGTGCTGCATGAACACTACTCTGAAGTTTATTTTTGTTTAATATTAATTAATAATACGTCGGCAAATGAAAGTTCACGCATGACGGTCCTCAACCTTATTGTGAGTAAGATTCTTGGGTCTCCAAATCAACCTTACCTGTGTTTCAAAAATAAGTGCCTGTTTTTCTGTACCTGTACCTGTGTGTACCTTTCCCTGGTTTACATTGGAAAATCATAATTCTGCATATTTTAAATGGCAAAAATGATCATTTGTTTCAACCCCCCCACCCACCACCCAGAAAACAGACCATTGTCTCACATGAAGACATGATGCATTGGATTAATATGGCACACATCTGGCATTTTTTACCAATCTCATATTACAAACTCCTACACTCTGAAAACCCAACCAAGCACCATTGTGGCATCTCCTGTCCCCTAACAGCATTCCCTACCAAGCCAGCATGACAGAATTGCAAACACCAGCAGGTGCTGCGTGCAGACAAAATAAAAACCACCAGCCAATTTTCCCAAATATGGCCAGAACACTTCTGCTGCCAACAAACCATCATCACTCTGCTGCCCTTCTCCTTGTGCCATGGACATTCTGATTATAAATTCAGTATGCAACAATCTGAAATGTACATATTGGTTCAGTAACTGGTTACCCCACACAAGGTCATCGTGGTCTGGAACCAACTGTGGAAGCAGAGGACCTGTTGGAGGGAACAACCTGGCTAGGGCAGTCCTTCACAGACTCATTCACTCACACGTACAGTACACGTATCTTTACAGAAGGAAAAAAAACGTGCAAATTCCGAGCAAGTTGATCCACATTTGGCTCAGATAAAAATAAACCAACTCATAATATATACTGTAAATAAATATTTAAACAGTGGTTTTAAAGGTTAGCTGATGGGTAAAATTTAGACGCTCAGTCAAAGTATTTCACTTGAGAATTTAATTTAGTTTCAGGCTATGGCCACTATATGTTTGTTCAGCTTTTTTTGAAAAAATTCTTTGTGGGGAATTTGTCACATCCGGGATGCACTTCCTCTCTTCCTCTCTTCCAGCTCATTTTGCTGCCGCTTGGCTCATTAACCAGTTTGTTTATCTCCGCCGGTGTTCTTTTGCCTGCGGCCCCAAAGAAAAGACACCTGACTGGCTAGCACCTTGCAAAGTGGACCTGCAGCAGTCATTTCTGTGCATAAATTGTCCGTCCTTTACAGCCATAACTTATTTATCCGGGGCAGAAAGAGTCTCGATAATCTTCATTCAGATGACTTAAAGATAAGACCGTCCACCATCAGTTATGGCAACTGCATTCAAGTATTAATCAATAGAACAACATATAAAATGAGAAAAGTGTGACTCTCCTGAACAGTAAGTGCATACCAGTGGCCCAGGCAGCGGGGAGAGCAACGGGGCAAGGAGACAGGAGTGGGTACAGGCATTCGCCTTTATTGCAGCTCCATTACACTGCGTTGCAGGTCCGCACTTTTCTCCAAACATAAAGTCGCCCACTTTAGCACATCAGCAGGGTGTTTGTCATACATCATAGTCGCCCCATCTCTGCAGCAGCAGCAGCAGCACAGTGAAAGCATCACCTCCCACATGTGTGGAATTCCATCCCTATTCTTGCATCTTCTTCCTAAACTGTTTATTTACTGCAGATTTACTGCATAATTTCAGAGACATGAAAGTGACACAAGAGGAAAGCAGGACCATATTTAAATTTTACTATTTTCCCACACTGAACAAGGATATTTTTTATTTGCAGTTCTGAGTTTAAATCACTTCACCATCACACTTTGCCCAGCCTCCCATCCCACTGCATGATGGGACTATACACTGCCCGGCCAAAAAAAGTGACAAACTCTAATATTTTGTTGGACTGCCTTTAGCTTCGATCACGGCACGCATTCGCCGTGGCATCGTTTGATAAGCTTATGCAATGTCACAACCTTTATTTCCGTCCAGAGTTGCATTCATTTTTCGCAAAGATCTTGTATTGATGATGGGCGAGTCGGACCGCTGCTTAAAGTCTTCTCCAGCACATCCCAAAGATCCTCAGTGGGGTTAAGGTCTAGACTCTCTGGTAGCCAATCCTTGTGTGAAAATGATGTCTCTCTCATGCTCCCTGAAGCACGCTTTCACAATTTGAGCCCCATGAATCCTGGCATTGTCATCTTGGAAGAAAAAATCCACTGATGGAAAAACCTGCTCATTCAGTCTGTTTAGGTAGTCATCTCACCTCATTTTTTGGGCACATAACGTTGCTGAACATAGACCTGAGCAACTGAAGCAGCCCCACATCATAACACCAAGTTGAATCCAGGTGGGACTTTTTTTGGCCGAGCAGTGTATACAGCATGCAGTCGGTCTGAAGGTCACAGTTCAGTCCAGTTCAGTTGCTCACAAAAGGCATTCAGTTCCACTTCGACTCATCCGCTACTCGCGCACTGTGCATCACGTAAAGCAGCTTGTCTGCATAATATTATAACGTTGTAATATTATAATGACATTCACCTGCTCCATTTTAGCTTACACTGGTAAACAGTGCCTTACTGTGGCTCAGACCAGGTCATGTTCTCCTGGCTGTTGCTCTGTGGGGTGCTATGTGATGAAGCACAGCTCAGCTACTAATATATGCAGCAGCTCTCCATCACTCTGTCACAAAGTCAGTCAACCCTCTGGACGTGTCCGTCAGCCTCCTAGGCTGCAGTACAAACTAAATTAAAGTAGGAAGCTGGCATAAATGTGCTGCCGCCATTATTCAGCACTACCATCCGTTCTTCAGGTGTGCTAACAGCCGAGTACTGCGCCTGAACTGAGTCCGGCGTACCAGCATTTCTCAGCAGGTTTATTCATGCTTAACTTGTTGTCTGGCTTCCTCCTGAGAAATCGTTCAGGGATTTATTTTCCATTCTTGTTTTTACCCAACTGTATACACTTTACTTCCAACAGTAATGGCTAAATAACAGCAGCGATAAATTATACAGATGGTCCCCGACTTACGATGGTGAGACTTTGGATTTTTTGACTTTACAATAGTGTAATTGCGATGTGCATTCGGTAGAAACCGTACTTTGAATTTTAAATTTTTGATTTTTTTTCCTGGGCAAGGGATACACGGTATGATACTCTCTCATGATGCTGGGCAGGGGCAGCGTTCCACATTTTCCAGTCTGTGTCTCCTGCTGCTGGTGAGAAGAAGAAGAGGAAGGAAATTACTCTTGAGGAGAAACATAAAGGTGGCAAGCCTGTAATGACTTTTAAGGTAGGCTAGTCTAGGCTGGGTTATGATGTTCGCTAGGTTAGGTGTATTAAATGCATTTTCAACATTTTCAACGATATTTTCAACCTACAACGGGTTTATTGGAACGGAGCCCCATCGTAAGGGGCCGTCTGTATTACTATTATTATTATCCACTCATTCATTTTCATAAACCGCTTGTCATGGTCACACTCATAAGACCCTGTGCCAGAATCTCAGTATAATAATTTCATTATAATATCAATTAATTGTTCTATTATTATTATTATTATTATTATTATTATTATTATTATTATAATATCTCAAGTAACGCATAGTTTTTGACCCAGCACAGGCATAAACTAACCCTGATATGCAGGAGTCAACCACTTGTTTTGATTTAATTTCCATTCTTAGTTACATGAACTTTGAATGTGTGTTTTTATGTCTTTTTATGAAAACCATTTTCTACATTTGTATTTGATGGCACGCGGAGCATAAACGTGTACATTTTTTAAAGCGAGTCCCGGCGTTCATACGGCCTCTGCTTGCACGGTCGTCCTGGTCAGAGCAAAGCGTATTTTCCCAACGCAGCCTCGCCATGACTGCCATAAGCCTTCCGCCCTGAGCACCCCGTGGGCTGCTCGCTGCTTCTTGTCATGTGGGATTGTCACCTCTGCAGTCTGATTATCCTTCACTCTGCAGCGACAGCCTGTGTACGCTTATAAGTGCTGCCTAAGGACAGTGTGATCAAGAATGTATTTTTTGAAAATCTGACTAATAACAGCCCTGAGGTTTTCAAACTGAGGCTTCATCTCTGTCAGCGCTAACTGCTTTTGACAAGAAGGCTTTCAATGGATTATTGAGGAAGCTCTACACCCACTCCTGAATGTGATGGAACAGAAAGAGACTGCAATACGCAGGGCTATAATATTATTAGAAAGGCTTAATTATGCATTTTGGTTATATTTTCTTCAACTGCACCTATGGCCATATGTTTGCATTTTCATCTACAAGAAATTTACTAGAACTTCTTCTGTTTCGCATCATATACATACCGCGCTGTTCTACCTACGCTGTCTACGACATTAAAAGCCTTCCCGCCGTTATTAAAATTTCAGATTCTGTGAACATAAAGACCGAAACCCAGACAAATCGCGCCACCTTCAATGTGATCTTGAAATAAACAACATTTCAGTCAAAGGTGAAAAGGTGGCGTATAAAAAAACCCTTTAGGGCTTTAATAGCACGATTGTGCACACCCTTTACAATGGATGTGGAAATTCTTTTTTGAATGATGCCCTCACACAGCACATCACTTACAAAGGAAATTTGACCTCACCTGACATCATCTGGAATTATTCGGATTTGATCTGCCCCTGGTGAATCCCCCCCAGAGGTTTCTCGGTTGAATAGTGCAGGAATAATTATGATTTACAAAGAGATATCACATACTTTTCCACATATTATTGTCGATAGGTACAAATCAGCAGAGGGCTATGAAAAATTTTCAGAGGCTTTAAAAATATCATGGAATTCTCTCGAGAACATCATTACACAAGTGCACAAAATGTGGGACCACCTGAACTTTGAAAAGATCGGGGTGTCCCTGCAAAGTTGGTGACGCGGCAGAGGGGCTACCAACATGACCATTCAACCTTGCTGGAGCTGTAGGAATATTATACAGCTTATGACCACTTCTCCTATGTTCTCAAAATCTGAACCGTGAGGTGGGGTGGCAGGATAAAAGCCACGAAAGATTCTCCAAAACTTTTTCAAGTTTGCTAAAAGGTATGTTTCCAAAGTCTTCTAAAATTATGTGGGAACCATTTGATCAGACCAGCGTCAGTACTTTTTAGAGTCAGGGTTAGGATGTCCAGAGATCCTGTATGTTTGCCGTAAAGCCAACATCACCCAAAAGCCCATCGCCCAAAGAAGGCAGTGCCTACTGTATAGTGTGGTGGCGGCAGCATCTTGTCATGATGCAGCTTCTCTTCCATTGGGATGGGGGCTCTGCTTCAGTTAAAGGATAAAATGAATAGCTGCAAATACAAAGATATATTTGTTTAAAATGTGTTGCCTTCTGCCAGAAAGCTCAAATTAAAGAATTTCATCTTTAAACACAACAATGATTCGAAACACACAGCTGTCTTGACCAAGGAGCGGATTAGGAAAAGGAAGCTGGCTTACCTGGACTGTTCCAGTTAGAGCCTAGACCTGAATCCGTTCGAAAATCTTTTGACTGACCTAAAGTAGACCAAAGTTTGCCTTGCAATTTAAACAAACTTGAACGGCAGCGCAAACAATAATTCAGTAAAACTGTGAAATCCTGGTACGCTGAGCTGAGAGAAAAACTTTCCAGACAGACTTACAGTTGCAGTCATAGATACTTCCACAAAGAATGAAAGGTGTGCACACTTTTGCAACTAAGGCAGTGTAGTTTTTTTTTTTTTTTGGTAATATTTCATCTAAAAGTAATCTTTTTTATTTTTCATTTAAATATTGTTAAATATTTGTCTTATGATAAGAAAAAGTCTGGTATGATTTGTCTTGCCTTGTCACTAAACAACATTTCAGTCTTCCATTGAAGGCGTTGCTTCAGTCTCTGCTGTCCGAAATGGCAGGGATTTGTGCCGTGTGAGGTTTTCTTCAATTTGCCAGGATAATAATCAAAAGAGCTGGAACTTCTGCTAAGGCTTAAACTTCAGCTGTTAACCTTTGACCACGACCAGGGCCAGTGGCCAATGCAAGGACCCCGCTCCAAGAACGTAAGGGCGTCAAATTGATATGAGAAGTAAAGCTGACCATTCTGAAGTATCTGTTTAAAACAAAAACGCTTTATAACTGTAGAAAAGACTCAATGAATAATTCAACACGCTACTAGTATTAAATGACATATTTTGAAATATGATGGGTTTCAACAGGAGCAAATTTGCAATAGGAGTTTTCTTACTTTACAGAACTTTGGAATTTTAGGTAAACTTCACTGTCTTTGCCTTCATCTGAGCAGATTCTGATACTGCTGAACACAAACCTGTTTTATTTTTTATTCTCAGTCGATAGTCGTAACCAAAGACGGCCTTTCATCAGTCATTATAAAGCAATGCCTATGTTAGGAAACGTGTCCTGCATGCGCAGCTCCACCAGATGCCTTTTCCCTCGGTGAGTCCTAGATGTGTATATAATAATGTAATAAATATGCGTGTTTTCAAGCACCAGTTTCAAATTAAACTAAATCCCATACCGTTTTGTGTGCTTGTTCGGTTGACTGAAACATTCGCTTAAGGAATTCCAAACAATGTCAACCGTAGTCAAGAAAACCTCCTGCCTAAATGCTTTGTCTGGGCTTCCAACTGTTTTATCCCCACGTTCATAATGATGCAGTTTCTTGCATTACGCCTCCTTGTTTGTCTGAATCTTGTGTTTCCTTTCAGATACCCAGCAGTTTGGTCGCTTTGTTCTTTACGCCTTCATATCCGTGGTTTCTATATAAAGTCAAAAAGTTCGTTGTACTCAGTATCAAAACTATGGCAGCGGTAACAATGCACTGCAGTCTGCATGGTTTTCGTCTGAAGAAGTCACTGGACACAAAGTTAATTAAAATTTAAATGTTTTATTAAAAATAAAATTAAAAAGTTAAATCTGAGATTTGTTCTGGAGAAGCAATACCTTTCATGTCTCATCCCTGCATCTGCAGAAGTTGCCTCATGAGGGCATCATGGATTTCTGTGTGCATGCTGGGGGTCGGTCACATGACAGGGAAAACCCTCAAAGGTCTCATACTTGAACCCCTTTATTTGGCCCCGTCGTGTCGACTACACTGCCACAGCCTTGACCTCTAAGGTCTTTGCTCTTCCGATGCTTTCTGGTCTTCTGATAATCTCCCTGCCTTCGTCTTCTGGCTTTGTGCTCCTGGAGGTAAGCTATATAGGAAAGTGGCAATTGTTTCTAAAAATAAACAGTATAAAATAAAAGAAATATACAGTATATTATTTATATGTATGTTTAAATAAAAAAATAAATATTCAAAATTTCAAATATATTAAAAATTGTTTACAGTCCATCCTCAAATTAGAATTTCCAGAGCACTACAAAAACAGTCCAGAAAAAAAGGGAAGATTATAAATATTGGAAAAAAAAACTATTTTAAGCATTATATAAGGGAAGACATTAATATTTATCACATTTCAGCTTCCTTTTCAGGAAAATAATGAATGCATGAGATGATGTGTTAAACA
This sequence comes from Heterotis niloticus, assembly GCA_018136845.1. Classification (NCBI taxonomy): domain Eukaryota; kingdom Metazoa; phylum Chordata; class Actinopteri; order Osteoglossiformes; family Osteoglossidae; genus Heterotis; species Heterotis niloticus. Next base: position 34,794,987 of record CM030891.1, read on the forward strand.
ATTTTGCTATTGTGTCTAAAAAGAAGCATCCGACCGTCTGCTTTGTTAGTTTCATGAAAGCCCCCTCGTGTGAGCTCCCTGCTAACAGCTTTCGGCGCGTAATTTGCTCTTCTGTATGCGTGTGTGTTTCAGTTGCAATGCTGACTTTATTTATTCCATCAGACACATTTCTTTGTGTTACGTTCCTTACATATTACAGTAGGTTATAAATGTGTTGCTGTAGTACATGGTGCCGCAAACTGCGCCGTCGTCAAAAATCGTATGTCTAAATCGCTCTTTGATTTTCGGGATTTTTCCCACTTCCATATGGCTCCTCTCCCCATAGAGGGCAGAAAAGCGAGGATTTTGGTGTGCAGGGGCAAAACGGTCATTCCAGGCAATAGCGTGAAAAAACTTCAGTCTGGCCCCCTGAGGAGGGGGGGCACCATTCCCACTTCCCTAAAACTGACCCGGATCACGACTCATCATAAAACGGCGGTAGCAACAGGCATCCAAAGATAAAATGACTGACCGACTGACTGATCCATTGACTGAGAACTGCAACCATTTCCAATGGTTAGATACGATATGTACTTATATGACAGCACTAATTCAGGGTGAGGGTCAGGGTGAATTAGCCAACCATTTTGGCGCCCACCTCCACAAGCGTTCTTTTATTATAAAATAAAATTAGGCCTTCATGAACCACAAATGTCTTTAAGCTTCTGCCACCGATTAGGTACACTGTATACAAAAAGTATGTGGATGCCTGAGCATCACCCCCATATGTGCTGGTCCCAATCCAAATGAATGGACATTAATATGGAATTATTCCCCCATTGCTGCTATAGCAGCCCCACTCTTCTAGAAAGGCTTTCCTCCAGATTTTGAGCATTTGTGCCCATTCAGCCGCAAGAGCATCGGTGTGGTCGGGCAAGAAGTCCTGGTTTGCAAACAGCATTCAGGTTTATCCCAAAGGTGTTTGGTTGGGTTGAGTTCAGGGCTCTGTGCAGCCAGTCAAGTTCTTCCACACCAACCTTGGCAAACCATGTGTTTCTGGAGCTCACTTTGTGCATGGAGGGGCGCAGTCATGGTGGAGCAAGAAAGGAGCTTCTTCTCCAAATTGTAGCCACAAAGCTAGAAGCACAGAGCTGTCCAGAATGTAGTTGTGTGCTGTGTGTGTGCAGCCGAAACAGCTCAGCTCAACCGCTAGAAGGAGGTCCACCCACTTTTGGCCGTACAGTATAGTTTCTGCTGGACACATCACTGTTTGCAGCAATAAATTACTTAAGAGTGTATACATGTACATAATAGTATTGTAGCAAGTGCTGGTCTGGGCTTGAATGAAGCGAATGAGGAGATTACATTGATCTCCATAACACAGCCTTTTATTGAACACGGGTCACCAGAGGTCAGGCTGGGGATTAGAACAGCCACTCTTTTAGCACCCACACTGCAGCTGGTTAACCACCTCAGCCCCCTTCTCTTCCAATATAGCTGAACCGGGCAAACCCCAACAATACAACACAACATCGCATCCATGGTTGGACACTTATTAGCTACGTGATACTGACACCTACCACTAGGGTCGCCTACCCATAGCGTCCAACGCTACAGTATATATGGTATGTAATATATAATCCATAGCATTTATTATTGTCATCAAACTGGTTTCAGTCAGTATGTAATACAATCTTGGACTTGGACGGCGTGCCAGTCAGTCTCGGGGTCTTGAAAAATGCAGCACATTCAGTCACTCAGCTGCTCAATTGGTGCAGTGTGAAAGCAGCACTTTGTAGAAATATAGCAACCCTGCATGGAAAATGTGAATTCCATATAGAGGGTGCTGGGCACAGTTTTAAGGCTCTATATAACAGATGTATAATAATTAAACATAGATTATTGAATTTAGAGCTGCTTTCAGCAAAAAAAAAAAACTATTAGTGAGTACACACCCTCCTACCTACAGCACATTTCATACTCATGATTCGCTCAGAACGGCATGTGTTGCTTTAACAAACATATTTCACACTCAGTTTCAGACTAAAATTGTCTGTAAAAGTCTGTATTAGAGCAAGAATGCGGCGTGGTCCTTTAGAAAAGCTGAACTGAAGACAACAATTCAACAATTTCACATTAGTCACAAAGAGACAGAAACTTTAGTAGCAGTAACGGGGGACCGAGTCCTTGTTCAGCCTGGTGCTTAAGTAAGCCGGGTCAATACCAGGTAAATACCCGGTGAATACATATGGGACTCAGCAGAACCTTGGCTGGAAATGAGAACATCCTTCAGGATCCAGGAGCGGTGCAAGAAAGCTGTACATGGCTGCCTTTTCCCACTTCTTCGTTCTTTCCCAGAGGCTCCGAGCCTACACACCCAGCAAAGAAAATTGATTATCTGAATGGTAAAGCTTTTCAGTTTATTTGTTGCAGTTCAATACACTTTTATATGCTGTGTTTCAGCATAAATCAGAACAATCTCCCTGCTTGGCAGCAACAAAGGAGCTTAGAAAAAAATCTAATTAGCCTTGAAGATATTGTATGACAAAATGCCATCGGTTCGGGCCATCGGCAACCACATTCCGTTCCCCACAATCCAGAGCGACACATTATTTGTTAACAGTGGGGTAAATAACAAATCTGTCTTGATCGTTCCAGCCTTACAAGCAAATAGCAGCTTCATTTATTTAGCTGGGCAAGTCATTCTCACAGTTCTCTCGGGACTTAGAAACTACACATAAGGAGTTGCGTTTCACAGAATTTCCCATCGGAATTCATTCCGGCCATTTCTGTTTAATTACGACTCATTTGACATTTCCACAAATGTCTAACCGCGTCTATCTTTACGAAGCCTGTTTAAGGGAAAGAAGTCGAAAACGTTGGCTCAAGAAGTCAGATCCCACTGTATTGAATTTTAAAGCAAAGGTACAAATGGCCTGAAAATACAAGTGTGAAGTGAGCGGGTTGTGCAATAAATCGTTGAATTAAAACGGCCGGGTTCCCTACGTTTCTGCTTGTCATCCTTCGGAATTCATTTGTGTTAAATATTGCCTGACCAAACTGCGGAGTAAGTCGAAGCAATAAATTTAATGTATTTTGTCACAATGCGTAAATGTGGGAGCAGAATGAATGCAAACGCTGCCCTGAGACGGGAGTAGGGGTGCTGAGGTGGCAAGGATACGTTCAGTCATTTTGAAAGCATAAAACAGCAAATTGTGTCAGAATGGAGTAAATTCGAAAGCTCTGTGTTCGTTTTACCCGTCTAATGGAATTTTCAAAATGCCTTTAATCGGAAAAACGAGATCTCGGGGTGTCTTTAACCACTGGAGAAATAGGTGTTGCTGTAGATGGTGCTCTGCGATAGGGAGCGGAATAAATGTGTCTGCTGCAATGCCGGATCCCCGAGTGGAGCTGCTCCGTACATTACAGCTGCAACACTTATTCTAAAAGAGAGATTGCCCCCCTGGGGGTTTACACTGCAAAGGGTCTCGGATGGTTTCCACGTTCATGCATTATCCGAATAACATGGATGCCTAGCCGAACCCCTCTGCAATTAAAATTATATTGGATCATTAACAGCGTGTTGCCTGGAACCAAAAGAAGACTTTTTGAGTAAAGGCCCGTAGTTAATGAATTGATTCATTATTCAGTTGGCGTTAACTGTAATATTCTGGCATTGCAATTAGTTTCAAGTGCCTGTGGTGAAGAGCTTATTCGCAAAAGGTTCACCAAACACAAAGCGGTCCTAACGTGGACGATACCACGGTAAGGTCCGAGACGATCCCGCCTTTCGCATCAGATGCGGAAACCTTTTTAGAAAGTCTACTGAGGAATTAGTTGAGACAACAGCTAGAAACCAGGCCCTCGTGGGAGAGCACTTCAGTGAAATCTTTATTTAAATATTTGGCTCCAGAGGGATCTTTAAGCAAATCTATCTTCAGCTTATTTACAGCACTTTTTGCCGAGGTGTCCTAAGAGAAGTTCTGCAAAACCTGGTTGCATATCTGATTGTGCTGAGTCAAGCAGGATGCGAAGGCCTCCCTGCACACCGCTTTTCATTTGTGCACACATGAGTGGTCTTCAGCATTCGCAAACACTGGACCCAACCACAAATAATGTGCTAGCGAGCGGGCTCCATCCTATCCCACATCCTTACTTTGTTTTGGTCCATTTTACTGCCAACTCTTGTCAGAAAAGCAGGTTGCATTATTCCACAAGAAAAAGAAATTGGGTGGAAAAATAGTTGTGTAAACAGGTTGTCCTTGTCAGGGTCGCAGAGGTTCGGAGTCTATCCCGGAGTCAACGGGCACCAGGCCGCAAAGGGACAGGGCAGTTTACAGACTTTTCAGTCAGGTCATGTGGTATTTCTAGACCATACCTGGGCTATGGTCCGTTGTTCCCCAGTGATCTTCCCTGTAAGTGTGGTCAGCAGCCTGGGAACTATGGCTGCGACCGAAGGTCTTTTCTGTTGTCGTGTCACCCTCCTGTGGTCGATGACCATGTCACTGGCTTGACCGGGACTGGACAGCAACTTCAGTTTTCCCTCAGATTAGCTTGCCTAGGTCTCCCAGGTGGGATGAATGGTTTCATGCTGCCTGAGACCCAATAGGAGAAAAAAGCAAAAGAATATTTTCATTAAGCAACTGTTTCTTATTTGTTTCAGTTGGATGGCTTTTTACTCTGTTAATGGGGGACTTTTTCTCCCTCGCTATTTGGCTCAATCTTCCCTTGTATGGTGTGATCCAGTCTGTTTAAACCCACCCCCGCTGATCATAAATAACCTTTACAGCTCTCAAGTTTCTCCTTTAAGTTTTTTCTACCAGAGTGTGGGTGGGACTTCCTTTTCATGTTCCTGCTTCGGTTGCTCGGTGTAAAGGTACTTAATGTTCATTTGTCTGCTCCGCACCATCACAAGAACCCCACACTCGCATGTTTTGCAGCTGAAACAAAGGTTATGCGTTATCCTGGGTTATTATTGCATGTAAATTCTTGGTTGGATGTTTTTCAACGTGCAAACAGTACACTTCCGTGTCAGTCTTTTTGTATACCGTGATATGGCTATATTTGTGCGCGACAATATTTAGTCATGAAATAAGCTTAATATCCCACCTGCTGTTTTTACATTACATCGATGCCTGAGGCTCACTATCAACCACGATAGGAAAAAAAAATTCTGTACATTTGAGGGTTTGTTCCAAATATCCTCTTGAACACATTTTAAGAAAGTGTGAACGCCTGTGCCATAAAGTTCACTGAGATGGAGACAAATAACACAAAAGAAGTGGGGTGCCACAGTTGTAAAGGTCACCCACTGTGAGAAGGTCAGATTGCTGAAACGTTTATATAGACGCGGGAAAAAAAACACTAAGGGTAGTTTTTAATTCAAGCTGTGTAAATATAAAGATTAAATAATGACTTCAAATAACACGAAATGACATTTGCATAGACCATTAATTTGCGATTTGCCTGTTTTATGAAGTTTAGATGTGAAGGCAGTTAAATCAGATATGAAGGGATGCGCCCATGATGAATTGCCTTGTGAATCACTTGGGACCTCAGCAGTTGATAGCGGCTGAAATGTGATGAATTTCGTTCTGATGGAAGTCCCAGCAGTGTTAAGCACACTTGTGGGCTGACTGGGAAAGGCCTACTCAATAAAATAGATTCAGTCCAGTGGGGCAGGTTCCTCAGGCACTCTTTTAAGTTAATGGCCTAAATTGAAGCCCTCGCATCAGTGACCCGGGGCTCAGCAAAGTACATGATGAACTAAACCATGGAAAAAGGATTGTTTTGAATCTGAAAATCTTTAACAGCTCATTTTAATAATTGATTTGCTTTCCATTTAAATCGCCATAATTTAATTTCTGATGCCGCTGGTAACCGCGGTAAATGCATTGCTGTTGGATACAGGAAAAAGGAAAGTAAGAAAGGATGGACACAAGCATCCTCAAATGCTGCTTGAATGCCGGTGGTCCGTGTGGTGGTCTTCCATTTACAGTGGGGTCCGGCAACCTCTTTGTAAATCACAAAGCCCTTATAGTGTCTCGTCCATGCCAATGCGGAGTCACGATGGGCCGATTTGCGATTTTTCGACATTACGATGGTGCGGGAGCGATGTGCATTCAGTAGAAATTGTACTTTTAATTTTGACTTTTTCCCAGGCAAGCGATATGCGGTGTGATACGCTCTCACGATGATGGCCGACGGCAGCGATCCGCATCTCCAAGTCTGCCACGCGGTCGCATGGTTACAGCCGATACTCTACAGTGTTCTGTGTTGCCAGCGTTTTTTTCGATACCCCCCGTATCTACTGGTGAGAAGAAGAGGAGGAAGGCAATTACTCTTGAGAAGAAACTCATTCAGCATTAATGCTATGTTTTTTAGAAAGGTTTTGTAATACATACTGTATATCTAAATACTTGACATAGTTTCTGGACTACGAGTCACCTTTTTTCCTCACCTGCATAAAATGCGCTGCGTTGTATCACGTCTTGTGAGTGCTGCTTGTTTTCTTAGTTGTAAAGAGTTCTAGATACATCCAAGAAGGATATGCAGGGTGACCCGTGAACAGGAGACGCCAGTGCACCTCTCGCCAGAAATGGCCAGTTTGGGTAACGTTGGCTCTGGTCCACCGTGTGTAAAATGTGTGACGGCGTGTTTTTTTACTGCACACTGTACACTGATATTTACACGTTTATGTCTGGGCCACTCTTTATGTTTACCTTTATGTACCGGTGATGTCAATGCCTGTTTGCTGCTGTTATTTCAACCACCACTATTTGTTTTTACATAAAAAGTATTAGTCACGTTTCTGTATCACCATAATATTCACTTTTTTGCTTGCTAAGCTGTTTAAGATAAAAGAACAGCTTCAATGGGAACAAAGAAAAAGTTTTCCAAATAAAGTCAACATGGTGAAAACACATTTACATTTAATCCTTCATTTAAACATTTAAATGCTGTTCTCAGAAGCCACATACAAGTCAGACAAAAGGTGGATTTTGCAGCAAGCAGAGAGACAAAGAAGTACCCCCACTCGGGCCAGTAGCACAGCTCTGAGCAGCAGCAGCTGCGTATGGAAAACATAGGGAGTATTTTTTATGTAGTGAAAGCGTTGGGCGCAGACAGGAAATCAGGAGAGAAGTGGGTCTGAAAGTGATGTGTTTGAGACCTTCTTGAAAGTGGAGAGGGATTCACTAGGTCTGAGTGAGTAAATAAAACACCCAGACGCACCAATAAACACCCAAATAATGACTGAGACACGAGCAATAACACCTGTGGGTGTAGAAACACAGGTAGTCGGTTATCACTCAGCAGCTCAAGTGGTCTTCGCCCCACTCCAGTGGAATGTAATGCGGTCAATGGGACGACCGTTGTTAAGTGGCAGATTTCCTAAGTCCAGGACTGCCTCTACTCCTACCCTAACCTGCGGATTTAGACATATGACAGCTGTATGAATCTCATACTGTAAGTGGCCGTACCCATTGTCCGGTATACTGAAAACACAATGATAGCCGGTGAACGGAGACTTTCCTGAGTATCCCTTTGTGCAGTGGGGTAATTTATAGTGTATTATTATTATTATTATTATTATTATTATTATTATTGTTATTGTTATTGTTATTGTTATTTAATATTGTTATTATATTTTTTATTCTTATTGCATTCTTTGTAGAGGCAGAAGCCCTAAACACTACACTGCCTGCTGCCTTCAGTATTAATGTTACCAACTACAGCATTATCTTATGGAAAGAATTCATTTTATTAAGCGGGAAAAATAAACAGACCTGCTTTTTCTTTTATTACTGGCATGGTTTCCTTCACCTACTCACCTTGAGCAGGTGAGCTGATTTTGAGCCCATGTTGTTTATTACCCCTGTCAGATTATAATATTTATTAAAGTTTCCTTTCCTGGCCACTTTTTCCTGTCAATAACTGCAATGAATTTTGTTTATTTAAACAAAAATACAAAACAATTGGGAAGGTGAAGCATTTTGACATTAATTGCGGCCACATTTTGCACAAAGCTTCCGGGTCCACGTTTTCATTTTCTTCCTTTCCTACCCGTGCAACAGTAAAGCACCACATCAGCACATTTTCCAAAACAGATCAAATCGGGAGTCTTTTTTAGCAGGAAAACAAACCTTCGGCTAAATTTGCCCAAGGTCCGTCTCTAAGCCTGAGTCACAGACACAAGAAGGTTTCACCAGTAAATCTGGATTGATGGAAGGTAATGTCACAGTGGATGATGGGCAAGGCAGTGTAAGGGCTCATGTTTGCATGATGCATGAATATTATTCTTCGAGTCAGAGGCCATGGGATAAGCAGCCCAAACATAAGCAGTATTCGCAAAAAGTTAAGTTAAAGCTAAGCTAAACACGGTGACGCGCAAAACTACTAGGCTGATGACCACCTGTTGTTTGCGTGGCATACAAATCGCAAATTTAGTTCTTTGCAATATTTTATTTCAAAGCACTGACACGCAAAATTATTTTAAAGTGACATTTTTATGTGAGAAGTCATGCATGTAGTGCAATACTGTGCTCCTTGAGCCCATTAGGTGCCATAATGAAACGGGGAATAGGGGAGCCGTGGGGGAGAATACAGTGAATAGTACAAAACAATGAATATGGAGGATGAAACAAGAAATGAAGTGAATGAAACAGTGGGGGAGAGAATGGCAAGTGAGTGTAATGTAAGCTGGTTTCGATGAGCTGTCGAACAAGACAAGAACACGCTGCGCCAAATGTTTATGTGTGTACTGGATTTATGTGTGTGTTTGTGTGTGTGTTGTCTTCTACAATGTGAGTCATTAAAATTTCCCAGTATGTGTAAGCATACTTGGCCAAATAATTCTGATTCTGATGAAGGTGTGGGGGAGAACACCACTGGGTTTTTGCCCTGTAGCTAGCTTAGCTGTGGTTCAGCTGCAGTATAAAATGGGTTCAACTAAACCGCCCATTTCAGGAGTTGCTACGCGTTGAGTTTAGCTCGATTGCTTGATCAAAACAAATTTTAGCAGATTTGCATTTAACTGGACGATCTATAAAATTATAGCATAAGTTGTTCAACACAAACCCATACTGTATAATGATTACATACTTCATTATTTATAGGCTGCTTCACTGCACTTTGTTGTTGCAAATATATTTTGAACAAATAATATTAAATGTACAATAATTAATTGCATATAAATTACATGATATACTGACTTTCAGCTGCTCCTGTTAGGGGTCGCCACAGCAGATCGTCCGCATAATTGGTTTGGCAGATTTTTATGCCGGAAGCCCTTCCTGACGCAATCCTCCATTTTGTCCGGGCTTGGGACCGGCACAGAGGTGTACCCCCTTGTGGCTGGATTTGCATCGACACCCAATGTGGGGCTCCAACCCACAACCCTGCGATTATGAGTCTCATGCTCTACTGACTGAGCTAACCAGGCCGGGACATAAATTGCATGATATATCAAAGTATATTTGCTCAACATATATTTGGTACCCATGACACAGCAATATTTGGATATTTGACAGCAGCCAACTTTGGGCACTGTTGGAGGAAGGGGCTTAAAAGTGGAGCAGAGAGCTTTTCGACGACCACGGCGACCTCTGGCAGCACCGCCGCCTCCAAAAGCTCGTTTCATGCCCCAAGGTACAGTTTAAAAGCTGCTTCCATGAGAGAATGCTGAGCGTATCGAACGTTTGCTTTGCAAGCCTCGCTACTGGCCTCATCACTCTGCAGCGGGTGCGAGAGCAACATCACTGCTCCATCCTCCATCATTTGGGCATCAACTGAGACGTCCCTCGGTCGCAAGGAGCTGCTCAGTTGGTCAACTTTAGCACAGGCTGTTCTGCTTGGCTCTCATTGCCAGTCGTTTTTAGTCACTTATTGTTTGTTACCTATTTTTAGCAGCTCTTTATGCAGTTTAATGACTTAATTTTTTGAGCTGGGAATGACACAGGAGCAGCCGGATGCTGGCTGGGCAAAGGAAGGCTGGGGCCTACCTGCTTAGCCCGCAACAACAAGACAACTGGAAGGAACTTGGCTGACTGAAAGGGGATGTCACGTTAAGGCAATTAGCTTTGACTTTCAGTGTTTTCAGATCAAATATCAAACTAAATAAAATTTTAATGCAACATATGGGATTCAAGAAAATGAGAGAATTGGTGCAGGGTTATTCAACTTCAACTTCGCAATGCATTTTATATTAAACATTTCAGAACGTGATTTATCAGAGATTTGAGGAAGATCTTGCTACTCAAATATTTCTATCCTTTTGAAATTATAGTGAAATAAAATTCACTGGCAGGAGAGAAACAGATTTTCGGCTGCAGCATGATTGCATCATTTCGGAATAACACCCTTTATTCTTCTGACTCTGGTGAGGTCAGTGTAGCGAATGCACCGTGGAGGAACTGCACTATTGTAGAAGAAGCAACAAGCCAAACAATTGCAATTTAAACTTAAATTATGCAGCACAGTCTGGGGTTTGGCTGAAAATGTTTAGGCTTCTGCCTTTTCTGGGAGTGAAGGGCCTTCACAAAGGTGTGAAAGGGGGAGGCACAACAGCAGAGCGGGCCAATGAGGATTAAGCATCCTTTGACCTGACCAATCAAAACAGGAATGTGACAAGGAAGTCCCACCCACACTCTGGCAGGAGGCTTAGGCCAAGGAGAAATGTGAGAGCTACAAATATCATTTATCGTCGGTGGGGTCTCATGGCAAACAGGTGGCAGCGCCATGTAAGGAGAGGACTTACTGGCCAGAACAGAAAGAAAATGATCACCTTTTACCAGGGTAACCAGCCTCTCGACTGAAACACATTTATGAAATAATTCTTCAATAAAATTTTTCCCCAACAGCACCATGGAGGCAGCTTGAAAAGCTTTGCTAGGTTTCCCTTGAACTGGTGGATATGCACGGCAAGTCATAAATTCCCAGCTTTTTACAGACTAAAAGTGGTCATAACAGCATTTTTTTTGCTATGATTTTGGTATCTGGCAGTTTTACGTTTTCAGTCTGTATGGAGTTTGTATGTCAGTGTCAGTGGTTCCTCTTACACCCCAAAGGTAAAAGAAGCTAAAGGCAAAACAAATTTCTCCCCCTTTCTTTGGAAACCATGCAAGTAACAGACTTTGACTCCACAGCATTCATACAACTTTGCATTACTGACTGAGTTGCTGCTGTTTGTTATCCCGCTGATACTGGCCATGAACCGATTACAAAGCCATATATTTGCTATAATGCTGTATTTCACATTTTAAATTAGATCTGTGCTCGATGCATAAAAAGTAGGAATTTTCCAAGATTTGTCAAAAAGAAACCTTCCGTGGCTCAGAAACATATTATGATTCTTTGAAACATATTATGAAAGTGTTCTTTTCACAGGAATCCTTCTCACCAGATGGTGAGAAGCAGACTATGCTTGTTGTGAAAGGAAAGCCTGTGTACACAGAATATTTCTAAAACATTTAAAACAGGCTGTTGTTTGCAAAATAAATCATTTAAATTCTAGTCCACCAATTTTGTAAAAAGTAGCTACTCGGTTTTGCAGCTCAATCTTTTGTTGAAACTTTTCCACGTTTTCCTTTTAACCTCTGCAAAGTTCATACTGTGTCCTCAACTGGCAAACTAAACTGAGACTGAAAGTGTGGAAATCCATCTTCAAAATCAATAGATGTTCAATTAAACAGATATGTATCTTTCAATTTATTTGCAGTTCAGATTCAACATAAAAAAGCTCACGTTAAGCTAAAATTCACTGTAAGGCTTTTATTTATTCTGTTTTCCCCTCCTGTTTATCCAGTGCTGGGTTGTGGTGCCAGGCCCAACACAGGTACACAATTCACTGGACTGGGTTTTATTTTATGGGTTTTATTTTATCATCTTTTATTAACTTGAGGCAACATGAAAATAAGCCTGTTAAAATTCTCCAATCTGCTTGTGAACGAGATGCGTTCTGCTTTACGCAGAAGACACAGCGCTTTGTTCCTCCTGCCCTTTGGGTTTCATAAGATAAAGGAAAATTGGTAGAGAAAAAAGGGAGTAAGTTGGGGCATTGGTTCGGGGGGGGTGTTTAAAAGTTTTTAATCTTAAATATTGATCACATTCCTCATTTGCAACTGAGAACACATGGAAAGCTGCAACAAACAAGATTGGGATCGATCACTTTGTAACCTTACATGATGTTCAGCAGCATCTGGTCACGGTGTGCAAGTAAAAAGCATGGTAATGGACACATACAGTACCTTGATAGTTATAATAAACATAAAGGTAAAGGTGGAAAGATGCTATAGGTCAGTGTACTTTCACACTCCTGCTTTGTTGTGCTGCCTGGCACTGTCAGGGCATTACCGGGTAGGCTGCAATCCTGCTGAGGGCCTCAAACTGGGCATACAAGCCATTCAGCTCATTTGTGAGGGACACATTCCCGCCTACAACACCATTATTGTTCTTGCTCCCGTGGTCGGCGACGGTCTGCACGACCTCCCGTATCCTCCTCGGGACGTTGCCCGCAAAGTCCTCTGGACCTTCTGGGCGTTGGCTGCTGGTGAGAACGACCCTGCGTGCTTTCCCTGCAGTCACTTTGCAGGAAATTTAAAGCAGCATCGAACCAGTACATTGGTTCTGTTAACTGAGAAGTATGTTAAATTCTTCTCATTTTGCCTCTGTCATTTTAGGCTTTGCATGACCACACTGTTGACTCATACTGAGCTGTTCTGAATGGCTTGAATGTGTGAAATTCCTTTTGAAATGCAGACTGTCTTAATGACTCATGTGTTGCTCCAGATACAAGCCTTCATTCACAAGGTTCACACACTTTTGGTGAATTAATATTGCAATCTGACTGATATTATCCATGTTTGCAGGGGTTTCTCCCCACACTCCAAAGGCATGCTTTTCTGACACAGTCTCTGCTGCAGGTGAATAATTTTTCACCGTCGTAGTGAACTTCGTCATTCAATTTTGGGCCTGGACCTCTGTTACCAGTAAGTTTACCCATTAAAAATGGTCTGAAACGAATCACTGAAAAGAGTATTTACCTCAGCAGATACAGTGTCTTATAAAAGTATTCAAACTCCTACTTAATGTTTGCCAGAGCCACCTTTTGCTCCAGTAACTGCTTTCCGTCTTCTGGGTTAAATACGTTCCAGCTTCGCACACCTTTTGGGAGGTTTTTCTTTATCTTGGCAGATCCGCAGCAGGTTGCTCAGGAAGGGTGGATGATGCTTGTGGACCGTGGTTTTCAAATAGAACCACAGAATCTCAGAGGGACTGAGGGGAGGACTCAGGACGCTGGGCCACTGCTGGACGTTCGGCTTTTTGTCCATCGGTGCTGCTTCGGCCTTCTGCTTGGGACTTTTGGAATTTTCTCCCAGGCTTCAGGTCCTTACCAGACTGAAGCAGGTGCTCTTGCAGTTTTTATCTGTATTTTTCTCCATCCTTGCCCCATCCCTGGTGATGGAAGACAGAAAGACATGCCGTTTAAAAATAATTAATTTAGGATTTGAAATGAGGCAACCACGAGTTATCTATCAACATGCAGGAGATGAGCTGAGAGCAAACAGACTCTAGAATTTCCCTGCTTTTGCCTTGTGTTTTAGAAGCTTTTTTGGTGCTGATGGATGTATCCAGTACTTCAGTGGTGCATAACTGCAATTTAGCTTAACAGTTTCTTAGCAGTGCCAGACTCATCATTCACACAAAGGAAACACACTGGACCGCAAGAGCTGCTTCCTCCCACATTGGGTCCCAGCTATCGCAGTTGCTGCGCATTTAAAAAAATGTTAAAAAGGCTTAAAAAACTATAGCTATCATTCCTGAGGGAAGGCCTGTCAGGCAAGCTGAAGAAACAGAGATCAGATTGGACTTAATGTGCTCAGTGATGAGTCAGATTGTTTTTTCCACCATTTTCAGTGCATTTCACAGCACAGTTAGAGCAAACTCGCACAGTTATTGTGGAGCGGTGACATTAATGGAAAAAATCCAACTTACATTTAATTGCGGGGTGGCTGGGATTCCCCAAGGACCACGGCTGGCGTCGCCACACAAGTTTGGACAGAATTTCCCATTCAAATTAGTTTAAATGTGGTGCTTCCTTCTTTCTTCCATAGAATTGTTTGTAATTCCAGTTGAAGAGCACCCGATGTGTTTGTCAATTTTGTTAACAAGTTAAGGCTAAATGGGACTAAACTGCATGAAGTGTCTGTATGTGCAAAGCATACCCTGCAGACTGTGCCTTGCTATTGAGCACACTCTTTGAGGGACCACGACAATGCTGGAATTCTTTATTATTTATGGGCAATGGCTGGTTATTTTTTCATTTTGTATTTTTTCAATGCTGATATTTACAGTAAACTGATTAAGAACTGCAGACTATACACGTATATTTCTTATTTATGCCAATGCCCCTTGATTATTGAATGTGCAGTATACATTTATTATTATTATTATTATTATTATTATTATTATTATTGAAGATTTTATTCAGTTTTATCAATCATTTTGACATGATTAAAGCACAATTAAAAATGTTTATAGGCAGCATAAGAAGATGCATGAACTGTTCCTTTGTATTCTTCATCTTTCAAAGTTATGTGCATCAAAAAACTTTGATTTGTAAAAAGTAAATATTTATCTATACATTAACCTTACCTGCTTTTTTATGGTCTGGGCCATGGTGGTCCAGAGCCTTAAAATGCATTTTTGCTCAATTAAATTTATTTATTTAATGGTAGGAAGTCGTGCCTTTCCTGCGACCCGGATGGCTCCTGTTTTGTTGGTCAAACTATGTTATCGATTATCTGTTGATCCCAAATGTAAGTTTGGGCAGAAAAATGTAAGAGGTGTTGTTTTGTGCAACATCCTGGAGGGTTTATATCTAATAATAATAATAATAATAATAATAATAATAATAATAATAATAAATCAGGTGGGCACATAAGTTTTTCAGGCACACTTGCCTGTGGTCAGAAACTCAGGAAAATTAGGATTGCCCCCAGCTTCACTTGCTGAGTTACAAATGGTGTGAAAATGACCCAAAGCTTATATTTGTGGCATGCAAAGTCATTCAGACAAAGCTGAGAAAGAGCAACCTAACGCTTGGCACATTTCCCTAAACAGCATGCATGCCCTTTTCATCAGCTTTTTAATACATGCACAAACCACTCTGGTGCACATAGATAGTTTTACATTACTGCAATGAGTTTCTTCATCTTTAATACATTCCCAAAATGACAGCTATTATCAAATATATACACATTATAGACCCAACAACTACAGGTGGACTGAATTTTTCTTCATGTAAGAAAGGAAGACTCTCTTCTTCACCGAGGTGCAAAACAGCTCTGCATACTGTCAATGTTTGGGTGTTTAGATCGAATATACAATATATGTCCTTACACAATGCACAGCCTTAGTTTGCTCCCCAGCGTTTTCTAGCCAGTGGAACAGATGGGGGTTTCATTAACAAATACTGCGCTCACAACAATATCACAAACACGCCAGTAAACAGGAATCCAGAACGCAGGCCCAGAAACATCTGGCAAAGCTGGAAATTGGTAGCCTGGGGAAATTCTGCCCATAAGCGGGCAGCTGGGACACATGGTGGGGGCAAGGTCAGTGTTATCCGCTAAGATTAACAAATGACTAAAAGTGAAAAAAGAAACTATTCATGTGTCCCCACTGTGCTGCAAACATATCCATCACTAAGCTTTCATTGCTCCTGGCGACAGTCTATCGAAAGCAGGGACAGGACGGGTACGGCCTAGCGTGTGCCTCACGGTAGTTCAGATGAAGGCACCCTCGCATGCAGACGTTGTTTAGTAGAAAGAAACTCAAGCGAGAGTTTGTCAGCGTGCGTAAATAAAGACGTGGATGCGATAAGATTGTGTTTATTGATCGCTGCAGCACTTTCACTCAGCCGGGCCGCGGCTGCAGGGGTCGCGTCGCAAAATTGGTGTTAATTCAGCAAGGACTTCCTTTGCACAAAAGTTCCCACCATTTCTAGGGATATCTGGAAAAAAAAATTATTAAATCATATTTAATGAAGCTAAAACTAGAAATATAAACCATGACAGCATCGTGGCTGGACTATATTCACTCTACACAGGATTTATTCATAGCAGCCAATCTATTTTCATTTTGTAACAAGAGCAAATCTGGCCACTTTATTACAGCTGATGCATGAAATTATAACCATTTGCTGGTTTGTTTAATTGTAGTAGAAGGTAGACAAAAGGCCGATACCTGAAGCTATTCATTCAGCTAAATGTACAATGTATTGTTCTGCTCTTCTCTTATATGCCATACTGTAGCCATATGCATACAGAGAAAACTTTTTCAAACTCTGTTTGCCGCAAGCAGTTCCGGTTATTACAGTTATGCCTTCCTCCGCAGTCCCTGAGATCATTAACAAATAAACAAACACAACTTGAAAAAGAGATGGACTGGAAGGGGAAAACAAAGACAGGAACTGGACTTTAAAAAAAGAGACTGAGAGTAGCCTGCAGACGCCACCGTGTGCGCTACCACTATTTAATATTCATGAGGCGAATTCGTCGAAAGAGAATTCAACGGGAAGGGGTGGAGCCTAACTCAAATCTGCAGCTTACAGGTAATGCAGCTGAAAACAAGAAAAACATTTAAGCAGAGATTTGGGTTGCATCTGAACATGAAAAGCATCCATGTTCCTGCATGCTGGATGTGCAGCATGTAGTCATGTTTAGGCTGAAGAAGTGGGAGATAATAGGTGAACAAAATACAGCAACCCCTCCATGTAAGAACATATTGCATCCCTAGAAAACCATTGGTCAGTCAAAAATGTATAAATCTAAAGCATAAATCCCATGAATTTCAATGACGATTACATTTAAGGGGTCCACCGATCCAGGAGGTAAGATGATGGGAACGCAAAATTTATTGTCGGACATGGCAGCTCCTTCCGAGCCCCGCTACAGGGGAACAGGGGCACGGAACCTCCTCAAAGATGGCGTCCTGCCTGCGGAATGAGAAGCAACAATGCAATAAAAGCGATCATTATGCAAGGCGCTGAAAGACTGAAAACAAACCCCAAAGAAGAAGAAATGCAGTCAATAAAAATGAAGAGGAAGAATTTCCTGTGCATCCAGAATGGGAGAAACTCAAATAGAAAAAAGGATCGGACTCTCCCGTTGAAAATGAATGAGGAGTTCATTAAATTTGAACTAGAGACCGGTGCTGAAGTGAATCTTGTTTCTGAGACAGATTTCAAACACCCGCGACTCAGACCAAAGCCGCATCAGGCCAAAGTGAAAGTGACAGCATGTGGAGGTGCAGATGTAGCAGAGAAAGGGAAGTGCATCGCCGAGGTGTCATAGCCGAACAGAGAACATACGCCATCATTTATAGGAGAACAAAAAGACGTGAAGGCAATACTGGGCTTATCAGGATGTGAGAGACTGAACCTAATAAAAATAGTTCTTGTTGTAGAAGATCAGACAGAAGCAGACTGTAATGAGCTGATGCAAGAGTACGCTGACTTGTTCAAAGGACCAGATTGTCTACCAGGAGAAAACATGGTGCAGATTGACAAAAGCACCTCAGCAGTCATTCATCTGTGCAGAAAGGTACCATTCACACCCCAAGACCAGCTGCAAGCAGAGTTGGAAATAATGAAAAAGATGAACACGATAAGGAAGACACATGAAGCAACTGAGTAGGTGAGTCCAAGTAATTGTAGATACAAAGAATGGAAACCTGAGGATATGCCTGGACGCAAGGTGCTTGAACCGTGCAATACAAAGAGAGCACTTCTGTTTGCCCAAACGAGAAGACATTATGTCAAAGCTTATGGATTCCAAGTACTTCTGAGTCCACTGGATTAGGAGGACAAGACAAGCTCAAAACTACTTACATTCAACACTCCGTATAGAAGACATATGCTCCTTAGACTACCATTTGGCATCACTTCAGCTCCTCATGTGCATCATAAAACAATACATAGAATCTAAGACCTCCTGGATGGTGTAGAAACATCAGTGGATGACGTCACCATATGACAAAGACCCGTGATTATAGACTGACAGATGTATTGAAGGCAACAAAAGAAGCAAACCTGAAGCTGAAGTAAGAAAAATACCAGTTAGGAGTGACTAAACTGACATTTGTTGGAGACATCATTAGTTTAACCCCCAAACAAAATTTCAGTGGTGAAAAATGTGCCCAGGCTGCAGCGTAAAACAGACGTTCAAGGGACAAAAGAAATATACAGGGAATCTCATACCCAATCTATTGGTGAATATACCCTATAGGGGGAAAAGTATGTGCATCCGCACCCATACAGCACACAAACACATTGTAGACAATTGACAGACAATCCCCCTCGTGCACAATGTGAGCTCCATAAACACAGGGTTTGCCCAGGTTGGTGTGGAAGAACTTGAGTGCCTGCACAGAGCCCTGGCCTCAACCCCACTCAACACCTTTGGGCTGAACTGGAACGCCGACCACGAGCCAGGCCTTCTTGCCCAACCTCACAGATGCTCTTGCAGCCGAATGGGCACAAATTCCCAAAATCTGCTGGAAAGCCTTCCCAGAAAAGTGGTAGCTGTTATAACACCAAAGGGGGAGGGAGCAACTCTATATTAATGCCCATTGGTTTGGATTGGGATGGTCAACAAGCACGTGTGGGGGTGATGCTCAAGTGTTCACGCACTCTTGGGCATGTAGTCTAGCTTCTCTCCAAAGACTGAAAATAAAACTGAATGGCAAAGGAACTGTGAGCATGAGTTGAGTGGCATCACCTCTGCTTGTGGAAGATTTCATCAGCTTAAGTCAGAGCAGGAATGTAGTACAGAAGCAGACCAGAAAACTTTAAGTGCATGATTCCCAAAGCCATTCAGCGACTGCCTGCTGAGAATAAAAAGAATGATGATTAAGCTGCGATGCTGAGCACAGAAAGTGACACACACACACACAAGGGAAGCTGATACACACAGAAGATGCACTCTCCTGAACAGCTGACTCAAAAGCGCTGGTGAGTTCCAGAACAAAAGATGAAAGCCCATGTAGACAGAACCACAGAACCATTTCCTGGTCCAGATGCAAAGTTGAACACTACACAAGCTGACATGGGAAGAGAGGAATCAAACAAAAGAAAAAAGATGGCCAAATCGGACCACCCACCACATAATGTAATAACAGAGCATGGCTTTTCTCCAGCACAACTGCTCATGGACTGAAGATTAACAACAAATTTGCCCATCGAAGAAAAGATTCTGAAAATCAGAAGGGGGGGGGGGGTTGAAGACATACAAGGAACAACAGAAGAACAAAACAAAAGGTCTGCTTTGATAGAGGAATACATGACGTACGTGAACTCCACTCCGGTGAAACTGTAAGGTCCAACGATGCAGACAACACGTGGGAATAAACTGGGAGCGGCAGATATCAAACAACATTCACACGGATGATCATGCGGCCCTAAGGAGAAATCTTCAAGATGTCAAGTGACCCGATTGTGGCAGCTAGAACATGGACACAAGTGAAACGAATGCCACAGAGAAGACAAGCGCAAACAAGGAAAGTTCATCTCAGGCACAACCTCAAATAATCAGAAGCCGCCCGTGCCAAGCGAAAGCTCCCAAAAGAGGCACACAGGAGATTAAATAGACTATTAGCTGAGAATTAGAGAATATGGTTTACTTTTAAGAGAATTTTGAATGCTTGATGTTTGGGAAAGCTGACCTCTTTGAAACGTTTCAGAAATAATCGAGCTGCATGAAACTTGTCGTATAAATGTTTGAGAAAGCAATTGCTTACTTTTCTTTAAGAAACTGAAGCTGTGCTTAATGGCCAATTAATATGAAATGTCTACGTTTATTAGGAATGCCTTCAGTGGAGCAAAGTGGGTACAGAAGAGCAACAGACATCAAGCTGAGCTATTGGTTTTATTCCTGTAAAATCCTAAAGGCCCACAAATATAAACATAACATGACAATTTCCAAACTAGGAAAACATTAAAAGAATTTTGATAAAGACCAAAAAAAACTGTTCACACAAATCCAAACTCTTTTTTCTTTTTTAGCTGTGACTCAACACATGATCTCAGACCCAACTCCATCATCTGCTATTTCACCCAGAAGAAAACCAGAAGAATATTCATAAATTTTGGCTTCCCTTGCATAGCAACGATTTACTCCAACTTAAAATGGAAAAAAAACAGCTAATTTTCACCTAACATGCAAAAGTATAGCCTTGTCCTTTAGACAAGGAGGAACGGTAATTCGAATCCCAGTCCAGAATATCCAAACCAATCTAGGCACTTTTGAATCTAGACTTATGGCCCAAACTTGCTCAAAGTCACTCATACTGTTTGTACCACATTTGTGTCCACATTTTGACACCCCTTTACCCATTTCCCTCAGTGGCTGCAGCTGTTTCCTCTAAAGGGGTTCGATCTAACAACCACAATGGACGGCTGAGAATGCGTCCAAAGGAAGTTCTCCCTGCCCAATGGGTGGTTTTAAACTTGGAAGCACGGCTCTTCATGTCTGTAAAGTTGCTTTTTGAACAGGGCCAGCAAGCAATGCTTTTCGGGGTGCTCTTGGCTTTTCGGGGGCAGTTTTATGAATTTAAGTACAGTGTAGTGTGAGACTGTGATTTATGTACCGCTTGAATTGCCAGATTCTTCCTTCTATACCCACCGAATAATTGAATAAGAGGCAAGTTGAGGCCAGATGTGGTGGTTTGTTAACTGTAGGGTGGGGGCACTGTAGGTATCGCTCCCAGGTGTTGTGTAACCGCTGTTGCTCTACCTATGATTGGAGAAACCTCTGTGCCGGAGAGTTGATTTTAATGTTGAGAACTGTTTGTTAGTTTTATTGGCACTTTTTAACAGTTGTAATAAGCAAATGTATTTCCACAAACCCATTTGGAGTCAATTATCAATCTATCATTTTGATTGTGCACCTGTGTTTTTCCATGAACAACTTTTTGCAGTTCTAACAATAAAATTAATGGTTTTTAGGGCTGTTTGGTAGAAATGGCTAAATTCGCAAGATTTCCAAGTTGCTTTGAAACACCTCTTGAAGGCAACAGCAAGGTACAGCTCGCACCGCACTGAACTAGGGAAGAGCGTGCGTGGTGTTTGACATCACCAGGGTGTTTATTTTTGCTGAAATTTCTATACTTATGTGATGCTTCTCCTGATGCTTCATCCCATCAAGGACTGTGTACACAGGGGATCAGCTGTTGAAGCCACATGCGTTTTACCCTGCAGAGGCGAAGCGGAGGTTCCAGTGCTGCAAAGTAGGGGTCAAACAGCAAGCAAAGAGACAGCAGGAGATACAAATCGTATCTTCAAGCCATTATTGTGAGAAATGGCAGTCTGTTATCCTGTGAATAAAACAGGAGAGGACACAGCAGGAGTAACAAACGTGGTATCGTGTTTCTCATTGCTGTGGCTAAAACACATGTTTATGCACATTAAGTGGAGAGGCAGAAGCTCGCTGTGCTATGGGAAACCAGTGGTGTAACTCTGGATTCATCACCGTTACTGAGGAGCTGATCTGCCACCTGGATCCTGAGCTGTTTGCTATCACTATGCAGCTATGGCCCACAAGTTCCTCCAAACCATTTTCATCTTGTCCTTGTGCACCAGGGAGGCAGATTGTGATATCACTACAGCTACAGGACTTCAGACACAGCACGGCAACATAGTCTTTGCACACTTTAACCTTAGCACTCTCTCCAAAAGCCCACCTACATCTCACCAGTTTGTCAAGCACAATACCAGAAGCCTGAAGATCATCACTGACTACAGCTCTCCTACAGAGGGTGACTGTGCTGTCATCTACCTGCTGAGGAGACCCTACTCCCACCTGGATTAGTAAGACAGTTCCAACAGTTCTTCAGTGAGGATAGTGTTGCTGGAGAAAGGCTGTTGGACCCACCATCTTGGGTTACCACCTGTGCAAAGTTTTAATGCTACAGTGACTCATGCTGTGCAATACTTACAGGTCTGCTCTCAGTCAGATGCAGACATAAAACACAACCGCTGTACAAATTCAAGCCTTCAACTAAGCCACTCGACCTCACACTCCTTCTTCCATTTTTGTTCTGCTTATAAATCATAAGCCCCACCCCTTGTAGATGATTTCTATTATCACAAATTAAGATGGTTGTACCCAAAGATACAACACAGATGTTTTAAACACAGAATAGGCACAGATATTCATAAAATTGAACTAAAATAGTGTAAAATGCGGTGAACTGTATTTTCAAGGGGTAATTTCCAAAGGCAGGGTAGCCACTTCCCATGAAAGGCAATGAACCATCAATTGAAAACTTGACCCTGCTTGGCAGTATGGAAGCAGGAAGTGGAAGACAGCAGTAGAAAACAGCAGGAACAAACTCAGTGCATTTTGGGAAGCCAGAAAGTAAGTTCAGTAAACCAAGATGTTTGCAAAAACATTGACTGAAATTTTACCCGCACACCGAGCCATGGTGGTGACGTGATCTGGCAGGATGTTTGTGCTGCTCCTGCAAACACAGCGTGGTGAAGTGGTGGTCACTGAGTGTGTAGTTATGTGTTGCCATGAACCATTGCCCTGCTGGGACAGCCTAGTCTGTCACAACCGGTCAGCGTAGGAGACACTCTGGCAAACCCAAGAAGATGTGTCCATCTAACACACTAGCTGCTGTGTAGAGCACAGCGTGTGTGGCTGCAGGCTTTATGCTAGACGTCACCATGAAGGGACCTGGTGCTGTGCTGCTCAGTGTGTGAAGTTCTTCCTGCATTTGTATGGGTTTCTCTCCTGTTTCAGCAGTCCAAAGACATGTGTTTCAGTTGGTTTTGTTTCTCCAGTTTGTCTCTAGTGGATAAATACAGCTTCCCAGGTGTCAATATCCAACATAGTGAGCTGTGCTTCCATGAGGTGCTCAAGGTCACCGTAGCCCTGCCGGAGAACAAGAAATTGTCAGTGTTCCGTGTCGAATATGATTTTGCCATCTCGATATGTTACGTTTAAATCTAACTACAGATACAGAAGGTGCTGTTGGGTGTTGGATTCTGCCATATAAAAGAAAATAGCAACAGGCTGTCACTATCAGTGACGAATGGCTGCTGTTAAATTCAAGTGCCAACTCATACATGAACAATGTATAATAATAAAGAAAATAGCAAGAAATAAACAGTAATTACCATGTATTCTCTTTTTTTGTTACTCAAAAAGAAAATGGTAGCTTGTGACCCGTACCAGCGGTTTAGGTCCAAGCGGAGAGCCGGCTTGGGGCAACAGTGGTTGCTGCATTACAGAAAAGCTCTCTAATTGCCATCTTCCCCAGAAAAAGTTTCTTGTTCTGTTGCCCCTGAAGCAAATCTCTGTTAAGCATCCCTCCTCTTTCCACCTACTTAAGCTGAATGATTCTTATTCTCTCACTGCTCTGTACCCTTTCCCTCGGTGGGATAAACCCAAGCTGTTGTAGCTGCGATGGTCATAATCAGAAACGTTATCAAGGCTAAAGATTTTTTTTGTTTTGCAAACATCTAAAAAATGTTGACAAACCAAAATGAACCAAGTCACTCGGTGCTGGAACAGGAAGGCACGGTGCTTAGTGCAGAGGAGCCAGCTTGGAAATCGAGCGATTGAGGAAGCCTGGTCAACGTTCGGCTGGAGAAGTTCCTGTTTCTCTCACGCCGGTCTATGTGCTTTAAAACTTCCAACTTTATATCCATGTACATAGCTTCTTGATTTTGTCTTGGCGTCAGGAGATTTTTTTCATGCTGTCAGTGTTGGGAGCAGTAATCCATTCAAAAAACGTATTAGAGGTAAATGGTTAATAAATCAAAAGCATGCTCAGCAAGAGAGCAGAGGACACAAAGCAACTGACCAACAGCCTTGTGGGCTGCTCTGTTGTCCACCTGTTACTTTCATTTATTTATCTTACACCACTGCCCAAAGCCACTTACAATGTTAGATTTTCACAGCCTACAACTTAGAATAATTTACCAATTTACACAGCAGGGAATTTAACCTGAGCAGTTCAGAGTAAATGTCTTACTGAGGGGCTGAAAATAAATAGCAATGAATAAATAAATAATACAGCTGGAGAGGAACCTTCAGACTAACAGGTTACAGCCCTCCTCCGCTGCTTGGTACTTTGTGTGCACTTGACCTGTGTTTGTTTATTAAAGCAGAAAAGTACACCATCGTTCAGTATTTCCAGTCTTAAGCTGCAAGGGTCTGCTGAAGTGAATTTCAGCTCCGGAGATGTTTGTTAGTCAGAGTGTTTTATAGAATTGCCAGCAAGAAAAACATCATTTATGACTGCGGTACAGCATTTAAATAATGTCGTACGGCCCCATATTTATAGAAATATGCATTTTTCAAACAAGTACGAAAGGCCAAGTTTCAAAAGGGGGGTCGCTCTGCAGCTTTGGTTTTACAATTGCAATAGTTTGCTATCAAGAATGAAGAAAAGGGAAGACACTTGTACCATGAGTCTTCTGTTATCCTTAACCGCTTTACTCTGGTCAGGTTTGTGGTGGTCCAAGGCCTATCCTGGAGTCGCTGGGTGGTTATCTGAATCTATACTCTGGATAGCAGGCCAGTCCATTGCAGACTGGCCAGAATCCCTGGAGGAAACCCACACTGACACAAGGAGACAAGGGGATGGGTTGCTCTAAGATTTATGTACAAAAGTCATCTACATACAGAGCACCCACTCTCAAATGTGGCTTTTGCTGACTGGAAAACACAGCTGGTGACACAGGATTGTGGCTTCTGTAAGTGTCAGGGGTTTGCATAAGGAGACGTGGAAGCATTTGACAGTGCTGACCATCTAATGCTCATAATCTAACCACCTGCACTTAGCCATGCACCTTCATTCCGATAGTCAGTCTGTCTTGCTGATCTCCATTGCTTCTGTTCCAGTTGATGTCCAGTTCAGTATTTAATATGGACGTTTTATTACACTTGTTTGTTCATTTTATTGGATGTGCTAAAGTTATTTGTCGTCTGGTTGAGTTTTAATCAATAGCTTTTTCCTTGACCACATTCAAAAAATGGCCCTGACTCACACTGCTGGTCTTGATCATCGCTGATAAAATTATTAATAAAATACAAAATTAGCCGGTTCTCAAGTGCTTCCGAAAAGCTTCGGTGATCGTTTTATCGATAAATGGATCGACGTACGGTAAAGTCATAGGTCTATGAGCACCATGATGTTTGTTGAGCCCGTTTTGGTTTATCTGGCATTTTATACCACAACCATTCTCGGCAGGGTTATTTCTGCCCTTCCTCCTATGAGTGTCTCTCGCGGTTTCTTCTGAGTTGCAGGGGCTAGCTTGCATTTATTATCTGCACTGGCAGCAGAAGCAAAATGTGAATGCAATGTCAGCGAGTAGTGACTTTCCTGCAGCTTTTGAAAGTTCTCATTGGGGTTTGTGCTTGTATGTATATTGGAGGTAACAACTTGTAAATGAAAGATGGTCTGTTTTTATGCCTGAGTTGTATATTAAGTTGTAGTTTATTTTGGACAATGTTGTTATTCAATATTTTTAATGCCGCCTGACATTTAGCAGGATCAAAAGGTTTATTAAAAAATAATTTTGTGTTTTTAATCTTACAGGTATGTTTATATTTTCATTGACTATTGTACAAAACTTGTATTATAACAAAAAACTATTATATTGTATTATAACTTTTTGTAATGAGGTCTCATAAAATTATTTTTATATTACTAATAATATTTTGATCATCATCAAATTGTACACAAGCTACAAGAGTTAGAAATTCAGCAACCGCATCAGTATAGTTTTTTTTTTTTTCTACTTGCCTGTTTTACCTCTTTATTTATTTTAAGTGGTACTTGAAGAGCAATGCCTGCAATAAACGGGCATCTCATCAGTTTCATAGCCTTGTGCTCAGTTATTTCAAGTTTGGCTCCGGACCACCACAACCCTCCTCAGAATAAGCAGTTAAGGACCATGGATGGATGGATGGATGGATGGAAGAGGAACATATAAATGAGCCTCTGTAACACCACACAGTTCTATCTCAGTTTGGAGTCTGAATGCATGGCTTATGTAAGGTGCAAAGCTGATTATTCAGGAGAAAACTGATGTTGGATTTTGTCTTTTTGCCTTTGGCTGGTCCTAGGGAAATGCTGTGTATGGACTGCAGAGAATTTTGCCAGTGTCATTCTGTGTTGGCATTTTCTGTAATTTCACTTCTTCTTGCATTATTTTTCCCTGTCTTTCTAAGAAAAAACTGCAGTAAAATTGGTAGTTTCTTGCAAAATCTTTTCATTCTGTGACTCACTATAGGTTTTCATATAAAAGCCAGAACTTGACGAAGTGTTCAAAGTTTTCGGGATCAAAGACGGCTCTTTGAGATTTTTTCTTTTTTTTGGATATCTGAAGGAAAAGAATATGAAAGCTTATGTGTCAGATCAAATCACATTTTTGCTACCAATTTGTAGTGGAGTGGTTACCCTAAACTGCAAACAAAAGAATTGTCAATTCGGGAGACCCTATTAAAAACATCATTTTTGAAATGTTGTAGTTTGTGAAAGTCCATCAGTAAAATATCTTAGACCATACTTTTCAGAAACATTAGGTTTTCATTGTGACTTCTCTCATTTGGGATGCAGAAGCTGAGTGCTAACTTCCCCCTTCAGCTAACACCGACGTGCTGCCTCCCGATCGCTCATATTTTGTTTCTTAAAAAGATTTCCTCCAAAGTGGAACCAAATTAAGCCTCCATCTAAGGCTGAAATGCAATGCAAATGTGCAGATGCAGTGATGTTTAGATAAGCACGGGGGCTTCAAGAACGCAGACGTTGCAGATTGCAGATTTCACGGCTGCCTTTGAAATTTGTGAATTAGGGTCTTAAATCAGAAGTTCACACAACACACAAGTGGAACTGCTATTCTTTCCCCAAATAGAACCATTTAGTCATTTGACTAATTTGAGTCTCACTTTCGATAACAAAGCCCCACCCATTTCCTTCACTTGGCCAAGTACAGAGAGCCTGATGCTGGGCCTCTTTCTGTTCCAAATAAGTCAAGGTGTTTTGGTTCCCAACAAGTAGGGTAGATTTATAAAAGGGCAAGGTAAAATATTTATCCTGTTGGCAATAATTCTACAGAATAATCTTCTTCTTCTTCTTTCGGCCGCTCCCGTCAGGGGTCGCCACAGCGGATCAACCGTTTCCACTTCTTTCTGTCCTCTGCATCTTTCTCCGTCGCACCCACCACCTGCATGTCCTCCTTCACCACATCCATAAATCTCCTCTTAGGCCTTCCTCTCCTCCTCTTGTCTGGCAGCTCCATTCCTAGCATCCTTCTCCCAATATATCCAGCATCTCTCCTCTGCACATGTCCAAACCAACGCCTCTCTGACTTTGTCCCCAAACCGTCTAACCTGGGCTGACCCTCTAATATACTCATTCCTAATCCTGTCCATCCTCGTCACACCCAATGCAAACCTTAACATCTTTAACTTTAACCACCTCTAGCTCTGCTTCCTGTCTTTTGGTCCTCTACAGAATAATGAAAAAGTGAAAGAGATCCATGCATCTGGGTCCTCTTTAGATTTTTTGAATCGTGGCAAATAGTTGTCCTGTTGCAGGTCCGTAAGCTGAGGAGTAACAAAAAATCCAAAATACCAGAATCCCAGGTATCTGGGTTTAAAGGCAAAATCCAGATGGCATTAGATAGTAAGTTTAACTGCATAGCCAGAGATTGAGAGAGATTCATTTTACAACCTGAAAGGTTATTATAGTCAGATTATCACCTGCAACAGGTGGGAATGACATTTCAGGGTTATTTAGGTATATCCTTTTTTTATAATGTGTGTCCTTGTTTTTTCTGATCTCAAAATGAAAAGTAGTCTTGACCCACAGAAAACTATTCCTATCATCTTGTGTTAGAGTTTAAACGTAAAATCTTAATTAGTTTAATGAAATTATTTTACATATGAAATCTTTATAAACAACAGATTAAAAACCCCATTTTGCTCTATCGAATGCTTTTTCAACATGAAGTGAAATAATCAGATTCTTGACTCCCTGCAGTAACATTTATCATGTTTAAAGCGTTTTCAAAGACAGCCTTGGCCTTGACACAACCAGTTTGAGATTTTTCAGGTTTAATCACTTTTCATAGGACCATTTCCAGACTATGTGCTAATCTTTTGGTTATAATTTTAACATTGACATTCAGAAGACTAATAGGCTGGTGGAAGCAGCAGTCTCCATGATTTTAGTCTTTAAGATTAAAATTAAAAAGTGGGGCTGTATTCCCCACCTTTGGCAATGAATGGGTATTTAAATAGAGCAGTCTTATTCAGAGATGCTAGCAGCAATCATATCATCAAGTATGCTGGTGACACCACAAATGAGAGCCACATAACCAAAAACCATGAATCAGCCTATGGGTGGGAAAGTGGAGCAGCTTTTCGCCTGGTGCAGCGACAAAAATCTGTCTCTCAGTGTCAACAAGAACAAGGAAATGATTGTTGACTTCAGAAGGATTTGAGCTGTTCACACTCCTCTGTGCATTGGTGGCTCATCAGTGAAGCTGGTGCACAGCTTCAAGTTCCTCGGAGTGCACCTCTCCGAGGACCTCTCCTGAAACCACAATATAACCCACCTGGTGAAGAAGGCACAACAATATTTATGCCTCCTAAGGAGGCTGAAAAAGAGCTGGACTTCCACCTCCCACCAGTTTGTATAGGTGTGCCACAGACAGCAGCTTGACCTACAGTATCATAGTCTGGCACGGGAACTGCACTGCCTCTGCAGGGAGCTCTGTAGGGGTTAGTGAAGACTGCCCAGCCCATCACCAGGACTTCACTGCCCACTATGCAGATCACAGACATTAAGGAAAGCACATATTATCACTGCTGATCCTTTTGACATCACTGTTCAATTGAGTGCTAGAATAGCCAAAATGAGTGACTTTAGTGATTCTGAATGTGGCACGATAGGTGGCCCAAAGTAGGCTGTTTCTATCATCTCCCCAGTTGCTGTCATCCTGGGCTTCTCCTTCATAACTCTTTCAAGGGTTTACCAAAAATAGTGCAAAAAGAAAAAAAAATAGCACTGTTAGGCAATTCTGTAGGTAAAACCAGCTGCTGGATGAGAGCGGTCAAAGGAAAATGGTGAGAATCATGCAGCAAACAGACTGGACACAATCAGGCAGTTTTTACATCCAAAATCAAGGCTGTTTTGCAAAATCTTTCATGGTCTTGAATTCTATGCCCAAACACAAAGTTGGTTCCCAGACACCAAACTGGACTGCTGAGAAAAGGAAGAAAGTTGCTGGTCTGACGAATCCAGGTTCAGAGTGGTTCACCGAATGGTTCCAGGAACATGACAATGGATTTTAACTGCTTCAGTGACCTACACAGTCCCTGGATCTTAGCCCTGTAGAGCATCTTTAGGATGAAGGTTACAGCTAAGTGGTGTAGCCATCTGTTTGAAGCAACTATGGAATGCAATCATTTCCACACGGTACAATATTCCAGCACAACAGATCCGTCATCTTGTTCTGATGGCCCAAGGAGGTGCAACACATTACTGTTCAGGTGTACTGTAAGCTGGCAGCTTAGTGTATCATAGTAGAAATATACCGAGTACAGATAAATAACAGGAACACATCATAATATTTTAATATCAAAAACTTTATAAAGCATAGGGCCACCCTTTCCCTCCTCAATAGCTTCCATCCACCTTGAAATGCTGTCATGCATGTTCTGAACTGTTTGTAGAATATTGCACCTCGCATCAAGATTTTTGAGGGATTAAACAGGTGGAAATTGCACGGTGTGCTCCATAACTTCCCATAAAGGTTTACTGATGTTTTAATTTGGTGACTCTGGAGGCCACATTTTTATGGAATATGAGAAGATCACGAGGCAACAGTATGGTGCACCCAGTCCTGCAAATGGCCTTGTATTCCTTAACCATTACATAACTGTGGAGACCTGTCATGAGATCTAATGACCATGAAATGGCTTCCCATATATCACAGGTACCCACCTTGTTTAAGAGTTGTTAACAGACATTGCAGGTTGAAAGCATTCATTGGTAGTCTCCAAACGTAAACCCTTCCAAATGTAGGAATCGGTGAAACACAGTGAAGAATGAAAGATAACCAAGACATTGGTCATTTTACCATAGAATTTTTTATTTGCGTGGCTCGGGGTTCACAGTTTTGAGCTCCTTACACTAGATCAGGTGACTTTTTGTGTTTGCCACGTTGTAAGTGATTCCTGAATGATAGCTTTGCCATGAATTTCAGCCGTGTAAAACCCACTATGTTTGGGTTTTTTTGAGGCCACTTCACAGAGGGGCAGCTAACATTACCAAACATTTTACCAGCTTCTCTTTTAAAAGTACAACATGTTCATAACATTCTTAAATGCTTCAGTGTTGTGTGCCATGCGACACTGAGATGTAGTAAGAGCATGTGACATTCCGTCTGTAACCCCATTGAGCTTGCTGACAGCCAGTCATCAGTCAGTGGAGCAACTGGAGCAGGAGGCGGAGAGGTTCTGTGGGAGATGCGGCAGTGGTCATGGGAAGATTTTTACTGCTCATGAGAACAACTAACACTGTGCAAGATGTAAGAAGATGGTTGCTGGCTGTTGCTGTTGCTGTGGGAGCGGTGCTGCCATCATGTTGCAGCACACAGTGTCATACAGTATTCACCTCATACAGAGGTTACACCACAGTGGCACACATGCATATGGGGCAGGTACACATGTGAAATGTTTAACGCATTCTCATTACATTTGTTATCTACAGTATTGGCTACAAGCACTCAGTCGTATTTTAATGTGACAGTTGGTAGAAACTGTCCTTATGCTACAGTGTCAGCTGTACTGTACACGTAGTGAATACTGTACATTACATGATGTTTGTGTATACATTTTTATCTGGCTATTCTTACTGATTTACCAAAATATCTAAAAATTATTTAAAAAATTACTTTTTTGACAAATTTTCTCCATTTCGCTTTTTAAATTATTCTTGCTATTATTTATTTATTAGTTTATTGGTTTATTATTGGCTGATGTAAGCGAGATTCTGTTGTATGTCAACTAGGCTATGTCAAGCACCGGCTGTAAAGTTGATCCATGTTGGTGATTTATAAGGACATTAACCTAAATACGAGTTATACTCTGTAGCAGCTAAAAGCAATTAAAAATGTGCAGCAGCTTGTATCTTTTTTCATGTGGACATGATCTGTGTTATTTGTTTATTAATGTTAAATTGCATCTTATGTAATGTGAAGAGCTTTGGTCACATTAAAAATCAGCAGTTTTGAAATTTGGGGGTCTGTAATGAAGCAGTACTGTTGATTTTTTTATTACAGTTTGCGTATCTTTTCATAGATCTCATTGCAAATCAGTGCACTTGGGACACAGGTCAGGATACAGATAGTTGAGCTTGGATGCTTCTGGATTCTGTTATTAAAAGTTGTACAGCTAGCACAGAGTTTGAACTTCTTCGAAATTCACTTTGGTTTTTAAGCGGCACATCTTTTCTGGCTAGGTACCGTGTAAGAGAGATCTCATTCTTTGTTATGGTTCCACACCCTTCATACTTTTTGTAAATGAACAGCAAATTCAAATGACATTTTGAAGGTATAAATGGTGTATTTTAATTAACACACTTGCAGCAGTCACTACTAAACAGTCCATGAATGTTTTTATATTTAAAATATATATTTTTAACTGCTTTTTGGATTGCGCATTTTAGCCATCCTTATCCATTTAAAATGTTTTCAGTTTGAGTATGAAACTAAGATTTGGGTAATCTGTATAGGGGAGCAGGATTCTCATTTATCACATCAGCTATAACAAAAAAAAAGTTTTGTGAAAATTAAAGTAAAATTTCCTAAGGGTTTTTGGGCTCGGGAACAAGAACTGTCCACCAGGCTGTTGAGCGCCTCAAGGCATCATCTGCTGCAGAGAAGTGTAGGAGTTTGTATCAGCAACTGAGTGTCAGCTGGCTTTACAAAGAAGCAGCACTTTATTAAGTGTGTTATCTAACAGAAGGTAAAGAGATTGCAGTCCAATGTTCACATGTAAAACTAACAGGTTACTAAACAGTCATTCAGTTTCTCAATAGTCATCTGTCAGGTCATCACTAAATGGTGACTCAGACCTGCCCATGTGCCTGAGCAGAGATTCCCGCTTTGCTGAAATGATGGAGACACCGGCACCACGTCTGCCTTTCAGCCAGTAATAACCGAGTGGTGAATGAAGCTGCGTTCATTAAATGTGAATCCAAAATCTGGTGTGATTTTACATTATACTTTTTGTTTACATTCACAGCACCTTTTTTAACTGTTCTGAATGTGGTAAACACATGTATTGAATGTCAGCTTGTGTCCAGGCCACAGACATTGTTTCTACTGCTATATTATTATTATTATTATTATTATTATTATTATTATTATTATTATTATTATTATTATTATTATTGATGTTGTTGTTGTTGTTATATTTTCAATGTATTTAAACAACATTCCCATAATTCATCATTTCTAGCCAGTAGGAATCATGTTTTTATTTTCAGTCAAGCCAATAAGAAAAGCATAGATGTTTTTACTTTCCCAATGTCTCTGCCTCTTGCTTCATCTTTAATGATCCTCACCAGAGGGTTTCTAGTCTGTCTGATAGCCAAATAGTCGCTGAGCCCGATGTTATGTTGGAGTGCAGCCTTTGCACCCGAATTTTATCTCTCACCAGCTTCTGCCCAGAGCTGCCAGCAGAGCTTAGCACCCTGCACCTGCATAACTGAGCACAGATAGAAATAATCCCACAGTACAGCACAGTATTGTGCAGTGTTTTTTTCAGTATGAAATAATAGGAAATTGGGTTTTGATATACAAACACTCAGTAGCCCACCCACATTTCACGATGCACTGCAAAGCCAGTTTAAACACCCTGTTTTGGTTGATCACCATGAAATACTCCAAGTCAATGGAAAATTGTTTGGAATGATGTGGTAAAACCAAGGGTTGGTACTACAGTACTGCATGTACTTATGATATAGTGGGTTTAGGCCAGTGCCTCGCAGCTCCTGGGCTGCATGCTAAGTGTGGGGTTTGCGTCCCAATTAGAAGGTGTTTGCAGGAGTTTGCATGTTCTCCCCATGTTTGCACCACTCAGACATGCACAGAAGAGGACAATGGCCTGTATTCTTCCCCCCATTCCTTCCCCTTCCCTAGAAATCAGATCAGTGGGACCACAGTTGATGGAACTTCTATTTACACAAAAACAGCGGGTGAACTTTCACATGAAAAGTGAATAACTGTGAACTACCAGAACAACACAGCCCAGCTGTGTGTTGGTGTGTGAGGCCACAAACACAATGTTGTCATGCTGTAAAGTTTCAGGTTTGCTTTGTTGCCACTGCTGTGAGAGTGGCTGTGTGCTCCTATGTCAGTTACTGTACTGGGACAGCCTAAAGTGTCACTTGCCATCCTGACACACCCTTTGCAACGCTTGCGTAAGGGCTGCTTTTGGTCTCTTCCTTTTTGGAAGTGTTGTCATGACATATCAGCTGTCAGCAGAGCCTGGCAAAACAGAGATCAGATTGAGTCTGGCGATGACACTGTCATCAAATCAGTCATCTCCAAGCCATGGCAGAAACTATTCACATGAGACTCTGTGTCTGGCTCAAGTCAATAATAAAAATAGACTGAAAAAGAACTGCAGAACTGCTTTTATAAGGAGAACCACTAAAATTATTATTATTTTTTTTTTTTTTTTTTTTTTTTTTTTTTTTTGTTGGTTCTGCTATGGATGAAATGATTTGAGCCAAAAAAAGAGAACAATGAGCAGTTTTTCTACATTTTATTTCTTTACTTTGCATCTTATGCAAAAAATTACGAGTAAGCCAAACTTAACTTTAAGTCCACTCTTATATTCCGTTATTGCTAAATTGTGTAATAAGACTTCACCTTTCCAAATTTTTTTGACTTGCTCATAAATTTATAATCCGTTGATTGAAAACGTATGCATAGAGCAAGTGAAAAAGCCAGTTTATACCTCTGAGAAAACTAGCAAATGGTAATAATGCCCACCATCATTTTATATGCAAACCCATTAACATAAAGTACTGAGCCATTCATATTTCATAGGAAATTTCATATTTGAATAATACAACCCCAAATCAGAAAAAGTTGGGACAGTATGGAAAATGCAAATAAAAAACACAGTGATTCTTACATTTACTTTGACTTTTATTTCATTGCAGACAGCATGAACCCAAGATATTTCATGTTTTGTCTGGTCAACTAACATTTCATTTCTTAATATACATCCATTCCTGCATTTCAGGCCTGCAACACATTCCAAAGAAAGCTGGGACGGTGAAGCATTTACCACTTTGTAATGTTGCCATTCCTTCTCACAACACTCAAAAAACGGTTTGAAATAATGAATGAAATAAAAGTCAAATTAAATGTAAGAATCTGTGCGTTTTTTATTTGCATTTTCCATATTGTCCCAACTTTTTCTGATTTGGGGTTGTACATAAATATTATTGTTATGCATTATTTCATGTATTATCTCTGTCAGGGTTTTCAGGTCAGGACCCAATCACACATTCATCAGAGTGAGGGAGATTTATTTCAGGGGACTCCTGTTTGTCAGGCAAAAACGGGTGAAAAAGAATGGGGCTGGAAACCCAGAGAAGCAGTCAGCAAACAATCCAAATCACTGGGCAGAAGCAGGTCAGGAGAAACAAGGTCTAAACTGATGAGACAAACAGAGACCATACTGTCTGAAAAGGAAGTGGAGCAAACACGGGACTTAAATATTGAACACGATAAACAACAGAGACAGCCATTGAAGGAACACAAAGGGTAATGATGTAGGTAATCGTGGTGATCAGGTGGTGGAGCAAGAAGCACACAGGATTAAACAGAAGCACATGGCGTTGCAGTATCCATAAAAAGTTCCAGTCCAGGCCCGAGTTCTGACAATCTCATGCAGTTTTACCATTTTCAAACTGGTCCAATATCTTCTCTTTAAAATGTGCAACGTTGTTTGCGTGTGAGGGATTCTGAGTTGCTCAGCCCATGGAGATGTCTTGCGTTACAGGAAACCATTTAATTTACCACAGCCATATCAGCCAAAGTCTCATTCCAGTTTTTAACACACTGAACTCATAAGTAATGCTGCTTTGCAAAATGGTTTCCCCGTATGGCTTTTTAATTTTGAATAAGGACTCTGGGATTTTCCCCCAAAAAATGCGTCAAAAACAAAATCCACTGCTCATTATTTTAGTGTGAATCAAACGCTCTATCCTGGAGACACCATTACGCAGACATCCGCTTATCCAGCTGTGAGGAATATGTGACAGTGACAGTGACAGGGCATCGTCCCCGGTGAGGCGGTTTGGTCACAATCAGGTCCTCTAGCAACTCAACCAGAGGACAGACGACGGAGGATGATGGCCACAGACGCCTTCTCCATTTATGTTGTCATCTTCACTTTTCTTATTGATTTTTTTTGTGCTCCATTAGTTTTTTTTGGGCCAAAGCAAGATTAAATGTTTATGTAAAATATGAAAGTGTCCCAAACAGATAGAAGAAAAATGTTTATAATACCAGGTTATTTCCTGGTGAGAGTCGTCCCGCTGAAATCTCAAGATCTGTGGTTTAAATCCCTCAAGTGAGCTACTTACCTGATTTTTTTTTTTTTTTTTTTTTATTTTTTTAAGTCAGATGTCCTGCTCTAGTATTGGGTAATTTAAAATATTTTAAATCACCTTCAGCTCATCCGCCGAATAAAAATAAGCTAAGTTGCAAAATAAAACAAATTAACCAAGTTTAAATTTCAGTGTTGTTGAATATTGTATGTGGTGACAGCAGGTATAATTTACCGTGCAAATTGCTGTACAACCCACTTTATGTGAGTGTCCTCTGTGCCCACGGTGTACCTGCTATTCCATTTAAATTGTTCACAAGTATGTTCTCCTCGAACAGACAGCAAAATTAAACTTCTGCGTAACTGTGAAATTTGCATTCCCTTGATGGAATATTCAGAGTGCACATAGTATCAT
Source organism: Heterotis niloticus (assembly GCA_018136845.1). NCBI lineage: Eukaryota > Metazoa > Chordata > Actinopteri > Osteoglossiformes > Osteoglossidae > Heterotis > Heterotis niloticus. Next base: position 34,831,035 of record CM030891.1, read on the forward strand.
CATCTCAACTGTGAACACTGTAGCTCCACAGCAAGCTTTTTGGAAGGGGCAGTGGTTCATAGCATTTGGTTACTTGGTAGTGGTCTTGGTGACCACATGTACATGGTCTCTAGAGTGCTGTCCTCCACTTGAGTCAGTAGGTTTGAAAGTGGTGCATCTCTAACAACTGAGTTCATCCATCGTGTTTATTAGGCTGAACATAATGCTTAAAGTATATCCCTGTATTAACCACTACATCAAAAAAGCTCACTCTCTGTTTGTTCTTTATACACAGCTTTGTTTTTCAACAAACAGACAGACTTGAAATTTGGAACATAGGTACTTCTCACCCTAAGTGAAGTTTTTGCAAAGTTACATTCATTAAACTCCAAAGAGAGGAGGTAGTCTCTTGAAAAGTTGATGTGGTGTTTTTGAAATAAGATGGGAGCGTCGCACACACTGATGTCACGCGCCATGTAGTTACTTTATCGTCTGGGACTGATAGCCAATTTCAAGTCTATCTGGCCAAACTTCCAACATGCTTCCATGTGGAACAGACAGCAACCAGTTTTTGTCATACTGTACATGAGCATCTACACACTGATCGCAGCACTCACATCACCAGAAAAGAACAGCAAGAGGGGGTTCTCACTCATGGTCGATCTGCTGGAATTAACTCTTCCTGGCCGTCAGACCTGCTGAGTCTTTTCAGGATTCGAGAACAGTCTCAGAACTCATCCACATACACATTTCTGTCCTGATCTCTTGACTGACTCATATAGTGCCTTACAAAAGCGTTCAGACCCTTGGCAAAATCACCCATTTTGCTGGACAACAAAGTGATGTGTCAGTATTTCTTTCATTCGTTTAACTCAAACAAATTTTTATACGTCAGCATGAGTTTTGCATCACAAAAGATTTTTCAAACAAGAAAAAGCTGAAATATGCTGTTTTTATAAGTATTCAAACTCTTGATATCAATATTTTCTGCACGGCCTGTGGCAGCAGTTACAGCACTGAGTTTTCTCAGACCACTGTGTATCAGGTTCTGACACCCGGTTGCAATTGGTGCAGTTTTTGGCCATTGTTCTGTCTCTTGAGTTGCTTGGAGATCACTTGCAGACAGGCGTTTTCAACCTTTGCCTCAGACTGTCATTTGGATTTAGATCAGGATTTTGACTGGGCCACTATAGAATGCTAAATTTGTTCTTCTAAAGTCACCCCAGGGCAGCTACAGCTTTGTGTTTGGGATGCTGAAAGATAAGATGTGTTCCTAATTTTCAGTCTTTAGCCAACTCTATCAGGTTGTCTTCTAGTGTTTACCTCTTCATTCTATCTTTCATCTTTTTGAATTTCCAGTCCCTGCTGATGAAACGCGACACCATAATATGATGCTGCCACCTCCATGCTTTAGTGAAAAGATGGTTACCTGGGTGAAGAACTAATAATGCTTTGCGTTAAGTCCGAAAAACGAGATTTTTTTGTTTCTTCTTGCCACGGTACTTTTTGCCGTTTTTTTGTCAGAGCAGCCACATGCTTTGCTGGAAACTCAGGACGAGCTATAATGTGCTTGCTTTAAGCAATATCTTCCCTCTTGCCTCCCTGCCTCAGAAGCTGCATTTATGCTTTTATGTTCTGGAAATGGTTGACTGATGCAAAATCCTCTGCCACAGCAGCCACCAAACTCAGTAACATTCAAAGTTGATATTGGCTTCACACTGGCATCTCTTACCAGTGTCTTTCTTGCACGAGTGCTTGGTTTGGAGGAACAGCCTTTACTGGGCAGCATGTGGGCTGTATGAAGCTTCTTCTGTTTTCTGGTGCGGGCGTAGACCGTGCGTACAGGAATGTTCAGGGCCTTTGATATTTTCGTGCCCGTGTCCATGTCTGGATTTTCTAATAACCCGGTCTCCGACTTGCTTTGACGGCTCCTTGGACGCCATGGTTTCTTTTCCTCAGATTTTGTTCTCCGACTGTGGGACCTCACAGATACACCTGCCCTAATGTTGAAATCTGTGATGATTTATTGTGCATTGAACATCAGCACAGACCAGTTGTGTGACTGGGTGGCTCATTGAGGTAATTTTGTGCTCCTCATTTAAGGTTAACAACAATGAAAGGGTTTGAATATTTATGTGGACAGCGTACTTCAGTTGTTTTCTTCTTTAAAAAAAATGTTTCATGGTGCAAAGCTCATTTCGAAACCAAAATTAATTCTGAGCACTTTTAGTCTGAATTAAAATATCACCTGGAAAGAAATATTAAAGCATTTTTTGTAGTAAAGTAAATCATGTGAATTGGCCAAGGGTCTGAATACTTCTCCAAGGCACTGTATATCAGTTTATTACTATTACCCATATATTTGCTATTCGTGACGCTCCTGTACAGGCAGCTACTTGAGTTGTACGTATCAAAATGGTGGTGCTGCCTTAGTTCTGCCTTAATAATTGTTTTTGTGTCTAAAGGACTTTGTATGCTGAGTTGTGTATCAGTTTGCAGGAAACCATGTGCCAAACAAGTATCCAGTGTATAAATGTGAATGCTGGTTTGAGGATTATAAAGTCAGTGGGGACATTTTTGTACTCATGAGCCTGGTCAGTGGGAAAAATGGTATGAAGGACTGAAAAAAAGTGGGTAAGAGTCAAAGGTCCAGGTTTCAGAGCCCCTGCCTAAAGGCAGGGTGTCCAGTAGTTGCGTGTCATGGACTGTCAAAGTCTCTGTTGTGCTTTTGCAAATGAGATTTCAGGTAACCTTGGAAAAATTTCTTAAACAAATATTTTATTTTCGACATCCAGGTGATTTCTCTGAGGTCTTGCTTTTAGATTTATACACTGTGCTGCTGCTGCTGCTGCTGCTGCTGCCATGGAGTCGCTGTTTATTTCCTTGTATTAATGGAGAAGGAGTGCTAAATTCACCAAGGAGAGGGCAGAATTCAAACATGTGTGTTGTATGTCCTCAGGCCCTTTAAACTGGAGTTCAAACACTTTGAAAGGCACGCAGAACAGCACTGAATTATCTTTCTAGAAATTAACTTATTTGTCTCGAGAAGCATTATGAAAGCATGTGCAGCACGGAGCTGTCCATCACGCGCTGACCAGCTGCCAGCAGGACTTGAGGATTTCATTTTTTACTGAGGTTCCAACGCTGATGCTTTCAAGTTCAAGCAAGGTGTCCTGGACCAAAAGAAGCAGCGATAGTCCAACCCCAGAATGTACACAGAGAACCATTCTGGATGCCAGGGAACAGAAGGCCTGCTGTGCTCTTACCCTCATCACCACCCTGCAGTGTGACAAAGGCTCTGCTTCGGTTTCTTAACTTTTTCGGTCGCAATGCATCATTGCTGCTTTTTTAGAAGCATCTTCGCTATGCACAAGAAGAAGGTCGACAAGGATGTTTTCATCTAATGTTAAAGCGGCATACAATAATGCTGACAGTGTTGCAGCTCATTTGGGTGACAGTGTGCAGCCTACAAAGAGATCCGGGTCCCCGGTGCCAGCAGTGCCAAGTGCAGCTGTGGCGGAGAGCACAAGGCTGGTCTAACCACACAACAATGACTCCTTGTGGTGGTTCTGTCTTCTGCAACGCGGCCGCATTAACATTCCCCTACTCGTCTCCTCTAATTTGAACCTGGACTATAACTTGGGCAAAAGTCCAGAATGCTTCCACTGAGTAGATGCTGCAACAGGGTCCGATTACCATTATTTCCTATGGGGAAACACTGATCTTTTCCTGGACAAAAATGTATTTCCTAAAATTAATCACCGTACCAAAGTACAGGGAATTTTTATGCAAGATGACACCAGCAAATTTTTCTCATGTTTCTTTTTAGCTTAACAGCTTGGCGGTGCAACGGATAAAGGTTGTGGCTTACAGCTCCTTAACCCCTTGTTCAAATCTAGTTTGGAATCCAGCTCACAGTGTGGGGAGTTTGCATGTTCTCTCCATGTTCACAAGCCAGAAGCAGCGATTATCCACTTCCGTACTGTCCCTCACCAGGAAAGTCACACTCGCTGACACTTATCCTTACCTGTAAGAGCATTGGAGGAGGTACCCCCCTGGATCATTTGGCTCATGGATGCTTACCTTATGAAGAAATATAATACACAACATCACTGCCTGTACCTCTACGGACGCTGCGCTGGCACTGCGTAGTTTTGACAAATTGAGGCTACGCCATCGTCAGTTGAAAATAAAAGTAGTTCAGTTTATTTACATGAGCTAAGGTGCATGTTTACAGATTCAGTGTCACAGGTTTGAATCATGTTTTCTGCCATTGTGCCCTTCAGCCCAGTGCAACCCTTGCCCACAACTTCCTGTGCTGTCTAGTTATTTAAGCACTGAGGACAACTGGTCTTTGGCACCCTGGACTGACACAGGATGATCAGAAGATTGGAAAAGGTCCATCAAGAGAGTGGTTGGTTTCACAGATCTCATACTGACTTCATTTAAGGCAACGGTTGTGTACCCTCTTCACCTGGTATTCAAACTCCCAGTTTCATTTCCCAATGTAATGAGTGATGAATATCAGCGCTCAGCTGGTTCTCTGAGTTGAGAAGTCTGGCATCACAAGTGCAACCATAGCTACATACAGAGAACGATGACTTCAGGTTGCCTCTGTATCTATACAACTCGGTCTCTTTTAGTTTGTATGTTTGTTCTTTATGCACAATTTTATTTTTAAGCCACAGACTTGAAATTTAGCACACAGGCACTTCTCACCCTATGCAGGCCACTTAATATTTTGAATATTTAAAATTTGGTTTTAGCAACACTTGGAGAGAAAGTAACCTCAGAAAGCAGTGCATGAAAGATCTGGAGGAAGTGGTGACATCACACAGCATGTAGTAACATCACAGGCAAAATGTGTGGACGCGACTGACAGATTTTCTCGTTCCACACATACATACACACACAAACAGACACACAAATGTACTAAATTCAGAAAGTTTAATGGTATTAAAGTTTGGTGATGTATCATTCGTTGTTGCTCTGTAGTCGCTAAGGCTGGCGCATGTTGCCATCCATGTATTCAAACACAGGCAAGTAGCTATGTGAACAAATGGAACTGTAAGGAAAACAGCTTTTAAATGTCAGCGATCTGACATGGTCCTGCATGGACTACAGGTGCCAGGTCCTTCAGAGATGACAGCAACTCCTACACACAGTGCACTGGTTGAATAACTTTAACTTTTGGTTAAATATCTGATGGAACTGTGTAAATGGTATGATTTTTACAACTTTGTTGTTTGACTAAAATAAATGTTAAGGTTAAGTTTATGTTTAAAGTTAAACAAAATACAAAACAGTTTTCAAAAGCGTTTCCAGGTAATTTACGTTCCGTTCATGTCGACTAGTGGTTCAGGCGGTACCGCATGTGGTAAATTGGGATGAACATTATAACTCAGACTTGATGATTTACCAAAACCAACCAGCTTACTATATGAGCGATCATTGCATTTACATTACCAAACAATATGACCTTCACTTTTAAAAATAATATTTCGAAAAAAGCATGCAAAAATGTCAGAAATGTCTAGGAATCATACATTTTTGCCTTAAATAGAAAGCTTCTGTGGAAAATATAATTCACGTGGGATTTACAAATGAATAGGAGATGCTCTCAGTTAGTCGATTCCTCTGCTGACAGATTTTTTCCCATGAAAATTAATGAAGTCACGCAAAAGAGTGAATCCCCAGTGCTGTAACATTTACCTGCTTAGGTGCAAAGCTCCACCGCTGCTTGTATAGCAAGACAGGAATGCAGAATCCTGTGTCCACATGATTCGGGGCACAGTGTGAGGACTTCATTAAAAAAACGTTTTATCAATTTAAGAGCTGAACAGTACTCGCTTATTTTATTTAATTATTTAAAAAAATATCTTTATTATATCGAAATAGACTAGATTTTACAAAAAAACTGAAGCATTTGTGTTTAACAGGAGAGCGCTGAAAGACAAAGGGAAGAAAAAGAAAACACACTTTAAATTCTATTGCAAGTCTGCTTTTTCCAGAGCTGTTACGGCAGTTATTAACAAAAATATGATGAGTAAGAATATTAATCATCATTGTTGTAAAAACAGATGGTCCCCATCTTACGTTGGCTTCCCGTTCCAGTGATCCCATCGTAAGTTGAAAATGCGTTTAATTCACCCAACCTATTGTCAAGTCTGTAGCCGCTTCAGCAACGGAACATAGGCGGTCTCGCCACCCCCACCCCTTTGACTGAGTGGAATAGGAACCAGTTGTGGATGGCATTTAATTCCTACCCAGACTTCCTGTCTGTAGGTGGTCTCTCTGCCCCCGTCTTCTGATTGGTTGATTGGTTGATTGGTTGGCATAGGAACCAATCGTGGACGGGTTTAGTTCCCACCCAGACTTCCTGTCAGTGCTTGGTTTCCGCTGCCCCTTGGGAACTCTCCTGCAACCGCTGTCTTCTTAAGACCTTGTATTTTGTTTATTTTTACTTGTGGCCTCTTCCATTTTTGTTGACTGCCAGTTGATAATGTTAAGTGCTGGCTCCCAGCTGATGGCAACACTCTTTGTCCGAAACAACACTCAGTAAAGAGTTTAATGGAACTTAAACTTGTTATAGGGGTCTCTCAGTATCCCAAAAATTGCTGGCAGCACAGGACACAATAGAGTCTGCGTTATAGACTTGGAGATGCGGATCGCTACGGCTGCCCAGAGAGTATCGTACCACATGTTGCTTTCCTGGGAGAAAACTCAAAATTCAAAGTACCGTTTCTACTATGGCACCATTGTAAAGTCAAAAAATTGTAAATCGGACCATCATAACTCGGGGACCATCTGCAACATTATTACCTGTAGGAGTGGTCCGTGTGAATTGTACAGGTGCAGGCATTTGTGCTGTCTGTCGAAAACGGTGGCGATAGACAAACTGCATTTTGAGAATAACGGAACTGCAGCTGCGTCTGTCCATCTGCTGGCAGATTCCGTTTTGTTTGCTCTGAGTTGTGCATCCTTCTGGAGGAATGTGTCTGCTAAATGAATACATGTAGTAGCAACAGCAGTTTTTTGGGGGCAAAAAAGCAAACACTGCTTGCGTGGATGTATCCTGTATCGAGAACAAACCGCCCGCATTTGAACTGCCTCAAACAAAACAAAATCAATCGTGAACAAACACGGTTTTATCAAGTAACCTCTCAATAATGGGGACACTGCGACTTATCCCATTACTGCTGTTACGTAAGGCTGCGAAAGCCGCAGCAGAGATTTCTGTTCATGAGATGAGGCCCCAAGTAATAATGAGCTTTTTGTTTGCTGAAAGTAAACCTGAACTCCTTTTGTCCCTAACTGAGCGGTGTGACAGCTAATGCATGCACTGTACATACTGTACATAGAAGTATACCGTGGCTGCGGACCTCCTTCCGTGCCCAAGCGAGTACGATCGCTTGCGTACCGAACAGACGATTTGCACACAGCAGCCCGTGCCCTCATTTGGTTCGAATTACCATTAATAAGCTGGTAATTGAAAAGAGCGCCGGTCCTGGGAAGCACAGATGGCAGCAAAATGGTCTGTGGATGTGCAAGAGTCAAGAACAATGATGATTTCCTGCAAATGTGAGAGTTTTCCGCTGGTAAGTTTGCATCTTTTCTATGTCTTTGTTGTGCAGCAAGAGGCTTAAGTTAATGAGATTTCTGGAAAAGATTAGCAGTGAGCTGGAATATAATAGCCTAGGGCCTCCTCGCTAAAGTATGGCAATTTCTTCATTATTTTACAGACTACTCATCCATACTCGATCGCTTTGACCCTCGTGTGCCAATTAAAATTTGTAATAAATTCAAAATTCCTTCTGCTAAGGCATCTTCAGCATTCACTGCATGCATAGCTGTGAATTTGTAGCGTGAAAGCGTCGGGGCGCCGATGAGGGCTTTTCGGCACCTCACCTTGTGCATCCCTCTATGCCATCGCGTAAACTCTGTAAAGTCGTCCTTTAAAACCCGGTGGCAAAATTTAGTCAGCTTTTTAAAATGCATTTTCAAACGAACGTCTCACAATGCAGGAAACCGCTGAATGCGTCGGAACGAGTCACACGAGGGGGCAAACATGCCTGAAGTTTCTGGTTCTTTTCTGCAAAAGCACCGCGTTTTCAGCCGCTCTCAGTTTTGCGTGGACAGGTGTGTCTCTTCACTTCTCGCTTGGGAAGAACGGGCGTTTAAATACGACACCGACAGATTCATACGGTATCCCAAAATAAGAATGTGAAAGTTGTGTGTAATGATGCAGAACAGCTGAAAGTCCCTCTTTGGCGGCTTTTTCGTGCTTGTTGTCAACACAGATGAACCAAAGAGCCAGAATTCCCTTCTTTTGTAAACGGGGACAGACATGTAAGTCGCCAACAGTCGGGTAATGATGCCGCCAGAAGGTTTAAGCAAACGTAGGTCAAAGATGCAAGACAATTTGGTAACTACATACACAAGTGAGCTGCAGGAAGCCTTGCTTCTCTTTTTCCATTTCCCTTTATTTACATGGGAAATCCTAGAAATGGGTTTTAACTGCAGCTGCGTGTCAACCTTGATGTGTCGGTGACAGAAATTTGGCAGCCAGGCTGGGCTTTCTGCCACAACTCTAGGGGTTAATATCTGGGAGAAGAGCATACAAACTGCAAACGTTATAAGGAAAGCAAGAGACATCACGAAAACAACATCTGCCAGCTCTGCATCGCATGACGTGTTTGGGAGCGCTCACGGCGGCGGGTGCCACCGTGGTTTGGAGCGAGGCTGTCAACTGACTCAGCTGAAAGGGGACAGCAGAAAACAGCTGCATTAATTCATCCCTTCCAGCTCCAGTGGCGAAAAGTGGGCTCGTAGAAGCGTAAGTTCAAACGTAGTTTAATGTGCAAGGCAGACAATCGCGTAAATGGGAAACATAAATGCTGAGAGTTCTGTATCCTTTACAAAAGCAAACTGAAGAAGGCTGCGGTGCATACGGATGCCCCGGGTACAAATTGCTGGAGTTCAGATGTAAGGCAAGGCTTGCAGTAGAAGCCAAACATCTGTACAGGCCGTGCACGTTTTTAACTGGAGTGCTAAAAAATCCAGATGCGGGTTGAGTGTCGGACACGTTCCCAAAGGTCAAAGGTTACCACATTCGTAAGAACCACAGGGTCTATGAAGCGCATTAAAGGATCTTCTGAATGCTCGGTGCTCTCATAAACCTGTGTTCCATCAAATATATAAACATGGCCTGGAGCAGTTAGTGTTTCCATTATTATTTAGCCTGTGTGTGTGTGTGTGTGTGTGTGTGTCTCATTCTGTTTGCCTGATCAATTTTGAAAATATCGCACACTTCACAAGAACATGAAACCCGTTCATGTGACAAACACTGACACAAAAACATGCCGTTTTCCACAGAATCCTTATTACAGGCAAACGTTTAATCCTTTGCATTGTTTGAAGATGTTTTCTGTCGACTTCATTAACTGCGGATGTGGCACATGGCAGTACTTCACACAGTTTTATCCTGATGAAGGAAGGAGATGTTCAGCTTTTCCCCCATCTTAGCCATAGTGGCGTATCAGTGTAAATCGAACCGTATAATTTTAATCAAACTCGGAACCGCAAGAACCCAGAAAAACGTCTGCCCTGTCAACTTCAACCCTCGGCCTACCTTTCAGAGGTCAATTTGCTGTTTCACTTACCGAAGCAAGGAACCTTCTTCTTCTGCTTCGACCCCAAATGTCCCACCCTCAAGCAGCCACTTTCAACCAGTTCAGGACAGATTCACATATTAGGGGTTAACTCATTATTTTCAGCCACCGATAAAGCCAACAGCAGCCCTAAAATAATGGGGGCCCTGTACGGAAAAGGGGAAAATGGCACTCGGTCGAGCGCTCCAGGTTAATGGAATCCCAATAAAAAGCAGCTCAGGCAATGCTTTACAGAAGAAAAGAACTTTTTTCCAACAAAAAGCGGTTCTTACCTCCTGGAGGGCTTCGACAGCGAAGGTGTGTGTTGCTCCCTGCAAGATGACTCAAGCCTGTGGTTTTACACCAGGCAAATCTGTGCGATGTGGGTGCATTTGTCTCCACACACCACTAGCCCCCCAGGCTATATCCTGGGTGCATAATCTTGACAAAACTTTTTGTTATAAATATGGCCATTGGTTCCACACTGCATTTGCAACACACAGTTGTTACACATGCAGGGTCAGTGCTGGTCAGCTCCCATCCCCTTCAGATCTCCAGATTTCAGCCCGCTTCCTGCTTTCCTGGACAGCCTGAAGTTCATCATTGTAGCTTCCCGTTTCCTCTTAAAGATCATCCTTTCCCTTGTGTCCTCCCTGTCCAGTTCCCCCCCAGGTCTTTACTGCCCACCACCCAGACCACCTCATAAGATCACCATGGACCCTTCAGACCCTTTCCACTATCTGCTTCCATTGCTGCCTGACATCCCCACCCAACTGTACACCACTAACTGTCCGCACTGATCTTTTCATTCAGACCATATTTATTATTTATCTGTTTATTTATGTCCATTTTATTTTCTAGCTGTTTCTATTTACCTGTCCACCTGCTTACCTGCTCAACTTGTCTGTGCTGCCTTGTGCCGTCGTGTGGTTCTTTTTACCGCAATGCACCTGGCGGTCCAGGAGAAACTCCATTTCCTTCTGTCTTGTACATCTGCGTACAGTAGAATGAAAACAAAGTGAACCTTGAAATATTCCATGGTCCTACGATTGATTCTCGTTCTGGAAGGACATTAACGTTTAAGTCGGTTGCGGGGGTCCATTCAGACCGGGCTGAACGCCCTTCTGACCTTGCAGCCTCCATGAAAAAATATATAAAAAGCAGTGATTGAAAAGCAAGAAAATAAGAACACAGTCATGCCTTGATTTACAAGCTCTCGCACACCGCGTTTTCGGCACAATGCGATCTGATCTGGTTTTCTTCCATGTCTCCATATAGATGCTCATCTGCTCGACACAACACCCTCTGGCCAAAAAAAAGAAATTGGTCAATTACGTTGCAGGGGCGAATCCTGTTAAATGGCACAGTGACAGCATACAAAAGTGTTTTTGTTTACTTATATAAGCTCTTGTTGGTGTCCTGGTGAAGTCTGGGAAAATTGTTTGGGGTTTTTGGTTTGGGCTGAAATGCATAATAATTTTCCTTGTACGAAATAATGGAAACAGCTGTATCTATGCAGCCGTTTTCACGCGGCGTGGCTTTTTTGGGAACCAGTCGGGTACATTAACCTTGGTATGACTGTACAGGGAAAATACTATTGATTCTGCTAAAAAAAAGAGCAGTAAAATCAAATTAATGTTCAGGTTGTTGTCGTACGTTTTTTATAAGGAGACTCTAGGACAGACAGACATGCACCGTTCATCATGAACGTGGCTATGTGTACCTGCTGTGACCATCATGCCACCGCATGGGCTGCAGCTGCGTCCGTCCCACACTAGTGCCCATTTCCGTGCGCACCGCTGTTCCGCCAGCCAACCTGCTTTCAAAAGCCAAGCGGCCTTTCTGCAATCTCAGCACAAAGAATAAAGTTCTTAGCCAGGGAGCTGTTGCTTGGAAAGGTCCGAGCCAGCTCCGAGTCCTGTCAAACAAGTTGATTCATTTGACCGTTTCAACCGTTTCGACCGTTTCGGGTCATTCTCATCCGCATTCTAAACTGCGCTCATCTGGGTGCCATTGGTGTTAACTGCATAATGGCATTTAGCTATCGGCTAACCAAAGGCCACTCGTCATATCGGACAGCTGTCCGCAGGGCCACCGCGAGTCGAAAGCGACAGCATGTAGCCAGCAAATAAAAAGTCGAGATGACGTTCCCTTTGTATTTAATTTTACTCTGTGTTGTGTACAGAGTGCACATAAGTTTGCAATTCCGGTGTTTGTTTGCTCTGTGCGTTCGGTGCGGTTTGCCTCGGCATCGATCCCTGCGTCGGGGCAACCGCTCCCATGCCGATCTTTTAAAGGGGATCTGACACATCTGTGAACAGTCGTGTTTCATTTTGCCTGTGGTGGTCTGCGACTTGCCAATCCGCGGTTGTCTCTGTAAGAAAGAATGGCCTCCGAGGAAGGAAGAATTACAGCAGATGTCATCCTCGTGGTTGGCCGCTGCTCGTCTCTGCTACGGGCCCGGCGTGATAACTTTGTGAAGCTTTCCCAGCCAGCACCCAGATGTTCTCCACAGCAGCGTATTGCAGTGCTGCGTGGCACCTTAACCCTTCGTACAACCCGCCACTCCCAAAAACTGCACCCATCACTGCAACGATATTTACGCTTTCGTTGAGCTTTTCCCCGAGATCTTTGCTCTTGCAGAGTACGCAGCCTGCAGGTTGACAAAAAGGAGCAGAAAAAAGCATGTAACAGTTAACACTTGTCAAACCACGATATAAAAAACAAACCCCTGAGTTTTAACCCGAAATTTTAATAGGAAGGGAGTGGTTGGTCCCGTTGTCGTCGCCCCGTTTGCCACCGTCATGCTAAGAATAGAATGCAGCGTGCAGAAAATCTACACTTGCAGCCAAAAATAGGTTTAAGAACAAAGTGTGGGAATATAAGGTGAGATCAGATCCCTGCCCTGCACTGGAGAGCCAACCTCTCATGCACGTTGACTTCTGAGAGTGAAGCTGCAGGTAACTGCCAAGGATGGATAATCGCAGCAAAGCCGGGCAGAGTTATCTTGAAGAGAAAATCTCCTTGATATTCATTACAGTAAGCCGGGGTGCAGGCACTCGATCGGGGTTGCCATTCCCCTCCCCGGTGCGTTCCTCACCCCGGGTTTCTTCATTTGTCTCCGGGGCTACTGTTTGTGCGCCACTGCAGAGCTCACATTTGCGCCATTAATTCGGAGCAAAGGATTTCTGGGTCACTTTGAACGCTGGCTGGAAGTTCACGCTGACGCTGCAAGACGGGAGCTGATGGATATTCACCGACTTAACCATTTCCAAAGATAAAAAAGTGTTTGTTTTGCCCTTGTCTTAGAAGGTGACAGGTATGTTCCGGTGAATGCTTCGTGAAAAGGTGAGCACACCTGTGTTAGACCATTAAAATGTACTTTTCCCAGGATGGGCTCTTTTCGTGTGTTTTTACAGCAAGCCTAACACAGAGAGGGATTCAACAATGTTTTGCTTGAGGAAATGGAGAGAAAGGATGTGTATGCGCCAGCCCAGATGTTCACAGGAACTCAGTAAGGCGGTTCTTCTTGATGTTTTTACCTTATTTTAACCTTTAAGGTGATTTTTCATGTGTACGCTACTGCTTTCTATGTATTGTCCCAAAATTACCAAAAACGTGTAGAGATTTTTCCGGAAAGAAACTAGATTCCGGCGTCTGTCGTTTTCATCGAATATGTTTATTTTTTCAAAGTTTAAAGTCTTAGCCTCCATCGCCGCTTTAACCATCTCCCGAATTTGAAAGTGCTTTTTATTAATTGTTCTGCGTCTTTGTTTTAAATGCGCAGCATATTCAGTATTTTGTTTTGCTTTTTAATTTCTTATTTTTTTGTAGAGCTGGGAAAAAAATTCAACAAAGACTTTATTGTCTGCTTAAAGTTGTTTGAAGTCCGTGTTTGAAGGGGAGGCAAGAAGCAGAAGAGAAAGCCATAAGTAAATGGCTGGTTTAATTTAGGAGCGAAACCATTTCCCAAACCCTTTTCCTTCAGTTATCGAGAACCTCTTTTCATTGCCCCACATGCAAACGTGAGATATCTGCTAATTGAAACTGCAAGTTTCCTCTTCCTGTTTTCACTTCACTGCACTTCTAAAGGGCTGTCTGAGGGAGTGCATCCTGCTCAAAGCCAGGTTTACAACGCAGCTTTCTAAAGCTCCCTGAAAGCCTTTTCTCTGGGTATCAACGCGGCCCTTTTCTACTAGCGTTTTTTGTTTTTTCTTCCCTATTCTTTTCACCTAAGCGATGCCGGTGGGATGAGCGATCTCTGGGCTCTCGCTGGGTGATGTCCTGCTAAGCTCAGTGCTTCCTTATGGGAAACTCAGGTAGGAGGCTTGACTGAGCGCGGCCTCGCACAATAACATCCGTCGCCATTGTGTTAAACATGGTCGTATTTATGCGGGCGTTCAAATACTGATGGATGGAGATGATGTTTGGGCCATTTAACTAGGATCACTTTGAGTTAAACCGCACAGTACCGCATGTACGCCTGTCAGATTGTCACATGTTGCCTTAATCTGGCTAGGTACTGCTGCGCCTACATCGGTAACGTTTGCTTGTAAAAATAGGACACAAAATGTTAATAATATCAGATGGATGGATGGCACATGGCAGTGACCTTTCGCACTACCTGTTGCATTGTCTCAGAGAGGATTCATGCAAATGGTAGCTTCTGACAATAAAAATCATAATGACCCCACAAGATAAGGTGTTAGCACACTTGTATTTCATGCATCTGTCTGCGGTACGGCTGCTCTGCACCTTGAGCCTTTCTTCTGGCCTCTGCGAGGCATTCTGCACCTCAGCTCTGCTGGCAGTTTTTTTTCACATTTTTACCAATGAAGGAATACTGACCTGTATTTTTAATTTCTAATAATTTTCAAAAATACATATTCCACAATTATTTGATAATATTTCTATGTTGCATAATCGGGACCTCATCCACAGAACCCAGTGCACTTGTACTCCAAAACCGCAATGGAGGTCTGCAACTTTGTCGTGGCACCTGAGTGAAAATGTGCATATAATAAGAATAATAAGAACAGTTAAGTTCACTGATAACAGCTGCAGTTATGGTTTCTCTGTATACGGACGCATGAATAACCACGTGAACTCAACATATTTGTTCTGGCCATCTGTGGGCCATCTTCCTAACGGCTGGTTATGGGTGCTGCTTTCTGCGCATCGCCGGTCCCAGTGACACTTAAAACCAGCTGAGGGACCAGAGCATCGCAGGTCTGCTCACCTGAAGAGTGCTGGGGACCTGGGAACTACACGACTGTGGGGGTGAGGGAAGCTTTCAACATTTGTAGGCCCCCCCTTCACACTCCCAGGTGCACAGTCTGATATTTACCCCTGTTCATCTGTGCTGAATGTTGCTCAGGTCAGCAGTACTGATAAAGGCAACACAGGCGTTCTTGCTGCTAAAGGAAATGGAACTCCGGCGTCGGCCCACATTTCGGATAAATGGATTACTCGGTGTCCATCGTGGGATTCTTCAGGCCGTGAGTTATTCACATATAACTAGAGCACCTTAGAACGACCTGGATCCAGAGCCCTTTGCTAAGCTCACCTTAAAACACCCCCTGAAGAGAGCTGGAGCCAGGGAAGTCGGACAAATCACATGGTTCGAGAAGGAGCTGCAGTAATTTTGCCCAGTGGTAATGACAGAATTCAAACAAAAGAGAAAAGACGTAGGCACACAACCATTGTAGACCAGCTGGTGTACAGACTATGACAAAATCCAGGTAAATTTTTCATCCAAGCCAATGTCTTCTGTAATAACATCTAATTCAGTGTAATTATTTTGTACTGTGTAACTTAAAGGGTGATGTGAAATACTATCAACTTTTTTGCTGATTGTGCATCTAAAAGGTTTATTGTACTTAAATGAGCAGTAGAAGAAACAAGTAAAATATTGTGGTCACAAATAAATGCTGACTATTTGGCACAAAGAGTTAAAATAGATGTCTGTTCGCTCTCATTTCAGCTCAGGTTTTGGAATTTTGCTCTCTTTCCCCAGTAATGGCATAGCCTCTACATATATACAGTGCACACACACACAGATGGCTCTCAACTTAAAATGGCCTAACTTACAATTTTTCAATGGTGTGATTGCAATGCGCATTCAGTAGAAACCATACTTTGAATGTTGATTTTTCCCTGGGCAAGTGATATGTGGTACGATACTCTCTCATGATGCTGGGCGGCAGCATTGATCCACATCTCCCAGTTTGCCACACGGTTACTAGTGTATAAAACCGATACTCTATGGTGTTCTGTGTTGCCAGCATTTTTTGGGATACCCCCTCCCCAGATTTACATTGTGTTTTGTGTGTTCGTCATGTCTACGAAACACCCATCTGTGTCTCCTGAAAGCGACATTAAAGCGGAAAGCTGGTAATGACTTTTAAGCTTGGCTACGCTAGGCTAGGATGTTCAGTAGGTGTTATGGCATGGGTTGGTGGAAGCAATCGTGAGACACCGCGGTAAAAAGTTTCAATTCCATTTAAATCTTTACTGAGTGTTGTTTTCAACAAAGAGTGGTGCTGTTAGAGCTAAACATTAGTGATTGGTAGTAAACAAAACAGAACACAACTGCCACAATCAAAAATAAACAAAATACAAGGTTTTAGAGTGCTTGCAGAAGAGTTCAGAAAGGGCAGCGGAAACTGAGCACTGACAGGAAGTCTGGGTGGGAACTAAATCCCGGCCACGATTGGTTCCTATGTCAATCAGTCATCCAATCAGTGTTCAGTCTGAAAATGGGGCCACAGTAATTAAATGCATTTTCGACTTACGATGGGTTTATCGGATCGTAATGTAATGTATGGGAACCATCTGTACGCGCACACATACACACACACACAAACAGCAGCTTGGTCACACACACAGAGTACCTGTAGTAATGGCTGCATCAACAGGAGCGCGTACATAATTCCTTTGAATTAAGCAGATCAAATTTTAGCTTCACCCAGCAAAACAGAGTTCACTGTTTTGGTCAGCTAAACAGGAGGGAAAGTTTGAATACCAACCACAATAGCAGAAGTTGTCAAACTAAAAAATAAAACCGACTCAGGTCCTCGTAAGACTTTAGTGCCATTTTAAACAGAAAATAAGACTTCAGTTCTTCAAAACTAAATAAACTGGTTTCCTTTTTATGTAATATTTAAATTTTAAATTTAATTTCTAATTTGAGTCCTCCTTCCTGTAATTATAGTCGTACCATCAGTGATGCACTTAACTGGAAAGTCGGTTTTACTGTAAAACAATGGTAACACCCTGCTAAAGTGTGTTCTATTGGACTGTAATTACATTGTACTTTTATTATTATTTTCAGGATCATTAAGATGTAGCCCACACCCTACAGCCATACTGTATGAGGGCTACAATTCTGCTCATTAATAATAATGGCTTTGACCTTTTCTCACCGAGTTATCATTACAATATTGTTGTACTAAACATGCAAATGAGCAAGGTAGAAAGTGATGTTAAAACACTTTTGATCTTTATAATGAAATGCTTTTAAGATCAGTTCAAAGTTCCATCAAAGTGATTAATTCTCAGCAAAAACGGTGGCCATTTCACCGTCTTATTCAATCTCCAATTAAAAAAGCCTCAATAATTTCCTGAAAAAAGTCCATGGCACATGAAGGTGATTTGCTATTATCTGACTCAGTCAACCCATTATTTCACCATAATCTCATTTACTTCAGGTTTCCAGGCCAATAACTATATGCTAGACTCTATGTTTCATTACATTTACATTTTACCTTTGTTCATTTACCCCTTGCTTTCCTCCTAAGTAACTTCTAGTGTTAATCTACTTACAACAGCTGGCTAATTCTTGCTGAAGCAGTTCAGGGTAACTGCCTTGCTCAAGGGTACAACAGCAGGATATTGGATTCAAACCTGGATTCTCCCAGTACACAGCAGTATCAGAAACCACTGTTGTGCCTGCCAGTCTCACACATGTGGTTCTTTTTTCCTGTTTAAATTAAATTGGTTTACGAGCAGATGTTTAGGAACAAATTATGCTTGTTGAGTTATTTTTCTGTTCATCAAGCTCTGCACTCCTTTCAGTAACGCATCAGTAGAGATGCATCAGTTCTTTAGAAACTTTATGGTTTGTTCAGCCATATACACATATATACAGATTAAATGTTACTTAGTTTAAATGTTCGAATAGCCTTGAAGTTAGAAATAAATGCATAAAAAATGAGCCATTACTTTTAATCTGTGCTGTGTAATATAGCTGAAGAGAAAATGCTTCCACACTGATGACAGATAAACAAGTAATAGGTAACCAGTCAGACACAGTTGTAGCCGATAAGGAGGAGAAAACAGCAGGATGGAGGGATAGAGAAGCTGCAGAAACACCAGGGACTGAGAGAGGAACTGGAGGGAATGTAGAAGGTGAAAACCAAGATCCCAAGAATGATAACATGGGTCACAGTCCGGAAGAGCAAAAATTCTGTGTCATACCCCAAACTCCCAGACCTCTAGTAGGAGTGGAAGCCTGAGTCTGAGCAAAGTTACCACCCACGGGGGAAAATAGCAGAGAAATTAATTTTCATATTAAAAATTACACCGACATACTCAGAGAATGACTTTAACTGTCATTATTTGTATTTTTACCAAATGTGGTGGAAAGTCATTGGTTCTACTGCATGTCAATTTCATGAGCTGATTTGTATGTTGGTCCCATGTAAGATACTATGTGAAAATAGTGTGCTCCAAAAGTCTTGAACCACCCAAATATTTCTGAGGTACCCAATGCTGAACTGATCAAGCCAATATCATTTTACATCAGACCACTGGGTGTATCTGGGAGAAAAATGGGAACACCTCTCCACCATCTTGAATTCTATTCAATAACTTCAAACGGAAAATGGGTCATGTGACCACTCCGACATGTTTAAAATTTCAAAACACATTAAACACTGAAGTTGTTTTTTTTGGTATCTTTACTGGTTATGAAGTTTTATCCACTCAGTGTAGACATTAAGCAACCATGCTGAGAGTAACCCTGGCATAAACTGAGACCATTTCACAGAACGCGTTCAAGTTGCTGTCCATGTTGAGCAAAGCAGAGCTGCAGACCTTCTTCCCAGTTATTCGGTGACCATGAACTTCTGTTTGGATGCTGGCACAAGCCTCAACGATTTGTGCCTTCAAATACTCTCGATTCTGGATCTTCTTTGCTTACCCCAGGCTCTTTAGATGTTCCCAGAAGTAAAAATTAAGAGGAATTAAATCAGGGGATCTAGGCAGCCACTCATTTGGTCCACACCAACCAAATCAATGCCTTGAGAACTGCATACTCAGCCAGGTATGGACAGCTATGCCGTAATGAAATGGTGAAGCGCAATCCTCTCGGAACAAATCTGCAAACTCTCCTTTCTCCTTTAGTAAGGCTAGTGTGATGGTTTCCTGCAACGTATTCAGGTAAGCGTCAGAGTCAAGATCACCTTCAAGAATAACAGCCGAACAATGCAGGATGAAGCCTCCTGCAATTTTCAAAGCCAATTTGTCCACCTGCATGCAATTCTATCGTCCTTTGCCACCAACATCAGTTACCCCTACATCCATCAGATGATGTTGTTAAGCCAGTCCACATACTACTACTTTGGCAGTTTAAATTTCATAACCAGTAAAGGTACCCAAAAAAGACTCCACCACTGAATAGTTAGTGGTCCCATGACCCCTTTTCCATATGGAATTATTGAGTTGAATTCAAGAGGATGGAAGGGTGACACACACACATAATTTTGTTAAAGCATTATTGCGTTTTAAATATTTTTTGCTACTACGGTACATTTTATCAGATTGTTAATCCATTACAGTTATATTTATCCATTTAGCTGGCACTCCAAAGCAAATTGTAGTGTCGGGATGCTTACACTTATTTCTCCAGTTGTATAGCTGTTGATTCCACTACTCAAATAGTCAAATCATCTTAAGTTTTACTTTGGTGATAAACAAGTAGAATTAAATGACAAGATGTTCATGGGCTCTGGTGGCATCGGGATTATTTTTTCATTCTGGCTTGATGATTTCAAGTTTAAATTCTGGGCTTGGTGTGGCATATTTTTATCATCAGGGAAGGTACTTAGATCAAATTGCTCCTGTAAATTCATAGAGAGATAAATCAGTTTTGTGTGTGCAGTTCTTTAGTACTGTGGGTCCCCTGAGAGCAACTGTGCTTCAACTATTGATTTTGTGCTGGCAACTTGCAGCAGAAACATTTTTGTTCCTTCTGAACTCTTTTCTCCGAGATTTATCCAACATTAAAAAGGAATTGTGGGTGCTAGCTTTATGCCACAATCACGGCATTGTCAGTGTGCTATATGTTTCTCAAGCGATGAACAAATAAATTAAATTTTGCAATATGTATCTTTGACCCCTTCAGCCTGGCCATCTTGCTTATTTACTCCACTCAGGAGAACTAGTTTTTGGATGATATCGTTCTTCTTCAGGAGCGAGGGAACTGTTTGGAAAACTATAACCAGAGCAGCTTCTGCTTTTATTTCCTAGTTTGATGAGTTCCATGTAAAAAATATTTTCATGAGTTCCATGTAAAAAATATTTTAAATTCAAATTCTGTTCTGTACGTATTCAGTTACATTTCAGGTGGTTTTAGAGAGGTTATATTTCTGATTTTTTTTTCCATATAACAAAAAACTATGACTTGAATACCTTGTCCAGTCATTTTAACATTTATAATATTATTCAAAGTTCTTAAATGCTCTTAAACAGGTTTTTTTGTTGAGCAAAAGAAGGAAAATCCTTCCTCCTCCTCCTGTTCCTCAGAGAGCTGATAGCCATCTAGCTTAAATGTGCTGTGCAAACGTGATCAGAAAAAGGCAGCTTGAGAATCTCGAGGAAACAACAGAAACAGCAGATAGGACACCAGCATGTACGTTTTAAACAGGATAAATACATAAGGTGTACAATAGTCTATTACTATACACACAGTATAATTATTATTACAGGTTACTGTAAGGTACTCTGCTGTATTTATTTGTTGACTTTTAAAAAATTATCTTTGTTTTTATTCACTTTTTTAATTTTATTGTTCAGAGACCAATGTTTAGGTGTCAGCTTTTAAAAGCTGTTATGACAAAAAGTTGGATGCAGAGAATTCAGATACTGAGGGATTGCTGTATTATAACCTCTTTGTCATCATTTCTAATTCCATTTTTTTTTTTTTTTTTTGGGCTTCATTTACACCAACATTTATTTGCTTGTTTTTTCTGGCCATGCATGATATCCTTACTCTTCATCCAGTACTACAGTCATAAGGAGTCTGGCCATTTCTTTTCGGTTTCTTCAATGCCCAGCTTGCACATTTATTTATAGTGTTTGAAACATACCATAACTTGAAAAGATTTGAAGATTTTTGCCAGATCAGCCTTTAAAGTACATCTAGACTGATACATTACTATTATTAGTTATTGATCCCAATACGAAAATATCCACAACTCCTATATCTTCAGCACCAATTCTAAAATGTGTGGTTGTGCCAGTTTTCTTTACATTCAGCTCTAGCACCATTTTTTGACGTAATTCAAAGGTTGAAATGTCTTTTCCTTAAATTCTCATACATTTTTTGCAGGCAAGAATCAATTAATTTCAATAAATGCAGTTTATAAAAAAAGATCATTAGCTGTAAACTATAATTTTTTTTATATGCTATAAACAAAATAACAGTAAGAAAAAGGCTCTGTCACACGACTGCAATCTTGCTGTGGTGCTGGGTTGTTATGAATCTTAGAGCCGTGTCACCTGCAGAGGTGGGAGAGGGGTTTCCTTTTGGGAGTAGCTGTTGGAGGAGAGGCTAAACAGCCTCATATACATACAAATAAAGTGTGCGCACTTCATCCTCCCAGGTTAGGCATACCTGGCCCCATTTGTGGAGCCAGGCTTTGCAGAGGTGTTTGTGTTGTCAAGTGCCTTGTGTCTAGGCAACCTGCATAATCCTGTCTGGTGTGAGAGAAATTCTTGAAGTTAAGCTCTTAATGCATGTTTCTGTTATGTTAAAGGTATTAACCAATAGTGTAGTGAATGTTTTATGATCATGTTATTCAGTATATTGCGCTTACTGCTATAAAGCATTGGGACTTCTGCCTTGCTAGAATGTTAGGTATTTAAGAAGGTACCCTGGGAAAAACAAAAGAGGGAACTTAAGGAAGGGAAACGAAAACTACAGATAAGGCAAAGGTAAAAGGGTTAAGGGAATGGTCAATTTAGACCCAGGCCAGACCCTGGTGGTATGTAAAGGAGGTAAAGGAGTAATAAAACTGAAATTCCCTCAACTGAGGCACCTAAACCAGGAGTTACTCCACCAGACTTAGGATGGAATAATGATTCCCTATAACAACAATGCCTAAAGTCACACTGACAAAGAGCAGAAGTGGAAGACAGTTGAGAGGGGTGTATACCTTGCGAGCTGCTGTATAAATGATCCCTGTATCCTTTGTTCGAGGAGACTCTCTTTTCGAAGGGGCTCTCCCGCACCGGTGTGTATTTCTATAGAAAATAAAGTGTAACTCTCTCTACACCCAAAGTGGTATTTTTTTTTCTTCCACACTGACACAACCTGAAATGGCAATGTGAAGCCATCCTGTTAGCTCATCGCTTGTAAAGATTGCAAAGATCTGGTAAAGTCCACAGCAAATTCTGAGGGCAGCATAGTGACATTGTGGGTAGTATTACTGCCTCATGGTGCCTGGATTGTTTGACTCTAGCCCAGTCTGTCTGAAGCTTGCATGTTCTCCTTATGTGAGTTTACTCTGGTTTCCTCCCACAGTCTAAATGGTTACTATTAACTTCCTACAGTGTGTGAATGTGTGGCCACCCTGTGAGGGACTGGCATCCCATCCTCAGTGTATTGTTCACTGTCTAGCAAGAGCACTTTCGTGGAGATGCGAGAACTGCACTTACTAGCAGTGTATGGGCTTGTATACTTGTACCTCATCTTGTGAACACAACTGGAGAGAAAGGAGCTCAGAAATAGCAGTTGGTGAGCTCTGCTACGTCACAATCATTAAAACCTAAAGATTACAGCTTAATCCCTTGATCTAATCACAGTTAAATTCTGTCAAAAATATCATATTAAGCCATAATGAATTCAAAATTCAAGACTTATTTATTTCCGTTAACAGCTCCCAACACAAAGTGTCAAAGTCCCTCTGTGATGAAAACATGGAGTGAAAGGGAGGGAAACACAAATAAAATGGCTATTTATATTAATTAATAAATAAATAATAAGCAACATCAACGTTGTCTACACAAAACTGACTGGCAATAAAAAATAATTTCCTGAACCTTTCATTTATTCTGCTGTGCGTCACACCTAAGCCTTGTAAGCCCCCCACTTCCTCCCCTTCATCCTCCGCCAGGTGAACTTTCAAGATCAGTTAACTATAAATGTCTAACTTACATGTGACTGAAATGATAAATTCTGCATTTCCTGCTAATTTAATGCATGAGTCGTGGAGGAAAATTCAGCACATTGCTTTTCAAAGCTGCCAGTTTATTAGGTACAGCTTTCACCTCACACAAATTCCAACAACTGATACGGTGCAAGACCACAGTGTGGGAAAAATCAGGCAGTCCAGCAATTCTACAATTTTGTATGTACAGCATGAGCAAAATTTGTAATCCAATCAGTTTTGATCATTTCAGGGCATTTGAATATTTCTGCCAGGCATCGTGTGCCCGTGGAACAGCGTGTCTCACCACCTCGGCACCTGTAAGCTACTGGTCAATGGATTGAGTCGCACCTCAGCAGCGCTCTTCAGGAAAATATTTAAACTTGCTTATTCCACTAAAATATATGGCCATACAAGGGACTGAAATGCTCCATCTTTTGATCTGTGTCAGATAAGCAATTTCTAAATTTCAAATAACTCTGTGAAGCATGCAGTCGTGTGTTTAATCTAAATTGAGCATCTGTCCATCCATTCATTACAATGAAGATCTTGGCCTGGGTCACAGGGGTCCAGACCTTATTTTGGAATTAAATAGGAGGTTTGTTAAATGGGAGTTACACTGATGATTAAGATGAGACAGAAATAGAGAAAAACAGACTGTTTGGTGCGAAACTGATTTACTACGTACAAGTAAAGTGTGTGATAGTGGAAATATATGAGGGAGTCAAAGGAAAGAACAATTCAACGTCAAACAAAGTAGCTAATACAGTGCAAGCTAATCTGACTGAATTTAAATAAACAAATTGATAGAAGCGCCTACAGCAGGAGTTCTTAAACTTTTTAATCTGAGGACCCAAATATGAAAATCGCTACTCCACTGACACCTAAAAAGAAAATTATTACCACAATGCCAGCAAAGCCATACAAAGCCAAAATAGCAATGGGCATACAATAAAAAACAGTAAAGGTTTTTGTTTCTGTTCAAGCATAATTGTCAAACCAATATTAGTAAAACAAGTGAAAAGCGAACATAGTGTTAATGAAACAATAATTCAGAAAAAAAAAGTTGCACAAATGAAACAATAAGATCGAATCGACGTAAACATGATTGAACAAAAAACTGCAGCCACAGAGGCCCCAGGACAGAACCTGAGAACCACAGCTCTGTAGAGCCACATTAACCATAACCTGGCGGGGTTGCTAGTTGCAACCTCAGCTTCTGCCGTAACTGCCTTGGAAATGGATCGGCTGCCTCAGCCCACTCCTTGTTCCACTGTTCCGGCGCTGTATTTCGGTCTTTACTGCCCTGCACCTGAACACCTTCACGGGTTTGTTTCCATGCTGTGGGTGTTAAAGGCTAAAAAAAAAAGCCTTTTTGGTTGTTAAATTGAAGGCTTTCATTATTGAGAACTTCCCCACACACGTGCTCTTCAGCATTTCTGCAAGCTTTGGTGAAACCAAGGGAAATAAATTCATTACCTTTTTTTTCCTTTCTGATATTCCAAAGCAGCGCCGGCCCCCATCACCTCGCAGCCTTGTCTGTTATTGTTTCTACCCCCCGTCTCGCTTATGCTCATCCAGCATACGTTTCTGTGCTGTCAATCATATTCATTTGACTGTTTCACAGGTTTTGAGAGGGGTGGTGGCATTGTGGGCAGGAATGTTGTAGCATCGGATGCTACGTGAAGGTGTTGCTATTGTGTGTATTAAGCATAAACCATAGACTGGATGGCGTGTTCTGTTGTCAGGGTTTGCAAGCTTCCAGTATGTGAAAATTGGGCCTGCATGGTTAAACCGTCTCGGGGCAGACATTTAAGAGAACAGCTTGTAAGACTTAGTTTTTAAAAGGGCTAAAGATACTAAGAATTCGAATCCAGTTCCTCTTCAAACTAAGAGAACAGCTTCACTCTTTTTAACCTTCCTGTCTGCTACTTCTTCCCACTGCCCAGTGTTAACAAAAGTTATGTTATGGACCCCAGCACAGCGTCCTCATTTCGAACAGTCGACCTGATTGGCATTTACCAGCGAGTTCATTATGATTTTGTCTTATAGGAACAATTGTTCTCTCATGCGGGCATCTGCGGTTTGGAACAGAGCCGATAGAGGGCGGTGTATCGCTCGCCACTGAATTCACACTTGGACGAACTAGGCTACGTTTACTACAATCATGTGGTGGCCCATAGTTTAAGAAACACTGGTCTATAATAAAAAAAGTTTGTTAATGTGATGGAATAGGTTTCGGTCTTAATGATCCGTTTAAAAAAGGCTCAACCAGCCTTTTATAAAAATTTACCTTTTTCTAGGTCAGTCCCAAACCATTAACTTTTTTCTGTTTTAAGCTATTAGTTATACTAGCTATTTAGCAGAATTTAATTTGTAGAATTGGACTGATAACTTGATCGTGGTCGACAGTGGGGAGCGGCTGTTCAGGAACACGTTCACATTCTGCTCAGTGTTTGCATGCAGCACATGTGCTGGCTGCATGTTAACATGGGTTTCCTCTGGATGCTCTGGTTTCCTCTCACTGCACAAAAACACATTTCAGCTTCATTCAGGTCCACAGGATGTGACAAAGTGAGTGCGCATGAACCTGTGTCACTATCCTGCAATGGCCTGGCCTCCCGTACATGCATGCTCGCCTGCTTCCATGTTGAGCTCCAAGCTCCTGTGACCTCGACTTGGAGAACTGGACCACAATAGTCATTGGGCGATTAATTAGATCGGTTTATTGAAAATGGCTAAATGGCCATGAAGCACAACATATTTCAAACAGCCTCTTTTTTCCCAAAATAGTTTACAATATACAGAATTTTGTAAGGTAATTAAACATTCAGATAATTTGCAGCTTTTGGAATAAAAAATATTGAATTGTGTTCATTTGCTACAGAAATTGTACCTGGACCAATACATTTTGTACATTTGTCAGACATCCTACAGTAAAACACACAGAACAGCCAGCAACACTCAGTCCCTTCCACTTATGTTTCTTCTCAGTCCACCCCCATTTTCTTACCACGCTCCCTGCAGGGGACTTGTTTTGCAGTTAACAGTAAATTGCATTTCATACGTTATTTAAGAAAGCCCTTATAAGAACTTCCGTGCAGCTACATTAGGAATAAGTGCTTGTGCAAAGCAGGGTTGAGGTAGTCCAGAGCCTGGCTGAGAAGTGTAGGACACATACGCAAGGAGTACACGGAAAGGAAACAGTGAGCGAGCAGTTGCTGAACCCACATCCATTTTGAATTTTGCTAAAGCATTTTGAGGCTGAGCCACTATTAAGCTACATTTATAAAATAAAGCCTGCTTTATATTTGCTTTACATACAAGGGGGTGCTTTTTCTCCTGCTGTCTTATTGTCACCAACTTATGATTAAATGGTGATGTCATTCGCTGTGCTTTTAGTTCTGTTCGCTCGGCATTCCTCATTTCCCACCCAACTGTGGTATATTTTGAACACCAAGACAAGGCACTGCCCCATTGTATGTTTGTTTATTTTGAAATAACTGCGTTTTTGGTCCCTGCTGAAAAATGTATAATTAAACTGAAATCCTGGTGGCACTGAAATCACGAAAATAATTTTCTACCCGGGTAATAATATCGGGCAGGAAATGTTGCCCTTTTAAACATAACTTGTGTACAAAAAATAAGGAGTACCAAAAGAGGGAAATGTATACAAATAAATTGAATGAAACATATTCGGTGTAAAGAGCTCCTAGTAAACAAATGTTTCCTTATGCGTTCATTAAACGGCAGGGCCATTTCTTGTTACCGGGTTTAAAACAGGCACCATTGTGATGGCAATTGCAGGAATGCCGGCGAAGAGCACTCACTGCAGCCCAGGTCGCCTCATGTAAGAGCTCAACTGATCTCCGCATGTTGGTGGCGTTGTCCTGGGGAAACGCTGGGCGCAGGGGAACCGGTGAACCGGTGCTGTGTAGTTACCCAACTATGTAGCGGAACTCCGTAAGCAACGATTGAACTCTGGTTAAAGAATCAACTAGTGGGCCATTTCAGAGGCAAAAGAACAGAAATGCTAACCCTAACCCTGACTGCAAAGAGTCAATAGTGTTTGGGCATTTAATAGCCTGTCTCCTGGTAAAAAAAGTGAATGCACATCAGAAAAATCCCTCTATAGCATACTTTTCATTACAGAGAAAGGAGAAGCCATCACAAGACAGGGTTGCCTTTTCGCCCGCAGTTAATCTGTGCGTGAAATTCACAAGATCGCCTTTTGTTCGTGAAAACTACGCACCGAGTCCTCGTACAGCGGCACCCTGCTCATGAAGATGCACCGCTTCCCACGCAACTGCGATGCAGTGCAGCATTATTTTTGTCTGCTATTTGGCCATTTTAATTCCGCTGTGGGTGGAAGGCATGACTTATACTGAGCGGCTGTTTTATCTACGAGCATTTTTCACTTCCTTTGGCCTTCAAAACTGCACAAATTTGCCCGGGCATGGATTCTGAAAGATGCTGCATGTGTTGAGCAGGTGGAAGTGACTCTGTTGCGTAGATACTGTAAATCGAATGGCTGCACAGCAGCCCTTCCCACTTCATCCCAAAGATGTTCTGTAGGGTTGAGATCCAGGGACGCCACAGGCCACTTAAGCAATGAAAAGTGGCTGCTATGTTTCTGGAAGCATTTGGTGCAACACACCGTGTGCTAGGGTGCAGTATCATGGCAGAAGTGTCCGCTGAGTGGGATATACTGTAGTCATGGCGCAACAAACTTGGTCAGCGCTGATGTTCAGATACACTGCGCCATTCAGATGTTCACCAAGATATTGCACCTCCATCTGCATGCAGCAGGAGCTGAGGTCACAGAGCACAGAGTCACCAGGTGTCACAGGTTTGATCATCTGGCACTGTTCATTTTTCAAGCAGAAGGGAGGTAAACACTTCAGTCATCCATAGATTCACAGCGGGAACTTCAGTTGTGGACTAAAGCTTTATAATGCAATTCTGTGCCAACTATATCAGCGCAAACAACCTACACTCCGTGACTTCATCGAAAGGAGAGTTTGGGTTGCGCTTTAACAGCAAGATAGAAGGCGACAAATCAGACTTTATATTTTAAAGGCTTCAGTGAACCCCCGTCCAATAATTTTAACAATGTTTCAAGGTTACTGTCTAAAGTAGATTTAAAATCAGCAGCCAGGCATCCAAAACCTTTGCAGTAGCGATTAAATAGCAGCGCCATGCGGGACATGAGCTGAGGTGAGTCCGCATTTGGAGATGTTTAAGATTATCTGCTGCCCGAAAAGAGAGCCAGGAATGAGAATAAACCTGCCTTCTGGGTCTTGTTGTTGGCAGTCAGCATTAAAGGGGATGCTTCTGTTCCCTTTTCATTCTAAGCTGCAATCTTAAGTGGACAATTCTTAAATTGTCTTAAAACGGTTAAAATTGTCTTAAACTCTTAAAACGGTTGTGCATGAGAAGCCCAGGACATCTGTTGGGGAGATTCGTGTCAAGTGTCAACTTTCCTGCCACGTTCAGTCACTAAAGTAACTTGTTTTGCCCATTCCAGCACTCTCCAGCTGAACTCTGACTGATGCTAGAAATACTGCCTGATTTGGGCCACATAGTGCAGTCACGCAATGTATAAATAGAATCTGATTTGAGCAAAGGTGAGGGGTGTACCAAATAAACTAGCAAGTCTTTGGAGAAACACCACACCCAAGGTGGAGTAGCTGTACAGTTTCCAAGCTACACCTGTGTAAGGATGCCTACAGGATGGTTAAATAAGGGAAACGTTCACAAAGATGCAGGCGGTGTTTCATAAGAAAACCCGGCGTCCTCGTTGCATTACTTCAGCCGTTTTGTTTTTGGAGATGCAAATTATTCCAAAGCCATGCAGCTTTCAGGCTGTAGTGGGAAACAGAGCTAAACTGTACAAGTGCAGTCTTTAAATAAAGGTTTGCGACTTTGAAGGTTTTTGGGTGTTTCCTCTTGCAAGTGTGTTTGCAACACAGCTGTAACAGTCTCCTCAGCTATAAAAAAAAATTGTATTTATAGTTAA
Organism: Heterotis niloticus; assembly: GCA_018136845.1. NCBI lineage: Eukaryota > Metazoa > Chordata > Actinopteri > Osteoglossiformes > Osteoglossidae > Heterotis > Heterotis niloticus. Next base: position 34,860,113 of record CM030891.1, read on the forward strand.
AAATGAGTGAAAAGGGACCTTTAAATACCAGGTAGAGCACAGGCTAAGCCATAAATCTGCTGCAGAAAAATGCTCATTTAGAAACAATATATTTTTAAAGAAAATTAGGAAAACATTTCAGTTTAAAGCACAAGGCATCCAGCATTAGGATAAAACAACCACAGCTCGGATAAACAGGATAAAGAGATAATAAATACTGTTAATATGCGGTTTATGTAGCCAAGGAAAGGCTCCATAGTTGTTTGTTCATCTGGCATTCAAACCATGTTTAAAACTTGCTTTGCTTCCTGAATGGGCTCCAGACCCCTGTAACCCCAAGCAGTTACTGATAATGAAAGAATAAACACATAATATTCAGAGAAGCTAGAAATTTAGTTCAGAATATTATAAAATCCATATATTATTATTAATCGGTTAATCCTGGTCGCGGGGGTTCGCAGTCCATCCCTCAACCACTAGGCCATGAAGCAACCCTCACAATGGGACGCTAGTGCAGCGGAGGATGGCTACACCCCCCATGGGCAATTTAGGGAGACCAGAGGATGTGGAGAAGATGCAAAGGCCACATAGGCTGAGCTGGATTCACACTCATCCCCTACCAGCTCAGGCGTTGCGTGGCAGCAGTGCTATCTGCTGAGCCATCCTGCCACAAACATATTTGAAAATATGCCAGTGTTATCATTGTCGTGCAAAAAATCCTTTTTTTGGTACTTAAATTAATTTCAGATGGCATATTTTTGTCTGTGAGGCATTTTTCCTCCATAAGAAATAAGTTTAATTTGTCCTCCTCACAATAGGTATTTGCCTGACAGGGTGATTCCGCAGAACAAATTAACGCATCATATGAGCAATGGGTGTACCTGTTTCGGTGTCCTTTTTGTGCTAATTCTGTTTTTTTGCATAGAAATAAATTTCTATTGCCACAGCATTTCTAAAACTTTTCCTACAAGTAGGGATTCATTTTTGGCATGAAACCTTAAGTAATATTTGTGTATTGGGCACTAAGCACCTTTAGTGGTAGGAGGACATAAGGCAATGGTGAAACTGTAGAGTCTGTGAGATTATTTTTAGGTGATGAAAAAGTAAGCAGTGAGCCTTTGTCATCATTCTTCTGTCCGTTTGCTGAGATTCCCAGTTTATGTGACCAGTCCGCCCTAGATCATCGAGGCCGCCGCAGACCTGTGATGGCCTCCCCGTCGATCAGTGACTGAGGCGGGAACGCAGGGACTCGACAATGAACTTGCAGGACACACAGGAACGCACCGGGTGCAGTAGTTTGGGACAAGAGGGCCACACACAGAGTCGGAGGGCACAGGGTACAAGACAGGTGAAAGCGCATCCCTCACAAATGCTAAAGAAGGTGCTGCTGTCCATCTCCCCTTTTGTAGACCCAGCTCTGCTTCCTTTGCTCAAGGTACCAGGTGTTGGGAGGTCGATCAGGTGAACCGGGCAAGGCTCCTGGTGGCCACTGGAGGCACTGCTCTGGGGGGGTCATGACAAGGTCATTCTCCTGATCTATGAGCAACCCCGATTCAGGCTTCACTTTCTTCCACAGGACTCTGTCTTAACGCTACTGTGATTTGCAACTCAGCACAAAGGAAGTGGCCTGTATTCCTGCATGACTCACTGATAAACCAGTGTTTTATACTGTATATCCCCAGCTTCTATTTTAATACAGAAAGCACACACAGCCATGCATCCAGTGCTTAAAGATAATGAAGACTTATTTTCCCCTGAACAGAGCCATTTTTCGACTGATTATATTTGGAAAACGGGAACTCTGATACCCCCCCCAGGTTAAGACAGATGGACTGCGTACTGTTCACACACACACATAGTCCACAAACACAAAAACACCTAAATCTCGAAGCACTGCACGCATGCTTGTAAAAAAGAATGCACAAAAATACAGCACAGGTAGAGGCCCCAGCAGAACGTGATTCTGTTCCGCTGACCTGCCAAGTCCATTTTGTTCTAAACTGGAAACCCCTTTATGCTGGATGATCCATCCATCTATCCCTTATCCTTTCTTGCCAAATCCTGCAAGGGTCGCAGCAGTTCGGAGCCTTTCCTGAAATCCCTGGGCACCAGGCGACCAAACAACCTCTCCAGTCCATCACAGTTTATAATGTAATACAGTAAATTATAAGGATATATAATCAACAAGCATTCACAAATGCTACATTGCATAATGGGGCTTTATTTTATTTTTCAGTAATTTCACACATTATTTATATTAAATTTCCCTAATGCCTCACGTATCCAAACTCTCTATTTGCAAATTTTCACTAGAGCAGTTGTTGAAATTTAATATCTAAGTACTGGTAGGTAGCTAAATGTATTTGCATTTCAAATTCATCCAAAGTTAAAAAACTGAAATCCAACTAAAAATGTATAAAATTCAGCAAGCAAATCCCATGCAGTAGTTGTCCATGTAATTTAAAAATGCTGTGTTTATTGTAATAAACTGTATTGCATACTATTACAAACTTATCCAAAGTTAAAGTTTGACTGTGCACGCTGCTGTCCGATCAGCTGTTTCCGCTACTACTGCTGTTTCCTTGCGTGTCTCATTCGCGCGTCTTTGCTCAGCATCACACCATTTACTGTGATTTAAACCGGATCATTTGCCCCGATGCAAACCTCGCAACCGCAAACCTCTCTTCTTTACTTTATACCCAGTAAAATCTGTCAGCCTTGTTCATTAGATGCAGTTTTTCTTACAGAATTTCATTTTTTAATAAGCCTGTTTATTCAAATGCCGGTGTCGGTGCTAACATGCAAAACGCCCTCTGCTGTCCTCACTGTAACATGTGTTATAAACATGCAAATTAAAGACAGCATTAGGTGTTTCTAATCGGGTTAAAATCACGTGTTCATACTGTAGCTACGCTGGTTTTTTTCGGACGGCCTGGAAGTGCATTGTTATTTTTTCCCCAATTAAAATAATGTGAAATAAGCACTTGGCATCCAACACGGAATTCAGGAATGAATTAAATTCAGATACCAAGGGACAATAATTGTCTAATAGTGTAATTCTTATGTAGAATAATATATCATCCTATACCTCCATGCTGCACTGTTTTCATAAGAACACAACCGGAAGAGTCGCTATGCCGGGCAGTCGGGCTTTGTGTCGTTTATTGATCGCTGCCTAAGATTTTTGGCAGATGTTGGTCCAATAGTTCTTGCAAAGTCTACCAGTTGCATCTCGGGATGTAATGTCAGATTGTCATTAATCCAGCCAGTGCTTTGACAGTTGTTACGGAAGACAAAAGTCAGGTGAACCTCAGGTTTGTGTTGAGGAGCAAATGAGATTTTTTTTCACATTTTCACGACTATAAACTGCATGCAATTTAACGTCTCTAATTTCCAGCTCTAACAGATTGAACAGAGTTCCAAAAAGCAGTCGGTTTTACGAAAGTGAAGTAACAGCGTATATTTTTCTCGTATTTTCCGCAATGATGTGATAATAATCAGACGGCTAACTGAGAAGTAGCGTCCCAGCCCTGAGTTGGACAAGTGACTGATGATAGTGTGAATGTGTGCAGTATGCAACCGTTCTTCACAAAATAGGGTTCATTTGTCGTGTGAAATAACCCCCTGAGCTGAATTCCTGTTGTGAGGTGGGCAAATTACCATTATTTCCCATTTAAAAAATTGCTTCCCAACTGAACAATATATGACATTAATGAAAGCTCCAGATTAAAAGGAAATTTATATGCATGCCAATTATAACACCTACATATTTAATAATATTTGTAACACATTATTTTTAGGAGGTCACGTGTCCTGTTCAAAAAAAGCTGCCCAGATCCTGGTCGCAATAAATTCAGCATCACTTCTCAGCTTTAGCTCGACACGCCATGTACCGCGGCTCCGCTCTTCTCGGGCCACCTAGATGTTTCCACGGTCTGCTTTTTGGCATCACTGGAGAACCGACAGAAGTTCGCGCAAGTGTTTAGAAGACCCAAACTTCTTTCTGCCTCTCTTCGCTTTCGTAAAGGACCTGACTAGGCACTGCAGCAGTCAGTCAGCTTCCGCACAAAATGTGCACTAAACACACGTACATGTTTCACACGGACCTCAACTCTTCCCTTGGTTATGTCCCCAGAAGGAGCGCATTGTCACAGTGACTCCAGTAGCTGAGCTAACCATTACATGTTTATAGTTTACCTCTACAAAGACCCAGGGTCACATACCAACTCCTGCTGCAGTACCGTGGTACTAACCGAGATCTGATACAGTACAAATTACTTGCTAAAAAATTGTACTCAACAAACATAAAATGGCCTCTAACAGTGAAAGCGTTCTGAGCAAAAGATTTTTGTCTTCACCATGTTCTCCATGTTCACCATGATCTTGGTATGATGCTACAGGCATGAGCTATAAAATGTGGGACCACCGTTGTGTTCCTCTGAGGCAAAGGGCTGCAAATGCTGGTCTGCAGCTAATTCCTCTAACTGGGTTACATGAAGGAGGATTCCAGGCCCGAAGCTGCAGGGGATGAGAGGACAACACAGCCCCTCCTTTTTGTGCAGCCGTCGTGTGTGTGTGTGTGTGTGTGTGTGTGTGTGTGTGTGTGTGTGTGTGTGTGTGTGTGTGTGGGATGTGACAGCGGATTTTTGTCCTCCTTCCTTCTCCTGCCTGTTGGCTTCACTGCAATTATTCAGAGGCATTTTACTATGAGCAACCTCGGAGGAAAATTACTACTTTCTTTCATGTTTTATTTATATCCCTTTGTATGATAATGGCAGTTTTCGCTGCACATTAAAAATTTCAAATTTATCAACAGACACATATTTGAGGCTGCTTTTCGCACAACTCGTAGCCACACCATTCCTGCCAAAGGTATTTTTGACGCCGTAGATGAAACTGCGCTTCAATTCGCTGACATCTTTGTCCGGAAACATGTACAGTGCAGGTGCTCAACGGATAAAAAAAGAACATTAAGCATTCAGAATTTACTTAATTCGTGAATTTGCTTAACAGCTTCTAACTGAAATTCCCCTTCCAGCAGAAGGACCGAAGGTAATATTATAACCAAACGCAATGCAGCACTGCATCAGCAAGCGCTGCACAGCAACCAAACAGCTGACCACAGAACTTGGCAACAACAGGCACGTTGAAAAGATATGTATTTATCTGTATTTGATAGATATCTCCAAACTGCCAAATTGAATCTAACTTCGGTGCTGTTGAATACAGTACTATTAATGAATTGTATTTGTGCTTTTCTCTACACAGACTCGAAACTGTGATTTACAGACTACAGTAATTTTCTCTTTTGTACAACAGGGCAATTTTCTGAAGGAATTAATGGTAAGAACTTTATTCTCATCTGTTACTGTAGCAAAGTGAGATTTTAACCCAAACAAAATGGCCAGTGAAGTTTAAAAACAGATAATTTTAGGTTGTTCGGTCCTGTATTGTCAGAAAGAGCAGTTTCGGAGGAGCATTTTCTTCGAGATGAGGCGGGAAAATGCTGAGAAGGTGCTTGACCAGCATGAAACGATGACAAGGCCCAGGGACTGGAGCACACAGCAACAACGTCTTAGTCCGTCCCACGACAGCTCTGCAGGCCAAGACCACAGCCTTGAATCTCAAGGAGGCTGATATGAGATGCCACCATAGGGAACAGAGGTGAGCAGCTGAACTCTGGGTGAGTTCAAGCCAGATGCCACCGTCAGGAAATGCAGCTGGAAGGAATTTACCATAGTCCAACCTGAAGGACACCACTGGCTGTATGAGCAGCTTCACAGAAGCTGAAGTCTCCAGACAGAAAGTGTGTATATTTGGCCTGGGCGAGCGTGAGTTTTTCTCATCAATGATTACTGGGTTGTTGGCAGTTTTTGGAACTGGAGACTCATGACTCCCAAGGTTACGGAGAGGTTGTGCTGAAGTAAAGACAGGATTATGTGATATAAATAGAAAGTTAAAATGCAGACTTTTTCAGTGCATGTTTGTATTATTCAGTTAAAATGTGCCCGTGAATAGAAAAAGACACACTGGGGAAACAAACATTTATGATTAATAGGTGTTTAGCATGCATGGGCGGCAGTGAAACTGAGAATTTAATTTAATTTCCAGAAGAAAAATGATACATAACACATGTGGCTTTGTGGCTATGCACTGTATCATTGTAGAGCGCTAACTGCCAAAACACAGAACAGAACAGACACATTTTCAGACAGCTAGAGCCAATCGTAGTTTGTAAATGTTGTCCTAAATTTTGAGGACATTTTTTCAGTAAATCCTTTAAAATATTTTATAATATATGCTGTGTTGACATAAAATGAATGTGAATATTGGCACAATAAATCATGTCTCCACGTATTGGATCACTGCTAACATCTCCAGAGAAGAAAGTTATCTTTGCTGTTTATAAAGCTGGCTAAGTCTCCTGGTGCTGCCCGGGTCAGAAAGGTGTAGCAGTGGAAAGGTGAAAAGCAACAACACATCATGCAGCAACCAAACTCTTTTACCATTAAAGTGGTTGTATTTAGTACCGTATTTTTCAGACCATAAGGCGCACTTAAAATCCTTTAATTTTATCAAAAATCGACAGTTTGCCTTATAATCCGGTGCGCCTTATGTATTAATTCTGGTTGTGCTTACTGACCTCAAACCGATTTTATGTGGTACACGGTGCTCAAAAATCTGTCAAAATGTTTTAGAATGACTTTGGTAAGCTACGAAGCCGCACCGCTGGATGGATTGTTGGAGCATTACGGCTACCGTAGTCAGGGGCCTCGCGGAGTAATACGAGTTACGCCACTATCTGCCAATGGACAGTGGTTGCCTGGGCTAAGGTATCAGTCTCAAGTATCGTCTGAGCTTTCACGAAGGGCGGAATCATCGCTAAACAGCTAAGTAACAGCAATGAAACTGACTCGGATCATGACGAGAGAGATCAGGGCATGCTTGATGCTGAAATCGCCCAACTGTTTACCTCAAACACTGAGAATGAAGAATTTGATGGATTTGTGGAAGAGGAATGAACTGAAAAAGTGAGTGTATTGTTTTGTATTTTATGTTACAACTGAACAATGTTGAGAGTTATTGTGAATGAGCTGGATAAAGTTTGACTTATCTGACTGTTTTGTTTTGCTGAATGCGCTTTATGATCCGATGCGCCTTATGTATGAAAGTAGACCCATTCATTGATATTGCGCTTTATAATCCGGTGCACTTTATAGTCCGGAAAACACGGTACATAAGTACTGTTAGTGCTGTTGGGCAGGGAGTGACGCATAGGTCATGGTCAAGTTGAAAGGGGAAAAAACCAAAATAATATAAAGCACCAAACCTGATTTCCCCAGCAGGTACCAGCCGTAGTGATGGGCACACTAATAACAAATTGTACATCACCAAACTTTGTTACCTTTCAGCTTTTTGGATTTTGTACATGTGCATGCGTGCTAGCAGATTTTTTTAACGCTCTTCATCTGATGTTACAATGCTGCATGTGACGCCACCACTCCCACTTCTCCAAGCTTCGAATTTTTTTAAACGGTCTGTAGCCTTTTCGTAGTTTAATGAACTTGACTACATCACCGAGAAGTACCTACAGTATGTGCCAGATTTCAAGTTTTTGGCCTCGCAAAGCTGTGCGTAAAGAACAAACAGGCAAACAAACAGCTGAGCAAAGAGTGGCTTCACTGAACAGAGCTGTAACACAAGCAAATTCAAGTGAAATGGAGGTAAATTGTTTTGGCTGGAAGAAATTATCTGCCACAGACATATCCTTGTTTCGATCACTCTCTTCAATTCCACTGGCAGTAAATGATCATAGATGGTAAATTAATTTTCATTATCATATTTATTTGTGTTTACGAATGGATATTTTCAAACAGCACTCAGATTAATGCTGCCGTTTTAATGAAATCGGAAGTACCATCTCTCATTTTTGCCTTTGTTTCAGTATTAATTTTATTACATTTCAAACTTATGGGTCAGGAAGATGTGAAAATCACTCAAAGTGGCTGGCAAGCTGCAGGGCCGCAGCAGCTGCTTTATAAACTCCCTTTATGTAATGAAGGAATGAAACTGTGATCATTTGGGGTTCATCTGAGGAATGCATGGCTGTTGAGAACTATTTTCACAAATATATAGTTTATTATAAATGTTAATAATGTTAAAGCGCAAAAAGTTCCTTTTGGGACAAAACACAACAGACTTCTGTGAGCCGCGTTTGTCCATTTCCTCCCGGTTTACAGTTGCATACCAGCAAGTTCACCCACTGCTCTGCTGAGCATAACTGAGCACTGCTGTGTCACAGTGCCTGGACTGTGTGTGCAGCCTCTCCCAGTGTTCACCTGGGGTTCCTCCCACAGTCCAAAGACGTGTTTCAGCTGGATAGTTGACTCTAAAATTCCCAGCTGACCACCACAGCTCTGACTTGGACCAATGGTGAACAAGAAAGCGATAAAGGTGACTGAGATATGAGTGCTAGGTATTTTAATGACTTTTTAAATTTACATTCATTTGACTTGTTTGGCAGAATTTAGGACAGCAAAATGCCCAGAAGCTTTGCAAAGAATTTTCTTTCTGACCATTTTATTGTTGCCATGAGAGAAAGGAACAGAATTATAGTCCTGTTGGGAGAATTTCCACTTCTAAGTAAAAATTTCCCAATTGATGAATGCGACTAAAATTTTACCAATCTTCCCAGCAACACAATGTCATAAACTCAACATTTTCTCCAATTTCTTTTTACGCTTTCATAAGGGAATATAACCATCACTCCCGTAAAAACAGCTTCAGTTCTGCTCTCGCTTTCGGTCCATTTTTATGCTGCATGGCCAAGTGGCCGCAGAGGCTGGTCTTCAGCCATGGTCATGGTCACGATCAGCTCCATTCGTCTCACATGGGATTTCAAGGGGTCAGTGACCACAGGCTAAATGACTGCAAGGTGAATGACCACAGGGTATGATTTACATTTCTGATCCTATAAACTGGTGGCTTCATCCATATTTTTTTTGGTTTCCTGTCTCTGTTTTTGTGTCTTTGGGCTTCTTCCTTCCTCCTTCAGCATCTCTAGGTTACCTCGGTAGTCATTCTTACATTTTCCATTTTTACTGGTTAAATGGACTTAGAACCAAAATTGAATCAAAACTGAGTTCCAAAAAACCATCTCAGTAACCTCTCTTGTGACTTTATGCAGTCAGATGTAACCGTTAGTATCTCCTGTATGTGGCTGTTTTGGATATGCATGAAAACTGTGTTCTGTTTCATTTTGTTAACTTTCTGTTGAACCTCGGTTATCATAATTCCCCAAAGTTTCAGGGAAATGCACCTCTGAGCAACTGCTCTGCACTTTTGTATTGTATTGATGTTGCATTATTATACTGTGCTGTATTGATAATCGCTGTTCTTTAAAATTTTCGAGTCTTGCAAGTAAATAAGGAAAATTAAGTTTAAATGATGTATCAATTAAGAAAAACATTTGGGGCGACTTAAAAAGAACTGAGCAGATTCATAAATTTATTATGCATTAAGTAAGCATCATATTAGCACGAAGTACATTTGAATTCTGGGAAGAACTTTGAGAGTTGCTGTCCAGATGGGTTTAGACTACACGGTGGAACATCGCAGCATGGTGCACAGACACAGCATTGGGCCCTCTTGCCAAAGCTTACAGCTACAGTTATTTGGTTTTTGGGTAAAAAAAATTCACTTTCTGTTTCATTATTTGTGCAGCACTGGAGTGCGTTGCTTTGTTTCTACCTGTTGCTTCTCTAAATGCCTGGAAGGCCTCTTACTTGTTCGGTCTGCACTGGCAAACAGACACAGGGTGTTTAAACAGGCTTTGTAGTTTCTCAGCATTCACCAGCAGACATGCTTTTTACTGCAGAGAAGTTTGATGTGTTGCCAGTTTGGATGCGAAATGTTCGTGTCTCGATATTTGGTTTTTTTTTCACCGTCATGTTGTACGGGGTCAGATAAATCCCTGCATGTTTTTAGTGTTCAAGTACAGCCATAATATGATTATGTTACAGATGGAGTTGGAGATGGAGATGTAGTGGGACAGCTCTTGTACAGTTGATCCCTGACTTATGAAGAGTTGGATCATTGCTCAAAGTGTGATTTTTGACAAGAAGAAGCCGAGGGGCTCACCATCGGTTCTACATGCAACTGGTTTTTTCGCTTGTATGCTGGTGCTGGAGTAACTGCTGTCTGTCTGCATCTGTTGGGTGTTGGTGAAAGCTTTTCTGGTTTCTTCAAATGGAGACAGAGCAGCAGGTTCTGCCTTTGTCTGTCAGGGTCAGGGTCAGTCTCTTGAGATCAGGCTGCCAGGCGGGCCCTCCCTCCACTGAGCCGGGACACCTTGTGCAAGTCTGCGCATCCTGAACGCCACTATGCTCCACTGGAAACTGGAGCAGGATTATGCCTGCGTAAGGAAGTGGTGCTAGAAAAGGAGCAATCTGTGAAAAAAGAGCCGTCGTAAGGAACATCTGGAGTTTGAAAAAACACAAGAGCGACCCAGCTGCGGTATGGAGATGCGGTGTGGTAAAACCGCATTCGTTTTTAAATGCACGCTTTTTCTTGGCTCTAAGGGCCAATAGCAGATTCTTCAAATGTCGTGGTGTAAATCAGACGGTCCATACCCCTCGGAAAAGACCTCCAGTCAGTGGCTGCATGCTGTGAAACTTAAAGCTCGATGAAGAATCAAAGAGACGCGTTTAGTTAAAGCAGCAGAGCTCAAACTGCGTTTTAAGACTAAAATGGCATCACGAAAGCCAGTAAATTTTTCCCTGAAATACCTCTTCATTGAACCCCTTTTAGTTAAAAATATCCCATATAATTTTTTGTTTATATTACACTGTGTTCCATATTCAAATTGTATGGCTTCTGGAAAGACAAATTGTTCTAACACGAACACAATTTTTGAAAGACAGCTCCTATAAATGTCAGTCTCTATGGTTACCACTCGCAACCTTTTGAACAGAGTACAGATCTGAAAATACATAATTATGTTTCTGATAGAGATAACAGAGAAAAAAACAAGGATGTTGAAATTGTTCCGGCTTTAGTCCGATATATATTTACATCAATTCCTTCGGTGCACCTTTTCTCCAGAGCTGCTTACACTTGAGAGGAGACAAAAAACACGTTCAACAGCAGAGAAGGGTATCAAATACAAGGGCACAACTGAACAAATCTGCTTTGTTGTGCACCGTATATTCATTTTTATTCCACGATAATGCAATTGGCAAGAAACACCACCCATTTTATCCTGGTCAGGCCTATCACAGAGTCACTAGGCACAAGGCTGTGAAACTGCACCCTACCCCTACACACCAGTGCATCACAGGGGGACCACACACACACACACACACACACAGCCTACAGCCCGGGTGCTGAGAGGCAGCAGTGCGACTCGCTGTGCCATCGTGAAGCGAAACAATGTTAACCAAATACATGAGCATATGTAGCTTTACAGCAGATCCTGGTTGAGGTGCAGAGATGTTAATGTTTCCAAGGTAACAGCAATGAACACAAAAGGATGTTTGTATGTTTTCTGCACCTTCTGTAAACTACTCTATACCTCAGATGTGCCTGAACTGTGATGCAACTCATCTTCTTCCATTTGAAACTTATTGGGTTCAGCTGTTTAACCCTCGAGTTCTGAATGCATTCAGTGGCTCATCTTCAAGTTCAATGCCTGCCAATAAAGGGAGAGCAATTCATTACCGGGCTGAGTTCTGCTCTGGTTAATAAACTGCTTTCAAAGTTCCATGTGTGTTATTTTCAACAGCTGTCGGTCTGTCAAACATCAAAACATTGCTTATCGATCATAATTATTGATAGTGAATGAAACTGGCAAGTTTTTATTAATAAAATTGTAGTTTTGGATCATTTAGGCAGTCTTTGCCAAGAGCTTAAATGAAAAGTGAGGAAGAAAGACACAATAAGAACAAAGAAATAAGCCCATATAGCCGAGGCTCAGTAATTTTTGTGTTATTTGTCACGTTTAATCGCTTCGGGGTCAAATTTATAAACAGGGGTTGCAGAGGTGCAGTTTCTTTCCTGCAGGTTCTTTACGTGCAATGCCGGCTGTGTCGGCAGAGCCACAGCACAGTGGTGCAGGGGGTTACAGTGCTGCCTCACAGCTGCCGAGTTTGAATCCAGCTGTGATTTTCCAGAGTGTGTTTGTGCTGAGAATGTTTGTTCTCCCCGTGTTCCTGTGGGCTTCCTCCCACAGTCATCCATGAAGTCTGAAACCGATCCCTCGCGCTGAAAGCTGCAGGAAGGCTTAGCGAGCGATGTGTTTTGACCTGGAGACTCTACCTGTCCTGGTAGGCAGGGTTTAGCTACGTCCTATGGACAGAGACAGAATAAACAGAGTTTAACCCACAGTAAGAAGGAAAAAGCCAGCAATGTTGGTTGCTAAATGACCCTGTAGGATGCCTTTTCCACCGATTAAAACAAAAAAAAAGCAGCAATTTAAACCCATGGAGCTGAAAACCACTAAATTCCTAGTGGAAGCTGAGCAGTGTGGCCTGATAGCAGTTTAGGGGTAATGACATCTTAAAAATGTTGTGGTGTTTAGGCATTCACTGTTCGGTAAACCAGAATCGAGGCCATAAATCAGCATCATTTTCAGCCAGTCGAAGGGCACGGTGAAAGCAGCGTCTGTGTGATCTTAAGGCGGCTGGAGACAAGGCGGGTCACTCCTGAATGTGCTGCGGGTTCGCGCTCAGCTGCGGAGGTACAGCACTCGCAGCAGGAGGCACAGCGAATAGATGTGCTCATCTAAGAAGTTCTTTAGCAGAGTTTTTCATCCCTAATGACTGCAGAAATATTAAAGCGTGTCGGTAGGCTAGCTGGGAGCCAAACTGCTTGGGTGTGCGGAGCTCAGGTGAACATCATGGTAGAACTCCCACTGCTTTGCTGCTCTTAGTAGTGCATTAAGTGCCATCTACAACATAGCAGCATCCTTGAACTCATGCAAAGGGTGGCAGGGCTGTGCAGCTAGTACTGCTGCCGCCTCACAGCGTCTGGGTTGTTCAGTTGTGGGTTTGAGTCCTGCTCGGTCACTGGGGAGTTTGCAGGTTCTCTCTGTGTCTGTATGGGTTTCCCCTAAGAGCTTTGGTTTCCTCCCATAGTCCAAAGTCATCCACCAGGGTAACCGGTCACTCTAAATTGTGTGAGTGACTGCCAGGTGACGGATTGGACTCCCATCCATGGTTCAGTCTCTCAGCCCAGCACCCAGTGAATCTGAAATGAGGTCTGGACCACTGTAACCCCACCCAGGGCAAGCGGTTAAGGACAGTGGATGGAGTGCACGTTCCTCCGCTTGGACTTAGACAGAGACATTAACGATTCTGTCCACCCCCATCTCAAAGGCAACTCTTGAGTAAATTTGACAGCTCTAACAGGTCTGCATATGTGTTTTTTCATAGAGAGAAAAGGTAAATTAAAATTACCGTTTTTATGGTTCAAATTTAGCTCATCACTTTTGTTAAGCTACTTTCCCGTAACAGTTCATACAGTAGGTGGGCTAAACGAAGACAGACACGTCCTGAAATTCTTTTCCAGCTTCGTACAGCATCCTCATTCCCTGAACACCACAGCATTTGTCCTCTCCAATTGGTTAAAGTGGTAATTTGCATACACATACAATAAAGATGTAAAAATCCCTCTTACTGCACCGGGACAGGTACATAAGGTAAAGGCTGCTCTAATCTGGATGTTTTGCAATGGAAAATTCAGTGACCGTCACACCTCCATGATGTTACTGGAAGCAGTTCTTGGAATCTGATGCGCAGGTACAACGTGGCTGGATGGTGCTGCGTTCCCGAGGCACCGTCTTTGGGATTTAAGCGCTGTTCTTCTGCACACGAAGCATACGTCTTGCCGACGTGAAACGCAGCGGTCTGGGCAAGAGCAGCCTTGGCGGCTTCCTTTTGCACTAAACGCTTAACTGAGTTTGCAGCCAATTTGCTTTAAATATCAGCCTCGGTCCACTTATTTTATAATCCATGCAGAAACACATTGATGGAAGAAGACAAATAACTCAACTTTGTTAGTTGATGTTTTTCATTTATTTTAGAAAACTTTGTAACCATCTCAGGTTTAATTAACTTGATCCTTGGGGGGACAGCATTATTTATTCTATTTTTCCTTAAAAAGCAATGGAAGAATGGCCACGCACCAAAGTAATGTGCTGCAAATGTTCTTGTCTGATGGCTGGACATTAGCTGTGAGCTATGATATCCTGAAGGTTGGAGAGGACGTTCTTGCTCTTAGAAGCAATTTGCTTCATCTCTTATAGCAGTCTTGCAGAATCTGACTTGCATCAGTGAACATCTAACTAAATAAATAGGAAAGCTGAAGAAGTGCAGCCAGACTGGGGGTTAAGGGCTACGATTTTAACGTAACTCAGAAAGCGGACAAGTAAAGTGATAACTTGGTCAAGAAGTGTGCACGACTAAGGGAAGGTTATTAACTTAAGTGGTGGGCTGAGAAGTCACATGGACAGACTTTAAACAGATAAACATATTCATTCAAACCTTAGCCAAGCAGATCACAAAGTAGATGTGGAAGAACATTAAAGGGTAATAACTGTTTTTATATTATTTATTTATTACTTTTTTGAAGGACGCATAAAGCCAGCACGATTGTGTGTTTGCAATCAGAACTTCTTCAGCTCAGCAAAGACTGAAATAAACAATGCATATACGTATCTGAAGATGTTTGTTAAATTTGTATAAGCACTATTATTTAAGAAATTGCTTCATTTTGCATCAATGAATGCCAAAAGACATAAAAGATTTTTTTTTTTTTTTTTTGCTTTTGTGGCCAAATGTGGGAGGATTGTTTGTTCCAATGAATAATCATAATTAAAGTTTTAAAGTATATGAAAATGTTTCATCATATAATTATAAAATTATGGAACCCTTGGGTTATGAAAGCATTGGGTGGATCAGTTTTCTGCTGACAGACAAAATCGGTCTTCTTGTTGACAGCTCTTACAGTAAGAAAGAATGTGGAGGGGAGGATAAAGGGATGTGGAAATAAAACATGTCAATTGCAGTTAAATTCATCAGATATTTCCATAATCAAATGTCAACATGTAAGAATGTAGTAACACCGTGTACATTTCTAAAAAAGGTTGAAACCACTGAATCACCATTGCTGCCTCATACTCTGATGTGACTTTGGATAAGAAATGCTGGTTGACTTATTAACTTTATAGTAACCTATAGAGCAGTGCTTTACTTGTTTGTAAGCCTCTGTAGGAAATGGGTGACAAACTAAATTAAACCAACTGATTTTAAACTGAAGTCCAATTTAAGAGGCAGAACTAAGATTTCACAGATGTGTCATTACAGTCTAAGTTACAGTTATGGCACACAATGAAAAAACAGTTCTAGCAAAATGAGTTTTTGGAGTAAATGTGTATCTGTCCATCGATCAATTATATTATATTATATTATATTATATTATATTATATTATATTATATTATATTATATTATATTATATTATTATGAAGCAGAAACACAGTGGTGAGCTTAGCAACAAACTACAGAAGACCACTAAAGAGGTTTATTTATTGAACAAATAAAGAAAACTCCAGGATGTAGGCACAGGAAATAGAAGAATAGACCAGCATAACCTCAAAGGGTTCACCACAAGATACAAACCACTGGTGACCCCCAAGAACAAAAAGGCCAAGCTAGTTTGCTAAAAATGCATTAAGAAGCCTGTAGAGTTCTGGAACAAATTTGTATAGACAGAGGAGCAAAGATTAACCCAGTACCCAAGTGATGTAGCTAGGAAGGTGTGGAGGAAAAAGGTCTGCTCATGACCCAAAGTATAGCACCTCACCTGATCATCATATGTGCTGACCTGGGCATCTATTGCTGCCTCAGGACCTCAGTCATTTATCCGTAATGATGGCATCATTGTTGATGAATCCTGAAGCCTGCAGAAACATCTAATCTGCTAAGATAAGACCTAATGCCTGAAAACTCATTAGATGGTGCTTCATGGTACCGCAGCGCAATGAGCTATGGAGTTTCTCAGGGCTAAAAGGAATGTTCTGGACTCTCCAAGTCAATCACCAGACCTGAATCCCACTGAGCAAATGCTTCCCGAAGACAACAATGAAGGCAAAAGCCCCTAAACCTACAAGAACTGAAGATGGCTGCAGTGCCGGTTTGAAGGAGCATCATCATGGAAGACACCCCGTTGGTGGTCATTTTTGTGGGTCACAGACCTGAGGGAATCATTAAAATGCAAAAGATTGGTAAACAAGTACAGTAATATGTGGATCAGCATTCTTCATGAAAGAGGCCCAGCATGGAGAATATTACATAAAATGAGCTTAAAACTTAAAATAGAAAATAAAAATATTTTGATTATACTTTAATAATGGCAAGTAAACACAGAAAATAGTCTTAACTGCCATGAAATTCCAAAAAAATGTAATATTTTTTGATACGTTTAAAAATAGTAATTTAATTCAATTATTAATAAAATGAATTAGTGCCACAGGAGACAGCACTAATTTAGGTGTTGCTGTACTAAGCATGACATTTTTTAAAGATTATATTAATTTGTCTAATTACTTTTGGTCCTGTAAAATGAAGGTGTTTTGTATATAAAAGGGTTGCAATCCTTACAGTTGTTTAACCGATACAGATTAACCTCAATTTAAGGCTGGCAGTCCGCGCCGTACCCTCGTACTTCCTGTTTCCCTTAAAATCCATATTGCTGAAGCACAAGGCCAAAGCAACAACTGAGTGGCTGTCCGAATGCTTATGGACTGCACTGCACTTTAATCCTGGACTTTATGATATTATTTGCTGCTCCTGCAAAGCAAAGCAAACTACGTTCGACGCCAATTTGAAAACCCTGAGAGGGCGACTTCCAATTATGGAGATTACAGCTCAGTAGCAGGAGAGGACCTGGGTGGTGACGGTGGCTTTGTGCTGTCATCCACTGCCCACTGAAATACCAACACAGTGAAATGAAATGACGTCTGATCATGTACTGACTGTATTGACTAATGGCATTTAAAATGTAATGTTTTTGCTGATGAGCCACAAGTGGGAAAGGAAGCGTTTTGAACACCACAGCCTGCTGATATATTAGCACACCTGAGAGCTGCCACGTTGGAGCCTAAGCCACTCCTAGGGGGGATACATTGTTATTTTCCTTTTCTTCTTAATTATGAACTATAATCATTATTGTTGGACTATTTATAGAATTGAACAGGTGTTACAACAAGTACCTGGTTAATGGCTGAAGAGACTGATTCACATAAAGTGTTGCTTTTGTTCATATTTTTCTAGGCTTTAGACCAATTTAACAGGACTTATTATACCGGGTACTGTATATCTGAAGTGTTCGGCCACCCCCACTACACTGTGACCCTGAAGTCGTACGTATCAAGCAACTAGGGGGTCAGCAATCCCCCCATTTCCTCCCTACATCAACAAATCACAACTATACAGCATGTAACCATACAGCTGTGGCTTCCCTATAATGCACTCCTGCTGCATACATATGTGTGTGTACAGACAAGTGTCTCAGCCTTGGGGGAGATCCAACAGGCAGATGTCCATTCGTGTGCATCATTATCAGTTCCCATAGTCCATGGTTGAGTTTTCTGCTAAAATGGTATGAAAGTATGAAAAGCAGTCAAACTGCTTCCCTGTCAGAGCTGCTGCTTACCCACAAGCAACATGTCCATTATGTAGTGGCTTAACACTTAATAAATGTGGACATGTGGCCGACGGTGTTGGTACCCTACCACTTTTCCCGAAAAACTCAATTTTCTCTGAAATAGGCTGGAACTGACAAAAGTATTTGGTGTCCATTCTTTATTTCACATTTGATAGAACAGAAACATTTATTTTAATTTGCAACTTACGTAACATTATTTTAAATAATAAAACAAATAAAAATGCCCTGGACAAAGATACTGCAACTTTCAGCTCTTTCCACAAATGTCCTATGGGATTCAGATGAGTTTTCTTCTCACTCATTCTTAGGTGTTTTTTGACATAAGTTTTGGGTCATTATCTTGCAACTGAGACACAGCTTTCTGACACTGGGCTATGCATTTTGCTCTAAAACGCCTTGATGGTCTTCCAATGTCTTTGTGTCCTGCAGAGATTCAAGGCACCCAGGGCCAAAAGCAGCAAAGCAGCCCCAAAATATCACTCAACCTCTTCTGTTTTTCACAGTAGGGATGCAGTTCTTTTCTTTGGAAGCTTCTTTTTCCTTTCTCTCAACCTAGAATTGGTTTGATTTACCAGCAAGTTCTAATTTTGTTTCACCACTCACAAGGACTGTGACTTGTCATCATTCATTTTGGCAAATGCCAATTGGGCTTTTTTGTGTTTCTCTTTTAGAAGTTTTCCTGGGTCTTCTTCCATGGAGCCTATTTTCATTCAGACAGGGAAAGATGGTGTAACTTGAGACTGTTGTACCTTTGGCTTGAAGATCAGCTTGGATCTGATTATATGTTTTCCTTGGTTCTTTCTCCACCATTTTTGCAATCTTTCGGGTCAGTTTTCCTCTTGCTGGCACATCTAAGGATGTTGGCTACAGTCCCATGGGTCTTAAACTTCTTCAAAGTATTCACAACAGTGGACACAGGAACATCAGGTTCTTTGAAGATGGTGTTGTAGCCTTTATGTTGACCATTCTTGGCTATTATCTTCTTTCCAACCTCCTCAGAAAACTCTAGCTGTTCCCTCTATTTTCTGTGTTTACTGTGATTCACACAATGGCATAAAATGGCAGAGTGACGACTTCTCTCCATGTAAACTGGCTGAATGAGTGATTATAAGACTGAAATACTTGTAGTTCTATTTAAAATTTAACTGTCTTGAAGTGCTTGAAGTATCACTGCAGTAGAATCTCTTATCACTTCAGAAGGGTGCCAATAATACTGTCCAGGCCATTTTAGACTGCCTTTGCAGACAATAATACTATGTAAGAATTTGGTTTTTCTAACAACTTTTTTTTTGTTCAAAGGTAGACCAAAGAAATGCATGATTGGATGTCATAGGCCTTTCAATTTTAACAGTTTTCAGGAAGAATTATGCATTATTTGAATAAAATCCAAGGGTGCCAATACTTTTGGCTACATCTGTATATGCACTTAAGAATTTCATGGCGTCAGCACCTTTGCATGAGCCTGATCTGCACCGGCCACCCACGCCTGATATAAACAAGAATGTGCTGAACATACTCCGCCTTTACATGTTTTTTTCCCCTAAACAATCATTTCTGTACAGCCCCAGCACCCTCTTTCTGTGTAGCAGTTGGGGCAGACGCTACATTGTACTGCTATAAATGTACATCTATCAATTCTCTATGCTTACGTTGAAAATTAGGCTGTAACAGGAGATGGATTCAGGTTCAGTTTTGCTTTATCCTGGAAGTCAGGTGTCTGTTACTCTGTATCATGCTCCAAGGAAAAAGTCCTTGTACTATGTACAGCATGGACTTAAATTGGAGTAGTACGGAACATTTGCTGACTATAACTAGGCAAGCGTGTTAGAGGTCGCATGGTGTCCAGTAGAGTTTTCCAGGTTTAAGGTAGCGTATAATGATATTCAGAAGGTCTTGGGCAGATGCTTCACTGCTTGACTGTAAATTCACGGTGCATGTGATTCAGAACTGAAGTGAACTGAAGTGTGTGTTCTACTTTCCTGCAGGCCACATAGACTATATGAAGTCTTCCATTAACTTCTTTAACTTGTAATGAATTATTCTTGACATGAAATGAATGACTCAAGCAATTTTAAACATAAAGGGGTTAGCAGAAGATTCACAGACATGTGTATGTTTATAATTATAATACTGAAATGATCAAGAAAAGATCATTTTCTTCTGAAAAATGAACAATGGAATGTCCATACTTAAATTTATCAGCTTTTCCAGTTGCCATGCACCTGATCATTACCCTTTCAATAACTGACTCTGACACTGAATAATCTGGGTAAGGTTGAGTACAAATTAATTCAGTCACGCTTAGGGCCATTTTTTGTAGTGAATCAAATGCACAAGTTTAGTTAAGCTAGCGCAGATTAGTTTGAAACAGCCGAAAAACAAAACTGAGCCCCTTTGTTTCAGGATCTCAGCGCACCCTGGTTGGAATCCTGTGATTCATTCAATCCACAATCGCAGCAATGATTGTATTAATTTACAGTTCAGCTGTAATGACCGTCATACTGGGAGATGGGCAGGATGGAAACCCTGTGGTTTCTACAGTGACTTAAAGTTGTTAGCTGCATTGTGGATGTAATTCGAAGGCACAAAGAAAACAAGACTACAGTATAAAAAGGTCTGTAAGTCTGAGTTCTACTAAGGATGCTGTCGGGGAAACTTGACAGTTATAAAGTCAGCTAATTTGGTTGCTGGTACAGGACCCACCCTGTGGTGGATAGGCATCGCTTTCAGGGTGAAGTTTCTTAGTGTCCAGTGATCCCAGGACGCTAGACCAATTCAGCCTGGAGCAGGACAAGTAGTTAATACTTTCAGCCCCATTGATGTCACTTGACAGCAAAATGTGTCCAAACTGAAAAATGTGTAAAGTGGTCATGCCTGATGATGCCATTTGGAGTCCCATTCACAACTGTGACAGGAAATTTGAAGTTCAGCAAAAAAGTAAACAGCGATAAACTGATCTCCATGAATGTTCTAGAAACATTGGAATTATCCTTGCACATTCAAGAATGAAAGGGTTAAGGATGATTGATTGATTGATTGATCGATAGATCGATCAATTGATTGATTGATTGACAGATGGACGCACAGATGGATGTATGAATGGATGGACGGACGGATGGGTGGATGGATGGATGGATGTGCAGATGGATGGATGGATGGATGGGTAGATGGATGGACACGCAGATGGATAGATGCTATGTTATCAGTTCATCCCTGAAAGGCTTATGCATCCATCTTAGGAGAGTGCAGTGTCTGTGAACTAAACAGTAGTGCAAGCACAAACACCAGAGAAAGCGCTGAGAAGCACCTGAACTATTTATTAAGGCTGAACTTTTAATTTTTTAACTTTGGTTTTTTTTATCCTACTCTTCCGCCACTTTTGAACCACAGCCTGAAAAATGCGCAGCGACCACAATGCCCAAGTGACTTGTTTTCTCTAGAAGTGACTTGCTGAAATGAAGAAAAAGTGGTGACTTGTTTTTTTTAATCATTTCTATTCAGTTTTTATGATTGTTTGCCTTGTTGAACTACTGATGTGCAAGATGGTCTGAATGCTGCTCAACACCTGCGTTGCACTGGAACAGAATTGTTCATTTCGGAAACCTGCCACAGGCTGAAATAAGAGCAGAGCCAAGGTGATAGGGTCTTGCATCTCTTCTTTCTTTTTCCATCCGTTGTGCAAAGAAAATAACTTTACAACAGGCAAGAATACCATTGTAGTGAATACTGTGCCTGTTTACTTTAAAGATAGTTTCATAAGCCATCGTTGCAGTTTTTGTTGTTTTGCACTGTATTATATAAGTAGTTGGCATAAATCTTCAAAACACAGAGGCGCCTTAACTGGTAGAAATTCAGTGAAATTAATGGCAGTGCCGAGTGTAATGTTGACATTTTGAACAGGACCGAAGCCTTGGACAACTGACAAGAACAATTTGCTCTTTATTAAAGAAATTGCCTGCACTTACACCAGTCTATGTAAGACTGCAGAGCAGACAGTGGTCTTGAAGTACCCAGCAGGGACAGAACTGAAGGTGGGTCAGAAGAGGTAACAAAAGAAAGTGTAACAGCCAGGTGAGTGAAGCATGGTCTGTTTGTAGGAGGGACTTGGTGCCGTCATTTGCAAGGAGCTCCAACCTAGTAATACAGTAGTTGCATTCAGGAAGACTCAGGGCCCCGCTCTGGTAGCATCCACCACTCATTCACCCTGCAGACCAACCTCTGATAGTACTGCAGCACTCCCCACATTGCTGGCATTAGTATCTACAGTGAAGGACTGCTGGGGGTCAGGAAAAGCCAGCACAGGAGCTGTTGCTAGTTCTTCCTTCAGGACCCTGAAGCTAACTTCCACTCAGGAGAAGTAGTGGGCCTTCTGACTAAGGTGCTCCAGGGTGCTGGCAATGGTAGAGATGAATTGGTGGTAGCCTGACACAAGCCCCAAGAATCTCTTTACCTTGGCCATATTCTGGGGAGTAGGCCAATGCCACACTGCTGCCACCTTAGCTGGATCCAAGGTCACTACAAAGAGTTCATCCATATGAGCCAACAGGTGGAGCTTCTGGGCCAAACCATGGCACTTCTCAAGGTGAAGTCAGAGGCCAGCCTTGCAAAAAGTCTGTAGAATTTTACACAGGTTTGGGACACTGCATACAAGGTGGGTGCATGAACCAAGATTTCATAAGGATAGATAATGCCTTTGCTTATGGGGGTGCCTACCAGTACTCTCTCCATCAGTCACTTGAAGGTAGCCAGAGCATTGCCACTGTCCGTGTATAACTCCACCTGCTAATAGCCATTCCCCATAGTTCAGCGAGCTAAACTATCTGGATCCAGCAATGTGGTCTAGGGGTCAGTCTACCACTTTTTTTTTTTTGTATTGGGTAGAATTCCTTTCTTGTGCCATGGTTGTGATATTTGTAATCCAACTAGAGTTGCCGGCTTCCATGCTTTCTCTTGGCCTGGACAACAAAGGCAGCCTAGGGCTGTCGGATGGCTCCAAGCACGAACACAAACAATGTCCCTGAACTACTCTGCTGCTGCTTTCCTCTTAGCTAAGGGTAGATGATGTGGACACAGGCAGACTATTGGGTCATTCCTTATTGATGGAGTGTTGCACTTGGTTAGTGTGACTGTAGTCTTTATCTTGAGCACCAACTCCTCCAGTAAGACATCCACCTGGTACCTCTAATTCTGGTACAAACCTCCCTTGGCTATTTGAAAAAGTGCATGGACTGCCACCCTTGCCTCTGCTGAAGAGCTACAATCCTTAGGTTGGGTGGAAGACCCTAATGGTTTTGCCAGTGAGAAAAAGAGTCTGGCCGAGTTCCTGGGTACACAACAGAGATAATGCAGTCCATTTCTATTATAGCCATGCAATCTTTGCCCTTGATGCAACAGAGGATGTAAAGGCCCTGAGTGTCTGCAAAGTGGCTCGCTAGGGGTGTTGGCAAATGGCAGTCCTCTCACTGCACCATCCACTGGGTGTTTTATAATAGCTCTGCCATTGGCATGAGAGAGCAGCAGTCCCAGCAAAAAGGCAGCAAAAAGGCCTGGCATGGCCCAGGTATGAGTCAGGTGCTGTGTAGATCCTGCTCGGGGATCTGATTCTTCCTTCTCAACTGGGTCCTTGCACTCAGTGACCACCTCACCCTGATGCACCTGGGTAGATTCATAAGTGGTTTTTACCAAAGACATCCTCCACCCATTCGGCCTTCCCGATCACTTCTGAATGGCCTTGGAGCACAGGTCCTTCCAGCACAAAGGGAAGATGAACCTCTGCCGCTTCCTGGTTCTGTCTATTATGTCAATCGACCAGTTGAACGTGTAGAAAGTAGCACTCCCGTGGGGTGGAACCATCTTGGCGATGTTGTGTGGATTAACTTCCAGAGGCTGCCCGGTGGGTGGCAGCAACTGGTCATCTGTGTTGGGCGTGACTGGCACAACTGGGCTAGTGGCCCCATAGCAGAACAGCACTGCTGTCTATGTGTCTTTGAAATTTAAAAACATTTATGTTTTTCATTGCTCAGTATAAATCCTGAATAACTATAAGTGAAAACTGGGGAAAAAATTTTAAAAATTAGTTGAAAAGAACACACCAAGATATTTTGCTAACTGGCTGGCTGAGGGTTGAATGTCTGACTGGATGCTTACGAGCTGATTGACATTTCACAGGAAATACATAGAACTCGGCTGTGCATACAGTCCACTGTCAGTAGAGCTTTGTCAACATCTCACGGGACTTTCTGTGTACTTCACTTTGTAGAATCGTGTGGCACCGAAGGATTTTCGATTTTGGCAGTGAAGCAACGGACAACAGATTGGTACAGTTTGCTCTTTATGAAAAAAATGTTTACACTGACATCAGTCCATTTAAAACCGCACAAGAGGCAGCAATTCTGAACTACCCAGCAAGTGCAGAGCTCATAGTCGGTCAGAAGGCTGCTGGAGAATGACTGCGGCCCAGTAAGCAGGAGAATAGTGGTTGGCAACCAAAAGTGGTAAAATGTGCCAAATTAGCCCCGTCAATCCAATTATCCATAACAATGAACCACGTCATCAGGTTATATGTTAGATGGAATTGTTCAGCCAACTAGATGCTCATAGCAGGTGAACCATTCTCACAGAAATAAACATATAAGGCATGTGCAGTATACACACTGCCGGCCAAAAAAAAGTCACCATCTGGATTTAAGTTAGTGCTATGATGTGAGGTTGCTTCAGTTGCTCAGGTCTAGGTTCAGCAATGTTATGTGCCCAAAAAATGAGGTGAGCTGACTACCTGAATATACCGAATGAGCAGGTTTTTCCATCAATGGATTTTTTCTTCCAAGATGACAATGCCAGGATTCATGGGGCTCAAATCGTGAAAGAGTGTTTCAGGGAGCACGAGAGAGACATCATTTTCACACATGGATCGGCCACCACAGAGTCCAGACCTTAACCCCATTGAGAATCTTTGGGATCTTGTGCCGGAGAAGACTTTACGCAGCGCTCCGACTCTCCCATCAATGCAAGATCTGGATGGAAAGATCTGCGAAAAATGAATGCAACTCTGGACGGAAATAAAGGTTGTGACATTGCATGAGCTTATCGAAACGATGCCACGGCGAATGCGTGCCGTGATCGAAGCTAAAGGCGGTCCAACAAAATATTAGAATTGTGACTTTTTTTTTTTTTGGTGGGGCAGCGTATGTGTATTCAGTGACTTTCTGATACTCTTACTTGCATTTAGCAAATGCTACCTTTGAAGTGACTTGCAGGGTAAAGCTGCCTACCAGTATTCAGTCCCTTACATAGACGGGCCATTTTTTTTCTGGAACAGCTCGGGCTCAAGTGCCAACGCCAGGGGCGAGAGCTTCGAATTCAAAAGAGCACCCCTAACCGCTACGCCACCTTGTGCCAGATGTACCGATAAGCGTGGCAAACGTGGTCTCCTGTCCGGCAGCCTGGCGCCGTCCGCTCCTCATCGCAGTTGTGTTTTTGTGGGAAGGGAACCTCAGACGGTGCTGTTGTCCTGACAACCAATAAGGGAGTATCGCCATCTCTCGGGGGGGTGGAGGTGGGGGTGTGGACGAGAGAGAGAGAGAGAGAGCGCGCGCGAGCGAGGGAGCGGGAGCGCGAGCGCCGGATTCTCGCACGCGCCGACGCGCTGTAGCCGTGCCGCGCACGCGGGCTGCCGGGGTCACGTCGGAGAGCCTTTTCCGCGCTCGCCGCTCCGCCTTGGGCTCTTGTGTGAGAGCGGCGCTCCCGGCCGAGCGAGGGGAGAACCCCGCTGCATCCCTTCCAGCGACACCCACCCACCGCGAGCCTCGGTCCGGATGGCGACGACGGCGGCGGCGGCGAGGCGCTCGTGTGCGAGGCAGTTGCAGGCTGCGCTTCTCAGAGTGCTCTGTCTCATCCCCACAGGGCTGCCGGTGCGGAGTGTGGATATGCAGCGCACCACGGACAACATCACCATCCGCCAAGGCGACACGGCCGTCATCAGGTAGGACGGGGCGCGCAACTTTCGCTCGCACACGCACGCAAACACGCACGTGTCGGGGGGCGACGGACGTGGTCTTCTGCTGCCTTGCGCTGAAAGCACGAAACAGCCTGCAGTCTTTCGTAAACGTGTGTGGCGTTCGTCAAGTTTGAGAGAAGACGGGGGGCGAACCCGGCGAACGCTGGCCGCAGCTTCCCCGCTATTACTTGCACTAGACGAAGAGCGCAAACTTAACTTGGCGCCTTCTTTCGTCCAAGAAACAGCGCACTTTGGCGCACCTTTCCATACATTTTTCCCAGGGTGCATCGCTGCACTCGCCGCCTCGCACTTCGCTTGCGAATTTGCAACTGAAGCTGCTTTTCTAGCCCGCGCAGAGAATGCGGTGATTTTGTGGGGATGTGCAGTCATTGCGGGAGAACTGTTTGTCCAGCGGCAATTGTGGGGGGAAATGTTTCTGGGGACTGAACTGCCTTTTGTCTGCTTTCTGGGGAAGAACCTGCGCGGCTCGTCGCTGTGTGTGTGCGCGCTCCGCAGACGCTGCGTGTGGCGCTTGTGTGTGTTTTTGGACGAAGTGTTTTAAAGAACGACGACGGAGTCGCAGTCAGCAGGAGTTCAGGGAAATTCAGCCTCTTTATTGCATCTCCGATTTTGCTGAACAAATCGCGCTGCGGTCTTGGAAAAGCCGAGCGCAGAAACATCATCCCCGGCAATGAAAGAAATCGCAACAAAAATACAGAAAATGAGTAAACAGTATACTTAAAAAAAAAAATGTTGTTTAGATTTGGAAAAAAGAAATGTAATGTAGTTGGAAAGTTTCTAAGCAGACAAGTCTGAAAAGGACACGGAAGCTAACAGCAACACATTTGACTGCATGTATTTTTACTTTAATGGCCTTTACTGTTCCCTAAATAGGCCTTTAAATTTTCAGTCCAAATATGACTGTATATCCACATATGTACATTTCTCTTGCTGGAGGGAATGCACTTAACAGGATGAGTCTTTTGCTTGATGGCCTATGCTGTATTTTTGGTATGATGTACCAGTTTATGTATTTTTAATGCTTTTTAAAAATACAACCTGCTACTTCCCATGTCTGAAGAGGTCTTTGTGATTTTTTTCATAGCATTTTTTGATACATTAATTCAGCGTTTAAGTATTTTGACACCCAAAACTGGCTAGTGAATGTATACCGCTCAGCCTCAACATTAAAACCACAGAGAGGTGAAGCGAATAACATTGATAGTCTGGTTACAGTGGCACCTGTCCAGGGGTGGGGGGAGATGTTTGGCAGCAAGTGAACAGTCGGTTGTTGAAGTCGATGTGTCGGAAGAAGGAAAAATGGGCAAGCGTAAGGACTTGAGCGACTTTGACACGGGCCAAATTGTGATGGCTGGACGACCGGGTCAGAGCATCTCCAAAACGGCAGCCTGTCTTGTGGGGGGGGTTCCCAGTATGCGGTGGTTAGTATCTACAGTACCAAAAGTGGTCCAAGGAAGGACAACCGGTGAACTGGCAACAGGGTCATGGGTGCCCAAGGGTCACCGAGGCGCGTGGGGAGCGAAGACTGGCCCGTCTGGTCCGATCCCACAGAAGAGCTGCCGAAAACCTTAATACTGGCCAGGATAGAGAGGTGTCAGAACGAACAGTGGCTCGCAGCTTCCTGCGTATGGGGCTGCGTTGCCGCAGACCGGCCAGAGTGCCCACGCTATCCCCCGTCCACCACTGAAAGCGCCTACAACAGCCAGGTGAGCGTCAGAAACGGACCGCGAAGCAATGGAAGAAGGTGGCCCGGCCTTTCAAATCGTGGTTTCTGTCAGATCGTGTGGACAGTCGGTTGGGTCATTTCCCTGGGGAATAGATGGCAGAAGGATGCACTATTATGGAAGAAGGCAGTGTGATCTTGTGGGCAAAGTTCTGCTGGGAAATCTTGGGTCCTGGCATTCACGTGGTTGTTGTTCTGATGCTTACCACGTACCTAAGCATTGTTGTAGGCCACGTGCACCCCTTCATGGCAATGGTGTTCTATGATAGCAGTGGACCTGCCACACTGGAAAAATTGTTCAGGAACGGTTTGAGGAACGTGACAAAGAGTTCAAGCGTTGTCTTGGCCTCCAAGCCTCAAACCTCAATCCGATCGAGCATCTGCGGGATGTGCTAGAAAAACAAGTCCGATCCACGGAGGCCCCACCTCGCAACTTACAGCACCTAAAGGATCTGCTGCTAATGTCTGGGTGCCAGATACCACAGGACACCTTCAAAGGTTTTGTGGAGTCCACGCCTCGATGGGTCAGAGCTGTTTTGACGGCACGAGGGGGCCCTACGCGATATTAGGCGATGGTTTTAAAGTTGCGGCTGAGGGGTATAGATACCGAAAGCAATGTTTTCTTTATTATAGCTTTTGCGTTGTATACAGGGAGTAACTTTTTATGTTCTGTCTTGAAAACCAATAGTGAAAAATGCTGCTTCATCATGCCTTCTATGTGTATGGGAATAGAATAACAAAAATACTGCTAGGAAGAAACAGAACTTTTTAAACTTTTCAGATATAACAAATGAAAACAGAATGCAGAACTGCTGAATCACCGTTAACAACTTAGTGGGCTTTGCATCGTATTTTAGTCACTTTGGAAATTGTAGTTTTGGATGAACAAACAAAATAGATAAAAATGCAGCGGTTTCGCTATACCCAGTCTGAGTTATTAAGGAGCAAAGATGTAACAATTGACAACCCCATTAATATTGTTTAGCAAACTCTCAAAGGTGCCATCAAGAGCCATGTTTCTTTAGGCCTCTATTCAGATCAGTCTTCTGAGATTCTGTCCCCTCTTAAGTGCAGCTGGAGTTTAGCTGTTGAGACTCCGACTGGAGGTGTTTGTTCTGGATGCAGTGTTCCTGAAATGAGGCCATTTCTGATCATCTTCCGTCTAAAACGCGCACAGTGGAGACATCTGGGGGGGCAGAAGGTGGGCCCTTGAACACACACGACAGTTTTGGTTTTGAAGTTGTTGCTCCTGGCCCTGTCGTCAGTGAGCTCTAAATGATGATAGAAAACATTGGACTAACGTATTAATATCCTCAATGAAATCATTGTATTTAGATTGACCAATCCAGCCTGTAGTCTCCTAGTGTGGAGCTCCTATGGGTTGTGGCCTGCAGTCCAAGAATGAATTATGAGATGACAAACAAGGTTTATTAAACCATTTACAAGATAGGTACTCTGTGTTTATTGTTTATAACACGGCCGTTGAAATTTACAAAGTCCGTTTCAATGATCGCTGTGAGTTTTATTAGGCTTGTAAGGTTGAGTGTCACGAGGTACCGGGGGGAAAAAATAAATCAGCACCGAAACACGTATACGCAGTTGTTTATCAGTTGCAGTGCGTTGTTATATTAATTTTTGCAGATTCACAAATCATTGCACATTCTACTGTATGCCTGAAATCCCTCCTCAGCTTAGTACGCCATTGTGGAATTAAGTGGGCTTTAAATTTGAAGATTTGCAAAGTCATTGCTATTCTGATTGCTCCTGCTGTTCACGTTTGGATTCTCATCCGACAGCCCGAGGTCTCAGCAGAGCACTTTTCGTGCGATTTGTCACTCCTCGGAAGATTCTTAACACTGATCACTTAGGTACCTGGTGTGCAGTGAAACATCATCAAAAAAGTTAAGGAATAATGAATTTGATTCGCGACATCTGAATATTCAAGTGGCAGTTCCTGCAGTTTAGTCATACCCGGCGAGTTTCGGTAAACGTAAGGGCCGTAAGATTCCTGGAGCAACCGCGTCGGAAGCAAAGATCCATCACGCTGCGATACAAGCTTAATGCACACATAAACGAATGCTATACTAAGAGGTACGATTTCACGTTGCCACATCAGATCTCACAGCCGCCTTGAGATATGGGACTTTTTTTGTGTATCGCAGATGTGTGACCGAGTGTGACGACAGGCGGTGGTTTATGCGGCTTCGTTAAGGCCCGAGACAGTACAGTGCGCACAGCCATGTGTCACCGCACTTTTCACGGCCATTTATTCTGCTCCTTGCAGGGTCTCCGAGTATGTGACACTTTTCACAAATAGTTTTTTTTTTTTTTTTTTTTTTTTTTTTGCAAATCCTGCTTACATGCATCTGCCAGGCTGCATCATCTTCCAGCGCGTGCCGAGTGCTAGGAGTGGATATTTGGAAAAAGGTTTGGCTGCGTTGAGGATTCGTAGGCTGCCTAGAGTTTGCATTTATTTGTACTGTTGCTACTATGCAAAAACCAGTACAGAATAACACGCTTTAAACTTTGTATGCATTTGTTTCTGTATGCTGCATCTCAAACCCTCCGAGGGTTTACCCGCTATAAGGATTATATACGATATTATATAACGGCAGCCGAGTTACCCGGTGCTGGCAGAATCAGAAAGCGGAAAGGTAAATAGTAATAGCACACGATATATTATTAAACTGTATTTCCCTTAAAGTAGTACATTTAATATGGAAGTATTGTTAGTGCTACTGAACAGGTAGATGCTTCAGAGACCGACACTTGGGTTGTATTCCACTGAAAAGAGGGAAAACCGAAAAGTAATAACAAACTGTATAACTTTATTACCCTTACGGTGATGGTGTGTGTAGTGCTGTAATTTCTTATTCCTCCCTGTTGCATTTTGGATCTTTCCTCCAGCCCGTCACCGCTCCCTGGTTTGTGAGTGAGTGAGTGACAGAGAGAGAAAGAGAGAGAAGTGGCCTGCTTGTCCTCATCCTGTTGAATTAGTTGAAGTCTATTTGGAGACATAAGTCTTTGATGTGCGGAAGTTGCACTGTGTGTGTTTTTGATAACACAAAATCCTCATTTAGGGTGAGAAGTGCCTGTGTGTCAAATTTTATGTCTGTGGCTTGAAAAACAAGGCTGTGCATGAAGAACAAACAGACAGACAAACAGAGGTTGAGCTCGAAAGATACAGAAATAAGATGGAGAACTTCGGGATTAGTGCAGTATCCATCTATCTGTGTCTAATGAAGTTCTCATGAAACATTCATGACAATTTAAGAAATTTTAAATGACTAATGAAATACAACCTACATTTGTATTTGAGGATACTTAGTGATGAGTCTGCAGGAGATACCGAAAGAGGTCACTGTTGAAATTATACAGTCATGCCTGTGATGGTTAAAAATAGTTGGTGTGCAAAAATAATTTCAGAGTGTGACGTTGGTCAGGGAAGTTGAAGCCGTTCCGGTCTTTTCCTTAAATTCTTTTGTTAAGGCTCTGTTCTTCACCAGACTGTGTTTTGTCCTCAAAGCCATGTAAGGTGCATTTCTTTTATTCAGTATTATAGTCTGTAGGATGCATGAGTATGAATTTGTATTATATCACATAATAGTAAGTTTTTAGTCACTGTGGTTTATATTGGTGACGCTGTGGTTGAAATAGCGCTGTTTTAGGTGTCATTGTTTAATAGGGCAGCTGGGGTCTTAGATGTGTGATGCACATACAGTTTGAACATGCCGTATATATTAAAGATGAATGGGAATGTCAGAATCATATCAACATAGGCAGATGTTTGTTTAATTTTATCAGTTAGACCGATGCTTGGATTTGACTGATAATTCAAACTTATATTTGGCAGTGCGTTTATTGTGTTTTGGATGAGCAGAACAGTCTGGCTATGCTAGGTTATAGTGACAAAATGTCTGTGGTGTGGAAGTGTTTCAAAGTAAGCAAGAGCTACATGAAACATGCCATTTGTAACACTTGTTCCGCTCATGTCTTGCGTTGCGCGGCAAATGTACGAAATTTCAATACCCCGAACTTAATTATTGGGGACAGCAAGCGATTGTTCAGCGTAGCTTCTAGCATGATCGGTTAAAAGAGAAACCGAATGTCCTGCTAAAAGATGCAAAGAGATGCTCTTGTTTGGTAAGAACAACCTGGCCCCTGTGCAAAAAAATGAACGATGCCCTACGAGAAAAACATCCTGTTTTTATTAACTGATGTTACTTTTTTTATCATTGGATCATTTTACAGTTTTGTCAGTTTTTATTGTTTCTGGTTGTTAGATTTTTTTTTTCCATGATGTGTGCTGTAAATCAGGCAAACCAGTTTTTATAACAATGCTTCAGCTGGGCTCTGAAATGGGGAAAAACGAGTGACCTTAGTGACTCTGAACATGGCATGATAGTTTGCTCTAGGTGTGTTGGTTCCTGCATCTCTCAAACAAGTGTCATCCTGGGCTTTTCAGGCTCAACCGTTTCAAAGGTTTACAATGAATGATGTGAAAAACGAAAAAATACCAGCGATATGCAGTCCTCGAGATGAAAACAGCCTGTTGAATCAGCGGGGTCAAAAGTGAAGGGTGAGAGTTGTCCAAGAAAACATTCGTGCTGCAGCCAGGCAAATCGCATTGCGGATGTCATCGCAGAACTCACCTGTTATCAGACTTTAAATGGGCTACAACAGCCAAAGACCATGTCAGGTGGTTATGCTGTTAACGAAGAGCAAGAAAGTGCGTCTCAAGTGGACACGGGAGCATCAGAACTGGACCGCTGAGGAGTGGGGAAAAAAGTTGCCTGCTGAATCCAGGTTCCTTTTCCATCACACTGGTGGCAAGAGCAGAGTTTGGCACAAGCAACATGAGTCCATGGAGCCATCCTGTCTTCTGTCAACAGTACAGGATGGTGGTGGTGGTGTGGGGAAAGCATACCTGGCGCATATTAGGTCCCCTAATACCCAGTGAAGAACATCTGAATGTGAACAACATAGTATCTGAAGTTCATTCCTGCATGGTTACAGTTTATCTCACTTAGATCAAGACTCCCAGCATCATACATCATGCACCGTGTCACAAGGCACATACTGTCACCGAATGGTTCCAGGAACACGGCTGCAGGCTTTCATCGCTACGATGACCTGTACAGTCCCTGGACCTCCACCCTATTGAGCACCCTTGTTATATAAGACTGTGTAGCTGTCTGGTTTGCAGCAATTGCGCAATATATTTCTGCATCCAACATCTTGTAGAATCCATGCCCACATGAATTTGTGAAGGCCAAAGGAGGTGCAGCATGCTACTGGATAGGTGTACCTAATAAACTGTCAAGTCGTTGCATGTTGTTTAGCTGTGTAACATTTCATCTAACATTTATGCAGTCCTAACCAGTTCAGTGCAGTGGAGTAGTGGCCTGTTTCCAGCATTTCACAGGGGACTGAGGACACAATGCATTAATGCAATCGCCACATAATCCCTTCAGAGTCTGGTCATGCAGAATCAGGATTTTCAAATCAATTTGGTTTTTTTTTTTTTTTTTTGTCAGAGTTCCAGACTTAAAATCCTTTCTCTGAAGCTGACTCAACTGGTACTCCCAGGCACACAGAACAGGACTTATGAAACTGGGACATACAGAGTACATTCTTTTCAACCCAAACGTGTTGAAACTTTTGACTTACATACTTGAGGACTTCATACAGTGCATCATAAAGAAGAAAACAGAGTTTTAGGCAAAAAATACAATTTTTGCTAGCATGCAAGTGGATTGCAGGGAGATGCTATGACCCGGGCACCATGGTACACTGTGACTTTGGGAGCTGTACTACTTCTTGTCAGAAGCATCTACATCTACGAGCTAAATGATCAGGACTTTTTCATTCAGGATGCAACCCCATTTCATACCTTGTGCTTCCTGGATAGACTCAGCACCTCTGTTATCCTGAAATGAAAAAGCCTCTATTGACAATGAATCAATAAATTTATGTAAATCTCTATATCTGTAAAGCCAGATCTGTTTGTTTGTCTGTTTTATGCACAGTTTTGTTATTCAAGCCTCAAACTTGAAATTTGGTGCACGAGTGCTTCTCATCCTAAGTGAGGTTTTTATGTAAAGTTCATTAAGCATGAAAAAGGTTACTTACTATTTTGAAAAATTAGAATTTGCTGTATGACAAGGCTCAGAGATACAGGAGTAATAGCGTCACATGCAGAGTCACGCTGGTGGATTTTCTTGCTCTGCACACACACATACTTACTTTCTTTCATGCACACAAACTGCATACACAGTGACATAAGTCAGGTTGACGAATTGTCTTGCCACCACCCCCCTCACCACATACAGAGGCTGTAACCTAGCAGACCGAGATGCATTTTTTTGCTCCATAAGACGGACATAGACACACAGACGCGTTTTCTCATGCACATACACTATATGGACAAAAGTATTGGGATGCCTGACCATTACACCAACAGGGACTTTAATGACATTGCATTCAAATACATAGACTTTAATATGGAGTTGGTCCCCAGTTTGCAGCTATAACAACTTCCACTCTTCTTGGAAGGCTTTCCACAAGATTTTGGAGTGTTTCTGTGGGAATCTGTGCCCATTCACAAATGGCAATGGGTCTGATTGAAACACCTGAATTCAATAAGTAAGAGGTGTGTCCCAATACTTTTGTCCATATAGTGTAGATTGGTAGGCACCATAAGTGCTTTACACACTCTGATGTACGACTCATGGATGCATGCTGTCGCAACACACGCACTTTATGCATGCACTGGATGAATTTTCTTGTGCCTCAAACACACTGCTTACGAAATGCTGAAGGGTTTTTATGCGGACGTAAGACGCTGAGGAATTTTCTCGAGCCCCATAGATAGATACCCTTTCTCTTTCTCTCTCTCTCTCTCTCTCTCTCTCTCTCTCTCTCTCTCTCTCTCACACACACACAAATGTACTGTTTGTATTGTATATCACCACAGTGGGTGTAAGGGTCACTGTCAATGAAATTTTGGTGCTGTACGTTCAATCATAGGAGCCCGGAACTGTATTCAAATTAAAATGTAAAAATATACATCACACACACACACAAAAGGTTACAGTGATCAAAAGAATTTCTCCCACAACTGGCATGCACGCCACTCTCTGGTGTTCACTTGTTCAACAGAAAGAAAAATAATTATATACTAAATACAACCGCTTTAATGGTACAGCAGTTTGGTGATCATATAATGTGTTATTTCTTTTTATCTTTCTAGCACTACATCTTTTGGGCCCAGATAGTGCCAGGTAACTCAGCTGGTATAATATTTCAAGCTAGAAGTAATTATTTTTGTAATAATTGCCTTATATTCTGGCATTTAAAGCAACTTTATGTGCCATCTTGTGCATGAATCTGTGTGAGAGATGAGTGTACTAAGATTTTCGGGCAAGTTTTTAGGTTTGCATTTCTCTGGGTCATTGGGCTTCTATTTGTTGATGTTTTTGTGGGTCTTTGGGTCATCAGGGTGGGTATGAGGTGTTTTGGTACATCATGATGTTTTTTGGAAAGAATGGCCAAACTTCAATGACACCGATTGCGCAACAGCAACTTTAATTGAGGCCCGTGCTTAAAATGCTTGATGCTTTGTTGGTTGGTTCCTCTCTTTAAGGGAATTGGTCTGCTCTTGATTCTAAGAGGTCTTGATGGTCTCTTGGCTTCAGTTCCAGTCCTTCTCTTGTCATTGTGTGTGCTACTGTGTTGACAAGAGCTCGATGGTGTGAGATGATCCATTGAAACATCAGATATGCTTGTTTGCTCCTTGGATCCGACAAGGCAGTAGCAGTTTCATTCAGCTCTGTCTTACGTGGGTTCTGGAGGACATGAAGCACGGAGAAGGCATCTGTGAATTTAGTATTTGCTTTGATCGGGGTGTTGTTCATATTTTAGCTGCCTTTAGGGCTTTGCCTTTGAAGTTTGTTGTAAATGTGCCTTTTACTGTTGACTACTTCTAATCTTTATCTTGTTGCTGTATGTAAAGTGTGGTACCACCTCCAGATTGAATCTGGTCAGTTGAGTTTGCGTCCCCTGCTGTGGCAGAATGTAACATTTCCTTTGCTATAAAACTGATTTCATAATAAAATCTTATACTGATGTAGATTGAAACATCATACAGAGAGAACTGATGTGCAAAATGGGATGCACTTTAAGGGCATCATGCATTTCTCCTTTTCATATTAAAATACTGCCAAGTGCCATTCTGTATAATCATCAGACCTCGTGCCCACTGCACCAATTCATAGGGTGAAAGTTACATGTTTGTTCAAAAGGTTTGTTTAAAAAAAAAAAAAAAAAAGATTTATAAGAACATTTATAAGAAATATTAACAAAAGGAACTTTTTTTTAACTTGTTAAGATTTATTTATTTATTTTTTAACAGACAATTACACAAAGGGGTGATTTTAAAAGAAAATTAAGTTAAAGTAGCTGCAAAGTCTCTAGGTTGCTGCTGTTGAATATCACTTGAGGAAAGCTTCAAACAAAGATGGTTTGTGTATGAGATGCTGCCTGCCTGACCTGTCCTTGTACGTGTCTGTACAGGTACTGATAACTAATTTTAGTATCAAAGACCTGGCCTCTCTCATAATTATTCACTCATTTCCCCGAAGGCCTTGGAATGCACAAATACCATCCAAATGTGAGACAGTTGGCATCCTCTTTTCTGTAGTGCATTTTGCCATCTATATTTGTATATAAAATGTACACACACACGTATATTTTCCTGCTGGGTACACACTGTATATATGCAGTATGAAGTAACATGTACTGTATGTACCGTGTACTCGTGCTTACGTACACATCGATGCATGCAAATCACTACGATATGATTTGAAACACGATTTTTTTTTAAATTGAATGACAGATGACATGAGTCAGTCATCACAAACTGGATTTTGTCTTAATCGCTGACATCATAATCCACGAGGCAACAGATGTGCGAGATGCTTTTGCAAGTAGGAGAATCCCCCATGTTTATGTCCCTGGGCATCTAAGCGGTAAGAGAGGGACATTGGTTGTGGATTTGGGTCATGAAGTGGGAGGCCCCAGTGCTGCTGCTTAGTTTACTGTAATAGGCACCAAGTGGGGCTTTTCTTGCTTCTTATGTGTTTCCCCAAATTTGAACTTGTTCTGCTTATAATTAAACTAAATCCCTAGTGAATATATTGATTTGTTAACCCGCACCCCCCCCCAAAAAAATTAATTTACTTTTTTGCCTTACAGTTCTTTTCTTCATTTTTTTTCATGTTGAGAATTGCTAAGGAGGATTCAGCTCACTGAATATTGTTTGACTTGATAATTTATGGCATCATACAGCTAAAAGAGTCTGAGTGTAGCAGTTATGAATAGAACAGAAAAACACATTAGGAAGCAACAGAGGTCTCTGAGACTTCAATAAAATGAATAAATCAAAAATCAGCACAAAAGGCTAAAGGACAGAGAGAGATTTTTTGTATTTGTTACTTGAAATATGGAATATTTGAATGTAAATCTTATAGCAAACCTTTAGCTGTGAGACACCAAAATGTGCATTGATTTTTTTTTTTTTTTTGGTTAACTAAAACGTTTAACACAAAGCTGCTAAAACATTATATTAGTATTACTGTCACAAATCCCTGTGATAACCCTAACCCCACTGTGAGATTAATTTGGATATTACTGTATAATGTTGGCAAATGGCTCCTGTTTTACTGCTGTCTTTCCACTCACCAGCATCTTCTGATGGTGACAAACAGGATTTACTGAGTTAAACCTACATTTTAGGTAAAAGTGTCTGTTATTATTGTTAGTGTTTTAGCAGTGGCAGGAAGAACCACAGCTCTCCCACAATGCAGTGTTGCTGCATGTTTGTATGTCATTGTGCCTAACTGTTGTGGGGCATTATAATGGGGTTGTAGACCCTCTCTGTGTTTGCTGTGTTTCAGAATTCAGAGGCGCGCATGTTGATGTAATGTGAGTGCTGGTATTTAAACTTTCCGCAGAAGACCGTTTCCCAATCCTGTTTTCATAACACTGCCACACAGCAGAGTTAAAAGAATTACAGTATTATTCCTCTGTTAGTGCATCTTTACATCTAGCTCTGTGACTCTGTGTGTGTGTGTGTGTGTGTGTGTGTGTGTTCTTTATGCACAGCTTTGTTTCTCAAGCCACATACTTGAAATTTAGCGCCCAGGTAATTCTCACCTTAATTTTCATGTGACGTATGTGAAATTAAAGGGTTGTAGAGTTTGGCGATATTTATTTTGGTATGACTGTCTGCACATCACTACAGCTGGCATACCCATCACACTCTGTGGTATCTGCATGTTTGTTTATGTGGTCAACCTCTTCTTTCTGAGGAGCTGCCTCAGGGGTGGAAAAACATTGTTATCATTATGCCACGTAGTGACAGAAGCCAGTATGAAGTTACCGACATATGTGAAATTATACATGACACAAGTGAAGACAATGCAGAAAGGACCGGGAGCTGTGCAGAGTGTCACAAGATATTGGTAGGATCTTGGAAATGTCATACAGAGGGTATTAATTAATGGCATCTGGTTATTGCTTCATTGTGCTAGAAGAAGTAGAATCTCAAGTTGATTATTTTTTCCAGACTTCACCAATGAAGTAGATGAAATGAGTAAAAATTCTAGTTCCTTCTCATTTCTAGTTTTGAACTTTCAACAGCAGTATAGAGCTAATGGTAGAGGGAAGATCTCTGGCCTGGAAAAATTGAGTCGTAGATAGTAGTCATTCCAGCAGAGATGTTCCAGAGGCAGGCTGCAGTGTGACAGAGTACATCTCTGGTAGTTAGGGGAAATGAGAAGAGAACTGTCACCAGCATAGCAGTGGTAGGAGAATTTGAGAGGCAATGAGGGAGCCAAAGGAAGCATTGTCGATAGAGAAAAGTTTTGAGCCCAGCACTGAGCCTTGTGGAGCAGCAGTTGAGAGAGACCGAGCAGAAGACACCCACACCAAGTCTTCTGATAAGGTCTGCTTGATAGGTAAGACTCGGTGGGAATTTTTGAGTACAAGCTCTTTTAGTGCGTAAATAGGATTTTTGGTTGACACTGTCAGGTGCTGCAGAGACGTTAGATACAAGAAATAACGCAAAGAGTTGTGAAGACATTAACTACAAGGGAGGAAGAGGGATGAGATCGAGGGAAAGGTGGGAAGGTGCTGGTTTGTGAGAGCCGGAGCACAGAGATTTCATTGTAGAAACAGGTTGAATTGCAGGGAGTGGGGTTTTGCTAGGAGTCCTTGGATGGATGCATCAAGCAGATGTCAAGTTTGTTGGTGAATTATGGAGTTAAATTTGTCTGTGAAGAACACGGCAGCACTGTAATTGTGAGGGTGGGGAACGGGGGACAGGAAAAGAAAAATGGTAAAATATTTTTGGGGGTTTTGGATGGATGCACACAGTAGTTTTTTTTATTAAATTAGTTTTTTCTGAAGATGTAGTAGAGTGAAAAGACGAAAGGAGTTTCTGTGAAGACTTTTTACATGCCATTTTTTTTGTTCAGCAACATGCCATTTTGTTTCTGTTCCCATTCTGTTACCAAGCCATGGGTTGTTTGATAACTGCAGGTTGGAGGTAGAACAAGGTCTACAAGTTGAAGGACCAAGACAGTCAAGGTAGGAGGACTGTGGAGAAAGAATGACTTTGGTGGACCCATCTGTGAATAAATTGGGAGAACTTTGCTGTACATGGAAAGGACATTACCATGCCAAAGGAGAAAGAGGGTAGGAAGGGTTTGAAATGATGGTGAAATCTGATGAAGGGTACACATGAAGGCTGGAAGGAGATGAAGAAATGATGAGAAACATAAACTGGGGTTATCAAGAGGACTGGACAGCAACAATTCCTGGAAAAGATGAGGTCCAAATGGTTTCCAATGGTCTCTGGCCTGTGGGCTGTAGGCTGGTTACTTGAATGTCCTGAACATGTAAGTTAGAGTCTCCCAGAAAAAACAGAGTTGGGTAAAATTTTTTGCTGTGAGGAAGCACAAATTATGAAGGACATTACAATGTAGCTAGAGGGTTTGGGAGAAGAGTAGCAAAAAAAATAAAGAGTGCATCTGGGGCAGAAATGGAGACGACACAGAACTGTATGAAGTGGTGTTGCACAAGAAGACGTTTGTCTCCTTCTCAGTGCTTCTTTTGTTTGCCTGGGTTTCTTCTGAGTGCCCCAGTTTCCTCCCGGGGGCCAAGGGCACACAATGCCTGCGCAAAGTATTCACCCCCTTGAACTTTTTCACGCTCTGCTGTTTTCCAGCATTGAACCACGGAGGATTTAATGATGATTTTTTTTTTAAAATACAAATTATTGGAAGAAAATGTTTAAATATCAAAATTAAAGCAAGTCTCTGCAAATTGGTCTAAATTATTGACAGTCTTTTTCTGCCGACAACCGTGACACCCCCCCCCCCCGTAGGGTGAGCGGTTAAGCATAGTGAACAAAAAAATAGTCCTGTGTGTAGTTTACTCACAAAGTAAACCAACTCTTACCCAAAATGAAATGTATAAGTTATAATGTTGTCTCAATAGGGTGATGTTCATTTCCTGTGAATATGTTATTGGAGACATTTGTTTTCTAAATGTAAAAAGTAAAAGTTTTGACATTTAAAAAATAATAAATTATGTTTTTATTTTAAGTTAAATTTCCCCATCGAAATATCAATGGATATATTTTTATGCCTACCTGTTTAAATTCGGTTGAAGTGGTTGTTAATGGAAAGCTGTGTTCCACGATGCCGTCATGCACGGAAAAACGCACAGCAGACTTGAAGTGCCGCTGGTACTGCTGGAACCAGGTTAGGGAAGTGTTGACCTTCAGGAAGCTAACAGGATTATGTGGCAGAATAACTGGTTTGCTCTTAGTAGGATTTGTAAAGCAAAGAGGTCTACATAAATGACTGCTGATGTCAGAGAAGGTCTGCATCTCCTGGGAAACCTCTGTGATGCATCTCCTAAAGCAGCGGTGATGTCCAACGTCTGTGCACGGAGGGAGAAGAGAGTTTGTGTATGAATGTCTGGCTGTGGGCACGTGACGGATACAGCACTTAAAATGCGTTTCCCCCAAAGAGACTGTTTGACAAGTCTGTGCGATCTAAATACATACGGTAGCGTTTACAAAAAATAGGAACGAAATGAGAATGAAAAAGCTTGTGCTTTTTATCAATGACCGTGTGCTGAACAAATGTATGGATTGATACCTTTGGGATTTGTAGCAGTTTGAAGCAAATGTTTTCAGGGGCTTAACTGAGGGTTTTAATCAGTCTTCCAATATGATGACAAGATAATCCCTCTGCTTTATAAAATACTGTTGTTTCCCTTTGCTACAAATCACATTGTTAAGCCACAATTGTATGGAGCACAGCAGGAAGTTGCAAACTCAGTTAGTGTTCTTGTGTGTCTGCTGTCCAGAATGTCAGCACGACGAGATTTCTTGCAGCGCTGAAGAAGTGAGGGCTTAATCGCAGTTTTCCACCAGATTCCCCCAGATGCGAGGTCTTCTGACTGGTAAAACTTTCAGATGGTTGCTGCGGCTTGTACTTTGCAGCAAAATTTCTTAGTTTGCCCCTGCATCTATAGCCGGAATTTGCTGTAGCTCTTTTGAAATTAACAACGTTCTACTGAACAAAATAAAATACCCTTTATATTCTGTATGTGTCCATTGCTAGGTTAAAACCACTGTGTTCAGAGCTCTGGAGTTTGTCCCATGTCATGCAATTTAATGTCCAAAAATTTAACTTCTCCAACTACCTTTCCACTACTTTACTTCTGTAGTTTATTAAATGTATGAGCTGTAATAATAATGACTTTTTCATTGGAGATGCATCATTTTAATATAGTGTTGAACATACTGTAATATTGAAACCATCACATAAGAAAAATCATTAAAGTGAATTATTCCTTGGCAGTCAGTGCAGTGGGGTCAGACTTACCTTGCCCGCCACCACCCTTTTTGTACCATTGAGCAAAGCACATTGTGTTCGGCACCCTGAAAAAGCCTAACTCTGAAAATTCGTCGCATTGCGTAAGTTGCTGTGGATTAAAGAAGTGAGCTAGGCTTAAAAATAATGCTTAAAATTCTAGTAAAATCATTCCAGTTGAGGTTATGATATGAAAAATGCTTGGGATAAAAATTGTCACATGTTTAAATGACTTATTTCCCAATTTGTGTGCTTATGTTCCTCAAACCCTGAACAGTTTGGCTGAGATGTTATTTCAACACTGCAGTGCATTTTATGAGTGAAGGATCATTGGTTTCCATATAGGTGCGATGTTAACTGAGGGACTTTGGTAAAAGTAGAAATCTGGATATGTCAGCTTTTACCACTACTTTTACTTGACTGATGAGTTTAACAGCCTTATAAGTACGAATAGCGAATCCTTATTGTGAACAGATTTATATTTCGAAATTCACCCTTTCTGTAGCCTTTCACAATATCTTCACAGCAACTTATAGATTCTCTATGAAACACAAGATAGAGATATTGCTTTGCGTTATCCAACATGTGCATTACGGGTGAGGGTTGGCCACATTATATTTCTGCTTTAATTTCCTTGTGAAAAGGAACCGGCTATATGAAATTGCCACTATAATTATTAAAAATATACATTGGAAGAATATTTGGTTTTTATTGTGAAATCAGTTGTTTGTCTGGTTTGAAACACTCAGCTCTCAGTTTCTGTTTCGCATATAAAGGGCGGTGAGGATTCTGTTAGAGTTTTGACAACCATTTTATATTGGTTATTTTCTGTACAAAGTACAGTGATTTGTGTCGCATCTTAGGTAAATGTTGATCTGTCAGTGAGAGTGTAGTATTCTGTTCAAATGAATTCATTTTTAGGCTTATTTTCATGGTGGGGCTACACTGATTGATGAATACAGTTCCAGGGGACATGATACAACACGGCAGAGAATTGAAAGGGACAAAACAGATTTTTTAGTTTTTTACAATTTGAATGGAAGCCCCACAGTATACTAGCTGGATAAACCAGCTGAGGAGAGGAAAGAAAAAACATAAAACTGTAACTCTTAAGAAGACAAAAGTAAAGTACCAGTACCAAGTCCAAGTACCAGTGGCTACTCAACCTCTCCTGGGCATTCTAGTGACAGAGGACCCGTGTGAATGTTTAGTGTAAAGTACCAGAGTGTCTATCAAGGCAGAGCTTTAGTCAAGAAGGTCATCCAGGCCAGTGGCTGCTGGGCTTGTTAGTAAGGTTTAGGCAGATCCCAGTGGTTGCTGTGGGCGTTCACTGGTTGTTCGCAACAGACTAGTAGCCCTGAAGTTCCAAGACACCTCAGGGAAAGGAGAAAATGCTGCGAATGCATCGGTTGGAATCGGGTACGGACATGCAGACGAATGGCCTCTGGGTTTAGTTTTGAAAGCAGAGACAGAAGGGTTGCGTTTCACTGTAATAGAGTTCTGCAGTTTAGGGGCCGTCGGTTTAAGGCTTTTGTCACCCACTTGGTTCAAGTGACCTAACTGCCTTGTGGAGCACGGCTCACTTCCGGCGCCGTTTCCGGAGCGCGGGCGGGCTAATTGGGTTAATGACCTACATATTTGCTGAATAGCCACTGGCTATCTTTTAATAATGCTCGGTAACTCCAATGCCCAGCCAAGGCCGTAATGACCCTTCTCTTGGGGGGCACAGTTGCAGCACTGTTGGCTATGGCAGTCGGTTCCTAGTGTCGTCCATCAGGCTAAAAGTGCTGCGTAAGTCTCGTTCTACACGCTCGCAGCACCGTGAAGAATGAAAATAGATGCAGGCAACGATCAAAGACGTGAAGTCCTTGCAAAGACCGCGTATAATAAATGATGGGATTTAAAAGTTGGTTATGCTGTATGTTCACCGCGTGCAGAAATGTAGCATTTGCCGGACGCAGAATGTTCAGCTTTTAATTTTCCTTATTTTTCACAGGATGTCCGTGCAGTCGAGAGAGACGGCCAGATGTGTGTGTCAGTCCCCCGGCCCGGGTGTTCTTATGTCACTGCCAACCGCAGATGGACTGGTATTTTCGTGACCCATTGAGGGGAACAGGATATTACCTAATGTTTTGGATTTGACTCCTTTGCTGGTTTTGTGTACCGCACAATAATTATGTAAAGCCTGATTTAATGCCCGGGTCAGAAAAAAATTTAGCAGATGCCCAACGTCTTTTATTAATGGAAAAGTTTTACTTACTTTTTTGCGTAATTCAAAAACCTTTCAGACTTCTCTGTCTAACAGAGTGGAATCAACTGCGAAAATGCCCCCCTCAAGAGAGACAACAGTTTCACAGAACACCTGAACTCAGTTCATATTTCAGCTTTGCATATCATATTCAGAGTTGAAGTTTGGACTTGATCAAAGGTATTGAGCAAAATGTTGGTTTGCACGGCTATGTTAAATTAAGCACAATATTTTGGAAAATGGACAGATTCCAAGCACAATTTTAACGCAAGCTCACCATTTGTGGCAGTTGGCTTACTCATTTCTGGCTTTGGATTTAAGGGATTACTTAAAGGTGTCAGGGTCACCCAATGGCATCTACAGTCATTCGTCCCTGTGTTAATGCAGGTGTGTTTGTCCCGCGCCATGCTTGTAACGTGTCATAATAGTGGAATGCCAGATAAAGTTTTGGAAACACCAAACATGAATAAGAATATTAAGCAGGGCAGCAGGTGGTGTAGTGGTTAGAGTTTTCGCCTTTACACTTGAAGGACTTTGATTTGGATCACTGCTTCTGCTGTGGTCTGCTTGAGGAAGGTAAACCCAGAACTGCTGCAGTAAAAATTACTTCGCGGTAGCAGTATTTAAATAATTGTCAATTGTCAGCAATTCAAAAAC
Organism: Heterotis niloticus; assembly: GCA_018136845.1. NCBI lineage: Eukaryota > Metazoa > Chordata > Actinopteri > Osteoglossiformes > Osteoglossidae > Heterotis > Heterotis niloticus. The sequence continues at coordinate 34,904,408 of CM030891.1, forward strand.
GTTGGAGAAAAGTGTCAGGTAAATGTATGGAGATGCTTTGGAGGAAAGCGTCGATCACAAACTGTTGCGGGATGTGAGCTTCGACGTGCTGAACATGTGTAGGTGCGTTTGACCCAGAATGTGGAGGCTTTGTGAGGAAACAGCATTTGCACTGCAGGACAATTACCGCAGCCATTGACTGCCAGAAGATGACTGCTATTCTTTGGCTTATGTTGGCAAATTTTTCAACATTCGTTCTTTTGCCACTTTAAATAAGTCTGTGGTTTTTGTGGCTCATGCATCTGCATTTCAGGTGTGCACAATTACTTGCTGACGGTCAAAGCTCCTTTGGGGTTATTGGTGATTTCCTTTCCAAATGGGGTCTAAATAATTCAAGGTTGGAGCTGTTTTCATGAACACATTTCTGTTCGAGTGTGGCATCTGTGCGAGAGAAGCAAAAATTTTTTTTTAATAGATTTGTATTATAATCACTTTATTTTTCTTTCATTTATGGAAATTCCTACTGTCGTCGATGATTGGACCATGTGGTCATTTATCTTCATCTACTGAGCTCAGTCTCTGTTTGTGCTTTAGGCACAGCCTTGCTTTTCAAGCCACAGTCCTGAAATGTGGCCCAGTGGTACTTCTCACTCTAAGTGAGGCTTTTGCGCAGTCAAGTCCATTAAACCTCAAAAAGGCTCCTGATCATGATGAAAATTTCAAATTTGGTCTTGTGACAAGGCTTGGAGAAGCTGGGGTGGTGATGCCGCACACAGCACAGCGCGCAAAAACCGCACTCGGGGTGAGAAGGACCCCTGGGAAATCTTGCACAGATGTTTGTCTCCCCATACAAGCAGCATCTCCAGTGATGCTGATGTTCTTCCATACTGTCAAATAGTTCATTTATGTTAACTGATGTTCTAATTAGGAGCCAGTTAGTAAGTATCAGGAACACCTTGTGTTTTTATTGGGGGAGCAGAGTTTTTAAAAAGTCATTCTTAAGCGGCTTCTGTAGTATATTCGCACATTAAACTCTTCTAGCAATTACGGTTATTTGAACAACATTTAACATATCTTACTGATTATTTCATACACCAAATGGCCAAAAGTATGTGGACCCCCTTTCTAATGACTGAGCTGAGCTGTGTTTGCTGCACCCACATACAAACACATTCTGGACAATAATGTGCTTCCAGCTTTGTGGCCATAGTTTGGAGAAGATGCTCCTTCCCTGCTCCAGGGTGACTGTGTCGTCGTGTCCCCCCCCGTGTACAAAGCGAGGGCCATAAACACAGAGTTTGCCCAGGTTGGTGTGGAAGAACTTGAGTGGCTGGGATGAACTGGAATGCTGACCATGAGCCAGGCCTTCTTGCCTGAGCTCACTGATACTTTTGTGGCTGAATGGGCACAAATTCCCAAAATGGTGCAAAGCCTTCCCAGAAGAGTGGTTGCTGTTATAGCAGCAAAGAGGGAACAACTCTACATTAATGTCCATGGGTTTGGAATGGGATGTTCAACAATCACACATGGGGGTGATGCTCAGGTGTCCACACACTTTTGGCCATACGGTGTACATGATAATAAGAGTTGATAAAGGCTGTTGAAGTCTTGTTCAGTTTCTATTAACAGTGTCACTTGTTTTTCCTAGGACTGTAACACACACACACACACCCCAGAGGGGTTAAAAAGATTATGAACCCATCCAGTTATCCTGTCAGCTGGGACACAATCTCTAGAGAAGACTGCATGATGCACTTAATTTGCTAGGGTACATTTCCTGCAGTATTTGAGGAAACGTTATTGATTTTCCATTTGTTTATAACACAATTTACGGAGGATTCATGTATTTGGCCAAAATGTGCATTTTACATACAGATAAAAAAAAAAAGAACAGTACTGCAAACTAAAATAATTTTCCTACGGCTTGCACTCGTTTTTTTGGGCCTGTATGATTTCAGTTAAATGTGATGTGAATTTGCCACCAAAATGAGAGAAAAATTTAAAAATGCATAACAATAAATGCAATAAAATCATTTTACATTTTTACTTTTACACCATTGTATGTAGTCAAAAAATGATGATTGCTTTTTTGTGGAATTGAGGTGGTTGGATGGGTCACCTGAAGTTGCCACTTCATTGTGCCAGTTTCACTGTATTTTATTGCAAATAAAAATCAGCCACAGTTGAGAAGTTTTGCATGAAGTAAAGAAGTAAATCAGAAGTTTAAGCCGTGCCGAATCTTTCTGTGTAACAAGGCTCTTCCTGTTGCCCGGTTGGATCCCTGCTGCTCTCATATTGATGGCTGTTGTCAGACCTTCGTACCCAGTGTTTCCTGAAGGGACTCTGCCAGGATGCCTCATTACGCTTCCGCAGCCTGTGATGGCGGCGTTCGGCTGTGCATTGTACACGAGATAATCGCAATCGATACACGAAAGCCGACATATTTCTGGTGTTCCACAGTGATTTTAGTCCATTTCGTTTACCGGAGTGAATGCCTGAAAGTGGAATTCATACAATTTTAGAAATGTGCAGCAATGCAGACACGTTATTTCTTTCAGCCTCCTGCCTATGCATTTATTATGAAAAGAAATTAAAATTGTACAGCATTCATGTAACCTTCTTTAATGTGTGCGTTGCAAACCTCTGACAGGTATCATTCAATGCACGATCTGTTACACCTGAGCAAATATGTTGACAGAGTTGGACTGAGGGGCAGCTGCAACATCCACTTGCAGTCACAAGTATGACCTACTTGATGCTCTGCAACACTTTTTTCATTTATATACAAAAGGTTGTTTAATATATAAACAGTTAAATGAGGGTTAGTATTTTTCTGTAGACGGTACTAATATGCTGTCTGCAATATACACCGTTTACACTGTTTGTTGTAGTAAATGCACTAGGTATACTGCACATTTGAATTGTAGAGTACGTAGGTAGAGGCTTGAATCAAAGTACATTAGAGAAACAAGCCGCTGGTTCGCAATGTATTATTTCTTTTTCTTATTTCTGTTTTTGTGTTTTAAACATAATTCAAATGGCATAATTTTAAACGCATCTGCCAGCTCCGACTATAAACAATAAAGGCTCATCAGCGGCATTACATTACTGTGAAACCCCTGGTGTGAAGTTTTGTTGGTGAGCTGGGAAATGTGTGTTTTGCCCTTACATATTGTGCATTTTAAGGGAATGACCTCTAAATATAGCAAAGAAATTACTGTGCAGCATCAGTGATCCATAGATGCCGCAACAGCAGGGCTGCATTGAGCTGACCTAAATGAGGATGATATTGAACTGGGTTGTTTGATGACTGTAGCTTCAGAGCTGGACTGCTTTTGAGGTCAGATTGGGTTTTGTGTGCTATTGCTTGTGAATTTATATATAGCACAAATACTTGAAGTGAACCTGTACCGGCACTTCTGTGTTTTACTCTTTGGAGAACTGGGACTTTTTCTTTTCATGCCAGCACTCCTCCTAAACTCAAGGGACCTTTTTTCCGCCCCCGCTGATCGGATTTTCTGGCCGAGCTGTAGTACGTGGCCATTATTCATAACCGCCCTTATATCTCCTGAATTTCATTAGCCAGGGTGCACTAAGCTACTGTGCAAGTCGGCTTGCGCGCTGGTTTCCTATCATTTGTTTAAAATTTTTGTCCCCTGTGTTAAAGAAATGTATGTTGTGAACACCACTGATATCTCCTGAACTTTTATTCATTCTAAAAAATGTAAAATATTAGTAGTTTATTTGCAAGCCCGGACGAAATGGATGGTTGCGTCAGGAGGTGCATCCGGCCTAAAAATCTGCCAAACCAAATATGCGGACTAGCCGATCCGCTGTGGCGACCCCTAACGGGAGCAGCCGAAAGTCGGTTTATTAGTAGTTTATTTGAAATTAAATTAACTTTTTTTAAATTAACAATATTAAAACATTACTACAGTTTAATTCTCCACCTATATACAAGCCAACATGCCAAAAAAGGGATCATTACTTCTTTTTATTTTTTTTTCTCCATATGCAGTGCTGGAAAGGACAGACCCCTGCGTGAAAGCTATGCTAAGTCCTGAAAAGCGGGTAAACAGCTGATATTACCATAAATTTATTCATGTTATTTTCACTTCGGTACCTCCAACACTGTAGTTTACTGTCAGTTATCTCCTAAACAGATAACGGTTTGGATACGAGGAAGAAAATGCTGTCTGCACCGTGGGATTCAGAAACGGAGCCGCTGTTGACACATAAACGGGGAAATTCAGTGCTGTCGGCCTGGATGTTCACTTAGCCAAGCCCCTTCTGTTAATCCTTAACACAAAAACACGGATGTGTTAGCAGAAACCCAATGTAGGCTACATAAATATAGAAAAGCAGGTTAAAATGTAATTAAGTGAAATTGATAATGAGTAGGGGAGCAACACGCTTGCGGAGGAACTACTTTGTGTTTGTTTCTAACAGACCCCAGAGGTGCGCTCCCTCCTTCTGCTCGGGCGCATTGTGCACAGCCTTATTATTTTCTGGATCCATAACACATGCCGTGCACAACCTTCTCTGCATGTCACATAACATGTTAAGCCTGAATTGCGGTTTGCATGTTTGAGCTGCTGGCACGACAAAGGATCGACGGTGCAAATGATCAGCAATGCACCTCGAGAAGAGTCCTAATCTTACGCAAATGAAAACGTGATGCATTTTTCTGCTGCAAGCGACTAAAAAACTATTTTCTTCCGTTGAATTTGTTGTCTTACTTTAAAATAATTCGGAATATAATCGTGTATCCTGGTGCACCTCCATGCAGCATAAGCCCTAAAACAGCCATGCAAAGAGTATCTGAATTCATTTAGCTGTTGATTTCTCTGCTTCCCTCATCCATTACCAGCATGACTTCTACCATCTTTACACTCTCCTGTGGCCCTCTGGGTAATTGGAGGATCACAGGAAGCCTGAATAACCTAATGAGCATTTAGGAATTATTTAACAAAGGCATGGCTGTGCTTGCTTCCCACCTGGCTGCTTTGTACCGCGATGCTTGGTGCTAAGATTGCCATCCGTGCACTAAAACTCCTCATTAGTCGTGACAGTTGTGTGCTTTTTCAGGTTTGGGCTCGCTCACATTTTGTTCTGCTTATGTTTATTTCATACGCTGCTGGAGGACATTTCTTTAAGTATGCAGATTTCCTCGATTGGGTTTTGTAACACACAGCAATGCAGGCCTTTAGAGCGCAGGCTGCCAAAGTGGCCGTGCGGTGACTTTCCCGGGGACACCAGCTCCTCCGTCCTCTCTCCCCACATGTTATCCAGAGAGCCTTAAATAACGGAACAACATCTACGGCTAAAGTATGAATTACGGCGCGTGAAGTCGGGCGATCATGCAGCGAACCGCAGCCCACGCCGCGGTCGCTGGTAATGGAGGAGCTCATTTTTTTTTTTATGTTGGACTATTCAGACCCGACTTTCAAGCTGCACTAATGAATAAACATTATGAAGAATTTAGGACAAAAAATAAAGGGAATGCATTGTGCTTGAAATTATAGCTCATATTTGAGCAGGTTGTCTTTTTAGCTGCCTTGTTATGCATGTAATGGGTGAATAGTTGAAGGAAGACTGCTCCAGTAAGCGTGGCATCCTGACGCATTCCCAGAATAAACGCATCAAGGTCCTTGCAAGTGAGGTCAATTTTGAGTTTATTTTCTAACAGCGCTTTTAAAGTTTATTTGGTTTTTACAGTGGAGTCATCATGACCTGTGTTGAAAACTGAGCCAAAACATGCTGGCAAGTCAGACCGAAACAGAACAGAAACGATGGAGGACCTCTTCATTTCCACAGTGTTTACAGCTTGCGTCTTGTCTTTGCGAGTGTTGACTGCTCTGACTGTGAAGTCAAGGGCGAATAAACAGAAAGTTTTGTGCGATGGACTTTAAATGTTCTTGTAGCAGTCGGCACTGATTTGGAGTTTTTGAAGGCTGTGCATTTTTACTTTAAATCTTTCTCATTTAGGCTTGATTTTAGCTCTGTTCTAGGTGGGAGAGCACTGTGGTTCAGCAAATAGCGCTGCTGCCTTTCAGCATCTGGCCTTTCAGGCGTGGGTTTGAACGTAGCTCAGACTGTGTGGAGTTCAGATGTTCTCCTGGTATCTGCACGAGTTTCTTCCGTGGTTTCTTCTGGTTTCATCACACAGTCCACAGACATATTTGAGGTCAACTGCCCACAGTGCGTGCGTGCGTGCACCATGCCATTCTTCAGTAAACTGCTGTCCTATCCAGGGTTTAGTTTTACAGCCCAGTGCCGGGGAGCCCAAGTTAGGCTCCGGTCCACCATGACCCTGACCAGAATAAGGTGGCTAACAATAACCGATGGATGAATTCTAGTATTCACGTAACCAAAGCCAAAAAGACATCAAGGTCAGGTTACGTGTATATTACAAAGCTTTTATTAATTTTTATTTAGGGGGGAGAAAAGATTTTGGCTTTAGGAATGGAATGAGCTGCACGCTGTCTTCCATCACAGTTGTGTTTGTAAGTTGAGGAGCCAGCGTGCCTTTGTTCATGGAACATCTGTGGTTGCAGCTTGAAGAAATTACTGTAGAGTCTGATGGATGCAGATAATACAAGGCGACATGCTTGACTGTGGTATGCAGCTGCCCAAGCCGCTGACACCAAGGCCTGTCATTAAAGGTCTGCACCATCTTCCAGCATCACTAACACATTCGCACCGACTGCCGGTGATGAATATGCATCATCTAGCACTGATCTTATGAATGGTGATTGTATGAATATTGATTCTCTGCACATAACTTTGTTTCAAGGAAAAAAACGAGACAAACTGAGAAAGAATCAACTAAACAGTTAACAATATATAAAGAAAAGCCTGGTACGCCTTTGTTTTTCAGTATCAAAATGCCAGTATTGTTTCTTGCTTCTAATGTAGTAGATGCAGGGCTGTTGTGTCTTAAATGTTCAGTGTGAACATCCGTCTGACATAAATTTTTGGTGAGAAGTGAGGGTGGCCACATAACAGGGGTGTCAGTATGGTGCGAGCCAGATAATGCACAGTTTGTACAGCGGTATGTACAGTTGTTTAAGTATTTTAATCAGCACTGAGACAAAATAGCTTTCGTTTGTCTGAGATTTTACCGCAAAATAATAAGAACGAGACAGCTGCACCTTATGCAAAAAAACCGTCGACAGCACAACCGAACGAGACTTGATCAGCAGCGTGTGGAGGTGGGCAGGCAGGAGACATCAAGCTCTGTTAGACTGTTGTTGGCTGCGAGTGGCGCCATAACAGGGTAGAACTGCATAGGCGGGGACACGTTACATGCATGGTGAAGGTTTGGAGGAGAGGTTGGTGGCTCTTGGGGGAGAAATAGCTTGGCAGGAAATCTGTTTTGCTGCATAAAGCATGTGGTGAGATGCGAGGTTGGTGAGGTAAGGCTGGGTGAGATAACGGAGTAAAACTGTAAACAAACAATAGAGCCAATAGCATAGCATTTGAAATGGTGAAGGAATCAGCATCTCCAGAAGCTGGGTTGAGAATTTTGATCCATCATTCCTGTAACCTGCTGATTCTCCCTCCTGCTTTTACGTGAGCAGGGTCGCATCATGCTTCTAGAACATTTTGATCTCAATCCTTGTACTTTACAGATGGCAGTGCAGAACATTGTGGGCATGTAAACTTCAAAAATGCTCATTTCAGCTGTGATCCAGCTGTGACAGCTCTGCTGGTTGCAACTGTAATATATTGTTAAGGACACAATCGTCTGTTAAGGGTGCGTGCTAGATTGGGCCGGTCAGGATGGCTGCTTTGTTCCTGGCACAAATTGTGTCCGCAGTTACCATGGCAGTTTGCTCAGTTGCTACCAGAAAAGTTGACCATGCTTCTGGAAAAAAGTGAGGTACGGCACAAACCGTGTATAACATAGGAAAACCTTCACTCATCACTGTATGGACACTTCCTTGCTTAACATCACAGGTTGTGTTCAACTCACAACAGGGTTCTGTTCCGTTGGCCTTGGTGTAACTTGGCTTAGTCATGAGACCTTTATACTGTATACCATAAAGGTGCATAAACATGCAGCAAAGCTGTGTTGTAAAACAGGACTCTTTTGTGTTTTTCTCGCTGATTTCACACATTATTCATTTTATTAAAAGTAATATTAATCGTATAGAATATCAGTGAAAAAACAGTTTAGTATTTATTTTGATGTTGCACGGTGATTTCCACTTTCATTTTCTTTTGCATTTTATTTTCAGCACCACCACATCACTAACTGTTTTGCATTTTAACCCATTTTTTTAAAAAAAAAGGTAAATGGTATGAAATTACACACAAAAGGTTGTGTAAATAAACAATGTTCTGTTAAATATAATGCAATTGCTGATAAATACTGTGCTCAAACACTGACGGAGTCAATAAAAAAGATTGCTGCGCCCCAGCAGCACGGCCAGCTGATGTTATCGTGCAGCAGATGGAGCAGATCATTAGATGTTATAACCAAACACTGAGACTTGACAATAATGTAATAAGGTTAATGGGACAGACGTCATAAGCCTGGGTTGTCGTAAGTATCATATGTCAAGCTGAGGACTGCATAATAAACCATATTCTTTTTAGACGATCTTACAAACGCCTTTCCTTTTTTCTGTTACGTTTACCGGGCTGTTCACAGTGGAATCCAGAAGCGGATTGCACTCCTCCGCTTGTAGTTGCTCACCACGAATGCATTTGGTGTCACTCAGTGAGCCAAACAAGGGCACACTGGGTGTTGTTTGTTTGCATCCCTTTTGTATTTCAGCTTCTGTAAATGTAGCCAGCAGCATAGATCAGGCGCTTTTGAGAGGAATTAGTACAATTCTGTATTCATGTCTTGTTTTTTGACCATCTGACCCTTCATGCGCCGATAGCAAGAACCACTTTTTTCTGTTCTTAACTGCGTGATACTTCTTAGATAATGGTTCCATAATGTATACTGTAAAGATCAATTTGAGAAATGAGCATAACAGTTTTATACTGACTGTTGGGTATTGTGAGAAGGAGTTGTCTTTTGTTTTGCTTGACTGGACAAGATGCATCTTTTTGGTGCCAACCATAAATTTGTAAAGGTCATTAACTGACACTTCACACCCATGCGTATTTTTGTAGACGGTAAGAAAACATTTGTACTGGGAAGACGATCGTATTTTTATGTTATTACCGTACTGGGCATTTTAAGCTACAGAGTTTTAAAAAAGTGAAAAAATAATGACAGCATTGGCTGAATGAGTAGTGCCACCTTACATGAGCAGTGCCATATCCACAATTGTTGGTCCAGTACTATGGCAAGTAAACCGCGTAACATCTGTGGCCATTTAAAGAGGGAAATCAGTGTTTGTTAGCTTTAGTGTTGCTCACAGCTCTCAGTAGCTCTTCCTTGCGTCACAGACTGTTATTTTGAGCGCTGAAACATCCTTTTGGTGAGCTTCTCCTCTGAAGCGTGCACTGCTGCTGAGGTGGAGACCTGGTGCTCGCATATCAGTCTCACTCTTAATTTATGCCTCGCTGCAGCCGTACAGATTATTCTATCGGAATTGTGCTCCTGACTTGGTGTTAATGGCCCTCTGCGGAAGTCTTTTCAAATGATTTGTTCCAGTGAGGGCTGTGTTCATCGTCTGCTGAATACTGCTTAAAAAATAAGTCTTTTATTGGAGCAAAGTGAAGCATTTACACCTTCAGTGAATTATGTTATTTTATACGCTAATTTGAGTCATTGCCTCTTTATGTTTCATCTCGGCTTCACCTTGTATGCACATATTTTGCATGACCCAGTCTTATTATAATCATTCACATGTATTATTTATTAGTTGTAATGGCTTCTTCAAGTGAGCGTTCATCAGATGTCGCTTCTGAACTTGTTATCTGGACGGACACCTAGGATCTTTTCATTGAAAGGCAGTTTGGAATATTGAGAGGCTCAAGCATTCAAATCCATTGATTAATGTGTGAAATTCTTCTTCTTTCGGCCGCTCCCGTCAGGGGTCGCCACAGCGGATCAACCGTTTCCGTTTCTTCCTGTCCCCTGCATCTTTCTCCGTCGCACCCACCACCTGCATGTCCTCCTTCACCACATCCATAAATCTCCTCTTAGGCCTTCCTCTCTTCCTCTTGCTTGGCAGCTCCATCCCTAGCATCCTTATCCTGATATATCCAGGATCTCTCCTCTGCACATGTCCAAACCGACGCAGTCTCGCCTCTCTGACTTTGTCTCCAAACCGTCCGACCTGTGCTAACCCTCTAATATACTCATTCCTAGTCCTGTCCATCCTCATCACACCCAATGCAAATCTTAACATTTTTAACTCTGCCACCTCCAGCTCTGCCTCCTTTCTTTTGGTCAGTGCCACCGTCTCCAACCCATATAGCATAGCTGGTCTCACTACCATCTTGTAGACCTTCCCTTTCACTCTTGCTGATACCCTTCTGTCACAAATCATATACATGACACAGTCAACAAAGGACAAAAACCTGATGCAGTTTCCAGTGTTTGCAGGAGGTCCTTAAATTATTTGTCTGCAAAATATTCTTAACCTACATTAGAAACCTCTTAAATGGCAGATTAAAAAATGGAAAAGCTGCAGAACTGCTAGATATGAAGCAACAGTAAAACTAATCACAAATAGATATATTATGTTAAAATCTATCTGCTTATCTCTATTTTGACACTGTGTGTTTACATAAATGTAAAATAAAAATATATATGTGTGTGTATACAGCAGAATGTTATTTTTCTTTTGTGCAATTCATTCATCTATCCATTCATTCATTCATGCAAAAATTTATAATCTGTTTCATTGCAAAAAAAATCATTTGTGAGCAATCCAGAGTGTGCCAGTGCTCTTAAAAAGTTCTGAGAAATTGCTTGACTTGTATATACTGGCCTGTATTGTTAAACATTTGTGAATTGAGCAACTTGACATCTAGAATCAATTCAACTTCTTCAGTACTTGAGAAGAGATAGCTGCTGCTTCTCTTTTCCCATTTTATTCCTATCTTCTGACCACATTTAAATATTGAAAAAACAATTCTTTAGTGAATGACTATGTGACCCTTTATCAGCAGAGAAATCCCCGACCCTTGCAGCTGCCAAACCTTTTGAGTGCTACGTGCAAATGTTGTCGGCTTTGGTGTGGAGGTTTTCACAGGCAGAGTGGAAGAGTCTGCTTATTTTAAAGTGAAAATGTATGAAAGGGAATCGTGATAGGCAGCCCGTTTTGACTGTTGAAATTCAGACAATTATGTACCATGGTGCAGGATATATGGGCATGGCTCCTGTGTCGCACAGGTAAATCCACATTCGCTTGATCAGTTAGAAGCAAGATTACTTGTGAATGGACATTGTTAGCGTCATTGAAATGTAGTAATGGTAGTTTGTAGCAGGAAGAGCCAGTATGATAAATAATCTTTAAAATATGAAACTCTGTGTGCTGCTTCAGGTTTCTGTCGTTTCTTCATCACCTACCTCCGTCCCATCACTGCTCCAAACCTGTAAAATCCCCTCTTGACTTCTTCCCTCTGCTTTTCCATCCTTGCCTGCCTCCCTTCCATTGCAAAATCTACCCATAGATGATACTACCATTGTCCTCCTTTCAACCCCTGACTCCTCTTCACTCTGTCCTCTTATCTTCCAGACTAGCACCTCCCCACTTCTACCCCATGGCCCGTGTTCTGTTCAAACCAGCAGAACCAAACTCTGAGCTGCTGAACAGAAAAGGCAGAAATCTGAAAGTGTCACAGACTTAACAGCTTATAAGGAGCTCATTGCATCCTTTTGCTCTGCAGTTTCCTCAGCAGAAACCGTTAATAAAGTCTGCTGCTAACAATCCCCACAAACTTTTCAGCGCTTTATCATCCCTTCTCCCCCTCAGTGCTGCCAGTTTTGCCTCACTCTTTAGATGGTTCTCTCACCACCAGGTTCTCAACGTCCTCCTCACCGGTTGGTGTCACGACTTGTCTGCATCCGTGTGACCTGCTGTCCCCCAGCAGTTCCTACTTTCCATGTCAGAGCAGCTTGGAACCAAGCGATCAGCACTGAAATGGTTTGCCTATTGTTAAGGCTTACTGGGTGGTTTAGCTTGGCTTGGCTCAGCTCAGCAAGTAGCAGTGCTGCCTCACCGTGCCTGTGCTGCTCAGACATGAGTGAAATCCAGCTCGGCCTGTGCGGAGTTTGCGTGTTGCCCTCGTGTCTGTGTGGGTTTCCTCCTGGAGCTCAAATTTCCTTCCATAGTCCAAATACACGTGTTTCAGGAAAGTTATCTCTAAATTTTTTGTGAATATGTGTTTGTGAGTGGCCACCCTGCGATGGACTGGCATTCTGTCTGTGGGTTGTTTGGTAGCCGAGCACCCTGTGATTCAGGGATAGATTCCAGTCTGCCAGCCCCGGCTCAGGATTAAGCACCCAACGATAACGGATGGATGAATGGATGGACAGATGGACGGTTCTCTGTCTGGCCTTCGGTCTTTCTGCAGTGCTGTTCACCAGAACTCTGTGTTGGACCTCTCGCTCCTCACCGTCTACACTGTGTCCCTTGGGTCTGTCATGGCCTCTCACAGATCGAACGCCGCTACGCTGATTAAACTCAGCTCTTCTGTTTTCCTCCGGATGCAACAGATTTATTTCCTCACTGAAGCCCTCAGGGACATCGTGTGTGTCATGCAGGCCATGTCTGAAAAGTGACCACAGAGGTAGATAACGGGCTTCTGGCGGCCGAGCGTTCATGGCTGCGCCGCTTTTGATCCTTCGATGTTGACTCTTCCTGTCATTGTGAAGCAGAATTCACCAAGCGTTGGATTGTTCACCTACTAATAGGGAATGTAAGCTGGGTTTAGCCTGTCATGAGACAAGTTAGTTTTACCCTGCCGATGATGTACGGTTGCAGTTGTCATCCTGCTCGGGACGAGAGGAACCGTTTGGTGATTGTGCTTGGCTGAGGGGCTAGTGTTGGGATGCTGACATCTGTGGGATTGTGGCTGAACACCTTGAGGTGAACCAGAATGTTACAACACAAGTTGTGTTCAACCTAAAAAAGAATTTCCGCTCATGCCCCCTCCATATCTCGCTCCGTTGGTTTTCCTTGGATCTTCATGGTTATCTGGGATAGAGTTAGGGTTAGTTCATCTTCAAGTTAAGCACTGTTTGTGGGTCTAATGTGGTTAGGGTTAGGGTTAGGGGTTAGGGTTAGGGTTAGAAAATAGAAGAGCTGAGTTTAATGAGCTGCTGATCTCCTTCACACCTGCTGCCTCACTCTCAGTGTTCAAAATGGGTCTCAAAACACAGCTTTTTAGAACCTCCTGGTCTCCTGATCATGATCACCTTTCAATTTTATATAATTTTATTTAAGATTTAATTTCACATGCGCCTACTTGTGTATGTGTGCTGGCAACAACAATTTTATTTTACAACCTAACTGTGACTATCACATATCTGCACGTCAAGCTCTTCTCATGTCTTGAAATGCACTTTTGTTGTACATCACTTTGGAGACAAGCTGCTAAAGGAAGAAGCATAAATGTAACATTTATAAATAATACAGGTGCTCCTTCATGTGCAGGCTTCCAGTGAAAGTAACGGCTGGTTTTTTTACTGTCTGTTCCAGTTCTGCGGTGTGAGGAATAGGCCAGAGTTTCCATTAGGTATGCAATACGCTTATGTTGCGTTCTTTCTTCAGCTGTTGTCCCTTTTATCAGCCACGATATTCCTTCCTTGGAGCTGCTGCTGTTCAGACGTCAGATCACACTAAGATAGCGCCGCAGCTTTTGATGAGATATAGCACGATGTTAAATAAGATTAATTTGAACAGGGAAGATGGTCTGTTTTCCTAAATTTGGTGATGAGGATGACACGGGAATTTCAGGATCAATCTTAACCGTCCTGTTTAATTTGTCATGGTCAATAGGCACATCAGCAACTGTCCTTACCGCCTCACTGCGCCAGGGAATTACAAGTATAACCAGCCTGTGTTATATTGACAAACTTTTATTTGGAGTGGCTTTCTACTGTAGACACAATTAAATTAGGCCCGACTCTTGTTTAGTTGTGAAGGAAACCTGCAATTTGCTTTTGTATGGATTGTATTCAGTTAACCAAGTCTGGTATTTCAGTTCAACTGTTCTTTGGAAAAAATAATAATAATAAAACACATGTTTTGTTACATTAAGCTCATTTCCAAGGGTTTTGCTTGTTACTAAATGGAGCTGTTCATATTGAAATATTTAGACATTTTATTTTTTTTTTTGTGTTAAACCTGCTAGTGGAATACAAGCACTGCAATATGCTAATTATAATAAATTCTAAATGCTGAGTTTATTCAAAGAATACAGTGTGTTTTGGCAGTTTAATTTCAATTATTATTATTCCATGTATAAAAAATTACATTCATCATGCTTTGTGCATAAATTATTTACATTTTATTTTGTATTTGTACTTTAATCGGTGATCATTACAAAAGTTATGCACCCTAATGCTCTCACTGGATTATACTCCCACTCTCCCGCTGCATTTGTGATATTACATCCCGGATTACTGAGAACTTCCTACATGTGAGCCGTGAGAAGACTTAAGCCGAGTTTTTTTTTTTTTTTTTTTTTTTTTTTGCGAACCCTCATCATTTATGCACGCTAAATGCTGGATCCATATGTGCAGACAGCCCTGTAGTTTATTTTGAGCACACATAACACAGGAGTGGTATCTCATCCTAATTTCACAGTTGACAGACATGTGCGGAACATTTTTCAAACCTCATTTGTTCCACATACGTGGTCTTTCTGTTGTTTCTGTCTGACAACTCGACACTGTGTAGTGCTCATCTTGCTGGGGCCTTGAAATCCACCTCACACAAAGACTGGAATCCGGACCGAGTTGTGTACGAGACATCACATCAAACCCTGTGTTAGAATCACTGCCCTGTAAGAGTTTAGTGGATTTAAATCCTTCCTCTAAGGCTTTACTTGGCCTCCGTACCTCTCTGGCCTTCATATAGTCTCTTTCTATCACCACTTTCTTTCTCTCTCTCCGTCTTACCCGTCCCTTAAACTCATGCACATTCTTCTGCTGCAGTCGTTGTAGGACTTCTTCCTGCTTCTCCTTTAAATCCAGGCTTCAGACTTCCATGTTTAGTACTACCTTCTAATAGCAAACTTCAGAGCTCCTTTTTCCCCTCTTTTATCATTTATTTTTCTATTATTAATGTCATAACATTTTTCTACTGATTTATGACTTTTGTTCTTATTTTAGCACTTAATATGTCTTTCTCCTTTGAGTGTTTTGAGAAGCTGCTTTTAAAGGCACTATAAAAAGTAGTTTTAGCTTTATGTATTGTTTCTTGAAGTAATGATTTCTATGATGCGGCCTGGCAGTTTATGAAACAGAGCCGATGCCTTTGTGAAAGTGTCCGCTTTTACTTCTTTCCAGGCCCAGAGAGGTATGACAGAGTCACACTGAGTGCTGGAATAAATCAAGGTTCAGTGTCACATCAAGTAGGCTTGGTTGAAAATAGTCAGCATCGCAAATAAGAGTATTGATATTCAACAATTTCTCTGCTTAATGCTGTTCTGTCTGAAATTCAGAGACACAAATCGTGGCCAATTTAAAAAGTAAAATGTGCAGCTGGTGGAACAAAGCAGTGATATTTACCTTATCGTGTCCATAATGCATTTTGTGGATGTAATTCTAGTCTGTCCTAATAAGGGTTTGCACCATTTTTATGACATTATTCATAAATAAATGGAATGGTGAATGAAGGCCGTAGGGCTAAGAAAAAATAAAATGTGGATAATAAAGAAACACAAAATCTGACAGACTGTTTACCTGAGGCTAACAATTTTGCTTTCTCTGTTGAAGTTTTGCTCTGCTATATTTATATTTGCATTTATTAGTTTTGCTGACAATTCTCCTCAAAGCAACTTAAAACGTTAAGCTATACGCAACCGTTTCAGGTAACCTTTACTATTTCAGTAAATCAAAGTCTTGATTTAGTTTTGCACTACACTTAAATATGTTGTGTTTTAGAAGTTATAGAAGTTGGTGTTTTGCTACATCATTGCAGAGGTCCTTTACATTTGGACTGAAATGACTTTAGAGAACATCAGAAGATGAAGTTCAACTAAGAGTTTAAAGAGTCAAAAACAACTTCAGTTCCAGGCAGAGTGATGGCAAATGCATGGATTTAATAGCGATGTTGGGATGGCCATATGGCATTTGGTGTACAGCTAAAAAGAAAGAGGAGGAGAAATATATGGTGGAGAGTAAGACTTTTTTTATTATTTATTATGCTATTTAAAAAAAAATAGCTATGTGGCAAACAGACATTAGTTTCTGTCTTAAACGTCATGATTCTGAATCCTTGCCCAAGCTTTCTGAAATACAGGCCATAGAAACAAAGATGCTGCTTTTGTATTAATTTTGTGCACTACATGAAAAAATAAAGAGGTGCAGTATACATTTGTGTTGTAGGCTTTGTCGGAGGCTGCTTGGGTTACACGGCTCACTTTATCTCTTTGGTGTTTGCCGAGTAGGAGCGAGATCGTACCATCTCTTTACAGGGTCATGCCCACAAAAAACAAAAGCACTAACAAGTTGGAAACAGCTTGTTCACTGATCGAGAGGCTTTGTGTTTTTGACCCTCAGTACCTGGGTCTGACTGCTGTTAAGGCAATTTGGCACCTCTGGGCTCTGGAAGAAGGAGTTCGTTGCAGAGTCTTACCCTGGTATTCGGGCGTCTCTGGCAGTGGCCCTAACACCACGCATTCAGCATTTTTACAGGAACAAACCACAGGTTCTTCAGAATTTGCCATAAAAACAAGACAAGTGCAGCAAAATTAAATATGCAACCAATAGTTTATGATTGCAGGATCAAATGTGACTTTTTTTTAGTTCGGTTTCTCTGCTCTGAATCGATCCGAAGTTGCAATAATTTCAGAACCGAAAAGGGCAGAACTTTTTTTAAATTTTTTATTTTTTTTTAATTTTTGATAATTTTACAGGTTTTAGTTTGCAGTCACTTTTAAACAGTACATTTAAATTTGCAAATACTGAAAACGAATATTGCACAGTGGTTACAGTATGTTGCTTTGGAGACAAGCATTTGCAAAATAAATTTGGCATAGTTGGCTGAAGGGTGCCGTTTAACGCTAAAATGTGGTGCTAAACGTGGTGCTAAACGTGGTTTATTGTGGACATCGGTAAATCGGTGTACCACTGAATTATACACAGAGCTGTGCACAACTTGCGGCCCGATGTAGGTTTAATAAAGGTTTACCTTCGATAAGCATTTAAACATCAGTTCAGTTTTGAGACTTTCATGTGATGTCATCCTAATTGTAACAGAAAATATGGAAAATGTTGTTATTCTCTTATTCACATTTGCCTCCCGCTCACTTTCATAAGCTGCAGTGCAGCGCTTAGCTTATAGATTACAGCTTTTAGGCAATGGCCATAACTGGGATGGGTAGAGATTATTTTGGAAAGAATTTTATTCCTTTTGTTCAATCAGCACTTTCTTGCAATAAACTCGAGAAATGCAAATTTCTGGTTAAGCAGTCAGCAGTTTGATAGCAGAAGGACTGATCGTGGAAGCAGATATAATGGTTCCATTTATTATGTGGCATAAACGGTTTTCATTAAGAGAATAGCACATTCTAGGATTATTATACTTGAGCACAATACCACAGAATAGGAGGCTATACCGTTATTTGGAAGCTGTTCTTTTGTATTGCGTGTGCTGCACATTTTACCCCGTATGACAGTGGAGGTAAAAATCAGAATGTAAACAACAGCTGCCTTACACCACATTTTTGTTGCTTGTACTGCATCGGTCGCCCCTGTGCGATTTCCGCAATTCACTGTATTGTGTGGCTCACACAATACGTTTATGATTGCTTGCAGGAATATTGTTGTAAGGTTTTGTGATTTTCTATTCCCACCGAAACGATAATTTAAACCAATACTCGGTGCCGTTTTTATTTCCTAAAATTGATTCTTTACCCAGAAAAGGCTCATGTTAAGCAAGTAATTAATAGCATTTTTGTAAAGGGAGTCATTAAAGATGGCAGTGCATCCCATTGTATTAAAGCGTGTCTGTTGGGGGTGGCCACTGCCCGCATGGCTTAGTTAAAACTGGGACACACAAAGATTTCTGCTCAGGCTGAAGGGCGATTAGAGAAATCGGCAGTCGTTTCCGCCATTTTATCCTAATCCACGTTCGGTCTGTCTGAATAGGTAATTTTATTTCGTTTTTTCATATGTAAGTAAATTAGCACTGGCGAAATGGTCATTTCATTTGGGCCAGTGGTTTTACGTGGAAGTGGACACGGCTTCTTTGAAATTAGACTTCATTCACCCCACCGGCATTTCCACTGCTGCTACAGCACTGTCATCGCTTGCTTTGCTGAACTCTTTTGTCCATTAATCTTTAAAGACTTAGGCTCACTCTTAAGCTTTTTTGTTACGTTCCATGGGTAACGTAACAAATGTTCCTTACTGGAATTTTTAATATATATTCATAAATCAATTTTTTTCTCTCAAAATGAAAAATGCGATAAATACTAAAATACCTGCATTCATTAACTAAAGGTAAACAGAGAGCAAGTGCTATGAGAATGCAGTGCTTAAATGGCACAAATTAATCCAAAAACCAAGGCAACCCGATTCATTTTAATATAAAGTCAATTTGTTAAACAATCGGAAAACGGGGTATGAACTCTTATTTCAGGAGTTACTGCGAAACTTAACAACTTTATTTTGCAGTTGTATGGACCAAATAGGTTGTCTGAGCGCATTTGTTCTATAGTTACCTGAAAAGTATAGAACAAATAAAAAAAAAGCTGTAGGATTGTATTTTATATATATTTTCTGTTGCCATAATTATGCTTATATAATGCATGGCTGTCATTATTATCAATATATACAATGCGATAATATATTCCAGCTTCTCTTGTTTGCCAGAGAGACCAGTAAATAATTCTAGAATTAAAATAAATGGGAAGAGTGTGTTCTGAAATGAACAGAGCTTGTTTTTTTTTTTCCCTTCCTTTAATTTGTGTAGCAATGAAATCTTTTTTTAATGCGCAAATAAACCAGGTCCTGAATTTACGACGCAAGTGGGACTGGAAGTCTGTTTCAAACTTGATTTGTTTGCAAATTGCCATTCCACCTTGAGACAACTCAAGACCACGTGGGCCTCATTTGTCTTCTAGCTACTTTGTTTCCTTTATTACCTAAGCAATCGATCAATCAATAAGATGCACCGATAGGGCCCTTAGTTCATTTGCTGGCAGTTTCTTTAAGTAGGCATGATTAAAAATACTTTGCAAGAATTCTAACATTTTTGATAACTGAAATGACTGACAATAAAAATATGTCTCCATAAACTCCTTCATGATGACATCTGACCAGTTTATTCCATGAACAGGTGACCGATGCAGTCATGCTGTTGTTGATGGCAGATGGGCAGGAGCACCAGACTTGAGCCAGTAGTTCCAAGCTAATCTTTCAGGAGGAGGGAAAACGGGGCAATTTTGCCACCGAGGTACAGCGGTGCTCTGTTCCAACGGTGTTTGTGTATGAGATGCAGGAAGTTTATGGCTAATGAGGATTTATAATTTGCCTATTGCTCTCTGCACATCGCTATGGCTGGCGGGTGCGTTGCTGTCTGCGACATCAGCTTGTTTGCACGTTCGACTTTCTGGGTCTGTCACAGCGCTGGGATGTGCTAAATGCAACCAATTTCAGGCAAGAGTACTCTGCTGAAATATGGGATGAGAAAAGGTCATCATTGTAAATTTCCATTTACGATTCATTGACATTTCCGTATGTCTTTGCTGCACTATGATAGCTATTGATAACAATATAAACAAAACGATAAATTAAACGTTCGCTGAATCATAGATCAAGTGAAATCATTGGTCCGTTTTGGTGGGAGACAAACATCAGACTGTTACCAATAAATATCCGTTTAAATATCATGCAAAAGTTCATTAATATGACTCGCAAATTGCATGGCAGCCCATATATTGACTGGAATGTTTGCCCCAAATGCTACGCGAAGACGGTAGCCGTTTTGATCAGCGCTAGAAGAAAGCGATGTGTGAAGTAGAAGGCATGCGTGAGGACAGGTAGATCTTCTGTAGTGAGGAGAGCCACAGTGTGGGGAAGCAGCAGTGTGAGGTTCCCTAAATGACAGCTGAGCAGCGCTGCACAGAGCCGTGCCTGCACATCGTTTCATCGTGGAATATGACTTGTTTTTTCTTCCGTGACTCAAAACTGCAGGGGTTTGAAACGAAACAAAGCTTTTTATAACAAATAAAAAAGATGTGCTTAAAACCAGAGTAAATAAACCCACAAGTCTCAGCAAAACTTTCAACAACAAAAACCACTGCCACAACACAAGTTTTCCCCATCAGCCCTCTTTCTGTGATCTGTCTTCAAACCAGAGGCTGTGAATCCTCCCCGTTATTTTGCTTTTGACTACTGGCAGATGGTCCGTACTCTGCTGACTGGGGTGCCATGGTAGCCTTTGGGGAGCTGTCAGTCCATCCAGCTCCTGCCATAGCTCTGCTTCTCTGTCTTGTCCTCCTCCCCTTTGTTTCTCTGCAGTGGCACCATTCTGCCCAGGGTGCCCGTTTAACACGGCCATGGGAGCCCCGTGTATTCATACAGAATACAGACAATAACAGAAAAGTACACTAAGTCGTCGGCCTTCCGTCCCACTTACGTACGGCTGTGCTTCTGGCGGCAGCTGGAGGTAAGCAGTTTCCTCATGCAGAGGTCACTTGATTCTGTGGTGTGGATTATGCGGTCATCAGCATTGTTTTTGCTGTTATTATTTGTTAGGTTTATATAATATATGGAAAATTATGGCTGCAGCCCCCATTCTTTTTCCATGTTAGGTTTGCAGACGTGCACTCATAGACTTGCTTCTTTCGTGAAGTTCAAACTTCAAGCCACCAGCTGTCAGGTCATCATTATTGTTGTTATCATTATCATAGCAACTTTTACCTACTTTAGCATTTTTAACTGAGAACCCGGGAGGACTTGGAAAATTATTTTCATAAAATCCTGGTACCGGGTAATAATCAGCCCCAGGTTTGTAGGCGACTCGCAGCATTTTTCTTAACAGGTTAACCAGGTACAATTCTTAGGATTTCACATCTTACAAATCTTTTGGGTGTAGTGGCACAATGGTGCAGTGAGTAGTGCTGTGGCTCAGTTGTTTGGGAGTGGCTTCAAATCCAGCTCAGCCTATGTGGAGTTCATATGGGTTTTCTCCAGTCTCCTTTCACGACCCAAAAACAGCCCATGTGTTTCAGTAAATAGTTACTCTGAACTGCATGGGCAACCATGCAGTGGACTGATGTCTCATCCAGGCTATCGTTTCATAACTCCGGAGTGCCGTATCCCTAAACAGGATATAGCGGTTAGGGAAGATGGATGGGTGGATGCGTATCTTGCAAATGGTGACTTATTCCGTTATTGTGGTATCAGTTATTGTTTAAGTCACTTGAAAGGTCCTGATGTACCCTTTTTCTGCCCTTGTTTTATGGACATGAAATTATATTAAATGTATACCTCATACCATTTGGTGGCAATACCCACCCTGTGCCATTGTGTATTATCACGCCGGAAGTGCCAGACCGTCTTCTGCTCCATCAAAGAGTTTCTTTGCAGGTGGCCTATCTTATCGCGTCCGGACTTCGCAGCTTCCTTGGTGTTGCAGACTGATGCTTTGGACAGAGGACTCGGGACTTCCTCTCTCAGGAAGTAAGAAGTGTGGATCACTTTGTTTTGTACATTATCCAAAAGTAGTCCCCAAGAGAATGCTCCTCCAGTCATTTCAGAAGGAATGCTTAGCAATAAAATGGACTGTACTGACTTTCCAATGCAACTTCATCGGATGGGAGTTTTTGGTCCGTACGAACCACACCCCCCTCCGCTGGCTACATTCTATGATGAACACCAATGCCCCGGGGTATATGAGAAAGAAACTGGGTATACAGATGTGTCCTGTCTGCTGTTCACCGTGACCCATGAGTTCAAAATGAAGTGCTGAAACCCCGAAAGCCGCTGCCTCCTCTTGTCTTACGAACCAGTGTCACATTCTTCTATAATAATAAACCTTTTATTAAACGTATCAAATTTTGGTCATGATATATTGACAGCATTTTTTATCTGGACAGGACATATAAAGCAGCTAGATTTATTTGTTCTGGACATGAACAATAGGCTGTTTGTCTTTTACTTTCACAAATCCCATTTTTTGGACATTCTGGGCAGTATAGACATGCAATAAAGACATGTACAGGACAGTACATTAGACACAGAAGTTTACGTCATAACCACGGACGGAAATCCTTCGTGGCTATACATCTTAGTACGGTGGGACACGGCGATGCTTCTTTACGTTTAGTGGGTCTAGAATTGGTCGGAGGAGGATGCAAAAGTGAAAGATTCTTACTGGAGGTGAGGGGGGGTATTAAGACTTATCAAACACTGCACCACCATGTGGTCTAAATGAAGGTTTGTATGTCCGTTTTTTTTTCTCTAGTAGCCTTTTTCTAATCAATTTGATTTTTGTACATTTTCTGCTGTGCATTTTGCACTCCTTTGTTAAAGGCCATTTCGTATCTTCAGTCATTTTCATTATTGCCGCTATCATTTTGGCTGTTATTGCTTTACAGCTGTAATGTCAATACGCTGCTCGTGTTGCCTCGTTGCTATGCTCTCACTTGAAGAATGGGTGCAGGAACTACGACCCCGCAACTGCTTCTTAGGCGCCGATGAAAGTAGGATGCCGGAATGCACGCGTACATTCCGCAGAACAAAAACGTTAGTGGTTTTTTGCCTGCGTTTCGGTGCGCGGCCCCATTCCTTTTAAACGTTTCGGCCACCAGTTGTGTTTATGTGCGCAAACAGAGTGATGAACTGCACACTTTGCTCCGCTCCTAAACCCAGCTGCTGCCGCATCTTCAGCTGAGCGATGTGCATGATTACATGTGTATAATATAGCGCTTTCATAAAAACAGCCATGGTGGCACTTTTGACCAGAGTTTGAACCCAATGTGAGAGCCCAATTATTAGGTAAACATGGCTTGAGAGTGAAATGTGTTAGGTCTGTCCCTGCCAGCTTCAGGGTACACTGGCGGGGCCACAGCCATAAATGCGGGTCTTCGGCGTCCTGCCGGCTTTCTTTGCAAGCCCTCTGCTAACTGCTGACTGTGCAGATAAGTTTAAATCTCATATCACTTAAATACCCAGGATATAAACACAATTTAGCGGTGAAGGAAACCGACATTATTTTTACGTATACGTTTTATAGCTACGTCGCGGAAGGTTTTTACGTGTTTGTTTTGAGCTGACATTCACATTGTAAGCTAAAAACCGCATGCGATTGACTTCTTTTAACCCACTGTTAAGTACTGAAGGCAAAAAGCACGACAGGAGAAATTGTTAATTTTCAAAGTTTCGACGTCTGAGTGTTTGTGAGAAATAAATTTTGCGATTTCCCAAGCACTTCCGCAGTTTTATTTGACAAAAGTGGAAGTTGCCGGAAGCTTACGAAAAAATGACAATTTACAATTTACTTGTATTGTTGTTATATATTATAGTATCAGCAACCAGTGAGAGGCCAGGTGGCAAAGTGACATGCGTAGCGTTTCATAAAAGTCCAGTCTGTTCTTGTGGCGCAAGACGAGTGCAGTAGAAAGAAGAAAGGGCGACTTGTCCTTCACAAAAATCAGCACATTGTTATGAAAACAACTTCACCCAACATCTGCTGAGTTCCAGAAAACATAGCATCTTCACAGTCAGTATTGGAAAGACAGCCACTTGCTCATTGAGAATAGAGCACGCATGCTGGGTCCCAAAATCTTATTTCACAGTTAGCTTTTTCCACTGGCTTCACATTAACGGCCCCTTTCCTGTTTATATGCAGTTATTATCTCTTCTTCACTTTTTTTAAAAGAACATGTATTGCTTTCCATCCCATTTTATTAGAATTAATAAAGTTATAATAGTTTTACCGCAGTTAGCACTAGTTAGGTTTCTTTTTCAGAAAAGGAGCACTGAATGAAGCAGTGCTGTAAGAGATCAGTAATATGGGACAGGGCCTAAAAACCCGACATGCGCAACGTGGTACAAAATAGCTTAGTTTTACCTGGAAAATAGCGAATATGCACAAAAGACAACCTGGTTTATGGATAACAAGCATGCATTTCCAAAGCATTTGCTGCAAAATGTGTAGTTACATATGGTGATTTATTATGATAAATTGCACGGGGCTGAAATGAGTGCCTTGGCAGCGCAATGCTACAGGAGGGGGCACTAACTGAGTTATTGGGAAACGTGTTAGAATCACGGCCGACTGTCTGAAGGTTGCTGTCTGTAGAGCAATATGGAGAGTGCCGCTCACGCGGGGGTAAGGTGGGCTGTTACTGTGTCACACCCACAGTCCACTATAATCAAACACCAGATGGTTTCGGTCTGCTGCCAAAATGTTGATAGTCCCAATTTGGAGTCTCTTTCTCGGGATCTCTCCACTTCTTCTGAGTTCTCCTGACTTTATTCTGCAGCTCGGTGCAATGAGACTCCTTAGTATCACGTTTATCGCTTAGGGAGATCTTTTATTAGACCGCATTCAGACAGCTGCACCTTTCTGACATGTTGTAATGCATCACAAACAAGTTCTTGAAAACCAGCACGGGTGCAAAACCCAAAATTAAGTCTTCCACAGCCTACCTAACTACTCTGCTCCGTACTAACTAGGGAGAAAAAAAAAAAAACAAGCGGCACAGAAGAACCCACAAAGAGCAAAAATGTGATGCAAAGGCAGAGCCTGGATCTGCGCTGTGCCCAAAGCGGTCAGGAAATGTGCTTCCTCGCATCTCTCTCGCATTGTTTTAACGTTATTCCTCATTCTTTCACTGGACAAAATACTTTACTGGCACGTTCTGAATTTTTTGTGGCCTTAGCTCATTACTGTGTTCCGTGAACTCAAAATGGCTTTGAGGTCCACAGTGCAGGTTTCATTGTTTTAGTCATGTTTCAGTTGTCGGGGCATTAATTTCCAAAAAGCTGCACATTTGACTGCTTTTATAACATAAAATAATGCAGAGTTAGTTGTGTCTTGGAGACCCAAGAGTCTGCTTCGTGGAAGCCCAACACGCTAACAACTTGTTTACACGTCTACTATGCATACCGGCAAATTTTGTAACGTAGGCTAAGCGGTTAATGATGATGGATGGATCGATGGGAAAATCATCTCATTTGGTTTTGCAATTGAATTTTATTGTTCTGTTGTTATGGAATTTTTTTTAACCATCATGAACTTTTTTCCACCGTTCCTCATCATTGCCTTCGATGGCTGTTAGTTTCCAGGAATTTTTTATTTATTTATTTTTTTGGCGCTCTATATGAGAACCCCGCTTTGTGTTCAGTGTCCTGTGACAAATTATCATTTAACACGAGTCAGAGTAATTCCAGTCACACCACGGTTGAGTTGCAACTCAAGTTTTACACCTTGCAAAATAACCCAGCTTCCGGCTACGCGCAGGGCACAATTTGTGCATCTCCACTAAAAACGTTGTTGAAGTACTGCTGCTGCTTGAAGAAACAGAGGAGTTGTAAGCTTGAAAGCTTGAACTTTTTTTGCAAATATACACTGTAACCAAATGTAATGTTAAGAAAAGATAGCAAGAGTGGACATCCTGTTAGCTTCTTTTCCTACTGCTAAATACAGCGATATGTGTTTCTGCATCGGGACGATTATAAGAATGGGTGCCAGCATCAGAACATGGATTCATGTCACGGTTTCCATCACAACACAGTGACCAATGAGTTACAACTATGAAACGTAGCAATGACGCAGCCACTGAAAAATAACCATGTCTTGTTGACTAAGATGGATAGCCGTCTTCTAAGACATATGAGTAATAAAGTTATTCATAATGGAAACACCACAGAAAGATATTAACTGCCTTCAGGCACCTGTCTTCTGTGTTCTGCACTTCACCTCTGCCTTCCTTGACAGAGGTTGAATTTGAATACCGCTGTCACCACACGTGGCGCTGGGCGATCTCGCTGCGCTCGTCTGCTTGGTGAGCAAATTTGTGTGAAATGCGTTCAGAAAAGAGCAGTGCGTTTTGTACTTACCGTTTCCCCTTGGATTCAATTCACATTGTGGCGGCGACCGAAACAAACCACTTAATATCTAAGAGAAAGGCCCCAAAGTTCACGAGCGACTCTGGGCCACGCCGCTGCTTTGCTGTATCCGTGCGAAGGAGCGACGTTATGCTCACCCAGAAGGGAGGAAGCAGAGGTTTGTGCTAAAATTCCATTTGAAAGCATTCACTTTCACTTTTCATCCTCAAGATGGGGCGGTCCTCAGAAAGTGTGCTTGGGCAGTACTGATGCTAAAAAGCGTTTAGTATAAAAATGTAAATAATGCAGCGTCGTGTTGGTATGTGAACAAAGTTGATTTTGCTGCTGCAGCTCTCTTGGTCTAATAGCAGCAGTTTATCTCCAAATCACAGAAGCTTTGTTTCCGCCGGTAGGGAAATGCGACTTGGGCTGTGCTGTGGCAGACATGACATGCAGAACCACAAAAGCGCCGCGGAAAATGCAGCACTTTGTGAATGACTGCGTAATATTAATAGGAACCGAGAAGGAACTTAGTAAATCCACGTAAGCCAATAAATAGACTTTTATGTTCTTATGGCAGCCACAGGAAGCAGCGCTTTGAAACTGTACGAGGGAAGCCAAATGTAATTATATTAAGTAGCAGTGTTTAGAAATTAATTATGCATTATATTACATTGCAGAGATATAATAGTCTGCATCCAGAGGAATCAGTAGTAGATTAATAAAAAAAAACAGCACTGCGGAAAATAAGCCGTTTTCGCACATCAGTAAATGTTCTTTGGGGTCTGCTTTGCGAGCATCGGAGGGAGATGTTAAAGTGAAATTAAAACCGACGAACACCTAAAGCTTAGGACGTTTCCCGTGTGATTGTCTTCACGGCACAGTTATTTGTTGTTTTGTTAGGATTTGTCTCTGCTGAGTGACTTGGAATGACTTCACCCTTTTAGGAAAATGTGACCTCACCGGATTGTGCGATTTGCAAGGGAAGCCTGCGCTACGTTGCTAAAGCGAGAAATAGTCTACCTGCTGGCAAATGTGGAATGACCACCTTCAGTTTATGGTGAAACGTTTATATTCTCTAAGTTGTGGAATCTTAAGGAGCATTCCAGAATGTTGGTCCCCACCGACTACTGAGAGGCCAGAAGGTCATGACGAAAACGTGACCTGTACGTGTGAACTGAACCGACTGTGGCCTGCGAGTCACCGGATCTCGGTCCGCTTCAGCACTTGGGCCACTAGACGGTGAACTTTCCCATCCCTGCAGAACAGTTGTGCACGCTTGCAGGATCAACGCAAGGGACTCTGACGCTATCGTAGGGGCTCCTGGAGGCCCGCTCGCCTTATTTATGTACCTATTTTTTGCACCATTTTGGTAGCAGCTCTTGGTTGTCCCTTGATGATGATCTGCAGGTAATTAATAACCTCTTGCAGATAATCAGCTTATTCTCATTCGTCCTTTTGGCAATGGCTCATAGCAGGCATTTGATGTACAGGTGAAAAATGGGAACCCTTTACATAATAAGCATTTGGTTAAGTTTAGCAGGGTTTTTGGCGATGAAGTGGCTCCGTTTGCTGAGACGTCAGTAGAAGAAGGATGCGGTAACGGCCCGTCACCCTCACACGGCTCTCCTGCGAGGGCTTTGCGGATGGATCGGTCCCTTTGGGGGGTCGCCCTGTACCAACCAGCAGTTAATCTGTGGATTCGGCCCTCATCTAGCGGGGTCCTTGACTCACAGCCGCCCTTCAAGGTTTTATGGTCAACTTCCTTTTAAAGTTGCTTCGTGTTATTAAAAATAAGAAAATAAAATTCTGTGACGCCTTGCCCGGGAGGTGCCACGCTTTATGCCCTGTTTCCGGGATGGATTCTGGAGCACAGTGGCCCTGAAAAGTAGGAGAGAGGTGAACAGAAAGTTGAATGAATAAAGTCTTACAGCAAACTTTTGAGTTAATTTTAGCTTGGAGGTTTTTATAGAAGCTAAGCCATGAATAAATTGAGGGACATCTGTATGATGAAGCATTTATTCATTGTGAAATGGCAGAAGTGACTTTGGGTTTGCGAAAAAGAGCGTTACAAACAGACCTCCAGCCCCAAATACATTTTTAAGCCGAGCATACGGTGCACTACTTTGTACAGTTTCCTTGGCATACGAATATTAAAATGAAAAAGCAAGCAAAATCGTGTAAGATCATTACAGTAAACATGTTACAGCTATCTGAATTTTGTGGAAAGAATCATTATTAATTAAAATATTTATTTGGGTAAATTTGTTTTTTTTTTTCCAGCAAATTCTGTTGTAAAGACGTATGGATAGATAAATAGATAAATAAATAAATAAAATAGTATTTTGACAGTCTTGCCAGTTTTGTAGAAGTGAAAAGAATGATTCATGGGTTTTTAGGAGTGGCACTGATAGTTCTGCATTTTAAAAAGAGGAATGTGTTGTTTTGTGCCAGTATCTTGAAAGCGTTGCATTTTGAAAGAGTTATTCATCATGTAGTGGCATTGTGACCCAGGGAACAATTTTTCCAAAGCGGTATTCACAAAGACACCGGGTGATAGCGCAACGCTTGCCCGTACAGATTAGGCTGTCCATTTTCCACCAACAACCTGTTTATTTACCGCAGACATGAGGACTCTTAATTGTATTTTAAAGCGCCCGGCCGCACTACATTAATGATCCATACATCTGCAAAGTTAGTCAGTGGTAGTTTTCATGTGCAGTAAGTTGTTGTTAAGTCATGATTCGTTTAAAATGATGTGAACAAGTATGCAGGGTAGGACAAAGCGCTCAAGTTAATGTTCGAAATTCTTGTAAGAGAAAGCCTATAGCTTTCTGTTCTTTGATGAACGCCATGGACACCCAGCCGGATGCTGGCAAGATTTTCCTCTTCCGTTGTGGCTCTGCAAAGGAAATTCTCAGATCTAATTGACCCCATAGAAAAAGTTGAGTTTCGTCTCATTGAGGCTGCTTGTAGGATCCCTCAGCTGGGAGGGTGGCTCGAATCAAATGCTAGAGCTGCTCTGGAGCAGAAAGTCATATTGCAGCAAGCGAAACCGGAATGTGAAAAAATGGTACAATAATCTGGAAACTGTGGGTCTGTCTGATGGTAATTTCTCTTTTTACATAATTTTTGCAGGGCAAACTTTGTTCCCATGTCGGGTTGTTGACCGAATCTGCGTCTGTTGACATTGATTTCGCCGGCCGACTGCCTGGCCATAATCCTGAACTGAACGCATGCCCAATGACCGCCCTGCTCTACTTTTTTGGCTCTAAGTTTCTGTGACCCAGTGTTGCTATTGTTGAAATTTAAAAAGTAGAAAAAACGAGTTATTATTTGTTTAATTTTTTCCAAAGTGACTTACAGCGTTAAGCTCCTCACCACAATTCATACCTGCAATGCCTGCCAGATATCCTCCAGAGCGCCAAAGCTAGTAACTGCCTCGGAAAAGCAGTTCTTGATAAACTTAACAAGGGAATGAAAATATAATAATGAAAGAAAAATGAAATCGTTTTGTTGCATGTATATAAAAAGTGCAGGTGTTGACATTGCCATGCATAAAAATACTTTTTATTCTAATTAATAATTATTTCAATCACTTTTAGGTGCACATTTTTCATCCGGGAAGCAGTTATTTTATTCCACAAGAAATTATGTTAGTTCAACCCCCCCCAGTGGGAATTCACCTGACTGGGAAATCTCAACAAATTCATATGGGGAATGAAAGACTTTCGTGCTCAGCAAATGCCTTCCCATAATGTTCAGTATTATTCAATTAGTCATTAAAAATTGCTCCAGAGTTTACTAAATATTTTTGCTGTTTTCTGTTTTTACGTCTTTACATTATGTGTGCGATTTTGTATATGTTTATCAAGTGTTTTTTTTTTTTGTTTTTTTTTTCCTCCAGCACATGGTTTTACCAGTGTATCAGCTGTTGTACTATAGCAGTGGAACTGAGCATCTCGCTTCAGAGAATTACAAAAAAGATTTTCAGTATTTAAAATAGTAGCATGCAGGGTAAAAGCCTGTATGCCTGACTGCTACACTGCCTTCATTATGTAGAACAAGGTCTTGCTGCCAACATATCATGACAGCAGATGACTCAGGGAATTTCTTCATGCAGCTCTTGGTTCTCAGACAACGTGCACTTATGCAACTATGCTAAGATCACTCATCAATCATTCATAGCTTCCCCAACAGATACCCTGAAGAACAAAAGGAGGCCCATGGAGCGCAGCAGCAAATGCGTCCATGGTTAAGGTCCAAACACACTGAATCAGCAACATGAATGCATCCCCCAAGAATCTGTACTCGCTCATGCGGTAGTTATCGCCGCAACATTAACCCGACTTCCCGAGCAGCCGTGGTCATGCGAAGTCCCAGTTCGCTCTGCTGCGCTAGTGTTTTAGTGCAAATTAAAATATTTTTCGCAGAAAACTTATATGTCCTAAAAATATGCTCGTGCCATGATTAATTGGGTCTAGGGGACTTGCTGGGTGTACTTTGCAGTAAAATGCTTTGTTAAACACTACAGCTTACTTAAAATGGAATGGGGAGACCCATTAGAGCAGTGCACTTTCCGCTTGTAGCAAGCTGACAAATGGAGAAGGCACTTCTACAGTGAGTACTCTGAGTGATTTAAACCGTCTCCTTATAGCCCAGTTCCTGGTTCCAAACAGTGTGTGAGTGATTTGGGCTACTGGCTGTTTTAAGCGATTTGGCTGGCACCTGGAAAATGTGCTTTACTGGAAAGTCCACCTGGGACCCTTCAGACTGCAGACTCATTCTGACATTTTTACATGGTTTCAGTACTGGGTTTACTTTCCAAAAAAAAAAAAAAAAAACAGCTGAGGTGACACACCGAACGATTATTTTAAGAAAACTATTTAAACCAGAGGCAGCGCACATGCAGTAGACCCTAAACAAGTGTAGTTGTGCAGTTATACCACACGGGAATATACTGTGGGAGAAGAACGAGCAGGATCGAGCGTTGTTAAATCCGTGCTCGCCGCAAGATAGGCAGATTAAAAAGGCAGAATTTGAATGAATTACGCATGTGAAGAAAGTGATAGATTAGACAAGGCCAGTATAGAAGCCTTAGTCAGTGAGCAACATGCTGTTTAATAATATTCTGCTTTCTCCATAGCCTAGTTTGGGATTTTTTCCCCATCTCGAGTGACCTCTGTTTTTCTTTGCAGCATTTGTACATCAACTGTGTTTTAATAGAAAATACAGACGGTCCCCAATTTACGATGGAGTTGCGTTCCGATAAACCCATCGTAAGTCGAAAACATCGTAAGTCGAAAATGCATTTAATACACCTAAGTTACCGTCAGGCCCGTGGCCGCTTCAGCAATGGACCGTAGGCGATATCTCCCCCCCCCCCCCCCCGTCTTTGATTGATTGGTGTAGGAAGCAATCGTGGGCGGGATTTAGTTCCCGCTCGGACTTCCCGTCGGTGCTCGGCCTGGCCCTTGAACAAAGAGATAATGGCATAGTTTGAATGGCTGAACGCAGTAACTTGCTAAATGTACGAAACTTAACAGCTTCAGTAACTTTGGGCAAAGGTGTCTGAGAAATAATTGCTAGGTATTGTCACATTAACCACTGTACGCATTAGTATGTTTTAAAAAGGAACAGGCATTACATAAACAATTGGATACTTTAGAGTCTAGGCTTTTTATGATTTATACCGCGGCCAGATAGTGAAACAGATGAAGAATAATTATAGGAATGAAATATTAATTTCAGTGGCAACAAATGACCTTAAGGCCGGTAGCCCAGGAGGTCCCCTTACTGATGATCGTAAGGTGAAATCGTGTAAATCGCAGTCGTGAGATGTACCATTACAGCCCAACGGCTGAAAATTCCCCCATGATCCACTCGTGTTACTGATATGTGCGAAAAATCAGCCTCATACTCGGTGGTGACGTACTTGGTATTTGCTCATTTCGTGCATATAAGAGAAAATTTGAGTTACGAAAACGTCCCATTACTCGTTTACGTTACTACAGCTCGGTTACTCAAGGCTCACATAGTCTTCCCTCTCTTGCCTTCAGCCTTCAATCTGGCTTTGCAGATAGAATGGTTCTTTAAATGGCACGAACCAGCGCAAACATGGCACTAAAATGCTCACCCAGTTTTGTGCGTCTCCGCCATGGGGGGGGCTGAGGAATACCACGTGTCATGTAAACAGTCATTAATAACTTCAGAATGACAATGCACCCAGTTTCGGGGGCGTCTGTGCCATTGCAGGGGGTCTGGGTGATGTCGCAACCTATAAAAAAAAAAACAAAAAACTGCTAATAACCTAAAAAACTGCACGGATTCAAATTTTTATAGCACGGTGCTGGTGCCGTTCCATTGGATGCTACTCGCACACACAGAAAAATAGCTAATCTATGGTGACCAACCTGAAACGCATGTCTTCGGACTGTGGGAGGAAAATATATGCTCACTTAGGGAAATGAAGCTGAATGTTTTTTTTTTTTATACAGGAATTCAAAAAGCCATTTCGGCACTTCCATAGTCCTCTGCCCACAACCTATGAAATCAACATATTAATTGTATAGTCACGGGGGAGGTGAGAGGTGCGAACTTTGGATTCGGGGTTGAATGAGATGCTGCCGGACAGTAGGAGTCTGCAGTGCTGAACTGTTTTAAATTGCTGTTGATTATTTGTCTTTTGTAGAATTTGCTCTTGTGGAGAAGAGCAGAGAATGTGTGTAAATGTATGCTTTTTACCAACTGACCAAATATTATTCCCGCTGTCTGATTATTCCTACTGACTGTAATCTCCAGGTAGGCAGTGACAGCCATTGGGCCATCGTGAAAAATGAATTGCTTGAGATCCTGCACTTCTGGCAACCAACATCCCAATCTGAAAACCAATCTTGCTGAGTAAAGATTTACGTGCTTACGTGCAAGCGGCAAAGTAGCTACCCTCTGGCAAGGTGCCTAACCTTGACTTAATCATCTAAGCAAAAAGGCATTTTAGTAGTGGAAAATGGCATGCAAATATCACAACCCCTCCTGCATTTTAAACCGAACAACTGATTCGTATAATAATACAGCTATGAGCAACTGAAAGCATGTAAGATACCGATATTATGAATACTGGAGTTCTGGGGTTTTTTTTAGTGTGTACATTTCCCTGTTTAAATGCAATGCAGAACTTCTCCGAGTGTTTAGCACTGTTTAGATTGCAGCGGCGCTATCGTCAGGAGGTGCTTGTTTATTTGCAAGACAGGAATTCTGTCCACCAAGTTCCCTCCAGGTAACTTTATAAGGACCGACAAGTCACCTTCAGTGTTTTGTCCTTGGCAGTCCTTGGAGGTCGGCTGGAGAGTCTCCGCACTTCTGTCAGTACTGCTGGAGGATTCGATTTGGAAATTATTTGTCGTATGTGCAGCAGTTGATCCAATGCAAAGCACCATCCAGTTTGTTTCCATTTTGATGCTGACCAGCCTGATCAGTATGCATGTCCACAGATTCAAACTGTTGGTTCTTTTTCTGCAGGAATCCTCATTATCTTTTGAGACTTGAAGCTCTTGAGCCCCCCTATTGTTATTGTAATAATTCTATTTTTTGTGTTTCTTGAGTGTAATTGCTAATTTTCAGATGGACATAAAAGCTTATTTTAAGATGCTTAATTTCAAGTGCTTAATAAAAAAACACACACACACAACCATCAGTTCTTATGTTTGCATTTGAATGTCAAGCAATCTCTTTTAATGCTTAGTAATACAGTAGCATTAGCGTCATATATGTATATGCTGGTATATACATATATGATGCATAAAAATGTATATGAACATGTAGTATAGTGAGCATTTGTATGATTAAGAGGAACGTGCGTTACTTTACAAATTGGTGTAGACTGCATATTCAGGTGATACTTGGTACGAAGGCGTTTGATTCATTTACTGTGTTTAGTGTGCATGTATTAGGAGATGCATGTACTGTATATACAAACAAATGCACACTTATTTTCCTGCCAGAGATACAGTAGCACATTTGTGCAACTCTACTTGAGTGTCAGGTTACTTCTTAGATTTCTCGCATGCCTAAGCCAGAGCCACGCCGTATGTTTCTCATTTCCAGTTGCTAAGAGATTTGGATTCCTCTCATGTTCCCGGCGTGTTTTGTGGCGCACCCAGCCTAAACCACACAGTTTCTGGAATATTCCTGTGTATGAAATGAGAAATACGGACAGGTTAATGAAAAGCTCAGAAGAAATCCAGCCCGATTAGTAAAGCTGGGAGGAGACACAGAAATGAATGACTTGCAGTGCATTTTTTTCCTCTGCCAATTCACGCTGTGACAATTATTTATGAAAAAGAGCTCATGTAACATAATGTAATATACTGCAATGCAAAAATTGTTTTAGGTAGAATTTGCGCACACGAAAATGTTTAAAATTCTCCTTCCTTTGCAGTATTTCCTCCCACTGATTAAATAGATTTGGGTTTTTTTCCTTCCGAAATAAATGCCTCGCACCTGCAAGATTCAGCCCGATACCCTGACAACTCAGGGATCACACACAAAATTTTATATCAATCTACTGCTATACGTTTTTTAAATCATTTTCCGTTAGGCCGATACATCGGTGCTCGTCCGAAAATCCACGGCCGTGAATCGGAGGAGTTTTTGCACATTTTTTCTGGTCGTGAGAGTGGCCGATAGCGATGATTCTGCAGCTTGTGGTCAATTCTGCCGGACGCTCGGCATCACACTACCCACCTCTGCGCCACACCCGGTCTTCTTCGCTTTCCCCTTTGCGTTTGCTTATGGTTCACCAACTACAGGGAATCCGAGAACACATCTGGTGCATTTTCCCCAGGTGTAAATGGGTTAAAATTAATTTAGAGCGCTTCTGCGGACGCTTTTAATGTTGACACTGTTTCTGCCTTGACCTGGAAAAAGCTGCAGTCGCCCACCTCGCAGGGGAAGCTCATTTTAACAGACCCGGACGACATCAGATTCATTGTAAGATTTGCGCTGGTCTTAAACCGAGCCTCTAACCGTGTGGAGTGAAGCAGCCGGAGGGAGAGGAGTGCAGCGCTGCTCCCGTAAACAAATGCTCACCCGTTCCTGCCCAGCATCTGCTGTGCGCAGGAGATGTTTTGGGCGAAGCTCCGATTATTTAGAAACGCACGTTTTTTTGGTTCCCGAGAAGGCTGGCACTTTCAGGCGATGCTGAAAACAAGGGTTCGGTCTCGCCGCGCTGTGGTTGTTGAAATGTGACAGGAATGCGACTTTATGGCTGTTTCCCTGACTGTTACTGTTCCCCCTGCCTTCTGCACTCTGTCGCCCCATGCAGTGGAGTCAGCTGTTCAAAGGACAGCCATTAAGGCCTTTCTTTCTTTTCACGTGTGTGGTCTTTCGAGCTTTACGTGTTCCCGGACAACTCAGCCTTTTGTGTGCGCCGTAGGTCTTAACTCTGTATAAATCGCAGTTTTAGGGTTTAAGGCCAGAGCACGGCACCCTCTGGAAAATATGGCACCCTCTCCTCTGGAGACGAGGCTGTCTGAAAACCTTTCGCCGTATCTTTAAACAATTTGGCTTTATTTTAAATGCAAAGTATCTCTGGGGTTACCCAGAAAACCTCCATTTATCGTTGTAAACAGAACTGAGATCGAGTTGACAGCAGCAAGAGGCAGAAAAGCACAGATTCATTGTTGGGGAAAATGCTTGTGTGTACAGCAATATAAATTGAAATAGTTGGCCACGTTTCCTTAGCAACAAAGCAATTTTACTATTCGTGAAAGAATAATTTTTCAAATTTATTGCCGCGTTACATCATATTGTGCTTTTTTTCTGAAGTAAACAATTATTCTTAGCAGGCAGAAGAATGCAGCAGGAGAATCCCCTGGAGACGTGCGCTGTTAACTGTTAACAGGGGGCTCACCGGCACTTTGCTCCTCTAATTCTCTTGTTCCGTGCTGCTTTCCTTTGTGGTCACTGTCATCCGCAGGTTGCAGACAGCATCACGAACGGTTGTCAAATTAAAATATGGATTCGTTGAAGTATTTGTGGTTACGGAAACATGGGCGTAGCTCAGCTTATACAGAATCGATTCTTCAAAATGACAGAAGTAGAAGATTTTCACTGATAACATTTACAATTTCACCTTGTAAAACATATTCAAAACAAGAGGAGCAGCCATTTAGAAGCCTGAGCAAGTTTATTCGTTTTGTTACGGTTATAACGTATTGTATTCTTACTGCAACATTCAGGAAGTACTGTAGCTTTTATTTATTTTTTTAAAAAATAATTTGTAGAAAGAAAAAGTACTCCCATGGATTAACAGTGTCCTGTGCAAAGAAAAGTGCTGCAGCGGGCAAGTAGAGGAACAATTATGCGCCTTGGTCAGAGGTGTCGGTTCACACCCGGCACCTTTCGGTTCAGTGCAGCAAAACACTGAAGGACTCACCTGTAAACCCTGCACGCTGTGCTGCTGCCCATTATCACCTCAAAGAGAGACTGTAGCCAGGTAGCGAGATTATTTGTGTTAAACAGCACTTACAGCACAAGTATCCTTACAGTACTCTAAGCAAAGCCTTCATCTTGAAACTCGTCCATCCATCCATCCATCCATCCATCCATCCATTTCTCCTCTTTCATAAACTGCCCCTGGCCAGGACAGAAGTCCTTCGCAGGTGAAGGTCAAATATTGTCAACCATTGTTCATAACACTTCACAGCTCCTTTAACAGCACCTTTCTGGTGCCACACAACGATAAACATCCAGGTCTCAGTCGAGGCCGGACTTTGTCACAAACCTCTGGGATGGAGGACCTCTGCATCTCTGTGATCCTCCGTTGGCGCTTGGGTAATGAATGGATGAACGAATGAGACTATAGCACTAAATGGAAAACTAGAAATATTTTTTCTGCCAAATGATAAAATAAAAAACAGATACAAGAAATAAAAGAAATGTGTAATGCATTCTCTACGTTGTATGCTGTGAGTGTGACCTACTGTGGGAAGCAGAAACTGTTATCTTTGGGGGTTTGTTTACAAAGTGGCAGAGCAGGAAAGAAGGCCCATGTTTTTGGCCATGACTAATGTGCTGTGAACACAATTTGTAGCCAAAACAAAAACGCCAAATCCAATAATCGGTGGGAAGAAATACTGCAGAACTCCCTCGAGAAGCAGGGGCAAAAAAAAAAAAAACGGAGATTGCAGCAAAGCGCTCCCCGCTGTTGTTTGCTTTCTGCCCCGGTGCGTTTTTATCTCCACCACAGCCGTCTTCTCCGCTTGGCTTGCCGACTGTGAAGGAGCACTTGAGTGCGGGCGCTCGCCTGTGAGTTCCGGTTCCCGCCGAGCGTGTTTCTCCCTGGCCGCCCCGTCGGGGTGCAGCGGGGACGGCCCGGGAGCTGTTTGGACACCTTTGCATGGCGCCCGGGAGCTTCGCTGCTCTTCCTGGTGCTCAGCTTGCGCCTCTCTCTCTGGATCGCGCTTTGGGCCTCCCAGCAGACGTGTTTGTTCAGCTCAGAATACAGCTTGTTTAGGTATAAATCCGGATTCTTGAGGAAAGGGAGGTTAAACAGCAGGGTTCCACTCCGGGTGTTGAGCAGACGCCCGTTACTGCACTGTCTGCTGTCATATTGCATTGGTAAAGTCATCCTTGGTCGGAGGCCGAATTTTTGTTCCGCTCTTTGATGAGAAAATCTGACATGTAATAACCTGGAGTAGTTATAATCCTCGCGCTTGTATTTGAGATGTAAGAATCGTTGCTAATGAAAACAAGTTGTGTAGTGTGTTATATCAGATAAATAAAATAGTGCATTGATTTCTGCTTCCAGGCTTAAATATGGATCAGTGGCAGCAGAACTGGTGCGGAGGGAGAAACTCGCAGCTGCTGAGTTCTGGGTGCGAATCGTGCTCAGGCTGCGTGGGGTTGCCATGTTCCGTGCGTGTCCGCGTCGTGTTTCCAGCACTCCTCTGTCCACCCACGCTGCGTGCACGCGTTTGTGGAGATGGCGGTTCGGTGACGCATTGAGGACGGACACCGAAAACATTGTCCCGGCCAATTTAAGCAGAAATTACAGAAACATTTATGAAAACCTAAAGAATGGGCGGGACATCCTTGAGTAAACCTAAAATATTTCGGCAGCATTAAGCAAACTCTAATGTGTCTTCGCGTGTGCTGATCTCTTTGGTGCTGCTACTTCCTTTGCTCTTTTCTAATTATGTTCTGCACACCTTCTTTCCAGAGGCTGACAGGTGGATTCCGCTTTTCACGCAGTAGTAATGGCCCCGTGGCTCCAAGCTATGAACGCGGCAGAGGCCCGGCGAGGTTCGCTTGTTTACTTTCTGTGCTATAATTGGGGAAGATAAGATACCGCAAGGAAGCATAAAAATGGTGTTCTGGCAGCCAGGTGAGCCTCTGCTTTTCTGTCCAGCGTTGTCCCTCAGACGAGGGTCCCGCGGTATCGGCAACACGATCGAACGTCTAGGCCCAGGGCATACGTTTTATGTTGATGTGCAATATTTCGTTGAATATTTCATTCATCAACCTGGTGACTGAATCCTAAACATTTTGCAGTTTATTAATACATTAATATGAAATTTTATGTATAATTCCTTTTCACAGTCAATGGAGTGGAATAAATAGCTGTGCTTTTCACTGCATTTGTATTTGTGCCAAGACTTTTGCTGTGAAGCCATCTCAATATTAAGCCGATATTTCAGTTTTTTCTGTCCTTTGCAGAGCTGCGCTCAAACTATTGAAAAACACAGCGCAGCAGGAGCTATTGTGCTAGCATGTTAGCTAGACAGTGTTGGGAAGGTAGATGTTCTGCTGGTGTCTGATAAATTTACACTCGGTTTGGGTGTCTGTAACACTATATAATTGTTTATTATGGTGTGCATTTCATTGCTTTTTCATTTCCAAGGAACTCACTTATGCATGTTGAAGGAAACAGAAACACACACACACACACACACACACACACACACACACACCTCTGATAGCTGATTTACCTCATTGATCTAAATGCATTCTTACTACATACAGATTTTACCTTTTTCACTCTTTAACAGACAGCTTTTTCTGGTTATTGTGCTCACACGTCTAAATAGATGCTTTGTGAAACTCCCCAAATAAGGCAGAGGTGCAAATCTGTGCTCTGTTTTGACTGGAAAGCTTTTAAATTCTGTATAGAAGCTCTCACTGGGCAGTTTTGTATGCACATTAAAATGTTCAGTGAGAAGAATAGCAGTCATTCATCCTGCAAAGTTGTACTAGCATAGTTACGGGTATGCCAGATATCATCTTCCAGCTCATTTTTATGCTCAAATCCTTTATCTGTGGTGACTTACGCAATACAGGTATAACACAGTCGAGTCCACACCGTCATTCATCCTGTGTACACAGAGTCTGCACGCCGGTGCTGATGTAACACACACAGTTACACGTACGTGTACATGCAGTAACGTTTCCGAGCACACCAGCAAAAATGAGGATGTGTAACCGCCCTCAGTTTTCAGTAAAATTCACTTTTACATTTTGAATCTTTATTGTGGATTAAATTAGCAACACAGCTAAAGTGCAGAGCTGGGAGCAAACGGAACATCTAGCGCTGCCGATCTATCGTGCAGACGTGGAAAAGGAGAGGGTTTGCCCTGAGAACACCAAACATCTCAGGAGTTCGCCTGTTTCCTAAAAAGGCCTCAGAACCTAGCAGCCCCAGCAGATGCTGAGATGTTTGCAGCTGTTTGAATCCCTGGTCCTGCTGCGGTCCTACTGCCCGGCTGTACAAACACCGTAGGTCAGCATCGGTAAGTAGCTCAGTATAAAATATATTTGTTATCTTAACTAACTGGTCTGTTTTTCCTTGCAAAATTATTGATCCCTTTTTGTAAGGCCCAAGTAAACACTGTATTTAGTTGATCGTTTTAGTCCACGTATGTGCCTTTAAAGAGTTTTGGGTTGTTTAAAAAAATAAATATGCCTAAGAGGGGTTCCGCAGTTGGTACACGCATTTAATGCATTTAATCTTCATGAACATCAAATTACATTTAAAGTAGCTCTGAGGAAAAGGTTATGGAAGGCACCCATGGGGGAAGAATATAGGAATATTTCAGAGACTTTGATTATCCCCACAAGCAGCATCAGGTTCATCAAAGAGAGCTGTAGAGAAAAATGTCAATTTGTCTTGTTCAGGCCATCCTCTGCCACTGAGCATCCGTGCGAGAAGAGAGGACCACCAAGAGGCACGTGGCAGCTGCGAGAGCGATGGGAGAAATGGGTGTCTTATCCATCAAATCGCTGCCTTCCTTCGGTCTGTGCGCTGGCTAACAGTCAGAGATGCGGTTTTAAAGTAAATCTAATCGCCTATAAGGCATTCGGGGGATCGGGCATTTATTTGTGCTGGGAATACGGGGAGAACAGGAGATGCCTCACAGCCGTATGCCCGAGCCCTCTGCTCGCACACTGTGCCGCACCCGCATCGCTGTTGCACCATGGGGGCTGCGTTCACTTCGCAAATTCTCTCTCTGTGGGAGGACGTCGAAAAAAAAGCCTTTGCTGAGGAAAACGCGCATGTAGTCGCACCCCCACAAGGCTTGCGGGGGACTTACAGACCGTTCGGGGGAGGTTCTGTTAAATGATCAAACCAACGTGGACCTTGCTGGTCTCGGTGTTAGATGTTCCGTTTGTTGGAGGCATAAAGCTGCACATCTTCTCCATCTGTAGAGGAACTATGTTGACACATTGAACAGAGCTTCCCTCTTTCGGGACTGGAGAAGTTGTCATAGTAGAGGTATAATAAGGTCCATCAAGTAGTTCAACCGAGCCCGGCTATCCAGCAGCGCCTTTCCAATTCCGCTGCATGGCGTCACAACATCTAAGCATTCTAGTGCATTTGTTCATGAAAGCCATTTCTTATAATACAGGCTTGAATAAGTCTTTTCCAGAATATGTTAACTGTTTTACTGCGATGGATTTCATATATTTTTAAATGCAGCTTTTAAAGCAAATTAGCTGACGTTGTAGAAGGACCCCGATGGCTTTTGTCACTGCACTTCATGTAAAGCTGTAAATACAGTATATGGGATCTGTACACATTT
This sequence comes from Heterotis niloticus, assembly GCA_018136845.1. Lineage (NCBI taxonomy): Eukaryota > Metazoa > Chordata > Actinopteri > Osteoglossiformes > Osteoglossidae > Heterotis > Heterotis niloticus. Next base: position 34,945,616 of record CM030891.1, read on the forward strand.
CTCACTACGCTTGCCTTAATGAGAGGACACTGAGATTTAAGAGAGGAGTGCATGCGTCGGGGTGTCCGGTGTCCTCTATCGGGTTGGTTCCGCAGGATTTTATCACCGTCTTTTTCATTGTGGTTGGTTTAAAGCTTCAAGGTTCACTTTATTGTCATTCTGTATTTATACAAAAGTACAAAGAAGAACAAAATGTTGTTCCTTCTGAGCTGTGGTGCACGGCACAGTAGAACCGATAGAACAGAACAACGGGGAACAACACACGTGCTGGGGAACTGAGTGGCAGTCAGCAGTTACTGAGCTGGTGTTTCTAATAGAAGTAAAAGCCGTGCAGTGAGAAGACAAAGCTGGCGGGCAGAATAAGTACATGCATGTACAGTATATGCGTCCTATCATTGACTGATATGTTCTGCACACCTTCTTTCCAGAGGCTGACACATAAGCATTTTGAATTAGAGAGCTGGGGGTGCACAGGACACAGACCTCGCGCCGCAGCGCAAGCACGCCAGGGCGAACGGCGAGCGACGATGGTGAGGGTACGGCAGTGGGTGGCGATGGCGGGGGTCCGAACGCTGCGTTGGAAGCCGGTTGTGTACGAGCGCGGTCCTCGCTGCGTGCCGTCTGACCAGCGCTTTGTTGTTTAAATCATACATGTGAGTAAAAGTGTGTCTGTATGGCCAGGTAGCTGGTGGTGTTTGTGTGAAGGATGCTCGCCCCCCCCCCCACCACCACCACCACCACCCCCCACCCCCCAAGTAGCACTTTCAAAGAAACCAAACATCAGACAGATCCGTGCGCTTTGATCTTTGGAATTGCCTTAGAGCCGACACCTACAGCAGCTGATGTCATAATTCCGGCAAGCACGCACAGAAAGATGACAAAACCCTCATGCGGCTCCTCGCTTCCCTCATTTTCATTATTTCTAATTGCGTGACACCAGATCCTGTTTTTGTGCCATTCACAATGGCGAGAACAGACGTTTAGAGCAGATGAACGCAATTGTGTGACCATGACTGCTTTTTGTGTGAATTCATTTTTTTGGGAGCAAAGATACCAACATCGACCATTACGAGTATTTTTATGCATGGAATGAAAATGTAAAAACACCAAAAACAAAGGAATCGGTCACAGTGGTTTGTTGTGTCCTAGCACGCGGTCATGTGCACAAATGATCACCGCTGAGCATGCAGGTGAAGGCAAATGCTTCTTTGGCCGTCTGTCTATGGCCTGGAACTTTTTCAGCAAAACTAAATTAAAGCATTTCAGCTTTTCCCCTCAAATCAATTGTTCTCTTTGACCTTACAAATCCTGAAAAAATGTGGCTTTACCAATAAATCAGTTGGCTTTGCTCTGACATAATTTAATTCTTCTCTTGCAATACCAGGCTCTCTGCTTGTCAGATGGAAGCAGTCAGTTGTTGGATTGCAGTGCTCAAACGGTCCTGCAACAGAAACTCCTGTCGACCTGCAACCCTGCCTGAGGCTCGTAAGACCTTTGCGCGTTTCCTCAGCTGGCCGAACCGCTGCTGTTCTCCAGCAAAGTAACGGTCAGCTACCAGATTACAGGCCCATCTTTACCTTAACTGCTGTTATACAGATGGTTCCTGATTTACGATGGTCCGACTTAGGATTTTTCAACTTTACGATGGTGCGACAGCGATGCGTATTCAGTAGAAACCGTACTTCGAATTTTTAAAATTTTTCCCGGGCAAGCGATGTGCAGTACGATACTCTCTCGTGATGCTGGGCAGTGGCAGCGATCCGCATCTCCCAGTCTGCCACGCGGTTGCTAGTGTACACAAATGATACTCTATGGTGTTCTGCGTTGCCAGTGTTTTCTTGGATACCCCCTGTATCTATGTTGTGTTTTGTGCATCCATCATGTTTCCAAAATATCCATCTGTGTCTGTGTTTCCTGAAAGCGGCTTGAAAGCCCGTAATGACTTCTAAGGTAGGCTAGACTAGGCTATGATGTTCGGCAGGTGATACGGCATGGGTTGGTGGAAGCAATCGCTAGACACCACGGTAACAAGTTTGTTTGTTGTTTTCAGAGTTTTGTTTCGACAAAGAGCGATACCGTTAGCCAGGAGCTAGTGCTAAACATTAGCAATTGGCAGTAAACAGAAACGGAACACAATTGCTGCAATTCAAAATAAACAAAATACAAGGCCTTAACAAGACAGCGGTTGCAGGAGAGTTCATGGGTTTGATGGGTTTATTGGAACGTAGCCCTGTTGTAAGTTGGCGACCCCCTGTATTACTTGAATACCAACGATCGTAGCCAAGCAGTGTGCTTTGATATGATTTTTACGAGAAGAAAACAAACGCCACCGCTGTAAGTTCTGAACAAGCTAAATGCAGCGTGAAGAACAGCACCCTCTGCCCATTTTACTGTAATTGCGGAAGGATGGAGGTCTGGCATTTATGGAAGCGTGAGTGAGAAGTTGAAAACAAAAGCGCAGTAATACAGTTGCACTTTATTTTAGATCGTGCACATGCACAGAGGTGGGAATTAACGTGTCTGATCCACAGAGAATGACTGCCAGGTTACAAAAATAAAAACCCAACACGGCTCTTCTGCCAGCAGATGCCCAACTTGGAAAGGGGAAGGCGTGGCAGAACGGTTCCCAGGATGCGAGGCAAAGCGCTCCTTATTGTCTTGTCCGGTTGTAAGCGGACACGAAGCGTGACTTCGACACCTTTCGACTTCAAATTTCATCACGTATGCTACTTGGCAATGTACTTGCTGCTGCTGTTCGCAATGCAGAAGAGCTGTGTTTAAGTATGGTTCAAGATACACGTGCAATTCATAAACTCACACGCTTCTCATCACCACTTGTCCTGGAGAGACGAGGTGGTCTGCAGCCTGTGCTGGATCAGAAGCCACACCCAGGACGGACATCCAGGCGGTGCGTGAGAAGATGCTGATGAGATAGTTGTGTGCCGTATAAACTTTGGCGGCGGGCTTGTATTTGAGGACGGTTTTGCTTGTTTGGGTGTGACGGGCGCATCTTCTTCCTGGATCAGATTCCCTTTCCAAACATTTTGATAGACATCTGCGATCTCTTCACATTCCTCTCATCTTCAGCTTGGTCTCTGAAAACCTGGCGTTCCCTGTATGCTTTGAGAATGAAAAATGTCAACCTTTTCAGGCACCGCTATTGATTTACTGTGTGACTTATTATTTTTCTGTGTTTACACAGTTTTTTACGCTCAACCTTTGTTCATTCCCCTCACTTTGGATAAGAAAGGAGACACGGCGAAGAGATCTAGAGCGTCGTGTTTGTGTTTGAAAACATCCTGTATTGAAAAGCAAAATGAACCTGGAAAAATCCCGTTGTTAATCACAGATGCATTGAGGATGAAAAACCGTTCCTACAAGAGAAGGTGAAGAAAGTCTGAAGCTGCTTAGGGTGGATTACATAATGTTGGGGATGAAAAGGAATTCAGTATCTGCCTCCCACTCTCTCTCTTCCTCTCGCTCTCTCACACACACACACACACACACACACACACACACACACACACACACACACACTGTGTGTGATACCAGGCACAGCACAATCGCTGCACAGATAATCTGGCCATTTGTGTAGGAGATCTGCTCCGAATGTGAGTCACTTGTCTGTGTCAGTGACATTTCCTTTGAGTTCCTCCTCAAGTGACTCTGCGAGCGATAAGTAATATTGTGCATTTCTGGGCTATTTTTAACATCTGGCAGAGCATGCAGCCCGCATGTGATGAGAGATTTATGCTCTCCAGTGGTGTGGCAGCGTTTTGGCTGAAGATGTAGGAAGCATCCTGTAACCGGACAGCTGTTCCATTTCCGCGCTCGAGATCCTTTTCGGAAGTCGCGCCGCAGTTCGTGGAAGGCCGCTTTTATTCCCAAAAAGGTGCGATCATCCACACGTTTGATGTTTGAAATAACCGGTCCCATTTTTTGTCAGGTAATTGAATTTGCAGCATTTTCTGTGGACGCGGTGCCATTTTGAAAGGCTTCTTTAGAAGTGCCTTTTCTTCTGTAATTAACATTCATGTAGTAAACAGCATTAATTCGCTTTTTACCCTTTCCAGAAGCCTCCTCCTATGTGTTTATACTTCCATTTGTGTGAAATCTGTCAGTCGGGACGAAGCGGTGCTTAACAGCTCGGTCTCTGGCTTCCTGAAAGGGAACCCAGTGTAGTCGGTTCAGGTGGGTGGGCGGTAGCCTTTCTTGTCGCGGATCACCTGAGGAATCCCGGCAAAGACCCTCTGATGCCAGGTTAGCTGTGCCTTTCGGTACTGCTGACAGACGTGGCCATGTTCTCCCGCTCGTAGCCTTGGCACGGGGTCTTTCTTGTCTTTCGTGTCCCTTTCCGCATGTTCAGATAGGCGCACGCTGCGAAAAACAGCTTCCGATGTTTACTGTACCATTCTTCAACAGTCACGGCCTGCTGCCTCGAGATAGCAGCATCACTCCGGTGAAATTTTATTTGTTGTTATGAGTCTACATAATGTTTAGCTAATGGTGACAATTCAAAGTGTAAGTGAAAGATTAATAAGAAGAAAGAAAGCACCAAAAAGCAGCGCAGCTACTTGTATGGAAGGACGCGTGTGCGCAGCCTGGCTGGGATGCCGGTTCACGTGGCGGACGCACACGCTCCTTCACTGACACACGTGCAGAAATGGCAACTTTGAGTCGTCGGTTTACCTGAAGCACGCGCACGTCCGCATGGCTGTCCGAGGAACTCTGGACGAAAGCCGCGCACGCACGGAAACTTCTCACGGACGTCGCGGAAGAGTTGGGAGTCGGTGGTGTTACCTGCTGTGTCTAAATTTTCAGTGAAATTTCTTTGTTGTTTTTCTTCATAAAATGTGTTTTACACAAAATACACATTGTATACACAGAAGGAACATTTTTAGTGAATATTAAACAAATGTGTTTCAAATCATCAGCCAGGTATAGGACGTCCCACTTCAAGTGCGCTTATAGTGCCTTTGCTCTCTGTAGTTTGATCTGTAACACCATCACCATAACCATTATTACAGAAAATAGTTGTCAGCAAATCAAAGCCGATTATATTGCATTACATCTTATTTCCTTTTCTGACTTCAAAAACAGTTACCATGCTGGCAGCACAGTTTGCTTTTATGTCAGTCATTTTTTCCTAAAACGTTATATACCGTGCCTTACTGAAGTCTTCAGATCCTTGACCGACTCTGCCGTTGTCCCGAGTCAGAGACGGTGCAGCCATATTTCATTTTCGGCATTAATTTATTTTGAAACACTGAAACTGTGTTAGTGAATAATTTTAAGGAGAACTCCAAATTATGCTCTTTGTATAAGTATTTAAGCCTCACACATTGTGTTGCCATAACAACACTGGCTGTTACGTGTGTTAAATTTGAAAACTATTTAGGAGTGATTTTGGCCTGTTGTTCTACACAAATGGGCTTCATGGGGCTCGGGTTGGTTGCACGGTGCTTGCGGACTGCAATTCCAAGTAATGCCGCTTATTCACAATGGAATTAAGAACTTTGGCTGGCCCGCTGTATGACACTTAACTTTTTGTTTTGGAACCATTCTACTGTTGCTTTGGCCTTGTGCTGAGGATAATTTTCCTGCTGAAAGGTGCACTTCCCCCAGCATTGTGTTGTGCTGACCAGGGCAGGGTTCTTAGCAATATTTGCTGTATTCTGCTCCATCCGTTCTGCCTTCTATGTGAACGAGAAGCCTAGTCGGTGCTGCTGAATTCAGCCCCGCAGCCTGATGCCACTGTCGCTTTCCTACGCTATGGGAATTGTGCATCTCGAGACACGGACAGTGTTAGGTTTGCAGTGCACATAGCACCTTGCATTTTGGGTAAAACTTCCTGTCTTGGTCTTGAAGGACCACAAAACCTTTTCCCAAGTGGCGTGAGCTTGCTCACCTTGTTTGGAGCTTGATGTCATTAAGATTTGTGTTTTTAACTGTAATTGAAATCTAAAGTCTCTATAAAGACTGGAGCAGAGAGGTGAGGAAGGAGACATTTTTGTTTTTGAAAGGTGTTGCGGCATTGTTGCAGAGTTCTGTGGCATTTTTTGGTGTTTCTTGCGAAGACTTTCAGTACAGACTGTCCTCGACTTACGACGTATTTGACATACGACAGACCCGCACCTATGATGCTCAATAGTAAATAAATGAAAGTTTAAACAATAAAATTGACAAAAATTGTCAAAAAATTCATTTTTGATGATTTCCGGGAATTCTGATAAACAAACGAACATCTTACATGCATACATGAAAATATTGTACAGTACCACGTACGTCATCGTAAGGTAGCTTTAGCTTCTGCCGACAGCTGGATGAAAACATATACAACGCTATGACACAATTGAGTGCTTATAGCTTATTCTGTGCATGAAAAATGTTGTGAAAATGCTTTAAAACATTTAAAACATGACATGTGTATCGGTACTGTATTCGGGTGTGACGTCATAGGGTAACAACTGCATGAAGTATTATGTATTTCAAGGGATTTTTCTGTTGAGCACGAGTAAGACTGCGCATTAATACATATGGTTCCGTGTGTGTTCAGCATCAGTTCACTTGCAGTGCACTGTCCATCACTGTTTGTTGTATTAATTTCTTTACTGTTAGTAAGTTTAAAACACAGCATGAGGTGAACGCTGTACGACACCGTATTCTATGACACCATGCCAGCACCCTGCTCTTGCGCAGCCAGCAACCATCTTCTTGCATCTCACACATTGTTAGTTGTTTACTATGCATCTTGGAGAACTGAACTCACACTGAAAACCCCATGACAGAACTCCTCTGGCAGAACATTCGCAGGAGGTCATGATGCTGCACATCTCGCTGCCGTATGACACGCGGTGCTGAAGCATTTAACAAATGTTATGTGCTTGTTAAAAAGAATCTTTGGTAAAGAATACAGTGCTGAATTGTTTAATAATGGCATAGATAAGATATAACAAACAAAAGAAAATCAAAACAGAAGGTCAGAAACATTAACAAATGTTTGAAAAGAAGTTTCAAATCGTGAGGTGAATTCGGTTTATTCGGTTTGTTGATGCTTTTTGCTTTTTCCTAATTCTTTGCCGATTGTAGGCGATGCGTTCGGACCGTACTTGGGAAAACTGCAGAAGTCCGCCAGCATCCGTGTTGCTTGATCCAACTGTTACAGTAATTCTGCGGGTCCCCTGCAGACTCTTTTCAGGCATCCGCAGTCCAGTTCCCTGCCAGAAGTAACTGAGCTCATTACATCGTTTCAGGTTGACCTTTCCTAAGGAATAAAAACGGCGGCTATTTAGGCTGTTTCATGGGGAGTGCCAGCTCTCGGTTCGAAAAGATTCTTTTTTTTTTTTTTTTATCGACACCACGCTACAGTAAGGTCCTGTGAATTTAAAGTGTTGCAGGTTTAATGCCCGGTGCTGCTCAGAACATGGACACGGTGTGATTACATCATAAGCAGAGGTATTTCATGAACAGAAAAGTAGAGACAATGCACCTGAATTTTACGACACGAAGGTTAAAAAAAAAACAGCATCCGGTATTAGAAACTGATAAGGCATCGCATGGCGGAGGTTGCAGCCAGAACCTTGCAGCTCCAGGATTTAGTTAGTTGTTAACCCTAATATACTGTACGCATCCAACCATCCGTTATCATTTAGCGCTTCGTCCTGGCGGTGGTCTGTAGTTTTGCCTGAGAATCATTCGCTAAGCTATGAAGCAAGCCCAACACAGTATGGACAGTTTAGAGCGACCGATTAATCTGAAACGCATCTTTGGACTGCGAGAGGCAAGACTCTGAGAATCTGAGAGACCATGCAAAGTCCACACAGACTGTGCTGGATTCGAACCCACAGTTAAGCAGTCCAAGTGCTGTGAGGCAACAGCGAGTGCTGCCCTGTAGTCCTTATACAGTGCCCGGCCAAAAAAAGTCACCACCTGGATTGAACTTGGCGTTATGGTGTGGGGTTGCTTCAGTTGGTCAAGTCTAGGTTCAGCAACGTTATGTGCCCAAAAAATGAGGTGAGCTGACTACCTGAATATACCGAATGACCGGGTTTTTCCATCAATGGATTTTTTTCTTCCACGATGACAATGCCAGGACTCATCGGGTTACAAAGAGTGCAAAAATGAATGCGACTCTGGATGGAAATAAATGTAGTGACATTGCATAAGCTTATCGAAACGATGCCACGGCGAATCAAAGCTAAAGGTGCTCCAACCAAATATTAGAGTGTCACCTTTTTTTTTTTTTTTTTTTCTTTGGCCGGGCAGCGTATGTGTACATGCAGTTCACAAACAAAACGACAGCCGGTCTGTGGTTAAGCATCTCGGTTAAATAAAACAAAGTCGACGGTTGTTTATGATTTGTGCCTGCTCACTGTTTCGAAGCACGAACTATGGGCCAGGATGGTCCCGTCCATAAGAAGAGCAAAAGTCTATTGTTTACACGACGTAACCGCTTACCGAACACGGATGATAAGCAGAAGACATGATTTGTTTGTTTTGCCCTCTGTTCTTTGCGGCATCTCAGCAAACAGTGCCGTGTTGCTGAAGAGAAAATGCTAATTGTGAGCCATCCATAGCGCTCCTCTGAATCGGCCCGGAGGACACGGCTGAGACCGGCCCTGAAATAGCGCGCCCCTGTCATCCGCGGATAGACAAATAACACTTCAAACCAATTTTTCACAATGCGTTTTGTGGTGCAGGCAAAGTGGCGTACATAAAGTTGTTTTACCTGCAGCATCATTTTCATGGGCATGAAGAAAAATGATACGCCTGGCAACGATGAAATGAAAGACATCTCTCAACTCCATGACCGACAGCAAGAAACCCATTTAAATGCATTAGGAATATGCAACTGATCTTAGCTGAACCAATATATTTCCATGTGGGTTTACTACCTCAGACACAAAAAGAAAATTGGTTTCTAACAAACAGGATTTCATGGTTTGCTTCTTTTTCTCCACATGCACATGCTGAAATCTTGGAGAGAGCCAGGGAAATAGCGTAGTCCTCCAAACAGAGCGGTTTAAATGTGGCAAGCCGCAAAGACGGCCCGGGTAAGTGTAGAAGACTGCTTGCAGCGCCCCCAAAACTCATGGGTTATTCATGCTGTCTTTCGACGGTGTGCAGTTTCGCCATAGTTACTTCGGCTTTCCTCTTCGGAAGGTGAACAGTGCGGCGGCGCTGCCCGGTATTCAACAAGCAAGCAAATAAATTGTGCACACAACCCCCTCTTGGTGAGTAGGCACGTCTGTACAATGACACAGGCAGGACATTTCAAATAAATAAGCTGGTGAAAAACGCTACTGGAGAGCTTTTTAGGCAGACGCTCTCGGGAGTCCATGATGGCCAAACGGGCATTGGAGGATGAAATGTTGTGATGCGAAGTAGCGCTCGCTTGGTATACAAACTCTATCTGAATTTCCACTGTAACTGCTCTTCAAAATGCTGTATACCTACAGTACACAGTATATCAGCATCCAAACCGAAACTTCTGAAACTAATTTTCAAACTTTAAATGTAAACAAATAAAGTACATTGCACTGTAATAATACATAATGCTGTAGGTATTGTAATAAACTCCACTGCGTGCTGTTTAAATTTGAATCCGAGGCGGGACGCCTGCGCCGGTGTCCGATCGGAGGCTCCTGCCAGGTTCTCTTTGTCTGAATTTCATTTTTATTAAACCTGTTTATTTAAATGCCGGTTGTTGTGAAGCGGTGGGTTTCTGTGACACGCGGTTCCCCTTTCCTCGACGTCTCGTAACTCTGGCCCCCCGCCTGCCTGCGCGTTGTTCATCAGTCTGAAGTCATGTATTGGAAGTTAAAGGAGTGTTTTTGGACGGGCCGGGATTTTTTTCCAAAAAAGTAATGCAAAATGGATGTTTGGTATCAAAAAAATTTGATATTCGATGCATTTTCTAATTTACGAATTAGATTGGGATACCAAGGGATTGCTGTATTTCCCAAAATAATTGTAGTGTCACGATGACTTATTTCATTTGACTCTTGTATTGAACTTTTTGTGAATTTGTTTGACACTTTTTGAAAGGGGCCAAGAGTTGGGAAAACTGCAGAAGTGACAAAAAGAAATAATAAACCATCCTACTGCGTCTCAATTTAGAAATGCAGATTTTCTAGGAGTCAAGGATTCTGAAGGCTTTGCAGGCGCTTCCTTCTGGCAGGCGCTGAGAACAAACACCTCACGACACTGAAATCGCTTTCTTCCTTTAGGCCACGACCCTTATCAATCAAACTATGGAGATAAGGCTGTGCTCCTCCTTGTACTGCTGATACCATCACCCCTGAACCAACCTCTAATACACTGAACATTTTGGGTTATGTACCAGGCACTTTATTTGCATCGCACTTGCTCATCCATATACATGTAAGAGGTATTTTATATTATAGCTTCGCTCGGACTATCACTAACCGTTGCGCGTAACTACTGTAGCTAAACTGTTGCATAGCGACTGTATGCAAACCGCAGTGCTGTGTTCTGTGCCACAATGGCCAAACACCGAGGCAAATTCCTAATATATGCAAATGTATGTGGAGAATAGACTCGATTGTGATTCTTATTCATACAGACATCAGGACTTCGGCATAGCCAGCTAAGAACCGCAGCGTCAGTTAATGAAATATCTTAGTGACAAATTGGAAAATAAACATTGTCATTTCCAGTAAAGAACTATAGTAAAGGGACACGGCAGTTACAGGGTTTCTGTCTGAGTATAGTAAAGCGTTTTATAATGCAGTACAGCAACCATTAAGGCCAACTGTTGCCTGTGCTCTTTGTTTATGTTTTATTCATGTGGACACATGGCAAGATGATATAAATACCTCTGTCCCAAAATGTCTGATACAAGGGGCGATGTCATTGTTCAGAATAAAATATCAGTTGTACAGGTAAAATTGAGCAAAGAGCAAAAAGGCAGTAAGCCTAAATTATAAGCCTGCTGTTAGAAGAGGGCCTAGATTTTGCAAATAGTGGAATTACAGATTTATTAAGATACAAATATTTTTCAGTTTTATATTTTGAATGGTCTTTTTTTTTTCCCCAAAATTTTTTTCTTGCGTGGCAAACTGTAGGAATGTGAGACTCGGCTTGTTATAACACTGTTTATGGTTACAGCGGTTTATTCTGTGTACCGATGAACCCAAAATAGAGCTCTTTGGCGATGCAGCACGGCCATTTGTTTAAATGCAGCGACATGAAGTTTATAAGGAAAACAAGAGCCTGCCTACAGTTAAACATGGTGCAGGTTCTGTAACGCTGGGGGCCTGTTCTGCTGCCACTGGTACTGGAGGCCATGAGTGTAATAAGGGAACCATGAAATCAGAAGATCACCAGGGCATTGCAGAGTGAAATGTGGTACATAGTGGTACACTGGGTAAAGGGCTAGAAGATCATGGGTCCTCCAGCAGGACATCCAAAAGAACTACCAGCAGAAAGAAAGATGCCACAATAAATGTTTGGAAGTGTTGTCATTGCCCAGAGTTAGTGAAGGTGCCACGAATACGGTCCAGGTCATATTAAACATTTCTGTAAAAACAAAGTTATTTTAAAAAGTCAGTGTCACATTTTACGTTTTCATTGTCTATAATGAATGTTACAAATAATTTATAATGGAAAACCTGTCATTCCAAAAATGCCTAACCAGTCTCGAAGGTTGGCCAATTCACTCCATAAGCACATTGGTGTTCAGTAGCTTCAACTTTTAATGTCATTTACACAACTGAATGGTTAATCATAAAGACATTCCTTGATCTGTTCATATTTCATTTTAACATTTGTGCTACAACAAAATTGCCTAAATATACACTCCACAAATATACATCTCCACAAATCCCGACTTTAGTCGTTCATCGATTCATGTGCACCAGCGTGGAACGTGGTTTTCGGTTATTATGCATGCACATTTACAAAACGCCAGGCATAAACTGTAAGCACTGTTAAGAAGTTGAGTGAAGGCAGTCCCACACTGTATTGGGTGTAACATTTGCTGGTGGTCTTGGTGGGGACAGAAATAGAGAATTGTTTGCAAATGTGACATACAAGCAAAGCGTGTGAGTTAAACACGCATACACACACGAGGAAAAGGACGTGAATGTGGACAGAATAAATCAAAACTAAATGAACTAGCTAGCGCAGTGCAAGCCATGCAAATTTAAGTAAGCCGACAGAAACCGATCTTGAGGTCCACTGACACCTAACTAACCTCCAGGAACTACCCAAGCCAAAACAGACAGATGATAGGTGTGTCACGAGGCATCCTTACCTGTTTGCTTTCCACCAAGACTTAACTGCAAATTCATATAATCAGTAACAAAGGTGACAAACTGGAACAGGGAAACACGTAAACATAGAAGCACAAAAGTAATTTTATTACAGACCTAAAGCAAACACAAAAAGCCAAAGCGAGCAATAGGAGTCCCAGCTCACACATCAGCTGATTTAAATCTTGGTGCCTTCGTTTTCATTGGCCAGAATGTTGTTGGTGATGTCATCAATAATACTGATTGGCGGGGTGAAGGACCAATGGCAACCGGATGACCCTAACCCTAGCAAACAGGAATTTTTGGAAAACATTGAATCTCATTGTCTGGAGGGTAAGTAAACTCTACAGATCTATTTAATCTCTCAGTCTTTATTTAATACAGTAGTTTCATTTAGCCTAGGAAATGTATACTTTGTTCCAGCTTTTTCTGCTGTTTTCCTGCCTGCCCTCATTAAATAAGTGGTTTAATTTCTCAGACACCGAGATGCTCGTGTTGCGTTCGGTTTGGACAGCGGCTGGACAGTGAGGTGCCTGCATGTTTTTGGCAGGGTTACACGGGGTCGTTCCGCACAGCATGGCCAAAGCAGTCAAACGTTTGGTGGGTGGAGTGCCTTCCTTACATTCTGCTTTTAAATGTTCCCGTTTAGTCATATAAATGTACATTTAAACAGGGAAACAAAAAACATTTTGCAGAAGGCAGGATTTTCACAGTGGACGTTAATGTATGCGGCCACACAACCGGTGTGCATTTACATTGCAAGTTGATTTGCTGAATTCGGAAAGGCGGCGCAGGCTGTGAAAGAAGGTGTCTGGCACTAGCAGGCCACCACTCTTGTAGAGAAATCCACCGAGCGAAATAGTGAAATTCGCATTCCTGCACGATCCACTTCCTACATGCAACCAAGTGCAAAAAGCCCTCTTTATACAGGCAATTTTATATCTCACACGCATTCTGTATCATCTGCTCAAGGAACTCATCTTCAGTGCCACGTCAGTCAGCTGCTTTCCCTAATCCCTTTCTTGGCAAAGACTCGAGGTCCACACTGTGCGTCTTCAATGAAGACAGAAAAATTCACATAATTATGTGAGCTATTTCAAGAGAATAAATGATTTCTACAGTGACTACAAATGCAAATGTTTATGAATTGTGTAGAAGCGAAGTGCAGCTTTTCTTTTATCTGCCATTTTCCTTATGTCAAGTTACTGTTATGCCAGTCGGCTGTTGTCCGTTATTCGGAATTATTGGGTTTATTTGGATTTAGAATGACTTCCTTTATTAAAAGTTATTTTCATAACTTTCATTACAGTCATACTTCTTACACTGTTGTTCACTTTCGGTTTCCCAGATCAGTTTGATTTGATCGCATTAAATATTTGAAATATTTTGAGCTGTTAGACCTTTGTTTGAATGCCTTGGAAAGCCCATTGTGTAAATGCCTTTTGTCCCTTTCACTGAAAGAAAGAAGCAAATTTATACTCAGCTTCTACCGTACGTGGGCATAAAATGATGCCGGAAAGGCCAATACATATACGGTAGACTGATGCTTCCGGTATTCAAGCCTAATGCTTCCCTGCAATATTTGTATTTCACTCCATTTGAATCCTCTTGCTAATATTTTTGGTCCCCCAAAACCTGACAAGTGGTTGCTTGACTGACACACGCAGCACACTGTACGTTAGGGTTTGTGGTTATCGGAATCACTGCTTCTGTGCTTACTGAGCCATCGGACGGTCATCGCAGTGCTGAGTGACAAACTGTAAAACATGGCTGTTTCACGGTACAGGGTTCTCAAGCAAGCAAAGTGAAAGAAAATAGGGAGAAAGTTTAGCAATATTTGTAGACCTGAAAACCTTTGTACTTCCTCCGACAGAACTGACAGAGATATCATAGTCAGGTGTCACTGCTACTAATATGGCTCTAAAGCGGATGTTTATAGAGAATTTGTGTACAACATTACGTAAGTCATTATGTGTCGCAAGGGCTAAGCAGGTATCCATTAGCTAATGGTAGTTAATGCCATCTTGTGCCATTTCATGCACCACCTACACGGTATTTACCCAACGCTGTGAGGATCTCTACACGAGCAAGAGAAGCAGCCAGCCCGCTTTACCGCTCGGTACAGCGATTAAACCTGCTTTGCTGCTTTACAGGATATCGGGATTTGCGCGATCGCCCCACCTTTTGTCATTTGTCTGCAACGGCGACTTCGGCGGAGACCGCTATCTATATGAACGATGAGTCTTTCCCATAGACCGTGCTGTCAGTGGCAGCTGATAATCAGCTCTCAATTCACTTGTGAAACTCCTGACATTGTCTGTTGCCTTACACCACGGTCTCCTATAAATAATGCAACGGCCGCAGCCAAACTGTCAAAGTGCCGGTGCTTTCAAACTAGTTCAAAAGAGAGCTGCAACACAAGGAGTGCGTTCTCGTGTCACTCACCTTTAAAAAGCACCCAGAAACAATCGCACAGCCTCCACCGCCTTCCGGTAAACATGCAATTACTTTGGCCAGGATCTCCATCAGAATCTGCGGCGGCGCCCCAAACACTTAATAAATCTGGACGTCGCGTCGGCCTTCTGCTCACGCTGAAGATTTAATATGATGTTAATACGTTATTTAATATTTTTCAAAAGATACAGCTGAATCAATATTCCTGTTATTATTTCTGAAGTTAAGTTATTTACAGGGTTGCGAGGAAAACATGGTATAATGTAGGATATGAACATCGGCCATATGGTTGGATTCATCATAGATGAGGAAAACACCCAGCTGAGAGGCTGTTGCACGACTGAGCCGTATGGCAACGCTCGCATGGCATTTGCAAGGGTTTCGGCATCGTCAGTTATCACGAGTTTGTGCCATGTACCGAGGGCCACCCGTCTGTCCGTCAGTCCGAACTTGCCGTACGTTCCCGAGTCCGCTGTGTTTTTCCCGTGTCCGAGATCGCCAGAACCACACCGATGAGGAGCAGCCAGAGCAACAAGAGATTTAACAAGTGAAGCCATTAAGATCCCTGTGTGATTTCCCATACACCAAGGGCCTGGGTATCCAGATCTTTGAGCGATAACAATTTTCTGTGCACTGAAGCTACAATTACTTACGGTTACTTATCTGAAGCATATAATGAAATACCATTTGAAACTTTTTCAATGGGAAGCTGGTGCAGATTCCCAGACAGTAGTAGGTGTAAGCCTTTGCTGTTTGAGGCAGGTATCTGTACAGGTATCATTCTGACACCATTGTGATCGTTGCTGAAGAAAGTGCCGGAGCGCATGAGGCCGACAGGCTACGCTGTGGATAGAATGACAGTAGCTGCACGCATTCACAGTCTGCGGGCTATTTAGAGACATCGGTCTACCTGTAACGCATGTCTCGGGACTGTGAGCGGAAACCTGAGCACCTGTAGAAAAGCCACGCAGACACGAGGAGGACCTGCAGACTCTGCACAGAAGAAGCTGCATTTGGACACGCACCGAAATGCCAGGCGCTGCCCGCTATATAGCCGTAGTGCTTGGAGTTTTGCTTTATGTGTAACTTTGTGCTCCGAATGTGTCGTCAGGGTCGAGCGCCGTGGCTGTAATAACGTGGCTTAAGGTACAAACATTCCTGTAGTTTGGCTCCACTGGCTGCTCTGCATGGCCACATACAGTGAGGCACATTGCAGGCAAATAGGTGTGCGGGTGTGTACTGGTGTGTACCCTGCTACATCACCATATTCCCACTTTCCAAGATGACCCTGGGGCCCTCAGACATGCTGCTGGATTCTGGGAGAACAGAACCACCTTCACTAGAACCAGATATAAGCGTGGCTATAAACCAGGAACCGGGGCAAAGGGTGTAGCCGTACCTCTGGGGACAAAGGACTGCTGTCACTCTGCCCGCAATTTAAGCACCGCAAGGCGTCATTGCAGGAGTTGCAGTTGGCACGGCTTTGCATTAAAAATGATAACTTTCTTTGAAAAATGCGTACGATATTTTTTATTCACAATGCATTTTACTGCGGCCGTTTAAGCACCTTGCTCAAGAGAACCGAGTCAATAACCTCCTGTGTACAAATAAGTCCTGCTAAGCATTACTGTATGTGACACTCTATAATAAATAGGAGGCCATTTGCCAGCGCCGCGGGCCAAACAACACGTTTTAGGTCCTCTTTCACCGAATGTAGCGTACATACCGCGGGCCCCTTTATTCACGGATTAAATGTCCGGGCGTCCACGGCATTTCGATGCAGTGATTTAATGCGTAGATTCCAACGCAGCCGCCGATGTCGCGATGCCGTTCGGCTTTTCGCAGTTTGTTCCATTTCGGTCGAGTCGCTGCGCTATATTCCTGTATAAAAATTGTTGTTCTGGGGAGCCATTAAATAATACAAACAGAAAAAAGCAGCAAGCTGTGATCCTTCTGCTAAACCTTGAAAACGCAACCCTGATAAAAGACAGCGTTAATGTATGAAAGAATGCTATGTGTTCTGAGCTAATAGGGGTTTCATTTAAAATATGGAGCTCTTTGAACAGTTTATGGAATCACCTCCTCATCTATGTGTTTGGAATAAAGTAGCTCAAAGCAAGCATGCGCGCACAGACACACACACGTGCGCAGACTTACCAAATGGGCTTCCAACAGATGTAGTTGTAGCAGAGCTGCCGCACCTCCGAGCGGGACGCGAGCCAAGTCCTGTCGTGTTTTAGCAGTCCATATGACTCCCCCTGTTAATCCTGCTCATGGGTTCTCCACTGTTCATGAAGGTCAACCGGCTGAAGATGGCGGCTAATGGAAGTCACCAGATTGCGCTGGGAGCGTCTGGCCAAACACTGCGTTGCCCGGGTGGTGGGGCAGCGGCGCTGGAGTCCTTATGCTTTCCTTACAAGTTAATTTGGATCCCAAGCAGTTGTATTTTCTAGACTAGGCTCTTATGCAAGGGGATTGGACCATGTGGCCACCAAAAAGCGATTAGTGACTTTGCTGTCACTCCGACGGGGTTCTTTGCGTTCTCAGCAGTCGTTTGGGAGCTCCCTGTTACAGCATAGCACTGCGGTGCAGGACTCTGTGAAATGAGATATGCTTGGTCTAAACTGCAATGCCATTGAAACGTACAGC